>CM070774.1:155532480-157932480 GCA_036346955.1 Dipus sagitta
GCCAGCAGGCTTTGCAAGCAAGTGCCTTCAACTGCTGAGACATTTCTCCAGCCCCAGAAATAATTTTTATTTATTTGAAAGCTCCATGTAAGCTGACCCATGATTATATGGAGTTTCCAGAACTATCATGATTCAGAGCACCTTTGGCCTTGCTGTTCTTATTTTTTGGAGGGGCTTGGGGGATAGGTGTTGGGAATGATTGCACCCAAGGCATTGTACACTCTTAAGTATGTTGCACTCTAGTGCTGAATTTACATCCTTAGACCATGTTATTCTTTTTTTTTTTGTTTTGTTTTTCTTTTTTGAGGTAGGGTCTTACTCTAGCTCAGGCTGACCTAGAATTCACTCTGGTCTCAGGGTGGCCTCGAACTCACGGTGATTCTCCTACCTCTGCCTACTGAGTGCTGGGTTTAAGGGCGTGCACTGCCACGCCCGGATTAAGAATATGTATTTTTTTTTTTTTTTTGAGGTAGGGTCTCTCACTGGTCCAGGCTGACCTGGAATTAACTATGTAGTTTCAGGGTGGCCTCGAACTCATGGAGATCCTCCTACCTCTGCCTTCCAAGTGCTGGGATCAAAGGCATATGCCACCATGCCCGACTTTTAAGAATATTTTTTATAATACTTTTATTAATACAACTATAGCAATCCATTTTCTTTTTTAAACATTATTTATTTATTACAGAGAGAAAGAGGGAGAAACAGAGAAAGAGAGACAGAGAGACAGAGACAGAGAGAGAGAGAGGGAGAGGGAGAGAATGAATGAATGAGAATGAGCATACCAGGGCCTCTAGCCACTGGAAATGAACTCCAGATTACATGTGCCGTGTGCATCTGGTTTATGTGGGTCCTGGGGAATTGAACCTGGTTTCTTTGGCTTTGCAGGCTGCCGTAACTGATAAGCCATTGTGGAAGGCTTCACTGTTACGTAGAAATGGCTTAAATATTTGTATCTTTATTTTTCTGTTGTTAAGAGTAGTCATGAGTTGGAGAGATGGCTTAGTGGTAAAGGCGTTTGCTTACCAACTCTGATGGTTCAGGTTCATTTCTTTAGTACCTACATAAAGTCAGATACACAGGCTAGAGAGATGGTTTAGCAGTTAAGGCGCTTGCCTGCAAAGCCAAAGGATCCCTGTTTGACTCTCTAGGACCCATGTAAGCCAGATGAACAAGGGCCGCATGCATCTGGAGTTGGTTAACAGTGACTGGAGGCCCTGGAGTGTGCGCTCTCTCTCTCTCTCTCTCTCCTTCTTTCTCTCTCTCAAATAAACAAACAAAATTATTTTAAAGTCAGATACACAAAATGGCACATGCATTTGGAGTTTGTGTACTGTGGTAGAAGGCCCTGATGTGCCCATACTCTCCCTCCCTCCTTTCTCTCTCTCTCTGTGTCTGTCTGCCTGTTTCTCTCTGTCTCAAATAGAAATATTTTTAAGAAGTAATCATAGTTTATCTAGTTGTCATATTGTATAAAAGCTTTACTCTTATTTTAACTTCTCTAACAATTGCATTAGAAGATATTGAATATAGATATGGTTAGTATTTAAATATCATTTATTTATTTAAATATATTTTTATTTTTGTTTTGTTTTTGGTCTTTCAAGGTAGGGTCTCACTCTAGCTCAGGCTGACCTGGAATTCACTATATAGTCTCAGGGTGGCCTTGAACTCACGGCGATCTTCCTACCTCTGCCTCCCGAGTGCTGGGATTAAAGGCGTGCGCCACCATGCCCGGCTTATTTTTATTTTTATTTATTTATTTGACAGTGACAGACATAGAGGCAGGGTGGGGGTGGCTGGGAATGGGCACATCAGGGCCTCCAGCTACTGCAAACGAACTCCAGATGCATGTGCCACCTTGTGCATCTGACTTATGTGGGTCCTGGGGATTCGAGCCTCGAACCAGGGTCCTTAGACTTCACAGGCAAGTGCTTGACCGCTAAGCCATCTCTCCAGCCCTAAATATCATTTATTCTTACTGGCACTGATCAGAAAAAAATCATTTTGTCTAGTTGCCATAATTTTGTTTTAAAAGATGCTCCTACTAGGATGTTTTGAAATAGTAGCATTTTGAAAATCAGCATGTTGAGAGCTGGAAAGCGGGCTCAGCATTTAAAGGTGCTTGCTTGCAAAGGTTGATGTCCCAGGTTCAGTTCCCTAGTACCCACATAAGCCAGATGTACAAAGTGGCTCACATGTCTGGATTTCATTTGTAGTGGTAAGAGGCCCTAGCATGCCTAATTTCTCTTTCTTTCTCTGTGTGTTTTAAAATAAAATATTGTTAAAAAGTCAGTATAGCTGGGCTGGAGAGATGGCTTAGTGGTTAAGACCCTTGCATGCCTAATTTCTCTTTCTCTCTCTCTGTTTATAAGTAAATAAAATATTTAAAAAATCAGCATTGCTTGGCTGGTGGGATGGATTAGTGGTTAAGGCCCTTGCCTGCAAAGCTTAAGGACCCAGATTCAACTTCCTGGGACCCCCACATAAGCCAGATGCACATGGTGCATGCATCTGGAGTTCTCTTGCAGTGGTTGGAGGCCCTGGCACACCCATTCTCTCTCTTTCTTTGTCACGCTCAAATAAATAAACAATATTTTTGAAAAAGAGTTCAAGGCCACCTGGGCTACAGAGTGAGTTCCAGGTTACCCTGGGCTAGATTGAGATGCTGCTTTAAACTCCATCTCCCCAAACCCAGTCACAAAACAAAATCCGTGTTGTTTATCAGAGAGACCTTATAGTATACAAAATGATATTTATATAAAGATATATCTGAGGATGTGAGGGCGATCTGGCTGCGACATCTGTCACCCCATTGATGGCCAGGGTTGATTCGGCTGATCTGGCTGGCTAGGCGGGTGTCCCCTCCCCCTCACCGCTCCATGTGCATCCCTCCCGAAGCTGCGCGCTCGGTTGAAGAGGACGACCTTCCCCGAATAGAGGAGGACCGGTCTTCAGTCAAGGGTATGCGAGTAGCTGCGCTCCCCTGCTAGAACCTCCAAACAAGCTCTCAAGATATATCTGAGTGTTGGGGTATATGGGTATAGGGTGGCATATGCCTATTATCCAAGTACTTAGGCAGCTGAGACAGGAGTGCCATGAATTCAAAGGTAGTCAGGGTTACACCATGAGACTATCTCAAAAAGAAAAGATCAAATTCCATAAGGAGAAAGGTGGGGGGAAGGTAGGAGGGTAATGAGAGGAAGAGAAGATCAAATTACATTGTGTACATGTATGAAAATATCAAAAAGTAAATTAGGGGCTGGAGAGGTGGCTTAGGGGTTAAGGCAGTTGCCTGCAAAGCCAAAGGACCCAGGTTCAGTTCCCTAGGACACAAGCAAGCCAGATGTCCAAGGTGGCGCAAGAGTCTGGGGTTCTTTGCAGCAGCTAAGAGCCCTGGCATGCCCATTTTCTTTTTAAGTAAATAAATAAATGATTACATAAAGTAGGTAGTAATTTTTTTGTTTGATTTTGAGGTAAGGTTTCATTCTAGCCCAGGCTGACCTGGAATTCACTATGTAGTCTCAGGCTGGCCTTGAACTCACCGTGATCCTCCTACCTCTGCCTCCTGAGTACTGGGATTAAAGGCGTGCGCCACTATGCCCGGCAGTAATTTTTTGTTTTGTTTTGGTTTTTTGAGGTAGGGTTTCGCTCTAGCCCAGGCTGTCCTGGAATTTACTATGTAGTCTCAGTGGCCTCGAACTCACGGCGATCTTCCTACCTCTGCCTCTTCATACCTTGCAATTTAAGTAATTTTTTTTAGGGTTTACAGAAATTTAAATATCACTCCTAAAGTATTTTTAAATACTTTTTTTTTTTTTTTTTTTTTTTTTTGCAGTAGGTACTCAGAAAACTGAACTGGCACTCACACTGAAGTCCCAGTCTGGCCTTGAACTCAATAGCAGCCCTCCTACCTCTGTTTTCTGAATGCTAGGATTAAAGGCGTGTTCATCCACACTTGCCTACTTTATTTTTGAAAACAAATTCTCTTTCAGGAAATTACTGCATAAAATTATGAAACACTTTTTTTTTTTTTTTTTTTTTGAGGTAGAGTTTCACTGTAGACTAGGCTGACGTGGAATTCACTGTGTAGTCTCAGGGTGGTCTTGAACTCAGGGCATTCCTCCTACCTCTGCCTCCCAAGTGCTGGGGTTAAAGGTGTGCGCCACCACGCCTGGCTCGGAACCCTCCCCCCCCCCCGCTTTTTTTAAAATAAAAGCAAAATCCAAAACAAAAATAAAACAAAGTCATGAATGTAGAATATCTCTAGATAAGAGGTATCTTGTCTCTCCTCATCTCAGGGTCTCACTCTAACCCAGGCTGACCTAGAATTTACTGTGTAGTCCCAGGCTGGTCTCAGACTCATAGCAATCTCCTATCTTAGCCCCAGAAAGTTGGGATTAAAGGTATTTATTTGAGAGAGACAATATTGAGAATATGGGCACACCAGGGCCTCTTGCCATTGCAAACAAATTCTGTATGCATATGCCACTTTATGCATATGGCTTTGCATGGATACTGGGGAGTTGAGTTGGGATCAACAGGCTTTGCAAGCCCGCACCTTTTTTTTGTTTGTTTTTTGAGGTAGGGTCTCACTCTAGCCCAGGCTGACCTGGAATTCACTATGGAGTCTCAGGGTGGCCTCGAACTCACGGCAATCCTCCTACCTCTGCCTCCCGAGTGCTGGGATTAAAGGCGTGCGCCACCATGTCTGGCTCAGTGCCTTTTTAAAAAAATGTATAATTATATTATTGACAATTTCTATACTTACAGACAATAAACCATGATAATTCCCTCCCCTCCCCCACTTTCCCCTTCACAACTCCACTCTCCATCATATCCCCTCTCTCTCTCTCCATTAGTCTCCTTTTATTTTGATGTCATCGTCTCTTTCTCCTATTTATGAGGGTCTTGTGAAGGTATTGCTAGGCACTGCAAGGTCATGGGTATCGAGGCCAATTTCTGTTTGGACAGTTGCATTATAAGGAGTTGTACCCTTCCTTTAGTTCTTACATTCTTTCTACCACCTCTTCTGCTGTGGGTCCTGAGCCTCGGAGGGTATGATAGACATGTTTCAGTGCTGAGCCTCCTCCGTCATTTCTTCTTAGCACTATGTTGTCTTTTGGGTCATCCCAGTGGTCATTAATATATGAATATGAACATTAAGTGTAGTGCTTACTGGGCAGTTTGGTGAGGACAGTATATGCATTTAACCAGACAAGAGCAGGGCACGCCAGTGCTTTTAACCGCTAGGTCACATCTCTACTCCCCACAACCAGTTTTTGCTTAGATGAGAGCTTTATTTTGCAAAATGAGAGTATAGAAAAATTTTTACATAAAGATAACAGTTTTGTTAAAGGACTGCCTTTTTTCTCTTGTTTTCAGAATGTTTCTTTAAAAAGAATTTTCCTTGTTTATTTGCAAGGGGAGGGAGAAAGAGAGAATATAAATGGACATGCCAGAGCCTTCTGCCATCACAAATGAATTCCAGATGCATATGCCACTTTGTGCATCTGCCTTTATGTGGATACTGGGAAATCATACCTGTACCATCAGGCTTTGCAGGTAGATGCCTATAATCATTGAGCCATCTGTCCAGGCCATATTATAATTATTAAGTAAGGTAACTTACATAAAGGTGCCTAGCCCAGTTCCTTATACCTAGTAGATCCTCAACACATTATTAGTTTTCGTCACACATTAGTTGTCTTTTCCGTGTTATTATAGTCAATATAATAATTATTTTATATTTATTGTATTTATTCATTTATTTATTTTGAGAGGGGGCAGATAGATAGAGAGAGAGAGAATGGACACGCCAGGGCTCCAGTCACTGCAAATGAGCTCTAGACACATGCGCCACCATGTGCATCTGGCTTACTGAGTCCTGGGGAACCAAACATGGGTCCTTAGGCTTTGTGGGCAAGCGCCTTAACTAGTAAGTCATCTATCCAGCCCTAATAATTATTTTATAATGGAGACTGTTAGTAAATTTAGAAAGACATTTTCTCATTAATTACATGAAACTTCCACTTAAAAAAAAATCTCAGTAAACATTTTAAGTGCTTTATATAGTTATTTAGAAATGATGCCAGGTGGGGCTGGAGGGATGGCTTAGCGGTTAAGGCATTTGCCTGAAAAGCTGAAGGACTCAGGTTTGATTCCCCAGGACCCACGTTAGCCAGATGCACAAGGGGGCCACATGTGTCTAGAGTTCGTTTGCAGTGGCTGGAGGCCCTGGTGCGCCCATTCTCTCTCTCTCTCTCTGCCTTTTTCTCTGTCAAATAAATAAATAAAAATTTAAAAAAAAGAAATGATGCCAGGTGTGGTGGTGCATGCCTTTAATCCCAGCACTCGGGAGGCAGAGGTAGTAGGATTGCCATGAGTTCGAGGCCACCCTGAAACTACATAATGAATTCCAGGTCAGCCTGGGCTAGAGTGAGACCATACCTCCAAAAACAAACACCAAAAAAAGAAAAAAGAAATGAGTAGTATTGTCCATCTGGTTCATATATTTCTGTTGACTTGGATTTTTTTTTTTTTAGAATTTATTTTGAGAGAAAGACAGAGGGAGATAGAATGGGCACATCAGGGTCTCTAGGAATTGCAAACAAACTCCAGATGCATCTGGCTTCTGGGTCCATAGGCTTCACGGACAAATGCCTTAACCACTGAGCCATCTCTCCAGCCCAGTTTTGATTTCTGAAAGCAAGCCTAAACAATCCCTTGAGGTTTGGCAATAATTGTCACAGTGCTTGTATTAAAGGTGCATATTTTAATTCCTTGTTAAAAGAAGTATCTTTTACTCTGTGTGTAAAGCTATAAAGCTTAATTTCTAAGTATTTGAACCTAGTTCATCCATCCACAATATTAAATTAGGTGACATCTGCTACAGGTAAGATTTTATTTTATACATTGTATTTCTTTTATATTTTAAATTACTATTATTTTTGTACAGCTGAAGCAAATATCTGTCAATGAGAAAGGTTGGTAGTCAGAAACAGGACAGTCAGACAGACAGACAGACACACATAATTTGTACAAGCCTATAGGACAGGGAAGAGGAAGAACTTTGGAAAAATACTCTTTTATTCCTTGTACTAGTACCTTGTACAAGTACATTCTTGTACCCCTCCTATCTGCCAATAGACTTTAATTTTTCTCCTGGTGACTTTGAGGCAAACCTCACTGCATGTTCAAACCCAAATACAACAGAAGATCCCATCTTCAAAAGTTAATGTATGGGTTGGAGAGATGGCTTAGCAGTTAAGGCACTTGCCTAAAAAGCCAAAGGACCCAAGTTAGATTCCCCAGGACCCATGAAAATACACAAGGTGGCACATGCATCTGGAGTTCATTTGCAGCATCTGAAGGTCCTGGTGTGCCTATTCTCTCTTTCTCTATCTGCCTCTCTCCCTCCCTGAAGTAAATTTAAAAAAATTAAATTCTCTTTTAAAAAAAGTAATGTGTGCTACTTCCCTTCTAGTTTAATATATCTTTTTTGAAGGGCATCATGTTTAGACAGGGAATGAATAGCTTTATGGAGCCAAGCCTGGCACTACAGAGAGGGACAATTGTCACATTTGGGTAGAAAGCTCAGTCTTGGGAAAGGGGAACAGCAGGGATTAAGCTGTGAGGGCAACTGGCATGACTGGGTTGGGAGGGAATGACGTGTGTCCCTCCCCAGGGCTGAGGGAAAGGCAATTGGCTCAGTCCACTGCCCACACCTATGTGAAGTTTCATTGACTCCTTGCCCCCTTCAGTGGCTTAGAGGCTGTTACTGGCTGAACCTCTGGAAGAAACTTTTGCTAAATTTATAAGTGCTGTTCCTAATGGCACAGGTCCAGCCTTGATGGTCCTTGGGAGGAAACCTGTAGAGCTCTCTGGTGCCCAATTCAGCCTGTATTGTGCAGCAGTACCCAGATGGAGGTGGTGCTTGGGGGCTTGATTCTCACAATCTACATTTGCCCCAGCATGGCCTACTGCTGCTTCACAGAACTAAAGGGTAGATTTGAGGCATACTGTCATGAGATGCCACCTGCCACAAAGCTGATGCCCACAGATGTCTGTTTCTTTTGTTTGAGCCCATTGAGGCAGCTTTTCACTAGGTCATAGTTGAACCCGTTGCAGTGCTGGGAAGGTTATGGGGCCCCAATCCTGCCACAGTGAGTGCAAAGTTGGTGCTTGTGCATGGCTGAGCCAGGAGCCTGGCTGGCCACATGGTACCTCTGAGTCTGATGAAGGGTGGATCCCTAGTTTATTTAGTATATTTAAGAAGAAGAATCAGGGCTGGAGAGATGGCTTAGCGGTTAAGCGCTTGCCTGTGAAGCCTAATGACCCCGGTTCGAGGCTCGACTCCCCAGGACCCACGTTAGCCAGATGCACAAGGGGGCGCACGCATCTGGAGTTCGTTTGCAGTGGCTGGAAGCCCTGGCGCGCCCATTCTCTCTCTCTCTTTCTCTCTCTATCTGCCTCTTTCTCTCTGTGTCTGTCTGTCACTCTCAAATAAATAAATAAATAATTTTTTTTAAGAAAAGAAGAAGAATCAGCAAAATGCAAATTAAGAAAAACTGATGCCATGAATCCATATTAATAAGTGAAAAGCAGCCCTTTTCCTAGACCCACCTTCCTTCTCAGGTAGAGGAAATACTAAATCTTGAAAAGGAAAGAATTTAGTGAAATAATCTGCTAAAGGGACATTAGGATAAATTGGCTCAAACCAGGCCCTTTCCCTTCTCTCCTCCTCTCTGCTTTTTGCAGCGTTGTCTGCCCTAGTTAACCTGAACCTTAGAGGAAGGATTGCAACCCCACTCTTGTTGAATGAGCACGAGAACATCATTGTCCATCTGACTTGGTTCTTGTTTTTTTAAATTTTTTCATTTTTTAAAATTTATTGAGAGGGAGTGTGTGTGTTGGGGGGAGAGAGAGAGAGAGAGAGGGAGAGGAGAGAGAGAGAATAGATGCACCAGTGCCTCTAGCCATTGCAAATGAACTCCAGATGTATGCCCCACCTTGTGCATCTGGCTTACATGGGTCCTGGGGAATCGATCCTGGGTTCTTTGGCTTTGCAGGCAAGGGCCTTAACCACTAAGCCATCTCTCCAGCCCCACCCCTTTTTAAAATATTTTTTATTTTTATTTATTTATTCATTTGTCAGAGAAGGTGACAGAATGGGCACACCAGGGCCTCCAGCGACTGCAAACGAACTCCAGATGCATGCGCCTCTTGTGCATCTGGCTTATATGGGTCCTGGGGAATCAAACATGGGTCCTTTGGCCTTGCAGGCGAGCACCTTAACTGCTAAGCTATTTCTCCAGTCCTTCCCTCCCAGTTTGATTCAACCCTAGCACTCAGGAGGTAAAGATAGGAGGATTGCCATGAGTTCAAGGCCAGCCTGGGACTACAGAGTGAGTTTTAGGTCAGTGTTGGTTAGAATGAGACCCTGCCTCAAAGAACTAAACAAAGAAAAAGAAAAGCCTTGAGCTGGGTGTGTTGGCACATGCCTATCTCAGCACTCAGCACTCAGCACTTAGCACTCAGCACTCAGGAGGCAGAGGCAGGAGGATTGCCAAGAGTTCAAGGCCACCCAGTGACTACATAGTGAAGTCCAGGTTAGCCTGGGCTAGAGTGAAACCTTACCTCGAAACCCCATTCCCCTCCATCTTATCTCAGCAGTGTTCATAGATGCTACAATTTTTGTTGATACTAAAGTATTTTTCTAATATTTTAGGAAAATGGTCTCAGAAGCACAGTTATAAGCTATGTAATCTAACTCTCAATATTTGCTTTAATTTAGGATCATAGGAATATGATCTGGCCTGTTACTGTGTATGGCGTGTTTGTAGGAACAATTTTGAAAAGGTCAGTTTTTTTTTTTTTTTTTTTTGTTTTTTTTTTTTTTTTGGTTTTTCGAGGTAGGGTTTCACTCTAGCCCAGGCTGACCTGGAATTCACTATGGAGTCTCAGGGTGGCCTTGAACTCACGGCGATCCTCCTACCTCTGCCTCCCGAGTGCTGGGATTAAAGGCGTGCGCCACCACGCCCGGCTAGTTTTTTTGTTTTTTGAAGTAGGTTTTATCCTAGCCCAGGCTGACCTGGAATTCACTATGTAGTCTCAGGGTGGCCTCAAACTCTAGGTGATTTTTCACCCTCATCCTACTATGTGCTGGGATTAAAGTCGTGTGTCACTATGCCCATTTTAGGAATTTTTTTAAATTAACCGCCTCCATACACGTAGACACCATAGCATGATTGTAATTCTCTCCCACAGCTTTCCTTTTCTTCCCTCGCAAATAACCCCCCTCCACTGAATCCCTTATTCTTTCTATTTTGATGTCATCATCTTTTCCCTTCCTATTATGCAAGTCTTGTATAGGTAGCATTAGCCACTATGAAGTCATGAATATCATGGTCACTTTTTGTCTGGAAGACAGTATTGGAAATCATTTCTTCCCTTCTGGCTTACTTGGGTTCTGGGGAGTCGAAACTGGCTCCTTAGACTTTGCAGGCAGGTGCGTTAACTGCTAAGCCATCTCCCTAGCCCCACTTTGACCATTTTTTAAAATTTTATTTATGAGAGAGAGAGAGAGGGACAGAGAATATGGGCGCGCCAGGGCATTCAGCTGTTGCTCACGAACTCCAGAAGCTTGCTCCACCTTGTGCATATGGGTCCTGTGATTACGTGGGTCCTGGGGAATCAAACCTGGGCCCTTTGGCTTTACAGGTGAGTGCCTTATCTGTTAAGCCATCCCTCCAACTCCATTTTGACCATTTTTGAATCACCCCAGTGGTCACCACCATCTGAAAAGAGAAGCTGCTCTAACCAAAAGTGAGAGTAGCATTACTATATGAGCATAAGCATAAGTATTTAGGTAGGCATAAAGTGTCCATTTAGGCAGAAAACAGTAGTAGTTCCCCCCCTAGGGCTTATTACCTCTCCAGCCATAGGATTTTTTTTTAATTAGGTTTTCAGTACCAGGCAAAAATTGCCTTTTGTGGAGTGAGCCTCAAGACCAATCAGCAGTTGTTTTTCCCCCATAACAGACATGCCACCATTGCATCACTAGGTATATTTTGCTTGGCTGTCTAGCCTTAAAGCTTGTAGGGTCCATTGCTCACTAACACATTGACGACTTTTTTTTTTTTTTTTCAAGGTAGGGTCTCACTCTAGTCCAGGCTGATCTGGAATTCACTATGTAGTCTCAAGGTGGCCTCAAACTCACAGCAGTCCTCTTACCTCTACCTCCCGAGTGCTTGGATTAAAGGCGTGTGCTAGCATACCCAGCCATTGATGACTTTTCATCCTCAACAGGCTGCATAGGTCTTTCCAAGATTCTGCTAGCTAGTCAACAGGTAGGAAGCTTTTAGCTCAGTTCCAGCTTGATTTCTCAGTGTCCTGCAGCCCAAGCATGTGGAGTCTTCAGTAATAGGGTCTTTCTTACCATCTACTTCTAATGGATAGCCAAGAGCACTGCTAGTAGCCCATAATGTTTTGAGAGCATCAGGGGCCTTCCTGGCCAAAAACTCACTATAAGGTATCCAACCTCTGTTACTGTATAATTTTTATTCATGTATATGATATATTTTGATTATATTCACCTTCAATTTCCTTCTCTTACCCCCTTCCAACTGAACCCCTTATTTTTGTTTATTTATTTGGGAGTGATAAAGAAAGAAAGATGCAGTTAGAGAGAGAATGGGGTGCGCCAGGGCCTCCAGCCACTGCAAACGAACTCCAGATGCATGCGCCACCTTGTGCATCTGGCTAATGTGGGTCCTGGGGAAATCGAGCCTCAAACCCGGGTCCTTATGCTTCACAGGCAAGCGCTCAACCACTAAGCCATCTCTCCAGCCTAGTGAACCCCTTACTTTAAAAAAAAATTTTTTTTTAAATTTTTTTATTTGAGAGTGACAGAGAGAAAGAGAGAATGGGTGCACCAGGGCCTCCAGCCACTGTAAACGAACTCCAGATGCACATGCCACCTTGCGCATCTGGCTAACGTGGGTCCTGGGGAATCGAGCCTTGAACCAGGATCCTTAGGCTTCACAGGGAACCGCTTCACCGCCATCTCTCCAGCCCTGAACCCCTTATTTTTTTTTAAGTTAAAAAAAATTTTTTTTTGTTATTTATTTGAGAGCGAGAGACAGAGAGAGAAAGAGGCAGATAGAGAGAGAGAATGGGCGCGCCAGGGCCTCCAGCCACTGCAAATGAACTCCAGACGCGTGCATCTTGTGCATCTGGCTAATGTGGGTCCTGGGGAGTCGAGCCTCGAACCGGGGTCCTTAGGCTTCACAGGCAAGCGCTTAACCGCTAAGCCGTCTCTCCAGCCCTGAACCCCTTACTTTTACCAGCTAATTCTTCCTTCAACTTTGATGATGTCTGTAAGAAACAACAACAACAAAAAAAAAACAAAATGAAAAAACAACAACAACAAAAAAAATCAACAAAGAAAACCACCACCACCACAACAACTACTTACCAGTTTCTGCATTATTGAAAACATCTCTTGGGGCTGGAGAGGTTGCTTAGTGGTTAAAGCACTTGCCTGCAAAGCCCATGGACTCAGGTTCAGTTTCCCAGTTTCCACATAAGCTAGATCTTTCTCTCTCCCAGTGACTAGTGTCAATAAATCCTCAGGGACAGATTGGAAGCCTCAGGAACTCCTCCACCATCTTGTTGGAATGTTGGTGGGCCCAGTCTTATACAGGTCTTGTGTAGGTAATGGCAGCCTCTGTGAGTTCATGAGCACAACAGCCATGTCATGTCTAGCAGACAACATTTTATAGCATACCTACTTATCCTGGCTTTTATATTCTTCCTGCCCCTCTCTTCATCAGTGTTCTTTGAGGTGATACAGATGTGCCATTTACATCTGAGTATTCAACAGTTATTCTCAGCTCTTTGACAAGTTTTGTGTCTCCCCAGTAGTCATTGCCCACTAAAAAAAGATCTGACCAAAGCTGAGAGGAACATTAATCTATGGGCATAAACCTGAATATTTAGAGGTCAGTTTGATGGACACAGCATATCGTTCAGCCAGACAGTCATAATTTTCTGCTGTGGTCTATGACTTCCATATCCACAGGCTTTTGACTAGGTTTCAGTACCAGCCATGAATTCCCCACCATGGAGCAGGCTTCAAATTCAAGTAAGTGTCTTTAATTGCTAAGCCATCTCCTTGTCCTCAAATTTAGTGAGAATAGTCATGTTACTCCCATAATAGTCATGCCACTGTTGCAGCAGTAAGCATGTCTTCCCTGGTTGGCTGGTTGGTGATATAACATGAAGAGGCCACCTATGGTTAAGACTTTTTTTTTTTTGAGGTAGGGACTCACTCTAGCTCAGGCTGACCTGGAATCCACTATGTGGTCTCAGGGTGGCCTTGAACTCATGGCGATTCTTAGCCTCTACCTCTGGAGTGCTGGGATTAAAGGCGTGAACCACCACTTCCAGCTCTGGTTAAGACTTTTGATGACTTTTGTCACCTAGCGGCTTGCATTCAACTTCTAGTTCAGTTTCAGCCTGATTTCTGTGTGTCCTGCAGCTGAAGCATGTGGTGTCCTGAGTAATAAGGTCTTGCTATCTGTTTCTTGTTTGCAACCAAGAGCGGTGACAATAGACTCTAAGGTATGCATGCGTGCATGCGTGTATGTATTTCTGTGTTGTGTACCCCTGGTTGGCCTGAAGACACTAAGCAGACCACCCTCACCTTGAACTTGGAGCAATCCTTTAAATTCTGCTTCCTGAGTCCTGGGATTGTAGATGTGTGCCAGGAGGCCCAGCTGAAAACACACACACACACACACACACACATTCTCTCTCTCTCTCTGTCTGTGTAGTGCAATGCATGCTTGTTTATATGATCTTTTATATGTACAAATTGTGTGCATGTGTGTACACATATGTGGAGGCCAGAGGATAATCTTGGGTGTTACCTCAGGTACACCATGCACCTTACAAACGTATGCCACTATCGCCAGCATTTGCATAGGTACTGTGGATTTAATTTGTTTCCTCATGCATGCAAGGCAAACACTTTAACAATTCAGCTATTTTTTCTAGTCCTTCAGTAGTTTTTTCTTTCTACTTTTGTCAATTCAGTTATAAATACTGAATTTTGCAAGATCACAGTTAAAATATTTGGTGTAAGACATCAATTTATAGATACAATGGATAGATCTAAAAATTTACTTGTTGGCTTCATGATGAGAAATTAAAATTTATAGGATATATTAAGGTTGAAACTTTAAAAAGCTCTAAACAATAAAAAACTAAGTTTCAATGAAATGTCTGTTAACTTCATCAGACTATATAGTAATCAAACTGCGAGTTTGCAGGTAAGATAATATCAAGTCAGTTGTCATCCTTGACCCATAATCCTTTTATATTTTAACTCAAATACAAGTATGTTGTAAGAGTAAGTGAACTTTAACTTTCCAAATGTTCTGTCTAAGAATTATTAGTCAAGTCAGATAATCCATTTGCCACAAGCAAACTTTCTATTGTTAGGAGGTAGCAGTCGTCAGTGGTACCACCTTCTATGGAGATCGTGCCCACCACTCATAAGGCTTCCCATTTCATATGAAAAGTATGAACAACAAGGGACAGAAGAGCCACTGTTCATTGTTTCTTTGATTCTTGGTGTTTTCATAGTATCTTAAATACCTGATTTCAATTTTACAGCAGCAACAAACATCAGTATTTATTCTGATCAGTAACTGCACTCCAAGTTGCATGTATTAATGACTTCCAATGCGATCTGTAGGAATAATTTGTATTTCTGAACCATGCTTTAGAAAAACATTTCCAGCAGTCTGAGCAGGATTTATTCCTATTCCATCATTGGTAATAATGGCACTTGTTGCTGCAGGAACTTTAAATTCTTCTGCTGCAAACTCTAAGGCTGCTGTGAAAGGTGTACTTTCAGGAACACTGAGTACTTTGTAGCACAGCTGCGGGTCCGACGTGAGCGGGATCTTAAAGGACAACTTCAACATGGTGGCGCCCCAGTATAAACTTTCAAAGGGGAGGTAACAGTGAGAGGGAGGGACATGCTTATTCCCTAAGATAGATTTGTATAAGGTGGAAAGGGAAAACCAAAATTGAAAATAGTTAGGTAACTATATAAAACCAGGTTTTTCTTGTGCAGTTAGCTTTCACAGAACTCAGGGCTTTAGGTCGATTCATTTCCTGTGTTCTTTCTAAGCCCAATAAGCCAGAGTTAATTCAGTATAAGGTAATTCTCAGTTCTCAGCTTGAGAAAAATAGGAAGGCTCCTAACAGACAATTCCCTCTTCCCTGGGCAAAGCCAGTTGTCCTCAAAGGGTGAGTTAGCTGAGTCAAACACAGTGACGGATCATTGAACTCATAGAATGTAGTTTGCTGTTTGGTATTCCCTGTAAATGTGGGTAATCATACAGTGTCCTTGAGGCCTTAACCACCTCTGAGCATTGTCCATAGGTAGCTTAGTTCATCAGAGGTCCAGGAGAAACTTCCTAACCTGAGCCAGGTACCGTGATTGCAGGTAATCGCCCAGCTCCTCCTCACGTACTATGCCGGCTCTTCTTCCCAGCCTGGGAGAAGTCTCCAGTTAGCAGCAGTGCTTTGAAGAAGAACACTTTGGCCCCAAAGTCACCCTGTGTCCACATTGCCTGGGGAAACTTGAACTTGTAGTGGCCACAAGGTGCATTTCCTAGGAACTTGGCTTTCATGTTCTCTGAGAGAGTGCCAGGGTTTGCTCAGCTGTCCCTCGGAGGGCCTCCCTAGGCTGCCACTCCTCTTGAGGCAGGAGCCAAACATCATGGTCTCCAAGCTTCTCTCTGACTAGCAGGACAAGGTTTTTGTCTAGTTTTCAATGCAGTGAGGTTTGGTCATTCTTTTTTATCAGCATCTGTTACACAAGCACCAAGTTTGAACTGTTGGAATGTCTGCTCCCACATATCTTCCAAATCTTGTACAAGCATAATCTTTTCAATCTTGTTCCATCATCATAGAGGTCAGTTTTCTTCTTTGCCAGTCTCTGGGCTTCATCCAGAGCACGAAGCTTATGGTCTGAATACAGGCTTTTCTCTGTTTCAGTGTGCTGTAGTAGGGTGGCCATCTCTTCCTGCAGTGGGGTGAGAGGCTTGGAGATGAGCGGCGGTGGCTGCAGACACAAGGTCCTCAACAAGCACCATGGGGACCGGCTGCTGGAGGGCTCGGCCTGAAGGGCCAGGCAGCGGGGACCCAGGCCACCTCCCCACAGCCTGTTGCAACGCCGCCAGCCCCCAGCCCCCAGCCAGCACCCCTAGCAAATTGGCGCTCATGCCACCATCTTCCTGCCTTTCCACAATCCAGTTTTTTTTTTTTTTTTTGGTTTTTTCAAGGTAGGGTCTCACTCTAGCTCAGGCTGACCTGGAATTCACTATGGAGTATCAGGGTGGCCTTGAACTCACGGCAATCCTCCTACCTCTGCCTCCCGAGTGCTGGGATTAAAGGTGTGCGCCACCACGCCCGGCGAGTTTTTGTTTTTTTTTTTTAAAATAGCTTCCTAATGGGCTGGAGAGATGGCTTAGTGGATAAGGCACTTGCCTGTGAAGCCCAAGGACCCAGGTTTGATTCTCCCGAACCCACATAAGCCAGATACACATGGTGGCACATGCACCTGGAGTTTGTTTGCAGTGGCTAGAAGCTCTGGTGTACCCATTCTCTCCATTCATAAATAAACAAACAAACAAATAACTAAATAAAAATACCTTTGAAAAGAAAAAATAGCTTCATAATAACACTTGGATCTTTGAGATGATATTTCCTTGGGTTTTATGTTTGTTGCCATATTAGTTACTATAACCAAGTGAAATATGAATTTATAGTCACCGACACTAGAAGATCTGCATGAATATATTGTTGGGATGGGGAAGTGGCTCAGGGTTAAAAGGGCTTGCTGTGCAATCTTCATGACTAGAGCTTGCATCTTTGGCACTCATGTAAAGCTGGATACATGCACAGTGGTGCCTGTGAGTCTAATTCCTATGTGCCTTTGGTAGTTGGGGGGGGATAGTCAGGAGAACCCTAAAATCAAGGGTTAGCTATTCTGGCCTCTGCAGTGACAAAAAACATGAGAGTCCCCTGTCTCAAACAAGGTGGAAGATTTCGATTGACACTCTGAGGTTGTCCTCTGATCTGAATACATGTGCCATGGCCCTGGTATTTATTCACACATTACACATGCACATGTACACAAGTAGTAATTAAAAAAATAGGTGTGGTGGCACATGCCTTTAATCACAGCAGTAGGCAGGCAGAGGTAGGAGAATTGCCATGAGTTCTAGGCCACTCTGAGACTACATAGTGAATTCCAGGTCAACCTGGGCTAGAGCAAAACCCTACCTCAGAAAAACAACAAAAAATTTGCTCATCTTATAATAATGAATCAGATAGTATAATCATTTTTATAGTGTCCAGTAGACAAAGCTTTCAAGTTAGACATAAGTCTTAGAAAAGTAATTTCATGAACCACCTGGGGCAATGGCATGACTGTTTCGGGGGAAATCAGTTGCTGTTTGATTGCACTCAAGGCCCACTCGACAGGAGGGAATCCATGCCTGGTACTGAAAACCTAGTTAACAGCCTATGGCTGAGGATGTCATAAGCCCTAGAGGGGAAACTACTGTTGTTGTCTGGGTATTATGCCCATCATACTGCACGTTTATGCTCTTGTATTAATGCTACTCTCACTTTTGGTTACAAGCTTCTCTTATATAGTGGTGACCACTGGGGTGACTCAGAAATGGCCAAAGTGGGGCTGAGGAGATGGCTTAGTGGCTAAGGTGCTTGCCTGCAAAGCCTAAGGACCCATATTTGACTCTTCAGACCCCATGTATGCCAGAGGCACAAAGGTGAGGCAAGTGCAAGGTTGCACATGCCCACTAGGTAGCACAGCATCTGGAGTTCAACTCCAGTGGCTGAGGCCCTGGAGTACCAATTCTCTCTCTCAAATTAAAAAAAAAAAAAGCCATAGTACTAAGAAGGGACAGTGGAGTGTTTGACACTGATACATCTCTGTCACACCCTCCAAGGCTCAAGGACCACTGAGGAAGAGGTGGCAGAAAGAATATAAGAGCCAAAGGAAGGGAAGGAATGCTTACAGTGCTGTCTTCCAGACACAGAATGGCCCAGATATTCATGACCTCAGTGCCTGATGGTACTACACAAGACCTGCATAATAGGAGGAAAAAATGGTAGCATCAAAATAGAAGAGAAACTAGGTGGAAAGAAGAGATTCAGTGGAGGGGGATTTGGGAGGGTTAAAAAGTAGTGTTGGGAGGGTATTATGATATAGTCCATATTGAAGTTTTCAATAAAATGTTAAAAATAATTTCACCAACTAGTGGCAGTGTAAATGTTACCATTTTAGATGTCTGAATACATTCACACGTGTATACATTTACCTTTATGTATACTGGGAGTTTTCTCTGAACTTTCCCCCCTCTTTTCCTTTGTCTTTTTTCCTTTTTTCTCCCCTTTTGCTTTTTTCTCCCATCCCCTGCCCTCTTCTGCTCTTGCCTCCCCTTCCCTCCAGCCAGTGCGAATGAATTCCAGATGCATGCACCACCTTGTGCATCTGGATTTACATGGGTACTGGGTAATCAGACCTGGGCCCTTTGGCTTTACAGGCAAGCACCTTAGCTGCTAAGACATCTTTTCAGCCCCTGGATTTTTTTTTTTTTTTAAAGACCTAATATTAGTGTGATGGATGAACTATGTTATTACTGCTTTCTTTTTCCTTTCTTTCTTTTTGTTTTGCTCTGTGTTTTTCTTCTTCTTCTTTTTTCTGATTTTTCGAGGTAGGGTCTCACTCTAGCTCAGGCTGACCTGGTAGTCTATGTATGGACCTATGTAGTCTCTGGGTGGCCTCAAACTCACAGCCATCCTCCTACCCCAGCCTCTTGAGTGCTAGGATTAAAGGCATGCACCACTATGCCTGTCTATTAATGCTGTTTTGAATGTTGGTTTTGTTGGTTAGATATTTTATTTATTTGAGAGACAGAGTGAGAGAATGAAAGAGGCAGATACAGAAAGAGAAAATGGGCGCACCAGGGCCTCAAGCCATTCCAAACGGGTTCTAGACACATATGGCACCTTGTGCACCTGGCTTTATGTGGGTACTAGGGAATTGAACTCGGGTCCTTAGGCTTTACAGGCAAGGGTTTTAACTGCTGAGCCATCTTTTCAGCCTTCAATGTTTTCTTTTTTTAATTCACTTTGTGCTTTATATGATTAATTACTGAATTAGAAATTATTTAATTATTTATGTGCGTGTGTATGGGCCCGGCAGGGTCTCTTGCTTCTGCAAATGAATACCAGATGCTTGTGTCAGTTTTTGTGCTTGGCTTTATGTGGGTATTGGGGAATTGAGCCTGGGCTGGCAAGCATTGCAAGTAAGCACATTGAACTGCTGAGCCATCTCCCCAGCCTAACCACTAAGTTATTTTTAATGATTGACTGATAGTTTTCTATGTCAGTTTGTGCCTTATTGTGCTCATCTCTTTTTATATTTTAAGACATAATAATATATTAACTCTAACTGAAATTTCAGGTACCCTTTATTTTGTTAGGTTCATTTTCAGTAATGAGATTAAAATTTCATACCATTATAGTAAAAGGGAAATTTGTGTCTTATTTTACTGGCCTTTGGAAGCCAGCCTTGGTAATTTAAAAGTTTTAAATTACATGAATAATTTTTTTAGCCTTAATGAATACCTTTCATAATTTGAAATGGTATCAAGTCAAGTAGATGTATAAACTAATTTGTTATGCTTTGTTGCCAAACTTGGTCTTTTTAGGCAGTTATACTTAAGCATGAACATTGACGACAAACTGGAAGGATTGTTTCTTAAATGTGGCGGCATAGACGAAATGCAGTCTTCCAGGGCAATGGTTGTAATGGGTGGAGTGTCTGGCCAGTCTACCGTGTCTGGAGAGCTGCAGGATTCAGTCCTTCAAGATCGAAGTCTGCCTCATCAGGAGATCCTTGCTGCAGATGAAGTGTTACAGGAGAGTGAGATGAGACAGCAGGATATGATATCACATGATGAACTCATGGTCCATGAGGAGACCGTGAAAAACGATGAAGAACAGATGGAAACACATGAAAGACTTCCTCAAGGACTACAGTATGCACTCAATGTCCCTGTAAGTAATTCCTTTATAAGACATTGAAGTTGTAGTTAGAAATGTTCAAAAGTTTGTGTTAAGTAGTACTTCAGTCATACAAAGCATATTGAAAGGCTACAAATAGTGGTATTGAATAGAATGACAAAAGTATTGACAAATATATTTGCAAGCCAAGATTAAGGGCTTTTGTTTGTTTGTTTGTTTGTATTTTCGAGGTAGGGTCTCACTCTAGCTCAGGCTGACCTGGAATTCCCTGTGTAGTCTCAGGGTGGCCTTGAACTCACGGCGATCCTCCTACCTCTGCCTCCTGAGTGCTGGGATTAAAGGCGTGCGCCACTACGCCCGGCTTAATTTTTTTTTTAAATCTATTTTATTTGCAAGGAGAGAGGGAGAATGGATGCGCCAGGGTCACTAGCAACTGCAGACAAACTCTAAATGAATGTACCACCTTGTGCATCTGGCTTTATATGGTTACTGGGGAATCAAACTCAGGTTGTTAGGCATTGCAAACAAGCACCTTAACTGCTGAGCCATCTCTCCAACCTAAGATTTTTTATATTATTTCAATATTTATTTATTTGCAAGAAGAGAGGGGCAAGGCAAACAGACACACAAAGAGAGAATGTGTGTGCCAGGGCCTGTTGCCCCTGCAACTCCAGATACATGCACCACCATGTGCATCTGGCTTTACGTGAGTCTTGGGGAAATGAACTCAGGTTGTCAGACCTTGCAGGCAAGCACCTTAACTGCTGAGTCATGTCCCCAGTCCAAGTTTTATATTATTTAAAATTTCTCTGTCAGTGTTATATTTGCTTTGAATTTTAAGTACTTATTTTTGTTGTTGTTGTTGTTGTTGTTGTTGTTGTTTGTGTTTTCGAGGTAGGGTCTCACTCTAGCTCAGGCTGACCTGGAATTCACTATGGAGTCTCAGGGTGGCCTTGAACTCACAGTGATCCTCCTATCTCTGCCTCCCAAGTGCTGGGATTAAAGGCGTGCGCCACCCCACCTGGCTTTAAGTACTTATTTTATTTTTGCTTTTTGAGGTAGGGTTTTGCTCTAGCCCAGGCTAACCTGTAATTCACTCTGTACTCTCAGGTTGGCCTTGAACTCACAGCAATCCTCATGCCTCTGCCTCCCGAGTCCTGGGATTAAAAGTGGGTGCCGTCATGCCTATGTTTTTTAAAAAAATATTTATTTATTTGAGAGAGAGAGAAGGGGCACATCTGGGCTTCCAGCCACTGCAAATGAACTCCAGAGGCATGCACCACCTTGTGCATCTGGCTTACATGGGTCCTGGGAAATCGAACCTGGGCCCTTAGGCTTCTCAGGCAAGTGTCTTAACTGTTAAGCCTGATCTCCAGATCTGTATTTATGTATGTATGTATAGGTATATATGTGTGTGGGTATATAATATATATATCTCATGTCTTTCTCTATGATGCAAGACTGTAGGTCTTTACACTTTATTTCATATGCTGTACTTTTACTGTTTTCTTTTTTTTTTTTTTTTTTTGTTTTGTTTTTTGAGGTGGGTTCTCACTCTAGCCCAGGCTGACCTGAAATTTACTTTTGTAGTTTCAGGGTGGCTCTGAACTCATGCTTATTCTCCCACTTCTCCCTCCCCAGAGCTGCCATTTAAGGTGTGCACCACCATGCCTTTTAAAAAAAAACTATTTAAATTTAATTATTTGCAAGCAGTCATAGAGAGTGAAGGAAGAAAATTGGTATACCAGTCCTCTAGCCACTACAAATGAACTCCAGATGCATGTGCCACTGTGTATCTGGCTTTATATGGGTACTAGGGAATTGAATCCGGGTCCTTAGGCTTTGTAGGCAAGCACCTTAACTGCTGATCCATCTCTCCAGCCCTTTGTTTACTTTTGCATCATGGTTTTCATATATACTAACTAGAATTTTCTCCTCAGTCATATCTCATGATTGTTTTTGTTATTGGTGTTTATATTTTGTGGTAGTTTGATTTAGGTGTCGTCTATAAACTCATGTTCTGAAAGCTTGGTCCTTGGTTGATGGTAATTTGAGAGGTGGAGCCATGCTGGAGGAGGTGTGTTATTCGGGATAGGCTTTATGGGTATTACAGCCAACTTCCCCTTCCTAGAATCTGCCTCAGTCCTGCTGAAGGCAGAAGTAATGTCTAGCCTCTGCTCATGCTATCTTTTCCCCCTGGAGACTGAAAGCCAAAATAAGCCATTTCCTCCCATCAGTTGGTATTAGTCAGGTACTTTGTCACAGCTATAGAAAGGTAGCTGCAGCATGCTGCGTGTGAGGCATGGTGTGTGTGCGTGTGTGTGTTGTAAGCAATGGATGTGGTGATGTGGTGCCCATGTCTGTGCCTGTAGAGGTCAGAGAATGACTGGTGTCTTTCTTTTTCTTCTGTCCATTTTCCTTGATATGGAGTCTCTTAATGATTCCAGAGCTGGCTCTTTTTCACATGCCCAAGCCATTCAGTGGTCTTTGCTCCCCATAGGACTGGGGTTACAGACTTGTATGGCTGTATCTAGTTGGTTACATGGGTGCAGGTGGGGGCTGAGGCCCTCACGCTTGCACAGGAAGTTGACTATGCCATCTTCCCAGCCCTTTCTTCCCTCCCCTCCCCCCATTCCCAAGATAGAGTCTATCTAGCTGAGGCTGACCTAAAATTCACTAAATGTAGTTTCAGGCTGGCCTTGAACTCATAGCAATCCTGTTGCCTCTGCTTCCCAAGTGCTGGGATTAAAGGTGTGAGCCACCACAACTGGTTATTGTTATCTTGTTTTTTAAAAAATATTTTTAATATTTATTTTTTATGAGAGAGAGCGAATGGACATGCCAGCTACTGGAAATGAACTGCTACTGCAAATGAACTCTAGATGCGTGTGCCACCATGTGCATCTATCTGGCTTTCCGTGGGTGATTTGTTTTTTTGGGTTTTCAAGGTAGGGTCTCACTCTAGCTGAGACTGACCTTGAATTCACTATGTAGTTTTAGGCTGGTCTTGAACTCACAGTGGTCCTCCTACCTCTGCCTCCCAAATGCTGGGATTAAAGGTATGTGCCACTATACCTGGCAGTTTTCTCTTTATGAAATATTTATTTATTAGAGAGAGAGTTGGGGCTGGGGGGGGGACGACCAGAGAATGGGCACCAGAGCCTCTAGCCACTGCAGACAAACTCCAAACACATCCACCACCTTGTACATCTGGCCTAAATGGGTTTTGGGAATTCAAGCCTGGGACCTTAGGCTTTGTAGGCAAGCACCTTAACCACCAAGCTATCTCTCCAGCCTCATAGTATTCTTTCATGATCCCTTTTTTTTTTTCGAGGTAGGGTCTCATTCTAGCCCAGGCTGACCTGGAATTCACTATGTAGTCTCAGGGTAGCCCCAAACTCACGGCGATCCTCTTACCTCTGCCTCCCAAATGCTGGGATTAAAGGTGTGCGCCACCACGCCCGGCTCTTTTATGATCCTTTTAATGCACAGGGGTTATCTGTCACTTAAAAAAATTATTTATTTGAGAGAAAGAGACAGATAGAGAATGGACACACCAGGGCCTCTAATCACTGCAAATGAACTCCAGACACACACACCACCTTTTGCATCTGGCTTTACGTGGGTACTGGAGAATCGAACCTGGGTTCTTTGGCTTTGTTGGCAAGTGCATTAATCGCTAAAGCCATCTCTCCAGCCCCATTATTTTGTTTTGATATTTAAATTATTATTTTATTTTTTTTAGTTAACACAGTTAACATACAGGGAATTAGGTATCATTCTTTCTGGTATTTTCTAATACAGTTTGTTTTAATTGATTCCCCCACCTCTTTTTTTTAAGATTTATTTTTATTTATTTGTTAGAGACAGAGAGAGGGGTGGAGGAGGGAGAGAATGGGCATGCCAGGGGCTCTAGTCATTGCAAACGAACTCCAGACACATGAGCCACCATGTGCATCTGGCTTACATGGGACCTGGGGACTCGAACCTGGGTCCTTAGGCTTCGCAGCATGTGCTTTAACAGCTAAGCCATCTCTCCAGCCCCCCCCCCACCTCTTTTCAGTACTTCTCAGTATTTTGTCCCCTTCTGTTTGCATGTTACATGTGACCTTTCTCCCTTCCCCATCCTCTTTATGTACTAGCTCTCTTGGTAACCATTCCAGGCTTACAGGTCTCACCCATGTTTGTCCTCCACTGTTTACATACATACAGATAGTACAAAGTAGGATGTGTACATCTGAGAGACCATGACCATTTTTCCTACAAATTGTCATAATTTCATTTTTTTCTGATCCACTGAGTAGAACTTCATATTATTTACTTATTTGCTCATTGGCTTCTAGACTGATTTCATTTCTTACTCTGTTGTGAATAAAGCAGCATTAGACATGGATGTGCAAGTAACCTCTGTGGTAGTGCGGAGTCCTTAGGGTATATCACCAATAGTGGTAGGCTGGGTCATATGGAAGGTCTATTTATTCCATTGTGGTCAGATAGAATGCAAGGAATTATTTCAGTTTTCCTGTATTTGTTAAGATTTGCTTTGTGTCCTAATATATGGTCTATTTTAGAGAATGTTCCATGTGCTGCTGAAAATAATGTATATTCTGCAGCATTTGGATGAAATGTCCTGTATATATCTGTTAGGTCCATTCCTTCTATGATCTCATTTAGTCCAGATGCCTCTCAGTTTATTTTTTCCCGGGATGACCTGTCAATTGATGAAAGTGGGGTGTTGAAGTTCCCCACTACCACTGTGTTTGGTGTTATCTGTCACCTTAGTTTTTTTTTTTTTTTGGATTTTTGAGGTAGGGTCTCACTCTGCCCCAGGCTGACCTGGAATTCACTATGGAGTCTCAGGGTGGTCTTGAACTCACTGCGATCCTCCTACTTCTGCCTCCCAAGTGCTGGGATTAAAGGCGTGCGCCACCACGCCCGGCTCACCTTAGTTTTAATAGCATTTGTTTGATGAATTTGGGAGCCCCCATGTTAGGTGCATATATGTTTAGGATTGTTATGTCCTCCTGTTGGAGTGTGTCCTTAATCAATATAAAGTGACCTTTCTTATCTTTCTTGACTAACATTGGACTGAAGTCTACCTTGTCAGATATTAGGATAGCAACCCCTGCTTGTTTTCTAGGTCCATTTGCTTGAAACACCGTTTTCCAACCTTTCACCCTAAGATAGTGTCCATCTTTTGTAGAAAGGTGAGTTTCTTGGAGACAACAAATTGTAGGATCCTGCTTTTTAACCCAGTCTGCAAACCTATGTCTTTTGGTTGGGGCATTGAGGCCGTTGACATTAAGAGATATTATTGAAAGGTGTGTATTTATGTTTGCCATTTTTCTTTTGTAGTTCCGGTTCTACCTTTGCTTTCTTGTGTTAACTAGTATTTGGGTATTGTTTGTTTTTTTCCAGGTTCCTTATATGTGTGCTTTTCCTTCTCTTCAGCATGGAGGATTCTTTCAAGTATTTTCTGTAGAACTGGTTTTGTCTTCAAATACTCCTTTAGCCTGCTTTTGTCGTGGAATGTCCTTATTTCTCCATCTATTTGAATGGATAGCTTTGCAGGATAAAGTAACCTTGGTTGACAGTGTTATCTTTCAGAACTTGGAATACATCACTCCAAGCCCTTCTGGCTTTGAAAGTTTGTGTTGAGTAATCTGCTGTGATCCTGATGGGCTTGCCTTTGTAGGTAACTTGATTTTTCTTTCTAACTGCTTTCAATATTTTTTCTTTGGATTGTGTGTTTGGTAGTTTGATTATAATATGGAGAGGAGAGGTTCTTTCCAGGTTTTGTCTGGCTGGGGTTCTAAAGGCTTCCTGTATCTGCATGGTACCTCTTTCCCAATTTGGGGGAAGTTTTCTTCTATGATTTTGTTGAAGAGCCTATATGCCTTTGGAGTGAAATTCTTCTCCTACTATGCCCTGAATTCTTATGTTTGATCTTTTCATAGTGTCCCGAATATCTTGAAATTCCCATTCATACTTTTCTATTAGTTTGTCTTTCTCTTTGTTGGACTGTATTAGATCTGCCACCTGGTCTTCTAGTTTAGATATTCTGTCCTCTCCTTCATCCATTCTACTGGTGAGATTTTCTACAGAGCTTTTTATTTCATTAACTGTGTTCTTCATTGCTAGTAATTCTGACTGGTTTTTCTTTATTATTTCTATTTCCTTATTTATGTCTTGTATTGACTTCTTAATTTCATTAAATTGGTGTCCTGTGTCGTCTTTGATTCCTTTGATTTCCTCTTTCATTCCTTTGATTTCTTCTTTGACTTCTTTGAACATATTTACAATTATTCTTTTGAAATCTTTCTCAGGCATTTCCTCTAACTCATTCTCACTGGAGGTCATTTCTGATGCATTAATACTTTTTGGTGGATTTATATTGTCTTGATTTTTAGTGTTTCTTGTGTTATAATGTATATATTTTTGCATCTTGGATTAAGTTAATGCTTGGATTTTCTAGCTAGCTGGGTATTCTTAGCTGTTTCAATTGATCTGATATATATCTTCAGGGTAGGAGCTTAAGGTGTTAGGTGTGGCTCTTAAGACTCTCAGAGTATCTACAAAAGTGTGCCTAGGGGTTGGGTTTGCCTGCTATGGGAGTATTCAAGTAGGCTGAGTGGAACAAAATACAGATAGATTCTAAAATATAACTAACAATGTACACATTCAATGAAAAACAGCACCGAGTATTTATGCAAGAGTAGGTATTATAACAACCACATCCTCTATCAACAAAGAGGCTAAGATTTCTGGTCTGCTGAGGGTTCTAAGTCAGCTTGTGACCAAGTGAGACCCTTCCCTGGTGCAATCCCAGTTACCTTTTTGGATGATTTTGTTCTCAGTTATGCGTCCCTCTTTGGTGCCCTGTGGGTTCAAGTAGGCTGGCTGGATCGCTGGACTGCTGTTCTGTTTTCTGGAGCTGGGCACTGGCTTTTCCTGTGGGGCAACCTGAGCCTGGCAGCTGTGGCCCCACAGACCTGGCACCGCCACTGCTGGAGCCCCCGTTGCCGCTGCCGAACTGTTGCTGCCGCTGCTGGAGCCGCTGCTGCTGCTGCTGCTGCTGGAGCTGGAGCTGCGCTGCCGCTGCCGCTGCTGCTGCTGGAGCTGGAGCTGCTGCTGCCGCTGCTGGATCTGCCGCTGCCGGAGGCGCTGCTGCAGGAGCTGGCGCTGTCAATGCCGGAGCCGGAGCTGAAGCTGCCGCTGCTGGAGCTGGAGCCGCCGCTCCCGGAGCCTCTTAGGCCTGCCTGTGTGGGCTCTGGATGCCCTAGATCTCTCCTACTTCTCTGCTGCTGTTTTAATTTCTTATACGCCTCACTTTTTAGTAAAAGTGTATATTTTGCGGGGTATTGTTTGGCTTTTTCTCCCCTAGGCTGCTTTGGTGTGGTTCCTAAGCCGCCATCTTAACTGGAAGTCTGGGAGGTCTATTTATAACTTTTTAAAGATATTTTTTATTTGCAAACAGAGAGAGATAGAAGAGAGACTGAAAGAGAGAATGGGCATGCCAGGGCCTCTGGCCCCTGCAAACAGATTCCAGGTGTATGCACCTCTTTGTGTATCTGGCTTTATGTGGGTACTGGCGAATTGAACCTGGGTCGTTAGGCTTTGCAGGCAAGCGCTTTAACTGCTGAGCCCCATCTTATCACTTTTGAGAGAACTCCATGTGGGTTTCCATAGTGGCTCTACTAGTTTGCAACCTCCACCAGCAGTGAACAAAGTTCTTCCCCACACTCTTACCAGCATTTTTTTTTTGAACGAGGCAAGGTCTCACTGTAGCTCAGGCTGACTGCGAACTCACAGTGATCCTCCTACCTCTGCCTCCCGAGTGCTGGGATTAAAGGCGTGCGCCACCACACCTGGCTTTTACCAGCATTTTTTGTCAGTTTTCTTGATGATAGCCATTCTGATTGGGTTGGTATCTCAAAGTAGTTTTAATTTTCATTTCCCTGATAGTTAGTGGTGTTTATTTGTGAGAGGAGAGAATGGTCATGCTAGGTCCTGTAGCCACTGGAAAGGAACTCCACACACATAAGCCAGTTTGTACATCTGGCTTTACGTGGGTACTGGGGAATTGAGCCCAAGCTGTCATGCTTTGCATGCAAGTGCTTGAACTGCTGAGCCATCTCTCCAGTCCTGAATAGTCTCCCCCCAAAACAAATCCCGGAGGTAGAGTCTCCTCTAGCCCACGTTGATCTAGAACACATTCTGTAGTTCTAGGCTGGCTTCAAACTCATAGTGATCCTCCTACCTCTTGCCTCCTAAGTTCTAGGATTGAAGGTGTGCACCTCCATCCTTGGCTAAAAATATGTTTCTTTATTTGCAAGGGAGAGAGAAAAAGAAAGTAAATGAAACTATGGGCAAACTAGAGCCTCTTGGTACTGCATTGGAACTCCACACACATGTGCCACTTTGTATATCTGGCTTTAGCGTGAGTACTGGTGAATTAAACCCAGTATCTCAGGCTTTGCAAGTAAGCACTTAACTTTTGAGCCATCTCTCCAGCCCCATGTTTTATTTATTTCTGAGGTGGGGCAGAGACAAAGAGAGACAGTATGGGAGTGCCAAGTCCTCTTACTACTGTACACGAACTCTCCAGATGCATGTACCACATTGTGTATCTGCCTTTTATGTGGGATAATTGAACCCAGACCATCAAGCTTTGCAAGCAAGAACCTAGCATTGTGCCATCTCTCCAGTCTCCCCATATTTTATTTTATTTTTTTAGTTTTTGATTTATATATTTGGGAGAGCAAGTGAGGGAAAGAGGCAGACACATGCACACAGAGAGAGAGAGAGGGCGGAAGGGAGGGAGGGAGGGCGGGCGCGCCAGGGCCTCCAGACACTGCAAACATACTCCTGACACATGTGCCACCTTGTGCGTCTGGCTTATGTGGGTCCTGGGGAAACAAACCGAGGTCCTTTGGCTTTGCAGGTAAACGTCTTAACCGCTAAGCCATCCTACCAGCCCCCTTTCATCTTATTTGCTAAGCCATCTATCTCTCCAGCCCCATATTTTATTTTTAGTTAAGGAAAAATTTTAAAGAAAGGCTCAGAGCTTCAGTTTATAGTTCAGAGTAAATTTATATAATCCACAACTTATTAAGGTATGAACTACTTTCATTATCCTACAAAGTTTCTGGTGGGAAACCAAGAGCGTTGGCAATTGCCTGTAATGTTTTAGAGGCATCAGGGACCTCTCTGGAGTCCCCCCCCTCCCTTTAAATTGATCTAAATCAGAATCAGTGGTTTTTTTTGCTTTTTGCTTTTTGCTTTTTGCTTTCTCGAGGTAGCTGACCTGGAATTCACTCTGTAGTCTCAGGGTGGCCTCAGACTCGTGATCCTCCTACCTCTGCTTCCTAAGTGCTAGGATTAAAGGCGTGTACCACCACACCTGGCTCAGGACCAGTGTTTTGATTAATATATCTTTCCATAGTAAACATTTTTAATCTTATTTATGTTTAAAAATTTTTTTTTTATTTATTTGAGAAAGAGAGAATGGGCACGCCAGGGCCTCTAGCCACTGCACATGAACTCTAGACATATGTACCACCTTGTGAATCTGGTTTACGTGGGTATTGGGGAATCGAACCCGGGTCCTTATGCAGGCAAGTACCTTAACCACTGAATCCTCTCTAGCTCTATTTATTTATTTATTCAAAATTTTTTTTACATTTTATTTTTGAGTGAGAGACATAGAGAAAGAGACAGGGTAGGAGGGGGAGAGAATGGGCATGCCAGTGCCTTTCAACCACTGTGAATGAACTCCAGATGTGTGTGCCTCCTTGTGGAACATGTGTGACATTGTGTGTTTGCGTCACCTTGTGCATATGGCTTACGTGGGACCTGGAGATTTGAACCTATGTTCTTAGGTTTCATAGGCAAGCACCTTAACTGGTAAGCCATCTCTCCCGCCCTATTTTTTATTTTTTAAAAATTTTAATTTACAATGATTTATTAGTGAGATTAGAGGAGGAGGCAGATAGAAACAGAATGGGTGTGCCAGGGCATCCAGCCGTGGCAAATGAATTCCAGATTCATGCGCCACCTTGTGCATCTGGCGTACATGGGTCCTGGAGAATCAAATCTGGGTCCTTAGGCTTTGCAGGCAAGCGCCTTAACTGCTAATCCATCTCGCCCATCCTCCAACCCTATTTTTTTTCCTTTTGGCATTGAATTTTTATATTTTGAAATGACTTAATCTAATAAAATGAAAAACAGGTTTACTAAACAAGTCCAAAAGGCAACACAGGAGATAAGCAATAAAACCAAAGCTTGAGTGGCCCTTGTCCACATCAGCCCCCAACAGATTCCATACCACACTGGTACGAGAGGGATTTCCAGTTTCCTCCAAATCACACATTTTGGTTTTTGCTTTCAGGTTTTTAAGAAGTGAAGCCCAGGAGTCCAGCACTTTGCAGCATGTCCATCCTGCCTGCATCAGGCTCTGGCCCCTGTGTCCCTCAGCAGCAACTGTTGGTAGTGGCTCTTGTGCCTCACTCCTGTGCTGTGCTCCTTAGCACATCCTTGACCGTGTGTGTATTCCAGCCCTATTTTTATTTATTTGAGAGAGAGAAAGAGGCAGATAGAGAATGGGTGCGCCACGGCCTCCAGCCACTGTAAACGACCTGCAGATGCATGTGCCACCTTATGTATCTGGCTCTACGTGGGTCCTGGGGAATTGAACCTGGGTCCTTTGTCTTTGTAGGCAAGTGCCTTAACCAATGAGTTATCTTTCCACCCCTTACCACTCTTTTTTGTACAGATATATCCAAAACCAAATTCCACAGGGACAAGTGTATGAACCCTAGGGTTGTGTACAAGCCGAAGTAAATTCACTGTGGTTACTGCAGCCCAGGTGTTCGCAGTGACCCCATGACCAAGGGCAGCAGCAGGGAGGTGTGCTACCTTTTGTCCCCTATCTTAAGGAGACTGCATTCAGTCTTTCATTATTTAGACATATGCTCACTGAGGATTGGGAGATAGTTCAGTTGGTAAAACTGCTGGCCTTGTAAGCATGAGGACCTGAGCTCAGTCCTTAGAACCCATGTAAAAATATGTGTGGTGGCTCACTCCTGGCCAGAGGATGATCCCTGGGGCTCAATGGCCAGCCTCTCTAGCTAACTTGTTGTGTTCCATGCCAATGAGATACCTTGTTTCAAAAAAAGTTAGATGGTATCTGAGGTTGTCCCCTGACCTCTGCGTGCATATGTAGACCTGTACATATGTGCACACACATGCATCAAAAAATTGTTATCTGTAGCTTTTCTGTAGAAGACTTGGTTGGTTGAAACTTTAAGAAGTTTATTTATTTGCCTATGTGTGTATAGGCACATCAGGACTTCTTGCTGCTGCAAAGGAACTCAAGATGTTTGCCCTTTTTTGCATCTGGTTTTCTGTGGGTGGGTTGTTTTTTGGTTTTCCAAGGTAGGCTTTTGCTCTAGCCCAGGCTGACCTGGAATTTACTATGTAGTCTCAGGGTGGCCTTGAACTCACAGCTATCCTCCTACCTCAGCCTCCGAAGTGCTGGGATTAAAGGCGTGCGCCACCACATCTGGTAATTTCTTGCCTGCAAAGCCAAAGGACCTCGGTTTGCTTCCCCAATATCCACATAAGCCAGATGCACAAGGGGGCACACACATCTGGAGTTTGTTTGCAGTGGCTGGAAGCCCTGGCATGCCCATCTCTCTCTCTCTCTCTCTCTCTGCCTCTTTCCCTCTCTCAAATAAATAAAAATAAAAGTAATAAAAAATTAATCACTTGGGCTGGAGAGATGGCTTAGCAGATAAGCACTTGACTGTGAAGCCTAAGGACCCTGGTTTGAGGCTTGATTCCCCAGGACCCACGGTAGCCAGATGCACAAGGGGCGCACATGTTCATTTGCAGCAGCTGAAGGCCCTGGCGTGCCCATTCTCTCTCTCTCTCTCTGCCTCTCTCTCTCTCTGTCTGTCTCAAATAAAGATATAAACAAAAAATTAATCACTTACTTTGTGTGTGTGTGTGCGCGTACACCAGAGTCTCTTGCTTGTGTGGGTGGCTGGAGAATTAAGTGGCAAACATGCACCTTTAACTGCTAAGTTATCTCCCAGCCTCCAAGTTTCTTTTCTTTTGTTTTTTCCCTGTAGGTAGGTTCTCACTCTAGCCCAGGCTGACCTAGAATTCACTAAGTCGTCTCAGGCTGGCCTTGAATGCACAGTAATCCTCCTACTTCTGCTTTCTGAGCACTGAGATTAAAGGTGTGTGCCACCTTGTCTGGCTTTTTGTTGTTGTTGTTGTTCACCTTTAACATTTTTTAAATTTAATTTTTATTGACAACTTCCATAACTATAGACAATAATTTTTAAATTTATTTTACGTTTTAAAATATTTTTATTTATTTATTTGAAAGCAGAGAGAGATAGAAGAGAGACATAGAGAATGGGCGTGCCAAGGCCTCCAGCCACTGCAAACAGACTCCAGATGCATGCACCATCTTGTGTATCTGGCTCTATGTGGATACTGGGGAATCAGACTGTGGTTGTTAATGCACCTGAGTGACCATTGCATTTGATTAGGATTGCTAGCAAGAGCATGGCAATTTACTGGAGCATTGCCAGTGATGATGCTAAGACATGATCTCCCAGCACTTCATAACCTGCCAGTACCTCATCAGGGAATGATGGGGACTTTATGCACTCCTCTCCTGTCCACAACCAAGTATCTGTGGGCTCAATCTTTTGTAGGTAATGAGAGCTGCTTTGAGCTCATGAAAGCACCAGCCATATCATATCTGGAAGACAACATTCCACAGCACCCCTCTCCATTCTCTGGCTCTTTGTTCTTACATTTTTTTTTTCTGCTCTCCCTTCCATACGATGTGATATTGAAGTACCATTTAGACTCAGTATTCAACAGTTATTTATTCTCAACACTCTGAATCTCCTCAGTAGTTTCCACCCACTGTACAAATAAGCTTTTTTTTAAATGATAATCTAACAGATTATCCAGCTTTTTTTTGTTATTTTTATTTATTTATTTGAGAGCGACAGACAGAGAGAAAGAGGCAGACAGAGAGAGGGAGAGAGAATGGGCGTGCCAGGGCCTCCAGCCACTGCAAACAAACTCCAGTCGCATGCGCCCCCTTGTGCATCTGGCTAACGTGGGTCCTGGGGAGTCGAGCCTCGAACCAGGGTCCTTAGGTTTCATAGGCAAGCGCTAAACTGCTAAGCCATCTCTGCAGCCCTAAATAAGCTTTTTGTTCAAAGCTTAAATAAGCTTTTTGTTCGAAGCTTAAATAAGCTTTTTGTTCAAAGCTGAGAGCAGCACTAGTCTGTTGGCACAAACCAATATTTAGAGGGCTGTTGGTGGACACGACATATCCAGTTAGCTTAATAACAGTACTAGCTTCCCTTCTAGTGCTTATGACCTCCCCACCTACAAGCTTTTGATTAGATTTTTTTTTTTTGTACCAAGCATGTATTCCTTCCCATGAAGTGAGCCTTAAATCTAATCAGATAGCAGTTGGTTACCTCCATAACAGTCATGCCACTATTACACCAGTGGGCACATTATGCCTGGCTAGTTTGTTGTGAGATACCTACCTAGTTTTAATGGTTGTGAAGTGGAATGAAAGTGGTTTCAGTTTTAATTTGACATGACTAGTGAAATTTGAGTACCTTTTCATGTTCAAACACACTTTGTATATTAATTTTTTTATCAGGTAGGCATCCTTCTTTTGCCCATTTATATACTAGGTTCCTTTCTCTTAAATGTAAAGCTTTTGCTCTAGCCCAGGCTGACCTGGAATTCACTGTGTAGTCTCAGGGTGGCCTTGAACTCACGGTGATCCTCCTAGCTCTGTCTCTCGAGTGCTGGGATTAAAGGCGTGCACTACCACACCCGGCCTGAATATATATGTATTCTGAACTTCTAGGTGCTTTATGGTCTTCCTTTACTGTTTAGATTCACAACCAATTTAAATTGATGTGACATGAGAAGATTTGATGGCTGGTTTTTTGTTTGTTTTTTTCGAGGTAGGGTCTTTCTCTAGCCCAGGCTAACTAGGAATTTACTATGTAGTCTCAGAGTGGCCTCAAACTCACAGTGATCCTCCTTCCTCTGCCTCCCAAGTGCTGTGTGTATCACCATGCCCAGCTTTGGATGTGATTTTGAACTCATTTTTCTTCCTCCACCTCCTGAATGCTACGATTGCAGGCATGCCCTCCTTTTTCAAAAAGTTCTTTCTTTTAATATTAGGGACTTGTACTAAAATTACACTTGATGTCATTTTAAGATTATATAATACACACATTGAAAAAAATCATATTTTTAAATGATATAGATCATAGAGGCTAGGGGGATGGTTCAGTGGTAAAGGCGCTTGCTTGTAAAGTTGGTAGCCTGGGTTTGATTCACTAGTGCCTACCTAAAACCCAGTGCACAATGTGGCACATGTGTCTGGAGATTTGCAGTGGCAAGAGGCCCTGCTGTGCTCATTTATTCTCATTCTCTCTCTCTTTTCCAAATTAAAAAAAATTAAAGATTATTAAAAATTGCTCTATTCTTACTGCTCTCGGATAGCTACTAAGTCTCCTTTGAAGTATCTTAGTGTTGTGTGTTTAAAGTTAGAAAAATGGAAACATATTTGTATATTTATTTATACTTATCACTCAACTTTAAATCATGATCATTTCACTCTCATTACCACCAATCTATTACTAATATCTCTACTTCTATATACCTATATTGTAACTTGCCTCATTTTTTTTTTTTTTTTTTGTGTGTGTGTGTGTGTGTGTGTGTTTCAAGGTAGGGTCTCACACTAGTCCAGGCTGACCTGAAACTCACTATGTAGTCTCAGAGTGGACTCGAACTCATGGTGATCCACCTACCTCTGCCTCCCAAGTGCTGGGATTAAAGGTGTGTGCCTCCACATCCAGCTTTTTTTGTTTTTTTGAGATAGGTTTTCGCTGTAGCCCAGGCTGACCTGGAATTCACTTGGTAGTCTCAGGGTGGCTTTGAATTCATGGCAGTCCTCCTACCTCTGCACCCCAAGTGCTTGGATTAAATTTGTGCTCCACCATGCCTGGCCTTTACCTCACTATTTATTATTGGGCATTAGAAGTTTGTACCATTTATTTATTTATTTATTTATTTTTGTTTGTTTGTTTTTCAAGGTAAGCTTTCACTGTAGTCCAGGCAGACCTGAAATTCACTATGTAGTCTCAGGGTGGTTTATTTTATTTTATTTTATTTTTATTTTTTTGTTTTTTATTTTTATTTATTTATTTGACAGCAACAGACAGACAGAAAGAGAGAGAGAGAGAGGCAGATAGAGAGAAAGAATGGGCGCACCAGGGCCTCCAGCCACTGCAAATGAACTCCAGACACGTGCGCCCCCTTGAGCATCTGGCTAACATGGGTCCTGGGGAATCGAGCCTTGAACCGGGATCCTCAGGCTTCACAGGCAAGTGCTTAACTGCTAAGCCATCTCTCCAGCCCTGGTTTATTTTTCTTGAAGCAGGGTCTCACTAGCCCATGCTGATCTGGAACTCACTCTAGCCCTAGGCTAGCCTTGAACTCATGGTGATTCTCCTTCCTAAACCTCCAGAGTGCTGGAACTAAAGACATGCTATACCGTGCCCAGCTGTGCTTTTTATTATTATCATAGATAATACTCTGATATTATTTGGGTATTGTTCTCATGTGAGATCATTTCTTTAATGTAGGTTTCTTAAGGCTCTTGATACATGTCTTGATACATATTGTAATTCACAAAACATGACCAATTTGGTTTGTTCTAGTAGTGTAGTAGAGTTCCATCTTGAAGGAGAAATGTGAAATGTAATTTCTAGATAGCAAGTGACTGGACTTGTTCTTGGATGGAGAATGGAGGAGAAAACTAAAAGAGAATCATTAGATGGGAAAGGGAATGGATTGGAAGGAGGATCTTACATGAATGTGAAGATGTTTAAATGTATTGATAGCCATATGTCTTAAGTGGAGCAATTGGTAATCCTTTGTGTGTCCAAGCAATAGACATCTACAGTTGTATGGTAATCACTAATAAATTTATTTGGTACTCTCAGGTTTTCAAGGTATTTATATAATCTAATTTTCTGATGTAAAGTGGTTAATACTGACACCAATGCACAGAAGCAGAAGCAGAAGCAGTAATGATTAGAATAATGATTACCGTCAAGAATCTATTATAGTGATATATATATACATATATATATATGTATATATATAAAAGTGTTTTATATACACACACACACACATATATATATATATATATAATTTTTTTTAAGGTTTTTTGAGGTAGGGTTTCACTTTAGCCCAGGCTGACCTGGAATTCACTATGTACTCTCAGGGTGTCCTCGAACTCATGGTGATCCTCCTACCTCTGCCTCCCAAGTGCTGGGATTAAAGGCATGTGCCACCATGTCTGGCTGTTACATTTTTTTACTTTGGGTGCTTTGCATATATGATCTGATTTAATACAACAGAGATTTTTATTTTATTTATATTATAACAAGTAATACTCTTTATCTCCTTACCCCTGCTTCTGTTACCATGGGGCCCTCCTCAGTGAGGTTATGGTATTCACTGTGGGCTCATAAAGGCCCCAGTCAGTCCCTGTGGGGTAGCAGGGGTGGGGACCTGTGCCTCAGGGTACTTCTACCTACTCTGTGCCTCTTACAATCTTTCTGTCCCCCCCCCCCACCCCCATGTTCCCTGAGCTATGGCAGTCCTGCTGGTAATCTGATTTAGTGTTTTCTCTGTAGCCTCTGGATTTCTCCATTGATAAGTTTGGAATGATCACCTTGTTTGTTACCATTGCCGTGGAACAGGTTGTCAGGCTAGCAGTAAGAGCAGAAGTTTTGTTGCTGCTTCCTCTGCACTTTCTCCTGGGCTCGGGCAGATGTGGTAGAGGTGGCATGTCTTGTGGTGAGCAATGGGCTATTGTCTTCTCTTATTGGTGGATTTTGGTTCTCTTCCATTTTCTTTGACATGTCTAAAATAAAGCAGATTCATTCTCTAGCCAAGAGTGAGAGCAGTTTAATTTAAAGGGGGTATACAAAGTTATTTGACAGATTTTTTTGGTGTGCAAGCCCACTCTTCTCCAGAGAGAGGTAGGGGCTTCTCTGCAGTCTGAATTTCTTGACCATGGGATTCTGACTTGGTTTCCAGTACCAGATAGGAGTTCTGTCCCACTGAGCAGGCCTCATGTCCAGTCAGAGAGAACTTGGTTACCTGCAGAGGCTGTGTGCCACTATTGCACAAGTGTGCTGCATAGATTTTATGAGGAGTTTTCTGTTTTATGAGTGAACAAAATCTCCAACTATTCAATTTTAGTTGTTCAGACCCACAATACTACTACTGCTGTTTTGAATAACTATTAGTAGCTAGAAAACAAGAGTCTAGACTAATACTTTAACTTTTGTGTGTGGTACATGGGTGTGTATGTGTTTTTAAGCATATAGGCATGTTTGTGGGTTGCATGTACACATATACAGAGTTGATGTCAAATGTCATAGTTAGTCACATTCTACCTTATTTTTTGAGATAATGTCCCTCACTGAACCTAGAGCTTAATTCCACTAGATCAGCAAACCTTGGGGATCCTCTGTCTCCCAGCACTGGGATTACAGGCCCTCATGACTATCCCAAGTATGTATGTATGTATGTTGTGGGGACATGCCAGGGTGCCTTGCTGCTGCAAACAAATACCAGACACTTGTACCTTTTTTGTGTCTGACATATGTAGGTAGTTTGGGAATTGAACATTGGTTGGCAGGCTTTGAAAGCAAGCATCTTTAACCTCTGACTTATATTCACATTCCCTATTTGTTGTTGTTATTATTATTATTTTAAAATATTTTATTTATTTATTTATTTATTTATTTAACAGAGAAAGAGGGAGAGAGAGAGAATGGGTACACCAGGGCCTTCAGCCACTGCATATGAACTCCACTTGCATGCATCCCCTTATGCATCTGGCTTATGTTGGTCCTGGAGAATCAAAGATGGGACATTTGGCTTTGCTAAGGCATCCCTCCAGCCTCTATTTTTATTACTTTTTTTTTTTTCTTTCTTGGTTTTTCAAGGTAGGGTTTCACTCTAGTCCAGGCTGACCTGGAATTCACTGTGTAGTCTCAGGCTGGCCTTGAACTCATGGTGATTCTCCTACCTCTGCCTCTCGAGTGCTGGGATTAAAGGCGTGCACCACCACGCCTGGATTGTTTTTATTTTTTATTTTTTTGTTTATTTAATTAATTAATTTATTTATTTGAGAGCAACAGACAGAGCGAGAAAGAGGCAGTGAGAGAGACACAGAGAGAATGGGTGCACCAGGGCCTCCAGCCACTGCAAACAAACTCCAGATGTGTGTGCCCCCTTGTGCATCTGGCTAAGGTGGGTCCTGGGGAGTTGAGCCTTGAACTGGGGTCCTTAGGCTTCACAGGCAAGCGCTTTACCACTATGCCAGCTCTCCAGCCCCTTGTTTTTGTTTATAAAAAATGTTTTATTTATTGGGCTGGAAAGATGACTTAGTGGTTAAGGCACTTGCCTGCGAAGCCTAAGAACCAATGTTCGATTCTCCACATCCCACATAAGACAGACACACAAAGGTGAAGCAAATGCAAGGCTGCACATGCCCACTAGGTGGCGTGCAAGCACCTGGAATTTAGTTTTAGTGGCTGAGGCTCTGGCACACCAATTATCTCTCTCTCTCTCTCTAAAATAAAAAAAAAAAATTCTTTCTTTGTTTGAGAGAGAGGGAGAGAGAGAAAGAAAACAGGTGTGCCAAGGCCTCTAGCCACTGCAAATGGAATCCAGAAGCATGACCACCTTGTGCATCTGGCTCATGTGGGTACTGGTGAATTGAACCTGGGTCCTTAGCCTTTACAGACAAGCATCTTAACCACTAAGTCATCTCCAGGCCTGTTTTTATTTTATTGAGGCAGGGCCTCATTCTAGCTCAGTCTGACCTGAAACACACTCTGTAGCCCAGTGTGGCCTTTAATTCATGGCGATCCTCTTCCCTCAACCTCCCAAGTGTTGGGATTCTAGGCATGAGCCGTAATGCCTGGTTCTATTTTAACTTTTCATTTTGAAATAATTGTAGACTTTATACAACCACAGCACAGCTTGTCATTCATATTGGCAAAATGCTACTAAACTACAAACCTTAGTTGATTTTTTTTTTTTTTTTTTTTTGTTTCCTCCTGGTATCCCTTTTCTGTTCAGAATTCACTTCAGGGCTCCTCATTTCTTTTAGTAGTTTTATCTTATTCATTTCCTCCCACCTCCAGCTAATTTTAATGAGTGCTATGATTAGTAGTTTAGTATATAGTCTCTCTCACTTTGAATTTTTGTTAATATTTTTTTTCCCTTCAGTTACATGGAAGCTCTGCATCTAAAATTTTTAGTATTTTTATTTTTTTGGTTTTTCAAGGTAGGGTCTCACACTGGTCCAGGCTGACCTGGAATTAACTATGTAATCTCCCACGCCTGGCAGTATTTTTATTTTTTTGAAGCTCTCCATTTGGGAACTGCCACAGAATTGATGACACGTCCATCTCAGGGCACTATACTAAATGGATATAATGTGGCTATATAATAAGTGAGATATATTTGTGGTCACTTTGATTCAACTTCTTAGGCAATGCTTTGGAAAAGGTTCCTTGTAGTGATATGTAAAAATATCCTTTTAATGTAACTGCGTACTACTTTTACTAAACATCTTTCTAAATTTAGATACCTTTTGCCAGTTTTCCCCACCTGGTCATTTTCTTTGCAGTTTGCAAATATCTTTGAGGAGATACTTTCATTAATTTATTTATCAGCATGTATTTATCATTCCGTGGGATTATACTGCATTATTGTCAGTCATTTTCTTGCTCATATTGTTTTCTTTTAAATTTTATTAACTTAATTGCATGAGGACAGATAGAGTTAGAGAGAGAAGAAGAGAGAATGAATATGAGAATAGGGTGTACCAAGACCTCTTGCCACTGCAGATGAACTCTATATACATGTGCTACTTTGTGTATCTGGCTTTATATGGGTACAAAGCAGATCCCATAGGATCTTGAAATCAAACCCAGGGGCATCAGTCTTTGCAAGCAAGCACCTAAACCACTGAGCCGTCCAGCCCTCCTCTTTTTTTTCTTTTTTTTTTTTTGAAGGTAGGGTCTTTCTCTAATCCAGAGTGATCTGAAACTTACTCTGTAGCACAGGCTGGCCTTCAATTCACTGCAGTACTTCTACCTCAGCCTCCCCTGAGTGCTGGGATTAAAGGCATGTGGCACCATACCCAGCTCCAGAATAGCTATTTTTCTGAATTTAGAGATAGTTATATATATATTATACCATGTGTAGATTATTCTTTGAGCATTTAACTAAGTACCAAATAAATTAGTACAAAGAACATTTTACATGAATGTTAATGTGTGGCCATAAGAAGGATAGTATTCACACAAATTTGGGTCCATAAGAACTAGTAGAGGAAGAGAGACGGTGGCTGATGGAGCCATGTCAGTATTAGAGAGCAGTGCAGCAGCAGAACTTGGGTGACAAGTGGGGCTGGAGTCATCAGCACACAGTGTAAGGAAGCGTAAAGATACCTCTGCTTTTCTCAGTGGATGAGATAAGAGTGAGACTTCAAAAATTTACATTGAAAATTTCTGGGAACATATGACTCAAGAAATAGAGAAGGAGAGGTTGTAAAGCAGATACATCTGCAAGTGACCTTGGTCTTTTCTGCAAAGCAGATCCCATAGAATCTTGAAAGATGAGATGAGAGCTTAATAATTGATACTTTGGTAAAAGGGCAGTAATGCTCTCTTCCCCACTTAGAAAACAATTTTATATTTATTTGTAGAAGACTATATAATAAGATTATAATGCCCTGATTCATCAGTGTTGGTAGTGTTAGATGGATATGCATGTAGCCTGTTGGGAATGAAAAGAGTCCAAAATGATCTGAAGGAGTCAATTATCTTCTTTAAAAAATTTTAAAATTTTACTTATTTTTAAGCCGGGCGTGGTGGCGCACGCCTTTAATCCCAGCACTCGGGAGGCAGAGGTAGGAGGATTGCCGTGAGTTCGAGGCCACCCTGAGACTCCATAGTGAATTCCAGGTCAGCCTGGGCTAAAGTGAGACCCTACCTCGAAAAACCAAAAAAAAAAAAAAAAAAAAAATTATTTTTTAGAGAGACACAGAGAGAAAAACAGAGAATTTGCATGCCAGGGCCTCAGCCACTGCAATCGAACTCCAGATGCTTGCATCACCTAGTAGGCATGTGCGACCTTGTGCTTGCCTCGCCTTTGTGTGTCTGATTTATGTGGGATCTGGAGAGTCAAACACAGGTCCTTAGGCTTCACAGGGAAGTAAGTGCCTTAACCACTAAGCCATTTCTCCAGCCCTGTCAATTATCTTCTTTCTGAGAGATGGGAAGCATGGGAATAGATGAAAATTTGCCAACCAAATGACAAACTTACTCTTCATTACCATGTCTGCTAACATTTAAATTTGTTACACTATTTACTATATTAGTGAGTTTGGAAAATAGATGTTGGGGCCAAGTGTAGTAGGTTTGGAAGAACACATAAGCATAGTGGGCTGGAAAGATGGCTTAGCAGTTAAGGTGCTTGCTGGCAAAGCCAAAGGACCCAAGTTCGACTCCCTAGAGCCCATATAAGCCAGATGCACAAGGTGGTGCATGCGTCTGGAGTTCATTTGCAGTGGCTGGAAGCCCTGGCATGCCCATTCTATCTCTGTCTCTCTCCCTCCTTCAAATAAATAAGTAATTTTTTTGGGGGGGGGTCTTTTGTGGTAGGGTCTTACTCTAGTCCAGGCTGACTTGGAATTCACTATGTAGTCTCAGGGTGGCCTGAAACTCACAGTGATCCTCCTGCCTCTGCCTCCCGAGTTCTGGGATTAAAAGCATGCACCACTATACCTGGCTAATTTTTTTTAAGTTTGACAAATTTTTAAAAAATATCATAAGAGGGACTATATCATGACAAATTTGCAGATCTTATTAAATCCTGTTTTATCCATATGGCCTTTTCCAATTATATCAGATCTTTTCCATGTGTGCTTCTCTTTGAATTCTTGCCTTTGTCCTCTGTACCACTCATTCTTTTGTTTTCTTAAAATATTATTTATTTACTAGAGAGAAAGAGAGAGAGAGAGAGAGAGACAGACAGAGACAGAGACAGAGAGAGAGAGAGAGAGAGAATGGGCTTGCCAGGACTTGGAGCCACTGCAAATGAACTCCAGATGCATGCACCATCATGCACATCTGGTTTACGTGGGGGCTGGGGAGTCTAACCTAGGTTCTTAGGCTTTGCAGGCAAGTGCATTAACTGCTAAGCCATCTCTCCAGCTCTGCACTCATTCTTTTAGTTAGAGTGTGACATATACTGTCTTGAAATGTTAGATTTTTAATATTGGGCTAAATGTATTGGACTTCTGTCTACATCTGCATTTTAGGACTTTGGAAAGGAAGGCTTCATATGTAGAATGTGTGCTACACATCCACAATGGTGCTTTGCACGTACTGGATCTATTCAAAAATTGTTTTTGCAGGCCGAGTGTGGTGGCGCATGCATTTAATCCTAGCACTTGGGAGGCAGAGGTAGGAGGATTGCCATGAGTTCGAGGCCACCCTGAGACTACAGAGTGATTTCCAGGTCAGCCTGGGCTAGAAAGAGACCTTACCTTGTGGGAAAAAAAAAAAAAAAAAGAAAGAAAGAAAGAAAGAAAAAAAGAAAAGAAAAATAGGCCAGGCATGGTGGCATACGCCTTTAATCCCAGCACTCAGGAGGCAGAGGTAGGATTGTCATGAGTTCGAGGCCACCCTGAGACTACAGAGTGATTTCCAGGTCAGCCTGGGCTAGAGTGAGACCCTATCTCAAAAACAACAACAACAAAAAAATTGTTTTCACTTAAATGAAATTAGTATAAAGTGGGCACTTTACTAGCTCCCAAATAAATGAGTACAAATAACATTTTACATGAATGTTAACTTGTTAAATATAAATGACACAGTTTTTTTTATTTTGGGATGAGAAATGAAGTCTTGCAAAAGATTATTATAAAATTTTTTTTTTTCAAGGTAGGGTCTCATTCTGGCTCAGGCTGACCTGGAAATCACTCTGTAGTCTCAGGGTGGCCTCGAACTCATGGCAATCCTCCTACCTCTGCCTTCCGAGTGCTGGGGTTAAAGTTGTGCGCCACCACGCTCAGCAAAAAAGATTATTTTGTATTTTCATCTTAAGTCAATTTTTTTTTTTTTTTTTTGGTTTTTTGAGGTAGGGTCTCACTCTAGCCCAGGCTGACCTGGAATTCACTATGGACTCTCAGGGTGGCCTCGAACTCACGACGATCCTCCTACCTCTGCCTCCCGAGTGCTGGGATTAAAGGCGTGTGCCACCACGCTCGCCTTTGAGTCAAATTTTGTGTGTGAGAGTCCACCAAGGACTTTTTTTTTTTAAGTATAGGAAGGCTCTTGATGTTCATACATGAGGGAATAAAGAGGGGAATGTCATTTAGAACTTTTAAGAAAGAACAAGATGGATGGAAGCAAAATTGGAGGAAACATGATACTTTGGGACTTGCTTCTATGTTGGAAGGAACTTGTATCACAGAGAGAACAGAAGTTTTCGGATTTTAGGAGGTGTTATATCTGGATTTTGTGTGAAGAAGGAAGGATGTGTTTGTTGTTGGTGGTGGTAATGGTATATTTGGATAGAGTAGTACTGAAATTCAGGTTCCTAAATAGGCATGGGGATGCTGGTGGGGCTGGGTGAAATGGATAAAGTCAAAAGATAGGAAACCGAGGTTTAAAAAAAAAACCAGCAGGGCATGGTGGCGCAGGCTTTTAATCCCAGCACTCGGGAGGCAGGGGTAGGAGGATCACCGTGAGTTTGAGGCCACCCTGAGACTACATAGTTAATTCCCGGTCAGCCTGGACCAGAGTGAGACCCTACCAAAAAAAAGAAAAGAAAAAAAATCTGACATTTTTCAGATAGATTTTTCTAGATGCTATAATGGATTCTCATAATTCATCAGACCAATCATTTTAGACAATTTATTTGTACTTGTTTTTATTAATTTTAGGTTTTTTAAAAAATTTTTGCATAAAGGCACATAGTTTTCCTTTAAAGAGAGAGTGCTCATGGTAGGAGGGAGATGACTTAATGAAAACTCTCTTCACCAAGCTGAAGTTTCCTTGTTTTTCTAGCTTAAGTTTTTCTGGGCCTTTTGTAAGTCATTCTCTTTGTCTTCACTGTGCTCTATGTGTTTGGATTTACCAGCATCTATTGTAAGTGCTTTGTTTAGATTTGCACCGGACACTTGAGAGTATGCTTAGAAGTTTGACTATTTCATCTATGGCTGATACACTTATTGGGACATTCTGAAATGTTGTTTATTATTTGTCTATTTATAATCACTATGCTTTGACTCACTGATACTTCTCTGTTTAGAATGTTTAAATGTTAAAAAGTATGCCTTATGATAGTATTATTATGGTCATTTTCCTTGTATGTGTAAGTAAGTAAAAGTTCAGATTTATGTACTAATTTTTTTACTGTTTGAACATAAGGACTCAGTTTGTAAATAGCTGCTAATTGCAGAGCCTCCCCATCTCCCTGTCCCAGGTAGGATCTCAGGATAGCTCAAGAAGACCTTGATCTCACTGTAGTCCCTGGCTGTTCTTGAACACATAACAGTCCTCTTACCTTTGTCTTCCAAGTGCTATAATTAAAGGCATGTGTCACCATGACATCTCCTTCTTCAAAAAAAAAAATTTTTTTTTTTTTTTTGGTTTTTCGAGGTAGAGTTTCACAGTACTCCGGGCTGTCGTGTAATTCACTATGTAGTCTTAGGGCAGCCTCAAACTCACAGTGATCCTCCTACCTCTGCCTCCTTAGTGCTGGGATTAAAGGCCTGTGCCACCACACCTGGCTCAAAAAATTTTTATTTATTTATTTGAGGGGGGGGGGAAGAAAGAAGAAGAGGCAGAGTGGGGGGGGGAGAAAGTGAGTGAGTGAGGGAGTATGGGTGCATCAGGGCCTCCAGCCACTGCAAAAGAACTCTAGATGCATGCACCACCTTGTGCATCTGGCTTTTTGTGGGTACAGGGGAATCGAACCTGGATCCTTAGGCTTCACAGGCAAGCACCTTAAATGCTAAGCCATCTCTCCTGCCCTGTACATCTTGTTTTTTTTAAAGTTCTTGTTCTTGTTTCTCATTGCTGCACATTGTATTTGCATGCCTTCTTTTTTGATGCAATTTTTTAGTTGAAAGAAATACTTGCTTTACCTTTTGGACCTCCTGCAAAATAGAACAGAGCACTTCTGCAGGTGTATCTTCTTTTAAACTTTTACTTATTTATTTGAGAGAGAGAATGAGGCAGAGGGAGGGAGGGAGGAAAGGAGAGAGAGAGAGAGAGAGAGAGATAATGAATGGGTACACCAGGGCCTCCAGCCACTGCAAAGAAGCTCCAGACACATGCCCCCCCTTGTGCATCTAGCTTACGTGGGTCCTGGGGAATAGAACACAGGTCCTTTGGCTTTGCAGGCAAACACCTTGACTGCTAAGCCATCTCTCCAGCCCTGCGTTGAGTGTCTTAATCTCTGTTTGTCTTGTGCTCGGTGGACTATGTAGCAGTGCTTAGGTGGCATGATGTCTTATGTTCCAGAGATTTGGTGGTGATTTTTATCATTGTGTTATATTCTAAAGAATTGATATCAAAACAATTCATGACTGGTTACTGTTCTGTTTTATAATCTAAAGAATTATTAGCTAAATAATGACTAATTTTTTTCCCCTAAGCTGCTTGATCTGTGATTTTCCCCAGTACCTGCATGCCAGGAATTCATGAAAGCCTCCTCTTTCTTACTTTTTCAGTCTGAAACCCCAGGCTTATGGTTAAGTATTTTACTCATGAAACCCTTTGAACATAGCTTCCAGCTTACACTGTGAATCTGTAAATAGTGCTTTGTAACATTTTTTAAATTGTATTTTTTTGGGGGATGGAGGAGAATGTAGTCATGTTAAGTTTTTAGGGTACTAGCCTGGGCCTTAGCAGCACTAACAAGGTAGGCTTTGCCACCTGTCCTCGATACACCAGTTAAAGAAGAAATAATAGTTAGATGCAGCAAAAAAGAGATTTCTGTAGCTGCATTGGAAAGAACACCCAATGGAGAGGTCCTGTGATCCCTCAAGTCTGTAGGTCGGACACTGACATGAAGTCTAGGATTAAATAGAGGACAAGAGTTATGCATGTCTAAGTAGTCCTAGTCAAGGTATGATCCTGCCCATTGCTGACCCACAATTCTCTCTGTGCTGTGGGTTGGTCTGACAGGTTGTTAGAAGTGTGTGAAATCTCTTCCCAGGCTGAGCTGCCACTAGGCTTTATCTTTTCCCTTCGTCCCTGCATGATATGGCTGGGGGAATTCCTATTCCTTTGGGATCCCTACTTCAGTAGTCTGATAGCCAAAGGGAGAGTCATGAATGTCTTGAGCAAATCTTTGTTCTTGTTCTGACAGTTTCTCAGTCATTAGCTTGTATTTATTCAGATGATTCTAGGGGAGTTTTACCAGTTGAGTTGAAAGTTGCATATATTGTTTTGTTTCTATTTCAGTGACAAATTGAGAAAGGGTAGCAATGAGGAGGAGGTTGATCAAGTACATTAAATCTGATGACAATTGATTCTACCTAGTGACTATAGAACTTTGGTGTGTTTAAGAGCAACACTGGGAATTCAGATCTAAAGATGGGGTATCAATATTGATACCTAATGTGTTACACTGCTATACAATTTTTTAATCACATATTTGGTGATGGCTTGTTGAAAATAGTGGCTACTATTTTGTGAAAAAATGTTTAGCATTAAAAAAAGTGTTGAGCATAAAAAATAATTATGATTTTACTGTTTGACTTTTTTTTGAAAAAAAAAAAAAGGTTTTTTTGAGAGAGAAAGAATGGGTGCGCCAGGGCCTCCAGCCACTGTAGGTGTACTGCAGATGCATGTGCCACCTTGTGCATCTAGCTTACATGGGTGCTGGGGAATTGAACCTGGGTCCTTTGGCTTTGCAGGCAAGCACCTTAACCACTAAACCATGTTTCCAGCCCTGAAATTATATTTATTTATTAGAGAGAGAGAGAGAGAGAGAGAGCGCATGCAAGTGCCTCCAGCCACTGCCAACGAACTCTAGATGCATGCCCCACGTTGTACATCTGGCTTAACATGGGTCCTGGGGAATTAAACCCGGGTCCTTAGGCTTTGCAGGCGAGCACCTTAACTGCTAAGCCATCTCTCCAGCACTGACTTACTTTTCTTTTGATGTGATCATTGTTTAGGATTTTGTGCAGTTTTCTTGATACAAAAGACATCAAGATATCTAAGTATTCTTTTGTCTATAACCTAAGCATCAGTTTCTTGATTATCATAATGAAATTGGTATTAGAATATCCTTATTTTTACTGTATTACAGTAGGTCTTATGGTCATCTTTTCCCAAGACATCTTTTTTTCCCAATTAGACTTTTTTTTTTTAAATGTTTTTTGAGGAAGATCCTCTAGCTGAGGCTGACCTGGAATTCACTATGTAGTCTCAGGGTGACTTTGAACTCATGGCGACTCTCCTACCTCTGCCTCCCAAGTACCCTCCAAGGGCTATTTTTTTAAAAAAATTTTTTTGTGTGTATGGGCACATGCGTGACACTTATTCATATAGGGAGGTCAGAAGACTCCCATGGGTGTTGATCCTTGTTTCACTCCTGCTCTGCCACTTCATATGCCAGACTTACTAACCCATGAGCTTCTGGGGATTTTCCTGCCTCTGTCTCCCATCCTGCCCTAGGAGCACTGAGTCTACAGATTCATGCTTTAGAGAATTCTGGGAGTCTGAACTTAGGCCCTCATGCTTTTGTGGCAGGTGCTTTGCATGCTGAGCCTTCTATCCGGCAACATTCCTGTGTACCAAAAAATTGCTCTCTAGATTTTTTTTTTTTAAAGATAGGCTTTCTGCTGTTCCTGATTCCCCAGTGCTAGGATTACAGATGTGTACCACATTGATTGGCATTTTATTTTATTTATTTATTTATTTTGGTTTTTCGAAGTAGGGTTTCTCTCTAGTCCAGGCTGACTTGGAATTCACTATGTAGTCTCAGGGTGGCTACAAACTCATCGTGATCCTCCTACCTCTGTCTTCTGAGTGCTGGGATTAAAGGCGTGTACCACCACGCCTGGCTATGACTGGCATTTTATATGGGTGTTGGGCATCTGAACTCAGTTTCCCATGCTTATGCAGTAAGTATTCTGTCCATTCTGTCATGTCCCTGTCCGCCCTGAGTTTTGTGGGCTCTTAATTTCTATTTCTCAACTGCCTACTAGTAAATTCTTTAGTGCTTTGTTTAGCTGGTGCACGTACACGTGTGTAGTCAGTGTGAGAGACCTATATGTGGGTTCAGCAAAACTTAAAATATATAGTGGCTTTTTAGAGAGAGAGAGAGAATGTATTATACAGAAATCAGAGATTTATTCAGCATGGCCACATTGGGAAAGGCATATAAAAGGATCTAGTGGTTCCCCCCCCCCAAATCTGTATTGACATGAGGTTTAGGTTTAAATAGAAGAATTGAGACAGGGGCAAGAAGTATGCCTAATTAATTTTTTTTTTTTAAGCTGTGTCTCACTCTAGCCCAGGCTGACCTGGAACCCACTCTGTAGCCTTGGCCAGCCTCAAACTCTTGACCAGCCTCCTGAGGGCTCAGATTAAAGGCCCTGGCATGCATAATTAAACAGTCCTAGTCAACATGTGGTCCTGCCCATCAGGTTACACAAGATGACCTGAAGAAGCCTTTGCTGCTGGAGAGGACGAGTGGCTCAGAATATACCGTCACTTCTGCTCCAGTGTGTGGCTTCATGGAAGCAGACACTGTGTCCCTGTGAGGTTCTGCTGTTTGAGGTCACCAGGGTGACTCAAGAAGAAATGTTAAGGACAATGATTTATCTTTGTGCCTTCAACCTTGAAATGGAGTGAGATAGATTAGACAGATACTTCTGCACAGGTGAGCCTGAGACCCAAAGTAAAGGAAACAGACACAAAATTAAGGCAGAGATGTCAAGCTCTGGTCCTGAATTCACCTGCCTTATAGGCTCAAGTGAGGAGTCAGTGCTTTTTAGCAAAAACAGTTTGTAAGTGCCTATTGTACTCCCCCTCCCCCATATGTGAACATTTCTCAGTCTTGAAGGAATTACGGTGTCATCCATCCTGGTCTTACAGGTCTCCTGGCACTGTGATAAACTAGTGCATGAGAGGGGACAGACTGATGACAGAAGCATATGGGTGAAAAGGGCCAGGTACTTAAGCCTGAAGTAGAAGCACCGTTATAGAGCAGAGAAAAGGGTCTGTAATCTGGAGACAGGCAATTAAATAAATTCTGCAGTCGTCTTTTTAAAATTTTTTTAAAGATTAAAAAAATTATTATTTATTTACTATTACTATTTATTTACTATTTACTAGAGAGAGAGAATGGGTGCACCAGGGCCTCTAGCCACTGCAAATCAACTCCAGACACTTGTGCTACCTTGTGCATCTGGCTTATGTGGATACTGGGGAATCAAACCTGGGTCCTTTGGCTTTGCCAGCAAGCACCTTAACTGCTATGCCATCTCTCCAGCCCTCATCTTTTTTTTTTAAATAGCTCTATGAGCATGAACTACTAAAAATGAATGAATTCTAGTGGAAGAGATTTAGTATCAGGTAGCTGCATAGGAGCCATTTCTCCATAACCTCTTTGGTTTTATTATTTTTGGAAGTGTTGATACAAGTGACTTCATTTTTTAAAAAAAAAATTTAAATTTAAATTTTTTAAAATTTAAATTTAATTGTGAGGGTTTTGTTGTGTAGCCCAGGCTGACTGTGAACTTATGATTCTCGCTTCAGCCATCCAGGTACTGGGAGTAATAGCATGTGCCATCATGCTGTTTCAATTCTGACAATTTCCTCCCCTGTCTCAATGACTTTCTCTGAAGACATGGTTAATTAACAATCTTGTGGTTTGGTTTTCATTGTCCTTCATCACTGGGATGAAACTTACCTGGTTGATCTGATCCCATGTGGAGGGAGAAGTGACAGATGACAAGAATGACCAGTAAACCATTTTTGGTCAAATTCAAGCAACTAAGAAGTGTAGAATGGATGGCCCTTAGGCTGAGCCTCATTGGAGTCCATTCCCAAGTTTAATTCTCGCTGTCCTGTGGATGATGTGCTAGAAATCCCCCCCCAAAGTGTCCTTCAAACTATTTTGTTAGATGTTGTTCTTATGCAGACTGCACACTGAGCTTTTTATGTATTTCTAAAATCAGCTTTGTTTTTTTTTTAAACAGATAAGTGTAAAGCAGGAAATTACTTTTACTGATGTATCTGAGCAACTGATGAGAGACAAAAAACAAATCAGAGAGCCAGTAGACTTACAGAAAAAGAAGAAGCGGAAGCAACGTTCTCCTGCAAAAGTAAGAGAATATATTTAAGGTGGTGGTCACTAACCTTTCAGTCTCAGACTCCTGGTTTATCTTACGGGCAGAAGCCTGCTTTGATCTTAAGGTAGATGTAAAGGTCTCTTGAGGGTTAGTAGAGTTGGTATGTTATACCAGCGTCTACCATGAGGGATACACTTTGCACACCTGCATGAAGGTGGGCCATGGCTTTCAGTTTTTCTACATTTTTTTAATCATACCCCTCTTTTTTCTAAAAATGAACTTTTGTTATCTCATGTCTCTCCTATTTCTAAAAACTAACAGAATATGCAGAGCCCTTGCTTGCCATTTATATTTTAATATAATTGTTAAGATTTCATAAAAATCTTATTAGTTGTTCATCTGGAAAGTGTTTTGGGGTACCTTTAGTAGAATGTAAGCTCCATGAGGGCAAGGACTTCATTTTGCTTGCAACTGTATCCTAAGAACCTACAGAAGAAAGCACAATAAGCTCTTAATAAATACTTTGTGGTTGAAAGACTGGGTTAGCAAATAAATAGATAATATTAGGAATTGTCTGGGTTTTGTCTTTAGGGCAGTGGTAGTTGATGATCTGTAGTATTGTGTTCCTTGTCATTCAGTGAAATCAGTGCACTGTATTTGTATCTTTAGTTATTTCTCACCTCCTCACTGCTCCTTATTTTTGCCATAAGGTCTTACAGACCTTAAACTTGTGTATCTGAGGATGACGTTGAACTGTTGGTTCTTCTGCCTGTACCTGCAGGCTCTGGGCTTCAGGGGCGGGCCACCACAGCTGGCTGTGGGGATTGAATACAGGCTTCCTGCACTTATGAAACCCAGCTAGAACCTCACATCTCTCCCCATTTTAAGATCATACTATTATTTACTTACTTGGTTTTTGTGAGGTAGGGTCTCACTGTAGCCCAGGCTGGCCTGGAACTTGCTCTGTAGTTACAGGCTGGCTTTGAACTCACAGTGATCCTCCTACCTCTGTCTCCTGAGTGCTGGGATTAAAGGCATTGCCACCTGCCCAGTTTAAAGATTATATTATAGCATGATTCTTTTTGTTGTGGTGTTTTTTTTTTTTTTGTTTGTTTCTTTGTTTTGTTGGAGACCAGGTTGTTTTGTGATGTAGCCCAGGCTGGCTTCAAACTTGGAAAGTTGCCTCCACCTCCTGAGAGCTAGGATTACAGGTGTGAGCCATCATGCCAATTAAATAACATGATATTTTCAGTGGCTACTCTTTTTTGTATGTTTGATTTGAAATCACCACCATCACCATTGTTGTCCTGGATACTTGTGGGCTGTGCATGCTGAGGCTGCCTTGGGCTGTGGCAGCCTGTACTGCCTTGCAAGAGCTGACTGCTGAAAGCTCGGCCACCTGAACCTGTACTGAAACCATTGGTACTTGTGACAGCTTACCGCGTAAGAGCATTGACACCATGGAAATCAGGAAATGCTTCCCAATACTCACTTTTTTTTTTTTTTTGCGAGGTAGGGTCTCACTCTAGCCCAGACTGACCTGGAATTCACTATGGAGTCTCAGAGTGGCCTTGAACTCACAGCAATCCTCCTACCTCTGCCTCCCGAGTGCTGGGATTAAAGGCGTGTGCCACCACGCCCTGGCCCAATCCTCACTTTCATTTACCAGCTTGCCACTGTTACAGAGATGGAGAACTGTGCCTCTTACTAAGTTTTGAAAAATGTAGGGGCAAAATAGTTCATGTTTTTTGCAGATAACTATTTTGATTTTCTGCCTTGTTCCCTTTCTGCCTTTTTTTTCCTTCAAAGTTTGTGGATAAATGTAGACATAATTTCCTGATTTTTAACCTTTAAAATGTGGTTAGGTGGTTTTTTGTTTTTTGAGGTAGGGTCTCACTCTAGCTCATGCTGACCTTAAATTCACTCTGTATTCTCAGGGTGGCTTTGAACTCATGGCGACCCTCCTACCTCTACCTCCCAAGTGCTGGGATTAAAGGCATGTGCCACCACACCTGGCTTTGTTTGGGTGGTTTTTAATACTTAAATTTAATTTTTTGTTTGTTTTTACAGTGCTAGGATCAACCACAGGGCCTTTCACAGGTTAGGCAACCACTGTACCACTGAGCTGTATCTGTAGCTCAGTAAAGTTTTTGCAAATGTGTTGTTTGTTGTTGTTGTTTTGAGGCAGATTCTCATTTTCATCTAGGCTGGCCTGGAACTCACTGTGTAGACCTGACCTCGAACTCACTACAATCTTCCTACATCTGCCTCCCAAGTGCTGGGTGATTCTTATTGGCTATACAATATAGTATTTAAAAACTATTTTGTTGTATTGCTATGTTGAACATTACTATTTGTTGGAAAGTTGTAACCCTTTAGTTTCCACTTTAAATCCTGCCGTATATTTGTCATTGTGTATTATTTAATCAGGGGGCGTGAAAAAGGTTTCTTTTTTTAAAAAAATACTATTTATTTATTTATTTATTTATTTGACATAGAAAGAGGGACAGAGGGAATGGGCATGCCAGGGCCTTTAGCAACTGCAAACGAACTCCAGATGTGTGCACCTCCTTGCGTACCTGGCTAACGTGGGTCCTAGGGAATCAAACCTGGGTCCTTTGGTTTTGCAGGCAAATGCCTTAACTGCTAAGCCATCCCTCCAGCGCCCAAAAAGGTTTCTTAATATGGTCCTCCTTCCCGAAGTATTGTCCAAATTCCTATCTGAGTGGACTTAGTTGTTGTTCTTGCACTCTCACCAACCTCGAGAATCAGACTTTGCTGTTTTATAGTTTCTTAGAGTTTCATTATATTTGATTTTTCACCAATATGCTTATTAATTTGCATATGTATGTGTGCATATTTGTTCATTTGTGTGTGTGTGGAGGTCAGAAGACAGCTTCAGGTATCATTCTCAGGTATGCTGTCCACCTCTTATCCCAAGCTCTCTAGCTCTGGGATTACCACACATGCATTTTCACATGGGTACTGGGAGTGGAACTCAGGTGCTCATACTTGTGAGCTTTCACTTCAGCCCTATAAGAGCAATTTGAATTTTTATAGTTTCTGGCCATATGACATTTGTATTGGCATTTTGTATTTTATGCTTTATGAAATCCTCTCTTATCCTTGCTCCTTTTTTCTGTTCTTTTTTGAGTGTTAAAGCTTTTCTCAGTGACCTATATATCTTTTTTGTTTTTCAAAAAAATTTTTAACAACTTCCACGATTATAAAAAATATCCCATGGTAATGCCCTCCCTCCCCCCACTTTCCCCTTTGAAACTCCGTTCTCCATCATATCCCCTCCCTCTCTCAATCAGTCTCTCTTTTATTTTGATGTCATGATCTTTTCCTCTTATGATGGTCTTGTGTAGGTAGTGCCAGGCACTGTGAAGTCATGGATATCCAGGCCATTTTGTGTCTGGGGGGAGCACGTTGTAAGGAGTCCTACCCTTCCTTTGGCTCTTACATTCTTTCAGCCACCTCTTCCGCAATAGACCCTGAGCCTTAGAAGGTGTGATAGAGATATTGCAGTACTGAGCACTCCGGTCACTTCTTTCTAGCACCATGATGCCTTCTGAGTCATCCCAAGGTCTCTGCCATCTGAAAAGAGAAGATTCTCTACCCAAAGTGAGAGTAGCATTAACATATGGGTATGAACATTAAGAGAAGTGCTTACTGGGCAGTTTGATAAGCATAGTATATACATTTAGCCAGACAGCAGCAGGTGTTACACCCTCATGATTAACCCTGTTTTAAGTTTTCAGTATCAAGGATGTATTCCCTCCCATGGAGCGGGCCTCCAGTCCAATTAGAGGGCAGTTAGTTTCCACAATGATAGATGTGCCACTATTGTACCTGTTGGCTCATTTGGCCTAGCTGGCCAAATATAAGGCTTGCAGTGTCCACTGTTGAGTATCTTCACTGGTGATTTCTCTTTCTCCCATTGAATTGCATGCAGAATGGCTTTTTCCAGCTTTCTGTCAGCTGGTCTACGTGGAGGAAGTTACCAGCTCAGCTCCAGCAGGATTTCTCAGTGACCATGTTTTTCTGGTACTGATCATTCTGACTAAACCTGAGATTATTACCTTCTAGTATGGTATTACTTGAATCTTTATTTGGTGATATGTTGTAGGCTGTGGTCCTGGGGTTTAAACCTAGTACTTGCCTATGCTAGGTAAGCTAAACACTTAACATTGAGCTGCATCTCCAGCCCTACTCAAGGAAGGTGTTTGTAAATACGAGTCAGATATTTGGAGTTTTAGCTGTTTTGCTTGTATGGTTGAGATAAACTCATAGTTAGTTACTATTTTACAATATTTCTAAAGCTATTGTTATGGCATTTTATGTACTAGTATAGTCAAGTGAAGGGCTTGGTCTACTCTAACGTGGGGGGTGTTGAGTGAGGGTATTCATACACATTTTTATAAACATTTTAGGATAGTCTTACAGAAATTCTTAGAAAGATGAAGTGACACGAAGTAAATACATAGCAGACAGGTATGAGAATAACAAAAACAAATTTAAAAATATTTTTATGTATTTATTTGCAAGCACAGAGAGAAGAGAGACAGAGAGAATGGGTGTGCTAGGGCCTCCTAGTACTGCAAGTAAACTTCAGATGCATACACCACTTTATGCATCTGGCTTTGTAGGCAAGCAACTTAACAGCTGAGCCATCTCTCCAGCCTTAAAATTTATTGTGTGTGTATGTATGTGTGTGTGTGTGTGTGTACTTGTTCATATGTATGAGTGTGAGTACATGGGTGCATTTATTTGCAAGCAGAGAGAGGGAGAATATAAGAGCAGGGCCTCTTGCCACTGCAGATGAACTCCAGACACCTATTCCACTTTGTGCATTTGGCTTTATGTGGGTACTGGGGAAATAGATCCTGAGCTGGCCGGCTTTGCATGCAAGTTCCTTTAACTGCTGAGCCATCTCTCCAGCCCAGACGACAACTTTTAAAAGGGTTGGGGTCTGGAGAGATGGCTTAGGGGTTAAGGCAGTTGCCTATAAAGCCAAAGGACCCAGGTTCAATTCCCTAGGACCCACATAAGCCAGATGCATTAGGGGACGCATTCACTTGGAGTTAGTTTGCAGTGGCTAGAGGCCCTAGCATGCCCATTCTCTCCCTTTGCCTATTTCTCTCTCTCTTAAATAAATAAAAATAAAATAAAATATTAAGCTGGGCGTTGTGGCACATGCCTTTAATCCCAGCACTCAGGAGGCAGAGGTAGGAGGATCACCGTGAGTTCGAGGCCACCTGAGACTACATAGTGAATTCCAGGTCAGCCTGGACCAAAGTGAGACCCTATCTCGAAAAACCAAAAAAAGAAAAAAATAATAATAAAAGGGTTGGTCCTGTTCACCTCATTTGAGGGAGGGTTTCTTGCTCTAGATTCTGGATTCTCATTCAAATTTTTTTTTTTTTTAAGTTGGGCTTGGCAGGCCAGAGTTTCTGGAAATTATCCTGTCTCTGCTTCCCATTTCAGAGTCAGCATTAGCTTCAGTGTGATGGGGATTATAAAAGCCTGCCACAGCTTTCAGCTTTTTTTTTTTTTTAAGCAAGATTTTATGGTAACCCAGGCTGACCTGGAACTTACTCTGAAGGCCCAAGCTGGCCTCGAACTCATAATGAGCCTCCTGTCAGCCTTCTGAGTGCTTGGACTAAAAGGTGGCACTACCACACTCGGTTTCTGAGGATCAAACTCGAATATTCCAGGTTTTGAGGGTTCTGAGGATCAAACTCGAGTATTCCAGCAGTGAGCCCTTTATCACACTGAGCCATATCTTTACCAAACAACAATTTTAAAATTGTTTTCTTATATTATGTGTCATAGGACAAAAAAATAGGTGTGGCTGTTTTTAACATTATTCTATGGTTTTCAGATGAATATTTTTTGTATGTATGTGTGTTGTCAGGACTTTGAGGCATAAGCAGTTACTTCAAATATTCATTAATGTAACTTACTCTGCCATTTTGTATGAAGAGAAAGGTTTTATTTTTGTTTGTTTATAAAGCAGTGTGTTGCTTTTTTGAAATTCCTTATAATTTTTACATTTCTCAACATTTTGGCCTATTGTAAGTGTAGCATATATTAAGAAAATGTAAGAAGGTTGTGTTGGTGGAAATGCTTCGGAGGGTGACGTGACTGAAAGCAATACATAGAAGACGGTGTGAGAAGTAGAACCGATCCTTCAAGGGCTACTCTCTGCAAGTGCCATTTCCTAGTCTTCATTTTATCAATATGTCAGTGTTTAGTATGTGTTAGCACGGTGTCAGATAGAGATCTGTACAGGAAATAGCACCAAATGTATGATAGGATTTTAATAAGAAGAGTTGAGCTTGGATATGTCCAGATAAATGTAGCTCCTTTCAAGGTAGCTTTTAAAAAATATTTTATTATCAATGTGAGTTCAAGGATAGCCTGAGACTACATAATGAATTTCAGGTCAGCCTGGTCTAGAGTGAGACCCTACCACTAAATAAATAAATGAAATAAAAAATTACCCATTTAAAGGGCTGGAGAGATATTAAAATATTTTATTATTTATTTGAGAAAGACAGGGATTATCAGATAAAGAGCCAGATGGAGAGAGAATTGGTGCTCAGGGCTTCTAGCCAGTGCAAATGAACTCTAGATGCATCTGCCACGTTGTGCATCCAGTTTTACATAAGGACTGGAGAATCAAACCTGGTCCTTTGGCTTTGCCTACAAGTGTTGTAGCCAGTCAGCCATCTCCAGCCTTCAAGATAACTTTTGTGGTGAGAAATACTGTATTGTTATGCCCTCCTTAACTGTTACAGGTTTCAAGGAGTAGGGAAGTTCCACACTTTGTCCTTTGGGAAGCCTAATCATCTTGAACTACGTGTAATGCTTGGGTAATGGATTAGGGAATATTGTCTAGGTTAAGGTATTTGCTACATTGTTAAATATTCATTTTATGAAACTAGAAAGACGCTGTTTTAAGCATAGTAGAAGCTTGCCCCTTCTAAATATCAAATTGTTTGTTGGATGACGGGTGTTCAGAGCTACTGGGGATTGAAGCCAAGCTTTCACGCATGCTAGATGAGTGCTCTACTGTTAAATGATGCATGCCCTTAACAAATTTTATTGTGACTATTTATTTGAAACTTTATGTTTTTGTTTTTGTTTTTTTATCTACAGTGCATTTGAGTATAAACCGTCTTTTAATGTCTTGGTGCCAATGTTATAAACATTTAAAAAATATATTTTATTTATTTATTTGAGAGAGAGAAAGACGGAGAGAATGGGTACGCCAGGTCCTCCAGCCACTGTAGATAAACTCCAGATGCATGCACCCCTTGTGCATCTGGCTTACGTGGGACCTGAAGAATAAAACCGGGATCCTTTGGCTTTGCAGGCAAGCACCTTAACTGCTAAGCCATCTCTCTAGCCCATAAACTTTTTTTTTTTTTTTTTTAATGTGAGAGAGAGACAGAATGGGCACACCAGGGCCTCCAGCCACTGCAATTAAACTCCAGACATGTGCACCCCCTTGTGTGTATGGGCAACCTTGCATGCTTGCATCATGGTGTGTGTGGTTTATGTGGGATCTGGAGATTCAAACATGGGTTCTTAGACTTTGCAGGCAAGTGCTGTAACTGCTAAGCCATCTTTCCAGCCCTTAAACATTTTTTTTAATCATGTGTGTTGGAACCCAGTGGGAGGACCAAAGTTTTAGTCTGTTACCACTCACCATGAAAACTTTTTTCTTTTTTCTTTTTTTGTCTTCTTAGGTAGTGTCTCACTTTAGCCTAGGCTGACCTGGAATTCACTATGTGGTCTCAGGGTGGCCTCGAACTCATGGCAACCCTCCTACCTCTGCCTCCCAAGTGCTGGGATTAAAGGCGTGCGCGCCACCACACCCAGCCTACACCATGAAAACTCTTTGGTGCTAGTGTTTGCAGTACTTTTGACTGTTTATAATTGCTTAATGGCCTAATTCCTTAAGTACATGTTACTTATTTTTTTTTGTTGCTTTATCTGTGGGCTGGCTATTCAGCACCAATTTCCTTTGCTACTGCTTGTGTGTGTATGATGTGTATGGTTGTACATGTGTGAGTGCACATGTGTGTAGAAGCCAGAGGTTAGCATCAGGTGTTTAACTCAGTCACCCTCCTTTTTATTTTCTGAAGCAGAGTCTCTGCTTGAACCTAGAATTCGTCAATATGCCTAGTCTAGCCAGCAGCTTGCCCAGTGGCTCCTGCCTCCACTTCCTGAGCACTGGAATTACAGGCGGTTCTCTAGCTCAAGTGGGCGATGGGGATCTGAACTGAGCTCCTCATGCTTGCCGCACGTGAATGAATTTACTTTCTGACTGCCATCACCCAGCCCCTCCTTGTTAAATCTGTTCTTGTTTTGTATTAGGAACACAGGTTCCTAATACAAAAATAAAGATGATAACATGAAAATAAAAGAGACTGATTAAGAGGGGGAGGGGATATGATGGAGAGTACAGTTGTGAAGGGGGAAGTGAGGGGAGGAATTATCATGGTTTTTGTCTATAGTTATGGAAGTTGTCAATTAAAAAAAGAAAATAGCACCTCCTAATTACATAAGTCAATATCAAAGACAAGTGTAACAACTTATTGGGCACATCAAGTTCTCTGGCCACTGCAAACGAATTCCAGATGCACCACCATGTACATATGGATTACATGGGTTCTGGGGAGTCAAACCTGGGTCTTTAGGCTGCATAGGCAAGCTCCTTAACCGCTAAGCCATTTCTTCAGCCCAAAAGTTTTTTTTAAAGAAACAAAAATATATTATGCATTTGTCATTTTTTAAAAGTATTATTATTTTTTTGTTGCTGTTGCTGTTTTTGGTTTTTCGAGGTAGGGTCTCACTCTAGCCCAGGCTGACCTGGAATTCACTCTGTATTCTCAGGGTGGCCTTGAACTCATGGCGATCCTCCTACGTCTGCCTCCCGAGTGCTGGGATTAAAGGCGTGCGCCACCATGCCCATCAAAAGTATTACTTTTAAAATAGTTTTATTTATTTATTTGAGAGGGAGAGAGAAAGAGAGAGAATGGGGCTGGAGAGATGGCTTAGCAGTTAAGTGCTTGCCTGTGAAGCCTAAGGATCTCGATTTGATTCTCCAAGACCCATGTAAGCCAGATGCACAAAGTGGCACATGCGTCTGGAGTTCGTTTGCGGTGGCTGGAGGCCCTGATGCGCCCATTCTCTCATTCTCTTTGCCTCTTTCTCTCTCTGTCACTCTCAAATAAATAAATAAAAATAATAACAACAAAAAGAGATCTGATAATTAAAAAAAGAAAGAGAGAGAATGGGCACGCCAAGGCCTCCAGCCACTGCAAACAAACTCCATATGCATGTGTCAGCTGTGCATCTGGCTTATGTAGGTCCTGGGGAATCGAACTTGGGTCCTTTGGCTTTGCAGCAAATGCCTCCACCACTAAGACATGTCTCCAGCCCCTTAAAATTAGTTTTTAAAGCTGGGCGTGGTGACGCATTCCTTTAATCCCAGCACTTGGGAGGCAGAGGTAGGAGGATCGCCGTGAGTTCGTGGCCACCCTGAAATTACATAGTGAATTCCAGATCAGCCTGGGCTAGAGTGAGACCCTACCTCGAAAAAAAAATTAGTTTTTAATACTTATTTATTTATTTATTTGGCTAAGGGTTGAGGGGAGAGGCAGATGTATAGGGAGAATGGTTGCATCAGGGCCTTTAACCACTGCAGACAAACTTCAGACGCATGTGCCACCTTGTACATCTGGCTTATGTGGGTCCTGAGAAATTGAACATGGGTCCTTAAGTTTTGTAGGCAAGCATCTTAACCACTGCAAAAGAACTCCAGATGCATGTGCCAGTTTGTGCATCTGGCTTTATTTGGGTACTGGGGACTCGAACCTGGGTTGTTAGACTTTGCAGATAAGCACCTTAACCACTGAACCATCTCTCCAACCCCTAAATTATTTATTTGTTCATTCATTCATTCATTCAAGGTAGGGTCCACTCTAGCCCAGGCTGACCTGGAATTCACTATGTAACCTCAGGGTGGCCTCTAACTCATGGATTAAAGGTGTGCACCACCACGACTCGCTAAATTGTTTATTTTTGTTTGTATGTATATGAGTATGGTTGTACCCTACGCCATGCTTTTCCAACTCCTGTGATACTTTCTTAAGATATTCATTCATTCATTTATTCATTCATTTGATTGGGGTGGGGATTGGGTATGGGCATGCCAGGCCCTCTTGCAACTGCAGACAAACTCCAGATACATGTGCCACTTTGTGCGTCTGGCTTTACCTGGGTACTAGGGAATGGGACCCAGGCTGCCATGCTTTGCAAGCAAGTGCCTTTAACCACTGAGCCATCTCTCCAGTCCCTGTGACGCTTTCTTATACACATTACTTTTTTTGTTTCCTTGTATGTGTGTATGGTGTATGTTCAGTGAGTACAGGTACACGTATGTCAAGACATGTTGCAGGGTGCACAGGTGGAGGACAGCTTTCAGTATTGGTCCTTGCCTTTTTCCTTGTTGAGGAAGGATCACTTGTTCTCTGATTGAAACTCTAGAGTAGCTAGCTGCCTATGAGCTTCTGGCTATTAATTATAAGTGGGACAGTCAAAGATGCTGTGGCAGGCATCTTAGGAATTAAAATTTGAAATTTCATGTTTTTCTACTGCAATGGTGTTCATATATTGAGGTGGGGGGAAAGAAATATTTGATAGTACTAGTAGCAGGTAAGACTGCTAATCTCTAGGGCAAACATACTCCATTGGTGGATCGCAATCTAAATAATCTGGAAAGGATGTGAATAAGAAGAGAAGCCATATCTATGCCAAGGCAGAAAATGTCTGCTGTTCTCATGTGCTCCCCCACCCGGGACTTGTTCTTTTTGCTTGCAAACTTCTTTATAGTACCTATTCAGTAATGTGGAGACTGAAAGATTGAAAAATACTATTTTTATAGCAAAGCCTTTTTTTTTTTTTTTAAAGAACAAAGTGGTAAATTTTCAGGGATGTTTGATAAGGTAGAAGGTAGCCATATTGCTAGGTATGTATCGAATCCCCATTATGCTCCAGTCTCCTGTTTTAGACACTGGGGCTATAGCAGTAAACAAAATAGATTATAAATTGGAAAAGCCATTGGTGCTTATTTGAGGCAAGAGAGAATTTCCTCTGTGTTCTTCAAAGATATTTGTTACACTGGTCTAACAAAAGGAAAATAAGATAAAAGTTTAAAATGTCCAAGCATTTGATGTTTCTGACCTTGAACTTATAAATATGCTTTTCCAGTGTGTTTATCCACAAGGCAGTATTCTCTTTTTCATCCATAAAATTCCACCTTGAATTAAGACCTGAATTTGCCATGAAGACAGCATGACTTCCATTGCCAGAGAACAGTGACCCAGAACTCCTTAACTATCCCTAAAAGGGCTTTTACAGTCAAGGATTGCATCCACTTCACAGTATGTGACTTAGATCAGAGTTGTGCCTTCCAGTCTTTCCTTTCCATTTTTATGCCACAGGAAGCCATTGAACTGCCGAATTTGTTTGCACTTAGATCGTGTTTGTCATCAGTAAGTGAAAGAAAAGAAAAACTTGGTACTGTCTTTTTTAGTTATATTTTATGTATTTTTTATTAGGCACATTTTCAGTAATTTTTAAATTTTGTGTGTTTTTTCTTTGTATAGTGTTAACCTGCATATTATTATTTGACTTGGAATTGAAAAAAACTTGACTAGAGATAAGACATTATATTCTCACCGATTGTTCAAGAAGCTGTTACACCCTCTTCTATTTTCCTGTCTATTCTGTTCTATGTCTTCGGTGCTGAGAAGCATTGTGGACCACATTGGCAATTTGCCCAGAACCCAAATGCCCTGTACAATTTGCATAATAATTACCATTGATTCGCATAGACTATAGACTGAAATATCTTCCTTAAAGCAGAAACTTTCCTTTGGCTGGAGAGATGGCTCACTAGTTAAGACACTTGCCTGCAAAGCCTAAGGACCTGGGTTCAATTCCCCAGGACCCACGTAAAGCTAGTTGCACAAAGTGGCATATGTCTCTGGAGTTCTTTTGTAGTGGCTAGAAACCCTGTTGTGCCCATTCTCATATATTCTCTTTCCTTCTTCTCTGTCTCTCTGCTTGAACATAAATAAATAAATAAATAAGTAAGTAAGTAAGTAAGTAAATAAATAAATAAATAAAGGGCTGGAGAGATGGCTTAGCAGTTAAGGTGTTTGCCTGCAAAGCCAAAGGACCCAGATTCGATTCTGCATGACCCACGTAAGCCAGATGCACAAGGTGGCACATACATCTGGAGTTTGTTTGCAGTGGCTGGTGGCCCTGGGACACCCATTCTCTCCCCCCCCCTGCCTCTTTCTCACAAATAAATAAATTAAAAAATATTCTTAGAGATAGCTCATGCTTTGTAAGTGTGAGGACCAGAGTTTAATCTCCAGAACACATCTAAAAAAATGCTGAGTGTGTTGGCCTGGAGAGATGGCTTAGGGGTTAAAGGCATGTGCTTGTAAAGTCTGACAGCTCAGGTTCTATTCCCTAGTACCCACCAAAAGCTAGATTTACAAAGTGGCATATGCATCTGGAATTGATATGCAGTGACAGACAACCTGGCACACCCGTACCCACTCTCTCTTTGTCTGCTTTTCTCTCTCTTTCATGAATGAATAAATCAATCAATCAAAACTATTTTTTAAAAATGCTGAGTGTGTTTGTGTATGCTTATAATCCCAGTACTGCTGAGGTGCAGACAGGAGGATCCCTGGGATGTGGTAGCCAGCCAGTCTGGCCTAATTGACTGACTATCTCTAGGCCAATGAGAGACCTTGTCTCAAAAGAAGGTGGTCGGTGTTTCTTAGGAACAACACTGGTGTCCATATGTATGTACATACACATGTAAACACGTGTGTACACACACACACACACACACACACACACACACACTTTCAAAGATTAAAGCCTTTTTTCCTTACCCACATCTCTTTCTAGGTTGGAGAATAGGTCATGCTGTGTGTTATAGTCCCAGTCAATTTCTACAATCCTTTGTATTTCTTACCATGTTGTACAAGTTTCTCTGCCTTCTGTTGGACTGTTTCTATGCTCACTTTCTTTTTTTTTTTTAAATCTTTCTTTTTTGTTTGTTTGTTTGTTTATTTATTTGAGAGCAACAGACAGAAGGCAGAGAGAGAGAGAGAGAGAGAGAATGGGCGCGCCAGAGCTTCCAGCCTCTGTAAACGAACTCCAGATGCGTGCGCCCCCTTGTGCATCTGGCTAACGTGGGTCCTGGGGAATTGAGCCTCGAACCGGGGTCCTTAGGCTTCACAGGCAAGCGCTTAACCGCTAAGCCATCTCTCCTGCCCTCTATGCTCACTTTCTGTGTACTTCACCTCTGAAGTTTCCCTCTTACTGGCTATGCACCTCTTGATCTGATACGGTTTTTGAAGACAAGATTTTGCTATAGCCCAAGCAGGCCTTAAGCTCACCATCTTTCTCTTTAAAAAAAAAAAAAATTATTTGTTTATGAGAGAGAGAAAGAGAGAGAGAGAGAAAATAGGCACATCAGGGCCTCCAGCCACTGCAAATGAAACCTAGACACATGCCCCCTTGAGCATCTGGCTTACCTGGGTCCTGGGGAATCAAACCTGGGTCTTTTGGCTTTGCAGGCAAATACCTTAACTGCTAAGCCATCTCTCCAGCCCACCATCTTTCTCTTGCCTCAGACTTGTGCATGCTAGTATTACAAGTGTGCACCACTATACCTGGCATTATCTTGATTTCTTCGCTCCTTCACACCATATCCTGACAGTGTTTTGTCTTCTCATTGTTTATTTATTTATTTGTTTGTTTTTGGTTTTTCGAGGTAGGGTCTCACTCTGGTTCAGGCTGACCTGGAATTAACTGTGTAGTCTCAGGGTGGCCTTGAACTCACGGCAATCCTTCTACCTCTGCCTCCCAAGTGCTGGGATTAAAGGCGTGTGCCACCATGCCCGGCTTCATTTTTTATTTTCACTGTGGTGAATAACTAATGAGAGGTAGTTAAATGTTGTATGTTAAGTAAGTTATTGATAGATTACATGAGGCTAAAGGTATGTGTCCATCTGATAATTATCCAGACCAGACTAACAGTATTCTTAATGTCAAGGAGTCTAGGATGATAAAAGTTGATTTCTTTGTCTCATATCCTCCTTACCCCTTCTTACCTCTAATTTAGCTGAAGATTGAATGTTTTATGAATGTATTTAACAACAGTAATTATAGAATAATTTTAGAGATACTAGACTGAAATGGGTTCCAGAATCTACTGTAAAAAAATAAGAACATATACCCCAAATAAATAAATAAATAAATAAATAAATAAATAAATAAATATTTAAAAAGGCCAGAGAGATGGCTTAGGGGTAAGGGCATGTGCCTGCAATGACAAAGGACCCATGTTCAATTCCCCAGGACCCATGTAAGCCAGATGTGCACAAGGTGGTGCATGCATCTGGAGTTCGTTTGCAGGGGCTGAAGGCCCTGGTGCTCCAATTCCCTCCCTCCCTCCTTCCTTCCCTCCCCCCTCCCTCCCTCCCTCTGCCTCTTTTTCTCAAATAAATAAATAAATAATTTATTCACACACACACACACACACACACACACACAGAGAGAGAGAGAGAGAGAGACAGACACACATATAAAACAGGCAAATACATGGTTCAAGAAAAAGTATTGGCTTTTTTGGTGTTTGTGTGTATGGTATGCATGTTCGTATGTGTGTGGATGCATGTGTATGCATGAGTGTGTATGTACAGGAGTGTTGAGGCCAGAGGTCATTGTTGGTTATCTTCTTCATTTGTTCTCCATTTTATTGATTTATTTCTTGTAATTTTTTATTTTTATTTGAGAGGAAGAAGGAGAGAGGGGAAAGAAAGAGGGAATGGCTTCCTGTCACTGCAAACAGTTGCACCACTTTGTGTGGTCTGGCTTTATATAGGTCTTGGGGAATCATACCTGGCCTCTCACACTTTGCAGACAAGCACCTTTATCCACTGAGCCATCTTCCCAGCCAACTTTTTTCTGTTTTTTTTTTTTTTGAGATGAGTTCTGCACTTAATGTAGTTCATCACCAATTCAGCTAGACTAGCTAGTTAGCAAGCTCTAGGAATCTTCCTGTCCCTGCCTCCCCAGTGCTGGGATTAGACATGTGGGCCTCCACTTTCAGATTTTCCATGAGTGCTAGGGATTTGAACTCAGTCCTTATGCTTATGTGGCAAGCATTTTACTTACTGAAGCATCTCTCCAGTTCAAGAAAATGTTCTAAGTGTACAGTCTTCCATCTTTTATTTGCTCAGTTCCCTAGCCAGTAAACCCAAGGCATAATAACTCCGTCTGATGTGGTTGTTATGCATAAATAAATAAATGATATATATGCATATATATTCTTTTGTACACAGAAATTAGCAAAATTGTACACTGGATTCTAAATCTTACCTTTTATATTTAATAATTGATGATTTGATGGTGTTCTTTCCATGTGGTATATAGCGTTTCACTATTTTATAGCCATATATTAAGTTGTATTGGTTTTCTGTGATTTATTTAACCAGTGCCATACTGGTTGATAGAAATCACAAGGCTTCCTCTGCATATATGGGAATTTAAAATTGGAAAATTAAGCTGCATTTACTCTAGTATAGAATATTAGGGATTCTTACTTCCACATTAAGGGGAGGGAGCAGAGTGGTGAGGTCTTACTTAATCAGCTTCCAAGGTTTTTCTACTGATTTTTACCCATTCTAAGTCAAATTGTACTTTGCTACAGTTAAAGGTAACATTATTCTAATAATTTTTTCAAGATTACTTATGAAAAACATAACCTGGTGACTATTATTTTAAATTTAGTATTCAATTACATTTTAAAGCTTCTTTCTTTTGTTTTTGCCTTTTTTAAAACTAGATCCTTACAATAAATGAGGATGGATCACTTGGTTTGAAAACCCCTAAATCTCATGTTTGTGAGCACTGCAATGCTGCCTTTAGAACGAACTATCATTTACAGAGACATGTCTTCATTCATACAGGTATTGAATTCAAATGAACTCTGGCCATTAAATGATTATCATTGTTATTTTCATCTTTATATAGATGTCATCAGTTCTTGCAACGATAGCTAACGTGGCACTGCCAATCAGATTTTGTAGCCAGAGCAGAAGGAAATCAGGATAAGACTTTTATTGAGAAAACACTTAGCATGTATGTATAAAATTAATTTAATAGTCTCAATTGGATATTTGTCTTAGAGTATTCCTTTTAGCTAGAGAGATGATGAAAGAATATATTCTTAAAGCTTGTCAGCCAGATATCCAGGCAGCATTGGAAACATGTTAGAAATCAAATATTTAAAAAATGATAGCTAACAAAAATAAGAGATGGCTAGGATCATGAAATTGTTGAAAATAGAACTAAAGATTGACCATAGACCTTCAGGAAAGCAAGCTAGAAATGTCAGATAAATTGAGGTGGGTGAGGGAGAAACTGAGAGAGATTTAATGTGCTATTAAAATAAAGTGGTGTCCCAAAAGCCAAAGGAAGAGGAGATCTAAGGTAACCTTGATGAGCATGGTAAAACCCTCAAAAGTTAAAGAACTGAGAGAGGGGAGGGAAAAGTCTTCGGAACAGATAACAAGGAGATCACAAGTAGCTTTTCAGAAGTCTGAGTATAAGGGTCAAAGCACAAGTGAATGGTAAAGAACTTGAGGCATGAGTAGACCATTCTTCTAAGTTATGGTGGAAGGGAAGGAGAGAAATTGTTAAGCTAAAAGTATTTCAGGATTGAAGCAAGGCTTCACAGTCTGGAGCAGACCCAGCGATACTGTGCCCCAAATGAAGTAGGGTTCCAGCAGAGAGGGAAGTTTCCAAGGACAGGACTCTTCCAGCTGAGCTGTTGCAGGAGCGAGTGCAGGAATTTCTTTAAAGGGGTGTTTATATCATTCTGAACTTAGTGAAGGAAATAGTAAAAAGGGCAGAAAGAGATGGCTAGCCACAGAGCACAGGGTGGGAGCACCTTCCTCCAGACAAGGAGAAAGAGGAGAGAAATTTTAAGTAAGGTACATTTATATAAGGTAGACTGTAGGGTGCTTTTTCAGCTTAGGATTTTTCAATTCTATTTTGTATTGTTTTCTTTTTTACGTGAAGGATGTGTACATCAGATTCAATCTTATTTTTGTATGATTGTGGGAATGTAAAATTTTAAATCCTGGGGAAAATTTTGAAGGGAAATAAGTCTGTTAATGAGAAATATTTTTAAAAATTTATGGTGTTTGGAATTTTCCAAAAATTTGAGCTTATAAGATTTATATTTCCTCAGAAATAGTAACTTAAACTGTTTTTATCCATTAACTAATTTATGGATGTCAAATTATTTTAAGGCGAAAAACCATTTCAATGTAGTCAATGTGACATGCGTTTCATACAGAAGTACCTGCTGCAGAGACACGAGAAGATTCACACTGGTGAGTGTTGCCGTCCTTCTGAAGGCCTCTAAACTTACTGTTCTAAAGGTAGGGAGGGTTTAATAAGAACAGCAGCAACTCGGCACCACTTTCATTACTTTTGGTGGTTTAGATGCTATATCACACTCTGTCTTCTTTTTCTTCAGTCCATCAGTGTTAATTGTTAAGTCTTTGTTTTAATGTTTGACCCCAATAAATTACCTTGAAATAGTATGTGTATACATGTATGTGTGTGTAAACATACATACATATATATATATATGCATGTACATATATATACACATATTTATAAAGGTGGATACTTCTGAAATAGCTGTTTCCTTAATCTAGGTAAAATTACCATTCATATTAATAGCCTGTGAGCTCTTTTATTACCTGTACCTAGAGTTAGTGGCACCTCTCCACCCTTCATCTCTGTCTACTTCATCTGTATAGCTTACCATATCAAGAAAGGTACATCTTAAAATGTAGGGAACTGCCAGTTTTTTCAGTCAAATTGTTGGTGATTTAGAAACAAATATTTTAAGTCTCATTTTGGAGAAAGGATTTTATATATTTTACTATTGTCAAATCAAATTTTATAAGTTACTTGATTTAGTAGACTTTTGACTTTTGCCCTTGTCCCTAAGCATGCTAAAAGATGTTTCTTTAAAATTTTTTTTTTTTTTTTTGTGATAGGAAAAAAGTAGAGGTGGTGTCTGTAGAGCTGTGATGTTACAGTTAAGTAGAAATTGAGAGTTATGCTTAAAATACATGAATATTGAAAATGTTAAAATTCTTCTTTCATATTTCTTTGTACTAAGTACTCAAGCAAGTACCTGGCCAGATATTATTTAGATGTTTTATTATGCAGAGCCTTAGAAATGGGATTTTTGGATACTTCGTTCAATAGAAACAGCTTTTTTTTTTTTTTTTTTTTTTTTTTTTTTTTTTTGAGGCAGGGTCTCACTCTAGCACAAGCTCCCTGGAACACTGTGTAGCCCAGCCTGGCCTGGAACTCATGTCAGTCCTCCTACCTCATTTTCCTGAGTGCTGGGGTTATAAATGTGAGCCACTATACACCTTCCTCCCCACGCTCCAGTATCATTAATTTCAGCTTTATTTGCCACTGAAACATTAAGGTGCCTGTTTTGGTCAAAATGTCAGCTGCGCAGTGTGCTGTGTGCTTTCCGTTCCACTGCTTTGTCTTGCTTCGAGATAGGCTCTTGCTTTGTAGCTCAGGCTGGCTTCCTGCCCCAGCCTTCTGAGTGCTGGGGTTACACACATAGTCCACTATTTAGTACAGTTAATGAGCCATCATTTTGCACCTCACTCATTATTCACCTTTAGATGGAAGGAATATTAAACAGTTTAGGAGAAAGGATAATTTTGTAGATTTTGTGTGACAGTTAAAAATTGAAATTTTCATGGAAGAATATAATCCTATTAGATAATAATGAAACTAGTTAAATATTTTCATATGTTTATTCCTATTAGATTTTGATGATTTATTCAAGAAAAACTTACTGATTGATGAATTATCATGGTTTATTGTCTATAATTATGAATGTTGTCAATAAAAAATTTTAAAAATATCAGATGTCCCTCATTTAAAAAAATTACTAACCCCAAAAAAAAACAATTACTCAGCCAGACATGGTGGCACACGCCTTTAATCCCAGCACTCGGGAGGCAGAGGTAGGAGGATTACCATGAATTCAAGGCCACCCTGAGACTACATAGTAAATTCCAGGTTAGCTTCAGCTAGAGTGAGACTCTACCTCCGAAAACCAAAAAATGAAAAATAAATTCCTGATTGATCATTTTTTTTTCTTGTTTTTCCACGTAGGGTCTCACTACTCTTGCCCAGGCTGACCTGAAACTTACTCTGTTGTTCCAGGCTGGCCTCAAACCCACAGTGATCCTCCTACCTCTGCCTCCCACAAGCACTAGGATTAAAGGCGTGTGCCACCACATCCAGCTCCTTCAGGTTTTTTTTTTTTTTTTTTTTTTAAGGCTCTAGGAATCTATAAAGAATATAAAGCAGTTTTCTTTGGATACAAGAGACATATAAACAAGCACAGTGTACTCAGTACTGCGGGTTTATACAAAATGTTCATATTATTATGTTGTCTCTGGGAAGTTGGGAAGGCCTCACAGAAAACCTATATAAGGCTAAGTTAATATGGTATATATGTGTGTGTGAATGGATGGGTGAGTGTATATATCTGAAGAAACATATTTTTGAAACATTACTTATGCTTACTTATTACATTCTGATATTTTCATTTCAGTGAAGTCATAAAGCTGTGGTCATAATCCTGTAATCCTACTGATTTGATTGGATAAGCAACTGTGCCAAGCCATAGAGTGTCTTGGATTTAAGCTGGGTATAATAAGTAGTTGACATTTATTGAGACTTTATTAAACACCAGATACTGTCACTTAGTCTTTACTCGTGAAGGCAGGAACTGGTACTGTCTCTATCAGGGAGTAGTGAGAAGCAGACAGAAGTTGAGAATCATTCTAGTACATGATGGTGCCCAGATTCCAGCTCAGTGGTTATAGAGTATAAAGTGCAATCACTGTGCTAAAGGTGACTGGAAGCAAGAATACAACTTTGGCCGTCTGTGTTTTTCCTGCTCTGCCACTAAGCCAAGTTGTAGCTATTCCTATGTGTTTAATAACATTTAAAAGGGGGGAGATCTAGAGTTCTTATATTATAGAAAATAGTTTAGAAGAACATAGCATGTTCAGAGTAACCATGCCAACGCAGTCATTGGGGTTCCTTCTGACAAAAAAAGTTTCTTTTGAAGACAGACTCATTTTTGCCCCATTGTCTTATTCTTCATTCCTTCATTCCTCCCCACCCCCCACAGTCCCTGAGCAGAACTTTCTTTGGCATGTGTGTGTATATATGGTGTATATATGCGTGTGTGCAGATATGTGCATGTCCTGTGCACATGCATGTGGAGAACCAACAATACAGAAATCTTTTGTGATTATTCAGAACCAAGGATATGGCTTGATTTAGTTTTCAAATAGAAACATTTTTAACTTGCCCCAGACAGGATGTCACTTAACTCTTTCTAAATTTGGGCTTGTTTATAGAAAACCCTATTTTAGGGAGAAGAACTTTCTCATCCAGAAGCTGGTCCATGAAATTATCATGAAAGAATCCATTATTGTTTTTAGACTAAGGCTCTGAAAACTGTCGCGGTGTTAGTGTCTTTTAGTATAGTCAGTATAAGGTGTTTTTGGCAATTAAGAAAGATGTATCTCTCCTTGGGAATATTATAGGTCTTTTATTAGGGTATGCTTGGGCATATGAGAAAGAAGGACCTGAGGCAGGGTCATAAGCAGTAATTCTGATGATTTTGTCTAGGAACAGAATTTGCTTATGTACTAAAGTGAAGCCTTCATTGTCACTGATAAGTTTGCTTTTGATAAATGCATTTTCACACGAGACTGGGCATGCTTAGGGCAATGTGCCTGTACCTGAGCAGTGCGTGCATTGTGAATAAGAAGAATAACATAATCAGAATCAGCTGTGTTCTTTTCTTCTCAACTTGTGACCATTTTACTGTAATTTAAAATTTTACTTTGGGGCTGGATTGATGCCTTAGCAGTTAACGGTGCATGACTGTAAAGCCTGGGACCCAGGTGCAACTCTGCAAAACCCATGTAAGCCAGACATACAAGATGATACATGCATACAAGGTTATGCATGTGCACAAGGTGGAGTTGGATAGCACTGGCTAAAGGCCTTGGTATGTCAATTTTTTCTCTCTCTCATAAAAAATAAAAAAATAAAATTTTACTTTAAGAAGCATTTATTTATTTGTTTGAGAGACAGACAGACAGACAGACAGATACACACACACTCACTCTTCCCTTAAACATATCTACTATCCTTAACTTATTTCTTTATAGTTACAAACTAAGCATTTATCCTTTGACAATATAGTATTTTTTTTTTCCTGTGTTTTTATTCAAGATAGGAGCCAGGCGTGGTAGCACACACCTTTAATCCCAGCACTCAGGAGGCAGAGGTAGGAGGATTGCTGTGAGTTCAAGAGGCCACCCTGACACTACAAAGTGAATTCAAATCTAGCCTGGGCTAGAGTGAGACCCTACCTTGAAAAAACAAACCAACAAACAAACAACAACAACAAAAAGATAGGGTCTCACTCTAGCCCAGGCTGACTTGGACCTCACTACATAGTCCCAGGCTGGCCTCCCGAGTGCTGGGTTTAAAGGCATGTACCACCACACTCAGCTTGGTTTTGTGTGTGTGTGTGGGGGGGTGTTTGTTTTAATTCTTTCTTGTTTTTTGAGGTAGGGTGTTGCTTTAGCACAGGCTTACCTGGAATTCACTATGTATTCTCAGGCTGGCCTCAGACTCACAGCCATCCTTCTACCTCAGCCTGCCTGGTATTAAAGATGTGCACCACCACGCCTGGCAGAGAGAGGGAATGGACACACCAGGGCCTCTAGCCGCTGCAAACTCCAGACACATCCGCCAGTTTTTGCATCTGGCTTTACTTGTTAGGCTTTACTGGCAAGCACCTTAACTCTCTAGCCCTATATTATGCTTTTAAAGAGTTTTTTTAAAATTTAATTTAATTTAATTTTCATTTATTTAGTTTGAGAAAGAGAGAGAGAGGAAGAGAAAGAGAGACAGAAACAGAGACAGGATGGGTATGCCAGGGCCAATAGCTACTGCAAACAAAGTCCAGACGCATGCACCACCTTGTGCATCTGGCTTACGTGGGTCCTGGGGAATCAAACCTGGGTCCTTTTGGCTTTGCAGGCAAGTGCCTTAACTGCTAAGCCATCTCTCCAGTCCTTAAAAAGTTTTTTTTTTTTTAATTTAGCATGGGGGTACAGGTAATCTAGAAGATGAACTCCATTTTAATATTTATTTATTTAAGAGAGAGAATGGGCATGCCAAGGTCTCCAGCCATTGCAAATGAACTCCAGATGCATGTGCCACCGTGTGCATCTGGCTTACATGGGTACTGGGAAGTTAGGATCCTTAGGCTTCTGAGGCAAGCGCCTTAACTGCAGCCCTAGTCTGATTTTTTTGATTTTTTCTTTCTTTTTTTTTTTTTTTTTTGCTGCTGTTTGTTTTTTGAGCTAGGGTCTCACTCTAGCCCAGGCTGACCTGGAATTCACTATGTAGTCTCAGGGTAGCCTTGAACTCACGGCGATCCTCCTACCTCTGCCTCCTGCGTTCTGGGATTGCCTGGCTGATTTTTAATTGTGTATATATTTTCCTTTGTTAGTATTTCTCCCCTTCACATCTATATAAATTGTGTTTCTCCTCCTTCACATCTATATAGAGTATATTTTGTTAATTCATAATGACTGTGGTCACTATCAGTTTGTTTTGACAAATTTCTGTTGAAGTAGTTTCATTTTAGTGTATATACAACCTTGGAATGAATGAACATGAGTCATGTGCTTCAGTTTGACATTAGGGTGTCAAATATTCTAATACAAATGGTGCAGTCAATCAGTACTTGAGTTAATACAGACTAGAGGGTTTGGTAAGTGACCTCATGGAAGAGGTAGGACTGAAGTGGCAGATGAGTGTTAAGTGGAAGTCAGCTATCATGGGAATGATATGAAAACCAGGATCAGAATAATCTGGTGTACATTCAATGAAGTTGGGAGTGTGTGGCAAGTGTGAGTAAACAGTGAGGTAAAAATAATTCAGAATCACAGAAAATAGTAAGCTAAAAAGCAAGCAGATAAGCAGGCATCCAAATAATTCAGACCCTGGACAGCAGGGAAAGTACTGTGTTATATTTCTGTTGTCTTAGAAGAACCAGAAGGTGGCTGCTCCTTAAAGTAGCTGAAAGGCTGGAAATACAGCAAGAATTCTTCATTTTCATAAGCCTAATGGTACTCTTCAACAAATTTATTGAGTACCTATTACTTCTCAACTTGTAGGTTTTTTTTTTTTTTTTTTTTTTTTTTTGAGAGGAATGAGGGGAGGAAGAGAGGGAGAAATTGGGCACATCAGGACCTCTAGCCACTGCAAACAAACTCCATATGTATACACCATCTTGTACTTCTGGCTTTATGTGGGTACTGGGGAGTCGAACTTGGGTCCTTAGGCTTTGCAGGCAAGTGCCTTAACCACTAAGCCATCTCTCCAGCCCTGTAGGGTTGGTTTTTTTTTTTTCCTGAAATATTTTATTTATTTATTTGCAAGTACAAAGAAACAGACACAAAGAGAGAATGGGTGTACCAGCGTGTCTAGTCACTGTAGATGAGCTCTAGATACATGCACCACTTAGTGCATCTGGCTTACATGGGTACTGGGGAATCAAATCCAGGTCTTTAGGCTTTGCAGACAACCGATGAGACAGCCGCTTTACCTTCACCACTGAGCAATCTCTCCATCTCCCCCAAACTGCAGCTTTTAATTTTTTTATGTATGTATTTATTTTTGAGGTAGGGTCTCACTCACTTCGCTGGTCTTAAACTCACAGTGATCCTCCTACCTCTGCCTTCTGAGTGCTGGATTAAAGGCATGTACCACCCCACCACATGGCTTATTTTATGTTTTTTAGAGAGACAAGGTCTCATGTATCCCAGCCTGGCCTGGAACTTGCTATATATATGAGGATATTTTTGAACTTCTGATCTTTGTGCTTCTCCCTCCAAAGTTCTAGGATTATGGGTGCAAACCACCTCACTTGGTTTTATGTGGTGTTAATGTTCAAGTCCAGGTTCTCATATATGGCTAGACATGCTCTTTATCAAGTGAACTACATCCCCTGCTCTCAAACACTAAGTTAAATAAAGTACACATATTATCTCATTTTATCCTTACAGCAATCCTAGGAGTAGAGGGTACTATTACTGATATGGAAACTTAAGATTCAAAACAATTTAAGTAACTTGTCCAGATTTACACAGGTAGTTAATGACATCAGCCAGCTCCTCCAAATTCATACTGTTGACTAAGTGCTGTTGAAAGGGTGCTTCTAACAATGGAGGCTTTTATTTTGTTCAGGAAAGAACACTGACAATCTTGTATCTGGCCTGTATCCTATGGCTAGTTGGGTTTGCTTGCTTAAAGTGAAGTCTGTGGGGTATGGGTAGCAGATCGTGGCAAGGATAGAGGGAGCAAAGGAAGATGAAGACTCTGCATATGATCATACTGATGAGCAGAAAGGATGGGGACTACAGGGATGAAAGAGTAAGTAAGAAAACTTGACTGTGAAATTATGCTGGCTACAGGGAGTCAGATTGAGTCTGCACAAATGATAAAATTCATAATGTTTAATTTCCAGGCTTAGAATATTGTTTGTGAAGAACAACTGAAATTTGAGAAATAGTTTTTTTTTTTGGTTAATGGTAACTAATATGAAAAAAAATCAATATAACATTGCTGTATTTAACTTCCTGGTGTGCTGGCCTACAATGTCAAGGGAAAGCTCCATGATGTAAAGTAGAAGATGGTAGAGTGAGAGGGGACATCACCTCTGCCACAGCAGGTGGCAAATAGTAGTAGGAGAGTGAGCCAGCCAGCACTGGCAAGTTAGCAACTAATCAACCTCAAAGTCCACCCCAGAAACATCTCCAGCAGTATCTAAAATGTTTTAATGTCATTATCATTTCAACCCATATTGAGTTTTATGGAAGTGCTACAACTTGTTTTGTTCTTGTGTATATTTTTGGGGAGAATCTAACTTTCATTCACTTTTTAGTATTAAAGTCTTGTTCATAAGTGAATAAAATGCATATGAAAGGCATTTGAAAGGAAGAACAAAAAGGGGTAAAATTTAATAGTTCAGTTCAAAGGAATTGAAAAGGTAAAACTAGTGTGACCAGGCAGTGGTTTTCAAATTGTTCTACCCCCACTTCATGGCAACAAATTTACTTATTTGGTACTCTGGTTTTCAGTGAAATCTAACATTGAAATCAGAAAAAAAAAAGAAAAGAAAGAAAGAAAAAAAAAAAACATAGATTTGTCCACCAGGTCCATAAAAACAAAACAAAACCAACAGACAAAAAGATGGCAAATATATCAAATTGTTTTATTTAGTTTTTTTTTTTTCCCCCTGAGGTAGGGTGTTACTCGAGCTCAGGCTAACCTGGAATTTATTATGTAGTCCCAGAGTGGCCTCGAACTCATAGCTTGGGCTTTAAATTTCACAGACTTCAGAAACGTGCTGGGATTAAAGACGTACCACCAAGCCTGGGGTATGATTACATATTATTTATTTGAGAGAGAGATGCAGATAGAGAATGGGCACACCATGGTCTCCAGCTGCTGCAAACAAACTCCTGATGTATATGCCACTCTGTACATCTGGCTTATATGGGTCCTGGGGAATTGAACCCGGGTCCTTTGGCTTTGCAGGCAAGTGCCTTAACTACTAAGCCATCTCTGCAGCCCGGATTACACAGTTTATTTTATTTATTTGTTTTGGTTTTTCGAGATAGGGTTTCACTCTAGTCCAGGCTGACCTGGAGTTCATTCACTCAGTATTCTCAGGGTGGCCTTGAACTCAAGGTGATCCTCTTACCTCTGCCTCCCGAGTGCTGGGATTAAAGGCATGTGCCACCACACCTGGCCCATATTTTTTAAAAAATTATTTATTTATTTATTTATTTTTTAAGAGAGCCAGATAAAGCCGGGGCGGGGGGAGGGAGGGAGGGAGGAAGGGAGGGAGAAGAGAGAAAGAGAAAGGGAGAGAAAGAGAGAGAGAGAGGAGAGAGAGAGAGAGAGAGAGAATGGGTGCACCAGGGCCTCTAGCCACTGCAAACTAGCTCCAGATGCATGCGCCACCTTGTGCATCTGGTTTATGTGGGTCCTGGGGAACTGAACCGAGGTCCTTTCGCTTCACAGGCAAGTGTCTTAACCGCTAAGCCATCTCTCCAGCCCCAGCTTACACCTTTTTTTTTTCAAATTTTTATTAACAACTTCCATGTTTATAAAAAGTATCCCATGGTAATACCCTCCCTCCCCCCACTTTCCCCTTTGAAATTCCATTCTCCATCATATCCCCTCCCCATCTCAATCAGTCTCCCTTTTATTTTGATGTCATGATCTTTTCCTCCTATTATGATGGTCTTGCGGCTTACACATTTTTAAGTGAATTAATTGCATGCTATGTGAGCTCAATCTCAGTAATGCTTTAAAAAATGAAAAAATACTTGCAAAGAATTTGAGAAAACATATTTTGATATAATCTGAAATGAATCTGCCAAGCTTTGTTACAACTGATGATGGGAAAAATAATATGTGAAAGAGAAAATGGTTTATCTGAATTACTTTACAAAGCCAGAATAAATGTGAACTATTAAAAGCCCATGGCTTTTCATTGTATCATTTGTGAGTGCTAGGTTGTGGAAAATAGATAAATGTATTGTGCATCAATGCACTAATGGAGTTAACAGTAGATTTTATTTTCTTTGGTTGATTTAGCCATCATCTATGAATTTTGTTGCAGCTGAATGTTCTGACCTTCCTACTATTTTTAAAGCAGCAATATTTTACCGGAAGTTAAAATAAACCATTCTGAATTATCACTATCACTAAACACTGTAGCATGGCTTTAGAAATCAGTTTGTGCCAAGCTGGGTGTGGTGACGCACGCCTTTAATCCCAGCGCTTGGGAGGCAGAGATAGGAGGTGAGTTTGAGGCCAGTCTAGTGAATTCCAGGTCAGCCTGAGGTTGAGTGAGACCCTACCTCGAAAAAACAACAATGAAAAAAAAAAAAAAAAGAAGAAGAAAGAAAGAAATTAGTTTGTGCCAAAATAATTGGAAATGTTTCTTAATATCACAGGTGAAAACTTCTTATATATATATAAAGCTTCTATAGCAATTTTTGTTTGTTTGTTTTTTTAGATAGGGTCTTACTCTAGCTCAGGCTGACCTGAAATGCACTCTGTAGTCCCAGGCTGGCCATAGACTCCCAACAATCCTCCTACTTTTGCCTCCCAAGTGCTGGGATTAAAGGTAAGGGCCAGGCTGGAGAGGTGGCTTAGCGGTTAAGCGCTTGCCTGTGAAGCCTAAGGACCCTGGTTCGAGGCTCGATTCCCCAGGACCCATGTTAGCCAGATGCACAAGGGGGCGCACGCATCTGGAGTTCGTTTGCAGTGGCTGGAAGCCCTGGCATGACCATTCTCTCTCTCTCTCTCTCTGCCTCTTTCTCTCTCTGTATGTCACTCTCAAATAAATAAATAAAAATAACAAAAAAAATTAAAAAAAAAAAGGTGAGTGCCAGCAAGCCTGGCTGTAGCAAATTTTAAAAATATTTTTATTCCTTTTTACTAAGAGAGAGAGATTGGGTGCACCAGGAACTCTTGCTAGTACAAATGCCAGTTGCATGTGCTACTTTGTACATCTGGCTTTACATGGGTGTAGGGAAATTGAACCTGGACCAGCAGGCTTTGCACTTTTAACTACTGAGCCATCTCCACAGCCTGTAAAAAACAATTTTTTAAAAATATTCTATTTATTTATTAGAGAGAGAGAGAGGGAGGATGAGGCAGAGAGAAAGAGAGAATGGGCACACCAGGGCCTCCAGCCACTGCAAACGAACTCCAGATGAATGCGACCTTGTGCATCTGTCTTATGTGGGTCCTGGGGAATTGAACCGGGGTTCTTAGGCTTCACAGGTAAGCGTCTTAACTGCTAAGCCATTTCCCCAGCCCTGTAAAAAATTTTTGACAGCAGCTAATGTGTCATAAAACATTGCTTAATATACTTTCCATATTGGTATACTACAAAAAGCAAAAAATCTCCATTCTTATCCACATATGTCGTAGATATAGTCTAAACTCAAAACACAATTTCATTAGCTTCTGGACCTTGGTTCAGGTGCCCAAGAAATTTCTGTTTCTGAATCATTTAAATGTGAAACTTCCATCTAATCTTTAATTGAAAGTTATTAATCTGTAGTGTGTAATGCATGCTAAAAGCAAAGTATAAAAAATGTAGGGGCTGGAGAGTTAAAGTTAAAGTTAAAGGCACTTGCTTGCAAAGCCTGATGGCCCATGTTTGATTCTCCAGTACCCACATAAAGCCAGATGCACAAAGTGGCACATGTGTCTGTTGTTTGTTTGCAGTAGCAAGGAGGCCCTGGTATGCCTATACTCTCCTTCTCTCTCTGTCTACCTCTTACTCTGTAACTCTCTCAAATAAATAAAAAATTTTAAAAATGTAACAGAATTTTATAGATTCAACTGATATATATGCATAATAAAATTATATTTTGGGGCCTGGAGAGATGGCTTAGTGGTTAAGGAACTTGCCTGTGAAGCCTCGGGACCCAGGTTCAATTCCTCAGAACCCACATAAGCCAGATGCACACAGTGGCACATGCACCTGGAGTTTGCTTGCAGTGTCTAGAAGCCCTGGCATGCCCATTCTCTCTCTCTCTCTCTCAAACAAATAAAAATAAAATACTAAAAGTTATATTTTCAGCCGGGCGTGGTGGCGCACCCCTTTAATCCCTACACTCGGGAGGCAGAGGTAGGAGGATCGCTGTGAGTTCGAGGCCACCCTGAGACTCCATAGTGAATTCCAGGTCAGCCTGGGCTAGAGTGAGACCCTACCTCGAAAAACCAAAAAATATATATATATATTTTCATGCATATCAGTACTTGTGACAAGACAGTTTCATAGATGAAATCCATAAAAATCTGATTACATATTGGTATTAGCTGACATTTATAATGGACTTAAATGGGGAGTACTATTCCCTGTTAATAGGGAAAGGAACATTAACTTAGCACCTTTCTTCAATTTCTCCAAATGGAAAAGATTTCAGGAGCTGGAGAGATGGCTTAGTTTTTAAGCTGCTTGCTTGCAAAGCCTAAGGACCTAGGTTTGATTCCCCAGTACCCATGTAAGCCAGATGGACGAGGTGGCACATGCATCTTGAATTCTTTTGCAGTGGCTACGGCCCCTGGTGCACCCATTCTCTCTCTATTCTATCTGCCCTTTTCTCTCTAAAATTAATAAAATATTTTACAAAGTAAAAATAAAGTAAAAAGATTTCAGGGCTGGAGAGATGGCTCAGCAGTTAAGGCACTTGCCTGCAAAGCCAAAGGATCCAGGTTCAATTCCCCAGTACCTACCTAAAGCCAGATGCATAGGGAGGGTTTGGTGTTCATTTTTAGTGGCTAGAGACCCTGATGCACCCATTTGCTCTCCCTCTCTCTTTCTGTCTTACTCTGTCAAATAAATAAAAAGATTCAAAAAGATTTCAGTTTCAGTCTTTTCAATATGTCTGTGTTGAACAGTAGTACATTATTATAACCTCTTAAACTTTATTAATAAGAAATTTCAGGGCTAGAGAGGTGGCTTAGTGGTTAAAGGCACTTGCTTGCAAAGCCTGATAACCTGAGTTTGATTTCCCAGTACCCACATAAAAATATGGATCTGGGGCTGGAGAGATGGCTTAGTGGTTAAGGCGTTCGCCTGCAAAGCCAAAGGACCTTGGTTCAATTCCCCAGGATCCATGTAAGCCAAATGCACAAGGTGGTGCATGCGTCTGGAGTTCGTTCATAGTGGCTGGAGGCCCTCTCTCTCTCTCTCTCTCTCTCTCTCTCTCTCTCTCTCTCAAATAAATAAATAAATAAATAAATAAATAAATAAATAAAATTTTAAAAATATGCATCTGTAGTGGCAAGAGGCCCTGGCATGCCCGTATTTATATTCTCTCTCTTCCCCTTCCTACTTGCAAATAAAGAATATTTTTTTTAAAAACTTTTAGAAATTTTCTTTTTTATATGAGTATGTCCACATTGTCATTAATTTTTACTCCTTGTTCCACCAAATCTATTTAGTGTCTGGTCATTTGTCGAAGTTTGCTTATCTCAGTTCTAAACCTGTTAGTTCTTAACCTCTGCTTTATTGATGTTCCTATCATTTATTGGACCTCACTCATGGCCATTCTTTATGCTGGTGATTATTAAACTTCAGTCTGTAATTTCCTACTTTCTAGCTCTGTTGCCTATCATTCCTGCCCATACTGCTTAGTAGTACATTTTAACAATCCTTTGTTTCCTCAGGAACCTCTAATCCAGTGATCGTACCTTCTTTCTATTATCCTTCATTTCCCGCAAATCTTCACTGTCCTTACCTAGTCTAAGTTCTGTTATCAGTGTTCATAGTCAGTCCCTTTGTATATTCATTCTCAGCTCTGAGTGGTTGTGTGATATGGGCTGTATGGGCCTTTAAAATGTAGCATATTTATAATCTGACCCTTTTTAGAAAAAGCATGTCAACCTTTTCTCCCAGACAGTTGTTTCAGACTTGTTTGTTTGTTTGTTTTGCGAGGTAGGGTTTCACTCTAGTCCAGGCTGACCTGGAATTCTCTGTGTAGTCTCAGGGTGGCCTCGAACTCACAGTGATCCTCCTACCTCTGCCTCCTGAGTGCTGGGATTAATGGTGTGTGCCACCACACCCGGCTTCAGACATTTTCCTTTCCATAAACCTCTAACCTTTTCTCTTCCCTTCTCACTTTTAGTTGATTGCTTCCTTCCTGTATAACTTAAGAAAATTGTATTACTCAGAAGAGAAATTTGGTTGAGTTCCTAAGTACTGTATCTACTTATCCATGTTTGGGGAATTTTTTGAGGGAAGATGGACTAATACCCTTTCTTTGAATGATGACAGTGAAATAGAGATAGACTCATTGGATTCTAGCTTCTAGTGGAAGCAAAGCAGGAATGGTTAGGCGGTAATACTTATTTTACAAAATAGTTTAGGAATTTTCCCAATGTTTTCTATAGATGTACATGCATGTCAGTAGCTTATATTTTGTAACTTTACAAAAATACGTTTTGTTGAGTTCAGACTTATTTTAATATAATTTACATAGCAAAACAATTCTCAACATTTGGGCTGGAGAGATGGCTTAGTGGTTAAGGCACTTGCCTGCAGAGCCAAAGGACCCAGGATCAATTCTCCAGTACCCACATAAAGCTGGATGCACAAGGTGGCACATGCGTCTGGAGTTAGTTTGCAGTGGCCAGAGGCCCTGGCATGCCCATTCTCTCTCCCTCATCTATATCTATCTGCCACTTTCTCTCTCAAATAAATAAATAAAACATTTAAAAATCCTCAGCAGGGCTAGAGAGATGGCTTAATGGTTAAGCACTTGCCTGTGAAGCCTAAGGACCCCGGTTCGAGGCTCGACTCCCCAGGACCCACATTAGCCAGATGCACAAGGGGGTGCACACGTCTGGAGTTCGTTTGCAGTGGCTAGAGGCCCTGGCGCACCCATTCTCTCTCTCTCTCTCTCTCTCTCTCCTCTCTCTCTTTCTCTGGCTCTGTCACTGTCTAAAGAACAAGATGAGAGAGGCTAGGTAGATGATTCACTTGGTAAAGTACTTTCTGTGTAAGCACGAGGACTTCAGTGGATCCCCAACACCCATGTAAAAGCTGGACACGGTGGTGTGCACCTGAAATTTCAGTACTGGGGAAGTGGAGACGAGAGGATCCCTGGGGCTTTCTGGCCAGCTAGTCTAGCTACATCTATAAGTTAGTTCTGTGTTCAGTGAGAAGCCCTGTCTCAAAAACTAAGGTAGGAAAAAAAAAAAAAATACTACGGTAGAGAGTTGTAGAAGATACCTGATACTTACCTTTGCCCTCCACTTGTGCCACATGTGAGCATCTACACACATAAGAACATGTGGACTGCACACATACATAAAAATTTGAAAGCCTAAGTTTTACTGTATATTTCAAAGAATAGTAACTTTTATATTCAGTAGGTAATTTTAAAAGAATTTAACTTGGTAAGGCATGGATATGCTGTAATCTCGGCACTTAGGAAGCTGAGGCAGAAGGATCTCCCCAAATTCAAAGTAAGCAGGGTCTACATAGCAAGTTATAGCCAAGACTCAAGGCAATGCTTTTAAGCTTAATCATATTGGAAATGCCATTGGAAAATGTTCAACTAGTGTATATTTATTCTAATTACATAGAAAGTATTTTTCTGAATCATATTATACATTTAAAATGAAGCTACAACATTATAAGAAATTGCATTGCAATCTCAAAGCCCTTAATTCATAATGAATAATCTGTAAAAGTCACAGAGACTTGCAATACCTGATCTTATTTTCACGGTGTTTTGTTTGTTTGTTTGTTTTTGTTTTTTGAGGTAGGGTCTCACTCTTAACCCAGGCTGACCTAGAATTCACTAGGTAGTCTCAGGGTGGCCTAGAATTCACGGTTATTCTCTACTTCTGCCTCCCGAGTGCTGGAATTAAAGGAATGCGCCACCATGGATAAAGTTTTAGTCATATTAGTTTGATACTAAAGAGTGTGTTGATTCCATGTACGAAGTTATAAAGCACTAAGGTACTTAGCAGTGACCAGAGGACTATAAAAGGTAAGGAATATGAAGGAAGACAGAATAGGAAAAAAAGAGGGAGGCAGAGAGTAGTATGCAGAAGAGAAGTAATCTGAGAAAAAGAATAAAAAGGAACTGAGGGTAATATTGCTATAAATATTCATAGATTTGTAAAGCCATGGTAAGCTTTGGGCATCTTGAAAGAACAGTTTATACTTAAAAGAAAAAAAAAGTGAGGGTGGGCTGGCGAGATGGCTTGGCGGTTAAGGCATTTGTCTGCGAAGTCAAAGGATCCAGGTTTGATTCTCCAGGTCCCACGTAAGCCAGATGCACAAGGTGGCACATGTGTCTGGAGCTCATTTGCAGGGGCCAGAGACCCTGATGTGCCCATTCTTTCTCTGTCCCCTTCTCTGTGTCTCTAGTAAATAAATAAAAATTTAAAAACAAATGAGGGTAGAGTAAAAATGGGAAGGCAAAAAATAAAAAATCAACTTTCTTATTTGGGAAAGTCAGTGTTTGGATTTGCTATGAAGTGACATGGTCCCAAGTTGGCCTGATGTGCTGTGTTCTCTGGAGAACAAAGAGGATCCCATTATCATACAGAGCTGCCCCTCTTCTTCCTCCCCACCCCTAACAAATTTTCCTTGGCTGACCTCAAACTTGCTATATGACTAAAAGATGGCTTTGAACTTCTAATGATCCGTTGTCACTTCTGAGTGCTGGGATGACAGGCATGTGCCGCTTCTCCCAGCCTATGGTTTTTCAGCACCCAAGCAATAGGAGATAGATGACAAAATCTGTATTTTATAGGGTTATCAGAAGAGGACTTTAAAATTCTATTTCTATTTTAAAAACTATGACTCAAGTGCCGAGTGTGGTGGTGCACGCCTTTAATCGCAGCACTTGGGAGGCAGAGGTAGGTGGATCGCCATGAGTTCAAGGCCACCCTGAGACTCCATAGTGAATTCCAGGTCAGCCTGGGCTAGAGTGAGACCCTACCTCAGAACCCCACCCCCCAAAATGTAAAATAAAATAAATAAATAAATAAACCTATGACTGGTATACTTAAGAAGATGACAGAGTATAAATAGGTGAAAAGACAAAGAATTTCATTCTATAAAAGAACATGGAAACACTAGAACTGAAAAATATAACCGATATAAAATATAATATATGCTTAATGGAAGAATAAAGCCCATAATAGAGAATATTAGTGGATTGGGGATGCCTTCAAAAAAAAATACAGAAAAAAAGGAAAACAGAAAAAGGTATATAAAGGCATCCTTCACTGCTCAAGCATAGTATATAATTATGCTAGATGAATAAGGAAGTTAATCAACTGCATACAACTGGCTCAGGGTGCAGAATTGAGGCTGTGGAAGGTTGAAACGTCTTTATAATTGGAATAACAGAAAAAAGACTGGGACTAAGAACTTTAAAAGAGAATAGCTGTAATTTTTACAAAATATCAGGATAAAGTTAAGAAGCTTGGTTAGCACCAAGCAGGGAGGCATGTAGGAAGATGACAGATACGTGCACACACTGGGTATGGCACGTCCGTATAATCCCAGAGCTCTGGATCAGGATAAAGGCATCCAAAAGTTGCATGCCACCTTGAGCACAGTGAGACTCTTTCTCCAAAAACCAAGTGCTACAATGCTTGGCTAGCATATACAAAACCCTGGAATCCACACCTAGCACTGGAAAAAAAAAAAAAAAAAAAAAAGGAGAGGGTGAAAAGGCAAAAAAAAAAAAACAAGACAGATTATAAAGGGCTGAATCCTACAAAGACTAAGAAATCTTAAGTACAGCCAGAATACCTTCAAAGAACCAAAAAGAACAATAGCTAATTTTCTTTCATTAGGAATGATGAGAGTCATAGACAGGCATGGTGGTGCACGCCTTTAATTTCAGCACTTAGAGGCAGAGGTAGAGAATTGCTGTGAGTTCAAGGCCAGCCTGGGACTACAGCATGATTTCCAGGTCAGCCTGGGTTAGAATGAGACCCTACCTTGAAAAAGCAAAGAAATGATGAGAGTCAGAAGAAATTGAATGACATCTTTACAGTGTTCAAAGTCAGTATAGAATTTTATACCTCAGTGAATTGTCCATCAAAAATGAAGGTAAGGGCTGGAGAGATGGCTTAGCAGTTAAGTGTTTGCCTGTGAAGCCTAAGGACCCTGGTTCGAGGCTTGATTCCCCAGGACCCACATTAGCCAGATGCACAAGGGGACGCGGGCATCTGGAGTTTGTTTGCAGTGGCTGGAGGCCCTGGTGCACCCATTTTCTCTCTATCTGCCTTTATCACTCTGTTACTCTCAAATAAAAAATGAACAAAAAAGATGAAGGTAAAAGTATGAAACGTGAAAATAGTAACATAAATTTATCATCAATGATCCTATAGTATATGAAACAATGAAGAGTTCTTTGGAGTGAAGAAAAATGGCCCTATATGAAAATGTGGAAATGTAGGAAGAATGGTAGAGACATTAAACTTTGCAAAGTGTCAATGAATGTCCTATATAATTCAGTGATAAAGTAACCAATAGGTTCAAATTATATCAGTATTGATGTTAAAGAGTTTATTTATTTATTTATTATTTATTGTTTTTTGTTTTTTAAGGTAGGGTCTTACTCTAGCCCAGGCTGACCTGGAATTCCCTAGGTATCTCAGGGTGGCCTTGAACTTACGACAATCCTCCTACCTTTGCCTCCTGAGTACTGGGATTAAAGGTGTGTGCCACGATGCCCGGCTTGAAAGAGTTTATTTTTATGTAGCCATTATAAGACTAGTAAAACAAATTGAAGCCAATATAATTAAACAGGAAGAGGGGAAAAATTACAGTTTATAGGTCCCTTACTGTAAATGATTGGGATTAAAAGTTTGTTAAAAGTAAAATTTTGGGTTGGAGAGATGGCCTAGTGGCTAAGGCATTTGCCTGCAAAGCCTACGGACCCATGTTTGACTCCCCAGGCCCCATGTAAGCCATACAAACAAGGTGATGCATGCTCTAGGTCACACACACATGCACATAAGGTAGCACGCGTGTCTGGAGTTCAATTACAGTGGCTGGAGGCCCTGGTGTGCCAATTTTCTCTCTCTTGCTCTCGCTTTCTCACCGAAAACCCAGTCTGTTGGGCTTGCCTCAAAACAAACAAACAAACAAATGGCTCATATGTCTGGCATTCATTTGCACTGACCGGAGACCTTGACATGCCCACACACGCAATAGACAAATAAAAGTCCAAAGAAACCAAACCAAAAAACTACCTTGCAAAATATAGCATTTTGTGTGTGTGTGTGTGTTTTTGTTTGTTTGTTTGTTTTGTTTTTGTTTTTCGAGGTAGGGTTTCACTCTCAGGATGACCTGGAATTCACTATGTAGTCTCAGTGGCCTTGAATTTATGGTGATCCTCCTATCTCTGCCTCCAGAGTGCTGGGATTAAAGGCATGCACCACCATACCTGCTGAAATAGTTTTAAACGTATACCTGGGTCAAGCAAACACTGAGATGAAAAAAGTAGATATGTGCAGCCACAGTGGTTACCTATGAATATAAGAGATAAAATGTCAGTGCAGTAAAGACCTGGGTATCAAGGTTTGTTATAAAACTGTAATCATTGCCGGGTGTGTTGGCGCACGCCTTTAATCCCAGCACTCAGGAGACAGAGGTAGGAGGATCGCCCTGAGTTTGAGGCCATGCTGAGACCTGAGACTACATAGTGAATTCTAGGTCAGTCTGGGCTAGAGTGAAACCCTACCCCGGAAAACCAAAACCAAACCAAAACAACAACAACAAAAAACTAATCATTTCAGTCAGTGCCTTATTAGCACAGGGAGAAACAAAGGGTTCAGGAACAGACCTGTAAGTGCGTACTCACTCGATTTAGAGTAAAGACGACTGTAATGTTGTAGAGAAAGAATGATATATATGTTAGTGAATGTTGCCAGTCTGTGGGTAAACAAATTTTAACATACACAAAAAATCAGTTGTAGGTGGACTATGGTTCTAAATGGAATACTAAAATAATAAGACTTCTATTAGAAAGCATCAGAGAACAGTTTCATGGTGGAATAAAGAAAAGCAGCAAGTCGAAGGTACTAATAGTACAAAAATGGTAAATTGATTAACATTTAGACTTTTTATTCACTAAAGACACTGTTAAGATAAGTTAAAAAACTTACGAGCCCACAGAAAAATTACTTAAAATTGCAGTCTATTACTATTTGTATGCCCTCAAAGATGATGGATATGAAAAAATACATGTAGCACAAGGTACTTGCAAGGGTGTGGAGCAATTAGGACTTTGCATACTGCTGGCAGCTCTGTGACTTGACGTGTCTGCTTTGGTCAACTACCTCCCAAGATTGCATGGGCTCAAACCCTACTGTTTGTAATTTCTCCTCCTAGTTGTATCCTTTAAATGACATATTTTTACCAAAAGATATACAAAAATATTAAAGCAGCATTGATAGTATTAACCAAAAATTGGGAATTAGAGCTGGGCATAGTGATGCATGCCTTTAATCCCACCATTTGGGAAGCAGAGGTAGGACCACCATGAGCTCGCGTCCATCCTGAGACTACATAGAAAATTCAAGGTCAGCCTGGGCTATAGTGAAACCCTACCTCAAAAAACAAAAACAAAAACTGGGAATTACTCAGATTCCTCCTTCAACAGTTGTATATAAATTGTGGTGTATTTATACTAGGCCCAAATTGTAGATTATAATCTTTTTTATTTATTTTAAGTATTTATTTACTTATTTTGAGAGAGAGAGCGCGAATGGGCATGCCAGGGACTCTAGCTGCTGCAAACAAACTCCAGATGCATGCGCCCCCTTGTGCATCTGGCTTATGTGGGTCCTGGGAAATCGAACCTGGGTCCTTTGGCTTCGTAGGCAAGTGTCTTAACCACTAAGCTATCTCTCTAGCTCTATAATCTTTTAAAAATATTTTATTTATTTATTTGAGAGAGAGAGAAGGAGGCAGAGAGGGAGTGAATGGATGCACCCAGGTCCTCCAGCCACTGCTAAGGAACTCCAGGCACATGTGCCACCTTGTGCATCTGGCTTGCATAAAGGGTATTGGGGAATTGAACCTGGGTCTTAAAGCTTTGCAGCCAAGTGCCTTAACCACTGAGCCATCATGCTCCTGCCCTATTTTAAACATTTTATAGTAGAAAGTTAGCTGGAGGGCTGGGGAGATGGCTTAGCTGTTAAGGCACTTGCCTGCAAAGCCAGAGGACCCAGGTTCAATTCGCCAGGACCCATGTAAGCCAGCTGCACAAGGTGGCACATGTGTCCGGAGTTCATTTGCAGCAGCTGGAGGCCCTGGCATGCCCATTCTCTCCCTCTCTCTCTATCTGCCTCTTTCTCTCTCTGTCTCTCTCAAATAGATAAAAAGAAAGTTAACTGTAGGAGAAAAATTAGCTGGAGGGAGTGGCCCAGGCTTGTCATCCCAACTCTCTGAAGATGTAGGTAGGGAGACTGAGTTCATGTCTGCCTGGTCTAGATAGTGAGATTCTATTTCTTTTTTTTTTTTTCTTTTCAATTTTTTTAAGCAACTTCCATGATTATAAAAAATATCCCATGGTAATACTCTCCCTCCCTCCCTCAAGATCCTATTTCAACAAAAAGTCAGTCAGTTGATCAATCCTTGAACAAAATAGGTAATGAACTGTGTAGTATGAAATGTGCACCATGAGGTTGGGAAAAATGACTCAGCAGGAAGCATGCCAGCCTGGGTTCAATTCCTAAGCTGCCTATGGAAGCTGGCTTGTTGCAGAAAGTGGTGCAGACATCTGGCTTCCTTTGCAGTGGCAAGCTGCCCTGGAGACATGCACACAAATAAATAAAAGGAAAAATCTGAACCAGCTGGCTAAGTTTAGTAGTCAGGTGCTATTTCAGGAGTCGGTAGCACTGGTAATGTTCTGTGTCTCAGTGGGTTGTGATTACATGAGTCTGTAGACTTTGTGAAATGCCCGTGAGGTATGGCTATGGTTTTTTGTTTTTTTTTTTTTTTACTTAACTTTCTCTGTGACCCCAGTAAATGTTATAGACTGTATGAAATAAAACTTGCCTACTGGTGATGGTTATTGAAGATAGGGGCTAGTTTCATGCGGGATCTCTATATTCTTGTTTACTTTTGTTTATATCTGAAGACATTCATAACGATAATGTGGTTGAGAAAATGACTGCCTGCCTGTAGAAGGAAGTTCAAGAAATGATGGAGATAGTGTGAAGTGAAGGAAAGTTTGTGTTTTTAAACAAACTCATTTTCTTGATTGTATACATTTGTGAAAACTAACAGTAACCAAGTAGTAGGGGAAAAAAAAAATCAGAAAACCTATGTTTTAACCATTCCAGTGACTTAGTTTCTTGGAAGAAGACTGGACACTGACAAACTTGCTATTTGAATCTCTGAAAGACTAGGGATGTCACTTGGCACATTATTTATCTATGGGGTTTTTTTTGGTGGTTTTTTTTTTTACATCTAATTTTAAATTTTTTATTTATTTGAGAGAAAGAAGCAGAGAGGAAGGGAGGGAGGGAGGGAGAGAGAGAGAGAATATGAATGAATATGGGCATGCCAGCCTCCAGCTGCTGCAGATGAACTCCAGACACTTGCGCCACATTGTGCACCTGGCTTATGTGGGTCCTGGGGAAACGAACCAAGGTCCTTTGGCTTTGCAGGCAAACGCCTTAACCACTATGCCTTCTCCCCAGCCCTATTTTTTTTGTTTTGATTTTGTTGTTAGGGTCTCAGTGTAGTTCAGGCTGACCTGGAATTCACTATGTAGTCCCAGGGTAGCCTCGAACTCAGAGCAATCCTTCTACCTCTTCCTCCCAAGTACTAGGATTAAAGGCGTGCGTCACCACACCTGGCTTCATTATGTAATTTTTTTTATAGGTGTGTATGAGGTACAGCTTATGCGAAAAAGTATATTCATATAGTCAGCAGACCCACACTTTGGGACTGCCCAGAGATAAGCTATTTTGTACATGAGTATGTTGCTGAAGTAACTTACCTGGAGATGGAAGGTTGGCCTCCCAGAGGTCATTCATGGACTTGATTAATAACATCATGACCTTGGGGAAAAGTTCTATACCCTTATTGAGGTATAATTCACAAAATACATATTTACATGGTTAACATGACATATTTTGGGGTGAATGTGTATGTATAGTACATGTGTGATGTGCTGTATGCAGGTGTGTGCAGATGTGGAGCTCCGTGTGTGTTGGGGGGGTGCAAAGAATGGCAGGTGTCATTTTCTTATTTCTCATCCACATATTCTTTTGTGGAGACAGATCTCTCTTTCATTATGAAGTTGCTGTCCATCAGTGAACCCCAACAATTATCCAGTCTCTACCCTTCACCCCATGTGAGCTGGGGTGACAGACATATATGTCCTCACCAAGCTTTGTACATGAGTTCTGTGGAGTTGAACTTGGTGGTCTCTAGGCCCCAACAGGCCCTCTCGCAGTGATATTTTAATATACATGTGCATTGTGATGTGGTTACCAAAATCCAATCTTCACTTTTTTTTTTTTTTTTTGAATGTGGTGTGAGAACTCTTTTGAACTAAAAGCTGGTGAGCGTGGGAACAGGGTTTAATGGTTTAAAGCACTTGTTTGCAAAGCCTGCCAGCTCGGGTTCAATTCCCAAGCCACTCATGTAAGCCACATGTGGAAAGTAGTGCAAGTCTCTGGCATTTGTTTGCCAGCAGCAAAGCCCTGGCACACACATGCCCATGCACACAAATAAATAAGTAAATACATTTGTCTTTAATAAACAACTAAGATGGAGTTGGGGAAATGGCCCAGTCAGTAAGGTAATGACCAGAGTTGAGATCCCCAGCACCCGAGTAAACGCTGGCAGCGTGCCTCTGTAACCCTAGTGCTGGGGAGTAGAGAGAAGAGGATCTCTGGGACTTGTGGGCCAGCTAGTCTAGTCAAATTAGTGAGCCCCAGATTGAGTGAAAGACTTTGTCTCAAAAATACTATGGGAGGGAAAGCTGGAAAGCAGCGGAGAAAGATATGCGACTCACTTGGCTGATACTTGTATGTGTGCACACACGTGAACACGTGCACACACTACCTACAAACAGGGGAAAACATGAAGATTTATTTTCAGGGGTAAGACATGGTAGCTCATGCCTGCATTCCCAACACTTTTGGGAAGTGGAAGCAGGAGAATCAGCAGTTCAGGATCAACCTTAGCTACATAACAAGTTCTAGCCTGAGCCACATGAAACCCTATCAAAAACCCAGTAAGTACAAAGTAAAGATCTGTTTTCTGCAGATTTCAAGTATATACATACATTTTACTAACTGTTTTTCCCGTGTGTATAAGTTGGTTTTCTTGTTGTGGTGACAAAATAACCTACCACAAGTGACTTAAGGAAGGAAGGGTTTATTTTGGCTCATACTTGGATTTTTTTTTCTTTTTCTTTTTCTTTCTTTTGAGAGGCGGGGGAGGGTGCTGAGAATTGAACCCAGGGCCTTGTGCTGTACTCTTCCATGGAGCTAAATCCCCAGCCTTGCACACAATTTGAGAGAACAGTCCATCATGGGGGGAAGGTATCACAGCAGGAGCATGAGGTACCTGGTAACATTGTGTCTGTAGTCAGGAGCCAGAGAGAGGTGACTGCTGGTGCTATCTGACACTCAGCCCATAGAATGGCTTCCTGCATTTTAGGATGAGTCTTCCCACCTCAGCCCAAGCTAGAAACTCCTTCATAGATGTGCCCAGAGGTTTGTTTTCATGATGATTCTAAATCCTGTGAAGTTGGCAGTTAGAATTGTCACACTATATGCTACATTAGATTTCCAGAATTGCCTCATTTTATAACTAAAAATTTCCATATTCTGGCTCTGCTTTTGTAAGTCCTACTTCTTGGGATTTCACAAATAAGTGAGATAATGCAGTATTTGCCTTTTTGTGCCTTTGGGTTTATCTTTGTTTTTGACAAGGATCTGCTAAATTAATATTAAAGTAAAGCTAAATTAGTAATCCATTTTGTAAGTGCACATTACATTTTCTTTCCTCTTCAATTCTTAGTAGAAATGGGTTGTCCCCATGTGCTGGCACTTGTGAACGCTGCTGTAGTACACACAGCCGTGCAGATGCTCTGAGATGCTGATCTCACTCAGCTCCTTTGGATAGGAGTCCTGTGGAAGTTCTCATTTGAGTTTTCTGAGGAATAGCCATAGTTTTACATAGTGACTCCCATTTCAAAATTTCAGCAACACTGTACAAGAGTACCCATTTTTGTTCGAGGCCACCCAGAGACTCCATAGTGAATTCCAGGTCAGCCTGAGCTAGAGTGAGACCCTACCTCAAACAAACAAAAAAAAGAGTATCCATTTTTTTCTACAACATGCAATCATTCGACTTTTTCATAGTAGCCTCCTAGTGAGTAGGAAGTATGATATCTCACTGTTTTTGTGTTTCTCTGATAATCAGTGATACTAAGTACCTGTTCATTTACCAATGGGCAGTCTAATTCACCTTATTTTGTCTTTGTATTTGAGGTTCTAAAGTCTCATTGAAGTAGGTGTTTTGAATAGGTAGATTGGATGTGTGGGTCTGAAGCTCAAATTCGAGAGCAAAGCTATGGCAATAGATTAGCTTCCCTCTTGCAAAAGAAAAGAATATAGACTGCAAGGTGGCAGAATGCCTAGAAAGAACTATTCAAGAATGAGAACACTCTCATTTAGAAGGGGCTGGCTTGAACTCTCACTAAGAAGGAACAATGAAAGAAGCTGAAGTGTGGATGTCATGGGGCCCAACGCACAGTGAGTGTCAGGAGGTGGAAAGGGATCGCTTGTTTTACAGTGCTGAGAGGACTAGTAAAGTACTGAAGAGGTTGACTATTGGTGACTTCATGGTTATTGGCAAGAATCATTTTGACCTGGGTGGTGTTGCATGCCTGTTATCCCAGCATTTGGTATGCTGAGGCAAAAGGGTTGCAAGTTTAAGGCCAGCCTAAGCTATATGAGTTTGATTTTTCAAGGCAGGGTCTCATTCTAGCCCAGGCTGATCTGGAGTTCAGTATGTAGTCTTAGGGTGGCCTCAAATTCATGGTGATCCTCCTAACTCTGCCTCCTGAGTGCTGGGATTAAAGGCGTGCACCAGGACACCCAGCCTAAGCTATATAATGAGACAACAGAAAAGAACCATCTTGATGGGTTGGTGTTTAAAGTTGGAGTAAAGGTTGAAGAGGAAGAAACTGCAAAAATCAGATTAATATGTCAAGCCATAGTGAGCTAGATTATGTGTAAAGCTTAGGATCTTATAATACTTGCATATATAATTTATACTAATAATGATCATATTAGTCTGCTGAAATTAAGTAGTATAGGCTGGGTAGTTCACAAAGACAAGGGGTTCATTTAGCTCATAGTTTTAGAGGCCAAAAGGTCAAGATCATGCAGCCAAATTAATTTGGCCTCTGATGAAGGCCTCCTTGGCCTAGGACACATCATGTCAGGGGCCTCACAGCAGAGTATATGTGAGGAGTGATCAGTTGATAAAACTGGAAGTCAGAGCAACTAGGTTTGAAAGGGTAAGCTTGCTCTTTGGTGACCAGGGTTCCCCAAGAAGTGCTTTGATTCCTTTCAAGGGCATTGTCCTCAGTGATATAATTACTTCACACAATAGGCTCCTTGACTCCTCACCACTTCCCTATACCATTACACTGAGGACCAAGCCCACAAACCTTTTGGGGACACGCCACAACAGTTACACATCTCTTAAGAATCCTTACCTATAGACAGCTCATCATGTACAATGTGAGTTTTGAGGGTGAAACATCAGAAAAATATGTCCTCAATGAATAATCGTTAGAAGAGAAACTCTAGGGCCCCTTGGGTGTTGGAAAAGTACCATTTGTAGAACATATTGAGATTGTTTTTCTTACTGTGTTACCAATTTCATGTATTTAAAAAAATCCTGGGCTGGAGAGATGGCTTTGTGATTAAGTGCTTGCCTGTGAAGCCTAAGGACCCCTGGTTCGAGGCTCAATTTCCCAGAACCCACGTAAGCCAGATGCACAAGGGGGCACATGCATCTGGAGTTCGTTTGCAGTGGCTCGAGGCCCTGTTGCGCCCATTTTTCTCTCTCTCTCTCTCTCTCTCTGTCTGCTGCTCTCAAATAAATAAATAAAAATAAACAAAAATTAGCCGGCCGTGGTGGTACACGCCTTTAATCCCAGCACTCGGGAGGCAGAGGTAGGAGGATCGCCATGAGTTTGAGGCCACCCTGAGACTCCATAGTGAATTCCAGGTCAGCCTGGGCTAGAGTGAGACCCTACCTCGAAAACCCCCCCCAAAAATAATAGTAATATTAACTAATTAATTAATTAAAAGAAAAAAGTCCAAACTTACTACTTTTCAAGTAAGTCTTTCTTGTCAATCTTTAATTTGAATGCTGTATATAGATTGTCTTTGGCAGGCCTTCAAAGTGAAAATAATAAAGAATTTTCTCTAAAATAACTTTCAGGTATTTTTATTTTTCACATGGAAAATAGCTATCAGTCATTTTATTTTCACTTTCACTCAGAAGTAGCAAACATACCAAAGTACCCCAGTGAGGAACAAGACAGAAGAAGAGTTTCTTAGTAGTGTTGCTTTTTATTATAATGTGTGAAATAGAAGCCACAAAGGTATTTGAGAGAAAAATATAAAGTAAAAAGTAGTTGCAAAGTTGATGGCCTGGGTTGAATTCCCTGGTGGCACATATGTCTGGAGTGGTAAGAGGCCCAATTTCTCTCTCTCTCTCTCCCCCCTTCTCCCCTTCCCTCCTCTCCCCTTCCCTCCCCTTCCCTTTCCTTCCCTTCCTTTCTCCCTCCTTATAAATAAATAGATGAAATAACAACAACAAGAGGGAAAACATTTAAGGATACATTTGACAAGTCTTTGGAAATCTCATGTAAGGAAATCATTCTACTACTGAGGATACTAAACCTTGTGAAATGGGAGCCATTCCCCCCGCCCCTGCTTTCTATAAACATTTTAGGCAACTCCTATTCCTCTCTACCACAAATACTAGATGAGCTCATTCTTTATTTTAAAAATATTTATATTTATTTATTTGTGGGGGGAGAAAGAGAGAACATGGACATACCAGGGCCTCCTGCCATTGCAAATGAAGTCCAGTTGCATGTGCCACTTTACATCTGGCTTTACATGAGTTCTGAGGACTTGAACCCAGGTCTGTAGGCTTTGTAAGCAAGTGCCTGTATCTGCTGATTCATCTCCCCAGTCCCTAGATGAGCTCATTCTGAAGATTATATGCAAAATGAATCAGCAAGGCAAACTCAAAAATTGAGGGAGGGGGCTGTAGAGATAGATGGCTTAGCGGTTATGGCACTTGCCTGTGAAGCCTAAGGACCTAGGTTGGACTCCCCAGTACCCACATAAGCCAGATGCACAAGGTGGCACATGCATCTGGAGTTCATTTTCAGTGGCAAGAGGCCCTGGTGTGCCCATTCTCTCTATCTGCCTCTTTCTCTCTCCAATAAATAAAAATAAACGATTAAAAATCTTTTAAAAAAATATATAATAGAAAAATTGAGGAGAAGGTTGAGTCCTACCAAAGAAGGCCATTAGGAGATTGGGAGCAATGAAGCCTCTCTGGACTCTGAATGGCCTTGAAACAGCCAGTTGCTTTCAAGTTCTTGTCTTATCATTAACAAAGAATTGAAAAGCGCACACACACAAAGAAGGGTAAATTATGAAAGATTTATTTTAAGAGAGTAGAAATGAGAATAGAAGTAAAGTAGAAAAGCTCCCAAGCTAAGAGCCACACCCCGCAAGCTGGGAGAGGTCCCAAGAGGGAAAATCCAGGAAATGTACATGACAACTTCGGGATGAGCCTCATTGTCAATTTTAAATGCATATGAAGGACTTCGATTGGCTGGTGAGCCTGGGAGGAGAGCTCAGACTCAGAAAGGGCCACTGATGGTGGGGACAGGCCTGGAAAGAACCAAGAAGCGGCTCTGTATTGGCATCTTGAATACGACTGGAGATGAGCACAGTGTGGCATCTGTATTCTTTTGGGTCTGTGTTACCAGTTCTTTTTCTAGAAATTTATCCTACATATATACCTGCAGATCTGTGAATTGATGTATTTATACCTATTTTTGTTTTGTTTTGTTTTGTTGTTGAAGTAGAGTCTCGCTCTAACCCAGGCTGACTTGAAATTTACTATGTAGTCTCAGGGTGGCCTTGAACTCACAGTAATCCTCCTACCTCTGCCTCCCATGTGCTGGGATTAAAGGTGTGTGCCACCATGCCTGGCTCCCATTAATTTTTTTATTTGGTATATATGTAGGTATAGGTGTGTGTTTGTGTGGACTCGTATATGCCACAGCACACAGTGGGACCAAAACAATTTTTGGGCCAGTCCTTGCCTTCTGCTTCATTTAAGGCAGGGTCTTGTCTATTGTTCACTGTTCATTTCTTGAGCTTCTGGGAAATTTTTGGCTCTGCCTCCTTTTCTTTTTTCAATATTTTATTTATTTGGGAGAGAGTGGGGAGAGAGAGTATGGGTAAACCAGGGCCTCCCGCCATTGCAAACGAACTCCAAGCACATAGGCCGCCTTGTGCATCTGGCTTAAGTGGGTACTAGGGAATCGAACCTGGGTCCTTGGGCTTTGCAGGCAAGCGCTTTAACCACTAAGCCACATCTGCAGCCCCATTTTTTTTTTTTTTTTTATGAGATAGGGTCTCACTCTAGCCTGGGCTGACCTGAAATTTACTGTGCAATCTCAGGGTAGCCTTGAACTCATGGTGATTTTCTTACCTCTGCCTCCTGAGTGCTGGTACTAAAGGCATGCACCACCATGGCTGGCTCCAGTTTGTTTGTTTTTAGTTTTTTAGTTTTTTGAGGTAGGGTTTCACTCTGGTCCAGGCGGACCTGGAATTCACTATGTACTCTCAGGGTGGCCTTGAACTCACGATGATCCTCTGCCATCCAAATGCTGAGATTATAGACATGTGCCACCATGTCTAGCTTTTTTTTTTTTTTTTTTTTTGGTTGTTTTTGAAGTCCAAAATTTTTAATAATAGAAATATTTCGGGGGAGGGGACAAAGGGCTGGTTAAAGAAACTATAGTATGCTCATCTTTTCATCAGTGAAAAATATCAGAAAGAATGAGAAAGAATATGGATATTTGGGCTGTTTATACTTTTTGGTTATTGTGAAAATTCTTCTATAAATACAAGTTCTTATGTGAACGTGTTTTAGTTCTTAATGTATGTGCTTTGTAATGGAATTACTGGGTCATATCTTAAGTCTGTCTTTAACATGCTATCTCTTAAACTACTTTTCCATAGCAGCTGAACCACTTTATGGTTTTAGGAGCCATCTATGAGGGTTTTGATATCTCTGTACCCATTGCTACCACTTCTTGGGAACTGCTCATTATGACTTTGGTTTTTAGTAGGACTGTGGTGTGCTAGTAGATCTTTTGTCTGTTATTATTTTATTATCATCATCATCATCATTATTATTAGAAATGTCTATTCGGATCCACTACCCATTTTTATTTTTTATTTTGTTATTTTTATTAATTTATTTGAGAGCGACAGACAGAGAAAAAGAGGCAGATAGAGAGAGGGAGAGAGAATGGGCGCGCCAGGGCCTCCAGCCACTGCAAACGAACTCCAGACACATGCGCCCACTTGTGCATCTGGCTAACGTGGGTCCTGGGGAGTCGAGCCTCGAACCGGGATCCTTAGGCTTCACAGGCAAGCGCTTAACCGCTAAGCCATCTCTCCAGCCCAACTACCTATTTTTAAATGAGCTTGTCTTTTTACTGATGAGCTGTAATAGTTCTTTTCATAGTCCCAGAATGTGTTTCTTATCAAATGATTTGTAAATATTTTATTTCACTTTGTATGTTGACTCTTACTTTTTTTATTTTTTTATTTATTTGAGAGTGACAGACAGTGAAAGAAAGAGGCAGAGAGAGAGAATGGCTATGCCAGGGCCTCCAGCCCCTGCAAACGAACTCCAGACACATGCACCACCATGTGCATCTGGCTAACGTGGGTCCTGGGGAATCGAGCCTTGAACCGGGGTCCTTAGGCTTCACAGGCAAGCGCTTAACCACTAAGCCATCTCTCTAGCCTGACTTTTACTTTTTAAAAATACATTCCAGAGTCTGGCATGGTGGTGCACGTGTTTAATCCCAGCACTTGGGAGGCAGAGGTAGGAGGATTGCTGTGAGTTCAAGACTAGCCCAGAACTATAGAATGAGTTCCAGGTCGCCTGGGCTAGAATGTGACCCTCCCTTGAAAAAAACAAAAATAAAATGCATTCTGTAATATTTATTGATTAGTTTTAAGTACTATTTATATGACATTAAGCAAATTTACAAGGTTGTGTAACCAAACAAATGCTGGAGCCATTAAGCAGTGACCTTCCTTTGTTTCCTGTCCTAGTCTTGGTAGCCACTGGTTAACCTTCTATATATCTCTGAGATTGCCTGTTCGTACTCTTCATAGAAAAGACTTATTCTGAAATACAAACACGAGGCTGTACCTTCCTGCCTTCTTCTGGGCAGGGGCTCTCTGTACTTTCTCCTCTTTCCTTTCCTTAATTTAATAAAATATCTCTATGCCTTAAAAGAAAGAAAGAAAGAAAGGAAGGAAGGAAGGAAGGGAGGGAGGGAGGGAGGGAAAGGAGGGAAAGGAGGGAAAGGAGGGAAAGGAGGGAAAGGAGGGAAAGGAAGGAAAGGAAGGAAAGGAAGGAAAGGAAGGAAAGGAAGGGAAAGAAAAGAAAGAAAAGGCTTATTCCGCATGTATCTGGCTTCTTTTATGTTGTATGGTATCTTCAAAGTTCATGGATAATATGCATCAGGAATTCCACCCCTGTCCCGCCTTTCTGGTGTTAGGATTGAGCAGGACTGTGTACATGCTAGATTGCCACTCAACCACTGAGCAGTGTGTCTAGCCCTCAAGATCTCATTTTTTATGACAGAGTAATAGTTCATTATTTTTATCTGTCATACTTTTTTTCCTATCTGTTCATAGATACTTGGGTTACTTCCACCTTTTGGATCTTGAATAATGCTGTTAAAAATTTTGGCATGCAGTTTTCTGTTTTCAGTTCTTTTGACTATGCACCTTAGAAGTGCAGTTTCTGGGTCATGTGACAATTTATCTTTAATTTTTTCAGATTACCCACAACAGCAAGTATCAATGTTGTTCCTTTTTTTTTTTTTTTTATGGCAAAACACTTTGAACCACAAACTTGTGTTGTGCTGGTATAGAAACTAGATCTTCACGTATGCTGGGGGAAGCACTTTCTTTTTTCATTGTTGTTACTCTTGCTGTGGTATTGAGGATGAAAATCATGGCCTTGAGCATTCTACCGCTAAACTTCCTTCCCATCTGTGAACCCATTAGTGTAAAGTCATGAAGATATATTCCTGTGTTTTACTCTACCATTTTTAGTAGCTTTAGTTCTTACATTAGGCCTGATTCTGAGTTAAATTTTTGTTGATGTGAGGTTGATGTTCAGTTCTGTTCTTTTTACTTGTTGGGTATTAAATTGTTTGAGTACTATTTGTTGAAAAGACTATTTTTAGTTGAATTGCCTTGTCATTTTCCTTAGAAAAACCACTTGATCATAAATGTAGGGGTTTATTTCTGAATTCAATCTCATATCTTTTTCAAAAAATACATTTATTTGAGGTGGGGGAGAGGGAGAGAATGGGCATACCAAGGCCTCTAGCCACTGCAAATGAACTCCAGATGTATGCGCCACCTTGTGACTCTGGCTTACATGGGCACTGGGGAATCAAACCTGGGTCCTTAGGCTTAAACGCCTTAACTGCTAAGCCATCTCACCAGCCCTTACTCCCATACTTTTTTTTCTTTGTTTCCACTGCCCTTTATTCAATATCACAGTTATATCCATAAGCTACATAATTATCTAACAGAGACTGAGAGAAAGAGGTTGAAAAAACATGTAAATAAGATAGAAAACTAACAAAAATTTAATAAATGGTTTATTTCTTCATCTCATACACATTCTGTTTCTGGAGAACTCTAAACTCCATTTAGATACTTCCTTTTATTGAAAAGCACATTAGATAAAACCTAACTCAGAAATGGAAGCTGTTTATTGGTTGTGTGTGGGTTCACCCAGTTCATTCCTCTATGGAGTAGAAGTACAGGGAAAAATCAAGTTAGTTTAGAAAGGTCAAGGTTAATGGAGAAACCCAGAAGTTCCCAAGTCACTAGTCTGATTCAAGAGATGGATAAAAAAGAAAAGAAATTAGTCAGGCATGGTGGCACACACCTTTGATCCCAGCACTCGGGAGGCAGAGGTAGGAGGATTGTCATGAGTTTAAGGCCACTCTGAGACTACACAGTGAAGTCCAGGTCAGCCTAGACTAGAGTGAAACCCTACCTTGAGAAAAACAAACAAATAACAAAAAAAAGAAAGAAAGAAAGAAAGAAAGCAAAAAAGGAAAAAGGGAAAGTGAAAGAAAGGAAAAGGAAAACAGATGAAAATGTCTTACTGCACAAAACTCAGTGATGGGGTCTCTGACAGCCACGTCATTAGGCAGCAGGACAAAAGGGGAAACCCACCTGCTAGCTTTAGGATTTATTGAAGACTGCTAGGACAGCCCAGATCATCTCTATGGCATTGTGTTTTGCGCCCTGCACTTCAGGGTCCAATTCTACTAGGTCCTTGGTTCAGTTCATTACCACATCATACTTGTCATCTGTCAGAGAGGAGAAGACATTCTCTAGCACATCGGTCGAATCGGCTAGGACCAGGAGTGCTAGAGTTCACTTGTCCATACTCTTGAGGATTATTTACCCACCATTCTAGCACACTATCTTGAAGTTTTTTTACAAGTCGCTGTTTTTCTGTCGTATTTGTCACTGAATGAGAGGTTATGTCAAATAGCAGGAACTTCTGCTTCTCAGTGGTTAGGATCCTTCTCTACTAGATTCTTTGTAATTCGTTCTCGTACATTTCTCAGCTGGTACTGTAATTTGAAGGGGTTCCATGTCTTACCTTTCCAGTAATGTCTTATTACACATGGTGGGGGGTTCCAGATGAATTTGACCCCTCATGGCCAATAGTCCAGATGATATACAGTCATTCCAGAAAGATTTGTAGCCCTCTTTATCTTTTAGTCCCAGGAGCAATACTTCTTCCATAAGAGTGAGTCTTCGAGTCTCCAGAGTCTTCATTATCTGGACTCCTCTCCTGATTAGTGTCTTCTTCACTTTGCACTGTCCTTTCAGAGTTCTTGTTTACTTCAGCTCAACGGGCCCGGTGAGTTAATGTGGTCATTCTACCCGTTTCTGATTTTCCTCCTGGGTCACAGCTGACTCAGGCTGCAGTTTGCACTCTTACTTTAGGAAGACACCTGTTTGCCCCGCCCCACCCCTGTCCTAGTAAAAAACTTCACAGCCATGAAGAGAGCACAAACTTCCTGATCCTTTGATACAGAGAGAGAGTAATAACACATCAGCTTCCTCAGGATCACTAGGCAGCCTCCTTTTTTTTCTTAAAATAGCTGTTTTTTATTTTCATTTATTTATTTGAGAGAGAGATAGAGAGAGAGAGAGAATGGCACGCCAGGGCCTTCAGCCACTGCAAATGAACTCCAGATGCATGCGCCACCTTGTGCATCTGGCTTACTTGGGTCCTGGAGAATCGAACCGAGGTCCTTTGGCTTTGCAGGCAAGCACCTTAACTGGTAAGCCATCTCTCCAGCCTCAATCCCATATCTTGATATAATTATCTATCCTTATGACATTATTACATTTTCTTAGTTACTGTATAGTGCATTTTGAAATCTGGAAACCCGAGTCCTTTCATTTTGTTCTTCTGTTCTGAGAGTATTTGGGGTATTTTGAGTGCTTAAATATTTAGATCAGTTTGGGAAGTAGTGCCATCTTTAAAAATATTAAGTCTCGTAGTTTGTGAATAGTGGGCAAAATTAATTGAATTATAATGTGAGCACTAATATTCATTTTTCTCATTCTTGATAAGTAGTAACTTTAACTCCTTACCTTAATGAGCTCTGACATCTGTTTTCTATCTTAGAGTGTGCACTTATTATTATTTATCATTTCTAATCTTACCTATCCCTTCCTTCTCCTTCCACCTTGACACTGGGATATGTTTCCTTTGATTGCTTACTGCAATAATTTCACTTCATTTTTTGGTCATTAAACTTTTCTTGCCCACTTGTTCCTCTGCCTTCACATTGTTTAGGCTCCTCATCCATCCCTAATAAGAGGGTCCTTCTAATGCTTTCTCTTCCATGTCCTCATTGCTCTCACTTTCAGACTTTTTTAGGAGGTGGGATTATGCTCGAAGCTCCTGTTGTTTCATGAAATGTTTCTTGGCAACTGTCTTAACATGCATAGGCTTCAATATTTCTCTTTCATAAAATGAGTCTAGATACACTATTCTCTGAACTCTTGAAACCCTTGCTTATAACCACAGTATATTAGAGGGAGCTAGTCTGAACCTTTTACCACTCTTAGGATGGCTTCTTTTAGTTTGAATGTTTTGAACCTTTTACCACTCTTGGGATGGCTTCTGTGGAGCCCCCAGGAGTGCAATTTAAAAGCCACTAGGAACGCCCTTCTGCCCTTAATCTAATAACTAGCAATTACAGAAGTTACATTCTTGAAAGTCTTAAAAAATTTACTTGTTACCAAATTCAAGGCTAAGTTTACCCACCAGTTCTACTGGACATCTTATTCTGCACAGTTAGTTCTTTTTCCTCTCGGTGTTTTTTCCTTGGCTGTTAGTTTTCAAGTACTATACTGATACTTGAACAAAGCCTTTCCAAGTCGTATCAACACAGAATAGCATTTTTTCTCATTAGTGATCCTCTGTAATAATCAAGTATCTCAGGTAAGTCTAAGGGGAGTGCCTCAGGGGATGTGGTAGTGTCTGGGCCTTCAGAATAGGCATTTCTGACTGAAGCAACAGCACGAATCAAGGCAAAAGTGGAAAGGAGTAAGATGAGGTTTTTATTTTATTTTATTATAAGAGAGGATTGGCGTGCTAGGGCCTCTAGCCACTATAATCAAACTCTAGACATATGTGCCACCTTGTGTGTATGCATGATCTTGGGTATGTGTGTCACTTTGTGTGTGTGGCTTATGTGGGTTCTGGGGAGTCAAACCTGGGTTCTTAGGATTCCCTGGCAAGCACCTTAACCACTAAACCATCTCTGCAGCCTGAGATGAGGTATTTTGACTTGGCTAAAAGAAAAGGGAAATATTCCAGGTCAGCCTGGGCTTGAGTGAGACCCTACCTCCAAAAAAGGGGGGGATATAAAGTTGGTAAAAGTAAACTGGAGTAGACCTAGTTTGAGTTGTCATTTTATCTTCTGTATCTTGTTTCCTAGACAAGCTGTGTCTTATACCTTTACCCTTACCACCTACAGCAAGGCTATGGGTAGAGAAACAATATTCACTAACATTTTGTTGAAAGCATGCTCTCCTGAAGAAGCATTATTCAGGGTAACTTCTTGTCACACCTGCTCTTTACTTAGATATCCAGGGTTTTATCAGCAAAGGCTATTTAGAGCTCCATAGTCACAGTTCCTTATTGCTCAGAAATCTGAAAGGGCTTTAAACATAAGTGATGAGAACAGTTATGTCCAGCGTTTAATTCATTCCTAGATGACATAAGAAATGCTGGTTTGAGGTGAGAAAGATAATCAGTACAAAGAAGCCTTACTTTTGAGATTTTGTCCCTAGCTCTTTTTATTTTATTTTTAATCTTTTAAAATTTTCATTTTATTTATTTTATTTGAGAGATAGAGGCAGAGAGAGAGAATATGGGCATGTCAGGGCCTTCAGCCACTGTAAACGAACTCCAGACACATGCACCACCTTGTGCATCTGGCTTACATGGGTTCTGTGGAATCAAACTTGGGTCCTTTGGCTCCACAGGTAAACACCTTAACCTATAAACCATCTCTCCAGCCCTCTTTTTGTTGTAATAAATTAGATTCTAAAGAATATTTTTCTAGGATTCAAATTTCATTTAACCACAAATACTTTTAAAAGAAATTAAGAATTAGAAAACCAAACCAAAGAATTATTGGACTATGGATGACTGTGTGTGTGTGTTGGTGCATGGGTGTGTATGCATGCATATGTGCAGGTGCATGCATGTCACCGTAGCACACATGTGGAAGTCAGAGCACAGCTTTGGGTATCAGATCTCGCCGCCCACCTTGTTTAAGGCAGGGTCTCTTGTTCACTGCCGCATTCTCCAGGCTAGCTGGCCTGCAAGCTTCTTTCCTGTCTCCACTTCTTTCTTGCCATTGTCGTGCCAGGATTACAGATATCTGGGCCGTAGAAACCAGCTTTTATGTGTGTTCTGAGGATTTGAACTCAGGTCCTCATGTTTCTATGGCAAAGCAGTTTTTCCACTGGGCTATCTCCCCAGCCTAAGGGTGACTTGTGTCCTTTCTTTCTTTTTTTTTTTTTTTAATTTCAAAACTGTTTTGTGTATTTGAGAAAAGGATTAGAAACATTAACTATCCTACTGAAATTCTGCCGTTCTTCATGGAAAGAACATGTTATGTGTGTATAGAGAAGGGAAGAAGGCGAAGTATGCCTTCTTTCAGCCCTTAGTTTATGAAAGATGTTCTTACACATTTGTAAAAAGCAAAAATCACAATTATTAAAAGCTGTTAATTTTAGAGATTCTTGCAAAACAATTCTTTATTTCACAATATTTGTTTTATTTTATTTATTTATTTATTTATTTATTTGTATCATGTACCAGGTGAAAAACCATTTCGTTGTGATGAATGTGGTATGAGATTCATACAAAAGTATCATATGGAAAGGCATAAGAGGACTCATAGTGGAGAAAAACCTTACCAATGTGAATACTGTTTACAGGTAAGTGAAGTAGTTTGAAATTCTTGTACCCTAACTACAATATAAAGTAACTCTAACAAATTAGGACACATTACTTACAACTAGAACTATTTGAGGAGCTTCTAAGTTCAGTTTATTGATTAGATTTATAGTAGAATATTAGCTCAGTGAATTGGATTTGAACTATATTATACTTAATGTTAATTGTCTTGTTTCTTTTTCTTCTCTTTGTTGACCAAAATCACAAACAAAAACAACAAAACACTTCCAACCTATGATTTGGACAGTATTTTTCCAGAACAGATCGTGTATTGAAACATAAACGTATGTGCCATGAAAATCATGACAAAAAACTGAACAGATGTGCCATCAAAGGTGGCCTTCTGACATCAGAGGAAGATTCTGGCTTTTCTACATCACCAAAAGATAATTCACTGCCAAAAAAGAAAAGGCAGAAAACTGAGAAAAAATCATCTGGAATGGACAAAGAGAGTGTTTTGGACAAATCTGATATGAAGAAAGACAAAAATGATTACTTGCCTCTTTATTCTTCAAGTACTAAAGTAAAAGATGAATATATGGTTGCAGAATATGCTGTTGAGATGCCACATTCTTCAGTTGGAGGATCACATTTAGAAGACGCATCAGGAGAAATACACCCACCGAAGTTGGTTCTCAAAAAAATTAATAGTAAGAGAAGTCTGAAACAGCCACTGGAGCAGAATCAAACAATTTCACCTTTATCTACTTATGAAGACAGCAAAGTTTCAAAGTATGCATTTGAACTTGTGGATAAACAATCTTTACTGGACTCGGAAGGCAATGCTGACATCGATCAGGTTGATAACTTGCAAGAAGGGCCCAGTAAACCTGTGCATAGTAGTACTAATTACGATGATGCCATGCAGTTTCTGAAGAAGAAGCGCTATCTTCAAGCAGCAAGTAACAACAGCAGAGAATATGCGTTGAATGTGGGTACCATAGCTTCTCAGCCTTCTGTAACACAAGCAGCGGTGGCAAGTGTCATTGATGAAAGCACCACAGCATCCATATTGGATTCACAGGCACTGAATGTGGAGATTAAGAGTAATCATGACAAAAATGTTATTCCAGATGAGGTACTGCAAACTCTGTTGGATCACTATTCCCATAAAGCTAACGGGCAGCATGAGATTTCCTTCAGTGTTGCAGACACTGAAGTGACTTCTAGCATATCAATAAGCTCCTCAGAAGTACCTGAAGTCGCCCAGGCAGAGAGTGTTGGACCCAGCTCCCAAGCATCCTCATCAGATAAAGCTAACATGTTGCAGGAATACTCAAAGTTTCTGCAGCAGGCTTTGGACAGAACTAGCCAAAATGATGCCTATTTGAATAGCCCAAGCCTTAACTTTGTGACTGATAACCCGACCCTTCCAAACCAGCCAGCATTCTCTTCCATAGACAAGCAAGTCTATGCAGCCATGCCCATCAATAGCTTTCGATCAGGAATGAATTCTCCACTAAGAACAACTCCAGATAAGTCCCACTTCGGACTCATAGTTGGTGATTCACAGCACTCATTTCCCTTTTCAGGTGATGAGGCAAACCATGCTTCTGCCACATCGACACAGGACTTTTTGGATCAAGTGACTTCTCAGAAAAAAGCTGAGGCTCAGCCTGTCCACCAAGCTTACCAGATGAGCTCCTTTGAACAGCCCTTCCGTGCTCCATATCATGGATCCAGAGCGGGAATAGCTACTCAGTTTAGCACTGCCAATGGACAGGTGAACCTTCGGGGACCAGGGACAAGTGCTGAATTTTCAGAATTTCCCTTGGTGAATGTAAATGATAATAGAGCTGGGATGACATCTTCACCAGATGCCACAACTGGCCAGACTTTTGGCTAAAAAAAAAAAAAAAATGTGTAAATAATACTGGCACTTTAGAACAGATTAATGAAGAGTGGGGTTACTCTGTGTAAAATGGAGTGCTGTACAGATTTAAGAGCAATGCGTTAATAACAAGCTGATATGAATAGCAAGATAATCCAATAACTGCATTTTGTTTGGTTAGTCAGCATTCTTTGAACTGCCTTACATGTTGTCACCTTTATAGAAGCGATGCATTACTTGTTTTAGACAGAACTTGCTATTCCACCTACACCAAGCTAAAAAAGAAAAAAAAAAAGACTTTCGCACAATTGTTTCCTAACTGGTAACATTGTACATTCTTAGGAGATTAGTAATTGTGTGAAATTTACTTATACTGTTTCTAAGTTTTTCAGCATAGTCATTGCACTTCAGCAGGGAATCTTGAGTATACTTTACAGACAGAGTGAACTTAAAAGTTTAAATGTCAAGAGATTATGGCTTAATTACTTTTGTCCTATTGGGGGAAAAAGAAACCATCTTTTAAAAAGAATGATATGCCATATACCCTTGGTTTTCATTTTGCATTATATTGACATGTGATTTTTTTTTTGAAGAAAAGAGTAATAAAAATCTGATAGTCGAAGACTCCACTATTTAAAAGCCTAATTACTTTTAAATATGCATACTTTCAAAACTTTTACCAAAACTCACAACTGTTGAAGTATTCACTTCTATGGAAGTATGCATATTGGTGTCAGTTCCTTTGTACAGGTGTACCTAGATATTTTTTATGATTTTTCATGTGCAAGTATCAAGGTTTGATGTTATAGTAAAAAAATGTTCTGTAGATTACATTCCCAAGAAAATAATGCTTACATAAAATGTATATTCCACATTTTAAAGCTTATTTGTATTTTACTTTTACATATACACTTCAGTTAACATAGAGCACTTAGAATCTATTTGGTATTTTTGATTTCTAAAAGTAAAAAGAATTTAGATTTTTAGGTTTGATATGATTGTGTCATAATCATCTCATAATTGACAATTTTACTTTTTGGCAATAAAAGGAAATTGGGTTATCTTTGGAACTGTAAAACCTGGTTTAATCCTTCTCTTTCTAAATTCTTTATAGATTGGATAATTAAGCAGTATCCCAAGAAACTAAGGAAATGGGCATTTTATTTCCTTATTTTAAGTTAGTTTTTAATGAACATTGCTCATTACAGTTTTACAAGCCAAAAGTGTTTACTAATTCCAGTAACAACAATTTCTTTTTCAGCTAGATGAAGTGATCGGAATTTTTGTTGCATTTCGAAACTTAAATAAACTAGACTTTATCCTTATACCACGAATGTTTTATATATATATACTTTGTCTTAAAATAATACAGCATGGTACAATAATACACACACACACACATGCGCGCATGTGTGCGCGCACACACATACACACATATATTCACTTTTCTGAAGAATGATGGTTTGAGTTACATATTGGACAGTTTGATTTTTGGAGACTAACAGTTAGTGGTTCTACTATCCTCTTTAATTTGTTCCAACTTTTTGGTTTTTGTATTTTAAATTTCTGCCATCTTTATCACAGTGCACATATTGATAGAACACCAATAATAATCTAAAATTAGTATCCTTGGAAGGTGAAATTTTATTTCGTTTTTTTCCATTTTAACTTTTATATTGGCCCTGTAGATCTGCATTCTTGGTTTCAGTGTAGAATATGTTATTCATTTAAATTATTTTATTCTTTTATTTTATTTAATGTTATCCCAAGACTGTTCTCATAAAGAAAGGGAACAAAGAACACCCACCCCCAACATTTCCTTCACTTATATTCATTTATTTTGAAATGGTGTTTTATGGTAAGGGATATAAATTATGTTTAATGTGGTTTCCTTTACACATTGGTTATTAAGCTTTGCTTGAATACTAGTTTTCCCATTTGACAGCTTTTGGCTGTCAAATTTTAAGAATTTTAGACTTCTTTGAAGTAACTATTTTAAGTTCTGTCATTATGATCTTCAGATTGCTGTTTGTTCTGTAGTACATCACATAATTGCAGAAACTCTTCATTTACATGAGGTGTGAAAAATGGAATTGTGCTCACCCCTGATGGGCACTTGCCTTTTTCTCATAGTACTTTTGATAAGAGTAGGCACTTATTTCCTGAGTTGAGCCTGATCAAAAATTCTGTTTCATTGAGAACCTGTTGTAGTCCTTGGTACCGTTTAAAGGTTTTTGTTTGTTTTAACATCACCAGCACAGTTTTAAGAATTTGGCTGTTGCTGAGCAGTTCAGGTAAGCTTAAGATGCAAGGCCTTTGAAAATGATGGTTATACAAACAGAATTTCAGTTGTTACATTTTTGTCTTAAACACATTTCTTTAAATCTATATACTGACAGATTTTCTACCAGGTTCTAAACATTTTTAAGATAACTGACTTAGCCAGCATAACTTATTGACGTACCATTAAAGTATAGTCATCACTCTTACTGTGAAATTCTAAATGCCTACCAGACTTACCTTGAATTTTCTTCATATTATAAACAAACATCTCAACAGTTTGGGTTTCCCTAGTTTGTTCAGAAAGTTGTTTTAATTTCTGTCTGGGCATTAGAGAAATAAGTAGCTTATGTGCTACTTTAAATTGAAACATGGAGGATATGAGATATCCTTTGCAGTTCATGTTTCTCATTTCTCTCTGAGCCCTTAACCTCTTTTATTCAGTGTGAGCAAGGTGTGCTTTTTCACTTCGGTCCAACTCTCATGCTTGAGGTTCAGAAGTAATCACATCAGTGGGGTATTATCTCTTAAGTATCTTCTAAAAAAGTGGGTTTTTTTGAATGATTAAAATCTTACTAAACATATATTTCATTAGGTTGAAATAGTTGTGGCTTCTAAATTTTTTGGATCTACAATGGCTCTGGATGCCAGCAATGGGTCATTTTATCTCTTGAGAGGCAGAAAGGCCTTGAGCTCAGGACAGGCATTTCCATAGATGAGAGATGCTTGCAAAGTGCCAGCATGGTTAGATCTTTTGCCACTTCTTTCATTTTATTAATTTGGGTTTTTAAAGGGCTGTTAAAAAAAAAAAAGCCGGGAAACTAATAAAAGTAGGCATTATTGTAGTACTGCGTCTCTTAAAACTTTTTAAACTAAAACTCATTTTTTTCACAGTATAACTACTTGAAGAAGCACTATTGTAATCAATGAGACATTTTTTGAATCTGCAGTTTAATTTAAACCTTTTCTGTTTCAAATTACTTTATTTCAGGGAAATAATTTTCCAGTTGTTTTTGCTATATTCTGCAAATAAAAACCTATGTTTCCTTTTTTCACTTAAACTTTGGTAGGAAACAAACTAAAGCAGACAAACATTTCTTGTTATGTTTGTTGCTTTCTTTAATCCAATGGATAAAAAAGTAAAACCCTGTAAACATTATTTTATTTTTTTATGCAATACCATGCTGTAAATACGGTTCATCAAGTAAGGATGTACCTATGATTGAATCTTTAATTCTGCACAGTTAGAGTTTATATATAAACGTGTCTTGACAATCAAGGACTTTCATGTGAGTCTTCCTTTATGATGTTTATTAATGTTATGCATTCCATTTGTTTTGAAGTGAGTACCAATGTGCTAATTTGTATTGTCTGAAAGTATGTAATGTTTTTACAGCTTGTTTTTAAGAATTTGTAAATATGTACAAACAAATCACAGTACTGCTTTATGTTAGAAGGCATATGATGTTGTACTGTATGTAAGCAATAACACATAGCAGTGCTAACTTTACAAGTAGCATCAGGAAAGTTCTAAAAACATTTCAGAGTTATTGATTATTCTTATTTCATTTAATAATGATTATCTTTAATCAGTTTTTATAAGCAAATCCCATTGTTCCTCCTATTGGAACGTAACACTGTTTACACAGCATAATTGACGTTGCAGAGGAGACAGGCTAGATCTGACTTCGTCTGTACTCACTTTCACTAAGCATTGAATGGCCTTACCACTCTTCTGCAAGATGGAGGAAGACCGCAAAACTTAGTGCCCATCACACTGAAGGAAGGGATGTGTTTTTTCCTGCTTCTGTACTGCTACCTAACTTTGTGGTTTGCTTTGAACTTTAATATTTGTTTCTGTTTTAGATTCAAGCCCGTAATGTTGAGGTGACTTCAGCTCCATTGTGAAGTAGATAGTTCTCTTCATACTACATTTCAATAATCTAAACTTTGTACTTTGATTTTTTTAGATACTTATTTTTCAAGCTTAATTTCTCAGCTGATCAAATGAATTTACTCAACTTCGATACAAAGAAAGACAAACATAGTTTGAAGTGAGTAGATACTATACTGTACAGAACAGCTATTTGAACATACGTCACTGCTTTAGAAATAAAACCGCCAATTTATAAATGTATATGACCTCCATTTTATAGGAGGAATGTTTTTAAATGCTAGTCATTTATATAATGTGCTTTGAAGGGTTTGCTAGTCCACTTCTGTCACTTTTTAGTACACTGGTATCTTTTATATGTAACGTATGCTTTTTATTACTGTAGCAAAGCATTTCAGTAGAAAGAATTTTGCAACAATATGGGGGAAATTTTTCATTGTTGGATTTGAATTATACTGGATTTTATCTGTGTAGTCTTAACTTGTCTTTATTTTAATGCTGTCTGGAAGGGAACTTGGTATCCAAATAAAGCAGGTAACCTCATTTTTCTTCAAGGGCATACTATGTAGTGCTGAACTTAATTGGAAATTTGATGATTTTTGAAAAGAAAAAAATTTATAAAAATTGTACAGAAGAAATTAAATGTGTGATGGAAATCCTGATGGTGGAGCACGTTGAATTTTCTGATACATAGTGTTATTTTCCTGGGACTCCCTATGCCTTCTTTGTATTTCAACTAATAAAAGAAAAACCCTGTCATTGAAACTGGTAGGCTAATAGAATTATACAGTGTTACTTTTCTGGTCCCATTTTCTGACCTTTTCTCAATCACTGTAAATTTTTTTAAATCCCTATTGATAATTAAACATGTACATAATATAGTCACTGTTGTATAGTACTGAGTGAATTGGGTTGCTATCATTGAATGGGTAGCTAAGTGAAATATTTGATAGATACTGAGAATTCATACAATGCCAGAGTAAATTTTACTGGGAAAGGGAGGCCTCTGTGTCTTGGGAAGGTGGCATACCGCAGGATGTCTCCACAGCCCCAGGAGGTTTGTATGAAAGAACCGGGTGCACACTCAGTGTCAGGCACCAAATGGGGCTCCCTCCCTGCTCTAAAATACGAGCACTAGACTTCAGAATCTAACTCAGGTGAAACCGCTTTGCAATGAAGCCACATTGAAAAGTCACTGCTAATATATTTGTGATATTTTTAAATACAAACTTTTACATCATAGTCAGCAGCCTGACAATTGAAATTTAGACAGTATATTTTAAAGTATATTTTGTCCTCCATATACAGTTGTTTTTAAATAATTTGGAGGATTTTTTCTTTATTTAAATTTTTATTGTAAAAAAAAAAATCTTGCTTGACCCCATATTATGCCATGAATGAATTGCTGAGCCATTATAATACAGTGACAGCTTGTTTCATGCCTAGTCACGGAACACAGAACTGTTCTTTGAACCAGTCTGTTCATTAGAGGTTTAATGAGTTTCATAGCTTTTGGCACTATTGTCATGTAGTTAACCTTGCCTCTTGGAGTTTATAATACCGTTTTATGTATTGTGATATTAAAGGAAGTTGTTTTGCTTTATTTTAAATTGAATTATTAGACTAACTTATATTTGCAAATTCTGCATTTTAAATGTGGACACTTGGCTGTTTGAAAATAAAATATAGAATACAGTTTTATGAATAATTTTCTAGCTGAATTTTTCACAATACTTTGAACCAAATAAATAACTAATGGTAAATATGCAAAAAATGTGATACATAGATAGTTAATATTAAAGAGAAAATTATGTATATGTGGAATTAACAGTTATGCAGATTAAGTAACAATTATCAGGGCTTTTACTGTAGCTTTGTATGAAATGTTATTAGACAGTTCTAAGATGGAAGTCAAATGTTAACTGTCATTAAATATTTTAGACTTGAAATATGTTGAACATAGAGTTAAGGATATATGTGGCTTTTTCTTCACAGAAAAGTCTCTTAACCCATCTTTAGTAGCATCCATGGAATTTTTTTTCTTTCATGAATGTAGATAATTGTTTTCATCCACCTGCCACCTTGCCAGGACCTTATCTTCTGACATTGGGATACATGATGAGAAAGCAGTGTGCAGTTAGGCGTGCCACTTTGGTCCGTGGAACAATCATAAACTCATTGGCCCTTGAGTGCTCAGTTCTAGGACTCAGGCTTTATTAGCATGGTGCTGTAACTAGCTGTACATAATGACACTGCTGGTAGTCTACTAATGTATTTCCTAGGTCCCAGTTCTTGAATGATTAAATTGGTGGGAAGAAGGGTAAGAGGTCTTCTACCTGACACTTCTCCCACATTCAGAAGATTATATGAAAAAATAAAATTGAAGTCATTTGAAGTAACGTGTCATCATTGAGTCTTACTTGACGATTTATCACACACAAATGAAAATTTTTCTGATTGAACATTTGGATAGAATTTAAAATTTTTCTCAAGAGTGCCGACTGTTCAGTTTTCCCATCTTTGATGAACCTGATAGATATTAGAATAAATAACATCTATATGATGGATAGAGAATCAGTACAGGTGAAAAACTTTGTGGAGTAAAACTGAAATGGGAGACTCATAAGCATAGGGATCTACACACTCTTGTAGATGTATATGCTTATGTGTGAGAGCTGGGATGAAAGATGTGACACTGTAAAACGAGAATGACATTTTCAAATGGCTGGGAAAACTCGAGATCAAAAATGGTCTTGAGGGCTGGAGAGATGGCTCAGCGGTTAAGGTGCTTGCCTGCAAAACCTAACATCCTAGGTTTGATTTCCCAGGACCCACGTAAAGCCAGATGTACAAAGTGGCACATGCATCTGGAGTTCATTTGCAGCGGCTGGAGGCCCTGGTGTGCCCATTCTGTCTGTCTTCTATCTCTCTGCTTGCAAATAAATAACTAATAAAAATATAAAAATATATATTAAAGATGGTCTTGAATTGTAAAATTGAGAACATTTGAACCTTTGCATATTATACAGATAAACTTCTAAAGCTGTAATCTTAATTTTCCAACTTCTCCCATTGTTAATAAGCTGAAACCATGATGCTTCTGTCAGCCTGGGAAAGGAGGCCAAGGAAGTGCAGTGTCTGTGATAGTAATTGCTTTCCCCACTGACTTGAATTTTCATTGGCTTTGACTCTGCACCAGCATTCAGCATTGGTCACTTTTTATTAACAAGCATTGTGCTAGATGCAAATAATAGATCACTAAGGCTACTAGCATCTTTAGTTAAGCATCTGAAAAGCATCGATGGTGGTGCTGAGTACAGCTTGCAGTATTGTGAAACAGCGTAAAGGTGTGTTGGACGCTGTGCTGAGTAATTTACATGTCATTCCTCAACAGGATTGGTAAGTGGGAAAGGACACCTATCTCCTGCTTTAGCCATAGCTTTCTAGGAAATGCAATTTCAATCAACTGGTTCCAGAAGAAATAAATAGCACACGTGCGTGCGCGTGCACACACACACACACACACACATCCAATGGAAATAAAAGCCACTGTCAAAAATGTTTCTTACTTAAACCACCAGATTGTGTGTAGGATTCAAGAGTGAAGTGTGGACCTGTAGAAGTGGCCTCCTCTGAAGGGACTGCCCTAACACAGACATGGGCCACCAAAGTTCTTTAAGGAGTTACAGACCTGGGTGTGGAAACATCCCCAAGGAATGCTGGTAACTCCTAGTATGTTTGAAACCACTGCTGAGGGATGTCTCCCTGGAAATAGCACTAGAGCGATTCATGCTTAGACACCAGCACAGGCTAGGGGCGGTGATAATACGTTAAAAACCCTGAGGTCACATACTGTTGAGACCTGCTAGACTACTTATGGCAGTCTTCCGTTTCCTTCAAGGTGTTTGGGCAATTAACACTTCCCAATTTCCTTTCCTTTGTTTATGGGTACCCTAGCACCATCACTTAGCTAACAGTATGAGGGTCTAGAGTACAAAAAAACATGCAGACCAACTCAGGACCTCACAGGAGACGTTTTGCCCATTTTACTGAACTGGCTGCGCTTGTGGTTTGAGAGCCAATGTTGACACTGAAAGCGTGGGGTGGGGGGGAGTTGCAGAAATCGTGTGTTCTTCAGGGAAGGCTTAAAAGCCTTTTAACCAGCACGTTTTCTGTTGACTTTTGAGATGCGTGTGATTTGATGCTGAACAGGGAAACAGTCAAAGGAGTTTCAAGTTGGAGGTCTGCCTTGATGTAGTTGGATGACCTTGTTTAAGTCACGTACCCTTTTTAAACCTCAATGACACTCATCTGCAAAGTAGGAATAACCTATGTCATTTGCTATCATATTGTTTGAGGCAAAAATTTGAAAACTATTAAGAAAACGTTTTCCTAGTTTAGATTTAAGTATCACGAAGGCAAGGTCAGAATTGAGTATGTGTTAGAAGGCTTATTTCATAAGCTTCTGGCTTATAGACAGTGTGAGTTTAGCAGGCTTAGTTCAAAACTTTGTTTGTTTGCTTTTCAAGGTAGGGTTCTGCTATAGCCCAGGCTGACCTGGAATTCACTATGTCGTTTCAGGGTGGCCTGAAACTCATGGCAATTCGACCTCTGCCTCCCAAATGCTGGGATTAAAGGTGTGTACCACCATGCCCCGCTAATTCAAAACTTTTTGAGTGCTGATGTCATACATTAGGAAAATTCCATACCTGACCTTGTAATGAATTGCTGGCAAAATGCACACTAAAACATAAAGTCACCATTAGGCTCTCTGTATAAAGTATATATGAAATATACACAAATTTCATATTTAGACAAGTCCCATCCTCAAGGTTCACATGTCTATTCAGATATTCCAAAATCCAAAGTACTTCTGGTCCAAAGCATTTTTTGATTCCCTTCCTATATTTTCTTTGAAAAAGACTGAGGGTCAGAGAATATCTACTTGACCAGCAACATGTAAGGGTTCCGGTTTGGGACTTCCTTTCTTGAAGGAGGGTCCTTGTCTACCTCGTTCAAATCTTGGAAGAAAAGAACCAGTTAATGAAGTGGATGGGAGTGGAAGTGCTTCTCTATGAAAAGTACCCCATGGAATTTGTGTTTGCCAGCAGCTATGCTATGCTGCAGAGTATTATCTAACACATAATCTCAATATAGGAATATAAATTTCAAGAACCTGAATTAAAAAATAATTGTCAAGAGGTCGGGCGTGCTGGCGCACACCTTTAATCCCAGCACTCGGGAGGCAGAGGGAGGAGAATCCCCGTGAGTTCAAGGTCCCCCTGAAACTACATAGTAAATTCCAGGTCAGCTTGGACCAGAGTGAAACCCTACCTCAAAAAAAATATCGGGGCTGGAGAGATGGCTTAGCGGATAAGGCACTTGTCTACAAAGCCAAAGGACCCAGGATTGATTTCCCCAGTACTCATGTAAGCCAGATGCACAGGGTGGCGGATGTGTCTGGAGTTCACTTGCAGTGGTTGGAGGCCCTGGCGTGCCCATTCTCTCTATCTACACCTCTCCCCCACTCCTGCCTGCTTTCTTCTCTCAAATATTAAAATAATAATAATAATTGTCAGTTACCTGGAAGGTATGAAACATTCTGCAGAAAGTCTTGCCACTGCTGTATATTGGAACATGAGAAGAAAAGGCAGAAGTAGCCTATAAGAGTAAGGGATGTATTAAGATGGAAGTTCCGTTTCTCATGCACATGTGTGCTGAAGTGTTGGTCTTCTCTCATGATTACTTCACCATTTCCCTTTGCTAGCTCCTTTGTTTTTGTCTTGAGCAACTATGTAGGTGCTGTCACAGGTATCAAACGACTGACTGGTGCTGTCGGATGCCTGGCCTCATTCAAGTTGTAGGTTTACGTGTGTGCGTGTGTGTTTAACTATTGATCAGGAAAATTCAAAACTTGGTTGCTCACTGAAAGAAGATTGGGGAGCCTTGGTTTAGTGGGCAAACTTCTCAAAGGCATTTTCACAGTCTCCTGCTGACCCCCATAAGCATAGATGAGTAAGTGAAGGAATACAACAAAAGGAATGGACATACAATGGCATTAAGATTATGCTGCAATCAAGTGGAAAGGCTGGAATCCTGCACTCGACTACAATTCCATCCAACACAAGCTTCTAAATGAGATCCCCAAAGGAGATAAAAGAGTCCAGCTAGCTGGGCATGGTGCCATGCACCTGAAGAGACTAAGGCAAGAGGGTTTTGAGTTCAAGGCTAGCCTGGGCTATATAATTACCCTTGGCTCAAAAATAATGCAAGGGAGCTGGGGAGATGGCTCAGTGATTAAGGCAATTTGCCACAAAGCCCAATGACCTGGGTTTGATTCCCCAGTACCCACGTAAAGCCAGATGAACAAAATGATGCATGCATCTGAAGTTCATCTGCAGTAGCTACAGGCTCCGGTGCACCCATTCATATTCACGTTCTCTCATGTATTAAGTATTTAAAAAATAATCCAAGGTTAGTGGGAAATGAAGTGCCTTTCTTAAAGTGTGCTAGACCTGTTTCTCGAACTTGAATGTAAAAAAAATGGACGAAGGAGGTGGCCAGTCCTAAAGAATTCTTAGAGCCATTTCCTTCCTCTTGGCACCCTTTTGCTGCTCAGAGACTAGAGTGAATAAGGAGTAGAATGTTGGCCTGGAGAGATGGCTTAATGGTTAAGGTGCCTGCGAAGCCTAAGGACCCATGTTTGACTCTCCAGATCCCTGGTAAGCCAGACGCACAAAGGTGAGGCAAGCGCAAGGTCGCACATGCCCACTAGGTGGCACAAGCGTCTGGAGTTTGAGTGTAGTGGCTGAGGCCCTGGTGCACCAATTATCTCCTCTCTCTCTCTAAAATAAAAAAAAAGAGTAGAATGTCTAGGACTCCATTGATGAGCTAGTGTACCCCGGTTCTTTCCTCCACTCCAGCTGCGCAGGAACGGGGAAAGCTAGAAGCGCAAGCGGTCCTCATGAGGTCAGTGAGAAAGGACCTGCGGTGCTGGCGTTGGTTCCGTAAATGGCGTTTCATCTGGCCAATGTCAGCTCACAGGGAGGCTTGTGAATACTCCTCTAATCCATTGCATCCTTCCCTTTACCACCACAGCCCAAGTCACGCCAGGCTCATTTGGGTTCCTGCAAGTGTCTACATACATACCTACTGCTGTTGCAAACCTGGCCTTGATAGCCTCCAAGCCCTTGCTCTGGACGGTAGCATGTGAAAAAGCCCTTCAGGAGCGTCCCAGGCCTATCCGGATGAGCATGGCGCTGCCTTCCCTGGACTGCACAGTCATTGGCTGCTTGGCACCAGCCTGCCCTGCGGGAGGCCTCCCAGTGCCCTGCTCTCCCTGCGGACTACTGGCAGCTCCCAGCGCTTAGTTGTGCCCCTTTGCCTCAAAGGTACTGTTTTCTTTCCACAGTGAAAAGCCCCATCTCCAGGAGATGCAGGGGGAGTTCAGTCGCAGGGAGTTCATACATGACAGCGCGAAGAGACCTTGCAAATCCATGACAGGAGCGGTGCCAGGGAGTTTGAAGCGTGTCGGTAGCAGTGGTGTGATTTTCCGAATGGGAGCTAGCTAGTGAGTGGATTCTGAACACAGCAGAACTCTGGAATGTTCGTTATCACTCTTAACAGATAGGCCTGGCAAGGTCTTACCATTAACTTCCATGGAACATTGAGCCTCCAACACATTAAAGACCTTGGGCAAGAGCCAGGGCTTCCCTTCCAACCTGCCTCTTCTCATCTGTCCCTTTGACCGTCTGCCACTGGGGATTCTTTCTATCCATGACATTTACGTAAATGCTGAGTGCCAGTTAGCTTTATGCTGTCACTGTCCGGAAGGACTGCCACCGCCTTCCTAAGGCAAACAGGACCCCGCTTAGCAGGCTCCTTTCTCTATCTTTCTCTTGCTTCCTTCAGGTCGTGGCCCAGTGACACGTGCCAGGTGGCTGGTACAGGGAGAATGACTTCCTTGTTGCAAGGCAAACCCCCAGAGTCAATAAATGTCTTAGACTCAGCATGAGAGACTTGCTCTACAGGAGCCGGGGACACCTGGCAGCAAAACAATGCCTCCCCCCCCCACTTTCTCCACTCAGCCAGGGACCAGAGCAGGGTTTTGGTTGCCTAGAGTCGTATCTCTACTTCCAGGGCGCAGGAGCTCCCAGGCTGTGTGGGGGGGCTACGTGGGTTTACATATTCTGAGTGCCCCTTCAGCTTCCAAGAACGCCTAGAAGCCCTTGTGACAGACAGAGCTTCCTCTTGGCCTGAAGGCCTGCTAAACATACATTTCAGAGTCTAGAAGGGAGGCCAGGTCGGGTGGCATGTGCCTCTGATCCCAGCATTCAGGGGGCTGCGGCAAGACCACTGCTGAGGGTTGGCCATTCTGAACTAGACAGTTATGACCCTGTTTCAAAAACCTTGAACAAAGCCAGGCGTGGTGGCGCACGCCTTTAATCCCAGCACTTGGGAGGCAGAGGTAGGAGGATCGCTGTGAGTTCGAGGCTACCCTGAGCCTACATAGTGAAATCCAGGTCAGACGGAGCTAGTGTGAGACCCTACCTTGAAAGATTAGCAGCAGCAGCAACAACAACAACAACAACAAAACCATGAACAAGGGGCTAGAGAGATGACTTAGCAGTTAAAAAGGCATTTGCTTATAAAGTCTGATGACCAAGGTTTGATTCCCCAGTACCCACATAAAGCCAAATACAAAGTGGCACATATATTTGGAGTTCATTTGCAGTGGCAAGAGGGCCTGGTGTGCCAACATATTCTCATATTCTCTCTTCCTGTCTCTCTCAAATAAGGTTTTTAAAAATCCATGAAAGAAAATTTCTCTTTCAGCGTTCTCTCTTCTCCTGGATCAGCCTTGGCATAGGGCTCAGAACTGGTTTTAAGTCCTGACTTCACCCTCAGGGTCAGCAAATCATTTTGAATGTGTGCAGAATTCCTATAACTTTTTTTTTTTTTTTTTTTTTGGTTTTCAAGGTAGGATCTCACACTAGCCCAGACTGACCTGGACTTCACTATATAGTCTCAGGGTGGCCTCGAACTCATGGCGATCCTCCTACCTCTGCCTCCCAAGTGCTGGGATTAAAGGCATGCACCACCACGCCTGGCATAAATATTTTATTATTTATTTATTTTATTAATTTGAGAGAGAGAGAGAGGCAGATAGAGACACCATCTGGGACCTCCGGCTGGGGGCTAGAATCATCAGAATGCCAATTCACTCAAGAGTCTGGTGGTTGATGTTGGCTGTGGCAGAACATTCACATTTGCCTCTTCTTGTCATCTGGACTTCCTTACAATAACAATATGGTGCTTGAATCCCAATGGTATGGGCAAGTGGACTTCTTATTGCCTTTATGACTTAGCCTATGAAGCCAAGTAGTGTCACTTCCTCAATTACTAACGTCAGTTGAGACACTTATAAAGGCCCACTCAGGTTCAATGAGAGCAAATATAGACCATGCCCCCATCTCCTTCCAGAGGAATATCAACTTCCTATTTTCTGAAGAGCATAAGAGATGGGATATACTATCACAGCCACCTCTGGAAAATAAAATTTGCCTCGTAGGGCTGAAGAGATGGCTTAGCGGTTCAGGTGCTTGCCTGCGAAGCCTAGGAACCCAGGTTTGATTCCCCAGGACCCATGTAAGCCAGATGCACAAGGGGGCACATGCATCTGCAGTTCGTTTGCAGTGGCTGGAGGCCCTGGCACACCCATTCTCATTCTCTTTTTGTCTCTCTCTCTCAAATAAATGAAATATTTATTTTAAAATATTGCCTCATATTATTTGTCTTTCTTGCTCAATTTCCCTCAGATTTTAAGATCACATGCTTATTGTAAGAAAAAATTCCAATAAAAATGCCAGATTTAGCTGGGCGTGGTGGTGCACACCTTTAATCCCAGCACTTGGGAGGCAGAGGTAGGAGGATCGCTGTGAGTTCGAGGCCACCCTGAGACTACATAGTGAATTCCAGGTCAGCCTGAGCTAGAGTGAGACCCTACCTTGGGGAAAAAAAAAAAAAAGCCAGATGTATACATCAAAATGGGTTTCCTGTTCCACTTTTACTATCTTAATCCCACTCCCTAGAAACACTAACACTGATATTATTTCTGTGGACAAAATATGCCTGTGTAAATGCACGCACACAGCAGACACGTTCTACTACTTGTTGCTTTTCAACATCATCATATGATAATCAGAGCTCTGTGTTAGCACTTAGAAAGCCACCTAATTTCAAATGTTGGCTGTCCTCATGTGACTCCATTGCAGCTTAATCAACTTTTTGCATGAACGTGCATGTGCGCGCACACGTGCATACACACTCACATACACACACACACACACACACACACACACACACACACTTTATTTGCAAGGAGAGAGCAACAGCAACAGCGAACACCAGGGCCTCTTGATGCTGCAAATGAACTCCAGATTCACATGCCATTCTGCGCATCTGAGCTTTACAAGTGGGTACTGGGAAACGGAACCCAGTTCTTCAGGTGGCTTTGCAAGCAAGTGTCTTAACCGCTGAGTTGTCTCTCCAACCCTGTTACTATATTCTTAGGTTCTCGGTTTTTAACTGTTATAAATAAATAATGCAATGAACATATTTTCACTAGGTCATATAGGGTAATATCTTTTTTTTTTTTTTTTTGAGGTAGGGTCTGGAATTCACTATGTAGTCTCGGGATGGACTCAAACTCATGGAGATATTCCTACCTCTGCCTCCTGAGTGCTGGGACTAAAGGCGTGTGTCACAACCACCACCTACCACATAGCACCCACCATGGCCAGCTAGGGTAATATCTTAGAAGTGGAAATGTTCTACGATATATGCAAGATACAGTTTTTCTGAGGTTAGTATCACTGATAAATCTACATTAAGTGGGATACACTTTTTTTTTTTTTGGTTTTTCCAGGTAGGGTCTCACTGTAGCTCAGGCTGACCTGGAATTCACTATGTAGTCTCAGGGTGGCCTCAAACTCATGGTGATCCTCCTACCTCTGCCTCCCAAGTGCTGTGCACCACCACGCCTGGCTAGAATACACTTTTTCTATGCAAATTAAATAGCCTTAATATGAAGACTAAGAAAGAAAGCAAATACTTGAATCTACCAAGATTAGTTTCAATAAGATACATTTGTAAATAAGCACCTGAAAATTAATCAAAATAAAAATATTGGTTGGTTTTAGTAAAACATGCCTTTAATTTCAGCATTCAGGAAGCAGAAGTAGGATGATTGATAGGAGTTAAGGCCAACCTGGAACTTCAGAGTGAGTTCCAGGTCTGCTTGGGCTAGAGTAAGATCCTACCTCAAAAAAAAAATTATACAAGCCGGGCGTGGTGGTGCACGCCTTTAATCCCAGCACTCGGGAGGCAGAGGTAGGAGGATCGCCGTGAGTTCGAGGCCACCCTGAGACTCCATAGTGAATTCCAGGTCAGCCTGGGCTAGAGTGAGACCCTACCTCGAAAAACAAAAGAAAACAACAAAAAAAAATTACACAGTTAAAAAGTTAAAATATTCATGGAGCTGGAGAGATGGCTCGGTGGTTAAAGGCACTTGCTTGCAAAACTTGGTGGCCCTGGTTCAGTTCCCCATTACCCATTACGTGTCTGAAGTTTGTTTGCAGTGGTAAGAGGTTCCGGTGTGCCCATGCTCATTCATTCATTCCCCTATTCATATTCTCTCTCTCTCTCTTTTCAAATAAATTAAAAAAATTAAATAAGAATATTTGAACTGTGTAAGAACAAAATGGAAGCTCGGATGCTGACTCATGCATATACTCCTAGGCTGAAGGAGAAAGATCTTCCTATGAGTTCAGGCCAGCTTGGGACTTTAGAGTGAGCCCCAAATCAATCTGAGCTGGAGTGAGATGCAGCATCCAAAAAAGCCACACACCATAGGATCTGAAGCTACAGTTTTTTACTATTAAATCAAATACTTTTGGTTTTTTTTTTTAACAAAGCATTTTTCTATTTAAGCAAAATAGTTCATTTGTTATGTTAAATAAAAGTGGTTAATTTGCATGTTATTGGTTTTATATTTTTGTTTTTAATTTGTAACTGTTTTAGCCTCTATTGCTATATGAGAACTATAAGCATAAAGAATATATACCTCCTCCAGACATAAAATGGCCTGGATATCCATGACCTCATAGTGCCTGACACTACTTACACAAGACCATCATAAGAGGAGGAAAAGATCATGACATCAAAATGAAAGAGAGAGCTGGGCGTGGTGGCGCACGCCTTTAATCCCAGCACTCGGGAGGCAGAGGTAGGAGGATCGCCGTGATTTCGAGGCCACCCTGAGACTCCATAGTGAATTCCAGGTCAGCCTGGGCTAGAGTGAGACCCTACCTTGAAAAACCAAAAAAAAAAAAAAAAAAAAAAAAGAAAGAGAGACTGATTGAGATGGGGAGGGGATATGATGAAGAATGGAATTTCAAAGGGGAAAGTGGGGGGAGGGAGGGTAGCACCATGGGATATTTTTTATAATCATGGAAAATGTTAATAAAAAGTAAAGAAAAAAAAGAATACATACCTATTTTTATGTTGGTATAAATATAAGAAATATTAAAATATTTATCTATAGTTAAAAAAGAACCACATTTGTTCTAAGGTTTAGAAGATGCTTATAAACTTTGAAGGAAATTTCTCATTTATTTAGAAAATGGTAAATAGGAAACAGGTGGGATATGGAGAAGGCTGGATTTCCTTTTGTAGTGTTTTTATCTCAGCTGATATGGATTCTTTTTTTTTTTTTTAGAAGCAGAGAGAGAGAGAGAGAATATGGGTGCGCCAGGGCCTCTAGCCACTGCAAACATACTCTAGACGCATGCGCCACCTTGTGCATTTGGCTTACGTGGGACCTGGAGAAATCGAACCCGGGTCCTTAGGCTTCGCAGGCAAGTGCTTTAACCTCTAAGCCATCTCTCCAGCCCACATATGGATTCTTTAAGGTTCAGCCTGGTGCTTAGAGTGAGGCTCATCAGAAGAAGATGGCAGCAAACTGGAAACCACCTAAAGCCAAAGCAAGAAAATGTGTATTACTCAAAATTAAGTAAGGTGGCTCTCTTGTCCATGCGGGTGGTTGTGTGGATATGCCATCCTGTTTGCCTGTCCATCCTTCAGAGATGGCTAATCTGTAATTTATTCTGGACTATTTTCCTCTTGCAGAGAGGGCACTTGCCTAACATGTGCAAGGCCAGGAGTTCCATCCCCCGCACTGTGAAAACAAAAGACGAAATGAAAACAAACAAACAAAGAAACAAAACAACAAATACACAAGAACCTTTTTTTTTTGCCGGCAGTGAAATTCTGATACATTCTACGTGGTTTAGCCTTGCGGATATTGTGCTAAATTCAGTAAGCTAGACACAAAAGGACGAATATTGTGTAACTTGACTCATTATGAAATATCCAAAATAGACTTCAGAGAGACAGAAAGTGTGCTGGGGGCCACCCTGGGCCGGGGGTATGGAGAATGAGAAGCTCTTGCTTTAATGAGTGTTGAAAAAGTTTTGGAAATCATGATGATGGTTGCCCAATATTGTGAATGTGATTTATGCCACTGAATTGTTCACCCATAAGCGAATTAAGTGGCAAACGTGACGTAATACACCTTTACGCGTGCAACTCCTTTGCTTGGAGCAGAAAGTAGAAGTTAGGGCTCTGTGGGGGTTTCCAAGGCTACAAGAAGAGCCTCTTAATTTTAGGATTTCCACAAAGGCCTGTGGACCCCAACTTGCCCTCCTGCAAGTGGAGGTAATTTAATCCCTCAGTATGTTAATTTGGTTCTTCTTTTGCAGCAACCTCCAAGGCCCTGAGACCTCCCTTCACCCCTAAGGAGATCCGGGTCTTGCTGAAGTGGTGAGGGCAAGCCCTGGGGGACACCTGGGTGTGGGTGCGTGGATGGGGGATGTCTGAGCATCCAGTGGCATCTAGGGATGTCTGGAGCGCAAGACCAAAGTCGGGTCAAGATGCCCCAGAGGGCTGGGAAGATAGCTTAGTGACTAAGGCACTTGCCTGCGAAGCCTTAGGACCCAGGTTCGATTCCCCAGGACCCACATAAAACCAGATGCACAGGGTGGTGCACGCGTTTGGAGTTCCTTTGCAGTGGCTGGAGGCCCTGGTCCACCCATTCTATTGAAAGGATGAAAAAAGAAAAAAAATTAAAAGTTTAAAAAAGGGACACAGAGCAGGCCTTTGAGTACGTGACTCTGGCCTAGTGAGATAACAGGAAATGAGCTGACTATCGCCACTCCCACCTAGGAGCCAGCGCAAATACTGACCTCTGGGATTATGGGAAAAAGATCGTGGTGTGTTACAAATTGATTGGTCCACAGTGCGTGGGCTTGAACAATTTAAAATAATTGGCCTAGAAATCATAGAGTGTCATAAAGGGATTGGTCAACATTGCGCAGGCTCCTGATGTTACAAAATGATTGGTTCACAATGCATGGGCTTTGTTGTAACCCTATAAAAGCTGCCCTGATTCTGTACGCGGGGTCCACAGCCCTCTACCCCTGTGTGGTGTATGACTGTGGGCCCCAGCGCGCTGGAATAAAAATCCTCTTGCTGTTTGCATCAAGACCGTTTCTTGTGAGTGATTTGGGGTGCCGTCTTTCCCAAGACTGAGCCTGGGGAGTCCTCCCCTTTGCAAGTCTTTCACTATCTGCCTCTTTCTCCAATAAATAATATATAATAAATAATATATAACAAATAATATATATAAATAATAATAATATATAATAAATGATAATATATAATAAATATATATATATATATATATTCCTGGGCTGCATCTCTTCACGGGGAGGGCCCTCGGGTGAGGCAGCCACGTGGAGGGGAGGGGCCAGCACTCGGAGCCCCGTGTCCCCGGAGCAGGTGAGGGCCACGGAGCGGGCTCAGCAAGGTGGTCAGCACAGCCGCACGGGGCGCTCGGGTGCATGGCTCGGGGGAGGGCTGGGGACGGGGCGCCGGCTGCAGAGGGTGAGCGTGTCGTGTGCCCTCGTGCGCCCTCGCTCTGCGCGAGGAGCCCCGGGCACGCGCTGGTGGCTTCTCCCTGGCCAAGCAGGGCCTGCCACCCGTCCCCCCGGCCCCTTTATAAGGAATGCTCCTCGGTATGGCCACACCATTCCGTGGCCACTGTCACCAGTGAAGATACTCAACAGTGGACACTGCAAGCCTTATATTTGGCCAGCCAGGCCAAGTGAGCCAACGGGTGCAATAGTGGCACGTCTGTTATGGTGGAAACCAACTGCCCTCCAATTAGACTGGAGGCCCGCTCCATTGAAGGGAATACATCCCTGATACTGAAAACTTAAACCGGGGGTAGTCATGAGCCCTAAGGGTGTAACGTCTGCTGGTGTCTGGCTAAATGTATATACTATGCTTATCAAACTGCCCAGTAAGCATTTCTCTTAATGTTCATACCCTTATATTAATGCTACTCTCACTTTGGGTAGAGAATCTTCTCTTTTCAGATGGCAGTGACCTTGGGATGACTCAGAAGGTATCATGGTGCTGGAAAGAAGTGACCGGAGTGCTCAGTATTGTAATATCTCTATCACACCTTCAGGGTCTAAAGTGGAAGAGGTGGTGGTAGGACTCCTTACAATGTGCTCCCCCCAGACACAAAATGGCCTGGATATCCATGACCTCACAATGCCTGATGCTATCTTTACAAGACCATCATAAGAGGAGGAAAAGATCATGACATCAAAATAAAAGAGAGACTGGGCTGGAGAGGTGGCTTAGCGGTTAAGCGCTTGCCTGTGAAGCCTAAGGATCCTGGTTCAAGGCTCGATTCCCCAGGACCCACGTTAGCCAGATGCACAAGGGGGCGCACGTGTCTGGAGTTCATTTGCAGTGGCTGGAAGCCCTGGAGCGCCCATTCTCTCTGTCTCTCTATCTGCCTCTTTCTCTGTGTCTGTCACTCTCAAATAAATAAATAAAAATAACAAAAAAAAAAAATTAAAAAAAAAAAGAGAGAGACTGATTGAGATGGGGGAGGAGATATGATGGAGTTTCAGAGGGGAAAGTGGGGGGAGGGAGGGTATTACCATGGGATATTTTTTATAATCATGGAAGTTGTTAATAAAAATTTGAAAAAAAAAAAGAATTTTTGAGTGCTGGCATGTCTGATGCCAAGACCCAAGTTTTTGTCTTTCCTGCTGTTTGCTTCCTGCTCCAATGTATGAACAAAGCTACCCAGAGAGTGAATCAGGGGCCGCTTTTGGTAGCTAATAGATTTGGAGTGGAACGCTGGTAGTGATTGACCTATATAATGTATATGTATATATATTTGTTTGTTTGTTTTTATTTATTTATTTGACAGTGACAGAGAGAAGGAGGCAGAGAGAGAGAGAGAGAGAGAGAGAGAGAGAGAATGGGCGCGCCAGAGCTTCCAGCCTCTGTAAACGAACTCCAGATGCGTGCGCCCCCTTGTGCATCTGGCTCACGTGGGTCCTGAGGAATTGAGCCTCGAACTGGGGTCCTTAGGCTTCACAGGCAAGCGCTTAACCGCTAAGCCATCTCTCCAGCCCTATATATTTTTATATATGTGATAGAGAGAGAGAATGGGCACGCCAGAGCCTCTTGCACATGAACTCTAGGCACATGTACTACTTTGTGTCTCCGGCTTCGTGTGGGTGCTGGACCAACCCAGGCCAACAGACTTGGCAAGCAAGTGCCTTCAACCATTGAGCTATCTACCCAGCCCTCTGTGGACCTTTTTAAAGTCTTGGTGGTCAAGAATTCTGTGAAGAGCTTTGGGGCCTGTAGAACATGTAACCCAATGGGAAGATAGGCTAGCGGGTGTCAAGGCAAATCCTTCAGTCTTGACTTGTCTTCTCTTGCTACTGTGACTAGAAAGTGGTAGAGAAATGATTCCTTTTTAATTTCTGTTTGTTCCTGTATTTTAAAAGAAAATATTTGAGCCAGGCGTGGTGGTGCACGCCTTTAATCCCAGCACTCGGGAGGCAGAGGTAGGAGGATTGCCGTGAGTTGGAGGCCACCCTGAGACTCCATAGTGAATTCCAGGTCAGCCTGGGCTAGAGTGAGACCCTACCTCGAAAAAAACAAAAAACAAAACAAACAAAAAGAAAGAAAATATTTTATTTTTATTCATTTATTTGACAGAGAGAAAGAGAGAGAATGGGCACACCAGGGCCTCCAGCCACTGCAAACAGACTCCAGACACATGTGCCACCTTGTGCATCTCACCCAGCTGGAGAAGTGATTTTTTTTTAAATATTAAAAAGGTAATTTAAGCCGGGCGTGGTAGCGCACGCCTTTAATCCCAGCACTCGGGAGGCAGAGGTAGTAGGATTGCCGTGAGTTCGAGGCCACCCTGAGACTCCATAGTGAATTCCAGGTCAGCCTGGGCTTGAGTGAGACCCTACCTCGAAAAACCAAAAACAATAAAAAAATAAAAAAAAATAAAAAGGGAATTTAAACTGGGTGTGGCACACACCTTTAATCCCAGCACTCGGGAGACAGAGGTAGTAGTATCGCTGAGTTCAAGGCCTCCCTGAGACTCCATAGTGAATTCCAGGACAGCCTAGACCAGAGTGAGACCCTAATTTGAAAAACAAAAACCAAAATAAAAAAGGGGGGGGGATTTATTGGATTAGTTTACGGTAGTCCAATAGCAGTTGCAGGCCCGAGAATCAAGGAAGCTGGTAGCTGCTCAGTCCACGTGGCCAGATGCCTCAGCAGTCCCAATACGGCACCGAAGGCCTGGAAGCTTCCTGAGGAGCTGCTGGGCTTTCGGTCCATGCGGGTCTTCAGTGGATGCTGGAAGGCAGCGAGCAGCTCCGGAGGCCAAGTGGAAGGAAGAACTGTTTCTTGGTTTGGTTATAATCATTTTAGGATCAAATGGGATTCTGTGTATGTGTGTGTGGAGGGGCGGGGAGAGGCTATAAATCTAAAGGTTAATGATTTGTAGTCAAGGGTACATGTGCAGCCTGGGTTCAAGTACTGACTAAGCATTGTGACCTTGTTGTCTACTTCATTAAGCCTCTATTTCCTCACCTGTGAAATGGCTACAATGACAGCCTACTCTAGACGATTAAGAAGAATAAAGGAGATAATTTGTGCAAATGTTTCATACAGTGCTTGGTTCAATAGTAAGCATTCAGCAAGGTTGGTCTGTAAGCAAGCTAAGGTGGAGAGGCGTCATTTGTCGGTGGAGAAGTGTCCTAAACGGTCAGAAGGAGCAGTTGACAGCACAGCCCGGTCAAACAAAAGGCCTCATGCGGGAGTCTCAGATCCTCCAGGACACGTGGGCGGAGGCGCTTCCTCTGGTATGTGAGGCCTTCTGGCTCCTTGGGTGTGACTACCACTGCCACTCCTGCCCCTTGTCGCTTTGTATGGTGCCCTAGTACTGCCTGGCATCCAGTTCTTTCCCTCCACGGTCCTCTCTTCCTTCTTCTTTCTCTCTTCTCTCCTCACTTGCACAGTAAGAGAGAGTTTGGTCAAGGTCGGCATAGTGGTCAACGGGGAGAGTAGCTCTGGTAAGAGAAGCAGATAAAACCAAATATGCCATGAGGCAGGGTCCTAAGAGATCCTCCTCCCCATCCCCCTTGCTTAGCGTGTCGGGGAACAAGTCCGGAGATGTTGAATGACTTGGCCAAACATAGATATCAAGGAGTGACAGAGCCACCCTGGAGCCAGGTGCTAGGTTGATTCAGTCTCCAGGTTATTATATAGATACTATATATACCATATATATATGTATATATATATATATAGTATATATTAATATATAGGATATTATATATTATTATATATTAGAGTATATTATTACATATAGTATATATAATGTATAGTATAATATATAGTATATATTAATTTATATTATTTAATATATAATAGATATTAATTTATATCATATATTATTATTATTTTATTTATTTATTTTTTTTGGTTTTTTCGAGGTAGGGTTTCGCTCTAGTCCAGGCTGACCTGGAATTAGTCTCAGGGTGGCCTCGAAACTCCTGGTGATCCTCCTACCTCTGCCTCCCAAGTGCTGGGATTAAAGGCATGCACCCCCACTCCCAGCTATATCATTTTGAGCATTGAGCCTTGCTCTTATTTCTGAGTCCTAATTAGTTAGCATATAGTGAAGAACCGACTTGTATTTTTTTTTAACTAAGCGTTTTTCTCAGGATTGCTTTACTATCTTTAAAAAGTCAAAGCATAGCCGGGCGTGGTGGCGCACGCCTTTAATCCCAGCACTCGGGAGGCAGAGGTAGGAGGATCGCCGTGAGTTCGAGGCCACCCTGAGAGTCCATAGTGAATTCCAGGTCAGCCTGGGCTAGAGTGAGACCCTACCTCGAAAAAAAAAAAAAAAAAAAAGTCAAAGCACCAAAAACAAACCCTTTGTTATCCCTAAGAATTGGTTAGCTCCAAGAAGGCCTGAAAAACTAGAATCTGTTAGCTGTGAATGGATGGCTTTTAGGTTACTCCAAAAATTATATCGGCTATGGTTATAATTTCATCCAAGGAAGGTATAAAATAATACTGCTGAGATGGCTCAGCAGTTAAGGCACTTGCCTGTGAAGCCTAAGGACCCAGGTTTGATTTTCCAGGTCCCATGTAAGTCAGATGCACAAAGTGGTGCATGCGTCTGGAATACGTTTGCAGTGGCTATAGGCCCTGGGGCCCCATTCTCTCTCTCTCTCTCTCTCCCTCCCTTTTTTCTGTCTCTAATAAAAAAAAAAAAGAATACTATATTTGCTATCATTTTGCAAGGAAGAATTCTAGCTGCTGTTAACTCTGAAGCACTATTCTTGTAATTTGAGTAAGGTGCCACTAGGTGGTGCTTAGACCCTGGTCTGACTTCCTATAGGTGTAGATATCTGAGTTTGAGCTTCCTTTTTTTTTTTTCTTTGTTTGTTTGTTTTTCGAGGCAGGGTTTCACTCTAGTCCAGGCTGGAATTCACTATATAGTCTTAGGGTGGCCTCGAACTCATCGTGATCCTCCTACCTCTGCCTCCCCAGTGCTGGGATTAAAGGCGTGTACCACCACGCCCAGCCATTTTTTTATTGCTGCCTTACAACCTTTCAATTTAAAAAAAAAAATATTTATTTATTGAAGAGAAAGAAGGAGGGAGGGAGAGAGAGAGAGAGGGAGGGAGGGAGAGAATGGGCTCGCCAGGGCCTCCAGCCACTGCAAACGAACTCCGGATGCATGCGTCCCCATGTGCCTCTGGTTTACGTGGGTCCTGGAGAGTCGAACCGGGATCCTTTGGCTTTGCAGGGAAACACCTTAACCGTTAAGCCATTTCTCCATCCCTGAGCTTCCTTTTGTACTTTTTCTAACCAAAATATGTCTTTTCAGGATAATAGTTTAAGCACTGCAGTATAAATTATTGCACAAATATTGCACAAATCTCAGTATAACTCAAAGATCTCTTTACTCAACAATTGTCAGATATAATTTGTTCTTTTGTTGTTGTTTGTTTATTTAGCTTTTTGAGGTAGGGTCTTACTGGAGCCCAGGCTGACCTGCAACTCACTCTGTAGCCCCAAGCTGGCCTCAGACTCACAGTGATCCTCCTACCTCGGCCTCCTAGATGCTGGGATTAAGGGTGTTTGCCACCATGCCTGGCTACTTAATTCTTAAAAGTGTTCTTTCTGAGTTTTAGTGCCTTAATTAAAACTAGATTGTTTACAGTGGTGGTGCTTTTGAATAGTTTGGCATGAAAGGTCTTCAGAGGCAGCACCCAGTAAGGCTTTGATGTATTTAATAGAATAACTCTTTGGTTTTTATCACTACTCAGTAGACCCGTCCTAAGTTAGTCAGGTTCCTGATACTACAGGGAAAGACCTGAGACAGCTAACTTATAAAGAGAAAGGATTGGGCTGGAGAGGTGGCTAAGCGGTTAAGTGCTTGCCTGTGAAGCCTAAGGACCCGGGTTTGAGGCTCAGTTCCCCAGGACCCACGTTAGCCAGATGCACAAGGGGGTACATGCATCTGGAGTTCGTTTGCAGTGGCTGGAGGCCCTGGCGTGCCCATTCTCTCTCTCTCTCTCCCTCTTTCTCTCTGTCTGTCGCTCTCAAATAAATAAAAATAAAGAGAAAGGATTTATTTAGTTCAAAATTTGGGAAGTTCAAATGCATGGTGCTTGTATCAGTTTAGTTCTGTTAAGGGAAAACAGGTGGTAATGGAGGGGGCGTGTGACATAGAGGACAATCATTACCTGGAGAGAGGAGAAGTGGGGGACACAAGAACAGAACAGGCCACTGGAGATCACAGTCAGCTTTGAGAGTCCTTTGTACCCACCATCCAGCGGTATTCGGATGAAAGCAAAATGAACACACAGTACTCAAAGTATGATTTAATGGAGGGTCGGGGGATGTATTGAAGTGCTCCCCAAACTGTTACTCGCAACTTTTACTCCGTCTCAGGTAGCCAAAGCTATGGGGAGTCTGAGCCTAAGACAGATCGTGAGTTGTTTGTTTATTACTTCAGGAAGTCTTTGGAGAAGCTGTGAGCTCCTGCCTTCAATAAACTCTCCCCGAGGCGCACAGCCTTCCACATCCTCGGGTTTACTTTGCGCAGAGATTAACCTGTTAGGAATTAGCTTGATATCCACATCTCTCCCCACTTTCTTTTTCTTTTAAAAGCTGTCTGATGACCCACACATATTGCTGTTACTGCCAAGTAAGTATTTTTAGGTTGAGCCCTACAAAGCACAAAGCACAAATAATTAATCCAATGGCCACCAAAGTGGAAGGGCAAATATTTGAAAACCAGGAGGATGGATTACACCAAGACAAATTGTTGGCAAAATCCTGGTATCAGGTTATTTTTTTCAATGTTTTTTATTTTATTTTATTTATTTTTTTGGTTTTATGAGGTAGGGTCTCACTTTAGTTCAGGCTGACCTGGAATTCACTATGTAGTCTCAGGGTGGCCTCAAACTCACGGTGATCCTCCTACCTCTGCCTCCCGAGTGCTGGGATTAAAGGCGTGTGCCACCACGCCCGGCTCAATGTTGTTTTGTAAGATGAGCATCGTTTGACTAATTTGGTTATGTAATCAATTAATATTTATGCTAATATAATTAAGTAGGGGCCCTTGAAGATGTTTTTAAATTTTGTTCCATGTATGCATAGATTTATTTGTTTATTTACTTACTCACTTATTTTAGTTTTTCTTTTTTGGTTTTTCGAGGTAGGGTCTCTCTCTGGTCCAGGCTGACCTGGAATTAACGATGTAGTCTCAGGATGACCTCGAACTCTTGGTGATCCTCCTACCTCTGCCTCCTAAGTGCTGGGATTAAAGGTATGTGCTACCATACCCATCTTATTTTGGTTTTTCGAGGTAGGGTTTCAGTCTAGCCAAAGCTGACCTGGAATTCAGTATGTAGTCTCAGGATGACCTTGAACCCATGGCGATCCTCCCACCTCTCCCTCCTGAGTGCTGGGATTAATGGGTGTGTGCCACCATGCCCGGCCCTGGATTTATTTTAATGATATGGTGTTTTACATATGGATTTATGTCTCCAATCACAACTTAAAGCATGCTGGAGTCAAGTGGCTTGAATTTGATCCCAAACATAGGTTATAGTTGATTCCATTAGTTGTGCTTGGTTTAGTGTTTTCTTTTCTTTTTTAAACTTTATTTATTTATTTGAGAAAGAGAGAGAGAGAAAGAGGCAGAGAGAGGGAGAGAGAGAATGGGTGCACCATGGCCCCCAGCCACTGCAAACAAACTCCAGACGCATGTGCCCCTTTGTGCATCTGGCTTATGTGGGTCCTGGAGAATCGAACCAAGGTCTTTTGGCTTTGCAGGCAAATGCCTTGACCACTAAGCCATCTCTCCAGCCTGTTTTTTTTTTTTTTTTGTCTATCTCATATGGTATAGTAATGATACTCATTACATTACACACCGTTTGATATATAAAAAGTATATTAGGTGACTTTTGTCACTGCAATGACCCTTGACAGAAGCAGCTAGCTTAAAAACAGCAGTGACTGTGAGTATACCAAAAACCATTTAGGTCTGTTGAAGTATTATACTCTTTATTATAGTAAGAGCCCTGAATACTTTCTAAGGTTCAGTGTAATTTACTGGGATGAGGCATAGGCCTCACATCACATAATTATACTTCTATTAAGAAACAAGCAGGTAAGCCGGGCATGGTGGCTCACACCTTTAATCCCAGCACTTGGGAGGCAGAGGTAGGAGGATGGCAGTGAGTTCGAGGGCACCCTGAGACTCCATAGTGAATTCCAGGTCAGCCTGGATCCCAGAGTGAGACCCTACCTTAAAAAAAAAGAAAGAAAGAAAATGAAACAAGCAGGTAATACAGGTAGCATAGTAGCATAGACTATGGAATAATTTTCTTTTTGTATAATATTAAAGGACCAATAAGAAAGACATATGGATGGGGAGTACAAAGGTGAATTGGTCCAGTGTGGTAGCGATAGAAAGTAATTGAAGGGACATTATTTACTTTTGTAATAATTTACTTTCCCATACTAAATATTTTTTTGTTGTTGTTTCTTCGAGGTAGGGTCTCACTCTAGCCCAGGCTGACCTGAAATTCACTATGGAGTCTCAGGGTGGCCTCGAACTCACGGCAATCCTCCTACCTCTGCCTCCCGAGCGCTGGGGTTAAAGGCGTGTGCCACCACACCCGGCTCTAAATAATTTTAAAAAGGTGAAGGCAAATCACCAAGTAGAGGTTTGTAGTGGTCCTTTCTCTAAAAATAATTGGGGGCTGGGTCACCCTCCTTCTCCCCATGTAATAGAATCATTGTTATATACCATGAAGCCATTGATAGAGGTATAGACAGACAAGGGATGATTATGTTTGTCATGATTACAACCTTGATGGCCCCAATCAATAACAGACACATTTTCCTCAAAGAGAGAAACAAAAATAATGGCCTTACACCTAAGCAGGCTGGTCATGTAGAGCGAGCGGTCTATTACTGTAAGAAGTGCACTTACTGAGAGCCTCTGTGCGAAATCGTTAGGAGACACATTTACAGAGAACATTTTGAGCATGTGGCAGCACCGTACACGGCCAAGGCCGGAGAAAAATCTCTCAACAGTGCCGTCTCCCAAGAAGAGTGTAGTATTCTCTGCAAGCGATGCCTTTTCATACCAAAGTCCATTGAAGCTTTGGTGCAGCATGTCTTTGAAGACCACGAACGTATAGGCCATCAGGTCACTGCCATGATCGGTCACACAAATGTGGTGGTTCCCCCCTCTCCAAACCCTTGATGCTGATTGCTCCCAAACCTCAAGACAAAAGGGGCCTGGGACTCCCACCAAGAACTGGTTCACTGGCTTCTGGAACTGCCCCGTCTGTGCCGTCTCGGCAGATGGTGAATCGATTGATTGTCAATACCAAAGGCTACCTTAAATTCCACGGGAGTCAACGTGATGTCTAATGGTCACATGCAGCAGAACAACTATGGAGTCAAATCTGCAGGCCAGGGCTATGGTGTTGGTCAATCCACGAGACTGGGACTAGGTGGTATTGCACTGGTTTCCATCCCTCAGCAGTCCCAGTCTGTACTTCCGAGTGGGAATGGAAGGTCTCACTGGCTCAGGGCAGAGCAGAGAGGTCCCACCAGACATTCTCTGCAGGCTGCTAATGCCTCTTCTCTCTGGTCCGGTCAGTTGGAGTCTCCTACTCTCTCCCTTTGCAGGCATCTAGAGTATTAGGTCGGTCCAGTTCTAAACCGACAATAGCTGCCACAGGCCCTCCACCAGCCAACACTCCCACAACTCAGAAGTGGAAAATATGTACAATCTAGAAAGAGCTTCTCCCTGACGAACGTCTGTAGCATGCACTTACTTCGAAAAAGAGCACAAAGCTGAAAACGTCTTGGAAGTAGCAAACTACGTTATGAAAATACACAATTTTGCTAGCAAATGCTTCTATTGTAATCGCTACTTGCCCACAGATACTTTGCATTGGTTTCCATCCCTCAGCAATTAATTAATTGCTCAGTTAATTCATGGCGTGTCTTGTCCATATTGCTGTTCAACGTTCAACGATGTGGAAAAGACGGCCACACACATGAGAATGGGTCACACTGCTGAAGAGACGGGACCTAAGCCGGATTCTATGTTAGGTTTTGATTTGACATTGCAACGGGGCGGTCACACCACCATCCATCTCTTGGTAACAATATACAGCCTGAGGGACGTCCCAGTTTACCATGCCCAAAATCACCCCCCCCCAGTTCCTCCAAACCCACAGCCAAAAGTTTAGGAAAAGACAGATGTTCCTGTCAAAAGTTCACCTCAAGCTGCAGTGCCCTATAAGAAATATGGTGGGAAAAGCCGGGCGTGGTGGCGCACGCCTTTAATCCCAGCACTTGGGAGGCAGAGGTAGGAGGATCGCTGTGAGTTCGAGGCCACCCTGAGACTACAGAGTGAATTCCAGGTCAGCCTGGACCAGAGTGAGACCCTACCTCGAAAAACAAAACAAAACAAAAAAAACAACAAAAAAAAAAAAGAAAAAAGGAAGAAAGAAGAAAGAAAGAAAGAAAGAAAGAAAGAAAGAAAGAAAGAAAGAAAGAAAGAAAGATGGTGGGAAGACCCTTTGCCCTCTGCTTTCCAATCCTGAAGGGACCTATCTCTGATGCGCTTGCACACCACTTGGTAGAGAGGCACCAAGTGATTCACACAGTGCTTCCGATGGAGAGGAAACTCACCTACAAATGTATCCATTGCCTCTGCGTGTATACCAACAACGTCACTGCCTCCACCATCGCTCTGCACCTAGTCTACCGCATGGGAATTGGAAAGACCTAGAATGGCCAGTCTTGGCTCATTCTCCAGGCCTGGCACCTGTGAAACGCACCTATGAGCAGATGGAAGTTCCCTTGCTGAAAAAGCACCAGTTGGATGAGGATAGAGATTCCCTAACTGTTTTGAGGAGAAGTCTGAAGAGCCTGTCATTTTAGCTTTGGACCCCAAGGTCATGAGCATGACTCCTATGAAGCCCGGAAGAGCTTTCCTTTAGTTTCTTTTTTCTTTCTCTCTTTTTTTTTTCTCCCGAGGTAGGGTCTCGCTCTAGCTCAGGCTAACCTGGAGTTTACTATACAGTCTCAGGGTGGCCTCGAACTCACAGTGATCCTCCTACCTCTGCCTCCCGAGTGCTGGGATTAAAGGTGTGCACCACCACACCTGGCTCGGGAAGAGCTTGCTTTCTTTCCTTCCTTCTTTCTTTCTTCTTTCTTTCTTCCTTCCTTCCTTCCTTCCTTTCTTTTTTCTTTTTTTAAATGAAGAGCTTTCTGATGAAGTATTTCAACAAACAGCCCTATCCCACCAAGAGAGAGATTGAGAAATTGGCAGCCAGTCTATGGCTGTGGAAGAGTGACATTGCTTTGCATTTTCGGTAACAAAAGGAAGAAGTGTGTTCGTGATTGCAAAATCTACAAGCCTGATGAGCTGCTGGGCTTTAACATGAAAGAATTAAATAAAGTCAAGCATGAGATGGATTTTGATGCTGAGTGGCTGTTTGAAAATCATGATGGAGGGGCTGGAGAGATGGTTTAGTGGTTAAGGCATTTGCCTGCAAAGCCAAAGGACCTGGGTTCGATTCCCCAGGACCCATGTAAGCCAGATGCACAAGGTGATGCATGCGTCTGGAGTTCGTTTGCAGTGGCTGGAGGCCCTGGTGTGCCCATTCTCTCTCTCTCTCTCTCTCTCTCTCTCTCTGTCTTTGTGTGTCTGCCTCTTTCCCTCTCTCACTCATTCAAATAAATTTTAAAAAAGTCATGATGAGAAGGACTCCAGAGTCAATATTAGTAAGACTGTTCACAAAAAGCTGAACCTTGGCGAGGAAGATGACAGATAATTTTGAAAAGTTGGAAGAGGAATCCAATAGAAGCAGTAGCCCCTTTGAGCCTGTTCTTTGCAGTTGAACCCAAAATTCCTAGTGATAGCCCAGAGAAGCATGTGCCCATAGTGATTCCTGAGCATGCGTTAGGGTCAGAGGAGAAGCAAGACCAAAAAGGAGGCTGGTTCAAAATACGAAGCTATGGGGCTGGAGAGATGGCTTAGCGGTTAAGGCCTTTGCCTGCAAAGCCAAAGGACCCTGGTTTGATTCTCCAGAACCCACCTAAGCCAGAGGCACAAGGGCTCATGCATCCGGAGTTCGTCTGCAGTGGCTGGATGCCCTGGCGTGCCCATTCTCTCTCTCCCTCCCTCTTTCTCTCTCTCAAATAAGTAAATAAAATGCTAAAAAAAAAATACGAAGCTATCCACTTGACTGCGGGACCAACCAAACTGATATGTGACGCCTATGATAGTGCAAGGGACCAAGAAGATGTTGTTGAACGGGAAGAGGGAGCCTCGCCATCCGAGAGCGGGCCTGGCTTCCAACATGGGTCACACTTGGAAGTCAAGCCACGTGAAATGAAGCCGGGAGCCTGGTCTGACTACGAATCTCGCCACGGCGAAGACACAAGGAGCAGGAAGCCAGCTGCCCAGAAGATGGCTACCGTGCAAGGTGACAGAGAGCACCTTGGACGAGCAGTGCCTATGGAGGGTTTTGGTCTAAGGACCAAATGGGAAATGCATCTGAGAATGCTGAGCGCTTATCAAACCCCCAGATCGAGTGGCAGAATAGCACAATTGACAGTGAGGATATTGTGGGGGGGGACGACGCAGTTTGATAGCATGTCTGGCAGAGTCACTGAGCCTGACCCGAGTGAAACTGAGCGGTCAGCTGGCCCGAGTGCCTCGTTCCACGGCCCAGGCGACCTGCTGCAGCCGAGCTGTCTTAGGGTGGCCTCAAACTCACAGTGATCCTCCTACCTTTGGCCTCCCGAGTGCTGGGATTAAAGACATGTGCCACCACACCCAGCCCCATGGGATTTCTTTTTTTTTTTTTTTAAGGATTTATTTTTTATTTTTTAAAAAATATTTATTTTTATTTATTTATTTGAGAGAGAAATAGGTGGGAGAGAGAGAGCGAGAATAGGTGCCCCAGGGCCTCCAGCCACTGCAAACAAACTTCAGATGCGTGCGTTCCCCTGGTGCATCTGGCTCATGTAGGTCCTGGGGACTTGAACCTGGGTCCTTTGGCTTTGCAGGCAAGTGACTGAACCTCTAAGCCATCTCTCCAGCCCTAAGGATTTATTTTTATTTATTTTACTAGAGACAGAGAGGGAGAGAGAGAGATAAAGAGTGAGAATGGACACACCAGGGCTTCTAGCCACTGCAAACAAACTCCAGACGCATGCGCCACCATGTGCATCTGGCTTACGTGGGACCTGGAGAATCAAACCTGGGTCCTTAGGCTTCACAGGCAAGCGCCTTAACTGCTAAGCCACCTCTCCAGCGGCACCCCCCGCCCCATGGGATTTCTTGATGCTCAGGATGAGGGTCTGTATGGACAGAGCAGCGGGATATGGGAGGCCCAAACAAATTGTTTCCTTGCCATGTGTACAAGTACCTGCAGCCAAAACTTCATCTTGGCTGTTTTTTTTTTTTTTTGTTTTTCGAGGTAGGGTCTCACTCTAGCCCAGGCTGACCTGGAATTCACTAGGTAGTCTCAGGGTGGCCTTGAACTCACGGCGATCCTCCTTCCTCTGCCTCCCGAGTGCTGGGATTAAAGGCGTGCGCCACCATGCCCGGCTTTGGCTGGTTTTTAAGTGGAGCCCAGCCTGTAGCTTGGATGTAAGGCATAAATTATTAGAACCCATGCATATTGACAAAAGAGTGGACCAATAATTGATTCCTGAGAGTGAAAGGAAGGTAAGAAAAATGGACTGCTAATTTCAGGAGGCTGTATGCCTCCTAGCCAAGAATTGACATTGTTAAAAATGGGGAAAGGAGCCAGGTATGGTGGCACACGCCTTTAATCCCAGCACTCGGGAGGCAGAGGTAGGAGGATCGCCGTGAGTTCAAGGCCACCCTGAGACTACACAGTGAATTCCAGGTCAGCCTGGGCTGGAGTGAGAGCCTACCTTGAAAAACCAAAAAAAAAAAAAAAAAAAAAAAAAAAAAAGGGGTGGGGTGGGGAGATGGGTCTATCCATGTGATGAGTTCCCATAAAGGGAGGTTAGCAATGAAAACCCAGTGTGTATTCCCTTTGACCCTGGGTGACGGGACAGTTTCTTCAGGCTCCATCAATCACAATAGGGCATTCCTGGTCTGTAGCAGGAGCCGAGGGCTGGGCAGGACTTATTTGGATTGCTTTGAGTTTGAGCAGCCATGAGACCATCTTTTTGAACATTAAGAAAAAATTAAAAATAATGATAATAGCATGTAGTGTAGTCATGGGTATCTTTGGCTTTACCTCTTACTCCCCCTTATTTTTGCTTAAATAACATGATTTTTTTATTGTCAGTTTTAAGATCAAATGATTGTCTTATTACTTTATAGCACTAAGTAATCTTTAAAAATTTTTGAATCTTTTTTTTTTAATTATTTTTTTTTATGAGAGAGAGAGAGAATTGGCATGCCAGGGCCTCCAGCCACTGCAATCAGACTCTAGACACATGGGCCACATTTTTCACCTGTGCAACCTTGCATGCTTGCATCACCTTGTGTGTCTGGCTTATGTGGGACCTGGAGAGTCGAACATGAGTCCTTCGGCTTTGCAGGCATGCACCTTCACTGCTAAGCCATATCTCCATCCACAGCACTAAGTAACCTTAAAGGCAGGGCAGCAGCTGTAAGAAGTTAGAAGTGACATTTTTTTAAATTAATTTATTTTTTATTAACAACTTCCATGATTATAAACAATAACCCGTGGTATGCCTTCCCTCCCCCCATTTTCCCCTTTGAAACTCCACTCCCCATCATATTCCCTCCCCCTCTCAGTCTCTCTTTTATTTTGATGTCATCATCTTTTAAAAAAATTTTTTTGTTTTTTATTTATTTATTTGAGAGCGACAGACAGAGAGAGAAAGAAGCAGATAGATAGATAGAGAATGGGCACGCCAGGGCCTCCAGCCACTGCAAAGGACCTCCAGACGCGTGCGCCCCTTGTGCATCTGGCTAACGTGGGTCCTGGGGAATCGAGCCTCAAACTGGGGTCCTTAGGCTTCACAGGCAAGTGCTTAACCGCTAAGCCATCTCTCCAGCCCTGATGTCATCATCCTTTACCTCCTATTATGATGGTCTTTTGTAGGTAGTGTCAGGCACTGTGGGGTCATGGATATCCAGGCCATTTTGTGTCTGGAGGAGCACGTTGTAAGGAGTCCTACCCTTCCCTTGGCTCTTACATTCTTTCCACCATCTCTTCCGCAATGGACCCTGAGCCTTGGAAGGTGTGAGAGAGATGTTTCAGTGCCGAGCCCTCCTGTGTCAAGAAGTGACATATGTTTGTTTGTCATTGGGAAGACTGACATTGAGGGAGAGAAAATGGGAGGGAACAGTTGTAACTCAGGAGAGGGTCTTGTGATCCTCACTTTCTCCATTCATTAGGGAGTTGTCAGCAGCTCCATTACCATTGTTATAGACCTTGTACCACAGCATTGTTTGGTCCCAAAGTTGCCATAGCTACGTGGTCAAAGCGCTCTTTACCTCAAGATGGCATCCCAGAGGAAAAACACTACACAACATCCTATCCCTTTCCTCCGGCTCTTACATTCTTTCCCCCACCTCTTCCTCCAAGTTCCCTGAGACTTGGAGGGATGTTATTTCTGGTGTTATTTATTTATTTATTTATTTATTTATTTATTTTCTGTTTTGTTTTTTTTGAGGTAGGGTCTCGCTCTAGCCCAGGCTGACCTGGAATTCACTATGTAGTCTCAGGGTGGCCTTGAACTCACAGAAAACCTCCTACCTCTGCCTCCCGAGTGCTGAGATTATAGGCATGCACCACCACAATTTATTTTTTGTTTATTATTTATTTATTTATTTGAGAGCAGCAGACAAAGAGGCAGATAGAGAGAGGAGGGAGGGAAGGAGGGAGAGAGAGAGAGAGAGAGAGAGAGAGAGAGAGAGAGAGAGAGAGAGAATGGGCGCACCAGGGCTTCCAGCCACTGCAAACGAACTCCAGGGCTTCCAGCCACTGCAAACGAACTCCAGTCGTGTACACGCCCTTGAGCATCTGGCTAACGTGGATCCTGGGGAATTGAGCCTCGAACTGGGCCCCTTGTGCATCTGGCTAACGTGGGTCCTGGGGAATCAAGCCTCGAACCGGGGTCCTTAGGCTTCACAGGCAAGCGCCTTAACCGCTAAGCCATCTCTCCAGCCCCGCGCCACCACAATTTAAACAGTCACTTGTTCTCAGCAGCGTATCCCATTAGGAATCCATTAGCAGTCATCACTTACTGCCTATTGCAAGCTCTCCTCCACCAAGGCAGACAGCAAGAATCCTCTATGGGCACAAGCACAGATACTTAGCAGGCACTTTGACAGGGCCTTCCTATCCATCTAATGAAACAACAGCAGCGGCTTCCCCACCAGGGCTTGTGACCTCCCCAGCCACAGGCTTTTGACCAGGTTTACAGTACCAGACATGAACTCCCTCCTGCAGAGTGGGCTTTGAATCCAATCAGAAAGCTGTTGGCTGTACCCACCACAGTGGTTCCACCATCGCACAGGCAGGCACATCTTGCCTGGCATGTTGGTGATGCAGCACTTGGGGTCCGCAACTGGGCAGGACTGCTCATTGGCATTCTTTGCCAGCAGCCTACATAGCATCTTCCAGTACCATAGGAGGCAGCCAGCAGCCAGGGGGCTTCCAGCTCGGTCCAAGCTTGACTGCCTCATGTCTTGTGACCAAAACGTGCCACGTCTTCAGCAATAGGATCTTACCAACCAACAGCATTGGCGATAGTCTTTTCATTTTGGGGGTTCTCAGGGACCTCCCTGGCTAACAACTCTTAGGGGAGGTAGCCCACCCCTGGCACTGTGACCTTGTATATTTTTGGGAGATAGTTTTATAAAGCTGTTGATTATTGTAGCAGCTAGTTTGATGTGAAGATTGGACTCAATTTGTGAAACTTAAACAAATATAAATAGTTCAAATTAAACCAATTATCAATGAAAAATTCATCAACACATAATTTTTTTTGGAAAAATCTATACTCATGCTAATAAACGACTTCTCTTAATTTAAGGCACTAAAAGGGCAACGCAACTCCCACTGCAAGTGTTTTAAGAATAATTTACATTTTAGACAGTGTATACGTGTCGTATGTTTGCCAACTTAATGCCTATCATTCAGAACCACAAAGGAATACATTATGTAATTACAGCAATAATGTACCTTACAAAACGCTTTTAAATCTGGTTCTTTAGTATGGTTAGTTCCTAATGTCTTAGTAGTAAAATAATTCAATAAAGCTTGGCAAAAATGCTTTTTTTTTTTTTTTTTTTTTGCCTTTTCCTAGTCCCCATCTACAACCTGTTGAAACCTGAGGTAGGGTCTAACTCTATCCCAGGTTGACCTAGACTGGCTTGAAATTCACAAAAATCTTTATTTTTTTTTCCCCACAAAAATCTTTTTATCTTCTCTCAAATGTAAGGATTAAAGCCTTATTCCACCACACCCTGTAAGTCTGGCTATTTTTTAAATCTTTAATCTATACCTTAAAAATATGACTTAATAGAAATAAAGCAGGAAGTTCAGACCTTACACAAAATGGCTTTGAAGGAGAAAAGCACATGTAAACAGGCAATAATTTATATCTTAATGTTGTACCATAAGTTTGATCTAAAAAACATGTCATCAGTTTAAGACTTAATAACAAAGCCATCTTTTTATATACCAATAGGCTTACCCAGATTTTGAATGTCATTAGTTTTTAGGGTGGCAACTTTTGTAATTTCCATTGTTGCAAGGAAATTTAACATAAAAATCTCCAACAAGCACATAAAATAAAATTTTACATTTGGTACTTGTATTATCATCCTGAAAAAGAAATCCATTGTAATCAATCTAATTAAAGGACTTTAACTATATACTTAGAGGTATTTTGATGTTTTATTTTTGTTACCTATAGTCATTGAAAAACAGAATAGAATTGTAGAACCTGTTTTGGAAGGAAATCATTATCAAAATTTATGCTTCCAATGTTAACGTCTATAGCCTAATGAAACTTTTTCTCTTAAGATTTTAATGAATATTATATCACCCAAACAAGTAGCATTTATGGCTTCATGAATCATTTAATAAATCCAAAAATAACATTTTTATAGGTTTTAAGAAGTTAAATTACTTAAGTTTATGAATATGTACTTATAAGGTTTTTTGATATCTTATCAAAACATTCACATTTATACTTTAAGTTGACATACAAAAATATATTAAAAACAAAATTAAGAATAATGCAAAATTGAAGTGGCCACAAGGGGTGTGTATGTGTGTATATATATATATGTTTTCCAGGTAGGTTTTCACTAGTCCAGGCTGACGTGGAATTCACTGTGTAGTCTCAGGGTGGCCTCGAACTCACAGTGATCCTCCTACCTCTGCCTCCTGAGTACTGGGATTAAAGGCATGCACCACCGTGCCTGGCAGTTTATATATTTTGAATTTTACGTTGTTATTATCCTCTATTATTTTTTTACAAGACAACATACAAAAACAAACATGAAAGCACTATGGACACACATGACATAATTACATAAATCCTACGTGTACCTTAACAAAATTAAGGTGAGGCCTGGAGAGATTGCTCAGCAGTTAAGGCATTTGTCTGCAAAGCCTAGGGACCCAAGTTTGACTCCCCAGTACCCATGTAAGCCAGATGCATAGTGGCACATGCATTTGGAGTTCATTTGCTGAAGGCCCTGACACACCCATTCTCTCTGCCTCTTTCTCTCTCTCTCTCTCAAATAAAAAAATGACATAAAAGAAAATAAAAAAGAAAATTAAGTTAAAAATTAAATAAATAACAAAAAGGAAATTAAGCTGAGACTTTATATTTTTTGAGGTGTAAAATTCAATAATGTAAAAAAAGATCGCCAATAAAGTTACTTATGTAGGTCTACAGCAGACAACTTTCCATTTGATTTTGAGAGCTAAACAGCAAGGGGAGAAGTCCTTACATCTAGATGGAAGTATTTTAAAACATTTTAGGTCAAAGCTTTAATTCTTTTATTCAGTTTATATATTTTGCCCTTGAAAACTAGGGAAACTCTTTCAGATACCTAGTAAGAATCCAGATTTAAAGACATCATACACACCAAAAAAACTGGTCATGGTAGCGCACACCTTTAATCCCAGTACTCAGGAGGCCAAGGTAGGAGGATCACCATAAGTTTGAGGCCACCCTGAGACTACACAGTGAATTCCAGGTCAGCCTAGGCTAGAGCAAAACCCTACCTCAAAAAAGAAAAGAAAAGAAAAAAAACTAAAAAAGACTTATTAGGCAGGGAAAGGTTAGGAGAAAGTCAATTTTTAAAATATTTTCAATCCAGAATGTATTACTTTAAGAGTAGCTCTCCCATGGTGTCTCCAGTTGCTCTCTTTTTTTTTTTTAATTTTTTTGTTGTTATTTTTATTTATTTATTTGAGAGTGACATACAGAGAGAGAAAGAGGAAGATATATATAGAAGCCGGGCGTGGTGGCGCACGCCTTTAATCCCAGCACTCGGGAGGCAGAGGTAGGAGGATCGCCGTGAGTTCGAGGCCACCCTGAGACTCCATAGTGAATTCCAGGTCAGCCTGGGCTAGAGTGAGACCCTACCTCGAAAAACCAAAAAAAAAAAAAAAAAAAAAAAAAAAAAAAACAACAAAAAAAAGATATATATATAGAGAGAATGGGCGCGCCAGGGCTTCCAGCCACTGCAAACGAACTCCAGACGCGTGCGCCCCCTTGTGCATCTGGCTAACGTGGGTCCTGGGGAATGGAGCCTCGAACCGGGGTCCTTAGGCTTCACAGGCAAGCGCTTAACTGCTAAGCCATCTCTCCAGCCTCCAGTTGCTCTCTTGAGGGTTGGAAAGTGGTTAGACTATCTTGAGAATCAGCCTGTATATGACATCCCACCAGAAAAGCCATGCACTGTAGAAAGAGGCAAGCAAAATTATCCAACAGATGTTGGAAAGAAAAAGAGAAAGAATGCTATTTGCTGTGGCACAGTGAGAGAGGGCAAGGTTACCTCCTCCTTGGACCCAGGGTAGGTGGTCCTAGCTAATAGTGACTTTAATGGGAAGAAGAGAAGGTTGTTTCTCCAGGAGGAGGACCTGGGTCTGCAAGCAGAACTGACAGAGACGCATGACTTTGGAAGTCTCCCTTCTCATGAGCCAGATCTCATACTCTGTCTCCATCCGAGCCCACGCCGCCAGAGCCACTGTCTGGAAACCAAACATTAGTGTCAACTGCCGTCTGCAATGGCTTCATTAGTATCAACTGCCGTCTGCAGTGGCTTCAAGAGTTCTTCCTCTGAGACTTGAGCCCCTGTGGGTTTTTCAAAATGTCGAAAAGGACTGGAGAGATGGCTTAGTGGTTAAAGCACTCGCCTGTGAAGCCCAAGGACCCAGGTTCTACTCTACAGATCCCATGTAAGCCAGACGCACAAAGGTGAGGCAAGGTCGCATATGCTCACTAGGTGGCACAAGTGTCTGGAGTTCGATTTCAGTGGCTGAGGCCCTGGCACACCAATTCTCTCTCTCTCTCTATCTCTCTCTCTAAAAAAAAAAAAAAGTTGAAAAAACTTATATCTTCTTTCTTCTCTGTGGAAAAGTATTCCTCTATGTTACCCTGACTGGATTAGTCCTGAGGATGGGTGGAAATTTTGAGGTTAAGATCCCGGAAAGGACCCCTACATTCACCTGGCCAGTCTCTTGGCACCACTGTTCAAGGACAAGCATGGTTGTCAGAGGCCTTGTTCTGAGCCACTGCACACTGATTTTGAAGAGGTTCTACATTTATTTGTGAAAGTCAGATGAATTAGTAATGTACACACACGAAGCCTTCTCTTCTTTCTTTTCCTTCCCCTTTTGTATATATTTTAGAGACACACAGAGAGAATTGGCACACCAAGTCCTCAGCCACTGCAATTGAACCCCAGACGCTTGCGCCACCTAGTGGGCATGTGCAACCCTGCGCTTGCCTCACCTTTGTGCGTCTGGCTTATGTGGGATCTGGAGAGTCGAACATGGGTCCTTAGGCTTCGCAGGCAAGTGCTAAGCCATCTCTCCAGCCCCTCCCTTATGTATTTTTAACTAAAATTTTAAATTAACGTAAAATGTGTTCATATTTATGGTGATAGTACAATTCAATATATGTATACAATGAGGAATGACCATACAGGGGTAAATAACACTTTCATCTCCTCAAACACTAGTCAGGGTTTTTTTTTAAAGGTTTAAAAAAAAATTTTCTTGTTCATTTTTATTTATTTATTTGAGAGTGACAGAGAGAGAGAGAGAGAGAGAGAGAGAGAGAGAGAATGGGCATGCCAGGGCCTTCATCTACTGCAAACGAACTCCAGATGCGTGCATCTGGCTAACATCGGTCCTGGGGAATTGAACCTTGAACCGGGGTCCTTAGGCTTCACAGGCAAGCGCTTAACCACTAAGCCATCTCTCCAGTCCACTAGTCAGTTTTTGTGCTGAGAACCTTTGAGCTCCGCATCATTTCGGCAGATGTGATAACTCATTGTAGAGTGTATTTTGATCATATCCCCTCCTGTTACTCACTCCCATGTCCCCCTTCCTCTGAACCCCTTTTTCTTTTCAACTAGTCCCTCTTCTACTTTGTTGTCCTTTTTTTCCCCCTCCACTATCCATGATAGAATATTGATGGGCCCAATATGGCACAGGTCTTATGCAGGTAACAGCAGTCGCTGTGAGGTGTTGAATGCAATGGCCTCTTCATGTCTGGAAGACATCATTCCAAAGCACTTCTCCTTACCCGCTGGCTCTTACATTCTTTCCAGCTTCTCTGCCGCAATAGTCCCTGAGCCTTGGAGGAGGTGACAAAGTGTATTCTCAGAGTCACTCACTCCCAACGCTAAAGTGGGAGGGTTTTATTTTTGTTGTTGTTGTTTTAAATATATATATATATTTATTTATTTATTTGAGAGAGAGACAGAGAGAGAATGGGCACGGCAGGGCCTCCAGCCACTGCAAACGAACTCCAAATGCATGCGCCCCTTGTGCGTCTGGCTTACGTGGATCCTGGAGAATAGAACCGGGATCTTTTGGCTTTGCAGGCAAACGCCTTAACCGCTAAGCCATCTCTCCAGCCCTGTTGTTTGTTTTTTAAAGGAAGCGGTGGGTTTCCTACCTCTTCCTTTAGTCCCCTCCTTCTCCCTCCCATGGCCCTCTCTTGGCTGCTCCTCTGACTTTGCTGTGCTTTGTTTGCAGGGTGTGCTGGCCCCATCTGAGCCCTGCTGGAAGATTCGGCTGTTTATGTGGGAGCCAGTGCTGTTTGGGACCTGGGGTGGTGTGTTCACATCCTGCATGATCAACATTTGTGGGGTCGCCCTTTTTTTGAGGACCGGCTAGCTAGTGGTGTGTGCTGACCTGGTGCTCCTAGAACCTCTGGTGGGCCTGTTCCATGCAAATTCATCACACTTGGCATTCCACAGTGTAGAGAACAGATTTCTGAAACCCAGGGGCACCGAAGCATGAAGCAGGGAGTCAGCACAGGGCATATCTGGCACTGTATTTGAGATAGAGGAAGAGAGAGAAAGAGGCAGAGAGAGAGAGAAGAGAGAAGGAGAATGGGCGTGCCAGGGGCTCCAGCTGCTGCAAACCAACTCCAGACACATGCACCACTTTATGTATCTGGCTTATGTGGGTCCTGGGGAATCGAACCAGGGTCCTTTGGCTTTACAGTCAAGTGCCTTTTACCGCTAAGCCATCTCTCCAGCCCCTGGCACTGCGTCTTCAATGAGAACCTGAGCTTCAGAGGTTCTGATGACAGCCTCACCATGGGTTAAACTCTGTGGGGTCAGTTCTCATTGCAGATGGGACTAGAGACTGGGTAGAGATGAGATCAGTGTAGTTTTGCCTCCAGCTTGTGGCTCTTCTGTTCTCCCAGGTGTTCGTTTCACCACCTGGTGCTGTCCCGATAGACCAGCTCCTCACCCACCTGGGGGTGCCTTCCTGCCCTGCTCCTGGCCCTGCGTGTGTCAGAGGAGCAGCGTCCTTATCTCTCAGAGACGTGTGGCCTAGGATAGACACTCCTGTAACAGCTGCCGGTGGCTGGTTTGTTTTTCTTTGCACAGAAACCCAAGAACCTTTCTGCCTAGGATGCAGAAGCGCCCTAAGGCTTTCTGTGCAGTTGTGTTCCCTGAACATACTTCCCAGACCCTCACACTGCTCCTCCTCACACAGGGGGACTTGAGTAGATCACACAGGCTACCCAGAACAGAAGGTCACAGTGACCCTCCTACCTCTGCCTCCCAAGTGCTGGGATTAAAGGTGGATTTTTTTGTTGTTGTTGTTTAATTAATGCACAGAAAGCTTAGATCAGGATTGATAAGATCTCTGATGTCAATGTTAGGAATTCATGCCTTTTACAACCCTGCAAATTTTGTAGAGACCCCAGACTTATACAACATACAAAGCCTCTGACTCAGGTTCTCCTCATCTTGGCAGCAGTTTCAGGCTTCAGTGATCTTCCCTGATTGTTCCCTTCCTGGGCCTGTTTTGCTGCCTATCGCCTCTCTGGCCCGTGTGCAAGGGAGGCCCATCAATCTGCCTCTGAGGCAGTAAAGGGCTGATCATTGGTATTTCTGGCTTGCTGGGCTCTGCTCCACACAGAGATGGTTCTGGAAAGTTAGAGGAACAATGGGTCTATGTTGATTCTTCTACCCTTTAGCCCTCTCACTTTATTTATTTGATGTTTTAGAAATGCTATTTAAAAGCTGGAGAGATGGCTCAGCTGTTAAAGGAACTTTCTTGCAAAACCTGATGGCCCAGGCCCATGTAAAGCCAGATGCACAAAGTAACACATGTGTTTGGAGTTTGTTTGCAGGGCCAGGAGGCCCTGGTGTGCCTATTCTCTCTCTCAATCTCTCTCTTTTTTTTTTTTTTAAATTTTTGAGGTAGGGTTTCACTCTAGCCGAGGCTGACCTGGAATTCACTATGTAGCCTCAGAGTGGCCTCGAACTCACAGTGATCCTCCTATCTCTGCCTCCGAGTGCTGGGATTAAAGGCGTGCGCCACCACGCCCGGCCTCTCTCTCTCTCTTTGATTGCAAATAAATAACCAATAACAATCCTTTAAAAAGTGTTAATTCTGTCCCCAAAGTGAAGGCACAAGATGGTTTATTTGTTCATTGCTACATAAGAAATTGCTCTAGCACATAGCCTCTTACAACACACAAGACTTCAGTGGTTTGGGATCCAGGTGCTTGAGGCCCCTATAAGGCTCCAAAACTGTCAGTCCAGGCTGCACCTGGGGACTCAACTTCCCAAGAACAAGTAGCAGTTTCAGGCCTTTGTCCTGATCATGTGAGCCTCTCTTAACAAGTCCACAGACCCTGGGTGGGGGGAATGTAGAAAGGGAGAGAATGAACCTGTCTGAGATGGCAGCCAGGATATTTTTAGTACCTTAATTCCAGAAGTGACATCTCATCACTTCTGTAAGATTCTAGTCATTAAAAGAGAGACACTAGGTCTGGAGAGATGGCTTAGCAGTTAAGGTGCTTGCCTATGAAGCCTAAGGACCCAGGTCCCACGTAAACCAGATGCACATACTAGCGCATGCATCTGGAGTTGGTTTGCAATGGCTAGAAGCCATGGTGTGCCCATTCTCTCTCTCTCTCTCTGTCCCTCTCCCTCTCTTTGTCTCTAATAACTAAAAATAAATCTTAAAAAACAAGTGAGCCACTATATGGATAAAACGAAGAGCCTAAACTGAAAGAATGTGCATGCTTAGTTTTGCACTTCAAAAAGCATTTTAATTTTTATTTTATTTATCCATTTTGAGAGAGAGAGAGAGAGAGAGAGAGAAAGGCAGATAGAAAGAAAGGGTGTGCCAGGGCATCCAGCCACTGCAAACTAACTCCAGATGCATATATCCCTTTGTGCATATGGCTTACCTGGGTTCTCTGGCTTTGCAGGCAAGTGCCTAAACCACTAAGCCATCTCTCCAGCCCTCTAGCCATTGCAAACAGACTCTAGACACATGTGCCACCTTGTGCATATGGCTTTACATGGGTACTGGGCAATCAAACCTGGGTCCTTTGACTTTTCAGGCAAGTGCCTTAATTGCTAAGCCATCTCTTCAACCCATAGCTCTTTTGTTATACCTTGATGCAGCCCTTAGTATCCCATAAATTTACATTTTATTTCTTTTTTTAAAGTATTTTACTTATTTATGAGAGAAAGTGGCAGATAGAGAGACAGAATGGGAGCACCAGGGCCTCTAGCCACAGCAAACGAACTCCAGGTGCATGCGCTACCCTGTACATCTGGCATTATGTGGGTCCTAGGGAATTGTACTAGGGCCCTTAGGCTTTGCAGGCAAGTGCCTTAACCACTGAGCCATGTCTCCAGCCCTTATTTCTTTTTATTAAGGCTTTTTTTCTTTTTTATTGATAACATCCATATATAGAGACAATTTAGATAGTATAATTTTGGTTAACTCTCCTCCCTAACCCTTTTCTCCTCCATCCCCTCCCCTGATCCCACTTACACCATTTCACTCCTGATATTCTGCCCTGTGGCTTACATATATACTGTACCCTTCCCTTAAGCTCTCCCTTCTCTTCTCAACCTCATGATTACATTTGATTTTTTTCTTTTCTTTCTTTTCTTTTTCTTTCTTTCTTTTTTTTTTTTTTTGAGGTAGGGTCTTGCTCTAGCCCAGGCTGGGACCCGGAATTCACTATGTAGTCTCAGGGTGATTTTGAACTCACAGCAATCCTCCTGCCTCTGCCACCCAAGTGCTGGGATTAAAGGCGTGTGCCACCATACCCAGCTACATTTCAGTTCTTTTTTCTTTTTTACTTTTTCGAGGTAGGATCTCGCTCTAGCTCAGGCTGACCTGGATGGAATTCACTATGGAGTCTCAGACTGGCCTCGAACTCACGACGATCCTCCTACCGCTGCCTCCCAAGTGCTGGGATTAAAGGCGTGCGCCACCACGCCCGGCTACATTTTATTTCTTTATTGGTCTTGTGGTAGTGGGATGGAGTCCAGGGTCTCATGTTAAGCAAGTACTTTCCCACTGAGCTATATCCCCAGCCCTGCATTTTATTTCTGTTCTGTTTTATCTGCTTAAGGAGTTTAACATAGTGCATAAAGCCACCCATAGAACTTCAAGCTAAAAGATAAATGGGGAAAAAAAAAAAAAAACCCACAAGCGAGAGAAAGCCCAGCTACCCACAATGGGGAAAAGCACACATGGCTCTGCAGCCGTTCCTCCGAGGGCCCGCGCTGGCCACCTGAGCACTTCTAATCGGTCAGGTCTTACTTGCAGGGTAACTCCAAAGCCAGAGGAGCAACACATCCCCAAAACCACGTGCACCCAGAAGCCTCTGAAGAGGCAGTGGACAAAGGACTTTTCTTCTGGGTCTACTGTGCTATAGCCGACAGGGACTTTCTACAAGGCAGAGTAAACCAAAAGCAGTCCCTGTGAAGGCCACAGTGAAGAGTTAAAATGCAAACACTCTGAGGAGGGTGTGCATATCAACCAGCAGCGGTTAAGGCTAAGGTAGCAGAATGGTGGGAGAAAGAGTAGGGAGACTAGAAAGGTGTCCGGGCTCTAGTTTCCTGCAGTCCTTGGTCTCCAACCCAGACCAGTAGTGGAGCCCAAACACTATCTTGTGAACAGGGAGCAGACAACAACCCGTGACTCGCAGGACACCTCTCAGCCCATTTTAAGGCTATTGGGCTCACTCCTAATTCTCTCTCTCTCTCTCTTTTTTTTCCCCGAGGTAGGGTTTCACTCTAGCCCAGGCTGACCTGGAATTCACTATGCAGTCTCAGGGTGGCCTCGAACTCACGGTGATCCTCCTCCTACCTCTGCCTCCGCAGTGCTGGGATTAAAAGCATGCGCCACCACGCCCGGCCTAATTCTCTTTCAAATGCTTACTACACTTTAGTCTTGCTTTCTGGGAGTCTCCATTGCCTCTGTTCCTATAAAACAGGTGACACTACAATGAGCATATACCAAGTCTGTTTCCTTTCTCTTGCTTCTCATACTGAAATGTGTACTTAGTAAGAACTTAGCATACAGAAGCTCTGATCCCTAGAGTCATGAAGGGGAATAAAACATGTTCCTGGACTGGAGAGACGGCTTAATGGCACTTGCTTGCAAAGCATGACAGCCTGGGTTCGATTCCTTGGTATCCCTATAAAGCCAGGTGTACAAAGTAGTACATACATCTAGAGTTTGTGTTTACAGTGACAAGAAGTCCTGATGTGCCCATTCTCTCTCTTCCCCCTCTCTTTCTCCCTTTCCTTCTCACTCTTTCTCTCTCTGCTTTCAAATGAATAAAAACTAACTAAACTAACTAACATGTTCCTGCTATTAGGGTTCAAATCTAGAGTTAGGGTCTCACTTGGAAAGAGATTTGGTAAGGCACGTACTATGGATAGTATTAAGTCCTAGGAACTGGAGGGGCCCCGAGGAAGGACAGGAACAGCCCTGCAAGGAGAGAACCTGAAACACTGATCTCTTAAGGTGATTTTGGCGTTAGCTTGGAAGAACGAGCAGGAAGAGCATTCCAGAGAGGGGAACCAGCATGAATCAGAGTGCGGCAGGGGGCTGGGGAAATGGCTTAGCGGTTAAGGTGTTTGCCTGCGAAGCCTAAGGAGCCCTGGTTCAATTCCCCAGACCCCATGTAAGCCAGATGCAGAAGGGGTGCATGTGTCTGGAGTTTGTTTGCAGTGGCAGGAGGCCTGGCATGCCCATTCTCTCTTTCTTTCTGCCTCTTCCTCTCTCTCTCTCTCTCAAATAAATAAAGAAATAAAAAATATATATATGTTTTTGTTCGAGGTAGGGTCTCAGCTCTAGCCCAGGCTGACCTGGAATTTACTATGTAGTCTCAGGGTGGCCTCGAACTCACGGCAATCCTCCTACCTCTGCCTCCCGAGTGCTGGGATTAAAGGTGTGCACCACCATGCCCGGCAAGAAATATAGTTCTTTTTTTAAAAAATAGTGTGTCAGGGACACAGCTTGAGAGATTACAAGGCCCCTTGCGACCCTACCAAGTCACGTTAACTGTTCGTGATAGGCTGGCAGGAGGTCACTGGCGAGTTCGGAGCAAGGACCTTTCCAGGACGTCTGAAGGACTTGAGTCTCTCTGGTGCTTCCTGGTCTCTCCCTGCCCCTTCTGTGCCCTCCAACCCTGACCCTGCTCTCTCTCTCTCTCTTCTGCTCTAGGGAAACACAGAAGTGCTCCTGGTGTCCATTGTCATCTTCGTCACCCTCATCACCACGTTGTCTGGCATCGGCGTGGGAAACGTGGCGGGATGGGCAGTGGTGGCGTCTATTCCCTGATCTCCTCGGTCCTTGGTGGGCCGGAGGTACCACTGGGCTGCTGTATGCATTTGGACAGGGGAGGCCTTAGCGCCCACCACCTCCTCGTCTGCCCTCTGCAGCCTGTCTTCTCTTCCCTTCTCCATTCTTATCACATCTGATGGCTTGGGTGGCCTTGAGGTAGGCCACTAGCCCTTGTGTGTACGCTTTGAGGGGGAGAATACCGGTGTGGTGGCCGCCCAGCTGGATGGACAGAGGCACACAGAAATCCTGTGAGCAGAGAGAAGTTCTATGGCGTATCTACAGCTTATCCAGTTAAAACACAGGGACAAAGAGTTAATACTGGGGAGATAAAATAGAGAAATAAAGAAGTGGCTTTTGAAGGGAGGGGGCTGGGAAGATGGCTCAGTGATTGAAGGTGTGCACTTGCAAAGTCTCCTGGGCCTGGCTTCAGTTTCTAAGCCACCCACATAAAGCGTGTTGTGCACACATGCATGTGCACACACACACACACACACACACACAAACACACACTCATAAATACATAAGCAAATAAATAAATAAACTATTTTAAAAAAAAGAAAGGAAGGGCTGGAAAGATGGCTTAGCGGTTAAGGCACTTGCCTGCAGAGCCTAAGGACCCAGGTTCAATTCCCCAGAACCCAGTAAGCCAGATGTGGAAGGTGGCGCATGTGTCTGGAGTTCCATTGCAGTGGCTGGAGGCCCTGGCACACCCATTCTCTCTCTCTTTCACTCACTCTCTTTCTCATAAAAAAAAGGAAAAAAAAGGGAAAAAATAATGATTTTCTTTTCTTTTCTTTTTTTGAGACAGAATCTCACTTTGTAGTATAGGCTAACCTTGACTTGATGGTGATCCTCCTGCCTCAGTCTTGCAAGTGCTGGAATTATAGGCATGAGTAACCATGCTTGGCTAAAATAGTTATTTTAAAAGCTGGGACTGGAGAGATGGTTTAGCAGTTAAGGCACTTGTCTGCAAAGCCTAAAGACCCAGGTTCAGATCCCTAGTACCCACATAAGCCAGATGCACAAGGTGGTGCATGCCACCTTGGAGTTCCTTTGCAGTGGCTAGGAGCCCTGGCACACCCATTCTCCCCTTTCTCCCTCTCTCTTTCTCTCTCTCTCTCAAATAAAATAAAAATATTTAAAAAAATCTTTAAAGCTGACAAAATCTTGTCATTGTCCCACATGCTTCCAAACTCACCCTCTCCCATTTTTGAGACTCAGCTAGCAGGTCTGCCCTGTGGACTCAGACCCTGTGGCCAGAGGAGGGGACTACATCTAGAGACCCTCCTTATTCCCTGTTCCGCTGACCTCGGTGAGCCTGACGGGCTTCTCTGAGGCTGTTTACTTGGGTATGAAAATGCTTGGCTACAGTCTTTACTGACATGTGTGAAAGCATTTATAATGGCTAATGTGCTCTACGCTGGACTCTGTATAGAAACAGTAGAGGATTTGACAGCTTTTATAGGCCTAACAGAGGCCTGGAGTTCTCATTAGGGAAGTTAACACATACGCAAGACCGACAGTTTGCCAACTTCAACCTAAATCAGGATTTTGTGTCTCAAGAGGATTTGGAAGGGCAGCTCTGATCCTCCAGTTAGGCCCCCAAAGAAGAATTTTGTTAATGCCCAACTTTTCTAAAACAAATGCATAGGGCAGAGGTGATCCCTAAAAACAAGCCCCCCTCTCTGTTTAAAATAGTGGGCAACGCTCTGCGCCTTATGCGGCAGGGAGTTAAAGAGAAGTTTTGCATAGAATGGTAAAGAAAAGGGAAAGCCTATAGATTATAAACTTCAGGAGGAAATGAAAAAACACTTTTAAAATATAATCAACTCTGAAATGTTTACACAGATCTCCAGTCATGCTTTTCAAGCAAGAATGAATTTCCAGCCGCAACACCACCCTGGCTCAGCTGGCTTGCTAGGGAAGGCCTGGCAATAGCTAAGCGTCCACAGCTTGTGCCCCAGGTTCAGCTGTTGTAAGCTGGGGTATAGGTGGAGGCCTTGAATTCTGGGCTGTTTCCTGAACTGAAGCTATCCTGGGATAGACTATAAGGTGCTCCATGTAGGTTTCTTTTTTGTATAAACATAGTAGTTTTCCTAAAATTTGTTTTGGCATGTTTTGAGGTAGGATCTCACTCCAGCCCAGGCTGACCTGGAATTCACTATGTAGTCTCCAGGTGGCCTTCAAACTCATGGTGATCCTCCTACTTCTGCCTCCTGAGCGCTGGGATTAAAGGCGTGCCCCATCATGCCCAGCTTAATATGTTTGTTTTTATGTTCTTGTCATAAAATTCTTTTCAAATTACAAAATGATCTCCATCATAGCCAGTTAACACATCAGAGAGTAAGGAAAATGTTTCTCCCCATACCTTGAAGCGGTTGATGTAAGCATCTTGAATTGTCTTCTGAGGTTATTCTTGCTGCTTATTGATTCACACTCATGAGTTTTTTTTAAGTTTATTATTTATTTATTTGAGAAAGAGAGAGAGAGAGAGAGAGAGAATGGGCGCGCCAGGGCCTCTAGCCAATGCAAATGAACTCCAGACGCATGCACCACCTTGTGTATCTGGCTTTACTGGGGAACCTGGGTCCTTAGGCTTTACTCATAGGTAACCGTCTTAGCTGCTAAGCCACGTCTCCAGCCCCCCTACTCATGAATTTTGCGTTTGCAAAAAGTAGGGACAAGGGGCTGGGGGGAATGCATGAGCACTTAGTCGCTTGCAAAGCCTGCTAGTCCAGGTTCCCCAGTACCCATTAAAGCTAGATGCAAAGTGGCACGTGCATCTGTGGGCCCAACACACCTACAACAATGTGGGGGGGGGTGGAGTCAGGAGAACCCAAAGCCTTAGGCTAGCTTAGTCTGACGTTCATTTGCAGTCTGGCAATTCGTTAGCAATGGTGAGAGACCCTGCCCCAAAGAAGGCAGAGCACAAACACCTCTTTGCTGTTCTCTGACCTCCATATGGGTGCCCTAGTGCACATGCACCCGCCTCCACACGAACATAAAAACAAGTGGCCTGGCGTGGTGGCGCATGCCTTTAATCCCAGCACTCGGGAGGCAGAGGTAGGAGGATTGCTGTGAGTTCGAGGTCACCCTGAGACTACGTAGTGAATTCCAGGTCAACCTGGGATAGAGTGAGACCCTACCTCGAAAAAACAAACAAAAAAAAAAATTTAAAAAGTGGACTGGAGAGGTTGCTCAGTGGTCAAAGGCACTTGCTTCAAAGCCTGAAGGCCTGGGTTTGATTCCCCAGTACCCACGTAAAGCCAGCTGCACAGAGTGGCACACGCGTCTGCTATTTCTTTTCAGTGGCTGGAGGCCCTGTCACGCCCATACTCATTCTCTCTTCTTTTTATTCCCAGATAACAATTGTATAATTTGTTTCTTTGCTTAGTTTTTAATTTGTATTTATTAATTTCAGGCAGAGACAAAGAGAGAGGGAAAGCAAATGGTCATGCCAGGGCCTCTTACTACTGCAAACAAACTCCAAGCACATGTACCACTTTGTGCATCTGGCTTACGTGGGTACTCGGAAATTGAACCTGGTCCTTAGGCTTTGTATGCAAGTGCCTTAACTGCTAAGCCATCTCTCCAGCCTGAACATATTTATTTATTTATTTGAATTGTTTTGTTTTGTTTTGCCTTTTTGAGGTAGAGTCTCCTTCTAGCCCAGGCTGACATGAAATTCAATGCATAGTCTCAGGCTAGGATTAAAGGCATGCGTCATAATGCCCAGATATCTTTCTATCTTCTATCTATCTATCTATCTATCTATCTATCTATCTATCTATCTGATATTTTGAGAGAAAGAGGCAGAGGGAGGGAGAGAGAAAGAGAGAGAGGAAGAGGAGGGAGGGAGGGAGGGAAGGAGAGAGAGAGAGAATGGGCATGCCATGGCCTTTAGCCACTGCAAATGAACTCCAGTCACATGTGCCACCTGTGCATCTGGCTTATGTGTGGGTACTGGGGAATTGAACCTGGGTCCTTTGGCTTTGTAGGCAAGTGCCTTAACCGCTAAGCCATCTCTCTGGCCCTATTTATTTATATTTTTAAATTTTTTTATTGACAGTTCCCATTCTTACAGACAATAAGCCACGATAATCCCCTCTCCTCCCCCACTTTCCCCTTCACAACTCCACTCTCCATCACATCCCCTCCCTCTCTCCTTTAGTCTCTCTTTTATTGTGATGTCATTGACTTTTCTTCCTATTAGGAGGGTCTTGTGAAGGTATTACTAGGCACTGCAAGGTCATGGATATTGAGGCTAATTTCTGTGTGGACATTGTAAGGAGTCCTCCCCTTCCTTTGGCTCTTACATTCTTTCTGCCACCTCTTCCGCAATGGACTCTGAGCCTTGGAGGGTGTGATAGAGATGTTTCAGTGCTGAGCACTCCTCTGTCACTTCTTCTCAGCACTTATGTTGCCTTTTGGGTCATCCCAGTGGTCACTACCATCTGAAAAGTGAAGCTTCTCCAACCAAAAGTGAGAGTAGCGTTAATGTATGGATATGAACGTCAAGCGAATTGCTTACAGAGCAGTTTGGTGAGCATAATATATGCATTCAGCCAGACAAGAGCAGGCTTTACACTCCCAAGGCTCATGACCTCCCCTGCCATAGGGTTGTAATTAGGTTTTCAGTACCAGGCATGCATTCCCTCCCATAGAGCGGGCCTCCAGTCCAATTAGAGAGCAGTTGGTTTCCCCAAGAACAGACACGCCGCTTTTGCACCCTTTTGCTCATTTGGCCTGGCTGGCCAAACTTGAGGCTTCCAATGTCCACTGTTTTCACCACGGATGGCTTCTGACCTCACAGGGCTGCATGCAGTGCAGCTATTTCTAGCTTTCTGTCATCTGGTCTACAGAAAGAAGGGTTTCAGCTCAGCCCCAGCTTGATTCCTCAGTGACCTTGCTGCCCAGACATGTGGAGTCTTCAGCAGTAGGGTCTTACCATCTGTGTCTGGTAGGAAACCAAGAGCCTTGGCAATAGCCTGTAATGTTTTGGGGGCAACAGGGTCCTCCCTGGCCAACAACTCACTGGAAGGTATCCCATCCTTGGCACTGAAAATTTTCTAATAGCAATCTATGGCTTCTGGATGTGTCATTATCCAAAAAAGTAGGCTTTCATATGTCTTATTCACAATATCTTGAATTTTGATTGACCCTCTCCTCACCCTTCTTTTATGCAGTCTCTTCCTCCTGCCTCGTTTAGGCCATTCCACCCCCTGTAATTTGCTCTTCTAATTACATACATACACCAAGTCTTAAGTCCTTCCCTCTCCTCCCTCCCTTATTGCCCTTTTCTAGCTTACTGGCCTCTGCTACTGATTTTTGGTTCCAGCTCACACACAAGTCTACACATTTGTAGCTAGGATCCACATATGAAAGAGAATATGGGACGTTTGGCTTTCTGGGCCTGGGTTACCTTACTTAGTATAATCCTTTCCAGATCCATCCATTTCCCTGCAAATTTCATAATTTCATTTTTCTTTACCATTGAATAGAACTTCATTGTGTAAATGTACCACATCTTTATTATCCAGTTATCTACTGAGGGATATCTAGGCTGGCTCCATTTCCTAGCTTCTGTGAATACAGTGGCAATAAACATTGTTGAGCAAGTATCTCTAAGGTACTGAGAAGAGTCCTTAGGATATATGCCTATGAGTGCTATAGCTGCCTCATATGGTAAATCTATTTTTAGTTATCTCAGGAACCTCCATACTGATTTCCACAATGGCTGTACCAGACTACATTCCCATCAACAGTATAGAAGGGTTCCCCTTTTTCTACATCCTCGCCAACATTTATTGTCATTTGTTTTCTTTGTTTGTTTGTTTGTTTGTTTGCTTCTTGTTTTTTTTCTCAATTTTTATTAACATTTTCCATGATTATAAAAAATATCCCATGGTAATGCCCTCCCTCCCCCCACTTTCCCCTTTGAAATTCCATTCTCCATCATATCCCCTCCCCATCTCAATCAGTCTCTCTTTCATTTTGATGTCATCATCTTTTCCTCCTCTTATGATGGTCTTGTGTAGGTAGTGTCAGGCACTGTGAGGTCATGGATATCCAGGCCATTTTATGTCTGGAGGGAGCACGTTGTAAGGAGTCCTACCCTTCCTTTGGCTCTTACATTCTTTCCGCCACCTCTTCTGCATTAGACCTTGAGGCTTGGAAGGTGTGATCGAGATGTTACTCAGCACTCCAGTCACTTCTTTCCAGCACTATGATACCTTCTGAGTCATCCCAAGGTCACTGCCATCTGAAAAGAGAAGATTCTCTACCCAAAGTGAGAGTAGCGTTAATATAAAGGTATAAATATTAAGAGAAGTGCTTACTGGGCAGTTTGATAAGCATAGTATATACATTTTTCCAGACATCAGCAGATGTTACACCCTTAGGGCTCATGACTACCCCTGTTTTAAGTTTTCAGTATCAGGGATGTATTCCCCCCCATGGAGTGGGCCTCCAGTCCAATTGGAGGGAAGTTGGTTTCCACCATGACAGACGTGCCACTATTGCACCCGTTGGCTCATTTGGCCTGGCTGGCCAATTATAAGGCTTGCAGTGTCCACTGTTGAGTATCTTCACTGGTGGTATCTCTTTCTCCCATTGCACTACATGTAGAATGGCTTCTTCCAGCTTCCTCTCAGCTGGTCTACATGGAGGAGGTTCTCAGCTCAGTTCCAGCAGGATTTCTCAGTGGCCTTGCAGCCCAAGTATGTGGAGTCTTCAGCAATATCATTTTTGTTTGTTTGTTTGTTTCTTTTGGTTTTTCGAGGTAGAGTCTCACTCTGGCTCAGGCTGACCTGGAATTCACTATGTAGTCTCAGGTGGCCTCGAACTCTCAGCAATCCTCCTACCTCTGCCTCCCGAGTGCTGGGATTAAAGGCATGTGCCACCACGACCAGCTCTATTTGTTTTCTTGATGATAGCCATTCTGACAGGCATGCGATGGAATCCCAAAGTAGTTTTCATTTGCATTTCCCTGATGGCTAATCTCTTCTTACTCACTCTCTCTCTCTCTCAAGTAAATAAAATATTTAAAAAAAAATTGGTCTGGGGAGATGGCTTAGCAGTTAAGACGCTTGCCTGCGAAAACTAAGGACCTATGTTCGACTCTCCAGATCCCACATTAGCCAGATGCACAAAGGTGAGGCAAGCACAAGGTCTCACATGCCCTCTAGGTGGCGCAACTGTTTGATTTCAGTGGCTGAGGCCCTGGCATGCCAATTCTCTCTGTCCCGCTCTCTAAAATAAAAAATAAAAAAATAAATGAAAATAGAAATTGAAAAGTAGTGACGAATGTCATTCTTTCATGGTGTATACGTTGCATTTAATATTAAGCCACAAATGATCCTGTATCTGATCAGTGCTGTTGACCCATGTTTTTAAAGTAAAGGAGTGACCTAATTCCATGTAACATGAACATATCAAAATTTACAGTACACTTAGGATCTCCATCCTTTTACTCTCTTCCTTATAAGTTTTATTCCTTTTTCATTCCTTTTATTTTCTTTTTCACATTTCCTCCTTAATTCCTAACCAGGATACCAGGTGTTATCTATTTTATTGATGTTTTTCTTAAAGGTTCACCTTTGGTTTTTGTATCCTTCCTTTCTTTCTCCCTCTCTTTCTTTTTATTTATTGATTTACTTTTTTTTTTTTTTTTTGGTTTTTTTGAATGGTTTTTTGAAGTAGGGTCTCACTCTAGCCCAGGCTGACCTGGAATTCACTATGGAGTCTCAGGGTGGCCTCGAACTCACGGCGGTCCTCCTACCTCTGCCTCCTGAGTGCTGGGATTAAAGGCGTGCGCCACCATGCCCGGCGATTTACTTATTTTTTGAGGTAGGGTCTCACTCTAGCTCAGGCTGAACTGGAATTTACTATGTAGTCTCAGGGTGGCCTTGAACTCAAGGTGATCCTCCTACCTGTGCCTCCCAAGTGCTGGGATTAAAGGCGTGCACCGCCATGCCCAGTTTAGGTTTTTGTAACCTTTCTTGCACATGCATGTGTGTTTGTGGTATATGCATGTGTGTATGGGTACTTGTGAGGGGCATATGTATAAATACATGTGTGTAGAAGACAGCCCCTAGTATCATCCTTGGAACATTGTTCCTCTCCTATGAGATAGTCTCTCACTGACCCAGAGTTCACTAATTAGGCAAGACTGCCTAGCCAGTGAGTCCAGGGATCTGTTTGTCTTTACCTTCCAGCACTAGGATAACAGACAGATGTGACCTCACCCAGAATTTCCACATGAGTACTGGGAATTGCACCCAGGTTCTCATACTTGCAAGGCAAGCACTGTACCGACTGAGCTGTATCCCCAGCCCCATCGTTTCCTTTCTCGCATTTTTCTTCTATTATATTAATTTCTTATTTCCCTGTATAATACTTCTTTTATTTTCTCTTATGATGTGTAGAATACCACCTGTATATGAACTCCCCTACAGTTAAAATCCATGGGCTGCAGAGATGGCTTAGCGGTTAAGGCACTTGCCTGCAAAGCCAAGGGATCCTGGTTCGATTCCCCAGGACCCACCGTTAGCCAGATGCACAAGGGAGCACACGTGTCTGGAGTTCGTTTGCAGTGGCCAGAGGCCCTGGTGCGCCCATTCTCTCTCTGTCTATCTCTCTCTTTCTCAAATACATAAAAAAATATTTTTAAAAATAGAAAAAAAATAAATAAATTCATATTCCCTTCTGGCCTTTACCCAGGACTTTTGGGCACCTGCTTTCCAAGGCACTTCTCTTTGGACAGCAACTGACACACTATCCCCGGAATGCGTGCAGCAGGCTTAGCAAATATGAAGTCTCTGGAGAGGCGCCACGAGCATTGAAGATTTTTCAAAAAGAAAAGTGCTTTTATTCTTGGTGGTGGCACAGGAAGCAAATTTATAAACATGAAATAATAATTATGAACCCAGATTGACAGTAAGCATAATATTTATTCAGAAATAAAAGGGAAAAGAAAGACTTTATGGGGGGGGGAAAAGGAACCTGAATGAGGTCCTAACTGAATTTTATCCCTGGGAGAAAGGAAAGGGCAAGGCTCCCCTGATGAAAGTAACTAGCGGAGCCTGGGGTTCAATGAAGGGACAAATCTGAGAAGAGAAGGGAGCTGAAGATTGCACAAAGCAGTACTGTTGTCATTTTCAACTTCTCATTTGGAATTATTTCCGCTATTTCTAAGAATATAAAATTAAGGCTCTTAGGAAAATATAAAATAAACATGTAGCCAAAGATATCATTTCATGCACAAATTACTGGAGGAGCCAATACGATGCTTAAGAGCACTGAGAACCCTGCATGGGTGGATGATGCCGCTGCCAGAAGCCATAGGTCATTAAACGAAGGTCCCAGTGCCAGAGGTAGATGCCTCCCTCCGAGATGTTAGTCAAGAAGGTTACCCAAACAATACAGGTTATTGCTGTTGCTCTTGATTGTCCACTAGAACTAGAAGACACCGCAAGCTTTAGTTACAGGATGTAGATAAATCAAGAAGACACCACATGCTTTGGTTACAGGACGTAGATAAATCAAGAAGACACCACAAGCTTTGGTTACAGGACGTAGGAGGATCGATTGTCGTGAGTTCGAGGCCACTCTGAGACTGCAGAGTGAAAGTGAATTCCAGGTCAGCCTGAGCTGGAGTGAGACCCTACCTCATAAAACAAAACAAAACAGGGCTGGAGAGATGGCTTAGTGGTTAAGCGCTTGCCTGTGAAGCCTAAGGACCCTGGTTCGAGGCTCGATTCCCCAGGACCCACGTTAGCCAGATGCACAAGGGGGCGCACGCATCTGGAGTTCGTTTGCAGTGGCTGGAAGCCCTGGCGTGCCCATTCTCTCTCTCTCTCTCTCTGTCGCTCTCAAAAAATAAACAAAAAAATTAAAAAAAAAAAAAAACAAGACACCGCAAGCTTTGGTTACAGGATGTAGATAAATCAAGAAGACACTGCAAGCTTTGGTTATCGGACATAGACAAATCAAGCTTTCCTAGGACCAAAAGGTGCTTTTCAGGTTGCCAGGGAAGAAAAGTTATCAGCAGTCTCACTTAACTATGGACCACGATTCACTACCAACCTGCCAAGCCAGATGTGCAATAGTGGCATGTCTGTTGCGGGGGATAACCAACCACTTCCTGATTGGGTTTGAGGCCTACTCTGCAGGAGGAAATTCATGCCCATAGAGGGCTGGGAAGATGGCTCATTGGATAGAGCCCTTGCTGCTCAGCCTGGAATGCCAGAGTCCGATGCCCAGACCTCATGTAAAAATCCAGAAGCCACGTCAGGCTTCTGTAATCCCAGCATACTGACTGAGATGGGAAGTAGAGACAAGAACATTTCCCAGAAGCTTGTAGCGAGCTCAGCAAAGAGTAGCAGAGTGAGAATCTAGAGAGACACTGCTTCAATGAGGTAGAAGGCAAGGAACAATCCAGAAGTTGTCCTCTGACTTCCATATGGGCACCATGGTACATGTGTGCCTACACACACACACACACACACACACACACACCCATGGATGGGAACCATAAGCTGTAATGAGGAAGCTGTGATTATTGTTTTGCTAAATGGACATGTTGAGCCCATCAAGTTTACCTTTTAAATATTTATGTTGGGCTGGAGAGATGGCTTAGCAGTTAAGGCGCTTGCCTGCGAAGTCTAAGGACCCAGGTTCCATCCTCCAGTACCCACATAAAGCCAGATGCACAAGGTGGCGCATGCGTCTGGAGTTCATTTGCAGCGGCCGGAGGCCCCAGCGTGTCCATTCTCTCTCTCTCTATCCACCTCTCTCTCTCTCTGTGTCAAATAAACAAATAAATAAGAATTAAATATTTATAGATATGTCCATAGATTGGTGCTGCTCTTGGCTTTTTGCAGAGGGTGGTAGTTAGTGCAGAGACTTGAAACTGGTCGAATGCTGAGAATAAGCGACTGTTGAATGCTCAGCCCGAAATGGGGCATCTATATCTCCCTCTCCGAGGCTTAGGGACTACTGCAGAAGAGGAAGCAGGGAAGCAGGGAAGGATTGCTGTCTTCCTGACATGATTCGTCCATTGCAATCATGAACTGTCAACAGCTGTGGTCACCTGCACAGTGCTGAGCCTGCCAACATTCCAACATGGACGGGAGGACAGGGTCATAAGGGCTCGTGCTTCCCTGAGGAGCTGTTGGCACTTACTGGTTGCTTGGGGGGGAAGGAAAGACATTTTCTTCGGTGGAGTAGCCACTGGAAAATTGCCCATGTTCCAAGAATGAACCCCACCACCCACCCATTTTCATACAAGCAACCCAAATTAAACTCACTGAGTCACCCCCCCCAAAAAAGTTATCAAAGTAGAAGGGGGACTAGCTGGGAAGAAGAAGGGGTTCGTTGGAGGTAAGAGTGGGAGGGGGACAGGAGAGGGTAGGTGGGGGTGAATATGATCAAAATATATTCTATGCAGGCATGAAATTATCAAATTAATTAGTTAAGTATTAAAAAGAGCACTCAGGGGCTGGAGAGATGGCTTAGTGGTTAAGCACTTGCCTGTGAAGCCTAAAGACCCCCGTTCAAGGTTCGATTCTCCAGGACCCACGTTAGCCAGATGCACAAGGGGGCGCACGCGTCTGGAGTTCATTTGCAGTGGCTGGAAGCCCTGGGCGCACCCATTCTCTCTCTTTCTCTGCCTCTTTCTCTCTTTGTCTGTCACTCTCAAATAAATAAATGAATAAAAAGAGCACTCAGAAGCTAGGTGTGGACCAAATAGGACACATTCATAATTTATTAAATTGCCTAATTTAATAAAAATGCTATGATAGATTTGCTAGGTTAGATACAAAACTAATGTATTGCAGGACTATAAATCCTAAATTTTTGAGTTATCTACTCACCTGTCTGTATTGGCAAAAACACTTGTAAGTTGGGCTGGAGAGATGGTTCAGTGGTTAAAACACTTGCCTGCAATGCCTAAGGACTTGGGTTTGATTCCCTAGCACCCACATAAAGTCAGATGCACAGTGGTGCACTCATTGGGAGTTCATTTGCAGTGACTGGAGGCCCTGGCATGCCCATTCTCTTTGTCTCTTCTCTCTCTCTCTCTCTCTCTTTGCTTGTAACAAAATATTTTTTAAAAATTGTAAGTTAAGGGCTGGAGAGATGGCTTAGCGGTTAAGCGCTTGCCTGTGAAGCCTAAGGACCCCAGTTCAAGGCTTGATTCCCCAGGACCCATGTTAGCCAGATGCACAAGGTGGCATACGCATCTGGAGTTCGTTTGCAGTGGCTGGAGGCCCTGGTGCGCCCATTCTCTCTCCCTCTCTATCTGCCTCTTTCTTTCTCTGTCACTCTAAAATAAATAAATAAAAAATATTTTAAAAAATTTTTAAAAAGAACTGTAAGTTAACATGTAACTTTATCAAGTCTGGGATATTTAATACATTTAATCAATAATGAATAGTGAACTGGACTCAGCAATACACTTAGACAGTCCTTGGGTAGCTTTGGGTAGAAACATTTATGTTTCAGGCTAGAGAGATCCCTTCCTTAGCAGTTAAGGCACTTGCCTGCAAAGCCTAATGACCCAGGTTCAATTCCTCAATTCCGACATAAGCCAGACGCACAAGGTGGCACATGCATCTGGAATTTGTTTGCAGTGGCTGGAGGTCCTGGCACGTCCATTCTCATTCTTTCTCAAATAAATAAATAAATAAATAAATAAATAAATAAAAATAAAATATTTAAAAAATAAAATGTTTTTTAAAAAGAAACATTCATGTTTCTAAATTTCAGATTTTTGGTGGTGGTAGGTTTTTTTTTTTTTTTGCGAGAAGCTTTCACCATGGATCTCTGATTGGCCTGTAATTAGCTATGTAGCCTAAGCTGGCCTCAGATTTGTAATGATCTTTCTGCCTCTGCCTCTCGAGTATTGGGATTACAGGCATGTGCCACCGTGCCTGTCAACTAGATGATTTAAAAAAATAGGTGGTTGGGAAGATGGCTTGGAGAAAGAAAGAGGCAGATAGAGAGGGAGAGGGAATGGGCGCACCAGGGCCTCCAGCCACTGCAAACGAACTCCAGATGCGTGCGCCCCGTTGTGCATCTGGCTAACGTGGGTCCTGGGGAATCGAGCCCCGAACCGGGGTCCTTAGGCTTCACAGGCAAGCGCTTAACCGCTAAGTCATCGCTCCAGCCCAATGCACAACTTTTAAACTGACACTACTCTGAGATTCCAGACAACCCCCAAAGACCTGTTCTATAAAAAAAAAAAAAAAACTATTTTATTTATGAGAGAGAGAGAGAGAAAGAGGCAGATGAGAGAGAGGGGGGGAGAGAGAGAGAGAGAGAGGGAGGGAATGAGTGGACATAGTAGGGTCTCCAACCACTGCAAACAAACTCCAGCCGCATGCGCCACCTTGTGCATCTGCCTTTATGTGACTCCTGGGGAATCAAACCTGGGTCCTTTGGCTTTGCAGACAAGAGCCTTAACAGCTAAGCATCCCTTCAGCCCCCAAAGAAAGGCCTTTTTGACCTGGCATTCCGGGCCAAAATAATCTTTTCATTTGGCTTGGCATTCATTCTCCCCTTGATCAAGATGTATGAACAGGGCTGGAGAGATGGCTTAGCGGTTAAGCGCTTGCCTGTGAAGCCTAAGGACCCCGGTTCAAGGCTCCATTCCCCAGGACCCACGTTAGCCAGATGCACAACGGGGTGCACACGTCTGGAGTTCGTTTGCAGTCGCGTCCATTCTCCCTCTCTATCTGCCTCTTTCTCTCTCTGTCTCTCGAATAAATAAATAAAAATAAACAAAAAAAAATTTTTAAGAAAAAGATGTATGAACAGAAACAAGGGACGCTAAGTCAGACTCCCCCGTGGGAAGGGCCTGTGGTGGCTCCCAGAGGGCAGAGCCCCAGTGCTGGGCACACATATCTGTTGGGGTGAGCAGGGCCATTCTGCTCCTGATATTTCCCCGTCTGCTGGCTCTTCCCACCTGCAATTGCTCGCCAGTGGGTTGCAGGTGCCATGTTATATCATGGGCTTTGCTGAATCCATCTCGGGTCCGCTGGGCCTTGGGAATATCTGGACTGTGCGAGGAATTTCCATCACAGTGCTTCTGGCTTCCGCTGGGGATCAACCTAGCCGGTGTCAAGTGGATAATCTGCCTCCCACTGTTGCTGCTGTTTTTTTCTGGCCATGTCAACACTGGACTTTGTGGTGGGTTCCTTCACCCACCTGGACCCAGGTAAGCCCTTTGGAGTTCCTTCTGTGGCCCGTGGATCTGCACCGCTTTATTCAAAGCAGTTCAGAGGTGTGCGTTTGCAGAAGGCCCCTCCCCCTCCACAAGCTACACAGGTGTGGGCCCTTCCTGATCAGGTGAGGGGATGTGCCTTGGCACAATTTCGTGGACTTGGAACTTTACACACACATTTTCACTTCATTTTCCATGATGCACTTTCTTTTTCTCTCTATTAGAAAAAAAATTTTGCAAAACAGAATGTTTAAGTGCTGTAATTCTACCAAAAAAGGATAAGTTGATGAATAACAATCAAATTCGTAATAACAGTGACTGGGAGAATGAAAAAGAAATAAATATGAGTGTAGAGAAGAAAAGTAGACTTAAATGTTGTCTTCTTTTTTTTCCCCTTAAAGAACTTGATGTAAATTTAACAAATGTCACAAGGCATGGAAGGACCCAACTCAGGAGGCTGAGGCAGGAGGATCATGAGTTATATATTAAGACCTTGTCTCAAGGAGAAAACAAAACTAACTAACTAACTAACTATATATATATATATATATATATATATATATATATATATATATATATATATAAAATGTTAATAATTATCATTTCTTAGAGATGGCAACATACTCAAGTTTAGTTATACTGTTTTATGCTAAATTATTTTTCAAAATCAAATACTCCTCTTACTAAGTTTAAAGATAAAAAGCAACCAGCTATAGTTTTTCACCCTTTGGAAATGGTATACCTTTGTAATGGATTAACCACTCTTTTTATTTTTATTTTAATTTTTTTACTTAGCGAGAGAGAGAATTGGCATGCCAGGGCCTCAGCCACTGCAATTGAACTCCAGACGCTTGTGCCACCTAGTGGGCATGTGCAACCTGCACTTGCCTCACCTTTGTGCCTCTGGCTTAAGTGGGATCAAGAGAGTCCAATATGTGTCCTTAGGCTTCACAGGCAAGCACCTTAACCATTAAGCCGTCTCTCCAGCCCATCACTCTTTTTATTTATTTATTTATTTTGGTTTGTCGAGGTAGGGTCTCACTCAGGTTGACCTGGAATTCACTATGTAATCTCAGGGTGGCCTCGAACTCCGGTGATCCTCCTACCTCTGCCTCCCGAGTGCTGGGATTAAAGGTGTGCGCCACCACGCCCAGCCCATCACCCTTTTTAAATCTAACCAGGTTTTACTCAGTCTCAAGGAAGCATGGCAACTCTAATCCCATATTCGTCTGTAAATGAGGTTATTCCATGGAGGTCTGAAGTTTTTCAGCTTTCTGTTTTACACCGGTTTGGTATTGATGCCAACTTTAGCTTATGCTCAGAGTGCAGAGCCAGCCCAAGGATGCTGCTGGAATGGCAATTCCCTAATACCTCCACTTTAGGACTCTGTGTCTGTCTGTCAGTAGAGACCAAACATCTACGCTAGAAAGTGGTTGGGGAGAGGCAGATGGGTGCAGCGAGTCTGCAGCCCAGACAGAAGCCTGTAGTGGTTGTGATGTTCCTAAGCACTCACCGGTGCTGGGCAGTGTTCTAAGCACATTGCATGGCTTATTTTATTCATTCTTTACATAACCTCTGGAAATGGATAGGAGCGGTTATACACACTTTGCAGATGGCCGAAGAAGCAGTTCTTTGTGGTGCTGAATGACAGAACAGGGATTTGAAGCTGAATGGGACACGATAGTTAAGTCATTCTCTTAGTCAGTCAGTAGGCCTGTTTTCATACAACATGCTGTTCTTTTGTGGTAACAATTCTGCTCCCCAATTCTGCTCTGAAGCAGCCCCAACGGGTGTCCTAAATTATAATACCATTGGGTGTGTGGAATGGTTAGTGTTCAGTTGGTGCACACGGATCTGGCCTTACCATTTGTTCAAGCGGTACATTCTAGTGTTCAGAAATTGTGACTCCTCTGAATTCCCGGAGTGCGCCCCACCCACTGACATCCTGGACCTTCCTCCAGACGCTTCCAAGTGCCTCATGATCCGGGACTTTAGAGCTCAGTGGTATCCGCATGGGCCACTTAAGTGTGGGTCTTGAAGCTTACTGCTGCTTGGAGCATCTCCGCTGGAGGAGAAGGGTCATTTTTTTTTCCCCCCTGACTTTGCACCATCCTGAAGAGACAGCCCCCAGGCTGAGCGAGACATAAAATTGTCAGCGCAAGGGAGAAATAGTCCACGCTAGTCCCCAGGTCCCAGGTGCCCCCCCCCCACCCCCCCCCCCCCCCCCGCCGACGTAGTTGCTGAGAGAGCATCATTAGTTCATTGCAGGGCGAGGTGGCTGGCCTCTTTGAAACTTCCCTAGGTTGATGTGTTTCCTTTCTTTCTGATGAAATATTTTCTTGGCTGTTCTTCTAAGTTACTCCAAATATTTCTTCTTCTTTCTCTGGTCATTACATTAGCAGTGTGTAGTGTGGACTAAAATTTGTTTCCAATAACACCCATAGCAACTGGCCCCTCTAGAATCTGTTTTTGGTATCGCTGATGTTTTATGTGGACTGTTTTCTTTGTAACCCCAAACTGAAACCAAACCATAAACCTTTAGAATGGATTTAGCAGAATGACCTGCTACTATGTTAAAAAGACATTTACATAGACATTTGAAAAAGGACTGGAACAGTATCTAAGTGTTAATGATTATCTTGTGATTATAACTATATTATTTCATTTCTACTTTTCCTTCAATTGGCTAGTTTTCTGTTTAAAAACTTTATTTGGGCTGGAGAGCTGGTTTCGCTGAAAAATGCACTTTCCTGTGACGTCTAGGAACACATGTTTGACTCTCCAGGTCCCACATAAGCCAGACGCACAAAGGTGATGCAAGTGTGCAAGGTGGCACATGCGTCTGGAGTTTGGTTTCAGTGGCTGGAGGCCCTGATGTGCCAATTCTCTCTCTCTCTCTCTCTCTCGCTCGCTCGCTCGCTCTCAATTTGCTCTCGCTCTCTTGCATAAAAAATGGCCATTGTGTTGGGCTTGCCTCAAAAAAAAAAAAACCTTATTTATTTATTTACATGTGTATGGGAACCTCAGAGTCTCTTGTTGTAAACAAATGCCCATCTGGCTTTACATGGTGGCTGGGGAATTGAACTCAGGCTAGTAGCCTTTGCAAGCAAGCACCTTTAACTGTTGAGCCATCTCTCCAGCCCCTAGTATTATTTTTTAAAAAAATTAATAAGCATTTTGGGGCAAGTTTTAGTCTCCAGAAAACTGATCAGACAGTGCAGAGGTCGCCATAAGCCTATTCTTTCTCTCCACATCTTCCTTTATTATTAATGCCTTACGTTAGTGTGATGCATTTGTTACAATTGATGGACCAATGCTGACACATTATTGTTAACTGAAGTCTATAGTTTCGGGTTCATTCTTAGTGTTGCTCATCCTGTGTTTTGAGATGGTAGGACATCATCTACCCATCAATACATTATTAAATGGAATAGTTTAACTGCCCTAAAAACTCTTCTGTGCCAGGCTGGAGAGAGATGGACTTAGCAGTTAAGGCGCTTGCTTGTGAAGGCTAAGGACCCAGGTTCGATTCCCCAGTACCCACATAAGCCAGATGACAAGGTGGTGGATTCATCTGGGGTTTGTTTGCAGTGGCTGAAAGCCCTGGCATGCCCATTCTCTCTGTCTCTTTCTATCTTCTCTGTCTCTCAAATAAATAATAAAATAAAATATTAAAAAATAACTCCTTTGTGCTATTCTAGGCATCCCTCCCCCAAACTCCAGGCAACCACTAACCTTTTAATGTCTCCATATCTCTGCCTTTTCTAGAATGTCATTTAGTTGGAATCAGAGTAGGTAGCCTTTTCAAATTGGCTTCTCTAACTCCTCACTTAGGAGTTCTTCGTGTCATTTGGGGCTCGATTGCCCAGTTCTTATCACTAAACAGTCTATTTTTGGTCAAGTAAAGTGACACATGTCTGTAATTCCAGTTCTTGGGGGAATGAGATAGGAGGATCTTGAATTCAAGGCCAGCCTGGGCTACAATGGTAAGCCTCTTTCTCAAAAACAAAAAAAACAAAAAGTAAGCAAGCTGTGGTGATTTGAATGGAAAATGATCCCAATAGACTCAAGTGTTTGAATGTTTAATTCTCGGTTTGTGGTGCTATTTGGAGAGGTTGTGGTACCTTTATGAAGTGGAGCCTTGCTGGAGGAAGTGTGTGGCTGAGGGGTGGGCCTTGAGAGGTTACGGCTGAGCCCTTCTTGACATTCTGTCTCTCTCTTTCTCTCTATTTCCTCCCTGCTGATATGAGGATGTGACACAGATATTTATTTCTTTGAGAGAGAGAATGTAGGACATCTGATTCAAGCTACCACACCCTCCACCACTCATCAACACGTTTCCTTGGGACAGAATCTATTACTGACTGCAGAGTTTGCTGTGTTCACAAGACCCAGCAATTCGCTAGTGATTCTCTGGTCTCCGTCCTTACAGGCTGGGGCAACAGACACGTGTGGCACATCCAGCAGTTTATGTGGGTGCTGGGGAATTGAATTCAGACATTCTCGGGCCCCATCAGGCACTTATGCTTACGCAGGAACTGCATGTAACTGCTGAGCAGTCTCTCCATCCCCTTATTCTATTATTGCGTTTCCTTGATGGCTATTAATACTGAGCATATTTTTTTCATAGATTTGTTGGCCATTTGTATTTTTAAAAAGATATTATATTTATTCATTAGAGAGAGCATGTGTGTGTGGGGGGGGTGGGGAGAGGCAAATACAGAGAATGGGTGTGCCAGGGCCTCCAGCCACTGCAAATGAATTCCAGATGCATGTGCCACCTTGGGCATCTGACTTACGTGGGTACTAGGGAATCAGACCTGGGTCCTTAGGCTTCACAAGCAAGTGCCTTAACTGCTAAGGCCCCATCTGTATTTTTCTTTCTTTCTTTCTTTCTTTCTTTCTTTCTTTCTTTCTTTCTTTCTTTCTTTCTTTCTTTCTTTCTTTCTTTCTCCCAGGTAGAGTGTCACTCTAGCTCAGGCTGATCTGGAACTCACTCTGAAGTCCCAGGCCACAAATTCACAGTGATCGTCCTACCTCTGCCTCCTGAGTGCTGGGGTTAAAGGCATGCACCACCACTCCTGGCTTGTATTTTTTTTTTAATTTTAAATATTTTAATTATTTATTTGAGAGAAAGGGAGGGAGAGAGAAGTAAAGAGGGAGGGAGAGAGAGAGGGGAGAGAATGGGTGCACCAGGGCCTCCAGTCACTGCAAATGAACTCCAGACACACGTGCCACCTTGTGCATCTGGCTTACGTGGGTACCTGGGGATTGAACCTGGGTCCTTGGGCTTTGCAGGCAAGTGTCTTAACTGCTAAGCCATCTCTCCAGCCCTGTTTATTCTTTTGAAAAGTGTGTGTTCAGTCTTTTTTTAAATGTTAATTTTCTTTTTAAAAGTATTCTTTATTATTTATTTATTTGAAAGAGAGAGAGAGAGAGAATGGGCACACCAGGGCCTCTGGCCACTGCAAGTAAACTTCAGATGCATGTGCCATCATGTACATCTGGCTAACATGGGACCTAGAGAATCGAACCTGGATCCTTAGGCTTTGCAGGCAAGCGCCTTAACTGCCAAGCCATCTCTCCAGCCCAAATGTTCATTTTCTTTTAATTGTTCGTTTTCAATTGTTCTGTATTAAATTTTCTAAGTTCTGTATGTATTCTACTGTAGATATTGGACCTCTGTCAGATGACAGATATTTTTCTCCCATCCTTTAGGTTGTCTCTGAATTCTTTCCTTTGCTGTATAAGAACTTTTTAGTTTGACATAATCCCCCTTCTTGATTTTTGCCTTTGTTTCCTGTGTTTTTAGGGTCTTATCCAGAGAATACCACTGTCTTAGTGTTTCTCCTGTTTTATTCTGGCAGTTTCAGTGTCTGAGGTCTTTGACCATTTTAACTTTTCTTTTTATTTATTTAGTTGTAAGTAGAGAAAGAGGGAAAGAGAAAGAGAGATCAAGAGAGGGAGAGAGTGAACTCACTGGGTGTGCAGGTGCATGCTTTTAATCCCAGCACTCAGGAGGCAGAGGTAGGAAGTTCTCTCTGAGTTTGGGGCCACCCAATGACTACATGTTGAATTCCAGGTTTGCCTGACCCTAACCCAAAAATTAAAAAAAAAAAAAAAGAAAGAAAGAAAAAAAAGGGAGAGAATGAGAGAGAGAAATGGCCCCACCAGGGCCTCTTGCTGCTGCAAATGAACTCCAGGTACATGTGCCACTTTGTGCATCTGGCTTTATGTGTGTTCTGGAGAATCCAACCCAGGCCATTAGGCTTTGCAAGGAAGTGCCTTAACCACTGAGCCATCTCTATAGCCCCATTTTATTTTTATTTATTTAATTTATTTATTTTTATTTATTTATTTGAGAGCGAGAGAGAGAGAGAGAGAGAGAGAGAGAGAGAGAGAGAGAGAATATGGGCACGCCAGGACCTCCAGCCACTGCAAACGAATTCCAGACGCGTGCGCCCCCTTGTGCATCTGGCTAACGTGGGTCCTGGGGAACTGAGCCTCGAACCGGGGTCCTTAGGCTTCACAGGCAAGCGCTTAACCGCTAAGCCATCTCTCCAGCCCTACAGCCCCATTTGAATAATTTTTTTTTTGTAAAAAGGTGTGAGCAGATAACTTATTTGTTGATTGACTTTGCACGTGGTGATGTCCAGCTTTTCAGTTCCATTTGTTGAAAAGACTTCCGTCTCTGTTGAGTTGCTTTAGCTCTTATCAAAGACAAGCTGCGTGGATGTAGGCCCATTTCTGGGCTCTTGCTCTGTCTCACTGATTTCTGCGACTCTTCATTCTTTGTACCACTTGGTGTTGCTTATTGTTGCCTTAGAGTAAGTCTTGATAGGAAGTGTCCTTCTTTCAACGCTGCCTTTTTCCACTCGTTTCATTTGGTTCAGTGTGCGCATGTGCATACAGGTCCACGTGTGCCGTGTGCACAGGTGAAGGTCGGAGGACAACCTTGGGGTGTCAGTCTTCCCTCTTGTATGAGACAGGGTCTCTCTTGCTGTTTGCCGCCACTGTGCTATGTGACCTGCAGGCTTTAAGGTTCTCCCGATTCTGCCTTGCATTGCCTTAGACCCTGGAATTAGTGCGTGCAACTTGTATCAGGCTTTCGGCGGGTTCTGGAGATCCAGACTCCAGTCATCAGGCTTGTGCAATAAGGGCTTTTATTGAGCCATCTCCTCGAGCCTCTATTAGTGTTATGGTTTTAAATCAGGGGGAAAAAATTAAATACACTTAAGTCAAACTTTATTTCTTTGCCTTTATTTCTTTTGGATTTCTACTACAGGCTAACTTGGAACTCACTCTGTAGCTCCAGGCTGGTCTCCAACTCTTGGCCATCCTCCTACCTAGGTCTCCGGAGTGCTGGGACGAAAGGCATGTGCCATCACACCTGGCTGTCTTGGCCTTTGTTTAAATATAAAAGGCTAAAACTGGGCCGGAGAGATGGCTTAGCGGTTAAGCGCTTGCCTGTGAAGCCTAAGGATCCCGGTTCGAGGCTCGACTCCCTAGGACCCACGTTAGCCAGATGCACAAGGGGGCGCATGCGTCTGGAGTTCGTTTGCAGTGGCTGGAGGCCCTGGCGCGCCCATTCTCTCTCTCTATCTGCCTCTTTCTCTTTCTGTCTGTCGCTTTCAAATAAATAAATAAAAATAAACAAAAAGTTTTTTAGAAAAAGGCTAAAACTATCCAAGCACTCCTTAAACTTAAAATATAGAAGAACAAATGAAACTTTCCTCTTTGTTCCATTTCCCACTCCACCCACTTCTTCCCGGAGAGAGACTAGTTACATGTGTTAGCGATCTGTTGTCAAACAAATTTCTGGAACACTCGGTGGCTGTGGATCCAGGTGTCTCCTGAGGCCAGGGGCAGGGGTCGCAGGCTTCCTTAGGGCTCGGTGGCCTTGCTACTGTCCTGCTTGGTGGTTGGCCGGGTGGTGGTCCATCCCGAGAGCTGCTTGGGTGTCCTCCACAGAAGGATCAACTGACTTCCCAGAACACTTTGAGAAAGGGCAAAAGTTCTCTTTTAAAGCCAGGGCGTGGTGGCGCACGCCTTTAATCCCAGCACTTGGGAGGCAGAGGTAGGAGGATCGCCGTGAGTTCAAGGCCACCCTGAGACTCCATAGTGAATTCCAGGTCAGCCTGAGCTTGAGTGAGACTCTACCTCAAACACCAAAAAAAAAAAAAAAAAAAAAAAAAAAAAAAAGTTCTCTTTTAATTTTTATTTGTGTGTGTGTATACACCGGGCCTTCCCCACTGCAAATGAATGCCAGACACTTGAGTCACTTGTACGTCGGGCTTATGTGGATGGCTTTGGAATTGAACCTGGGCTGGAAGGCTTTGCAAGCACCTTTAAGCACTGAACTGTCTTCCTAGGTCCCAAAGCTCTCATTTTATTTTATTTCTATTTATTTGACAGAGAAAGAGGGAGAGAGAGGGAGAATGGACACATCAGGGCCTCCAGCCACTGTAAACTGAACTCCAGACGTGTGCACCCCTTGTGCATCTGGCTAACGTGGGTCCTGGGAATTGAACCTGAGATATGTTCCTTCTATTTCCAGTTTCTGTAGAACTTTTACCATGAAGGGTTGTTTAATTTTCTGTCTCTTCTCTCTTTCTTCTGGTCAGATTTGCTAAGGGTTTATCAATCTTGTTTATTTTTTAAAGAACCAACTCTTTGCTTCATTGATTCTTTATATTTATTATTGGTTGGTTTCTATTTCATTAATTTCTGCCCTAATCTTTATTATTTCTTCCCATCTACTGATTTTCAGTTTGCCTTGTTCTTCTTTTTCCAAGGCTTTAAGGTGTGAAGCATTAGGTCGTTTACTTGCGACCTTTCTAATTTCTTAATATAGGCACCTAAAGCTATAATTTTCCCTTTTAAGACTGCCTTCATTGTGTCCCAAAAGTTTGGAATGTTGTGCTCTCATTATCATTTGATTCTATGAATTTTTTGATTTCCTTCTTAATCCATTCATCATCTAGTAGTATATTGTTTAGTTTCCATGATTTTGTGTATATGTATAGCTTTTCTTGCTATTGATTTGTAGTTTGATCTCATCGTGATCAGACGAGTGCAAGGAATTATTTCAATTTTCCTGAATTTGTTAAGATTTGCTTTGTGTTTTAATATATGGTCTATTTTAGAGAATGTCCCATATGCTGCTCAGAAAAATGTATATTCTGCAGTATTTGGATGGAATGTTCTGTAGATATCTGGTAGGTCCATTTGTTCCATGACATCATTTAATCTAGATATCTCTCTCTTTATTTTTTGCTGGGATGACCTGTCAATTGATGAGAGTGGGGTATTGAAGTCACCCACTACAATTGTGTTTGGTGTTATCTGTGACCTTAAGTCTAAGAGTATTTGATGAAATTGGGAGCCCCTATATTAGATGCATATACATTTAGGATTGTAAAGTCCTCCTGTTGGCAGTGTTACTTTAATCAGTATACAGTGACCTTCTTTATCTTTCCTCACTAATGTTGGTTTGAAGTAAGTCTTTCTTGTCAGATATTAGGATAGCAACCCCTGCTTGTTTCCTAGGCCCATTTGCTTGAGATACTGTTTTCCCTCCTTTCACCCTAAGACAGTGTCTTTTACTGAGAAATGAGTTTCCTGGAGGCAACAAATGGCAGGATCCTGCCTTGTAATCCAGTCTGCAAGCCTGTGTCTTTTGGTTGGTGCATTGAGGCCATTGATACTAAGAGTTATTATTGAAAGGTATGCATTTATTCTCGCCATTCTTCTTGTTCTGTAGTGCTTCCTGTTTTCATTTACTAGCTTATTTTAAGTGTTGTTTGAGTATGGTTTATTTTTTTCCTATTTCTTCATGTGTGTGTTTTGCTTTCTCTTCAGCATGAAGGATTCCTTCAAGTATTTTCTGTAGAGCTGGTTTAGTTGTCATAAATTCCTTTAGTCTGTATTTGTTGTGCAATGTCCTTATTTCTCCATCAATTTAGATAGATAGCTTTGCAGGATAAAGTAATCTTGGTTGACAGTAATCTTTCAGAACTTGGAATACATCATTCTAAGCCCTTCTGGCTTTAAAGTTTGTGTTCAGTAATCTGCTGTTATTATGATGGACTAGCTTTTGTAGGTGACTTGCTTTTTCTAACTCCTTTCAATATATTTTCTTTGGTTTATGTGTTTGGTAGTTTAGTTATAACATGGTGAGGGGAGGTTCTTTCCAGGTTTTGTCTGTTGGGTGTTCTAAAGGCTTCCTGTATCTGCATTGGCATCTCTTTCCCAATTTGGGGAAAATTTTATTCTATGGAAATGCCTACTAAGCCTGTGTATTGAAATTCTTCTCCTACTATACCCTGAATTCTTATGTTTGATCTTTTCATAGTGTCCAGATATCTTGAAATCCCCATTCATACCTTCCTATTAGTTTGTCTTTCTCTTTGTTGGACTGTATTAGATCTACTACCTGGTCCTCTAGTTTAGATATTCTGTTCTGTCCTTCATCCATTCTACTGGTGAGACTTTCCACAGAGTTTTTTTTATTTGACTGACTGTACTATTCAGAGCCTAGAATTTCTGCCTGGTTTTATTCACTATTTCTATTTCTTTACTCATGTCTTGTAATGACCTCCTTATTTCATTAAGCTGGTTTCCTGTGTTCTCTTAGGAATTCCTTCAGTAGTTTGTTTTCTTCTTTAATTCCTTTGTTTTCTTCTTTGATTCCTTCTTTGATTTCTTTGAGTATAGACAAAGCCATTGTTTTGAAATCTTTGTCAGGTATTTCATCTAAAACAGTCTCATTGGGGGCCATTTCTCATGGATTTATAATTTTTGTGGGATTGTATTGTCTTGATTCTTTGTGTTTCTTGTATTATAATGTTGTGATTTTTGCATCCTGAGTTGATTTGATGCTTGGGTTTTCTAATAATCTGTGGTGCTTTTAGATTTGGAAGTCCAACTTTATGGACCTTCCAGAGTAGGAGTTTAAGGTGCCAAGTGTAGCTCTTGTACTCCAATCCAACCGCAGAAGTAATCCTAGGTGTTGAGTTTGCCTGCTGTTCAAGTGTTCTAGTGGGCTGGGTAGAGCATTTTACTGGCAATTTCTAAAATTGAACTGAGCAATATACACAATCAATAAAAACCAGCACAGGGTATGCAAGTGTGGGGATTGAAAATTATAAAGCTACAAACCCTAAGGGTGTCTATTGCTCTGCACCCTTAATCTAGTCAGCTGGGAGGCTGAGATTTCTGTTCTGAAGTGAGTGCTCCCAATAATGACAGAAGAAAAGGACAAAGACCCTAAGCGGCTGAAGGCATTAAAGGCAACAAGAGTCAACCCCCAAATACAGCTTAATTGAGAATCCTAAATCCAATCAAGAATATGTAACCCATAACCTGCCCTGACATAGAAAGAGAGATTAGCACTTCCAGCGCAGGCCCTACGTACCTGCTTGTTTGTCACTGGGCCTTGTTACCTTTTAGGGTGGCTTCCAATCTCACCAATGCTGAGTGCCCACCTTGATCCCCGCGCATTGTGCTGTGGATCTGGTGTTCTGATCAGCTGTGCTGGATGCCCCGCGGCTGGGGGCTGAGTGCCTTCTCCCAGGGGGTCGCCGTTCTGTCGCTTGGGGGATGGGAGAGTGCAGGAAGCCTGGAGTTGTATCGGAACTGGTCAGCTCATTGTCCAGCCTGTGTCCGGCTGTCTCCCCTTCAGGCTTCTTGACTTTGCAAGGAGGCTGATGAGGTTGGAAAATCCCTTTGTTTGGTCTCTGCTCCTGCAGCTGGGTGCCAAGTGGGTGCGTGGATCCTTGCGGTCCCCAGGCTCCTGTCTGCAAGCTCTCCAGTGGGATTCTGGCCAATTTCCACCTTTCTGATAGATCTTAGTGTCTCCTGCTTCTCCATGGTGGCGGACCAAATCCTACACACTTTCCCTTTTCAGCCGAAGAGTGCAGTTTTGCTGTGTGTGGTTTTGCTCAAATCCCTCCCTAGGCTGGATTAGTGTGACTCCTATGCTGCCATCTTACCCAGAAGTCCTCTTCTTCATTTTACTTTTTTTTTGTTTGTTTTGTTTTATTTTTCGAGGTAGGATCTCACTCTGGCCCAGGCTGACCTGGAATTCACTATGGAGTCTCAGGGTGGCCTCGAACGCAGGTGATCCTCCTACCTCTGCCTTCGAGTGCTAGCAGTTAAAGGTGTGCGCCACCATGCCCAGCTTGTTTTACATTTAAAAAATATATATGTTAATTTCTTTATTTATCTATTTATTTATTTCCAATGGGAGGAGAAAGAAAGGAGGGGGAAGACGGAATAGGCATGCCAAGGCTTCTAGCCACTGCAAACAAATGCCAGATGCAGGAAGTAGCATATTCATCTGGATTTATGTGGGCACTGGGCAATCAAACATGAGTTCTTAGGTTTTGCAGGTAAGCACGCACCACTTTGTGCATCTGGCTTTATGTGGGTACTGTGGAATCAAACCCAGGTCGTTAGGCTTTGCAGGCAAGTACTTTAACTGCTGAGCCATCTCTCCATCCCCTAAAATATATTTTTATTTATTTATTTGAGACAGAGAGAAAGAGGGAGAGTATGGGCATATCAGGGCCTCCTGCTGCTGCAGACAAATTCCACATGCATGTGCCACTTTGTGTGTCTGGTTTATATGGGTACTGGGGAAGTAAACCTGGACCATCAGGTTTTACAAATCAAGCACCCTTAACCGCTGGGCCATCTTTCAGCCCCAGTTCTACATTTCTTTGCTACTTTTTCCTCACTCCGTCTATAACGTATGTTGGACACCTTTCAGATTTAGTTCATTTAGGGTTCAGTCGCTTTTTCAATGTCCGCATAGCATTCCTTATTATGAATTTAAAAATACTTTGTGTTTAAGCACCAATTATTATTGGATTTTAGATTTCTCTACGTTTTGATCATAACAAATGTGGCTGATGTGAACATCCTGTTCAAATGTTGGAGCTTATATTTATAGTAGTAAGTTGTTCTATAAAAAGAGTTCACGGACAAAGGTCAAGAACACTTTAAGTTTTGCTTGGCTCTGCCAAGTTGCTTTCCAATAAGGTGGTTCCATTCTGAACCCACAGCAACAGTAGAAAAGAGTTATTGATTCCCTAGACATTGGAAATACTGGATTGGCTTAATCCTTTTAAGTTTCTGCCACATGATAGGTTAAATTTTTTCAACTTGCTTTTTATTAATCACCACTGAGAATGATGCTAGCATATTTTTATTACCACTTTTAATTTATTTCTTTTTTTGGAATAATTTACAATATTTCCTTGTCTTTTTCCATTGGGTTATCTTATTCCTTAATGATTTATAAAGCCCTTCTAGCCAGGTGTGGTGGCACACACCTTTAATCCCAGCATTTGGGAGGCCGAGGCAGGAGAATTACTGTGAGTTTGAGGCCAGCCTAGGACTATAGAGTGAGTTACAGGTCAGCCTGGGCTAGAGTGAGACCCTACCTCAAAAAACAAACAAAAAAAGGGGGGCTGGAGGGATTGCTTAGTAGTTAAGGACATTTGCCTACAATGCCAAAGGACCCAGATTCGATTCCCCAAGACCCACGTTAGCCAGATGCACAAGGGGACACAGATGTCTGGAGTTTGTTTGCAGTGGCTGGAGGCCCTGGCATGCCCATTCTCTCTGTCTCTCCCTCTTTCTCTGTCAAATAAATAAATAAATAATAAAATATTTTTTAAGAAAGGTTTTCTACTTTTGCAATTAATTCAACATAAAACAAATACTTGTTTAGCTTTTATTAATGATAGACATTTATTAAACATGGTAAAGAGTTTTCCTAACATATGATGTTTTTTCAAAATTGTTATGTACAATGAAAGTAATACTCACGTATATCAAGTTTTGAGCCAAAACCATATGGTCTGATATTGTATATTTTCTACTTTATCCTGAAATTAAATATCCCATGTATTAGGTCCATAAGGCTGCTTTAACCAACTGCTACAATTAGAGGTTAAAACAACAGGAACTTATTCTTTCGAAGTTCTGAAGGCTGCAAGTCTAAAACCAAAGGTATCACAAGGCCACTCCCGTCTGAAAGTCCCCAGAGTAGAATGCTTCCTTGACACCTCCATCTTCTGGGTGTCTCACGTCACTCCAGTTTCTGTCTTGCTGTTGATGTAGCCCTCTCCTCTGTCTCTCTGGTGTGGGTGCAGTGTCCTTACAGGATTGCTGGTCACTGGAAATACAGCTGACAAGAAGCCAGACTGATCTCTCCTGGATATGTAAATACATCTGCAAAGACTCATTCCAAATGAGGTCACATGCACCAGTTCTTTACTTTTAAAAATTGGTAACTTTTTGGGGGGTTTTTCTTTTTTCTTTTTTCTTTCTTTTTTTTTTTTTTTTTTTGGTTTTTCGAGGTAGGGTCTTACTCTAGCTCAGGCTGACCTGGAATTCACTCTGTAGTCTCAGGGTGGCCTCGAACTCTCAACGATCCTCCTACCTCTGCCTCCCGAGTGCTGGGATTAAAGGCGTGCGCCACCACGCCCGGCTGGGGTTTTTCAAGGTAGGGTCTCGCTCTAACCCAAGCTGCCCTGGAATTCACTATATAGTCTCAGGGTGGCCTTGAGCTTATAGGGACCCTCCTATCTTTGCCTCCTGAGTGCTGGGATTAAAAGCATGTGCCACCCTGGCATAATTCGTATGTATGTATGTATGTATGTATGTATGTATGTATGTATGTATATTGTAGTCAGGTTCGCATTGCTGGTAGACATCACCCAACCAACAGCAGCTTGTGGGAAAAAGAGGCTTATTTTGGCTTACAGGCTTGAGGGGAAGCTCCACAATGGCAGGGGAAACCGATGGCATGAGCAGAGGGTAGACATCACCTCCTGGCCCACATAAGGTAGACAACAGGGACAGGAGAGTGTGCCAAACACTGGCCTGGGGGAAACTGGCTATAACACTCATAAATCTGCCCCCAACAATATGCTCCCTCCAGGAGACATTAATTCCTAAATCCACCAGCTGGGAACCTAGCATTCAGAACACTTAAGTTTATGGAGGACACCTGAATCAAACCATCACTATATATATACATATGGTATATCTATTTTGAGAGAGAGAGAATGGGTATGCCAGGGCCTCCAGCCACTGCAAACGAACTCTAGACACATGAGCTACCTCGTGTATCTGGCTTGTGTGGGTCCTGGGGAATTGAACCTGGGTCCTTTGGCTTTGTAGGCAAGCACTTTAAGCCATCTCTCCAGTCCCCATATTTGGTAAATTTTTTAAAAAATATTCATTTATTTATTTGAGGCAAAGAGAAAGAGGCAGAGATAGAGAATAAACGAAGAGCTATGGCCTCTTGCCACTGTAAAAAGAATCTTCACACACATAAGTCACTTTGTGCATCTGGCTTTATGTGGGTAGTGGGAAATTGAACCCAAGCCATTAGGATTTTCAAGCAAGTGCCTAACTGCTGAGCCATCTCTCCAGCCCTCACAGGTTCTTGGATTCCATGAGGACGTATCTTTTGAGAATCACCATTCAATCCATTATACGCATTCTGGTTTTTTTTTTTTTTTTTGTGTGTGTTGTTGTTCACTTTATTTTTCAAGGTTTTATTCTTATTTTTAAAATGTTCCAAAAAGTTAAAAAAATGTTTCATAGTGTTTTCAGATACTTACCAGTGCTCCCCTTAGGGCTCCCTCTGCAATGTTCCCCTTGTTGGAGATGGTCTCTTCATCTCTGGGCCTGGATTCCAGCTGGCATGGTGGTCCTCCCACATCTAACGCTGCTCCCAAGGGCTGATCTCTACTGTTTGGATCTCAAATTATCCTTTTCTGCCTATGACAGAAAATGCCACCTTCCAGGCTGAAGACATGGCTCAGTGGTTAAGCCATTGCCTGCGAAGCCTAAGGACCCGGGTTTGATTCCCCAGAACCCATGTAAACCAGATACATATGGTGGTACATGCATCTGGAGAGGCTAGAGGCCCATTCTCTTTCTCTCTCTCTCTCTAATAACTAAATAAAAATAAAATATTTTTCTAAAAAAGAAAATGCCACTTTCCTGCTTCACCCGTGATAGGCATTGGATCTATATTTATGTGTTGAAAATATTTTTCCTATAGAGTTTTGAAACCAATGTGTTTTTTTGTTTGTTTTATTTTTACTTCAACGTCCAGCATTCCATGGCATCAGGCATTTGATGTGATTCTGGTTCCCGTTCTTGGTAAATGCTTCTTTTCAAGATGTTTAAAATCTTCTCCTTATCTGTGATCCTCCAAAGTTCCATTAATGAAATATTTCTCATCGGCTTGAGCACTTTCAATATGGGGTTTCCAGTTATTTTTGAAACTAGATTTCTGTTTATTTGAGAGAGAGATACAGAGAATGAGTATGAGTACTCTGGACCTTCTGCCGCTGCAATTTATGCATCTAGAATAATGTGGGTACTGGGGAACGGAACTGGCTGGCAGGCTTTACAAGCAAGTGCCTCTACTCACTTAGCAGTCTCTCTAGCCATCAATTATTATTTTTTTATAATCTCTTCCCATTTGCTTTCTTTGTTTTTGAGTTTGTTTGTTTGTTTGTGACAGGGTCTTGCAATTTATTAAGGCTAAGCTGGCATCAAACTCAATCCTCCTGCTTCAGCCTCCTGAGTGTTGGGATTGTAGATATGCACGACCATACCCAACTTCTCTGGTTTATTATTTTCTTTCCCCCTTAAATTTTGATTATAGCAGTCCCTTCTTGACCACAGTTTTATTTTTTGTAATTTTGATTACTCACTGCAAATATTCAACAGAAAAATTTCAGAAATAACTCACAGGCTTTTATCAAAATTTCATCAATAGTTCATATAATTCAACAACTGCTATATATATTTTTTATTATTTATTTACAAGCAGAGAGAGAGAAGAGAGACATACAGAGAGAGAATGGGCACTCCAGGGCCTCTAGCCACTGCAAACGAACTCCAGATGCATGTGCCCCTTGTGCATCTGGCTTATGTGGGTCCTGGGGAATTGAACCTGGGTCCTTTGGCTTCGCAGGCAAACACCTTAACCACTGAGCCATCTCTCCAGCCCGACAATTGTTATATTTTATTATTATTATTATTATTATTCATTTCTTATTGTGTCTAATTTATAAATTAAACTTTATCAAAAGAAGGTATAGAACAGGCCCGGTGTCGTGGAACATGCCCTTAATCCCAGGAAGCTGAAGTAGGAGGATTGCTGTTGAGTTCAAGGTTAACCTAGGACCCTTTCCCAACAATCGACAGAAGAGGAGACAAAGGCACTATAAATCAGGAAGCAACAAATGACAAGCCCAAAATATAGCTTATTTAGGAATGGAAAATCCAAACCATCCATCAGATTTAACATATAATTTACCCTGACATGGAAGGTGCAATTAGCACTTCCGATTCAAACCTATATACCAGGCTTATTTGGTGGGTACTGACCTGGTGTAATCCCAGTTACCTTTTGGGGTGGCTTTGGTCTCAATTATGTTGTGTGCCTGCTTGGGTCCCTCCTTGCTGTGCTGTGGGCTCAGGTAGGCTGGCTGGGTCGCTGGGTCGCTGCTCTGATGGTCTGTGCCGGATGCTGTGTAGATGAGCTCCCTTCTCCTGGCGCTTGCTGGTGCCTGCACTGGTGGTGGACGGAGGGGAGGCTGTGGATGGTGGCTGAAGTTCTCCCGCTGGTCCTCATGATCCTCTTCTCACAAGCCCCTCCGCTGGTCCCTGCTACCCTCCCCTTTACATTTCTTGAGTTCGCCAGGAGGCTGGTATGAGTGGAAAAAATCCCCTCACCTGGCTCTTCCTGTGGCTCAGGTAGAGCCTGGTGGTCCCGGCTACAGAAACCTGGTGTCGCTGCTGCTGGAGCCGCTTCTGCCTTTCTGTGGTCTCCAGACGCTTCTGTATCTCTCCCACTTCTCTGCTGTGATTGATAATTTCTTATATACCTCACTTTTTAGTAGAAGAGTGCACTTTGCTGGTTTTGTTTGTTTGGTTCTTTTTTGCTGCTTTGGTGTGGCTCCTATGCCACCATCTTAACCGGAAGTCTAAAGTCTTATTTTATTGAACAAGCAAGTATTTGGCCTTGTAGGATCTTCAGTGAGTGCTCTCGTTTAGGCTTGAAATGGATTGGAGCGGGATGGGGTGATAACTGAAGATGTACGGGTGGTGGAGTTTGCAAGGGTGCCAGTGACTGTTGATTTGGAGCAGATTTGGAGGTCTGGCATCTCTTCAGCCCACGATCAAAGACGTACCTTGCCTCTGGGGCTCAGAAACACTAGCACTGCCTTACTTCCCCAGGCCCCATCTGAGCAGGTTGTGGAGGTGCGCTGATATCCCCTGGCAGGTACTTAGTAGATACTCATATGGTCCCCGTCCGGGGCAGGAGTGAGGCTCCAAGAAGACAGCATCCGGGCACCTGTCAGTGGATGGAGTAGGGGGAAGGTAGAGCTGGGCTCCCCAGACCTGTCCTGATCAAGGGTTCCTTGGAGGTTACTGGTGTGGGAGTGTTGGTCTGCAGAGGCGACTGGGCAGGAACATGGGAATGTGGAGGCAGCCAGAGGTGTGGTTTGGTGCCAATCTTGGCTGAGACCAGACTGGGGATTCACCTGTGCCTACCTGCCCCGAGTGAGCACTTCCCTGGTGTCTACCTGCCCCCGGTGAGCACTTTCCCCAGAGTCTATCTGCTCCTAATGAGCACTTCCCCTGTTCTTCTTCTTTCTAGGACACAGTACAGCCTTGGCTCTCTTCTTGGTCATCCTGCCCCACACTGGTGGGGAGCGTGGGGCTCAGTCTTCTGCTCTTGTTCTCAGAGAGCCTTGCATCATGATTTCTGCCGTGGCTCGTCCTCTTTCCCAGCTTTCTCAAACCTGGCTCCCATATGGCCAGTTTTTATGGGACCTCAGCTTGGAGTCAGTGAATCATCCTGAACTAAAGACAAGCCAGCTCATGCCCTCCGTCCTTCCCTGTTCGCTTTACTTACCCCCAGAAAACAAGAAGCAAATAGTTAGCTTAGCTTTTGAATCTGTCACTGTGATGGTTTGTAGTGGTTACGAACTTGATAGAACCCATAATCACCTGTGAGGGATCATTCCCATTAGATTACTTGAGGTAGGAAGACCCACCCCAACTGTGGGTGACACTATTCTGTGGGCTGGGGCCTGAGCTTTGGGGGGAAAAGGGTTTATTTTGGCTTACAGATTCGAGGGGACACTCCAGGATGGCAGGGAAAACGATGGCATGAGCAGAGGGTGGACATCACTTCCTGACCAAGATCAGGTGGACAATAGCAACAGGAGAGTGTGTCAAACACTGGCAAGGGGAAACTGGCTATAACACCCATAAGCCCGCCCCCAACAATACACTGCCTCCAGGAGGCATTAATTCCCAAATCTCCATCAGCTGGGAACCCAGCATTCAGAACACCTAAGTTTATGGAGGACACCTGAATCAAACCACCACACAAGATCTTCAGCCACCGCAAACAAACTCCAGACATATGTGCCACCTTTTGTGTCTGGCTTATGTGGGACCTGGAGAAGTTGAACATGGGTCCTTAGACATTGCAGGAAAGCACCTTAACCACTAAGCAATCTCTCCAGCCCTAATCTCTCTTTCATTTTATGTCATCCTCTTTTCTTCTTATTATGACGATCTTGTGTAGGTAGCACCAGGCACTGTGAGGTCATGTTGTTTCTGGAAGAGTGCATTGTAAGCTGTCCTACCCTTCCTGTGGCTCTTACATTCTTTCCGCCACCTCTTCCGCAATGGACCCTGAGCCTTGGAAGGTGTGATAGAGATGTCTCAGTGCTGAACACTCCTCTGTCATTTCTTCTCAGCACTGTGGTAACATTTGAGTCATCCCAGTGGTCACCACTACCTGAAAAGAGAAAAAAGTGAAAGTAGCATTAATATATGGGTTTGAACATTAAGAAAAGAAGTAGATTCTACCCTTGGAGACTTCAGAAGGAATGCAGCTCTGCTAGTGTGCTGATTTTAGGCTTCTAACTATAAAAATCAGAAGGGACTCAATTTGTATTGTTTTAAAACATTAAGTTTGTGACCATGCAGAAGCAATGACTATAGACGTGCGGTACCTGAAAACGAGATGCTGAAAATGTGGAAGTGACTTTGGATTTGGAATGCTGGGAGAATTTTGAGGACTGTGATAGGACGAGCCTAGATTCCTTAGACAGGCTGTTGGTAGGAATACAGGTGTTAATAACTTCCTGTGATGGCTGGGATGAAGTGAGGAGAATGTTTGGAAAAGCTTATATCATCCTAAGGAATTCCTGTATTACCATAAATTAGAGACTGGTACAAATAAAGGCATTCAAAGTGAAAAAAAATAAAACAAATAAGAAAAGTGCTTACAGGTCAGTTTGGTGAGCATAATATATGCATTTAGTCAGACAACAGCAGGCATTCCTCTCCTAGGGCTCATGACCTCCTTCGCCATAGCCTTTGAGTAGTCTTCCAGTACCAGACGTGTATGCCCTCCCATGGAGCAGGCCTTCAGTCCAATTAGAGAGCAGTTAGTTTTCCCCTTAATAGACATGTCACTTTCGTACCAGTTAGCACATTTGGCCTGGCTGTCCAGTCTGAAGATTTGCAGTGTCCACTGCTATGTACACCATTGATGACTTCTCTCTCCCATAGGGCTGCACGCGGGGTAGCTTTCTCCAGCTTTCTGTCAGGTGGACCACAGTGAGGTTTTCAGCTCAGCTCCAGCTTTATTTCTCAGTGATCTGCAGTCTAAACATGTGGAGTCTTCAATTCTGGTTCTGGTGGGAAACTAAAAGCCTTAACAATAGCCTGTAATGTTTTGGGGGCCTCAGACTCCTCCCTGGCCAACAAGTCACTACTGTAAGGTATCTCATCCCTGGTACTGAAAAATTTTCTAGTAACAATTTATGGCTTCTGTGTGTGCCATTGTCCAAAAGAGTAGGTTTCCATATGACTTACTCATACCCTCTTAGATTTTGATTAACCCTCCCTCCACCCTTCCTTTACTCAATCTCTTCCCCTGACCTCACTTAGACCTTTCCACCTTGAGTAATCTGTTTTTCTACTTACATAAATACAATACCATCCCCTTGAGTTCTCCCCTTTCCTCCCTCCCTTATAGCCCATTTCTAGCTTACTGGCCTCTGCTACCAAATTTTAATCCAACTCACATACAAGCCCAAATATTTGTTGCTGGGACCCACATATGAGAGAGAACATGCGGCGCTTGGCTTTCTGGGCCTGGGTTACCTCACTAAGTATATTCCTTTCCTGGTCCTTCCATTTCCCTGCAAATTTCATAATGTCATTTTTCTTTACCACTGACTAGAACTCCATTGTATAAATGTGCCACATCTTCGTTATCCACTCATCAGTTGCAGGACATCTAGGCTGGTTCCATTTCCCAGCTATTGTGAATTGAGCAGCAATAAACATGGTTGAGCAAGTACTTCTAAGGAAATGAGATGAGTCCTTAGGATATATGCCTTGGAGTGCTATAGCTGGGTCATATGGTAGATCTATTTTTAGCTGTCTCAGGAACCTCCACACTGATTTCCACAATGGCTGGACCAGATTGCATTCCCACCAACAGTGTAGAAGGGTTCCTCTTCTTTCGCAGCCTCGCCAGCATTTATTGTCATTTGATTTCTTGATAATAGCCATTCTGACAGGAGTGAGATGGAATCTCAAAGTAGATTTAATTTGCATTTCCCTGATGGCTAAGGTTGCAGAACATGTTTTTTTTTTGAGAGAGGGAAAGAAGGGGGGGGCACATCAGGGCTTCCAGCCTCTGCGAATTGCACCACCTTGTGCATCTGGCTTTACGTGGGTCCTGGGGAATTGAACTGAAGTCCTTTGGCTCTGCAGGCAAGTGCCTTAACCGCTAAGTCATCTCTCCAGACCCGATAGAACATTTTTTTTTAATTTTTTTTGTTTGTTTATTTATTTGTTTGAGAGCGACAGAGAGAAGGAGGGAGAGAGAGAGAGAGAGAATGGGCGCGCCAGAGCTTCTAGCCTCTGTAAACGAACTCCAGATGCGTGTGCCCCTTTGTGCATCTGGCTAACGTGGGTCCTGGGGAATTGAGCCTCGAACCGGGGTCCTTAGGCTTCACAGGCAAGCACTTAACCGCTTAGCCATCTCTCCAGCCCCCGATAGAACATTTTTTAGATGTTTCTATCCCATGTATATTTCTTCTTTTGAGAACTCTCCATTTAGTTCCACAGCCCATTTTAAAACATATTTTATTCATTTGAGAGAAAGAGGAAGAGTCAGACAGAGAGAAAGAGAGAATGGGCACGCCAGGGCTGTAGCCACTGCAAACGAACTCCAGACGTATGCGCCCCCTTGTGCATCTGGCTTGCATGGGTCCTGGGGAATCAAAATGGGGTCCTTAGGTGTCACAGGCAAATGCCTTAACTAAGCCATTTCCCCAGCCCCCATTTATTAATTGGCTTGTTTGATTTCTTATTATTTAGTTTTTTTAGTTCTTTGTATATTCTGGATATTAATCCTCTGTCAGATGTATAGCTGGTAAAGGTTTTCTCCCATTCTGTAGGTTGCCTCTTTGCTCTATTCACAGTGTCCTTTGCTGCACAAAAGCTTTGTAAATTCATGAGTTTTACTTCCTGAGCAAGTAGGTTTATATTCAGAAAGTTGTTGCTTATGCCAGCATGTTGAAGGGTGTCCCCTACTTTTTCCTCTAGGCAGCTGTGAGGAAGACCCTGTGCCCCACTCTGAGAAACCTGCCCAGTCCATCTCCTTCCCTGACAGCTGGCTCCTCTCCTGAGATTAAAAACAGTGGTTGAGGGCTGGAGAGTTGGCTTAGCAGTTAAGGCGCTTGCCTGCAAAGCCAAAGGACCCTCGTTCAATTCCCCAGGACCCACGTAAGCCAGATGCACAAGGGGGCGCATGCACCTGGAGTTCGTTTGCAGTGGCTGGAGGTCCTGGCGTGCCTATTCTCTTTCTCTCTCTCTCTCTCTCTCTCTGCCTCTTTCTCTCAAATAAATAAATAAGAATTAAAAAAATAAAAAAGCCGGGTGTGGTGGCGTACGCCTTTAATCCCAGCACTCGGGAGGCAGAGGTAGAAGGATCACTGTGAGTTCAAGGCCACCCTGAGACTCCATAGTGAATTCCAGGTCAGCCTGGGCTGGAGTGAGACCCTACCTTGAAAAAAAAAAAAAAAAGAAACCCAAACAAAAAAATAGTGGTGAGCACCATGGCTATGGCATAACATTCCTAGCCCAGCCTGGCATCTTCCGACTTGCCCTACAGGCTTCCTGGCACACACCCCCCCCCCCCCCCCCCCAGTGCTGGAAGCCAACTCCACATGCTTCGCCTGGGAGGGTTTTCCAGGCTGTGGTGGGCATGCCCGAAAGGGCCTTGCAGTGCCCTTGATGGCCTGTGTGTGGAGTTGCCATTCTGACTTTGTTCCGTGGTCTCCACGGGCCTGGTAGCCTTCCTTCCTTTTCCTCCGCAGAGACCCAGGAGGAAGTGTGAAGTCCCGTGGGCGGAATGGTTAGTACTTTTGAATTGGTGGGCAGGTAGGTGGCGTTACATAGTAATGTCTCACACACACACTCTCAAGGGGTCCTTAAAACAAGGCTGTGGCCGGGCGTGGTGGTGCACACCTTTAATCCCAGTACTTGGGAGGCAGAGGTAGGAGGATCGCTGTGAGTTCGAGGCCAGCCTGAGACTACATAGTGAATTCCAAGTCAGCCTGGACTAGAGTGAAATCCTCCCTCGCGGTGGGTGGGGGGGAGGGGACAAGGCTGTGACCAGGGCTGGGCAGGTTGTTTCTCTACCTCAGAGGTGCAGAAGCAGAGAGGAAAATAATTTCCAAGAACCCAGACCTCTGTGCACAGTTCCTTCCTGATCTAGCAGAGAAGCAAAGGCTGGGAGCAGCTGAAGAGCACTGTTTTTGAGGCAAGCCCAACAGACTGACCTTTTTAAAAAAATAATTAATTAATTTGACAGAGAGAGAAGTGGGGGGGGGGATGGGCACGCCAGTGGCTCCAGCCACTGCAAACGAACTCCAGATTGCATGTGTCACCTTGTGCATCTGGATTACCTGGGTCCTGGGGAATCGAATCTGGGTCCTTTGGCTATGCAGGCAAGCGCCTTAACTGCTAAGCCATCCCTCCAGTCCCCCCTCTTTATCAAATGTGAGAAAGTGAGAGAGAGAAAGAACTGTGCACCAGGGCCTCCAGTCACCGTAGTCGAACACCAGACACATGTGCCACCTTTTGTACCTGTGTGCTCATGGGCGCTTGCGTCACCCTGTGCGTCTGGCTTATGTGGGACCTGGAGAGTTGAACCTGGGTCCTTAGGCTTCACAGGCAAGCACCTTAACTGCTAAGCCTTCTCTCCAGCCCTGAAGAACACTTTTTTTTTTTTTTTTTTTTGACAGAGAGAAAGAGGGAGAGAGAGAAAAAAAATGGGCACGCCAGGGCCTTCAGCCACTGCATATGAACTCCAGATGCATGCGCCCCCTTGTGCATCTGGCTAACGTGGGTCCTGGGGAATCGAACCAGGGTCCTTTGGCTTTGCAGGCAAATGCCTTAACAGCTAAGCCATCTCTCCAGCACCCTGAGGAACACTTTTGATGAGGGCCACAGAGTCTGACTCCAGCCTCTGTTCTTGGGGGTCCTTAACCCTGCCTACACCATGGAAGACCAGAGGAGTCTGAGGGGAGGAGGAAGAACCCCAAACCTTAACCCAGACCCAGGAGATTAGCATCTGTGGGTGGGGCCTGGTGGTCTGTATGTCCAAGATGTTTGGGATTAGGAAGCCCCACCCAGGGGCCCCTGCTCCCGCAGGCCTCTGCCCGTCTTTGCAGAGCTAGGGACATAAACTCAAGTGGCAAACAAAGACGAAGGCTGTCCGTGGTCAGGCTCAGAATCTTGGAGGCAAGACTGCCTTCCCTATAACCTTGGAGTGCATGTTAAGTCAGGGACTGAGGCTCTTCCTAGAGCCCCTCAGGCAGGGACTGGCCTCCTCTTTGCTCTGGTTTTCCTCATTTGACCTGTGCTCATCCAAGGGCTGCGCTTCAAAGCGAACACCTGCTTCTGTGGTTATGTGAATGTATATGAGGAGACGGGAGATGAGATGGAGGGCTGTGAAGACCAAGCATGACAACGGCAAGAATGTGTTTTCCCAGTGCCACCAGGAACAGCTTTTAGCTGACGAGCACTGAATTCAGGTCCCGAGTCAGGCAGGGACAGTGTCAGGCGGTACTGGCCCACTCCCTGGGTCCTTAAAGCAGTGTTCCTCATTCTTGGTAGAATGGGGATAAGGCCAGGCCTACCTCCTCCCCCCAGTACCAGGTTGCAGGCCAAAGGCAGCCTTACCTCAACATGGGGGTTCCTAGGGAAGGTGTTTAAATTCAGAAAAACATACAAGGATCACAGCTGACCTTCTAGGATCTGTGGCCACATTAAAAAGGAAGGAAAGGGCTGAAGAGATGGCTTAGCGGTTAAGCGCTTGCCTGAGAAGCTTAAGGACCCTGGTTCGAGGCTCGATTCCACAGGTCCCACGTTAGCCAGATGCACAAGGGGGCGCACGCGTCTGGAGTTTGTTTGCAGTGACCAGAGGCCCTGGCGAGCCCATTCTCTCTCTCTCTTTCTTTCTCTGTCGCTCTCAAATAAATAACTTTTTTTTTTAAAGGGAAGGAAAGTAGCAAGTAGCATTTCTTACGACTTTTCTGCTTGTCCCATCTTCTGCTTGCCCCCCACATTTCTTCTCCCATACCTGACCCCTGTCCAAGTTTCCTCATATTCTGCTTCCCTCCTCTGTTTGCTTTCATTCTGTCCCTGCGGCTGGATCCTTTAATGAGCTACGGTGAGGGGTTTCTGGCAAGCCTGAGATCCTTCACATTACTGCCCTAATCCCTCTTGATAAAGCAAAAAATGCTACCGTAAGCATTCAAGTTAGTTAAAGACTTGTTGCCTTGTGGACATTGGTAAGGAGCGGGGTCTGGGGGATCCAGAAGTGGGTAGCACTGACAGTTTAGTCTTTTTAAAAAAAGATTTATTATTATTATTATTATTATTATTATTATTTATTTGAGACAGAGAGAGGGAGACAGAGAGAGTGAGTGAGAATGGGCGCGCCAGGGCCTCCAGCCACTGCAAACGAACTCCAGACGCGTGCGCCCCCTTGTGCATCTGGCTAACGTGGGTCCTGGAGAATCAAACTTGAGTGCTTTGGCTGTGCAGGTAAGCACCTTAACCGCTAAGCCATCTCTCCAGCCCGACAGTTTAGTCTTGAACAGCTTATTCATCCACCACATTGGAGCTCAGCCTATGCTAGTCACCACAGCCGAGTGGCTGTGACAAGACACGTTCTAGGCCTGAATCTGGAAGCTTTGCGGAAACTTCCGTAGATGGAGTTGGGCCTGACTGGATTCTCCCTGCCTGCTCCCTTTGCTCAAATCCTCCATTTGCTTTGATTGTGACATAAGGCGTCCTGCTGGGGGCATCACACTAGGGTTGTAGAGATGGGTGGGTGGGTGGGGGGGGGCTCCAGAAGAGTCCCAAGGTGCCAGGGTTGTCTCTTGAGTATCCTGTCACAGCAACATGAGGGCCCTGTAGCAGAGATCTATCTCAGTCACTTCTGTGTTCCTGAGACTATCCCAGGACTAGGGGTGTGTGTGTGTGTGTGTGACATATATATGGTGTGGTTGGTGTGTGTGTGTGTGCAGTCTACGCATGTATGTGTGAAGATGTGCATGCCCCGTGCACACACCTGTAGAGGCCAGAGGAGAACATCAGGTGGCCTCTCACCGCTCTTCCAAGTGTTTCCTTAAGATGGAATCTCTCGCTGAACCTGGACCTGCCTTTCAGTCAAACTGGCAGACCAGTGAGTCCCAGCAATTCTCTTGTCTCCACTCCCCACAGGGTTGGGGGGTCACAGGCATGCATGGCCAATGCCCAGATGTTTATGTGGGTGCTGGGAGTGGAACTCTGGGTGAATCAGGCCTTCATGCTTGGGCAAATGCTGAGCCATCTCCCCAGCCCGTGGGAATATATGTGTTTGTTGAAGGAGTACATGAACTAAGAACGGAATAAAACCGAAGAAGGCCCCAGGGAAAGGTCCTGGAGCCTCCGCGGAGGTGGAAACCCCTCACCCTTGGCCCCTTATCGGCAGGCTGGATGGTTGATCCTCCCCAGGCTCCCTCCAGAGAGGCGCCGACCTTCCTGTTTTGGCAGCGGTTCTCAGGTACTGTGTGTGCACAGGCTTAGCTGGCAGGGTGGCTCACAATGCCTGCATTGAGGGCCCGGCCCAGGGTGGAGTCCAAGTGCAAATTCAGTTGAACCTTCTTTGGGGAGACGAAGGAAGGAAGGAAGGAAGGAAGGATTGCAGCTGTGAAGAAGCCGTGCCTTTGAAAGTTTTCTTCCTGCCTTTTCTTGTTTGCAAAGCATGGCGATGCTTAGGGACGCATGAAACACTTCATAAAGAACGGCGCTGGGATGCGTCACAGTTAACGAGAACAGGCATCTTTCCTGCCCCGGGTCCGGGCCATACCTGCCTTACAGCCTCGGATAACAGCAGTACCTCTGTGCATCTTAGCTCTCCTCACTGCCCGTCAGTCTCTCTCTCTCTCTCTCTCTCTGTCTCTCTCCCCTTCTCCCCTCCCTCCATCCTTCAGTATAGTACATAGGCTTCATGGTACCCACACGCCGGGACACAGCCTGGACAAGTTATCTCTCGACTTGTTCTTTCCAACGATGCGGGTTTGAGAGGGATCAGGTGATATTGGCCGGAAATTCCTGAAGATCTGCTGGAATCTGGTTGGAGATTTGCTGATGTGAAATATGCATGGATGGCCCCACACACCAACTTAATGGCCCAAAGAGAGAGAAAACAAACAAAAAAAAAAAAAAAAAAAAAAAAAAAAAAACCCTGACCTTAAACAAAACCTTCTTTTGCGGCTGCACCAGGAAGGCAAATGTAAGGGTGTGGGAATATAAGACTCTATTTGTTGGGGGAGAAAAAAAAAAAAAGACAGCTTCTCATCAGGCTTTTCCAGTTATAGCACATAGGATGGCAATGATCTCATTTTTGACCAATGGCCAATACATTCAGCTGTCTGGTGAAATAATCTATGAACTGGGCACCTGCCAATTGTCTGGAATAGGAACGAGTTTAGGCATATGTTTTAAAAAGTGATAACATTGTTACGGGCCCTGCCTAGACAAGGGGATGGGAGCCGAAGCCAGCTAGCACCAGCGCTGAAGTCAGATTTGGACGATGAGCTGTGTTTTGAGTAGACTTGCTGCCCCGTGACTCACCTCCCTTTCACTGCATCAATTCTGAGGGATTTAAAGGGCAAAGCAACACGTACCTCAAGGCCCAGGCCCTGAGCTCACAGCATCTGGACCATGTTCTATGGAGAGGAACTTAAGGCACACAGAGCTTGAGTGACATTTGCTCGGTCACACTGAACCACCCTTTTTAAAAATTAATTATTTTTTATTTATTTGAAAGTGCCAGACAGAGAAAGAAAGAGGCAGATAGAGAGAGAGAGTGGGCACGCCAGGGCCTCCAGCCACTGCAAACGAACTCCAGACGTGTGTGCCCCCTTGTGCATCTGGCTAACGTGGGTCCTGGGGAATCAAGCCTCGAACCGGGGTCCTTAGGTTTCACAGGCAAGCGCTTAACCGCTAAGCCATCTCTTCAGCCCTGAACTACTCTTTTTTTGTAAAAAAAATATTATTTTACTTATTTGAGAGTAAAGGAGGGAGAAATAGGCAGACAGAGAATGGGTGCTGCAGGGCCTCCAGCCACTGCAAACGAACTCCAGACGCATGTGCCCCCTTGTGCATCTGGCTTTATGTGGGGCCTGGGGAGTTGAACCTGGGTCCTTTGGCTTTGCCGGCAAACGCCTTAAGTCATCTCCCCGGCCCCCACACCGAGCCACTCTTCTATTTTTTTTAATTTTTTTATTTGAGAGTGACAGAGACAGAAAGAGGCAGATATATAGAGAGAATGGGCGCGCCAGGGCTTCCAGCCACTGCAAACGAACTCCAGACACGTGCGCCCCCTTGTGCATCTGGCTTATGTGGGTCCTGGGGAAATCGAGCCTCGAACCAGGGTACTTAGTCTTCACAGGCAAGCGCTTAACCACTAAGCCATCTCTCCAGCCCCCCGAGCCACTCTTGGAACACAGTTCTCCTAAATCCGGGTTGGTCGAGTGCCCACCTGGGTTTGCTGCAGCCGCCACTCAGACCTGTGTGTTGTCTCCGCTGCCTGAGGACGATCCCCTTGGGGGGACTAGCTGGTCGGCAGCCCCTGTGCTGTTTACAGACTACCAGCAGACTCGGTTTCCAGCGTTTAGGGAGCTACGCCTCAGTCCTGTGTGGGGAAAGACAAGCTGATACAGACACCACCTGCTTCCTCTGAACTACAACTACCCGAGTGAAAGAAGGTGGAAAGCAGTGGCCATTAGGCATCTGGAGCCCGGGTGCTCTGAGGACTCAGGGACTCTCATATGGAAAAAGCTTGCGGACAGATAGTCTCGTGCACAGCCAGTTACTTACTTGTTCAACAGGCCAGGCATTGTGTTTCTGCTTTACATGTGTCCCTTTGTGTAATCCTGACACCAAGAAGTGCATGCACACTGTGGTTATTCCCATTTTATAAATGGGAAGATGGAGGAAGTAAGAGGTAAGTACGTTGCTCATTATGAATAGAGTTTGAGGACCAAATAACCTAGGCCTTTATATTTTATCGGCTTTTGGGGATCTGATAGCTTTACCTTAAATCAGAGTCTGACCTTGACTTAATTTAATCTGAGCTCCATGTCAGTTTTGTTTTATTTTATTTTAGAGAGAGAGAGAGGGAGAGAGGGAGAGAATTGGCATGCCAGGACCTCAGCCATTGCTATCAAATGACAGATGCTTGCGCCACCTAGTGGGCATGTGTGACCTTGCGCTTGCCTCACCTTTCTGCATCTGGCTAACTGGGATCTGGAGAGTTGATCATGGGTCCTTAGGTTTCGCAGGCAAGCGCCTTAACTGTTAAGCCATCTCTCCAGCCCTTCATGCCAGTTTTTAAGAAGTGACATAACTTATTCCCGAAGTTACAAGAATTTCAGATATTCTCAGTATTTAATGACACTGTACACAAATCTTACAAAATAGAGGCATTTGGGGCTGGAGAGATGGTTTAGTGGTTAAGCGCTTGCCTGTGAAGCCTAAGGACCCCGGCTTGAGGCTTGATTCCCCAGGACCCACGTTAGCCAGATGCAGAAGGGGGCGCACGCGTCTGGAGTTCCTTTGCAGTGGCTGGAAGCCCTGGCGTGCCCATTCTCTCTCTCTCTCTCTCTCTCTCTCTCTCTCTCTCTCTCTCTCTGCCTCCTTCTCTCTGTTACTCTCAAATAAATAAATAAAAATAAACAAACAAAAAATTTTTAAAAAATTGGTAGCCTCTATATTTAAAAAAAAATAGAGGTATTTCTTCATGAAAGTAAACATGTTCTTCTCTCAAAAATGTAGCATTTTGCAAACAAACAAGCAAACAAACAAACAAAACATAGGAGGAGGTTTATCATTAACCCTGGTGGGAACACTAGTGCTTTTAAACATTTAGAATTTATCTGTCAAGTTATTATCATAAGACGTCTTATTTTTTGGTTTTTGAGGTATGGTTTCACTCTAGTCCAGGCTGACCTGGAACTCACTATATAGTCTCAGGGTGGCTTTGAACTCTCAGTGATCTTCCTACCTCTGCCTCCCGAGTGCTGGGTTTAAAGGCATGCCCCACCACGCCCGGCCTCTTATTGTTTGTTTTAATAATCTCTCTGATTCAGGAATGATGGCTTATGCTTTTAATCCTAGCAGTCTGGACGCTGAGTCAGGAAGATTGTCACGAGTTTGAGGCCAGCCTAAGCTACAGAGTGAAACCCTGTCACAAACAACAATGTCATTATATACCTATTAAGTTATTAACACTTGAAATAAATAATTCATGGCCAGGCATGGTGGCACATGCCTTTAATCCCAGCACTTGGGAGGCAGAGGTAGGAGGATCGCTGAGAGTTCAAGGCCACCCTGAGACTATATTAATGAATTCCAAGTCATGCTGGGCTAGAGTGAGAGCCTACCTCAGGAAAAACAACAACAACCATAGCAACAAAATAAAGAATTCAGGGATGGGACTGGAGAAATGGCTCAATAGTTAAGGCACTTGCCTGCAAAGCCTAACAACCAGGGTTCGATTCCTCAGTGTCCGCATAAAGCCAGATGCACAAAATGACGCATGCATCTGGAGTTTGTTTGCAGTGCTGGAAGCCCTGATGTGCCCATTCTCTCTCCCACTCCCCTTGCAAATAAATAAATAAATTATAAAAAGAATTCAGGTCTGTGGTCTCAGGTAGACTCACTCTTCTAGAAGCAGCATAAGCTGAGTCATTCCTCATGGGCCTGCTAAGTCAAGTTGTCCATCTTTATTTTATTTTATTTTATTTATTTACAAGCCAAGAGAGATGGACAGAGATAGACACACTGACCACATTTTAAAAATAAGTTATGGGATGGAGAGATTGCTTAGTGGTTAAGGCATTTCCCTTCAAAGCCAAAGGATCCTGGTTTGATCTCCAGGACCCACATAAGCCAGATGCACAAGGGAGTGCATGCATCTGGAGTTCATTTGCAGTGGCTGGAGGCCCTGGCGTGCCCATTCTCTCCCCCTCTCTCTGTGCCTCTTTCTCTCTCTCTCAAATAAATGAATAAATAAAATAAATAAATATAATATAATTAGATCATTTTTATTTACTTTTTTGCCATAAGAATTATCATTTTCCAGTCGGGTGTGGTGGCACACGCCTTTAATCCCAGCACTCGGGAGGCAGTGGTAGGAGGATAGCTATGAGTTCGAGGCCACCCTGAGACTACATAGTGAATTTCAGGTCAGCCTGGGCTAGAGTGAGACCCTACCTTGAAAAAAAAAAAAGAAAAGAAAAAGAAACAGAATTATCATTTTCCCTTCTATGGAGGACACAAGTATATCTTTGTGTAAGAGTGCTGTCTCTTGCTCTGGCAAACCTTAAAGCCCCATATTCAGGACTGTCATCGCTGTGTATACAGTGTGTATACCGTATACACTGTGTATACCTCTGATTCTGGGGGCTACTTGTGGAAACCTGAGTATAATTCTGGAATGAAAGGTATCTGAATCTTTTAGAAGTCATTTATGATGGTATTGGAGGGGACATTAGAGTATTTTCTTGGTGAATTGCTACTGCATGATTTCTGACAGTGTCGTAATAAATACTTGAGAATTGTTGGTCTTCCATTGGTGTAACTTCATGGACTGGTACTTAATGGCAGCAGTCAGAAAGTGTGAGATAGGATTATGGATACTTTCCAAAATGGTTATAAAAGCCCATGCCCACCCCCAGACACATACTTGGGATCATTTGCAGATTATAGAGAAACAAGTTTTAGGTGTTGCTCTGGGGAAAACATGCTTAACATGCTTAAAATACATAGAAATTATATCTGAGAAAAAAAAGCATATGTTGTCCAAAGAGTATGCTATAATTGTTAGATACTCATTGTATTTACTTTACTTACTAAATCTGCTCATTGCTATGACCAAATACCTAACAAGAAACAGTTTAAAGGGATGAAGGGGTTTATTTCAGCTTATAGTTTCAGGAGTATAGTCCACAGTGATAGTTTGATGTTCCCCCGTAGATTCAAGTGTTGATTAAAATTGAGTTTGCAGGGCTGGAGAGATGGCTTAGTGGTTAAGGCACTTGTCTTCAAAGCCAAAGGACCCAGGTTTGATCCCCAGCACCCACATAAACCACATACACAAGGTGGTGCTTGCATCTGGAGTTCATCTGTAGCAGTTGGAGGCCCTGGCACACCCGATTTTCCCTCTCGGTCTGCCTCTTTATTTCTGTCAAATAAATAAAAATAAAATACTTTTTTAAAAAAAGAACTAAAATTGAGTTTGCAGCTTCTGCCCCTAGCAGGCAGATTTCTGTTGGGGGAGGGGGGAGGCAGGGAGGCATGTCACTAGGGGTGGATCTGAATTCCAGTCTAAGGTTTGCAGTGTGAGCTCTGCCTGGGTCCCTGGGGTGTGGTGCTTTGCTGTGTGGGTCTGTGAAAGGGGGCCAGCTTCCTGTGCATCTGTAAACCTGAAACAAATCCCATTCCTCCCATAACCTGTGTCTGGTGTGGAGGTTCACCTCAGCGGCACGGAGCTGACTCGGACGGTCCGTCGTGCCGGGGAAGGCTTGGAGACAAGAGCATGAAGCAGAGCTGGGTTCGAGGCCCACTTCCAGAGGTCCGCTTCTTTCAGCAAGGCTCCATCCTCCTAAAGGCTCCACCACCTTCCCGAACAGTGCCACCAGCTGTGGACCAAGCATTCGAACGCTTGGGTCTATAGGTGACACTTCCCGTTCAAACCCCAACACACTTATAATTAGAGAAGCTCATTGGGCATCCCTTTGCAGAGAATGAGCTCTTTAGTACTGCAGACTTCTGGCCGGGTGCACGCCTTGTAGTCCCTAGGCATTTGGGAAGCGGGATGTTCAGAGTTTGAGGCCAGCCTAGGCTGTAAAGCACAACTCTGTCTCAAAATTCCCATTTTTCCTCATACCCCACAAAAGGAAAAAAAAAAGACAAAAAACAAATAAGCCCCCCCAAAAAACCACGGGTTTAAATAGGAAAATGCATTCATTCTGGAAAAGACTTTTTTTTTTCATGGCGCATTTTTAAGTTTTATCTTGCTAACATTCTTTCTCTAATCTCTTAATTTGTTTTGTTTTGTTTTCGTTAGGAAAAGCGGAGACAAGTAGAAATGTCTACGGCGGGGAAGTTAGACTTTATTGAAGGAGAGTCTAGTCGTAGAGGGACACCTCACATCTCAAGCAAGTAGAGACTCTGGAAGATGCAAGGTGACTGTCCAGCAGTGGGCTGGGGAGGAGGGGGGGAATGTGTAAGGAGAGGGGAGGGAGAAGTATTAGCAACTGGGAAGGAAGCAAACTTCTTTGAACTCCTTTCTTTGAGATTGCCAGCCAGATGTCCCGGCTCCCCTGAAGTTTTGAAGATAGCAGTCTCCGGACAGAATTCCTGAAATTTGCTAACTCCTTTGATTTAGTTTTGTTTTTTATTTTATTTTGTTTTGTCTCAGGCCAGACTGACCTAGCGCTCAACTCTGGCCTTGAACTCACAGTGATCCTCCTACCTCTGTCTCCCCAAGTGCTGGGACTAAAGGCACGTGCCACCATGCCCTGCTCCCTTAATTTTTCTTCCTTCCTTCCTTCCTTCCTTCTTTTCTTATTCTCCTTCTCTCTATCTTTTTTTGTTTTGTTTTGTTTTTCGAGGTAGGGTCTCACTCCTGTCCAGGTTGACCTGGAATTCACTATGTATCTCAGGGTGGCCTTGAACTCACAGTGATCCTCCTACCTCTGCTTTCCGAGTGCTGGGATTAAAGGCATGCGCCACCACGCCCGGCTCTCTTTTTCTTTTCTTTCTTTCTTTTTTTTTTTTGTTGCAAGACCAGCGACCGACCTCTCTTTATTGAGTGTGTTACAAGAGGTTTAGTCAAAAAGACCAAAGTCATGTCATCATCATCAGACTCCTCAGGCTCTTTTTATAGCTTCCGCTTTGTTCTCAGTGGGGGCAGCCAAGGCGGTGGGGGCAAGGGCCTCCGGAGAGCACAGCACCAGCCTTGACATTGGCTAGGCCCTTTGCAGAACAAGCCCAACCAAAAAGATTCAACACTGGCTGTTTGAATGAGGGCGTAGATCTTATCCTCTGTCATGCAGGATGGGAGCAGAGGAGATGCAGGCTAGTTTGGAGGTGCGGACTGCCAGGAGCCGGGCTAGTCACCGGCCAAAGCGAGGGCCTCACCCCAGCGCCGCCTTAGCGTCCCTGGAAGAACGGAACAACTCCCTTGATTTCTTCTTGTCCTTCTTTGGCCCATTTGTCTCTGACTGTCTGTCGCGTCCACGACCCATCTTTGTCTCTTTCTCCTCCACTTAGTCAGTTAATCACTTTTTCTTGAGTGCCACTTGTAAGGTTCAGGAGTGACCAAGACCACGGAGACCACTCTGAGACAAAGATGGAAGCTTTTATTTGGGGGTGGGGGTGGGGGGGCACATGAGCTGCCAGGACTGACTCTCAAGAGCGGAGCAGTCAACTTTGACATCACAGATAGCGCGCTATATAGGGCTCTCCAGTTGGGGGAAGGCGAGGAAGGGAAGGGATTTCTTTGTTCTTTACATTAGCCTTAGGGTGAGACCAGAAGTGACCAGGTGGGAGAGAAGGGGGCAGGAAACCTAGACCTGGGGCATTGTTAGGCAAGGAAGGGATAATGGCTGGGTGGTTCCCTGAGGAATGTGGATGACCCACTTCCTTATGTCTCCTCCTGCTGTCCTCAGTGACTCCACTTTGTCCTGACCTAACACAACTCTGTGCAGGTTCAAAGTTAGATCTGAAGCAAGAATAAGACGTGGGGGCTGGAGAGATGGCTTAGCGGTTAAGGCACTTGCCTGTGAAGCTTAAGGACCCAGGTTCAGTTGTCCAGGTCCCATGTAAGCCAGATGCACATGGTGATGCATGCATCTGGAGTGCGTTTGCAATGGCAAGAGGCCCTGGCACGCCCATTCCCTCTCTTTCTCTCTCTCTCTCTCTCCCTCTCTGATAAATAAATGAAAAGAATAAATCAGGGGCTGGAGAGATGGCTTGGCGGTTAAGCGCTTGCCTGTGAAGCCTAAGGACCCTGGTTCGAGGCTCGATTCCCCAGGACCCAAGTTAGCCAGATGCACAAGGGGGCGCACGCGTCTGGAGTTCGTTTGCAGTGGCTGGAAGCCCTGGCGCGCCCATTCTCTCTCTGTCTCTCTCTGCCTCTTCCTCTCTCTGTCTGTCACTCTGCCTCTTCCTCTCTCTGTCTGTCACTCTCAAATAAATAAATAAAAACAAAAAAAAAAAAAGAAAAGAATGAATCAGAAAAAAAAGAATGAGAGATGGACTCTCCTCTAACCAGACAGATAACAAACCCTGCTGCTGTAGTCAGTTTCACGTTGCTGAGAACATTCAAACCAGGCACAGTTTAGGGAAGGAAGGGGTTTATTTCAAGCTTACAGCTTCAGGGAAAGTTCCCTCCGCGGCGGAAGAAGCTACTTCCATACATCCAAGCAGAGAGAGCCCATTACCGAGCCAGCAAACACCAAAAGCAGCAAGTACTAAACTGCAGCAAGCAGCTGCTCCGCACAGCTTTGGGCTGCAAATCAGATCCACCCCTGACCACACCTTAGGACTGGACGTCAGTGTCACAGCCCCCCAGTGACACCTCCTCTAACCAGGTGGCTGGAGAGCCAACTTATAAGCTTTAATCAAACACCTGAATCTATAAGGGACAAGCATTCAAACTACCATTCCTGCTAAAATGTTATAAAGGAAAATATACCCTTGACCTTAGGCGGTCAGATTGATACTCAAAAAGGAAGCTCACTTTGGAGGTCACATAGGAGTTTACTTGGTGGTGAGCTGGGGAGAGTAAGCCCAAAGAAAGGGGACAAGATAATACGAAGACTCAGAAGCGAGAAAGTGCATGAAGAAGCGCAGACGGCAGAAAGTTAGGTGTGTGGAGCTCAGACCCTAAGGGAGAAAAGGGAGGGAAGCAAGGCTCTTTGAGGGTCAAGGAGAATCACACCCAGCTTTCCCAAGACAGGGTGATTCCCCCCACCCCACCCCGGGGAGACAAGGGCGGGCAGGAAGCTCATTAGCTGCGCAGTCCCCCGACTTTCCAGATTTCCATAATCTGTTTGTCCCACAGGCCTTGGAGAGAAATGGAAAGTTCAGAGCCATAGCTGACACCTGCTGTCCCTCACTGCCTTCTCTAAGAGTCGCCCCTTCATCCTGCTCCAGAGAGACATCTAGTCGGGCAGGATCTTGTGGCAACTCTTGGATAGTGGTGGACTTCCTCGGGCTAGTCTCTCTGTGGTCACCGTTGCTCAGGCTCCCGTCCGGATGTTGTGTCCAGGGAAGAGGGTCGTAGGGCACAAGGAGATCTTGGACTAGAAATAAATTCTCATTGCCTGTGTCTTCAAAAGATGTAAGCATGGCAAACAACAACGATCTCCTTGATTGTGTGAAGCAGTACAGACAGGCCAGGGCTCAGCTGGTAAACTCAGCAGGCAGAGCTGGTGAACTTGAAAAATGAAGCAATGGTTGTGTGTGTGTGTGTGTGTGTGTGTGTGTGTGTAAGGTAGGGTCTCACTCTAGCCCAGGCTGACCTGGAACTCACTCTGTAGTCTCAGGCTGGCCTCGAACTCATGATGATCCTCCTACATCTGCCTCCCAAGTGCTGGGATTAAAGGCGTGCAGCCACCACGCCTGGTGCAATTGTTTTTTTTTTTTCCCAAAAATAATACATGCTCACCTCAAAATTTTGAAAAATAAAGAAATGCAAAGGGAAGAAAATAAGTCATTTGGGATCCTATCACTCAGAGAACTATAGTGTATTTCCTTCAGTTTTTGGTATATATTTTGATTCATATTTATGATTAGAGAGCATATGTAAATTATAATTTAATATATTTATCTGAAGAATAATACATGTTTAGCTTTAAAATATGAAGCAAAAAAGCCATTCAATTATAGTATTTTCCCCTTTAAAGAAAAACAAAATGAACTCACATAGTATATAGTGTTTAGAGTTAAAACTGATATAGTAGGTCCAGATAGACTTAATGAGGCCTAATGATTTTTTTAATCTCTCGATTTGGTTTGAAAAGCCAGCACCCAAGTGAAGTAAGAATGGATTCATAAGAGCTTGGCAGGTCAGATTTTCTTTTACCTTTTACGTAGGGAAGAGTTTGGGTCACAGTTGGTCTTTGGAAACCCTGCCGGGGTTAGTGTAGACAGTATTAGGGAGGGACTAAAGGCAGAGGGACCATTCTAAATCACACCAGGTAGATTATAGCCTCAACTGATGGGGGTGAGGGAAGAGCAGATGAGGAGGGAACCATTTTGTGATCATGTTTTAAATACCTCTTTAGTTTTGCCATCCCCTCCCTCATTAGCCTACTTCCTACCCTGACCACCACGTATCTCCACCATCAGGAACATACACACACATAGAAACACCAGCAAAACAAAATTCATTTTAACCTCCGAGACCTTGCATTGACTTTCCTCTTGTTAGTCTGTGATCAAAAATGATGATGAAGCGGGCGTGGTGGCGCACGCCTTTAATCCCAGCACTCGGGAGGCAGAGGTAGGAGGATCGCCGTGAGTTTGAGGCCACCCTGAGACTCCATAGTGAATTCCAGGTAAGCCTGGGCTAGAGTGAGACCCTACCTCGAAAAACCAAAAAAAAAAAAAAAAAAAAAAATAATAATAATAATAATAATGAAAGGCTCTGAGACCTTGCCATTAATATTTGTTTTTCCCGTTTGGCTGGCTACATGAGTGGATATACACATAATCCCCCAAACGCCCCAGTCACAGCCCCCCTCAGATGCTCTATAAAGAGCACTCAGCACACTTCTACCCTTCCACACTTCTCTCCTCAGGTAAATCTTGGTTAGCCCCAGCTGTGATCCAGTGCTGATTGCAAACTTATTATATAATAATAATAATAATAAATTAATAATAAAAACTCTGAGCAAAATTCATTCGCACAGTTTCCATCATGCCTTGCATTTTAAAAAAATTTTATGTATTTTTTTTTCATTTTTTAGAGAAGGAGAGAGAGAAAAAAAAAAGAGAGAGAGAGAGACAGACAGAGAATTAAAGCGCCAGGGCCTCAGCTACTGAAATCGAACTCCAGACGTTTGCGCCACCTAGTGGGCATGTGCGACCTTGCACTTGTCTCACCTTTGTACATCTGGCTTCCATGGGATTTGGAGAGTTGAACATGGGTCCCTAGGCTTCGCAGGCAGGTGCCTTAACTGCTAAGCCATCTCTCCAGCCCATGCCTTGTAGTTTTAATCTTTCTCACAGATCACCTCTCTTATCGCAGGCTTTCCTCTCCAATCTCAAGAACTGCAGCTCACCCACATGCCCATACACGGGGGACAGTATGACTGAACAGCTGGGGTCTCTGTCTGGCCAAGGGACCTGGATTACCCTTATATATAGCCATCATCTGCATGTGAAATAATTCCTGGCTTACAGGTCTTCAGCCTAAAACAGTAGTTCCCTTACCCTTTGACCATAGAGTCTAAAGATGTGAAGGAAATTGCCTGCTTCTCTGAAAATTTATGTCATTTTTCTGAAAGATTGAAAACTTGTTGAAGTTCTCACTTTCTCTCTCTCTCTCTCTCTCTGTGTGTGTGTAATAAGCATAATAAGCTGTTATCCAGCTCTTAATATTTTCAAATTTATTTTGAGTTTGTCAGATGGCTACATCAGTTAGCACATTAGAATCTCAGTTTTCTTGTCAGACATTCCATCAAATGGCCCAGATAAAATTATTTTTTGAAATAGTAAGTCCTGCATAATCTTGCTTATAAGTATAAGAGAAAGTAAAGTAGAATAATTCATTAAGAAGCAGAAAAATTGTGAATCAGTTCACATTAAACTACATGGGGGGGGCAGATGATCACAAGTTCTCATTATGTAGCTTTGGTTGGCCTCAAACTCTTTTCTTTTATATTTATTTTTATTTATTTACTTATATGAGAGAGAGAAAGAGAAAGAGAGAGAGAGAATGGGCATGCCAGGGCCTCTAGCCACTGCAAATGAACTCCAGATGCATGTGTCACCATGTGCATCTGGCTTATGTGGGACCTGGAGAATCGAACCAAGGTCCTTAGGCTTCACAGGCAAGCACCTTAACCGCTAAGCCATCTCTCCAACCCAGCCTCAAACTCTTGATCCTGCTACTTCTGTCTCCTGAATACCTTCCATACTTTTGAATTGGGAATCTGGAGACTTTAAGTGATGGAGGCAGAATTTGAACACCAGTTCATCCCACTCCACCTCTTCTGTGTGCCTGTCTATATTGGTGACAGTGATGTAACCCAGAGACTCCACACATGCTATCCAAGTGTTCTACCACTGAGTTCTATGTATCCTCAGCTCGTCTCTGCCTTTCTTAATTAACAGACTCACTTTGTTTGCTGGAGTCCCTGAACTATTATTGACTGAATATTGTAGTATTGAAAATGCACTTGGAAGCCAAGGTGGTGGCATGTTCCCATAGTCTTAGCCTTCAGGAGACTGAGACAGGAGGACTGCTGAGAGTTTAAAGCAAGTCTGAACTGTATGGTGAGTACCAGTCAGCCAGGGCTACCAGAATAAGACTGTCTCAAAATAAAAATGAACATTAAAAAACAAGTAAAAATTACATTTTGGGGAATCTCTAAATAGTGTAATGAATGGGGCGTTGTTATGTGTCCCACACTGGGAGACTTGGCTCCTCGTGCCTGTCTTGTGCTGCCCAGGATGACAGACACCTAAGTGAAAAAGTGTGAACACAAGAGGCAGATCAGGGAGAGCAATGGGCACTGGCTGCTGCTGTCAGAAAATGAACTGCTCACTAGCTGGGTGGCTGTGGGAGGTACCGAGACCCTCTGAGTATGTTTGTCTGCCTATTGGATAGCAGAGCCCCCTGAAAGGGCATTTGATGAGGGTTAGAAATTATATGTCAAAAGTAGTTATTTTTTTTCTTTGAGTTTTGAGGGGAGAGAAGGTTCTACCCCCACCCAGATAATTTTCTTTTTTATTTTTGAATTTTATTTTATTTTTGAATTTTATTTGAGAGAGAGAGAGAATTGGAATGCCAAGGCCTCAACCACTGCAATTGAACTCTAAACGCCTGCACCACCTAGTGGGTATGTGTGACTTTGCGCTTGCCTCACCTTTGTGCATGTGGCTAATGAGGGATGTGGAGAGAGATCAAACATGGGTCCTTAGGCTTCGCAGGCAAGTGCCTTAAGCACTAAACCATCTCTCCAGCCCCCACCCAGCTACTTTATTTTTGTGTGTGTGTTTATTTCATTTTTTAAATTTGAGATATATGTGTGTATATATATATGTATATATATGTGTGTGTGTATATATATATATATATATATATATATATATATATATATATGGAGAGAGAGAGAGAGAGAATGGACATGCCAGGGCCTTTGGCCACTGCAAATGAACTCCAAACGCATGTGCCACCTTGTGCATCTGGCTTACGTGGGTCCTGGAGACTTGAACCTGGGTTCTTTGGCTTTGCAGGCAAATGCCTTAACTGCTAAGCCATCTCTCCAGCCCCTTGTTTTTATTTTGTTTTTTTGAGGTAGGGTTTTACTCTAGTCCAGGCTGACCTGGAATTCACTATGTAGTCTTGAACTCATGGAGATCCTCCTACCTCTGCCTCCCAAGAGCTGGGATTAAAGGCGTGCGCCAGCAGGCCCGGCTTTTTTTTTTTTTCTTTTCTTTTCTTTTCTTTTCTTTTCTTTTTCCAGTTTTTTAAGGTAGGGTCTCACTCTAGCTCAGGCTGACCTGGAATTCACTATGTAGTCTCAAGGTGGCCTTGAACTCATGACAATCCTCCTACCTCTGCCTCCTGAGTGCTGGGATTAAAGGAGTGCACCACCACACCTGGCTTTTTTTTTTTTTTTCATTTTTATTGTGTTGTTTTTTCTAATTAAAAAACAACTTACATAGAACATTTGAAAATTATAGCAAAAGTACACAAAATATGTCCTTTATGTATAAATCATCAGTTATCTTAGTATGAGCACTCACTTGGATATTGTAGAGAATGACTTTGTGGTTTGATTATTTTAATGATATGCCTCCTTTCTGTTAATTTTATTTTATTTTTCAAGGTAGGGTCTCGCTCTAGCTCAGGCTGACCTGGAATTCACTATGCAGTCTCAGGGTGGCCTCGAACTCACGGCAATCCACTTACCTCTGCCTCCTGAGTGCTGGGATTAAAGGCGTGCGCCACCACGCCCGGTTTTTCTTTTTCTTTCTTTTTAAATGAGATGGGGTCAGGGAGATTGCTCAGCGGGCAAGGCACTTGCTGCATAAGCCTGACAACCCACGTTTGGTTCTGTAGAGCCACAAGCATATGTAACCCCAGCACACCCATGGCAAGAAGGGAGGTGGACAGGAGAGTCCCAAAGCTCACACGCCAGCGACTCTAGCAAATACACTGATGACCAGCAAGAGGGACCGCGCTCCAAAACAAGGTGGCAGGCAAGGGCCAGTACTCAAGCTTGTCCTCTGACCTTGGCACGTGCACCTTCCCACACACGGGCCTGCATTTACCACCACCCCCCGCCCCCGCCCCCCCCCCCACACACACATGCAAAATAAGCCAGGAAGCCTGGTGTGGTGGCTCATGCCTGTAATTCCAGAGAGAAGAAAAAAGGAGAGAGAGATACAGAGAAGGACAGGGCACGTCATGGCCCTTGCCACTGCAAACAAACTCCAGAGCATGCACCACTTTGTGTGTCTGGCTTTATGTGGGTGCTGGAGAATGGAATCCAGGCTGTCAGGCTTTGCAAGCAGGTGCCTTTAACCGCCCAATCTCTCTGGCCCTAAAAACTAGATTTCTTAAGGTATTTTATTTTTATTTATTTATTTAAGAGAAAGAGGGGGGAGGGAAGGGAAGCGAGAGAGAGAGAGAGAGAATGATGTGCATACCAGCGTCTCTCCAGCTGCTGCAAATGAACTCCAGACACAAGCACCACCTTGTGCAACTTGTGCTTACGTCGGTCCTGGGGAATTGAACCTGGGTCCTTTGGCTTTGCAGGCAAACGCCTTAACCACTAAGCCATGTCTCCAGTCCCTTAAGGGATAATACTTTTTGATCCCAATTGTATGAAATTAAGAGTACCCTAAATAAATAAATAAATTTTCTAGCCTGGGCTGAAGCGAGACCCTACTTCAAAAAACAAACAAACAAACAAACAAACAAGAAAGTTCAGAATCTGAGCGCACCATTTTAAAGTGGCACATGCCAGATGTAGGCATTGTGGTAGTAGTTAGGCCCAGCACAGGTTTCAGTTCCTAAACAGTAAAGAGGGAGGCCTGAAACAAACACAGCAACCAAACCCAACATGGATGGAGTTGTTTTTTTTTTTTTCCTCTAATGCCTACTTGAAGCAAAAGGAAAGTCACGTTTCGCTTCCTCTGCTCCAGAGACCCGGGGTGGAAACAGCTTTGCAGAGCTATCCCATAATCCCAAAGTCCTGCTGTGTGAACACATCTGCCTACACAGCATCAGGGCATGGGGGAGGAAACGGGGGACCTGGATTTCAGTCCTATGACCTTCGGGGAGTCACCTGTCTACATAGCCGCTTCTCATTTGGAAAACTGAGGATAAACCTACCTGCCTCCCAGACTGCTTGGAGATTAGATGAAACCTCACTTCCTCCATGCTAAGCCACCAACAATTTTAACATAGATCAAGATTTTTCAGGGCTGGAGAGATGGCTTAGCGGTTAAGTGCTTGCCTGTGAAGCCTAAAGACTCTGGTTTGAGGCTTGATTCCCTAGTACCCACGTAAGCCAGATGCACAAGGAGGCACATGCATCTGGGGTTCATTTGCAGTGACTGGTGGCTCTGGTGCGCCCATTCTCTCTCTCTCTCTCTCTCTCTCTCTGCTCTTTCTCTCTATCTCTCTCAAATAAATAAATAAATAAAAATTTTTAAAGATTTTCAGGTGTGAAAAAACCCCATTATACAAAGTGTACAAATTCATTGTAAGACATTCAAATTTTTTTTAGTTAATTAATTATTTTTCTCAATTTTTTTTGTTCATTTTTATTTATTTATTTATTTATTTATTTGAGAGCAAGAGACAGAGAGAAAGAGGCAGAGAGAGAGAGAGAGAGAGAATGGGTGCGCCAGGGCCTCCAGCCACTGCAAATGAACTCCAGATGCGTGCACCCCCTTGTGCATCTGGCTAACGTGGGTCCTAGGGAATCAAGCCTCGAACCGGGATCCTTCGGCTTCACAGGCAAGCGCTTAACCGCTAAGCCATCTCTCCAGCCCTATTTTTCTCAATTTTTATTAACATCTTCCATGATTATAAAAAGTATCCCATGGTAATACCCTCCCTCCCCCAACTTTGCACTTTGAAATTCCATTCTCCATCATATCCCCTCCCCATCTCAATCAGTCTCTCGTTTATTCTGATGTCCTGATCTTTTCCTCCTATTATGATGGCCTTGTGTAGGTAGTGTCAGGCACTGTGAGGTCATGGATATCCAGGCCATTTTGTGTCTGGAGGGAGCACGTTGTAAGGAGTCCTACCCTTCCTTTGGCTCTTACATTCTTTCTGCCACCTCTTCCGCATTCGACCCTGAGCCTTGGAAGGTGTGATCGAGATGTTACTCAGTACTCCAGTCACTTCTTTCCAGCACCAAGGACATTCAAATTTTAATAAATCAAAACAGTAAAGAAAATCAGTCTGTTGATGAAATAAGAATCCTTTGGCAAAGGGAATATTCTAGACAAATGTTATTGTGGACATTCTCCATTCTGTGATGGGGGATTTGTGGTTCATGCCCGACAGCTCTGCTGTGCCCCTCTTTCTCTTTTTCTTCAGTGTTTCTTGAACCCTGTTCCCCAGTCAGATGCCAATCCTAGTGTGAATGGGTTTCTAGGTGGGATTACCTGTTGTGGAAAATTTTTCTTCAGCCTGGTGTGGTAGTGCACGCCTTTAATCCCAGCGCCTGGGAGGCAGAAGTCAGAGGATGGCCATGAGTTTGAGGCTACGAGTGAATTCCAGGTCAGCCTGGGCTACAGCAATACCCTACCTTGAAAAATCAAAAAAAAAAAAGAAGAAAATATCTCTCCAATCTCTTGTGAACTAAGCTGTTTCTTCCTTTCCACAGTTTTCTTTTACATCTGACCTTGTACCTCCAATATCCTCGTGTCTCTGCACAGTCAGGAAAAGATAATATTGGCACACAGCACTCCAGGGCAAAGAAGAACAAGAGGCCAGTGTCTTTGCCCTCTGGAACCTGCTAAGAGCATTCCAGTTTCTTCAAAGAAAGAGAAAGAAGACGGGGCAAGGGGTGTGCCTCAGTGGAAAAACATTTGCCTAGTATGCATGAGGTCCCAGCACTTCAGAAAACAGAAATATAACAGTAACAACAAAATAAACAAATTAGAAAGAGGACAAGGAGAAGTTAAGAAAACTCTGGCAGTGTCCACTAATTTTTTTTTTTTTTTTTGGTGGGGGGGTAGAGTCTCACTCTAGCCTAGGCTGACCTGGAATTCACTATGTAGTCTCAGTGTGGCCTCGAACTCACGGCGATCCTCCTACCTCTGCCTCCCGAGTGCTGGGATTAAAGGCGTGTGCTACCACACCTGGCTTCCACTGGTTTTTACTAGAGAATTTTAAGCAATTTAAGAGTTTTGCTGGAGAATTTTAAGACTTCAAAGCAGCCTTACAATAATAGCCTTAATACAGACACACACACACACACACACACACACACACACACACACTCACACATTTTGTTTTTATAGACAGGGTCTCATCTAGCCTGGGCTGGCTTCTAACTCTTTGTAGCTGAGGATGACCTCGAATTCAGCTCTTCCTGCTTCCCCCTCCTAAGTGCTAGGATTACAGGTGTACACCATCATGTGGGGTTTATGTGGTTGCTGAGGGTGAAGCCAAGGCCCCAGGAGTTCTGCTAAGTGAGCTATACAGCCTAACAGTCTGGTATCTTAATCAAAATACTCTTGGGTCTATAGGTACCTACTGGTACCATAAAGGAACAAGTTCTCTACTTCCTTCCCCTTTTGAGACAGGTGATCTGCAACTCATTTGGTAGCTTATCTCAACGTTACAGTCCTGTCTCAGTCTCCCAAGTGCTGGGCTTATTTATAGGCACAAGTCACCAAGCTCCACAACCAGTAAATTCTGATTCCTGCCAGGGTGTCCGAATAACAAAAGTACTGTGTATGGTGGGTGCTCTCTAACAGCCTGTGGCCTGAGAATCTGGGTTGTCAGAAGGATTCGGAGTGATTTTTAAAGTTAATTTTTAAATTATGCATACCAAGTTACGGTTTCACTATTTTACTTCCACACACTGTGTCATTATACTTTATGCATAACCAGATCTGGAAACCACTGCCTAAAAGCCCTTGGAGGCTTCACCTTTTTCCACCTTGCAGAGCCTTTCCAGTGCAGAAGTCCCAAGCTAGTCTTGTAGTATCCTTGTGTCTACGTAATCCTGCCCCAACACGAGGAGTAGGGAACGGAGAACCAGCTGACCTGTGGGGCCAGAAGCTCAGCCTCCCGAGGCTTATGCTGTTTACAAGGACAGTGTGTCTGGGAATTGCTTGCATCAGAATCACCTAGAAAGTCATAAGAGTAGACTCAAAATGTGGACTAGAAACTAGTCCGCTTTTTTTTTTTTGGTTTTTCGAGGTAGGGTCTCAATCTAGTCCAGGCTGACCTGGAATTCACTATATGTCTCAGGGTGGCCTTGAACTCACAGCGATCCTCCTACCTCTGCCTCCCGAGTGCTGGGATTAAAGGCATGCGCCACCACGCCCATCTCCTTTTTTTTTTTAAAGATTTTATTTTTATTTATTTATTTATCAGAGACACAGAGAGGGAGAGAGAGAGAGAAAAAATGGGCACACTAGGGCCTCCTCTAGCCACTGCAAACGAACTCCAGATGCCTGTGCCACCACGTATATCTGGCTTACGTGGGACCTGGAAATCGAACCTGGGTCCTTAGGCTTCACAGGCATGCACCTTAACCACTAAGCAATCTCTCCAGTCCCCCCTTTAAAAAAAAATATTTTATTTATTTATTTGCAAGAGAGTGAATGGTTGCACCAGGCCTCTAGCCACGGCAAACAAACTCCAGACACATGCACCACCATGTGCATCTGGCTTACGTGGGTCATGGGGAATTGAACCTGGGTCCTTAGGCTTCGCAGGCAAATGCCATAATCACTAAGCCATCTCTCTAGCCCCACAATCTGCATTTCAAACAGACACACCGGCGATTCTTATGCATATTCAGAATTTCACTGCATGTATGACTTAATAATCCCATGGATCTGTGAAGGGCTCATTTCAGGGTCAGCAAAGGCATATTTTCACCTGGGTCAGAGACAGGCCTTTTGCTGTGTAATAAGCCATTGATACACACGACTGGTGTCTTGTAGCAAGCAGCCTTGCTTCTATTGTACTTGGTGGGGTCATACCTAAGGACCCCAAATGCTATCATCAGTGAAGCCAACAGTAATTTTTTTTAAATTTTACTTTTTTTAGATAGAGTGAGAGCAAGAGAAAATTAGCATGCCAGGGCCTCAGCCACTGCCATCGAACTCCAGACGCTTGCGCCACCTAGTGGGCATGCACTTGCCTCACCTTTGTGCAGCTGGCTTACGTGGGATCTGGACAGAGATTGAACCTGGGTCCTTAGGCTTCACAGGCAAGTGCCTTAACTGCTAAGCCATCTCTCTGGCCCCCAACAGTATTCTTAAAGCTTGATGTGATGGCTTGAGTACCCAGAGATTCAATACACATCCTAATTTTTTTGTTTGTTTGTTTGTTTATTTATTTATTTGAGAGCAACGGAGAGAAAGAGGCAGAGAGAGAGAGAGAGAGAGAATGGGCGTGCCAGAGCTTCCAGCCTCTGTAAATGAACTGCAGATGTGTGCGCCCCCTTGTGCATCTGGCTAACGTGGGTCCTGGGGAATTGAGCCTCGAACCGGAGTCCTTAGGCTTCACAGGCAAGCACTTAATCGCTAAACCATCTCTCCAGCCCACATCCTAATTTTTTTTTGTTGTTGTTCCTTTTGCTAAGTAGCCCTGTGGAGACCAGACTGGCCTACAGCTTACAGTGATCCTGCTACCTTAGCTAAAGTGCTAAAATCATAGACATGCACCACCATAGCTGGCCCATCCCATCCTTAGTTTAATTGGGCTGTTGGGACGTTTTTCCTTTGGTTATGAGGTTCTAGAGTAAAGTAGTTTTAAGATGGAGTCCATATGACCCTGAAATTTCATCCAAAATTGTATACCATACATATGTAGATTTTTCTGAGAGGGAATCTAGAACCGCTGCTAGATTATTAAAGGCATCCTTGAAAGGGGAATGATTAAGGATTAAAACAGAGGAAATTAAAAAAAAAAAGATTAAAGAGTGGACAATTATACACAAAGGCTTGGGTCTGGGTAGAAATTTCTAAACTTCTGCTGGATGAACAAACTCCAAATTGTGGTCTCCAGCATTGTTTCTCCCTTTATTTTATTTTATTTTATTTTAATTTTTTGTTTTTTCGAGGTAGGGTCTTGCTCTGGCTCAGGCTGACCTAGAATTCACTATGTAGTCTCAGGGTGGCCTCGAACTCACAGCAATCCTCCTACCTCTGCCTCCCGAGTGCTGGGATTAAAGGCGTGCGCCACCATGCCCGGCTCTCCCTTTATTTTTAATCTCTTTCCGTTTTTCTTCTTTGTTCCGGTCTTGTCTTCTTGGATCTTTCCTTGCCTCTTTCTCGTCTTCCTTGGTTAGGGAAGAAAGCAATACTTTAGGTGCCCTGAATCCCCTTGCATTTTGGATTTGGCCCTGTTAGAATGTTAAATGGGAACACTGGTTGGGAGAGGGCCAAGAGCACTCAGATTGTCCTCATATGTTGAATTCGATTGCAATGAAGAAAGAATGACCGATCAGAATCCTAGCCCCTTGGCCCCAAGCCAGCCCCTGCCCCACTTAACCCAGCTGGCTCTGTTGGATTATTTTCGTTCGCTCGCTTTGGTTCTGGAGCCCAGAGAAAGGAGCCATAGGCCGAGGAGGCCACAAGACCTGTTCAAATCCTCAGAGCCAGCAAGACAGCGCTGCGCCTCTTCCACCCATACACTGGACTGAGCTCGCTCTGTGGGCAGGAGACTGGCTGGCTGGACTCCCTGGCTAGTATTCTGCAAATGGATGCCTGAGGTATGAAATCACTGGACTTGGGAGGGTCCTTCCACACTGCTAAGCCCTGTACAGCTGAGTAGATCCAAAAAAAAAGTGGAGGGTGACACCCTGAGGGATGGGCTAGTATGTCCCACCTGTGACCCTGCCCTCCCCGCCCCCCCCCACCCCACACACACACTGCTCAGCCAGCCAGCCTTCTGCTCTTACTGCCTGGGGAAGGCAGTCTCTGGCTTTCGGGAGCTTGCAGAGCGCTCTCCTGTGGCGATGGAAGGGGAAATTGTGGCCCTGTCAGGCTCAGGGGTTTGGGGATGGGATGATGGTGAGTCTGCGTGGAACCCACTGTCAGAGCGATGTGCTCTCAGGTCACATTCGGCTGGGAAATGAAGCAGCAGCTGCTGACTCAGAGCATCGGTGGACAAGCCCAGGCTGCGAGTGGGTGGTCCCCAGCTGAGGCTGGTTTGCAACCCAGGGGCCTGTGGAGGCTGGCCAGGTGCAGCTGGCGAGTCCGTGACTCCCCAGATATTGAAAGTTATGCAGTAATATCGGGACCTCGGTGGTTCTCGCCTGCTTTTATTTTTTAATTTTTTTTTGTTCATTCTTATTTATTTATTTGAGAGTGACACAGAGAGAGAGAAAGAGGGAGAGAGAGAGAGAGAGAGAATGGGCGCGCCAGGGCCTCCAGCCACTGCAAATGAACTCCAGACGTGTGCTCCCCCTTGTGCATCTGGCTAACGTGGGACCTGGGGAACTGAGCCTCAAACCGGGGTCCTTAGGCTTCACAGGCAAGCGCTTAACCGCTAAGCCATCTCTCCAGCCCTTTTTTTTCCAATATGTTTTTATTTTTATTTATTTATTTGAGAGAGAGAGAAAGAATAGGCACACCAGGGCCTCCAGCCACTGCAAAGGAACTCCAGACACATGTGCCATCCTGTGCATCTGGCTTATGTGGGTCCTGGGGAATCGAACCTGGGTCTTTTGGCTTTGCAGGCAAGTGCCTTAACTGCTAAGCCATTCTCCCCCCCCCCCACCACCTTGCCCTGCTTTTATCCCTAGGCCATCACCCCAAGGTTCTAGTACTAGAGAGACCTGTGTTGATGTTCACCGGGCCTGCAAGCGCATCTGGCTTATGTGGGGACTGGGGAATCAAACAGGCTGGACTCCCTGGCTAGCGTTCTGCAAAGGGATGTCCACTAGGCCTGCTCACCGTCCACATAACATGCTCTCGGAAGGTGGGGACAGGTAAGATTCTCTTTGGGAGTGAGTTCGAAGGAGATAGTGCAGCATCTGGGCCAACCCCAGCTAGGCAATGGGGCAGCCTCTGTAACACCTCTCTGGGGAGTATATTTTGCAAGTGAAGTTCTGGGCACTGACTTGAAAGGTGGGGGTAACTACTGGGCTGTTTTGAGGGTGACATCTAGTTGACTATAGTTGCCAGAGCCATGGTTTTGTAGTTAGGTGTCTCTGAACTAATCCCAGCTTGGCTATAATTTGCTATATGGACTCTGAAACGCAAGTAATGTCTTCCTTCTTCCCTTGCTTGTATAAGGCCTTGGGGTCATACCTGACATAGAGTAGATGCTCAATAAATGATTACTGTCATTGTCATTATTATTATTATTGTTATTTGGTTTTTCAAGGTAGGGTCTCAGTCTAGCCTAGGCTGACCTGGAATTCACTATGCAGTCTCAGGGTGGCCTCGAACTCACGGTGATCCTTCTACCTCTGCCTCCCGAGTGCTGGCATTAAAGGTGTGCACCTCCCACGTCCGGCCATTGTCATTGTTTATTCTGGAAGAATAGGTCCCTGGAAACCCCTGGATTGTGCTCCAAGGCAGTGTTTCCCAAGCCTCAAAAATCTCTGGGGATCTTGTGAACCGAAGATTCCAATTCTGCAGGTTAGGGGTGGGGTGGGGCTGGTGGGGGTGAGCTGAGAGGTAAGGCGGCATTTCTACCCAGTGCTCAGCAGTGTTGGTGCTGCTGCTAACAGGACTACACTCTGCATCACGAGGTGGGTTCCTGGTACTTTAACCCAGGCCACTGAAGACGGCCCACCTTCTTCCTTTTTCCATGCCCCCCCCAACCCCGGGCGGGGGCTCTTGCCTAGGGAGCATGAGAGCGTTGAATGTGGGGTCATGTGCGCCAGGTGGGACCGAGACCGAGGCGTCCTGGACATTGCTGAAGGGCAATGTCCACACCCCACTGCTCAGTCCAGGATTAGATCATCTCCCAGTCTATTAACAAATACTCCAGGTGCTCAGAGAGCGTCCATCAGTGGTTGTATCCATCTTAGAAGAGGAGTGGATCCAGAAGGAGGAATTTGTCCCTGACCTCGAGAAGCCCTCATCTCATCTGGAGATGGTCCAGACGTGCCCCACCCTGCACGAGTGCCTATAGCAAAGGCACATGAAAGCCCTGCCTGTTCCTTTAAGGAAGTAGATGCAGCAAGAAGCTATAGGGCTGGTGTCCGCAGTCAGGTTCGCATTGCTGGCAGAAAGCACCCAACCAAGAGCAGCTTGTGCGGGGGTGGGGGGAGGTTTATTTTGGCTTACAGACTTGAGAGGACGCTCCATGATGGCAGGGGAAAACGAAGGCATGAGCAGAGGGTGGACATCACCCCTGGCCAACATCAGATGGACAACAGCAACAGGAGAGTGTGCCAAACACTGGCAAGAGGAAGCTGGTGGGCTGGAGAGATGGCTTAGCCGTTAAGCGCTTGCCTGTGAAGCCTAAGGACCTCGGTTCGAGGCTCGGTTCCCCAGGACCCATGTTAGCCAGATGCACAAGGGGGCGCACGCGTCTGGAGTTCGTTTGCAGTGGCTGGAAGCCCTGGCGCGCCCATTCTCTCTCTCTCTCTCTGCCTCTTTCCCTCTCTGTCTGTCGGTCTCAAATAAATAAATAAAATAAACAAAAAAAAATTAAAAAAAAGAGGAAGCTGGTTATATCACCCATAACCCCCCCCCCCAATACACTGCCTCCAGGAGGCTTTAATTTCCAAATTGCCAATCAGCTGCGGGAGGGGGGGGGGGGGGTGGAAACCTTGCATTCTGAACACCTAAGTTTATGGGGGTCACCCGAATCAAACCTCCACAGCTGGTGTGCTGCTGCACTGGCCCAGGGCTGCCAAGGTTAGAGGCACGTTCATCCAATGCTTGCTCTCACTCATAGGAACCCCTATTAAAAGCTTCTCCTAGGCCCAGGGAACATGAGAGTCTTGAACGCAGGGTTGTGTGCTCCAGGTGGGTCTGGGAGAGCAGCGCCCTGAATATTGCTGATATTGCTGAAGGGTTCAGTGTGGCCTGGGACACTAAATCCCAGCTGCTTGATGGCTTTGGAGCAAATTCTGTCACCGTCACTGCCCGGCACGCCCATGAGTTCCAGGGAAAGCAGAGAGAGCCTAGGTCTCCGCCTAAACTGAGCACAGGAGTCTCATGGAGAGCCTAGGGCTGGACCTTGCTGCCTGGAAGCTGCCGTGTTTGGGAGGCTGTCGTTCTGCCCCTCGCTTTCCCACCGGCTGGCCTTGGCCAAGGAATGCCCGTTCTTTCTATTTGCACATCTTTAAGGCAGGCCTAAGACAAGGCTGCAAGGTGTGTGTGTGTGTGTGATCCCGAGGAGGGCATGAAGAAAGGAATGGCTTATTTTATTGGCCATTTTGTATTTTATTTTATTTATTTTTTAAAAAATTTATTTATTTATTTATTTGAGAGTGACAGACAGAGAGAGAGAGAGAGAGAGAGAGAGAGAGAATGGGCACGCCAGGGCCTCCAGCCACTGCAAACGAACTCCAGACACGTGCGCCCCCTTGTGCATCTGGCTAACGTGGGTCCTGGGGAGTCAAGCCTCGAACCGGGCTCCTTAGGCTTCACAGGCAAGTGCTTAACCGCTAAGCCATCTCGCCAGCCCTTTTATTTTATTTTTATATTTATTTGAGACAGAGGGAGAGAGAGAAGGAGAGAGAGAGAGAGCGAGATTGAGAGTGAGAGAATGCACCAGGGCCTCCAACCACTGCAAATGAACTCCAGATGCATGCGCCACCTTGTCCATTTGGCTTATGTGGGTACTGGGGAATTAAACCTGGGTCCTTCGGCTTCACAGGCAAGTACCTTAACCGCTAAGCCATCTCTCCAGCCCATTTTGGCCATGTTTAAATGTACAATTCAGTGGGATCATTCATAATCTTACTGTGTGCAGTGATCACCATCTGTTCCCAAAAGATGTCCATCACCCCAAAAGAAACAGGATCTATTAAGTGGCCACTCTCATTCATTCCACTCCTTGCCTACCAGGTAATGTCTGTTCTCTCTCTCTCTCTCTCTCTCTCTCTGTCTCTGTCTCTCTCTCGTTAGCCTATTCTACATATTTCATATAGGTGAACTCATACAATATTTATCCTTTTGCGTCTGGCTTTTTTGCTTAGCATGGTGTTTATAAAGCCCATCTATGTTGTAGTATGCACCTGTGTCTCCATTGTCTGGGTATGCCACATTTTGCTTATTCCTTCACCTGTTGGTGAATGTCTGGCTTGCTTCCAAAGTTTAGTATTAAGAATGTTTTACAGGGCTGGAGAGATGGCTTAGTGGTTAAGGTGCTTGCCCGCAAAGTCTAAGGACCCAGGTTCACGCTCTGTCCAGATCCCACGTAAGCCAGATACACAAAGGTGAGGCAAGCGCAAGGTCGCACATGCCCACTAGGTGGCGTAAACATCTGGCATTCAATTGCTGGTGGCTGAGGCCCTGGTGTGCCAATTCTCTCTCTCTCTCTCTCAAATGAAAAAATTAAAAATAATGTTTTTTATAATTTTTGCATGTCCATGGGGCTAGGCACTGTAGCCTTCCTTCCCCCCCACCCCAGCCCCGGAAATAAGCCACCTGATTCATAGTCTGATGGAAAAACATGCAGGTAGTCAGGTAAAAATAACCAATATGAGTGCCATCGTGGGTCTGTTAGATGGAAACTTAGACTTCCTGGGTTCTAGACTTGCCTGTCTAGCTGCTAATTTTGCAGTGTAGGAATCTTTTTTTCTCCCCTTGGGTCTCAGCCTTCCCATCTGTGAAATGGATCTGACATCCCAGAGCTCCATGGCGCTGAATCCTCAGCCATGGGACTTTGTTGTTCGTGGTTTTGGGAGTTGAGCCCAGAGCCTTGCACATGCTAAGTAAGTAACACCCTCCCGGTAATTTATACCCCCAGCCCTAAGCCACGGGGTTCTAAGAAAAGCTTCGATTTCATTTTGTAGGTAGGACCTGGGTTGGGGAAGAGCAGCTCATGGCTGGAAAACGGGGAGAGCGAGGGGAGGGAGGGGGGTTTCTGTGCCTTTGAATATTTTCGGCCTGCTTGGCAGGAGGGTAGCCCTGGCTGACATCACCATGGGCGTTGATGTATGCCGGCCTTCTTGCAAAGCCGCTTGACCTCAGCTGCCTGGGGAGGGTGTCCACACAAGAGTGGGGCAGGGGACCGACAGGCCAGTTCAAAACTCCTGACCAGCATGGAACTGTGAAGGGCAGCTAACTTGAGGGAGTAGAATTATTTTGGAGCTGTCAGGGTCAGGAGTTTAAGCATGGGAAGTGGATGCCAGAGGCAGGGACAGCCCGAAGGAGTAAGTGTTGGCTGGGAGGAAACCCCAGCCAGGGTGGAGACTTCCTGTCAAATAGCCCTTGTCCTGGCAGTAAAGCACATTCCTTTCTCCCAGGAGATAAGTAAGAAGCCAGATTTCTTTTTTTTTCCTCTGGGCTCCTTGAAGCCAACAACTGGCCAGACCAGGCCTGGGGGTGTGTGTGTTGGGGGCGGGGGGATCTGGGGATCTGGGTGGGGTAAAACCTCTCTAGTCCCCTGTGCAGGGCCCCAGGCTGATTCCTGGCTTCCCTGCATCCTAGGCTGGGCTGCGACCCAGTCACATCTCTGTATCTCTGCTCTTCTTTTGCTTTTTGGTTTTTCGAGGTAGGGTCTCACTCTATCCCAGGCTGACCTGGAATTCACTATGTAGTCTCAGGGTGGCCTCGAACTCAAGGCGATCCTCCTTCCTCTGCCTCCCGAGTGCTGGGACTAAAGGTGTGCGCCACCACGCCCGGCTCATCTCAACTTAATGACTCCAGAGCCTCTTCTTGCAAGAAGTGCTCATTACATTTTTCAGAGCCCCTGATCCCACAGGGAGGGGCTTGTTGGGTATTAGAAGCCATCTTTTCCAAAGGAAACATTCGCTGTCCCTTCCACAAGGGACAAGTCCTGGCCCAGAGAACACAGTGGCTGCCCTCCTGAAATGTAGGGGTGGGCCACTGTCCCCGGACACTTGGAGTCACACCCCTTCTAGGCCCGAGGGGTTGTTGCCCTGGCATCCTCCCACAGGGGTCCATCATTCCCTGGGTCGCTAGCGTTAGGGACTTATCCAGATGCTTGCCCACAGCCAGTCTCCTCAGGGCTCCGAGCAGAGGCCTTCCCCATGGCCAAACAGGCCCAGCCCTCGTCACATTTCCCTTCTGGTCACTGCCAGATGCCCAGCCCTCTCTGTGTATTTTCTCTGTGGGTGGGGGCTCAGGCCTGGAAACCCTGTTGACATCCTCTCCTTGAAAGACCAGGGCTGGGACTAGAGAGCGGTTTGAGCACTGCCCAGAACTCCCTGGGGGCCTCTGGCAATCCTCTCATGAGTTCCTCTTCCTCCTCCACAAACTGTGAGCTGCCCACCCTGAATCCATACTGTTCAGTTCAATTCCTTTCGGGCATTCTTGAGACAATAGCTTGCTATGTAGCCAAGGCGCGCCTCAGACTCATGGTCGTCCTGCCTCAGTCTGGGATAATAGGCAAGCGCCGCTATGCCCAACTTTAGTTCTATTTCAGAACACTTTTATTTAAATTTTTTTTGTTCATTTTTATTTATTTATTTGAGAGTGACACAGAGAGAGAGAGAGAGGCAGATAGAGAGAGAGAGAGAGAGAGAATGGGCACGCCAGGGCCTCCAGCTACTGCAAACGAACTCCAGATGCGTGTGCCCCCTTGTGCATCTGGCTAACGTGGGTCCTGGGGAATCGAGCCTTGAACCGGGGTCCTTAGGATTCACAGGCAAGCGCCTAACCGCTAAGCCACTTCTCCAGCCTTTTTTTTTTAATGAATTATTTTTATTTATTTGAGAGCAACAGGCAGAGAGAAGAAGGCAGAGAGAAGAAGGCAGAGAGAGAAAGAGAGAGAATGGGTGCACCAGGGCCTCCAGCTACTGCAAACGAACTCCAGATGCGTGTGCCCCCTTGTGCATCTGGCTAACGTGGGTCCTGGGGAATCGAGCCTTGAACAGGGGTCCTTAGGCTTCACAGGCAAGCACTTAACCGCTAAGCCATCTCTCCAGCCCTTCAGAACACTTTTATTGAACGCCAATCGTTGTACCAGGTGGGAGAGCTCACTTGATTGGACTTGACACTGCCTGGATTCCACACTGGGGTTATGCTCCACCCACTTTTTTTTTTTTTCTTGTCCAAGGTAGGGTCTCACTCTAGCTCAGGCTGACCTGGAATTCACTATGTAGTCTCAGGATGGCCTGGCTATGCTCAGTTTTTGACTCTCCGTGTCTTCAGGATAACCTAGCTTTGGATTCCTCACTTACAATGATGCAGTCAGGAGCTGAAGAGATGGCTGAGTTATTAAAGTCACTTGCTTGCAGAGCCTGCTGGTCGGGGTTTGATTCTCCAGTATCCACATAAAGTCAGGTGTACAAAGTGGCACATGCATCTAGAGTTCATTTGCAGTGGCAAGAAGCCATGGGGTGCCCATTCTCTCTCTCAAATAAATATACTTTTTTTTTTTTTTTTTTTTTGGTTTTTAAGGTAGGGTCTCACTCTGACCCAAGCTGACCTGGGATCCACTACATAGTCTCAAGGTGGCCTCGAACTCACGGCGATCCTCCTACCTCTGCCTCCCAAGTGCTGGGATTAAAGGCTTGTGCTACCATGCCCAGCTAAATAAAAATACTTTTAACAATGGTTCATTCAAGGCTGGAGAGATGGCTTAGCGGTTAAGGCACTTGCCTGCAAAGCCAAAGGACCCAGGTCCAACTCCCTAGGACCCACGTAAGCCAGATACACAAGGTGGTGCATGCATCTGGAGTTTTCTTGCAAGGCTGAAGGCCCTGGTGCACCTATTCTTTGACTGCCTCTCTCTCTCTCTTTCAAATAAATAAAATAAATAAAAAATTAAAAAGTTAAAAAAATGGTTCAATCAGCATCCTGAATGAGAAGTACTCTAAAACACCACCTACTACGATGTTGCTGGCAGTATGTTCTGCAGGCCGGCCCTCGCGTCAGCTGGGCGCTAAGAAGGGTTCCCTTGCCACCCCCCAGTGAGTAGGGGCCCTCAGCCTGACTCCTGGTCTTGCCTTGTCCTCAGAGATCTTCAGCAGTTTGTGCCCAGAAGAGACTCTCATGGCCCATAGCTCAGCGAGGAGGTGCTCAACTGGGACATTTGAGCTCCATTTAAAAAAATATTTTTTTTGTTTATTTATTTGAGAGCGACAGACAGAGAGAGAAAGAGGCAGAGAGAGAAAGAGAGATTGGGCACACCAGGGCCTCCAGCCACTGCAAACGAACTCCAGACGCGTGCGCCCCCTTGTGCATCTGGCTAACGTGGGTCCTGGGGAATCGAGCCTCGAACCTGGGTCCTTAGTCTTCACAGGCAAGCGCTTAACCGCTAAGCCATCTCTCCAGCCCTGAGCTCCATCTTGACTGCTCTCCTTCCCTGATAACCCGTGGCCGGGCCCGTTGCCCTTTGTAGCACAAGGAGCTGACACCAAAACCCAGAGAGGAAACTCCAGGAGCCCAAGGAGGCAGGACAGTTAATGTCTAAAGTGCCCTTCGTGTCCATCTTAGCCCTTGTGGGGGGTTGGCCAGACTCTCGTGGGTGGGTGCCTTATGTGGCTGGATGGGGGCCCTTGGACAAACCCCTTTCCAGCCTCTTATCACCCGTTGAGCTATTTTCAGATCTGCTCTGATCTCTGCCCCCGGGAGCCAGTCTCCTAGAGGCCTGCAGATAGTGAGAGATAATTAGGGCCCTTTTGGATCCTGGTCCCTTTCCACTGCGCAGGCCTCCACCTCCTCTGAGGATCACCAGCCCCCCTGAGCTCTTGGCCTTCCCACTGACAGCGACCCTCCCTGGCCCTCCCCTCCCGTCAGGCCTTGTATTGGGGCCTGTGCTTTCCCAGAACCCCCCGCCTCTCTCTCTTCCTTTTCCTCGCATAGTTGCTCTTCCTGTGGTCTCTCAGGCCCCACCCTCCTTTGGGTCTGGAGGGCGCCCTCCCTCCCTTCCTCTCTCCAACCCTTCCTCTACTCTTTCTATTCCTGGCTGGACCAGCTGCTCCCATTGTCCATTCCCAGGAAAAGGTTGTCTGGCTGGTGGCTGGTGGCTGGGTGGAGAGCTGAGGCCCAGAAGAAAGCCAAGCATTGCCGGAAGCTCTGCCCACCCCCAACCCCCCCCCCCCCCAAGCCCGCAGCCCACGCGGCCCACAGCCCGCAGGGCTTTTAGAAGTCTCATGTTCCAAGTTAGTGAGGCAGACGCCCACAGCCCAGGCCCACGACTTCCCAACCGCCTCTACTCATTTCCCCACAGGTTGTGGTGGGTGACAGACACCACAGGTGGCCCTAGGAGTTTCCCCCCCGCGAAAGCCACTGCCTGAGTGACATCTACCCAGCCCTGCCACAGTGCTGCTCTTTGTCACCACGCGAGACCACAGCCAGGGATGAGGTGGGCTTTCATGAGCACTGGGGGGAATCTGACCACAAGTCCAGAACTGCAGGTAGCATCATGGGGGAGCAGTCAGGCCTTCCTGGACGCAGACCCTCAAAGACTTCTCCTCCGCCTCCTTCCTGCCTGGGTCTTGTGGGGATTTCTTCTCCCTCCCTTGCTCCTCTGTTGCGTTTTTTTTTTTGTTCTTTCTAAAAGTACAGAGTTCAAAGAGGACCGGCATATTTTTTTCACTCTGTGGATAAAGAAGCAGATGTTCAGGTTCAGGCCCAGGTACAATTCCATGCAAACAGCTCCAGGCCCTGGAGTTGGAAGATGGCAGTTGACAGGACCCCAGCCTGTGACCTATTTTTTTTTCTAGCAAGGAACCTGAGACAGGTGGAGGTCAAGAAGTAAGCAGTAGGGGCTGGAGAAGATGGCCTAGAGGTTAAGGCGTTTGCCTGTAAAGCCGAAGGACCCAGGTTCGATTCCCCAGGACCCACATAAGCCAGGTGCACAAGAAGGTGCATGCATCTGGAGTTTGTTTGCAGTGGCTAGAGCTCTGGCAAGCCCATTCTCTCTCACTCACTCTCTCTCTCTACCTCTTTCTGTCAAATTCTCTCTCTCTCTCTCTAACTCTTTCTGTCAAATTAAAGAAGCAAGCTGTAGGTAGCTCAAAGGTATAGGGCCCAGCACCACAAAACAAAAACTGTGCCTACGATGCATTATAGAGAGACAATATGGTGGATGCAAAACTTTTTCATTCAGACAGAGCTGGAATCTAGGAAGGGCTATATAAGCCCTAGCCCATCAGGTACTCCTGACCTGTGCTATTCAACAGGACCTGCCTGCCCTCCCCAGATAGAGCTCAAGTGTAGACACTGTGCACTCCGGGCCCTTTCCTGGGGCCGAAGGGAAGTCCCCACCATCTGCTTCTGTCTGTGAGAAGAGACAGTGCTAGGCTCTACAGCCCATCTCCTGAAGGAAGAGGCCTGGCTCTCTCCCAGGAAGAGGCAGCAGGTGAGAGGCAGGTCTAGCTTTGTGGCCTTGAAGAAGAATTTTCACCTTAACCTCGTTTTCTGGAGGCGGGAGGGGGGTGGGGAAAGAGTCACGAGTCACTCAGCATACGTTCAAAAGCAAGCTTGCAGGCCGGGCGTGGTGGCGCACACCTTTCAGCCCAGCGCTCAGGAGGCGGAGGTAGGAGGATCGCCATGAGTTCAAGGCCGCCCTGAGACTACAGAGTGACTTCCAGGTCAGCCTGGGCTAGAGCGAGACCCTCCCTTGATTAAACCCCCAACACAAACAAAAGAAAAAGATGGCTCTGTGATGTGTCCCTCGGTGGCACCTGTACAATTGCTGAATAAAATCAGTCTTGTTGCCTGGCAGGGATTGTAGGATGAAAATGTTATTGGCTGTGTCGTTCTTGGGCCTTCTGTGCCCTCTGAGGTGGGTGTGCTGGTAATCAAGGTTAGGGAAGTCACTGGTGCCTACAGAACCTGGCAGAACAGTCTCAAGTGAGCAGAGAGTCACCTGGATCAACGCTGCTGAATCTTGGAATTCATGTCCGTCCGTCCCCCCCCCAGATAGGCTTCAGAGATCTGGGATTCCCCCCCAGATAGCATGCACACGCTGGTAAATACAGGGACAGGGGCCACAGCTTGCAGTGATCAGGACTAGAACTCGGAACGTGTATTTGCTTTGTGCACTAGCAAGTGCAGTATTAGGAGTCACTGCGGGGTGGGCGGGCAGGAATCTAAGGTGGTATGCGCTTCAGCCCTGGGCCTGGTACTGCGTGGGCCTGCTGACCTCCTGCCTGCGCCTCAGCCAGTCAGCGGGCATCGTTGCTTCGCCCTGAGAACAGACTTTGCCTTTAGGTTTTGGGGCGTGGGAGACAAATACAGGGCAAGCCTCCATGAAAACTGGCTCAGGACCAGGGACCTTGACGCAAGGGGAAAGTGAAGATAGAGGTGGGTGGAAGTCTTGGGAGACAGGAGCAGAGGAATTGAGGCCGGCCTCCGGGAGCTCCTTCATTCATGGGAAAGAAGTCTATGTGAGGGATGAGCCAGGCCCAATGCCCTGCCCCGTGGGCTCCATAAAAACAGTCATAAAATTATTTCACTAAGCACTGAATTCTTTTTTTAATTTTTTTGTTCATTCTTATTTATTTGAGAGTGACAGAGAGAGAGAGAGAGAGAGAGAGAGAATGGGCGCACCAGGGCTTCCAGCCACTGCAAACGAACTCCAGATGCTGTGCGCCCCCTTGTGCATCTGGCTTAGGTGGGTCCTGGGGAACTGAGCCTTGAACCGGGGTCCTCAGGCTTCACAGGCAAGCGCTTAACCACTAAGCCATCTCTCCAGCCCAGCCCTGAATTCTTGATTCAAGGATATTGCTACAGAGCTTACCTCAAAGCCTTATTCAGGGCTGGAGAGATGGCTCAGTGGTTAAGGCGCTTGCCTGTAAAGCCTAAAGACTCAGGTTTGATTTCCTAGTACCCATATAAGCCAGACGTAACAAGGTGTTGTACACGTCTGGAGTTACTTTTCACTGGCTAGGGGCCCTGGTGTGCCCATTCTGTCTCTCTATCTGCCTCTCTCTCTCAAATAAATAAATTTTAACAAAAAGCCTTATTCAGATACCATGGACTACGTCATGGTAATCTCTCTCTGTTTCACTCCTCCTTTCTTAATTTTATATGCCCTATCTTGCTTAAGATACTCTCATAAATACTTTATTTATTTATTTACAAGCAGAGAGAGGTGTACAGAGAGAGAGAGAGAGAATGAGAATGAGAGGCAATGGGTGCACCAGGGCATCTTGCCACTGCAAACGGACTCCAGATGCGTGCACCATGTTGTTTATCTGGCTTACACTGGTACTGAAGAAACGGACCCAGGCAGCTTTGCAAGCAAGTGGCTTTAAGTGCTGAGCCATCTCTCCACTCCAGAGAGGCAATTTTTGATAATAAGTAGGTTATACACATTTTTTAAAAATGTGGAGATTTTTCTAGAATTAAGAGAAAGAAAAAGAATTATCGGTCACTGTGGTACATGACTATAATCCTAGCATTTGGGAGACTGAGGCAGGAGGATCCCATGAATTCCAGGCCAGCCTAAGCTACCTATTGTACCTAGTGAGACCTAACTGGGGAGGTGAAGTGGAGGGACAGAGTGAGTCTGGGCGTGTCACGGGCCCTTGCTTCTGCAAATGAACTGCAGACATATGCACCACTTTGTGCTCCTTGGCTTTATGTAGGTGCTGGGGGGTCGAACCCAGCCTGACAGGCTTTGCAAGCAAAGCACCTTTAACCACTAAGCACCCACCCCCCAGCTAGGATTATAGATTTTTTAAAAAAAATTTATTTTTGTTTATTTTTATTTATTTATTTGAGAGCGACAGACAGAGAGAAAGAGGCATACAGAGAGAGAGAGAGAGAGAGAGAAAAAATGGGCGTCGCCAGGGCCTCCAGCCACTGCAAACGAACTCCAGATGCGTCCGCCCCCTTGTGCATCTGGCAAACGTGGGTCCTGGGAAATCGAGCCTCGAACCGGGGTCCTTAGGCTTCACAGGCAAGCGCTTAACCGCTAAGCCATCTCTCCAGCCTGGATTATAGATTTTTGACACCAGGCCCAGTTTACAATCTCTGTAATACCTCAACTCATTGTAGTAAGACATTGATTTTATGTTGTTATAAGTAAAAGCATTGACAGTAGTCTTTATCCACGAAGTTCTTTTCAAAGGTTAAATTATGTCCTTGAGAAAGGCTCAGAACTGGACTTGGTCCAGAGCCCGGAACAGGGTAGCAGGAGCGTGTGTGTGTGAGAGAGAATGTGTATGAATGTGTCAGTGTATGTGCTGGAAGTTGGTCAGTGTCACTGTGAGCGTGAGCTTGTGACTACGTCAGAGTTGCAGTCCTCATTGGCCCTGACGGCAAAAGCATCTGAAGCGAGCCTCCTCCCCCACACGCTCTTAGCCTGTGGAACTTACTGGGGGATGAAGCTAGGAAAAAAAAGAAGAAAAAAAAGGCCTTCTTTTTCTCTGACACCTTGGGTCTGAAAGTCCTGTCAATCGTCAGACCTCCTGCCTGGGGGATCAAATACTCCCCTGTGGCAGGGCCACCCTGGGGCTGCGGAGGGGAATAATGTGGAATGAAGTGTTTATGGGCTGCCCACTGGCCTGGCAGCCCACACAGCCCTGGCTCAGAGGTGCTTCCGACCTGTGTGCCATTCCAGCCTGGCCGAGCTGAGCTCCAAGGCAGGCTGTGCTGGTCTCCTCCTCGGGAAGGTCAGCCAATGGGTGAGCTGAAGTTAACTTAGCCTGTTATTGCTTTTTGTTAATGAGGGGAGGGCCAGCAAGGAAGAGGCCAATCCATTCAGAACCTTGGTGCAGTACTTGGGATTTAATACGCCAGAACAAACTCTGTATTCAGCCAAAAGAAAGAATGGACAATGATTCTAAGTCCTAACCGGGCTCCCAGGGGTCCCTTATACTTCACTGGACTTTCAGTCTATTTTCTTCTTGAAAGATATTTTCCTGTGAAGTTATGACTTTTGGAAGCTGGGGAAACACACTGGCCTCTGTGGAACCATGGAAGTTGCTAGAGCTGCCTCTGAGGTGGGTGGAGGACGAGGCTCCCAGGACGCTCTGGAGCACTGTGATGGCTGTGCTCATCCTTGAGGGGAGGATGGGGGAAAGGAGTCGGGATTGGCTCTTGGACTACAGTTCATAAGCACAAACCAATTCTCAGGGGTGTGCGTGAGGCAGAGTGAAAGATCCTGGGAGCCCTTGCGCCAGGAGTGCTTGACTGTGTCTTCAAATTCCACAGCCTGCTGTTGTACCACAGATGCTCTGAAGTGACTTCCTTCGACAAAGAAACAGTGGGACTGAAGCCACTTAAAGAAGTTTGTTAGGGGGGGGGCTGGAGAGATGGCTTAGTGGTTAAGGCGCTTGCCTGCAAAGCCAAAGGACCAGGGTTCGATTCCCCAGGGCCCACGTAAAGCCAGATGCACAAGGTGGCGCATGCGTCTGGAGTTTGTTTGCACTGGCTGGAGGCCCTGGTGCGCCCATTCTCTTTCTCCCTGTCTCTCTCTCTCTCAAATAAATAAAAATAATTTTAAAAAAAGTTCTCACAATCAATGTACAAACATGTTTAAAATGCTTCAAAGAATTCAGATCTGAGGTATTCCTGCTATTAAATCCACAAGCGAGAGGGAGATGTGCCCATAAGCTAAGACCCATGAGAAAGATTCATTTCACTATGTCTGTTTGCAACCTAACCAACCAATCTGCCTTCGCTGGACCAGGTGCAGTGGCTTTGGCCAGGGGGCAGAGGTGTGCCAGACAGGATTTCTTACCTGAACAACTGTGGTCGAGACTGAGCTGGTAAAGTGCAAGGTCCTGGGTTCAGTCTTCATATTGCAAAAACCCCAAACTGGGGAGATGACCCAGTGGGTAAGAGTGTTTGCTACACAAGCATGAGGACCTGAGTTTAATCCCCAGCACCTATGTAAAAAGCTGGGGTGGGGGAGGCACGGCGGGCGACAGAAGGATTGCTGGGGCTCATTGTCTCATGGTAAATTCTAGGTTCTCTGAGAGATTTCTTTCCCAAAGAAATAGAGGAGGAGAAATAGAGGAGGACACTCAATGATGTTTTCTTTCTTTCTTTCTTTCTTTCTTTCTTTCTTTCTTTCTTTCTTTCTTAATTTTATTTATTTGAGAGAGAGAGAATGGGCAATATGGGGGCCCCCAGCCACTGCAAACGAACTCCAGACGCATGCGCCACCTTGTGCATCTCGCTTTACATGGGTCTTGGGGAATCAAACCTGGGTCCTTAGGCTTTGCAGGCAAGTGCCTTATGTCTCCAGCCCTCAATGATATTTTCTGGCTTCTACCTTACATGTGCCTGGGGCGCATGTATCTGCACATGTATACTTATACACACACACACACAATTCAAAACACTGTGGTTAGAGAGAAATCTAAAGTGACTAGTCTCAGTAGCAGTGAGAGGAGAATTAGTCTTGACCAAGGAGAGAGGTAAGGCCCAAAGGAAGCCATGTCTGAGCTGGGCTTGAAGAGGAAGTTACAGGCCAGGCCTGGCGGTACAGACCTATAATTCCAGCTACTTGGATGGCTGGCTCAAGAGGGCTGAAAGTTCAAGGCTAGCCTGGGCTCCAGGGTGAATATAAGGCCAACCTAGATAACTTAGAACCAGAGAGATGGCTTAGTGGTTAAGGAGCTTGCCTGAAAAACCTAAGGACTCAGGCTCGATTTCCCAGTACCCACGTGAAGCCAGATGCATAAAGGTCAGTCAAGCGCAAGGTTGCACATGCCCACTAGTTGATTGCAGTGGCTGAGGCCCTGGTGGGCCAATTCTCTCTCTCTCAAAAATAATAACTTAGAGAAGTTCTTTCTCAAATTACAAGTACATAACTCAGTGGTGGTGTAATTGCTTAGCAACCAGAGGCCCTGTGTTCAATCTTTAGTAGTGCGCATGCACACACATGTGAATAGTAATGATGGTCAGAGAGAAGGATCTGGAGGGTAGAGGCGCACTGGGGTGGGGGAGAGGATTGTGGTGCATAGAGAGCACAGGTACAGGCTGTTACCTGTTGGAAGCTTCCATAGTCATCTTAAGGAGTCTGGACTTTATTCTGTGGTTCCCAGGGATGCATAGGAGGTTTTAAGCAAGGAAGTAACTTGTAAATGTTAGTTCTCATAGAAGATATAACCTAAATATATGCTCACTAAAGACACTATAGCCATCTTGAATTCTATAAAACAAGAAGAAAACAGAAATTTTCCCTTTCAGAGCTAGCCACTGTTCTCCAGGTCATTTTGTTTCTGTATATCTATTAGATATGGATATATAAAATTCAGGCCTTGGAATAGAAAGCTGTTTTTGCAAGTTTCTCTCTCTCTCTCTCTCTCTCTCTCTCTCCCTCCCTCTCTCTCATATAGTTCAACATAATGTCTTATGATTATAATCCCAGCAACTCAGGATGCTGGAGCAGGAAGATCGCAGTGAGTTCTGGGCCAGCCTGGGCTACAGAGTGAGTTCCTGCCTCAAAAAAAAATATAGTTAGTTGCCCATCATAACTAGATAGTAAGATCCTACGGCTGAAGACAGTCTATTCTATGATCTCAGGATTTAGAGAAATCAAGCTGGAACTGAGCCAGAAGTTAGCTTGCTTCTAGCTTGCCCTCATAGCATTTGGCTTACATGGGATCTGGAGAGTTGAACATGAGTCCTTAGGCTTCGCAGGCAAGTGCCTTAACTGCTAAGCCATCTCTCCAGCCCTCAAATTTCATTCTTAATAACTATATTTATGCCAATACATTAGTATGGCTGTCGATTTTGGTCAGAAAGGTCTCTCTCTCTCTCTCTCTCTCTTCTTTCTTTCTTTTCTTTTTCTTTTCCTTCTTTTTTCTTTTTTTGCAGTGGGTAGTGGTAACTGCAGACTTAGAACTGGTCAAAGTGATGAGAATAAGTGTTGGTTGAATGCTCAGTCATCAATGGGACCTCTATACTGTTCCCTCCAAGGTTCAGGGGGCATATTGCTGAAGGAGGAGCAGAAAGACTGTAAGGGCTACAGAAGGGGCCAAGTGACATGAAGCGCTCACTTGCTGGGTGACTTTCCATTGCCACAGAGTACGTGTGAGATGGAGGACAACTTTTGTGTGGGTTCTTGTGTTTGAGGCAGGCTCTGTCGTTGTTCACTGCTCTGTTTGCGAGCTTCCAGGAAAATCGCCCGTTTCTATGCCCCTTTGCCCTGTAGGTGCAATGGGATTACAGAAGCCAGCCATGGCTTCCAGTTTGTACGTGGGACCTTGGGATCTGAGTTCAAGTACTTCGAGTTGTGCGGCAAGCGCTTTGTCTACTGAGCAGAATCCCCAGCCCTACGTGCGCTGCGTCTCGCAGCAGCTGTGATTACCCGCACAAGCGTGGGCTCTTGAACATCTTGTCCTGGAAAGGGAGGAGCTCAGAAGATATCTATGCAGTTAATGGTTAATGTGGGAGGGAGAGCCTTTTTCTTTTTGAGTGGTGCAGCCGCTGACAAGGTGCCCATGCTCCTGTAAACAACCTGTCACCCATGCTCCTGGAAGGAACCTTAATGAATCTCACTTGGCCATCAAAAAACAAAACAGGGCTGGAGAGATGGCTTAGCAGTTAAGCGCTTGCCTGTGAAGCCTAAGGACCCTGGTTTGAGGCTCGGTTCCCCAGGACCCACGTTAGCCAGATGCACAAGGGGGCGTACGCGTCTGGAGTTCGTTTGCAGTGGCTGGAGGCCCTGGCGCGCCCATTCTCTCTCTCTATCTGTCTCTTTCTCTCTCTGTGTCTGTTGTTCTCAAATAAATAAACAACAAAAAAATGCTTTTAAAAACCAAAGCAAAAAGTTGGGCATGGTGGCGTGCGCCTTTAATCCCAGCACTCAGGAGGCAGAGGTAGGAGGATGGCCAGTGAGTTCGAGGCCAGCCTGAGACTACATAGTGAATTCCAGGTCAGTGTGGGCTATAGTGAGACCCTACGTTGAAAAACCAAAACAACAACAACAACAAAAGACATGACAGTAGAAGGGGGTCTAGTTGAAAAGAGGAACATCAGAAATAGGAAGGGGACAAAAGAAGGTACCTGGCGGATTGAATATAATCAACGTACATTATATACATGTATGAAATGCCATAATGAAAACCATTATGTACAATTAATATATGCTAATAAACATTGAAAATGAAATTAAAGTTGAAATAAAGCACAGTTATCTAAGACATTATTGTCAGCCAGGTGTGGTGGCACGTGACTTTAACCTCAGCACTTAGGAAGCAGAGGTAGGAGGATCACTGTGAGTTTGAGGCCAGCCTGGGACTACAGAGTGAGTGAGTTCTGGGCCAGCCTTGGCTAGAGTGAGACCTTACCTTGAAGAAACAAAAAAGAAAAAAAGAAAAGAAAAGAAAAATAAGGAACTGGAGAGATGGCTCAGCAGTTAAGGCATTTGCCTGCGGTGCCTAATGACATGGGATCAACTCCCTAGTACCTGTGTAAAGCCAAATGCACAAAATGGTACATGCATCTGGAGTTCTTCTGCAGTGGCTAGAGGCCCTGGCATATCTATTTTCTCTCCTCCCTTGCAAATAAATAAATACATAAAAACAAATAAAATAAAATGAAATAAAGCACTACTGTCCCCTGGGGATCCTGCTGCATCTGGACACTCTGCTAGCTGTGCTCACCGTGTCATTTCAGAACATGGTTTTATTGGATATTCACCAGAACTGCTACAGAACAACACTCTGCCAGATTATAGCCCTGGAGAGTCTTTCTTCACTGTGTTTGGGGTATTTTTTTTTTTTTTCCAGCAGCTACAGGTATGGTAAATTTTCAATCTTGCATCACGGGTATATGCTTGATTCCCCAAGTTCAGTGTCATCACTGACCTGCGTGTGCCTTGGGATGTATATCTGACTTCCGGGGTGGCATTGGCTTTGACTAAAAATCAGTTATTGTTTATATACTTGTTTATAATTTCTTTTTTTTCCTTTTTTTTTGTGGTAGGGTCTCACTGTAGTCCAGGCTGACCTGGAATTCACTCTGGAGTCTCAGGGTGGCCTCGAACTCACAACGATCCTCCTACCTCTGGGATTAAAGGCGTGCACCACCACGCCCGTTGTTCGTAGTTTCTAAAGGCTCCAACCTACGTCAATCTTCACACTCCCTCTGACATACTGATGTGTCTTAACCAAATTAACAGAAGAGACACGCTTCTCTTGGGACTGGACAATAGGACTAGCTTCCCCGCTCACTCCTGGCATGAGTGCACACTTGGTTTGGAACCCCCCGCCCCGCCCCACACACCTATCATGTGTCTTCCTCCAGGGGGCAGAGAAATTGGGCCCAACAGTGGTCTCATGGGAGTGAGTATACCCTGCCTTTCCCCTCTCTCCTGATCTGCAGCAGCCATGGGGGAGCCTGGAGAAACTTTGCCTCATGTGTGGGTCCTTGGTGTGGAAGGCAATAAGCTAACAGGGTGACATGTGATCTATAGGAAGTTTTAAAAAATATTTTATTTTATTTATTTGACAGAGGAAGAGGGAGAGAGAAAGAGAGAATGAATGGGTGCGCCAGGGCCTCCAGCCACTGCAAACAAACTCCAGGCGCATGCGCCCCCTTGTGCATCTGGCTATCATGGGCCCTGGGGAATCGAACCTGGGTCCTTTGGCTTTGCAGGCAAATGCCTTAACCACTAAGCAATCCCTCCAGCCCTACAGGAAATATTTTAAGGTCATCCTTACCTCTAGACACAGACTCAGCACGGCAGCATGCGTAGCATCACTGACCTGTAATGTGGCTGCTCTTATCTCCTTGTTTCCTTGTTTTCTACCCCGTTTCTCTCTGCTTTCCTACACACGCCACGTCTCTAGTCGTTATCATCTTTCCAAGTCAGAGAAGGGTAGAAAAAGAAGAAGCTTCTGGAATGCCCAGGATGAGAAGGATTGTTCATACAAGCGCTGGCAAGGATGTAGAGAAGCCAAATCCATACACTGATGGGAATGTTAAATGGTGCTACCACTGTGGAAAAGTTTGACAGTTTTCCTAAAAATCAGTTATACCCATCCATCCCTTTTCTGATGACTGTAGAGAATTGAAAGCACATGTTCATTTAGGACTTGAATGTAAAAGCTCAAAGCCACTTAATTTATAGCAGTCCCCAAATGGGAATAGCTAAAATACCCATCCACAGGTGAACAGATAAATAGCTGTGATGGAGCCACACAGTGGGAAAATGCTCAGCAGCAGAAGGAAGCAAATTATTGATATACACAACAAATATAGGTCTCAAAGTAGTTATGCTGAGCAAGTCAGACAAAAAGAGTATTTTTAAACCTCTTTTTTTTAAATTTTAGAAAGAGAGAGACAGAGGGAGAGAGAGAGAGATAATTGGCGTACCAGGGCCTCAGCCATTGCAATCGAACTCCAGGAGCTTGCGCCACCTAGTGGGCATGTGCGACCTTGTGCTTACCTCACCTTTGTGTGTCTGGCTTACATGGGATCTGGAGAGTCAAACATGGGTCCTCAGGCTTCACAGGCAAGCACCTTGACCTCTAAGCCACCTCTCCGGCCCAAAAAGAGTATTTAAGGAAAATAATAAAGTTATATAACCTCTATTGATATGATTCTAGAAGGTTCAAGCTGTAACATCAGTAAGCAGATGGCTAGATGCCTGGGAATGTGATTGAAGGGAGATGGGAGAGAGGAGCTCCCGAGGGGCAAGAGGAAACCTTAGGATGAAAACATGCTCCTGACTGCGACAGTGGCTTTAACAGGTGCATGTCAGAACTTTCCAAACCATTTCACTTAAGACATGTAACTTATTAAATATGACTCATTCTCCAGTAAAGCTCTAAAATGAAAGAAACAATTCACTGTAATCACTTTTCCTCAGCCCCATCCTTTCTGGCAAGGTCCTCCCCCCCCCCTTTCTTTTTCATTCCTAAAGTCCAAGGGAAGGTGGCTCCCAGTCTCTTCTTTCCTCTCTCCTGCTCAACTCCGCCACACTCTCCTTTTGGAATTCCAAGTCTGTCCCCTCCAATGAATGGAGGCTTCCGAAGTCCCCGGTGCTTCCGTGTCACTAGACGCAGTGAGCAGCCTTGATGTCGTGGTGTTGAGCTCTCAACAATGGCTGCTTCTTCTCCTCCTTTCTCACTGAGCAGCCATGTCCTCCCCTCCCTCTGCTCCCACCTGCCCGTGGGGGTCTCTCCTCTTCTGCCTGCCTGTGGGATGTTGGGGTTCATTAGGTTACTCTTAGCCCCATTCTCTTCTGTTTTTCTCTTGCTCTTTTCCAGCCTCCCCACATTCAACCAAAAAGCTGATGACTCACATCTCTAACCCAGACTTCTCAGAGCATCCTGTCACTTCTTCAGTCACCTGGGTAACATCTTGGAGACCTCAGGCCCAACAAGTTTGAAAGCAAACCCACTCTGCTCTTCTCCTATACTTCTGATCTCAGTGCACGGTGGTTCGATTCAGGTGTCCCCCATAAACTTAGGTGTTCTGAATGCTAGGTTTCCCCAGCAGATGGCAATTGGAAATTAAAGCCTTCTGGAGGCGGTGTATTATAGGGAGCAGGTTAATGGGTGTTACAGCCAGTGTCCCCTTGTCAGTGTTTGGCACACTCTCCTGTTGCTATTGTCTACCTTATGTTGGCCAGGAGGTGATGTCCACCCTCTGCTCATGCCATCGTTTTCCCTGCCATTGTGGAGTTTCCCCTCGAGTCTGTAAGCCAAAATAGACCTTTCGCCCCCCCCCCCCCATAAGCTGCTCTTGGTCAGGTCGTTTCTGCCAGCAATGCGAACCTGACCCCAACACAGTGACAGAGTCTTCATCCAGCCAACACTGGGGACTTATAGCTCCTCCCTTATTCTTCCCAGTTTTCTCCAAGTCCTGACAATTTGACTTCCCAACTATTTTGGTAGAAAAGAAGCTAAAAGTTGAACTGATTCACTGAGTTACTGTAAGAGTTAATTGCTGAGGAGCTAAAACTTTGTTAGCACTTGGAAAAATCCCAAAGAAGGAACTGTCCAGAAAGGGTCCAAAGGGACAATAAGAAGGAAAGATAGTTTAGGCTAAAACAAAGTAAAATGGAGTTTATGGTTAGGGTGGGCTGACTACAGAAATGATTGATATGCAAATTGCCACGTCTTGTTTGCTCACTCACCCCTCCCCTTGGCTATGAAAACTATAGAATGGAAATAAAATCCCAACTTGGGGCCAGAGCTTCTTTGGAGGGCTACCTCAAGTTCCTTGGCCCCCAGATAATAAACTCCTCTACTTTCACTCATACTAGCATTGGGGTGATCTTTCCAGAGAATTTCTACAACAGTATCATTGGATTCTCTGACTTTTCTTCATCTCTACCACCTGGCCACTCTGTTCTAAGCCATGTCACTCACTTACATCATTGCTGGTACTAAAATCTTCTTTCAGTTTTGGACAAGGAGCTACTGTAATTTTATTTGACTGGGTCCCACAAAGTGTGCGGTAGTCTCTGTTCTTGCCCTACACGCTACCTCGCCCCAGCCTCATTCTCTGCTACTTCTTTGATTCTCAGAAGTCTTCTAAGGACCCAGGCTATGGAGAGACAAGCTGAAGGAGTGTTCAAGAAATCCTCCTTCTCTGACATGTATCTCTCCCCAAAGCATCAAACCTAGGTCAGCTCCCTCTTGAATAGACAGAAAAAGACTGAGGGAAAAGAGAAGGAATAAGAAAACTTCACATCTAAACATGTTTTTCAGCCTCTCCCATCCCTCCCATCCCATTCATGAATGGAGCACACATTCAGCAGGCTCTGGCTGAGGTGCCCTGACCCTGGCACAGTCCCCACCAGGAGACAGGTCAGGTCAGAAGTTATGCCTGGGCGCTGGAAAGATGGCTTAGTGGTTAAGGCGCTTGCCTGCGAAGCCTAAGGACCCATGTTTGACTCTCCAGATCCCACATTAGCCAGACGCACAAAGGTGAGGCAAGCTCAAGGTCGCGCATGCCCACTAGGTGGCGCAAGCGTCTGGAGTTCTCTGACAGTGGCTGAGGCCCTGATGTGCCAATTCTCTCTCTCTCTGTCCCTCTCTCTCACTCTCTCTAAAAAATAAAATAAGCTGGGTGTGGTAGCACATGCCTTTAATCCCAGCACTTGGGAGGCAGAGGTAGGAGGATCGCTGTGAGTTCGGGGCCACCCTGAGACTCCATAGTGAATTCCAGGTCAGCCTGGGCTAGAGTTAGACCCTACCTCAAACAACCAGAAAATAAAATAAAATAATAAAATAAGTCATTAGAAGAAGTTATGCCTGGGGTAGGAACTGTGCCAGTACCTGGTTATATTCTTGTCCTGGCAAGATTTCCTGGGCACCTCAGGAGGTTGGCACTGGAAGGCGGTCCTGATGTGTCCCTAGTTGCTGGGGCCTCATTTGCTTCCCCAGGCCACCAGTCCTGGGAGGAGAGGGGAGAGGATGTTTGGTATGAGTTGGGGATAGGATGGCAAGCGTCCCCTTCAGATGGCGCCTCACAGAGGCCTGAGGTTTGAGGATGCTACCCTGCAGCCCGGGTTGGAGCTGGATTAGTTTTGAGATCAGTTAGTGCAGCCACTCTCAACTTCTTGCCGGGATTGGGTTGTTTTTGTTGCTGTTGGCTTTGTTTGTTGGTTGGTTTTGTGAGAACCAGGGCCTGGCACAAGCTGAACAAGTACTGTACCTTTAATTTTTCTTTTCTCTTCTCTTCTCTTCTCTTCTCTCCTCTCCTCTCCTCTCCTCTCCTCTCCTCTCCTCTCCTCTCCTCTCCTCTCCTCTCCTCTCCTCTCCTCTCCTCTCCTCTCCTCTCCTCTCTTTCTTTCTTTCTTTCTTTCTTTCTTTTTGGTTTTTCAAGGTAGGGTCTTACTCTAGCTCAGGCTGACCTAGAATTCACTATGGAGTCCCAGGGTGGCCTCGAACTCACCGTGATCCTCCTACCTCTGCCTCCCCAGTGCTGGGATTAAAGGCGTGCGCCACCAAGCCTGGCTGAGTCTTTAACTTTTAAGCCACTACTTTCTTCTTAGTAATCCAACTCAAAAGTCACATACTGGAAATTTTTCTCCAGGGAGGGGTGTCTGCGCTTCGTTTCAAGATTATCAGCCACTTAAGAAAATTGGCGAAGATTTCTTTTTCTGCGATCCAGTCATAAAAGTAGTATTTTGTAATATTCCACGTATCAAATGGTAATACTGAATAGACTGTCGATTACACAGGCCTCTTCAGTGCCCTCTTCTCAAGGGTTAGGATTTTCTGTGTCTCCTACTGTCCCCCTAATGCAACCAGGCTGAGAACCATTGATCTGAGGTGGGTTTTGTTTTTTTTTTTTAAACTGAGGAAAGAAAGGCACAGAGCACTTTGGGAAGGATCTGATGGAGGTGACACAGATAATTAGGAAGTAGAATGGGCCCAGGCTGGCCTCCTCAGCCTCTCTATCAGGAGCCCCAGTGTAAACACGGGAGGCAGGATGAATGAGCTTGTTTTCCCCTGGCAGATGTTAACGCTATGAAAAGCATGGGTGATTGGCAGTTTCCATGGTGACAGGCCTTTGCCAGGGATTAGCTGTGAGTGAGTCATAGCCGGGGCTCCCTCCAACGCTATCTTCTTCCTGGCTATGAACAGGGGAGAGGAATTTTCCCCTCTCCCCCCGTATGTCACTTGAGTTGCCCACAGATATTTCATCCCAGGAACAATGACTTGGGAGGAGCAGCTGAGGCTGAGGTGTGGGCCTGGGCTCTCCCACACTCTGCAGTAGGCTTGTGTGGGTGGGATGGAGGTGGGTCCAGAGTCTTCTCTTATTTTGTTTCTCCAACCACTTGTCCTTCTCCAAGGATCTACCACCAAACTCTCCCCTCCAAACAAAAAAACTCTCTCCCCACAAGGTTTTTATATACAAACAGCCACACCGGGAACCCAGGGCCGTAATTCACAGAGGAACTAGGAAGTGGAAATTCACTGAGAAGAATACCAGTTGTATGAAGTCACAAAACCCTTCTCCCCAAATCCCGAAAAACTCTTACTGGAATGGATAAGAGCCTCTTTGGCCACCATCGGTGCTTGGGCCTGTGGCTGACCACACCTAGCATAAAAATCTTGCTGGGAAACCAACAGCTTTTACCAGAGACTCCGTATCCATCTCCTCGCTTGTCAAGGGCCCAGCTGCTTTTGTGAGGCCCTTAGCTCCGGATCCTGACTGCTTCCCCCTGGGGAGTCTACTGCAGGCCCTGGGGTGGACGTCTGTCTGCATAGGGCAGCCCTGATGGCCCCCTGTTCATACCCAAGGTCACTCCTGTCCCCAACTCAGGCCATCAGTACTGACTCCACTTATCTCCCCCGCCTCATCCCCCAACCTCTTTATTTTTTTATTTTATTTTATTTTTTTGTTTTTTGAGGTAGGGTCTCACTCTGGCCCAGGCTGACCTGGAATTAACTATGTAGTCTCAGGGTGGCCTCGAACTCATGGCGATCCTCCTACCTCTGCCTCCCGAGTGCTGGGATTAAAGGTGTGCGCCACCACGCCCGGCACCCCAACCTTTTTAGAACTCATTTGTCTTGTAAGAGAATAAGCACTGGACTAGAACAGCAAGCTTAGGTTTAAGGCTAGAGAAGACCAAGAAAGGACAAAGGGGGAAGGGTCCACCTCATTCTCACAGACTTGTGGCAGGTAAAGGACAAACAAGGAAACTTCATTATTATTATTACTTTTTTTTTCCCCCCCGTTCGAGGTAGGGTCTCCCTCTGGAAGCTTCATTCTTGCACATACTGACTTTTATAATTTTATTTCCAAAATTTATTGATAATTTAATCAGAATTATTGCAACTATACTAATTATGATAACAGCCTACTACGTCAGGCACCGTGCCAGGTGCTTTACATACGGGTCTTCCATTGAAACATTACTATGTTCTTACTGGTTCTATCAGAGACAGGCTTTCTGTCTTAGTCCATTTTCTTGTTTTTCTTGTTTTTTTTTTTTATTCACTTATTTATCAGAGAGAGAGAGAAAGAGAGGGAGAGAGAGAGAGAATGGATGCACCAGGGCCTCCAGCCACTGCAAGTGAACTCCAGATTCAAGTGCTACCATGTGCGTCTGGCTTACGTGGATCCTGGGGATTCGAACCTGGGTCCTTTGGCTTTGCAGGCAAGCACCTTAACCGCTAAGCCATCCCTTCAGCCCTTAGTCCATTTTCTTTTCTTTCTTCCTTCCTTTTTTTTTTTTTTTTTTTTTTTTTTTTGAGGTAGGGTCTCACTCTAGCTCAGGCTGACCTGAAATTCACTATGTAGTCTCAGGGTGGTCTCAAACTCACAGCAATCCTCCTACCTCTGCCTCCCAAGTGCTGGGATTAAAGGCATGCTCCCCTACACCTGCCCCCTCCCCCCAGTCTATTTTCTATTGCTATCACAAAATGCCCAAGAATGGGTAATTGATAAAGAATAGAAGCTTATTTGACTCATGATTCTGGAGGCTATGAAATTCAAGCGCATGGTGCAAGACATCTGCTCTGCATCTGTTAAGGCCATGTGACTGTGATGTGACATTCTGGAGAGTGTGACGTGGTGAGGCAGAGCAAGAAGGCCAACATCTCTCTGTCACTTTTTCCTGCTGTGTAGCCAGACTGGTCTCGAATTTACGGTTCTCCTTTTTCTACCTACTTAATACTGGAATTATAGGCATGCACCACCATGTCTGGCTAGGCACTTGGAGTTTTTGTTGTTTTGTGATGCATTGAATTTAGGGCCTTGTGCATGCTTGGTAAGTGCTCTACCACTGAGCCACCTCCTTAGCCCTCTCTTCCTCTTCTTATGTCATCGTGGGGGCCCCATTCTCATGACCTCATCTAATCCCAATTACCTTTCAAAGGCCTCACCTCCAAATACCACTAACATACAAACTTTTTCCCTGTTTTTTTTTTTTCTTTTTCAAGGTAGGGGCTCGTTCTAGCCCAGGCTGACCTGGAATTCACAATTTAGACTCAGGGTGGCCTTGAACTCACGGCGGGTGATCCTCCTACCTCTGTCTCCCGAGTGCTGGGATTAAAGGCGTGCGCCACCACGCCCTGCTCCTTTTTTCTATTTTTATTTTTTATGTGTGTCTGTATGTTTGTGTATGTGTTCGTGTGCGCAAATGTGGGTGCTCATAGACCAGGGCATGCATGTGGAGGTCAGATGAAAGTTTTTGGTGTTAGTCCTCACATTCTACCTTGTTTGAGGCAGGGCCTCACGGTTACTCACAGGCTAGCTGGCTCTGGAGCTTCCAGATTTTCTGGTCTCTGTTTCCCATCTGTAGGAGAGCTGGGATCACAAAAAAGGCTTTTACATGGGTTCTGAAGATTCAAACTCAGATTGTCACAAGTACACAGCAAGTGCTTTTGCCCACCAGTCATCTCTGCAGTCTTCCCAGCGCTTTTTTTTTTCTTTCAAATTTGAGACAGTGAGAGAAAGAGGCAGACAGAGAGAGAGAGAGAGAGAGAGAATATGGGCACAACAGGGCCTCCAGCCACTGCAAACGAACTCCAGATGCATGTGCCACCTTGTGCATCTGGCTTACATGGGTCCTGGGGAATCGAACCGAGGTCCTTTGGCTTTGTAGGCAAACGCCTTAACTGCTAAGCCATCTCTCCAGTCCCCCCCCCTCTTTTTTTTTAGATAAGGTCTTGATATATGGCCCAGGCTGATGTGAAAATTGTTATGTAACTGAGAATATCTTCCTGACTCAGCCTCCCAGGTTCTGGGATTATAGGTATGCACCATTATGCCTAGTTAACATGATTTTTTAAATTCATTGTTTTTATTAACAACTTCCATGATTATAACAATATCCCTTGGTAATGCCCTCCCCCTCACTTTCCCCTTTGAAACTCCATTCTCCATTATATCCACTCCTCCTCTCAATCAGTCTCTCTTTTATTTTTATGTCATAATCTTTTCCTCCTATTATGATGGCCTTGTGTAGGTAGTGTCAGGCACTGTGAGGTCATGGATATCCAGGCCATTTTGTGTCTGGAGGGAGCACATTGTAGGGAGTCCTACCCTTCCTTTGGCTCTTACATTCTTTTCCGCCACCTCTTCCGCAATGGACCCTGAGCCTTGGAAGGTGTGATAGAGATATTGCAGTGCTGAGTACTCCTGTCACTTCTTCCCAGCACCATGATGCCTTCTGAGTCATCCCAAGGTCACTGCCATCTGAAAAGAGAAGATTTTCTACCAAAAGTGAGTAGGAGTAATATATAGGCATGAACATTGAGAGAAGTGCTTACTGGGCAGTTTGATGAGCATAGTATATACATTTAGCCAGACAGCAGCAGATGTTACACTCCTAGGGCTCATGACTACCCCTGTTGTAGGTTTTCAGTATCAGGGATGTATTCCTTCCCATGGAGCAGGCCTCCAGTCCAATTGGAGGGCAGTTGGTTCTATTGCACCGGTTGGCTCATTTGGCCTAGCTAGCAAAATATAAGGCTTGCAGTATCCACTGTTGAGTATCTTCACTGGTGATCATCTCTCTCCACTGGTGATCCTCTCTCTCCCATTGAACTGCATGCAGAATGGCTTCTTCCAGCTTTCTGTCAGCTGGTCTACATGGAAGAGGTTATCAGCTCAGTTCCAGCAGGATTTTTCAGTGGCCTTGTAGCCCAAGTATGTGGAGACTTCAGCAATTGGGTCTTACCATCGATTCCTGGTGGGAAACCAAGGCCCTTGGCAATGGCCTATAATGTTTTGGGGGCATCAGGGCCCTCCCTGGCCAACAACTCTCTGGAAGGTATCCCATCCCTGGCACTGAAAATTTTCTAGTAACAATCTATGGCTCCTGAGTGTTCCATTGTTCAAAAAAGTAGGTTTTAATATGATTTATTTATATTCTCAACCTTTCCTTTACTCAATCTCTTCTCCTGACCTCACTTGGGCCTTTTCACCCCCATTAATCTATTCTTCTACTTACATATATACAATACAATCTTATTAAGTACCCGCCTCCCTTCCTTTCTCTTCCCTTTTTATCTCTTTTCTAGCTTTACTGGCCTCTGCTACTGAGTTTTTTCTTACTCACACAGAAGTCCAATCATCTGTAGCTAAAATCCACATATGAGAGAGAACATGTGACGTTTGGCTTTCTGGGCCTGGGTTACCTCACTTAGTATAATCCTTTCCAGATCCATCCATTTTCCTGCAAATTTCATAACTTCATTTTTCTTTACCACTGAGTAGAACTCCATTGTATAAATGTGCCACATCTTCATTATCCACTCATCAGTTGAGGGACATCTAGGCTGGTTCCATTTCCCATCTACTGTGAATGCAGCGGTGATAAACATGGTTGAGCAAGTATCTCTAAGGTAATGAGATGAGTCCTTAGGATATATGCCTAGGAGTGCTATAGCTGGGTCACATGGTGTATTTTTAGCTGTCTTAGGAACCTTCATACTGATTTCCACAATGTCTGGACCAGATTACATTCCCACCAACAGTGTAGAAGGCTTCCTCTTTTTCCACATCCTCACCAACATTTATAGTCATTTGCTTTCATGATGGTAGCCAATCTGACAGGAGAGAGATGGCATGTCAATGTAGTTTTAATCTGCATTTCCCTGATGACTAGGGATGTAGAACATTTTTTTAGATGCTTATATGCAATCTGTAGTTCTTCTGAAAACTGTCTAGTTCCATAGCCTTTTTTTTTGTTTGTTTGTTTGTTTTTGGTTTTTCGAGGTAGGGTCTCACTCTAGCCCAGGCTGACCTGGAATTCACTATGGAGTCTCAGGGTGGCCTCGAACTCACGGCAATCCTCCTACCTCTGCCTCCCGAGTGCTGGGATTAAAGGCGTGCGCCACCACGCCCGGCTTCATAGCCCATTTTTTAATTGGGTTGTTTGATTTCTTATTTAATTTTTGAGTTCTTTGTGTATCCTAGATATTAATTCTCTATCAGATGTATAGCTGGCAAAGATTTTTTCCCATTCTGTAGGTTGCCTCTTTGCTTTACTCACAGTGTCCTTTGTTGTACAAAATCTTTGTAAGTTCATGAGGTCCCAGTGGTTAATCTGTGGTTTTATTGCCTGAGCAATTGGGGTTATATTCAGAAAGTCTTTGCCAAGACCAATATGTTGAAGGGTTTCCCCTACTTTTTCCTCTAGCAGTTTCAGAGTTCCAGGTCTGGTCTTAAATCCATTTGGACTTAATTCTTTTTTTTTTTTTTTTTTTTTTTGGTTTTTTTTTTTGGGGGTTTTTTGAGGTAGGGTCTCACTCTAGCCCAGGCTGACCTGGAATTCACTATGTAGTCTCAGGGTGGCCTCGAACTCACAGTGATCCTCCTTCCTCTGCCTCCCAGTGCTGGGATTAAAGGCGTGCACCACCATGCCTGGCTTGGACTTAATTCTTGTGCATGGAGAGAGAGAAGAATCTATTTTCATCCTTTTGCAGATACATACCCAATTTTCACAGCACCATTTGCTGAAGAGGCTGTCTTTTATCCAATGAATATTTTTAGCATTTTTGTTGAAGACCCAGTGGCTATAGCTACCTGGACTTGCATCTGGGTCCTCTATTCTGTTCCATTGATCTACATGTCTGCTTTTGTGCCAGTACCATACTGTTTTTGTTACTATGGCTCTGTAGTATAGGTTAAAATCAGGTATAGTAATACCACCAGCCTTATTTTTGTTGCTCAGTATTGTTTTAGATATTCGAGATTTTTGTGCTTCCAAATGAACTTTAGGATTGTTTTTTTCTTTTTCCATGAAGAATGCCATTGGAATTTTGATGGGGATTGCATTAAATGTGTAGATTGCTTTTGGTAAGATTGCCATTTTCACAATATTGATTCTTATGATCCAGGAACAAGGATGTCTTTCCATTTCCTAGTGTCTTCAGCAATTTCTCGCTTGAATGTTTTAAAGTTTTTATTGTAGAGATCCTTCACTTCCTTGGTTAGGTTTATCCCAAGGTACTTTATTTATTTATTTTTTGGATGCAATTTTGAATGGGAATGGTTGTCTGATTTCATCCTCTGTGTGTTTGTTGTTAGTATATAGCAAGGCTACTAACTTATGTGTGTTTATTTTGTATCCTGCTACATGGCTATAGGTGTTTATCAGTTCTGACAGTTTGCTCGTACAGTCTTTAGGGTCCTTTATGTATAGAATCATGTCATTTGCAAATAATGATAACTTGATCTCTTCCTTTCCAATTTGTATCCCTTTTATGTGTGTCTCTTTATTACTATGCTATTTATAGGTTTATTGCTATGGCTAAGACTTCCAGTACTATATTAAATAAAAGTAGGGACAGTGGACACCCTTGTCTTGTTCCTGATTTTAGTGGGAAAGCTTCCAGTTTTGCCCCATTTAATAATATGTTGGTTCTAGGCTTGTCATAAATAGCCTTTATTATGGTGAGATATGTTCCTTCTATTCCCAGTCTCTGTAGGACTTTTATCATGAAGGGATGTTAGATTTTGTCAAACGCTTTCTCTGCATCTAATGAGATGATCATGTGATTTTTGTCCTTCAGTCCATTTATATAATGTATCACATTTATTGATTTGCATATGTTGAACCATCCCTGCATCTCTGCAATAAAGCCTACTTGGTCAGGGTGAATGATCTTTCTGATATATTCTTGTATCCTGTTTGCCAATATTTTGTTGAGATTTTTTGCATCTATGTTCATGAGGGAGATTGATCTGTAATTTTCTTTTTGGTTCTGTCTTTGCCTGGTTTTAGTACTAGAGTGATGCTGGCTTTGTAGAAGGAGTTTGGTAGGATTCTTTCTTTTCTATTTTATGGAAAAGTTTAAGATGCAATGGCATTAATTCTTCCCTGAAGGTCTGGTAAAATTCACCAGTGGATCCATCTGGGCCTGGACTTTTTTAGTTGGGAGGTTTTTATAACTGCTTGGATCTCCATACTTGTTATAAGTCTACTTAAGTGATTAATCTCATCTTGATTTAATTTAGGTAGGTCATATAAATCAAGGAAATCATCCTTTTCTTTCAGATTTTCATACTTAGTGGAGTATATGTTTTTATAGTATGTCCCTATGATTTTTTGAATTTCTCTGGTATCTGTTGTGATGCTGCCTTTTTCATCTCTAATTTTATTAATTTGTGTCTCTTCTCTCTTCTTTTGGTCAGATTTGCTAAGGGTTTATCAATCTTGTTTATCCTTTCAAAGAACCAACTCTTTGTTTCATGGATTCTTTGGATTTTTTTTTTTGCTCCTATTTTATTAATTTCTGCCCTAATCTTTATTATTTCTTCCCGTCTACTAATTTTCGGTTTGCCTTGTTCTTCTTTTTCCAAGGCTTTAAGGTGAAGCATTAGGTCGTTTACTTGCGACCTTTCTAATTTCTTAATATAGGCACTTAAAGCTATAAATTCCCCTCTTAGGACTGCCTTCATTGTGTCCCAAAGGTTTTGGTGTGTTATGTTCTCATTATCACTTGACTGTATGAATTTTTTGATTTCCTTCTTGATTTCTTCATTGACCCATTCATCATTGTGTATTGTTTAGTTTCCATGATTTTGTGTACGCTCTATAGCTTTTCTTGCTATTGATTTGTAGTTTAATTCCATTGTGGTCAGATAGAATGCAAGGAATTGTTTTAATTTTCCTGTACTTGTTAAGATTTGCTTTGTGTACTAATATATGGTCTATTTTAGAGAATGTTCCATGTGCTGCTGAATAGAATGTGTATTCTGCAGCATTTGGATGAAATGTCCTGTAGGTATTTGTTAGGTCCATTTGTTCTATGATCTCATTTAATCCAGATGCCTCTCTGTGTATTTTTTCCTGAGATGACCTGTCAATTGATGAGAGTGGGGTGTTGAAGTCACCCACTACCACTGTGTTTGGTGTTATCTGTGCCCTTATTTCTAATAGTCATTTGTTTGATGAGTGTGGGAGTCCCCATGTTAGGTGCATATATGTTTAGGATTGTAATGTCCTCCTGTTGGAGTGTGCCCTTAATCAATATAAAGTGACCTTCCTTATCTTTCCTAACTAATGTTGGACTGAAGTCTACCTTGTCAGATATTAGAGTAGTGACCCCTGCTTGTTCTCTAGGCTCATTTGCTTGAAACACCGTTTTCCAACCTTTCACCCTAGATAGTGTCCATCCTTTGTAGCAAGGTGAGTTTCTTGGAGGCAACAAATTGAAGGATCCTGCTGTTTAACCCAATCTGAAAACTTGTGTCTTTTGGTTGGGGCATTGAGGCCATTGATATTAAGAGCTATTATTGAAAGGTATGTATTTATTTTTGCCATTTTTTTGTAGTTCTTCCAGTTTTACCTTTGCTCTCTTGTATTAGGTAGTATTTGAGTATGGTTTGTTTTTCCAGGTTCCTTATATGTGTGCTTTTCTTTCTCTTCAGCATGGAGGATTTTTTCAAGTATTTTCTTTTTTTTTTTTTTTTACTTTGGCTTTTTATTTTTTTCATCTTTTTTTATTTTTATTTATTTATTTTTCTTTATTAGTCAGTTTTGTATTCAGCAAATACAGTCAGTTTGGTACCATTATTAGGCTCATCCGTGACCTACCCCCACCCCTTGGCTCCTCCTTGTTGAGGTATACGGGTCATGCATTGTGGAGTTAGCCCACAGTTATGGGTAAGATAAATGTCTCTGCATATCATGACCCAACATGTGGCTCTGACATTCTTTCTGCCCCCTCTTCCGCAAAATTTCCCTGAGCCATGTTGGGTTCATTTTTGATCTGCTTCACTGATGAGGTGTTGGGGGCCTCTGAGGCTCTGGCTCTCTGATTTGGTAGGAGTTGATTTTTCTCTGTGCTGATCTCCTTCCCCCTATAGAGTTGGTTTTATCTTCAAGTATTCCTTTAGCCTGCTTTTGTTGTGGAATATCCTTATTTCTCTGTCTATTTGAATGGATAGCTTTGCAGGATAAAGTAACCTTGGTTGACAGTTGTTATCTTTCAGAACTTGGAATACATCATTCCAAGCCCTTCTGGCTTTGAAAGTTTGTGTTGAGTTATCTACTATTATTCTGATGGGCTTGTCTTTGTATGTGACTTGATTTTTCTCTCTGACTGCTTTGAATATATTTTCTTTGGCTTGTATGTTTGGTAGTTTAATTTTAATATGGTGAAGAGAGGTTCTTTCCAGGTTTTTTCTGGTTGGTGTTCTAAAGGATTCCTGTATCTGCATTGGCATCTCTTTCCCAATTTGGGGGAAATTTTCTTCTGTGATTTTGTTGAAAATGCCTACTATGTCTGTAGAGTGGAATTCTTCTCCTTCTATTATACCCTGAATGCTTTTGTTTGATCTTTTCATAGTGTCCCAAATATCTTGAAATTCCCATTCATACTTTCCTATTAGTTTGTCTTTCTCTTTGTTGGACTGTATTAGATCTGCCACCTGGTCTTCTAGTTTAGATATTCTGTCCTCTCCTTCATCTATTCTACTGGTGAGATTTTCTACAGTTTTTAATTTCATTGACTGTATTCTTTATTGCTAGTCATTCTGACTGGTTTTTCTTTGTTATTTCTATTTCCTTATTTATGTCTAGTATTGACCTCTTTATTTCTTTAAATTGGTTTCCTCTGTCTTCTTTGACTCTTTTGATTTCCTTTTTGACTTCTTTGAGCATATTTATAATCATTCTTTTTTTTTTTTTTTTCGAGGTAGGGTTTCACTCTAGCTCAGGCTGACCTAGAATTTACTATGTAATCTCAGTGTGTCCTCGAACTCATGGTGATCCTCCTACCTCTGCCTCCCAAGTGCTGGGATTAAAGGCATACGCCACCATGCCTGGCTTATAATCATTCTTTTGAAATCTTTCTCAGGAATTTCCTCTAACTCATTCTCACTGGAGGTCATTTCTGATGCATTTATCTTTTGGTGGATTTATATTGTCTTGCTTTTTGGTGTTTCTTGTGTTATAATGTACATATTTTTACATCTTGGATTAATTTAATGCTTGGATTTTCTAGTTAGCTGCAGTATTATTAGATGTACCAATCAATCTGATGTTATATATCTTCAGAGTAGGAGCTTAAGGTGCTAGGTGTGGCTCTTAAGGCTCTCAGAATATCTACAAAAATGACCCTAGATGTTGGGTCTGCCTGCTATGAGAGTATTCAAGTAGGCTGAGTGGAACAAGATACAGGCAGATTCTAAAATTTAACTAAACAATGTACACATTCAATGAAAAAAAGCAGAGTATTTATGCAAGAATAGGTATTATGACAACCAGATCCTCTAACAAAGTCACTGTCCCTTAAGGTGTGTGTTGCCCCACACCCTTAATCCTGTCAACTGGGAGGTTAAGATTTCTGGTCTGTTGAGGGTTTCAGTCACCTTGTGAGCAAGTGAGAGCCTTCCCTAATGAACAACAGAAGAGGAAACAAAGCCACTATAAACCAGGAAGCAACAAATAAGCCCAAAATATAGCTTATTTAAGAATGGAAAATCCAACCACTCATTGGATTTAACATGTAATTTATCCCGATATGGAAGGTGCAATTAGCACTTTCGATTCAAGCTTTATGTACCAGGCTTATTTGGTGGGTACTGACCTGGTGTAATCCCAGTTACCTTTTGAGATGATTTTGGTCTCAGTTGTGCTGCGCTCCTGCTTGGTTCCCTCTTTGGTGCGCTGTGGGTTCAAGTAGACTGGCTGGGTTGCTGCTCTGGTCGCGGTGCTGGGTGCTGTGAGCTCCCTTCCCCAGGTCTCCGGTGCTTGCTGATGCTTGTGCTGGTGGTGGGGGAGGGGAGGCCGTGGATGGTGGCTCTAGTTCTCCAGCTGGTCCACGTGATCCTCTACCTCATGATCTGCTCCTCCATTGTTCGCTGCGGTTCTCCCTTCACATTTCTCGAGTTTGTGAGGAACTCTGGTATGAATAAAAAATCTCCTCACCTGGCTTTTCCTGTGGCTCCAGCTGAGCCTGGCAGCTATGGTCCTGTGGACCTGGTGCCGCCGCTGCTGCTGGAGCCGCTTCTGCCTGCCTGTGTGGGCTCTGGATGCTCTGGATCGCTCCTACTTCTCTGCTGCTGTTGGTAATTTCTTTTTCCCCTCACTTTTTAATAGAAGAGTGTATTTTGCTGGGTTCTTTTCTGGCTTTTTCTCCCCTAGGCTGCTTTGGCGTGGTTCCTATGCCACCATCTTAACCAGAAGTCCACATATGATTTTTTTTAACTTAAATTTCCAACACATGGAGTTTTGGAGGACACATTTAAATATTTATTTTTTGTGTGAGATAGAGAAAATGGGCACATTCAGGCCTCCTGCTGCTGTAAATGAACACCAGGTGCATGTACCACTTTGTGCATCTAGCTTTATGTGGATACTGGGGAATTGAACCCATCAGGCTTTGCACCAAGAACCTTTAACCGCTGAGCAATCTCTCTAGCCCTGGAGGACACATTTAAACTGCAACTTTTGCCATGAAGTTTTTTAAGGTCCCTTACTTGCGTGTACTCCTACCAAAGCCCTGATCCTACTTTCATATTCATATTAAAAATCTTATATTTCGGGCTGGAGAGATGGCTTAGCGGTTAAGCACTTGCCTGTGAAGCCTAAGGACCCCGGTTCAAGGCTTGATTCTCCAGGACCCACGTTAGCCAGATGCACAAGGGGGCGCATGCGTCTGGAGTTCGTTTGCAGTGGTTGGAAGCCCTGGCGCGCCCATTCTCTCTCTCTCTCTCTCTCTATCTATCTGCCTCTTTCTGTCTCTGTCACTCTCAAATTAATAAATAAAAATGAACAAAAAAAATCTTATATTTGTCTGTAGAGATGTCTTAGCAGTTAAGGCACTTGCCTGCAAAGCCAAAGGACCTTGGTTCGATTCCCTAGTACACACGTAAGCCAGATGCACAAGGGGGCACACGCGTCTGATGTTTGCCCTGGCTGGGGGCCCTGGCGTGCCCATTCTCTCTCTCTCTCTCTGCCTCTTTCTCTCTCTCTCAAGTAAATAAATAAATGTATATTTTTAAAAATCTTGTATTTTAGGGGACTGGGGATATGGCTCAGAGGATAAAGTGCTGATTGTGCAGGTCTGAGTACCTGAGTTCAGGTCCCTAGAACACACATATAGCTGGACGCTGTAGTGAGTGAGTGTAATCCCTGCATGACTGCAGAGAGAAGGGAGGCAGAGGCAGGAGATGCTCCCGGAAGTTTATGGACCAACTAGCCTGGAGTATGTGGCAGTGAGTGAGAGACCCTGCCCCAGCGAGGTGAAGGGCAAGGACTGACGCCTGACCCCCACATATGTACTGTGGCATGCATGCACCCGCATCATACACATGAACACACACACACACCACATATACACATACAAAAAAAAAATAGTTTAGGCCTTATATGACCTGAATCCTCCCATAGATTCTACTCTCAGCCCATTTTATAGTCAAGGAAACAAAGAGAGTTTGTTCTTCCAATGTTTCCCTACAGGAAGTGGTGAACCCCACCGCTGCCCAGGTCCTTCAGAAAGGATGCTGGACAAGAGGACATTTTTTGTCTGAGGTCATCTCTACCCAGGAACCAGCAAACCCTGCTTGACTGCTAGCCATGGAAAGTCCCACTCATTGATGCCATCTATCCCAGAAGCATCTCCGTGGCACCACAGGGGTGGAAAACTGACCAAATTCTGCCTCCAAGAAGAAAGGCTTTGAAAGCTTATCCAGAAAAAAAACTTAGCTAACCAAGAGCTAATCCAGTGTGGGGGGAGACAGACCAAGCCTTTAGGAACCCATGAATTTCTAAAAAGGAATAGAACCTGTTTTTCCTGAGTGGACCTTTATTTATTTTATTTTAGTTTTTATTTATTTATTTTTTAATTTTTTTGTTCATTTTTATTTATTTATTTGAGAGTGACAGAGAGAGAGAGGCAGAGAGAGAGAGAGAGAGAGAGAGAATAGGCACGCCAGGGCTTGCAGCCACTGCAGACGAACTCCAGATGCGTGTGCCCCCTTGTGCATCTGGCTAACGTGGGTCCTGGGGAATCGAGCCTTGAACCGGGGTCCTTAGGCTTCACAAGCAAGCGCTTAACCACTAAGCCATCTCTCCAGCCCTTTTTTATTTTTTTAATTTTTTTGGTTTTACAAGGTAGGGTCCCACTCCAGCCCAGGCTGACCTGGAATTCACTATGGAGTCTCAGGGTGGCCTCGAACTCACAGTGATCCTCCTACCTCTGCCTCCCGAGTGCTGGGATTAAAGGCGTGCGCCACCACGCCCGGCTCTCTTGAGTGGACCTTTATTTAGCCCCTGTGAGGTGCCAGCTAGTATGCTAGGTGCCTTATAAATGTTTCTTCTACCTGCTGGGTAAATAACATTTATCCCCACGGGCAGACGAGGAAACTGAATGAGGCTCAGAGCCACATGACCTCTTACTAGTAATAAGAGATTCCTAGTTTTCAACAACAACAAACAAACAAACAAAAAGACAGTGGAAAGCCGGGCGTGGTGGTATACACCTTTAATCCCAGACTCGGGAGGCAGAGGTAGGAGGATCACTTTGAGTTGAGTCCAGCCTGAGACTACATAGTGAGTTCCAGGTCAGCCTTGAAAAGAAAGAAAAAAAAAAAAACAAAAAAAACCAGTTGGATAAAATTTGGGCACTTTTGGACATGTATATATTCTACCTTAAAAAAAAAAAATGAAAGTGCCGGGCGTGGTGGCACATGCCTTTAATCCCAGCACTAGGGAGGCAGAGGTAAGAGGATCGCCGTGAGTTCGAGGCCACCCTAAGACTACATAGTGAATTCCAGGTCAGCCTACCTCGAAAAACCAAAATAAATAAATAAATAAATAGGAAAGTAATATTCCTATGAAAAAGAAAGGAAGGAAGAAAATATGTAGTAGAGATCACAGGCAAAGTCAAAAGTTTCTAAGAATACAGATTTGAACTGGAAAGTCCCCAGAAGAAGCCAGGAAGCCTGGAACATCCTTGAGGAAGAATAGGCAGTCCTAGTCCCTCCTCCCTTCCTTCCTTGATCTTCATTTTCTTTTCTTTTTCAAAAATCATATTATTTCTTTTTTTTCTCAATTTTTATTAAAATTTTCCATGATTATAAAAAATATCCCATGGTAATACCCTCCCTCCCCCCACCTTCCCCTTTGAAATTTCACTCTCCATCATATCCCCTCCCCTTCTCAATCAGTCTCTCTTTTATTTTGATGTCATAATCTTTTCCTCCTCTTATGATGGTCTTGTGTAGGTAGTGTCAGGCACTATGAGGTCATAGATATCCAGGCCATTTTATGTCTGGAGGGAGCACGTTGTAAGGAGTCCTACCCTTCCTTTGGCTCTTACATTCTTTCTGCCACCTCTTCTGCATTAGACCCTGAGCCTTGGAAGGTGTGGTCGAAATGTTACTCAGTACTCCAGTCACTTCTTTCCAGCACTATGATACCTTCTGAGTTGTCCCAAGGTCACTGCCATCTGAAAAGAGAAGATTCTCTACCCAAAGTGAGAGTAGCGTTAATATAAGGGTATAAATATTAAGAGAAGTGCTTACTGGGCAGTTTGATAAGCATAGTATATACATTTTTCCAGACATCAGCAGATGTTACACCCCTAGGGCTCATAACTACCCCTGTTTTAAGTTTTCAGTATCAGGGATGTATTCCCTCCCATGGAGCGGGCCTCCAGTCCAATTAGAGGGCAGTTGGTTTTTCAAGGTAGGGTCTCACTCTACCTCAGGCTGACCTGGAATTCACTGTGTCCTCTCAGGGTGGCCTCAAATTCTTGGCGATCCTCCTACCTCTGCCTCCCGAGTGCTGGGATTAAAGGCGTGCGCCACCACGCCTGGCCTCTATGTTTAATTTAACATACAAAGAATTAGGTTTCATTATGGAATGTTTCAAACAAAACTTGTTTTTGCTGTCCTTCTTCCCCTGGTCGATCTTCATTTTCAAGAACAGAAAAGAAAATGGGTTGGAAAGTGGTTTGTGGTAATTGGAAATGAAGACTTTGAACTTGGGGCGGGGGTGGTATTGTGGTTGACCCAGGGCAGGGAGAGAAAAGAGGAAACCTGTAGTATAGCAAATGTCAGACTGTGGCCAATTGACATTTCTATCTTATTTTATTCAAAGGCTTAAAAAAACACATTTATTTATTTATTTGAGAGAGACAGAGAAAAAGAGGCAGACAGAAAGAAAGAGAGTGTGAATGCGTCAGGGCCTCCTGCCAATGCAAATGAACTCCAGATGCACGCACCACTTTGTGCATCTGGCTTTGCATGGGTATGGGGGGACTCAAACTCGGGCCATCAGGCTTTCAGGCTTCACAAGCAAGCGCCTTTAACCTCTGGGCCATCTCACCAGCCCCAAAGACTTATTTTGATACCTATACAGAATCGGTTCCTTTCCTGACCACCCCTGTCTGTTTTCAGACCAGACATTGCAAGCAGGGCTTCATGATGTTTGTTCACAGGGTACCATGCGCTCCAAGTACAGATCTAAAGCCTGGGAGGCTGTGGCTGGTCTTGGAGGTGTGCCCTAAGCCCAGCAGGGGAAAGCGACGGCCAGCACTCTTACACTCACTTGTCAAAGCTAAGACAACCAAGATATCCTGGCGAGCCATTGGGACTTTGGTGGAAGACCGAGTCAGAGGGCCTTGGGGAAGCTGCGTACACGCGGTAACAACATGCCAACCATGTCGTCACGTTGAGACAAGGGGAATGTATGGTTGGAGGTAGAGCAATTAGCTGCCTCCTGGAAATGACAGCTGAAAACCCACAAGTGAGGGGGCGAGGGATGCCCAGCAGGCACAGCAGTGATGTGGAACTGATGGCCCAGGTACCTAAGACTACCAACACGTGGTGCCGGTTATAACTGGTAGCACAGCCTTGAGGTATCCTCAATTACTCCGTTTCCCGAGAGGTAAGCCGAAGGCAGGCAGGGGTTGTTAGAAAGAAAGGCTGTGTGATTTAGCGCAGGGAACTTGGCACTTGGAATTAGGAAACCTGAAGCTGGTTCTGCTACCAATTAGCTGGAAGACAAGCCAAATCGCAGCCCCCCTCCTCCCGGGGTCTCAGACTCCTTATCCAGAAAACAAGAGGTTAGACTAGATGTTTTCTGGGATGTCTCCCAGCTTCAAGAGCTGTTGCTTATAAATAGCCATTTTGAACAATTTAATGGACGGCCGCCAAGAAAAAAAAAAAAGGTAAAGAGCAAATGACAATACAATAGGTAGTTAGTGTTTCCCAGACTCTTTTCTGTGGAACTCTAATAATGAACAAAATGCCTCCGTTTTTAAAGTTAAATAAGGCATAGGAAATATCATGTGTTGTAGGGTGAAAGGTAGCACATTAAAATCACTAGGAAATCTAGCAAGACAAGCCTGGTTGCCTTGTTTAATCAAGATTTTCCCAAACTTTTCTTCAGCCGTGGATCTTTTTATTTGTTTATTTCTTTTTCTTTAAGATTTAAAACAATTTTTTTGTTTATTTTTATTTATTTATTTGAGAGTGACAGACAGAGAAGAGGAAGATAGAGAATGGGCGTGCCAGGGCCTCCAGCCACTGCAAATGAACTCCAGATGCATGCGCTACCTTGTGCATCTGGCTTACATGGGTCCTGGGGAATCGAGCCTCGAACCTGGGTCCTTAGGCTTCACAGGCAAGCTCTTAACCGCTAAGCCATCTCTCCAGCCCTTATTTGTTTATTTCTTGACGGGGTCTTGCCATGTAGCCCTGGCTGGCCTTTAACTCACCGTCCTGCTCAATCTTCGGAGCGCTGGGATTGCAGACATGCACCATGACATGTGGCTAACCTTTTAAAAACGAAACATTTGTAAGACGAATACTCTGTGATGTGGAATCTGTCCTCCTGCACCATGGCCATGTCTAGCTCTAAAATTATTGATCATATTTTCCAGTTGGACTGGCAGCAGAAAGAAAGCAAAGGATGTCTATGACACTTCACAAATATGCCTCTCCAAATCAAAGTAATAATTCAGTAGAACTAGAGAGCATCAGCCCAAGAAATTTTCTTAATTAAAAAAAAATATTATTTATTTATTTGAGAGAGACAGAGAAAGAGAGGGAGAGAGAGAGAGAGAGAAGGAGGGAGAATGGGCGCATCAGGGCCTCCAGCCACTGCAAACAAACTCCAGATGCATGAGCCCCCTTGTGCACCTGGCTTACGTGGGTCCTGGGGAATCGAACCGGGGTCCTTAGGCTTCACAGGCAAGTGCCTTAACTGCTAAGCCATCTCTCCACCGGCCCCCACACAAGAAATTTTACAGGACTAAAATCCCGAAAGTGGCAGCCACAAGGTGCAAGCCCATCTATTTATTGTGTGTACTTTGCAGCAGAAATAGCCCACCACACCCCTGCTCAAGCTTCCCTTCTGCAGGACTGATCATCCTATGTCCTTGTGTCTGTTTGCACTTCCGACTGTGACCTTGTGGCTTCTCCGCTTTGTCTCTGAGGCCAACTTGCTGGACATACATGGGTCTCTGCCTCGCTCTTTTTTTAAAATTTTTATGAGAGCGAGAGAGAATTGGCACACCAGGGCCTCCAGCCACTGCAGTCACACTCCCTCCAGATGCATATGCTGCCTTGTACACATGCTTGACCTTGTGTGTATTTACCACGTTGTGAGTCTGGCTTACGTCTGGGGAGTTAAACTTGGGTCCTTAGGCTTCGCAGGCAAGAGCCTTAACTGTTAAGTCATCTCTCTGGCCCTGTCTCATGCTTTTCTTCCTTTCACCATCCTTATTATTATTATATATTTTTTTCTTTTCTGTTTTTCCCTTTGGTTTTTCAAGGTAGTGTTTCACTCTAGCCCAGGCTGACCTTGAATTCACTATGTAGTGTCAGGCTGGCCTCGAACTCACGGCGATCCTCCTACCTCTGCCTCCCCAGTGCTGGGATTAAAGGCGTGGTGCCACCACGCCTGGGCTTATATTTGTTTTTTCAAGGCAGGGCTTTACTCTAGCCCAGGCTGATCAGGAACTCACTCTGTAGCTCCAGGCTAGCCTCAAACTCATGGCAATCCTCCTACCTCAGTCTCTCAAATGCTGGGATTACAGGCATGTGCCACCACCGTGATTGGCCTGGGTCTGCTTCATTCTTTTTTTTTAATTTTAATATTTTATTTATTTGCAAGCAGAGAAAAAGAGAGAGAGAATGAGAATGGGCACACTGGGGCCTCTTGCCACTGTGCGTCTGGCCTTACACAGCAAATCAAACCTGTAGCAGCAGACTTTGCAAGCAAACCCCTTTAACCACTGATCCATCTCTCTAGCCTTTCTTTTAACTTCTTTATATCAGTTAACTACAGTCTGACTTTTACATTGCTAGGTATGTAATGTCTGTATTCTGGTTTGTAACTGTAATTATATTCTCTATGCTCTGACAGGTCAACTAAAACCAATACACACATACCTTATGACTATATAGGGGTAGTTTACTGAAGAACATAGTAGCAGACTAGAATCTTTTTTTTGAATTTCATTTTATTTATTTGACAGAGAAAGAGGGAGAGAGAGAGGGTGAGAGAAAGAATGGGCACGCCAGCCACTGCAAACAAACTTCCAGACGCGTGCACCCCCTTTGTGCATCTGGCTAACTTGGGTCCTGGGGAATTGAACCTGGGTCCTTTGGCTTTGCAGGCCAATGCCTTAACCATGAAGCCATCCCTCCAGCCCCAGACTGGAATCTATTTTTTTTTGTTGTTGTTGTTATTTTATTTATTTGATAGCGACAGACAGAGAGAGAGAAAGAGGCAGAGATAGAGAGAGAGAATGGGCGCGCCAGGGCCTCCAGCCACTGAAAACGAACTCCAGACGTGTGCGTCCCCTTGTGCATCTGGCTAACATGGGTCCTGGGGAATCGAGACTCGAACCAGGGGTCCTTAGGCTTCACAGGCAAGAGCTTAACCGCTAAGCCATCTCTCCAGCCCCCCAGACTGGAATCTTGTTTCTCACTGAGGACTTGGGCCATTTAGGGGAATGTTCTTAACATGGCTGAATGAATTCATTTCTCTTATACCTTTAATTAGTTGCTGAAGATCATGTCACGGTTTGGTTTGTCTCACAGCTAGACCTTGGCTTTTCTTGTTCAATGTTCCTGCATTTCCAATAATGTTTAATTTTTTCTTGCTGCCCAAATGAGCAATCAGCATATCCCTTAAAGTCATTACATGTGTTCATTGTACTGCACATTATGCCGAGTTAATTTTCCATCCGTGCTTCTGCTTCAAGCTCTGCGGCTTTGTGTGGTCCACCCGCTGCTCTGGGCCTTTGATCCAATGCGGAGTCTTCAGCTCTGTTTTCCTCCCGCGTGGTGCTGGTCTTCGTGTTGTCCACGTGCTCACTCTAGGAGCTTGCTCAGAAATGATGTGGGGAGTTTCTGAGCTTCTGTTTGCTTAACTTTACTGAACTGATAATATGGCAAACATTCTAGCTTAAAAATATTTTCCTGGGCTGGGGAAATGGCTTAGGGGTTAAGGTGTTTGCCTGTGAAGCCTAAGGACCCCGGTTCGATTCCCCAGGGCCCACATAAGCCAGATGCACAAGGGGGCACATGAGTCTGGAGTTGGTTTGCAATGACTGGAGGCCCTGGCGTGCCCATTCTCTCTTTCTCTCTATCTACATCTTAATCTCTCTCTTTCTCAAATAAATAAATAAATAAAATATTAAAAAAAATTTTCCCTCAGAATTTTTAAATTTTTTTTTTTTTTATTTTTATTTATTTATTTGAGAGAGACAGAGAGAAAGAGGCAGGGGAGAGAGAGAGAGAGAGAGAGAGAGAGAATGGGCATATCAGGGCCTTCAGCCACTGCAAACGAACTCCGGACACGTGCACCCCGTTGTGCATCTGGCTAACATGGATCCTGGGGAATAGAGCCTCGAACCGGGGTCCTTAGGCTTCACAGGCAAGCGCTTAACTGCTAAGTCGTCTCTCCAGCCCTCCCTCAGAATTTTTAAGATGGGGGTCCACTGTTTTTAAGCATTCAATGTTGTTGACAAGAGGTTTGATGCCAGTCTACTTTTTATCCCTCAGTTTTTATCTTTGGCAGTATTTAGAATTTCTTTTGAAATTGCAAAAGGATGCATTTAGGTATGGATTCTCCTCCCCTCCCCACCCCCCACTCCTTGTGCTGGAACTTAGCAGAATCTTCCATTCTGAAAACTTTTTTCTGTAGTTTGTGGAAATTTACTTTGATTACCTACCTATCTTGCTATTTCTCTTTTTCTCTGTTATCTCTTTCTGGATCTTCTGTCAGTTGGATTTTATAACTTCAAGGTTTCTCTATAGTTAGATAGTCATTTTCTCCTCTTAGTTAGAGAGAGAATGTGTGTGTGTGTGTGTGTGTGTGTGTGTGTGTAAATGTGCCTTCCACCCTGTTTGAGGTGGGGTCTTTCATTGTGCCTCGCTGCTCCATTTGCAAGCTTTGGAGAAATTCCCGTCTCCCCTCCCTTCTCATTAGAGGTGCACTGTGATTCCAGAAGCCCACCACAGCTTCTAGTTTTTACGTGGGCTCTGGGGTTCTGAACTCAGGTACTCATGCTTATGCAGCAAGCACTTTATCCTCTTAGCCATCTCCCTAGCCGCAAAGTTTTCCATCCTTTATCTTTCTATTCTAAATGCCCGGATATTTACTTTAACTATATTTTCATACCTATAGCTTTTTATTTTTAAAAATATATTTTTTGGGCTGGAGAGATGGCTTAGCCGTTAAGCGCTTGCCTGTGAAGCCTAAGGACCCCGGTTCGAGGCTTGACTCCCCAGGACCCACGTTAGCCAGATGCATAAGGGGGTGCACGCGTCTGGAGTTCGTTTGCAGTGGCTGGAGGCCCTGGCACACCTAGTCTCTCTCTCTCTCTCTCTCTCTGCCTCTTTCTCTCTCTGTTGCTCTCAAATAAATAAATTAAAATGATTTAAATATTTAAAATTTATTTATTTATTTATTTGAGAGAGAGAGAGAGAATGGGCATACCAGGGCCTGTAGGCAATGCAAACAAACTCCAGATGCATGCACCACTATGCATCTGGCTTTATGTGGGTATTGGGGAATGGAACCTGGGTCCTTAAGCTTTGCAGGCAAGTACCTTAACTGCTAAGCCATCTCTCCAGCCCATAGTTTTTAATGTTTATTTATTTTTGGCTTCTCAAGGTAGGGTCTCGCTCTAGCCCAGGCTGACCTGGAATTTACTCTGCAGTCTCAGGGTGGCCTCAAATTCACAGCGATCCTCCTACCCCTGCCTTTTGAGTGCTAGCATTAAAGGTGTGTGCCACCACACCTGGCTGCAGAGAGGATGGGTGGGCAAGGGCCTCTAGCTGTTGCAAACGGACTCCAGATACATGCACACCTTTGTAAAGCGTCTGGCTTTACATGGGTACTGGGGAATCGAACTTGGATCATTAGGCTTTGCAGGCAAGTACCTTACCTGCAGAGCCATCCATCTCTCCAGTCCTTATTTTTATTTCTTGTGAACATATGTAGATGTGGTGGACATGCTTGTGTGTACTCATGGGGGGTACATATGTGTGGGCCATGTAGAGGCCAGAGGTTGACAGAGGGTATTTTCTCAATTGCTGCCCATCATTTTTTTTAAAATTTTTTGTTTGTTTATTTATTTGAGAGTGACAGAGAGAAGGAGGCAGAGAGAGAGAGAGGGAGAGAGAATGGGCGCGCCAGAGCTTCCAGCCTCTGTAAACGAACTCCAGACGCGTGCGCCCCCTTGTGCATCTGGCTAACGTGGATCCTGGGGAATCGAGCCTCGAACCGGCGTCCTCAGGCTTCACAGGCAAGCGCTTAACCGCTAAGCCATCTCTCCAGCCCTCATCTCATTTTTTTTGAGACAGAGTCTCCCACTGAACCCAGAGCTTACCAAGCTGGCTACAGTAGTGAGCCCTTGGTAGCCTACCTCCTCAGTGCAGGGATTACAGATGTACACCATTACACTTAGGATTTAAGTGGGTACTGGGGTTCCAAACACAGATCTTCATGCTTCTGCAGCAAGTGCTTTTACCAGCTGAGCCATCTCGCCATGATCTATGATATTTTTAACTTTAATGATCATATATTTATTTTTCTCTTTTTTGAGGTAGGGTCTTGCTCTAGCTCAGGCTGACGTGGAATTCACTATGGAGTCTCAGGGTGGCCTCAAACTCACAGTGATCCTCCTACCTCTGCCTCCCGAGTGCTAGGATTAAAGGAGTGCACCACCACGCATGGCAACGATCGTATTTTTAAAAATATACTTTATTTATTTATTTGAGAGAGAGAGAGAGAGAATGGGCGCACCAGGGCCTCCAGCCACTGCAAATGAACTGCAGACGCATGTGCCCCCTTGTGCATCTGGCTTACGTGGGTCCTCAAGAGTCGAACCAGGATTCTTTGGCTTTGCAGGCAAATGCCTTAACTGTTAAGCCATCTCTCCAGCTCCAGTGATCATAGTTTTTAAAAAGATTTATTTATATTTATCTATTTATTTATTAGAGACAGAGGAAGGGGAGAGAGAGAGAATGAGAATGGGTGTGCCAGGGCCTCTAGCCACTGCAAACGAAGTCCAGACCATGTGCCACCATGTGCATCTGGCTTCCATGGGACCTGGGGAATTGAACCTCGGTCCTTAGGCTTCACAGACAAGTGCCTTAACTGTTAAGCCATCTCTCCAGCCCCAATGATCATAGTTTTAATTTTCTAATGTTCTCTCTGGTTGGATATTTTTTTCTCATAGCATTTATTTTATAGGAAGAATATTCTTCTTAGATATATTTGAAACTACTAACAGATGCTTTCTTCAAAATTCTCTGTCCTGATTTGTGTGTTTCTCTCATCTGAGTTGCTCCATCTTTATTCAGGCATTTGTTCATTGGTTCCTGGTTGGCACGACATATCTTTCCTCAGGCAGCGACTGAGATACTCCATGGGAACCTTCCCTTGAACTCTCTATTATTTTTATTTTTCTCTGTGTCCTTTACACTTATGGAAACTTTTCATATACTTAGAATAGGTGCCATCCTCTTTGTTTATAAACTTTTATTTATTTATTTATTTATTTATTATTTTTTGGTTTTTCAAGGTAGGGTCTCACTCTAGCCTAGGCTGACCTGGAATTTACTATGTAGTCTCAGGGTGGCCTCAAACTCATGGCCATCCTCCTACCTCTGCTTCCTGAGTGCTGGGATTAAAGGCGTGTGCCACCATGCCTGGCTATAAACTTTATTCATTTTTCCCTTTACCACCCTTTTAAATAGTATCTTTAAGGAAAAGATAAGTGAATGGAACAAAATAGGCCTACCATGCCATTTTAAACATTCTTTCCCCCGACATTTAAAGACAATCATGGGCTTGGGAGGTAGTGTAAATGATAGAATGTTTACCTAGCATGCACAACCTTTGATCACTAGCACCACATGAACCCTGAGTGCTGGGATTAAAGGCATGCACCACCATGCCCAGCCCAGTAAGTCCTTTTAAACAATAGCTGTATATATCTTTCCATCATATCATATTGTTGACAATATTTGAGACCTGGTATTTATTTATTTATTTTGTTTTTTTCGAGGTAGGGTCTCACTCTAACCCAGGCTGCCTGGAATTCACTATGCAGTCTCAGGGTGACCTCGAACTCACGGTGATCCTCCTCCTTCTGCCTCCCAAGTGCTGGGATTAAAGGCATGCATCACCATGCCCTGCGAGACCTGGTATTTATTAAAAGACATCCTTTACTTATCCAATCCTCCATTTTTTACATTAGGTTGTTTCTAATTCTCAGTACTTTAAACACGTATTTATAAACATTATTGGCTAAGTCTTTACACTTATTCTTGACTATTTACTTTGTACAAACTCTTAGAGATGGAATCAGTGGATCAGAGTATTATGTAAAGGCTCCAATTTTGGTCCAACATTTGGAGTTATTTTTTTTTAATATGTTTAAAATTTATTTATTATTTATTTGAGAGGAGAAAGAGGGAGAGACACAGAGAGAGAATGGGCATGCCAGGGCCTCCAGGCACTGCAAACGAACTCCAGACGCGTGCGCCCCCCTGTGCATCTGGCTAACGTGGGTCCTGGGGAATCAAACCGGGATCCTTTGGCTTTGCAGCCAAACGTCTTAACCGCTAAGCCATCTCCCCAGCCCTTGGGGTTCTTTTGAAGTAGCTCCACCGTAGCTTTCTGACCCTAATCTTTCACTTCACTCTGCGCCAGTGGGTTTCCCTGAGGCATTTATAGCAGAGGAATTAAAATCTAACTGTTAGAACTTTCCCATACAAGTGAGGAAATACACTTTTCCATGTGATGGTTGTGAGGACTGAGCAAAACAAAAGTGTCCGTGAAACACTTACACAGGTTGTCCTGACAGGTTAAAAGTGTTCATAAATCTATAACGACGGCATTGGGCCCATTTTGATGGTTAAGCCCATTTAAATCCCTCTTTCAAGGCCATACTCCAGATACAAGCCTCCACACCCTTATGGTGAAGTTTGGTAGCCAGATTGTCCATCACATGCATTTGTTATAGCACTCGAGGGCTGGCTCCCACTTCCCTTCAAAACATATCATCTTGTTGCTTTCACGAGTGAGAATGTATGGGCAGAGACAACCTCCCCCTCCTCTTCAGTTGTACGGTTGGCTCCCTCACAATGCTGGATGAGTGTTCTTGGGGACTAGAGGCGACCGTAAAGGAGATCGTGACCGTGTTAGCAGCATCTGACTGCTGCGCTCAGAGTCCATCGGTAAGTCAGGAACTCTGAACATGGCTTCGGCTCCTAGCTGTTGGTTGGTGTCTGACCCCAAGGACACTTGAGCCGTCAGTTGAGCAGGCAGTAGAGGCTCAGCATGTGGTAGGTGTCAGGACCTTTGAGTGCAAGGGTACAACACTGCCACCACCCCCCGTGGTACTTTGAACTGGATAATGATAAGATGCTTTGTAGCTGGGGAGGATTTACTCCGAGCATCCCACAAAGGTCCCTTTCAGCACCCTACGGATGCTTCCTCGGTTGCCAAGGGAGACTGTGAAGTCCCCTGTTTGCTGAGCTGCGGATGGCCTGGCTTGACATAGGATAGCTTCCAGGAGAGGTCTGCGGGAGAGGAAGGAGCAGCCCCCCCCTCAAAAAGAGAGGTTTGATTCGTGGAGTACCCTACCTCACCCCATGCCCTGACTGGGTGTCCTTCAGGAGTCATGGCCGGCTTCAACATGACCTCAGGGAGTCTGCTGCCAGCATCCCTCTGGACTCCCTGGCAGCTGTTGGCATATCGTAAGTTTCCCCTCATGGCTGTCAGTTCCAACAGATGAGTGAGAAGGAAGAAAAAAAAAAAAAACAGGCAAAAAAGAGAGGATTGCCCCTTTTGTTCTGAGAGTGCCCTGACTGTGACCAATCTATTTCATATTCCAATCCTTCTTTTAACACTCGGTGGGCTGGAAAATTTACGTCTGGTGGGTTCAGACACTGCCCTTTCACATCCTCTGCCTGGGAATGCCGCTAGAGGGAGGGTCATTAATGCAGATCATAGACCAGGCCTAATCCTTTCTCCTCCCTTTTTCCCCCACCCTCATTTTGAACTTGGCATTTTTGTTTTGTTTTGTTTTGGTTTTAAACCACTGAGCTCCCAGCATCGTGGTGGGAGCTCACAGATGAAGAGTTTTGCAATCGCACAAATTTGGGTTTGCATCGCATTCACTTAGCTGTCTGGGTTTCCCTTTCTTTTTCTATAAAATGAAGGCTGTTGGGCTGGAGGGATGGCTTAGCGGTTAAGGCGTTTGTCTGCAAGGCCAAAGGACCCACGTTCGATTCCCCAGGATCCACGTTAGCCAGATGCATAAGGGAGCGCACCCGTCTGGAGTTCGTTTGCAGCGGTTGGAGGCCCTGGTGCGCCCATTCTCTCCCTCTCTCCTCTTTCTCTGTCAAATAAATAAATAATAATAAAAATAAAAAATAAAGACAATAAAATGAAGGCGTGTGTGTGTGTGTGTGTGACCTTTGGATCATAAAGGGGATAATGTATATAAAGGCACATAGCAGAAGGTCACAGACACATCTCCTTCCCTTGCAAGGCTGACAGGCATTTGGGGTTTTAGTTCCAGCTGTGCAGCTGTCACTAGCAGGCTATCACATGGCCTTGGGTCTGTCTGAACTTCTAGAATCTTCTGTTTTCCTTTCTGTACCACAGGAGGAAGGAAGCATCTCTGCCCTTCGTTGGGGTAGGTGTGAAAAGGCAGTGAGATCATAAGCATGCCCCTCACTTGAGGGGTTGGAAGTGCCTGTATTACCTTAATCGAGTTACCTTAACAGTGTTTCTGTATCCAGCTAGAAATGCTGAAGTCGCTTGTACCTTCAGTATAGTGGTTCCGTTGCCAGCAGCCGGGCACAGGGCCCCTGAGCATTTTGTACAAAACAAGGCAACTGCCTTGGGAAGAAAATAAACACAACAGGATTAGAGTTTAGTGCGGTGGCGGCAAGAAAAGAAAAAGCAGGTTCAGTAGGAGCACTGTGTCCTTTCTCTGGACATAGCTTGGAATCCAGGAAGTACCTTCGGGGTATCCTGCCAGTGCCCAGGTAGAAATCAAGGGGCCTCAAGATCATGTGACCTAGCCCCCAGCGCTACAGGGCAGAGCCAGGCTACTGCTCTGCCTTTTTTTAAAAAAAAAAACAAAACATTATTTTATTTACTTATTTATGAGAGAGAAAGAGACAGATAGAGTAAAAGAGAGAATGGGAATGCCGGGGCCTCCAGCCACTTCATATGAACTCCAGACACATGTGCCCCCTTGCGCATCTGGCTTATGTGGGTCCTGGGGAATCGAACCGAGGTCCTTAGGCTTCGCAGGCAAATGCCTTAACCGCTAAGCCATTTCCCAAGTCCCTGCTCTGCCTTCTTATACTTTCCCTCTGTTATCCGTGGCTTAGACACCAGCAGGCTTCACAGGCCCAAGTGAAGACTGGCTACTTTCGGGGTATCCAATCTGTTGACATGACCTTGTCATCTGCTAATGTGCTGGGCCACATTCTAGGATGCATGCAGCCTGTGGCTCATAGGTGGACATGGTGGGCCAGGTCAGCTGCTGAAGGAGGGTCACCGCAGGGCTGCAGGTCAACCCTGGCCTGAGTCCTAGCAACCTAGCCGCCAACCGGTCCTTCCCCAACACACTCTTTGTTTCTTTCTTCTTGCATATGACCAAACACGGATACTGTCTCTCTTCTCAGTCAGAAAGAGGAGGGCTGGAGAGATGGCTTAGCAGTTAAAGCGCTTGCCCACAAAGCCAAAGGACCTCCGTTCCGATTCCACAAGGACCCACGTAAGCCAGATGCACAAGGGGGCGCACGCGTCTGGAGTTCGTTTGCAGTGGCTGGAGGCCCTGGTGCGCCCATTCTCTCCCTCTCTCTCTCTCTCTCTCTCTCTCTCTGTCAAATAAAATTTTCAAAAGAAATATACTAGAGGAGAAACAGTATAATCCCTGGCTGGCTGGGAGGGGCAGGGTGTGTGTATGGGTGCTGCTCAAGACTGGCCTTTCTCTCATTTGAGACAGGTTCCCAAAGGGAAACCCAAGGTCGGACAGGGTGGAGTTGGGATTGGCCTGGGCCCTGTTGGGTGGAGCTCTGTTCTCACTTAGGTTTTCTGCAGGTGGTTTTTGTACAGAGTCTTCGCCTTCCTGCTCAGTGCCCCTGAGAGTCCCTCGGCTCTGACTTCCCGATAGCCGAAAAGGTGGGTGCATCCTGTGCTACCCAAAGGGCTCCGTCTGATGGAATCATTTATGTGTTATTTGCCCCCACCACCACACAGCCACCTTTCCCACAAGTCTTCATCCCAGGACTGAAGCTTGGGGGGGGGGGAGGGGGAGCGGGGAACATGGACAATGTATGGTCTCTGCTTATGAATCCCCAGAATGGAACCCATGCCAGAGTGTCCAGAGATGCCCAGAAATGGCAGAGAATGAGGTCATCTCGCTCTTCGTGTCGGGAATCAAGACAGAAACAAAGGAATCTGGTTACCTTGAGTCCCTGCCTCTACAAGCTCTCCATTTTCACCTTCTACCAGAAATAAATGTGTCACTCGCCCTTCACAAGAAGTGAAGAGGAGGCAGCGAGGGGCCCTGAAGGAGCCCAGTGCGGGGTGAAGGCCTGGCAGAGACATGGGCATCTGGGTGGATCTGGCTATAATATGTTCGTTTGTAGGGCACACACTGGACCAGATTAGCGACTTCCAAGTTATAGCTCCATTTATACACCAGCGGTCACGTGACACCAAGGACATTCATTTGGCATCACTCAAACTCCCAAGAATAAGATTTTCTGAAAATCCACCCCCCCCCCATTGCTGCCTTGACTCGAGTTTGAAGGTGTAAAGTAAAGCCTAAAATTCTCATCATTTTCCAAGAATGGTAGTCACTCACAGGGGTTTTGTTTGTTTATTTTTTGCTGTTAACTCCTGTGTATTTTTTTTTGTTCATTTTTATTTATTTATTTGAGAGTGACACACAGAGAGAATGAGGCAGAGAGAGAGAGAGAGAGAGAGAGAGAATGGACCTGCCAGGGCCTCCAGCCACTGCAAAGAACTCCAGACGCGTGTGCCCCCTTGTGCATCTGGCTAACGTGGGTCCTGGGGAATCGAGCCTTGAACCAGGGTCCTTAGGCTTCAAAGGCAAGCGTTCAACCGCTAAGCCATCTCTCTAGCCCTCCTGTGTATTTTGTTTAGAGCTTAAGAAAGAGTATCTGTCAAGCCGGGCGTGGTGGCGCACGCCTTTAATCCCAGCACTCAGGAGGCAGAGGTAGGAGGATCGCCGTGAGTTCGAGGCCACCCTGAGACTCCATAGTGAATTCCAGGTCAGCCTGAGCTAGAGTGAGACCCTACCTCGAAAAAACCAAAAAAAAAAAAAAAAAAAAGAAAGAGTATCTGTCTCTTGGTGTGACACCTTGCAAAGCAGCCTTGTGATCTTCGTGCAAGATCAGTGTTTGGGGTAACAGTGCAATGCACAGACATCGAACTTACTTTTGAAAGGCGCGCGTGACTTTGGTTTCCACATTAGCGCAGGCTTATTTTCAGAACACATAGTCCACCCAAGCAAAGGTGAAGTTTTCAGAAGTCTTGACGTTAGTATGAAAGCCACATTTGGAAGGGGGAAGAGTTCAGGTCATGAGGGTGCTAGCACACGCCTTCCAGCAGCACCTCAAGTCTCAGCCCCTCAAGGTTGCCAAGGTTTGCTTTCAGAGAAGAAATCTGGGGCATCACGAACATCTACACGTACGCACTTTCGTATTATCTCATCTCCCAACGGTCTTCTCCAGTGGTGACTGGGGGGAGGCGACCACCTCAGCCCTCAGGAAGCTTCTGAGATGAGCAGGAACGTTTCTCCCAGGGAGACCTGCTTGCTCCTTTCAAGTAGATTTCCTACACAGTGTTCCTTTCTTCCATCAGAGACTGTTCTAGATCGAGGGAGGCTGGGGCTTATCTTTCCTTTTCGCCGTGCTTTGCAGGAAAGCTCGGATGGGCATGTGGAAGGCCAAACAACCTGGTATCCATAGTAGCAAAGGGTAAAAACAAAAAACATCCCCAGAGACATCATGATAAAGAGAGCCTCCATGTGTGCAAATTCTGCACCCAATAACTGACCTGCAAACAGGAGAAACTTTCTTTGGAATGCCGCTTTTTTTTTTTTTTTTTTTTTGGACAATGAGACAGGCAGGCAAACCCCTACCCAGTGGACAGCACCCATTGAATCAGACCTGGCTGTAGTACATGGGAATTCACTTATATGTACAGTAGGATGCAGGTTAGAGACGTGTGAGAGACCATTCACCGAAATAGGCACTGACAAGGCCCATGAAGAAAAGCAGGGACTGTCCTTGATTCTCAGGAGCAAGGTCCAATGCAGTTTGCGACTGAATGATAATGGGCCAGCAGAGAGGACAATGCCAGAACAGCAGCTCCCCACTTGCACCTCTACAGGGGATTGCCTAAGGTCTTTCCTACAGGCCACTTCTTCTCTCCTATTCCCAGTGCCCCTCTTCGGGTCTGATTCTGCTATAGTTACAGGTACTACTCAGGTAGTAGTTTGGGCCACATGACTTTAGTGATAGAACCTGGAGGTTTAGCCTATGGAGGTGTCTTTAAAAAAAAAAAAAATATATATATATATATATATATATATATATATATTTGTAATAAGCATCCATGTTCTGGACTGCATACAAGTTTATTTTTCTTTTTCTTTTTTCTAGAGAGAGAATGAGAATTGGTGTGCTGGAGGGATGGCTTAGCGGTTAAGGCATTTGCTTGCAAAGCCAAAGGGCCCAGGTTCGATTCCCCAGGACCCACATTAGCCAGATGCCCAAGGGGGCGCACGCATCTGGAGTTTGTCTGCAGTGGCTGGAGGCCCTGGCGCACCCATTCTCTCACTCTCTCTCTCTCCCCCTCTTTCTCTGTCAAATAAGTAAATAAATAAAAATAATATATATATATATATATGTGTATTTTTATTTATTTACTTATTTATTTGAGAAAGAGAAAGAAGAGGGTGATAATGGGTGTGCCATGGCCTCTTCCAACTGCAAACAAACTTCTGATACATGCAGCTCTTTGTGTGTCTGGTGCTACATGGGTACAGGGGAATCAGCCCGAGCAGCAGGCTTTGCAAGCAAGTGCCCTTAACTGCTTGCATCTCCCCAGCCTTGGAGGTGTCTTACTAGATAACCACCTTGATATGGTTAAGGCGCTTGCCTGAAAAGCCTAAAGACCCAGGTTCTATCTCTCTCCAGGTCCCATGTAAGCCAGACGCACAAAGGTGAGGCAAGCGCACGGTTGCACACGCCCACTAGGTGGTGTAAGCATCTGGAGTTCAATTGCAGTGGCTGAAGCCCTGGCAGACCAATTCTTATTCTCTCTCTAGAAAAAAGAAAAAGAAAAATAAGTTTGTATGCAGTCCAGAACATGGATGCTTATTACAAATAAAAAGACCAAGTATTTTCTGAAGCATGCTATCCAGGAGGAAGAATACACCGCCAAAATGGAGAGGGACCTTGAAAGCCCCTGACACAGCTATGCATGGAAAGTAGGCACGGGGCTGACTCAAGGCTGGGGAGTGTTGGGACATCTGCTCAATACCCCCCACAACCCCTGCCACCAGCCCTGACTCTGTCCTCTGCTCGTGTCACAGATGCAGTGCTACCTCTCGGGAGATAAAGCAGACTTTGGCCATTTATGGAAACTGGCTGTCGGTGAGAGGTAGAGCTTGCCTGAAAGCACACGTGCTGGTCAATCTGTAGTGTAAGGAGAATATCCAAAAACTCATGTCTCAGGGACTGTGGAGATGGCTCGGTCGATAAAACGCTTGCTGGCAAGCATCAGGATGTGAGTTCACATCTCCAGCATCCGTATAATGCTGGGCATGGTAGCCTGCCTGTAATCCTGGCACTCAAGAGGTAGAGGTAGGAACCCTGCGGCAAGCTGCCTAGCTATACTAGCTGAATTGGTAAGCTCTGGGTTCAAGTGAGAGACCCTGTGTCAATAAATAAGACGGAGAGCAATCAAGGAAGGCACCTGCTGTCAACCTCTGACCCCCCACCCACACACACACAAGTGCACCCTTCCCACATGCAAACACATTCATACACACATACACATGCCAAGCCCCTCCTGCCCAGCAAAAGAAAAGGAAAACTCTTTTCTCTGTGGAAATAAGAGGTGGGAAGAATCTGGGACCACAGAGACCTTTTCAGTTCAGCTGGACTTGTAAGGGTTTCAGAATGTACTTTACGGAAGCATCCGGGGCCGGTGGAGCTAGATGAGGCAGAGTGAGGACCTTGTCAATGACCTTAAAGCTGATCCATCAAGAAAAAGGAGTGGCCACTGAGTTGGTGGAGCCCTCAGTGATGGAAGTGTCGAGGGAAGAGCTGGAGTGAAACGGTGGAGCAGCAGGTGTAGGCGATGATCTGCGCATAGCTGGAGAAAGAGCTAGAATAGTCCATATCATGTAATCTTTGGGAAAGATAGTTTCTTGTGAAGGTATGCTATAGTCTTTTTTTTTTTTTTTCCGCCAGGTTCCTTATATGGGTGCTTTTCTTTCGCTTTAGCATGGATCCTTTCAAGTATTTTCTATAGAGCTAGTTTTGTCTTCAAATATTCCTCTAGCCTGCTTTTGTTGTGGAATGTCCTTATTTCTCTGTCTATTTGAATGGATAGGTTTGCAGGGTAAAGTAACCTTGGTTGACAGTTGTTATCTTTCAGAACTTGAAACACACCATTCCAAGGCCTTCTGGCTTCGAAAGTTTGTGTTGAGTAATCTGCTGTGATCCTGATGGGCTTGCCTTTGTATGTGACTTGATTTTTCTCTCTGCTTCCAATATATTTTCTTTGGTTTGTATGTTTGGTAATTTTATTATAATATGGCGAGGAGAGGTTCTTTCCAGGCTTTGTCTGTTTGGTGTCCTAAAGGCTTCCTGTATCTGCATTGGCATCTCTTTCCCACTTTGGGGGAAGTTTTCTTCTATGATTTTGTTGAAAACACCTACTATGCCTTTGGAGTGAAATTCTTCTCCTTCTACTATACCCTCAATTCTTGTGTTTGATCTTTACATAGTGTCCTGGGTATCTTGAAATTCCCATTTGTACCTTCCTGTTAGTTTGTCTTTGTCTTTTTTGGACTGTACTCTATCTGCCACCTGGTCTTCTAGCTTAGATATTCTGTCCTCTCCTTCATCCATTCTACTGGTGAGATTTTCTACAGCGTTTTTTATTTCACTGATTGTGTTCTTCATTGCTAGTATTTCTGACTGGTTTTTCCTTTATTATTTCTATTTCATTATTCATGTCTTGTACTGACTTCCTTATTTCATTAAATTGGTTTTCTGTGTCTTCTTTGATTCCTTTGATTCTCTTTCATTCCTTTGATTTCCTCTTTGATTTCTTCAAACATATTTATGATCATTCTTTTGAAATCTTTCTCAGGCATTTTCTCTAAATCAGTCTCATTGGAGGTCATTTCTGATGCATTAATACTTTTTGGGGGGGGTCTTTTTTTTGAGGTAGGGTCTCACTCTTGTCCAGGCTTACCTGAAATTCATTCACTACATAGTCTCAAGGTGGCCTCGAACTTATGGCGATCCTCCTACCTCTGTCTCCCGAGTGCTGGGATTAAAGACATGCGCCACCACTCCTGGCTGCATTAATACTTTTTTTTTATTTTTCCCAGATAGGGTCTCATTCTAGCCCTGGATGACCTGGAATTCACTATGTAGTCTCAGGATGCTCTCAAACTTATGGTGATACTCCTACCTCTGCCTCCCAGGTGCTGGGATTAAAGGTGTACGCACCACACATGGGCTTGCATTAATACTTTTTGATGGATTTATATTGTCATAATCTTTTGTGTTTCTTGTATTATAATTTAAAGATTTTTTCATCTTGGATTAATTTAATGCTTGGGTTTTCTAATTATCTGCAGTATTATTAGATGTATCAATCAATCTGATGTTATATATGTTCAGGGTAGGAGCTTAAGGTGCTAGGTGTGGCTCTCAAGACTCTCAGAGCATCTACAAAAGTGACCCTAGGTGTTGGGTTTCCCTGCTATGAGAGTATTCTAGTAGGCTGGGTGGAACATAATACAGGCAAATTCTAAAACTTAACTAAACAATATACACATCAAATGAAAACCAGCACAGAGTATTTATGCAAGAGTAGGTATTACGACAACCAGATCCTCTGACAAAGTCACAGTCCTTAAGGATGTGTGTTGCCCCACACTCTTAATCCTGTCTACTGGGGGGGGGGGGCAAGATTTCTGGTCTGTAGAGGGTTCCAAGTTCAGCTTGTGACCAAGTGATATCCTTCCCCAACAAACGACAGGAGACAAAGGCACTATAAATCAGGAAGCAACAAATGACCAACCCAAAATATAGCTTATTTAAAAATGGCAAATCTGACCACCCATCAGATTTAACATATAATTTACCCTGACATGGAAGGTGCAATTAGCACTTCCGATTCAAGCCTATATACCAGGCTTATTTGGTGGGTACTGACCTGGTGTAATCCCAGTTACTGTTTGGCATGGCTTTGGTCTCAGCTGTGCCGTGTGCCCGCTTTGGTCCCTCTTTGCTGTGCTGTGGGCTGAGGTAGGCTGGCTGGGTCGCTGGGTCGTTGCTCTAATCACCTGTGCCAGGTGCTGTGTAGGTGAGCTCCCTTCCCCAGGTCTCTGGTGCTTGCTGGCGCTGGTGCTGGCGGTGGGGGAGGGGAGGCTGTCGACGGTGGTTGAAGTTCTCCCGCTGGTCCTCGCACTCCTCTTCCTCATGAGCCACTCTGTTGGTGTCTGCTGTCCTCCCTTCATGTTTCTTGAGTTTGTGAGGAGGCCACTGTGAGTGGAAAATCCCCTCACCTGGCTCTTCCTGAGGCTCAGGCTGCGCCTGGTGGCTGCAGCTATGTAGACCTGGTACCCACTGGAGCCGTTTCTGCCTGCTTCTGTGGGCCCTAGACGCTCTGAATCTCTCCCACTTCTCTGTTGTGGTTGGCAATTTCTTATACACCATCACTTTTTAGTAGAAGAGTGTATTTTGCTGGGTTTCTTTTTGGCTTTTTTTTTTTTAATTTTGTTTATTTTTATTTATTTATTTGAGAGCAACAGGCAGAGAGAGAAAGAGGCAGATAGAGAGAGAGAGAGTGAATGGGCACACCAGGGCTTCCAGCCACTGCAAACGAACTCCAGACACGTGAGCCCCCTTGTGCATCTGGCTAACGTGGGTCCTGGGGAATCGAGCCTTGAACTGGGGTCCTCAGGCTTCACAGGCAAGCACTTAACCGCTAAGCCATCTCTCCAGCCCTCTTTTTGGCTTTTTCTTCCCTAGGCTGCTTTGGCATGGTTCCTACACTGCCATCATAACTGGAAGTCCTAGTCTTTTTTTTTTTTTTTTTTTTTTTTTTTTTTTGAGGTAGGGTCTTGCTATAGCCCAGGCTGACCTGGAACTCACTCTGTAGTCCTTGGCTGGCCTTGAACTCATGGCAATCTTTCTACCTCTCCCTCCCATATGCTGGGATTAAAGACATGTGCCACCACACCTTACTTGTCTTTTCTTTCTTTCTTTATTTCTTTCTTTCTTTCTTTCTTTTTGTTTTTTGAGGTAAGGTCTCACTCTAGCTCAGGCTGACCTGGAATTCACTGTGTAGTCTCAGGGTGGCCTTGAACTCATAGTGATCCTCCTACCTCTGCCTCCCAAGTGCTGGGATTAAAGGTGTGCACCACCATGCCCGGCTTTGTCTTATTTTTCTAGAGATTTTTTTTTTTTTCCCGAGGTAGGGTCTTACTCTAGCCCAGGCTAACCTGGAACTCTCTATGTAGTCTTAGGGTGGCCTCGAACTCACAACGATCCTTCTACCTCTGCCTCCCAAGTGCTGGGATTAAAGTCGTGCGCCTCCACACCCGGCTCAATAGAGATCTTTTTAACATATTTTTTTGCTCAAGTAAATTCTCACTTCCACATCTACTAACACATTTAACAGTTTTTTTTTTGGCACAATTTTAATGAGAAAATGAGCACATTCTGTGGATAGGAGCTGGGAGCAAAGCTGCCTGGTTCACTGCAGTCTCTGTAACCAGACCCTGGCCCTGGGCCTGTACCACACCAGTAATATGACTGTCCTCAGTAAATGCTTCCAGGATGAGTGGACGGATGGATGGCAGCGAGGAAGAAACTTCCTCCTACAAAACTGTAAGAATTTTATAATTTATCTAGATGTAAGGGACAACATTTAACATATTTCATAGAAAATAGACTGAATAACGTAATAATATAAAAAGTGGTAAGTGAATAACCATTCTAACTGAATATAAACAAGCCATTATATTTGGGCAATGCCCCCTGTGACCCCAGCCCCAAGGGTTCTGGAAGAATCCCAGGGTGTGTCTGTGAAAGGTGGCCAAATGAAGTCACCAGCATCACGTACTCACAGAGCTGGAGACTCAGAAAGTTCCTGAGGTCAGCCTAGCACAGGAAGGCTGCAGACTGGGGAGTTGCATTCCTACTGAGGGAATGAGATTTAAAAAAAAAAAAAAAAAAAGACAATAATGACACACAGAGACATGTCCTTCTTACAAAGTCCACATCTATATAATCAACTTGTGAATCAAAAATATTTAGAGGGCTGAAGAGATGGTTTAGTGATTAAGGTGCTTGCCTGCAAAGCCAAAGGACCCAGGTTCAATTCCCCACATAAGCCAGATGCACAAGGTGGCACATGTGTCTGGGGTTAGTTTGTAATGGCTGGAGGCCCTGGCACACCCTTCTCTATCTCTCCTTCTCTCTCTCTAAAATAGATAAATAAAATATTTCTGAAAATATTTTTTAATTCAGAAAAAAATGACATCTATTCTGAAAATTAGACTGATTTTTCTTTTATTTTTTTTTCTAAATTTTATTTATTTATTTACAAGCAGAGAGAGACAGAGAGAAGAAAGACAGATAGAGAGAGAATGGGCATTGCAGGGCCTCTAGCCACTGCAAACGAACTCCAGACACACGTGCCCCTTGTGTATCTGGCTTATGTGGGTGCTGGGGAATCGAATCTGGGTCCTTTGGCTTCGCAGGCAAACGCCTTAACAGCTAAGCCATCTCTCCAGCCCTAGACTGATTTTTATAGTCACTATTTTTTTTAACTTATTTGCAAGCAGAGAGAAGGGGAGAGAGAGAGAGAGAGAGAGAGAGAGAGAGGATGCACCAGGGCCTGTAGTTGCTATAAACAAAGTCCACGATGATGTGCCACTTTGTGCTTCTGGCTTTACAAGGGTACTGGACAACTGAACTCTGGTCATTAGGCTTTGCAGGCAAGCACCTTAACCTCTGAGCCTTCTCTCCACCTCCCTAGTCACTATTTCTTAACAAATTCAGAGCAACAACTAGAGATGAGATAAAGTGTAAGTTATTGCAAAGACTATGCCATTTTATATAAAGCACATAGAATTTGTCCTCAGGCATAAAGGGGCAACTATGCAACCTTTGGGATAAGACAAGTCAAATTTCTGAAGGGAGGTCCCTTTCCAGCCTCTCCTTAGACAGTCTTCAAGGGGTGAAGGCAATGGAGACCATATACTGTGCCCAGAGGTTCACACTGACTATGTATTGGAATCACCTGGAAGACTTTCCAAAAAATCAGCACTTAGGGCTGGAGAGATGGCTTAGTGGTTAAGGCACTTGGCCTGCGAAGCCTAAGGACCCATGTTTGACTCTCCAGATCCCACGTAAGCCAGACACACGAAGGTGAGGCAAGCTCAAGGTCCCACATGCCCATTAGGTGGCGCAAGCATCTGGAGTTCCAGTACAGTGGCTGCTTCCCTGGTGCGCCAATTCTCTCTCTGTCTCTCTCAAATAAAATTAAAATTAAAAAAAAAATCAGCACCTATGTCCCACTCAATGCTAATTAAATCAACCTCTCTGGGGGTGATTCTTAGTTAAAGCCAGACAACAGAACTACTGGGTTAAATTTCCAAAATGCTTCTGATAAAATTTCATTGTGGACTGTTTCTCAAAGCCGTGGACGCGGGATGCGTTTGGCAGAGAAGATACACTACGGTTACGGACGACTACACTTCAAAATGGGTGGGGGCTTCATCGCTTTACTTACAGTTTTGGAGAGCATCGCATAGAGATCATGTGAAGTTCCAAGGCTTCATCAGTGTGGCCTGTTTGCCAGGCTGCGCATTAGGTGGTGTGGGGCTGGGGCGGGAATGCGCGATTCTGTTCCACTTTTACAAAGCTCAGGGTCCACAGGCAAGATAAGCCACCAGCCTGATTGGCTCTCCCACGGGGCATAAAATAACAGAATGCCATCAGAGCGCACAAAGAGAGGGGAAACAGTGCCAATAGTGATTTCTTGTAATCACGAAATGGTAAATAAAAAGGGAGAGAGGACAAACCCACAAAACCCCATGCCATTGAAGAAGAGAGAAAGGTGACGTTCACCAGAGATGAGATAATGCTTTTCAGGGGAGAGCAAAACGCGCTAAATTAAAAACAACGTGGAAGCCGGGCATGGTGACACACACCTTTAATCCCAGCACTTGGGAGGCAGAGGTAGGAGGATCGCCGTGAGTTCAAGGCCACCCTGAGACTCCATAGTGAATTCCAGGTCAGCCTGGGCTAGAGTGAGACCCTACCTCGAAAAACCAATAAAATAAAATAAAAAACAACGTGGATGCCTGATGAGCCTCTGAGTTCCCTGACCATTTGGGGATTATTCTACCTTACTTTCCACTTGTAGGTACGGAGACCCTCTAAAATTTTAGAAGCCCCAAAGAACCAGACCCTCTCTTGCTCTCCCTTTTCAGCCTGGTGGGCACACCACCCAGGTTAGGCCCATTGGATTCTCCAAGCGTAATGAACGAGGCCGACTTGGGGAGAGATGGTGAGAAGGGCCCTCGGGGTGGCACGGTACTGTTTCTGCCGCGGCCAGACTGCTTTGGGGAAGGATTACTGTTGTGCTTCAGGCCTGGCCTGCCCTTGCCCCAACCCTCACCTTTTAGCCTCCTGGTGATTCTGTGAACCTCCAATGTCTTACAGTTCTTTCAAATCCAGAATCCTGACTGGTATAGGATTTATCCACTAAATTATCACAGTAACAATTTATGGGCCAGGAAATAGGTTAGGCCAGGGACCTGTGTCCACCATCACATCATGACATGGATCTAGGACATTGCTTAATCAAGTGGGAAAACTGAAAGTCACACCTAACCTTTCTATTCTATTTGGACAGTGGAGGGCTTCCTTGAAATACAACGTTTTGAGGCTGGATAGATGGCTTAGCGGTTAAGCGCTTGCCTGTGAAGCCTAAGGACCCCGGTTCGAGGCTCCACTCCCCAGGACCTACATTAGCCAGATGCACAACGGGGCGCACGCGTCTGGAATTCGTTTGCAGTGGCTGGAGGCCCTGGTGCGCCCATTCTGTCTCCCTCTCTCTCTCTCTGCCTCTTTCTCTCTCTGTCTGTCGCTCTCAAATAAATAAATAAAAATAACAAAAAAAATTAAATAAAAGAAAAGAAATACAACGCTTTGCCCACCGTTTCTAAAGTGAGGTCGTATGGAGAGGATACCACTGCTGGTCAGGGAACCAGAGGCTTCCCATTCCAACTTCCAGATAAGGCTCAGTTTAGGAGGGAGAGGCGGGATTATGGCTCAGCCTGGGACACAGCTGTGTGGAAACAGTAAGTCTGTTAGCTGCCACCCAGGAGAACAGCTTTGCCCCCTCTTGTTCTATCAATGGGTGCCTGTATAGGTCATGGATCACAAGCATGCATGCATCCATCCCTATACTTCTGCCGGGCACTGAGAACACAAGTGAAAGGTCAGGAGACCAGCCTGACTGAAGTCTGCGGGTAGGTAGAGGAGAAAACTCGATAGGCGTTAGGTTGAGGTGCCTCTGAACACTGAGGAGCAACCACTGGTGTGAGGGAAGGAGAGGTAGCCTCATGGAGGAGGTGAGGCTTGTGCTAATTCTGGATGGCTGGTGTTTAGCAGACAGCGAGCAGGTTAAGGGCTGTGGACAGAGGAAGTCAAACTGCTGACCAATGACCCTTGTATTGGGTATGGGGACTGTAAGGAAGTCATGGCCCTGGGCATGGCCTGCGTATCGGCTGATGGGAGCTATTGATAATGTGTTTAGCAGGAGGCATTAGAATCACAGTGTAGTTTAAAGATGGCACTCTGGCAGAGGCCCAGGGCATGATTCACAGGGAGTGTGTAGTAGTTAAGTATCATCATTGACCGGTGGCTCTCAAAGTCTGGCTCCCAGCCCAGCATCAGCGTCACTTTGGAACCAGCTAGAAAGTGATTCTCAGGCATTCCCCCATGTCTACTGAATCTGGAATGCCAAGAGCGGGGCCCAGGAATCTGTAGTTTGAGAAGCCCTGAGGTGAGCCTGCTCAATTTGTTCATTTTTTTAAAAAAATTATTTAGTTGAGAGCAACAGAGAGAGAAAGAGGCAGAGAGAGAGAGAGAGAGAGAGAGAGAATGGGCGCACCAGGGCCTCCAGCCACTGCAAAGGAACTCCAGATGCATGCACCCCCTTGTGCATCTGGCTTACGTGGGTTCTGGGGTATCGAGCCTTGAACCGGGGTCCTTAGGCTTCACAGGCAAGCGCTTAACCGCTGAGCCATTTCTCCAGCCCAGTAACTGCCTTTTTAAAAAATTCTTTCATATTCTCTCTCCCCACCCACCCCCTTCTTTCCCTCCTTCCCTTCCTCTCTGCTTCTTCCTCCGAGCCTCTTCCTCTGAGTGGCACACACACACACACACACACACACACACACACACAAAGTACACAGCTCATTTCTTTTTAGCTCTGTCTTCTGATTGGCTTAGGCTGGGACCAATTAGGTGAGGCGTCTTAAATGTCACAGCCCCCCAAGTCCCTAGCTCTGAAACAGTTAGCCAGTCGTGACAGCGCCTTGAGCAGAAGTAAAACAATGTCTTCTCTTTTCAAAAAACTCTTTTTCATTTACTTGCAAGCAGGAAGAGAGAGAAGAGAGACAGACAGAGAGAAGGGGTGCACCAGGGCTTCCAGCCGCTGCAAATGATCTCCAGATGCGTGAGCTACTGGGCATCTGGCTTTAGGTGTATACTGGGGAATCGAAACCAGATTGTTAGCTTTGCAGGCAGGTGCCTTAACCACTGAGCCATCTCTCCAGCTCCACATTCTCTTTTAATAAAAAAAATAAACTCGGGGCCTGGAGAGATGGCATTTGCCCACGAAGTGTAAGCACCCCAGTTCGATTCTCCAGGTTCCATGTAAGCCAGATGCACAAGGTGGTGCATTCGTCTGGAGTTAGTTTGCAGTGACTACAGGCCTTGGTGTGCCCATTCCCTCTCTCTCTCTCTCTCTCTCTCGCTCTCGCTCTCGCTCTGTCTTGAATATAAGTAAATGTTTAAAAATTCAGGGTCTCTTGGTTAGGATCAGAGCTGGTCCTTGCAGCCCTAACTCCTCCTCGAGGCTCACTTTGCTCTTAGATGACTTACCACGTTCTGAATTGTCTGTGAACCACCATGGACCAAACCCTTAACTGATACTGAAGAGCAATGCTGAATCACAGCTGATCAAAAGAGATTTTCCTGAAGTCTAAAGGAACAGACATGGGGAATCCCACTACTCTATAATGTGGTTTGTAAGCTGTGATTCATTTTTGTCTGACTGGGGCAACATAGAGGCCCTCCTAGTGCCCCGTTCTCCTTCCTAAGAGTGCACATGATTCTCCTCCTCTTCCCCTCCTCCTCTCCCTTTTGGTTTCTTTATTTCTTCTTTCTCTCTTTTTTCTTCCTTCCTTCTTTCTTTCTCCTTCCTTCCTTCTCTCTCTCTCTCTCTCTTTATCTCTCTGTCTCCCTCTCTTTCTTTCTTTTCTAGGTAGGGCCTCTAGCCCAGGCTGACCTGGAATTCACTATGTAGTCTCAGGGTGGCCTCGAACTCATGGTGATCCTCCTCCCTCTGCCTGCTGAGTGCAGGGATTAAAGGCATGCGCCACTACACCCGGCTCTTCGACGACTCGTTTTTCCTCTCCTGTTCCCTCCTCCTGAATCCCAGCTACATGTAATTATGTGCATGTTTATTATCAGAACTCCCCCACTCTAGCCACCCGTGATTCTACTGTGTCTTTTGGGATCTTCCGTTCTGGGGCGGGAGCAAGGGAGGGGATGAACTTTGCATTGCTTTGGTTTCCAAAGCTGGTGTTGAAACTCAAAGACTTTCAAAGTTTCCAGGCATGGTGGCGCACGCCTTTAACCCCACACTTGGGAGGCAGAGGTAGGAGGATCGCCATGAATTCAAGGCCACCCTGAGACTATATAGTGAATTCCAGGTCAGCTTGGGCTAGAGTGAGACCCTACCTCGAAAAACCAAAAAGACTTTCAAAGTTGTATAAAATGCTCCATGTTACCAGTTACCAATACATCCCACACCTGCTATGGCGTGTCAGTGCTATGTTAGCTCTGGTCTCATGATGACCTTGTGAGTTGTATTTATTGTCCCAGGTTTCCAAGTACACAATCACTCGGGGGGGGAGCAGTTCCTGAGCTGAACTGTTTGGTGTCTCTATCATTTAAATTCTAAAAAATTTTCTAAACTTCGTAGCTTCTGAAATTTCATAGTCCTGCATGTTATTTTGCTTCTGCAGACAGGACCAAATAAAACACCTGCAACAGCCATTTGTCTGACCTGCTTGGTGACCATGGTCTTTGTCCTTGTGGGTCACGTGAACATCCTGCCACCCATTGTCACCATTGATTTCATGCTGACATACATCACAGTTGACTACTCTTACTTCTCCCTCCCCATGGACCATGGCAGCCACCCGCAGGTGCCCGAACCAATGCCCACGGGACCCTCAGAGGCTCTCCACTGCTCCAAGCACCTGCTCTAGGAGGATGCTCCCAGCTACGGCTCGGCGGGGGGGGGCGTGGCAGGAGCCTCTGTGAGGGCACTCCGCTAGAATTCACTAAGGACGTGGATCAGCTCTTCAAGCTAACTACCAGGCTTGAGCGTAACCAGCCTGGGCCAGGACAAGCTAACAGGGTCCCAGAGAGCCTGAAGAAAAATAAGAAAGCCACCAGGCAAACCCTGTGAGATAGCTTCCTTTTGGACCTCAACACCTCCACCTCCTTCACCACTGGGGACTCTAACAGGTTGCCCATTACCTCCTGGAAGAGGCAGGGGTCCCACCAGAACCAGCAGACTGCTAGGAGTGAAGGGTCTCATCCTGGTGGGAGCACAAGGAGAACAACGTGTCCCTGAGCTATGCAATGAGCCCAGGGCATGTGGAGAAGGTGGGTGCTTAGGAATCACACTGGGCCTCTGCTTTCACATCCCCACGGTTGTCTCACCTACCCTCTTTAAAAAAAATTTTTTTTCTCAATTTTTATTAACATTTTCCATGATTATAAAAAATATCCCATGATAATACCCTCCCTCCCCCCACTTTCCCCTTTGAAATTCCATTCTCCATCATATCCGCTCCCCATCTCAATCCGTCTCCCTTTTATTTTTATGTCATGATCTTTTCCTCCTCTTATGATTCATCTACCCTCTTAGCGCAACTCCGTTTTCATGGCCTTTGGTGATTTGTTTGTTTGTTTGTTTTTCGAGGTAGGGTCTCCGTCTAGCTCAGGCTAACCTGGAATTCACTATGTAGTCTCAGAGTGGCCTCAAACTCAGGGCAGTCCTCCTACCTCTGCCTCCCGAGTGCTGGGATTAAAGGTGTGTGCCACCACGCCTGGCATCTTTGGTGATTTTGACATATATTTCAAAATAGTACATTCCACTACCGGTTAAATTATTTAAATTCTATCCTGCTATACATACAGTACTTACTTCTGCCAATTTTCTCTCCAAGTTGGGAGCCAGGGCGAGAAATAGAATATCATTTTCCTTTCATTCAAGATTCAGCGGATGGATAAGCTACTATGAATCAGTCTAACTGGACCCTCTCTTCTTTTTTGCTGTGTGGACGTGCCTGTGTATAGATGCGTGTGTGTGTTGGTGCACATGCACCTGAGTGTGCCTGCCCAGGGAGATTGAGGTTAATGGCAGGCGTTCTTCATTTCATTTTTATTTTATTTTATTTTTTGTTTATTCTTATTTATTTTTTGAGAGCGATAGACAGAGAAAGAGAGAGAGAGAGAATGGGCGCACCAGGGCTTCCAGCCATTGCAAATGAACTCCAGCCACGTGCGCCCCCTTGTGCATCTGGCTAACATGGGTCCCGGGGAATCGAGCCTCGAACTAGGGTCATTAGGCTTCACAGGCAAGCACTTAACTGCTAAGCCATCTCTCCAGCCCTCTTCACTTTATTTGCTGAGGCATTACCTCTCACTCGAACCCGAGCTCACTGATTTGGCTAGTCTAGCTAGCCAGCTTCCCCCAGGGACCCCCTGTCTGCATATCCTGAGCACTGGGATTACAGGTGGGCCTCCAAGCCTGCTGGACACTGACGTGGGTGCTGGGGATCCGAACTAAGGTCGACCCCTTTGCATGGCGGTCACTTTATCCACAGAGCCATCTCCCCAGCTCCTAATTGCTCCTTTCAAGAGAAGTGGAAATGTTTTGTGATATACTGCCTGGTAATGATTCACTCTCTCGTCTATAGAAGACATATCTAAACCAGGCAAGATGGGATGCAGAGAAGGTGATTAAAGGAATCTAGCTTTTCTTTGTTCTCTCAGTCCTACAAGTGCAGACACACAGATACACTGTCAAGGAGAGGCATATAGAACATGAGAAATCCTTAGCAAATGATAAAATGCATTGCTTTGTTTGTTTGTTTGTTTGTTTTTTGAGGTAGGGTCTTGCTCTAGCCCAGGCTGACCTGGAATTCAGTATGTATTCTCAGGGTGGCCTCAAACTCACAGCAATCCTCCTACCTCTGCCTCTGAGTGCTGGGATTAAAGGTGTGTGCCACCACGCCCGGCCAAAATACATAATTTTTGAGGACCTGTCATATTCCAGATTCTTTACATATTGCTACAGTTTGAATCTAGAATGTTCCCAAAGCCTGTGTACTAAATGCATGGCTCCCAGAGTGGCACTACTGGAAAAGAGTGGAACTTTTTTAAAAGTATATTTTATTTTTATTTCTTTGAGAGAGAGAAAGAGGGAGAGAGACAGAGGCAGGGAGAGAATGGGTGCACCAAGGCCTGTAGCCACTGCCAGTGAACTCCAGACATGCACCACCATGTGCATCTAGCTTACATGGGTACTGGGGAATCGAACCTGGGTCCTTAGTTTTCACAAGCAAGTGCCTTAACTGCTAAGCCATCTCTCCAGCCTGAGTGGAACTTTTAAGAGGAGGGACTTAGCCAGGCATGGTGGTGCACACATTTAATCCCAGCACTCGGGAGGCAGAGGTAGGAAGATCGCTGTGAGTTTGAGGCCACTCTGAGACTACATAGTGAATTCCAGGTCAGCCTGGGCTAGAGTGAGACCCTCCCTCAATAAATAAATAAATAAATAAATAAATAAATAAATAAATAAATAAAAGAGGAGGAACTTAATGGAAGGTCATTGGGTCATGGAAGGTATGCTTTCAGGGACCTTTGCTGTCTTTGGCTCCCTGGCTTGTGATGCAGGTGGGTTTTGCTCTATTTTGTTCTCCTGCTGAAGGAACTGACTAACTAGTCATGGCCTGGCAATTCCAAAACTGTGAGCCAAAAGAAAACCTTTCTCTTTAGCCAGCTTTCTTGGTCACTGTGGCAAAAATGCCTTGAGAAAAACAACCTGAGGGAAGAAGGGTTTATTTTGTCTCACCGTTTCGGAGGCTTCAGCTCCATTTCTTTTGAGCTAGGGCAAGGCAGAAGCTGCTCAACAGGAAGCATGGCAACAAATAAATAAGTAAATAAATAAAATAGTAAATATAAATATAAGTAAATAAATACAAGCTATTCACCTGTTCTCTCTTCTTTCTCCTCATGGCCCCTCCCCTCTTTGTTTTCTCTCTCCCTTTTCTCTTTTTCTCTTCTTCTTTCCTTCCTGTTTTTTCTTTCTTTTCCATAGACTCTTGTTATGCATCCCAGATTGGCTTTGAACTTGCTCAATCCTCCTGCCTCAGCCTTCTACCAATAAGGTCCAATACCTGGTTGATAAGATTTTTCTTTCCTTCTTTCTTTTTTTTAGAGAGAAAGAGAAAGAGAGAGACAGAGAGAGAAAGAGAGAATTGACACTGACAGGACCTCAGCCACTGAAATTGAACTCCAGACACTTGCGCCACCTAGTGGGCACATGCAGCCTTGCGCTTGCCTGACCTTTGTGCGTCTGGCTTACATGGGATCTGGAGAGTTGAACATGGGTCCTTAGGCTTCGCAGGCAAGCACCTTAACCTCTAAGCCATCTCTTCAGCTTGATAAGTCTTCTTTTTTTGTTGTTTTTTGTTTTGTTTTTGGTTTTTCAAGATAGGGTCTCACTCTGGCCCAGGCTGACCTGGAATTAACTATGTAGTCTCAGTGTCCTCGAACTCATGGTGATCCTCCTACCTCTGCCTCCCAGGTGCTGGGATTAAAGGCATGCACCACCATGCCCAGCCCTGATAAGTCTTTTAATAGTTAAGTTAGAGATAGATTCTGACTAAAGCCTATCTTTCCTTCTTGATTTATTTTGTTAGTGCATTGTTTAGCTGAAGTTTATTAATTATCTTCCTTCAAAAGAATGAGGGAGAAATACATTTAAAAACTATATGTTTTTTGTTTTTTGAGGTAGGGTCTCGCTCTATCCCAGGCTGACCTGGAATTCACTCTGTAGTCTCAGACTGCTTGAATTCATGGCAATCAGGAGAATTTTTTTTTTTTCAAGGTAGAGTTTCACTCTAGTCCAGGCTGGCTTGGAATTCACTATGTAGTCTCAGGGTGACCTTGTACTCATGGCAAGTCCTCCTACCTCTGCCTCCTGAGTGCTGGGATTAAAGCCAGGTGCCACCACGTGTGGTGACAATTTTTTTTTAACTTTTTATTGAAAACTTCCAAAAGTATAGACAATATACCATGATCATAATTCCGTGTCACAATGCCCATTTCACCCTCCCAAATCCCTCTCATTGAACCCCTTCTTCTTTCCAAGTATACTGTCTTCTGTTTTGATGTCATTGTTATAGCATTCTTGTGTAGGTAGTGCCAGCCACTGTGAGGTCATGAATATCAAGGCCACTTCGTGTCTGGAAGACAGCATTGTAAGCCCTCCTCCACTGCCTTTGGCTCTTACATTCTTTCCACCACCTCTTCCCCCAAAACGGTCCCTGAGTCTTGGAAGGTGTTGAGTGGTTGAACAGATGTGGCCTCAAATGATTAGTAACATAAACTAGAAAGGGTTAAACTGTTATAAAAACCTTGGAGAAACCAGTGGCTGCATGCCACCAAATGATAAGAATCAAATCAAAATTGAATAAATATTCTTGACTGCAAATGGATTAATGAAACAAGTCAGGACTATATTTGATACTGCATATCCACAAAGGTCCCTTATTTATAATCGTTGTGCAGGAAGGATATTTCTGACTAGTATGGATGTCATCAGAGACAAAGGATTTGATTAACTGGAAATAAAAACATTTGTACAGTACAGTGTCACAGGAGGAAACCGTTACTCTGACAAGCACAACTGATAAAAGCATACCTTCCATAGCATTTTATTTTTAAAATCAGCAAGGTCAAAATCCAGATTCTTCTAAAAGGAGGTCAGAGGACATGAATACACAGTTGACATTTGAAAAAAAAACCAGTGCCCAGATTCATTCATGTTCATTCAGCAAAGTATTATTGTTAAGTATGTTCTGTTAATAGCTAAAAATAGCTAACATTTGTTGAGTATGTCCGATGAGAGTTGCACAAAAATAAGTCCTTCGTATGGGTTATTGCATCTCTAAGCCCAGAGTTAAGCATTGTTTATTATCCTTTTACATATGACCAAACTGAGGCGTAGAGAAGTCACATAGTTGCTCAGGTCTGTCTGACTTTAAAACCATAATACAGGGCTGGAGAGATGGCTTCGTGGTTAAGCGCTTGCCTGTGAAGCCTAAGGACTGCGGTTCGAGGCTTGACTCTCCAGGACCCACGTTAGCCAGATGCACAAGGGGGCACATGCGTCTGGAGTTCATTTGCAGTGGCTGGAGGCCCTGGCGTGCCCATTCTCTCTCTATCTGCCTCTTTCTCTCTGTCTGTCACTCTCAAATAAATAAATAAAAATAAACAAAAAATTTTTAAACCATAATACAGAGCGTACGTTACAATTATGAAGTATGCTGTGGTATTGATTAAATGGACACCATTTAAACCACCTTTTAGAAATTACCGCAATTAAGCAGGCTGCCCACACCACCCGTGGCCTGCATTCAGGAACCTGACGCAGGATTATCATGAGTCTTGATATAGCCAGCCTTGGCTATAGCATGAGAGAGACCCTGTCACAAACAACAAACAAACAGGCAGGGATGTCATTATGTATCTATTAAGTCATTAACAATCGAAATGAAGAATCCAGGTCTGTGATCTCAGGTACACTTTCCTAGAATTAGAATCAGCTGATTCATTCCTCCTGGGCCTGCTGAGTCCAGTTGTTCATCAAATTTGGAAAGTTTCAGCCATTTTTTTCTTCAAGTGTTTTCACTTGGACTTCTTTTCTCTCTCGTCCTAGGGGATTCCCGTTGTGCAATTTTGATACATTTGTTGTTATCTCATAGGTTTCTTTAAAAAATTATTTTTTAAAAAATATTTTTATTAGCTGGGTGTAGTGGTGCACACCTTTAATCCCAGCACTCAGGAGGCAGTGGTCGGAGGATCGCCATGAGTTCAAGGCCACCCTGAGAATACAGAGTGAATTCCAGGTCAGCCTGGGCTAGAGTGAGACCCTACCTCAAAAAACAAAAGAAAATTTATTTATTGAATATTTAATAGAGAGAAAGAGGCAGATAGAGAGAAGGGGAAGAATGAGAATGGGCATGCCAGGGCATCCAGCCACTGCAAAATGAACTCCAGATGCATACACCACCTTGTGCAGCTGGCTTACGTGGGTCCTGGGGAATTGAACCTGAGTTCTTAGGCTTCATAGGCAGTACCTTGACTACTAAGCCATCTCTCCAGCCTGAGAAAGAATTTTTGGAGATGATTTAATATTAATTTTAAATAATGTCTATAAAATCACTTAAATTCATGATTTTAAAATTTGAAACAATTATTTCCCCTTCATGCTTAAAGTTAGGATTTGCATGAGTTTGTGAACATAGGCTTTCTTAGACATATCACCAAATTCTAAGTAATGTGAATTGTTTTTATTGTTTTGATATTTTTAAATATTTTATTTGCAAGCAGAGAGAGAGATAATATGAATGAGTATGCCAGAGCCTCTTCATAATAACCCTTCTTTTTTTAAAAAAAGATTTATTTTTATTTATTAGAGACAGAGAGGGAGAGAGAGAGGGAGAATGGGTGCACCAGGGCCTTTAGCCACTGAAAATGAACTCCAGATACATGCACCACCATGTACATCTGTCTTACGTGGGACCTGGAGAATCGAACCTGGGTCCTTAGGCTTCACAGGCAAGTGCCTTAACCACTAAGCAATCTCTCCAGCTCCATAACAACCCTTCTTGATCCTCCTCATGGTTCTCTAAAAACACACACACACTTCATTTAAGGACAATGCATATATTCCTCGACTTACTACAGAGTTTTACAAATGAACTCCAGACACATGCGCCACTCTGTGCATCTGTCTTTATGTGGGTACTGGGGAGTAGAACCCTGGGCTATCAGGTTTCACAAGCAAGTACTTTTAACTGCAGAGCCATCTCTCCAGCCCATGTTTTTTTTTTTTTTAAAGATTTATTTTTAAGCCAGGCATGGTGGTGCACGCCTTAATCCCAGCACTTGGGTGGCAGGGGTGGGAGGATCGCCATGAGTTTGAGGCCACCCTGAGACTACAGAGTGAATTCCAGGTCACCCTGAGCTAGAGTGAGACCCTACCTCGAAAAAAAAAAGATTTATTTTTTGATTATTAGAGACAGAGAGAGGGAGAGAAAAAGATTGGGAATGGACGTGCCAGAGCCCCCAGCCACTGCTAACGAATTCCAGACACATGCACCACCATGTGCATCTGGCTTACATGGGACCTGGAGAATCAAACCTTGGTCCTTAGGCTTTGCAGGCAAATGCCTTAGCCACTAAGCCATCTCTCCAGCCCCAGCCCATGTTTTGATATTATTAATATATAGGATCTGTGGCCTTATTTTTTGTTGTTTCATCGCTCTAGACTTGATAAGTTATTAGAACCTGGTTATACAGATTTATGAGTAATTACATAGTTGTATTATAGTATGCATGGTCATAAATTGTTCCTTCTGATGCTTTATAAAAAGGGCAGTGTGAACTAAGCGTATTGGTACATGCACTTAATCCAAGCTCTTGGAAGGCAAAGGCAGGAGGATCAGGAGTTCAAAGCCAGTCTCAGCTCCATAGCAAGCTCACGGTCAGCCTGGTCTACATGAGACACTGTCTCAGGAAAACAAAGCAAGAACAACAGCAAAGCTGTCTGCTTGCCTGGATAACAACTCCTCCTGATCCTCCTGGTGGTTCTCTAAACACACACACACACACACACACACACACACTTCATTTAAGGACAATGCATATACTCCTTGACTTATTACAGAGTTATATCCTGATAAGCCTTTTGTAAATTGAAGATATGATAAGATTGTGGAGCCTGTAGGAGGTAGAGCCTTGCTGGAGGAGGTGTGCCACTGAGGTGTTAGAGTCCAGCCCTGCTTGGTGCTCTGATGCTTCCTCCTACTGATGTGAAGATGTGATACCGTCTGCCGCTGTCACGCTTTCCCCTGTGTGGTGGACACGTCCACTCAAAACTGTAAGCCAGCCGGGCATGGTGGCGCACGTCTTAAATCCCAGCACTCGGGAGGCAGAGGTAGGAGGATCACCGTGAGTTCGAGGCCACCCTGAGACTCCATTGTGAATTCCAGGTCAGCCTGGGCTAGAGTGAGACCCTACCTCGAAAAACCAAAACAAAACAAACAAACAAAAAAAAAAACTGTAAGCCAGAATCCACCACTTCCTTCCATAATCTGCTTCTGGTCAGGTATTTTGTGCCGGCTATGAGAAAGCAACTGCTACACCAGTATATTCTGATTTGTGTTATCTCTTAATATCTTAAGACTGTCTTCTTTGCATCCCATAGGTTTTGGTATGTTGTGTTTTCATTTTCACTCAAGTATAGAAACTTTTAAAAAATACATATTTTTTATTTAAGCCAGGCATGGTGGTGCATGCCTTTAATCCCTGCACTCGGGAGGCTGAGGTAGGAGGATCGCCATGAGTTCGACGCCAGCCTGAGAATATTTAGATGTAGTGAATTCCAGGTCAGCCTGAGTATGTTTGTATGTATATGTATATATATATATATATGTGTGTGTGTGTGTGTGTGTTATATATTTGAGAGAGAAAAAGAGGCAGAGAGAGACAGAGGCCACTCCAGCCACTGCAAACAAACTCCAGATGCATGTGCCACCTTGTGCATCTGGCCTGTGTGGGCCCTGCAGAATCAAACCAGGATCCTTTGGCTTTGCAGGCAAGTGCCTTAACTGCTAAGCCATCTCTCCAGCCCTCTAGGAATTTTTTTATATTTCCTTCTTGATTTCTTCAATGGCCCATTCATCTTTAAATAGTGCATTGTTTAAGATTCATGAATTTATGTATTTCATGTAATTTTTCTTGCTGCTGATTTTTAGCTTTATTTATTCCTTTGTGCTCAGACAGTCGCAGGGTTTGTATGAAAGGTCCTATAGTTGTTTGTTAGGTCAATTTAATCTATGATATAATTTGATTCCAGTGTTTTTCTTTTTATTATTTGTCAGGATGACCTATTGGTGAAAGTGAGGTATCAAAGTCATCCACTGTGTTGGAGTTAATCTGTGACTTTATATCTAGTAGTATTTGTTTTACGAAATTGAGTTCACTGTGTTAAGTGCATGTATGTTTAGAATTATAATGTAATTTTGGTGGATTGTTTCTTTAATTAGAACGAAGTGACCTTCTTTGTCTTCTATTTTTTTGTTAATTATTTATTTGCAAGCAGAGGATAGAGAGGAGAGACAGACAGACAGACTGAACAGACATGCCAGGACCTCTAACCACTGCAAAACAAACAAACAAACAAACAAACAAACAACCTTCAAGTGCATGTTAGGGTTGTTAGGCTTTGCAGGCAAGTGCCTTAACCCCTGAGCCATCTCTCCAGCCCTTCTTTGTCTTTTCTATTTTTGGTTTGAGATCTATTTTATCAGATATTAGAATAATGATACCTATTTGTTTACTAGTTTGTTTAATTTTTTTTAAATTTATGAGCCAAGAGAGACAGAGAGAAAGAGAGAATGGGTGTGGCAAGGCCTCTAGCCACTGCAAATGAACTTCACACACATGTGCCATTTTGTGCATCTGGCTTTATGTGGTTACTGGGAAATCAAACCCCATTTGTTAGTCTTTGCAGCCAAGTGCCTTAACCACTGAGCAATCTCTCCAGTCCTGTTTCCTAGTTTCATTTGCTTGGAATACTTTATTCCATCCTTTCAATCCTAAGGTAGTATTTATCTTTAATGATGAGGCATGTTTCTTGAAAGCAGCAAATAGATGGATCCTGTTTTTAAATCATTTGCTAGTCTATCTTTTGATAGAAGAATTAAGGACATTAATAATATTCAGAGTAATTACTGAAATCATGTTTTTAATTACTGTTATTTTATTGGTTTTGTAGTATTTGGTGTTTTTGTTTTTTTTTTTTTAAGTTTTTTGAGGTAGGGTTTCACTCTAGTCCAGGCTGACCTGGAATTCATTATGTAGTCTCAGGGTGGCCTTGAACTCATGGCTATCCTCCTACCTCTGCCTCCCAAGTGCTGGTGGTGGTGTTTGCTTAATCCTCATTTGCTTAATTACTGTTCTAGTATCATTTATGTTTTTCTTACAGCCTCTTGGGTGTTCATCATCTCTTCAGACTAAAGAATTACTTCCAGTATCCTTGGTCTTAGAGCTGGCTTAGTGGTCCTAAATTAAAATAAATAATTCCAAGCTCTTCTAGCTATTAAATTATTTATTGAAAAATCAGTTGTTACTCTTGTGGCCTTGCCTTTATATGTGACTTGGTGTTTTTGCTTTGAAGCTTTGAATACATTTTCTTTGTTCCATATATTTAGTTTTTTAAGTATGGTGTAATGTGGAGAGTTTATTTTCTAGTTTGGTGTATTTGGTATTTCCTGTGCCTCTTATACCTACCTGGATGGGCCTGTTTTCCTCTAGATTTGAGGGAAAAAAAATCTATGTCTGGCATATAATTCATTTTCTACTCCCATAATTCATAGATTGTTTCTTTTCATGGTGTCCCAAAGAAGTCTCATGCTCAGATTGTACATTTAAAAAAAATTATCATTGTCATTGATAGAATATTCTATGCCCAGTAAAAGCCTTGATAATCTGTCTTCTTCATGACCCATGCTGTTGGTGAGGGTTTCCACTGGGTTTTTATTTGATATATTGAAAGTTTTTCTTTTTTCTTTTTCTTTTTCTTTTTAGACAGAGATTGAGAGACACACAGAGAGAGAATTGGCATGAGGGCCTCAGCCACTGCAATCAAACTCTAGACACTTGTGCCACCTAGTGGGCATGTGTGACCTTTCACTTGCCTCACCTTTGTGCGTCTGGTTTATGTGGAATCTGGAGAGTCAAACATGGGTCCTTAGGCTTTGCAGGCAAGCACCTTAACTGTTAAGCCATCTCTCCAGCCGTGATCTATTGAAATTTTTATTACCAGTATTTCAGTCTGTTTTTTCTTAAGTACTTTATTGAATTGCTTTCATATCCTATATTTATTTATTTCATTCATCTGTCCATGCTCTTGGAATTTATTCAGTTTGTTCATGTGCTCTCTGATTTATTTGGTCATATATTTATAAAACATTCTTTGAATTCTTTGTATGAAATTTCATATAGATCACTTTCATTGGGGGTCATTTACTCTGGGTTTGTTGTTTTTGAAAGAGACATGTTGAGTGTGTGTGTGTGTATGTGTGTGTGTGTGTGTGTGTGTGTGAGCGTGTCTTGTATTTTTGTTTTGGGAGTTATATATCAGGAGTTAAAATGTTGGTTGAATTTTTTAGGTCACTTTTCTTCTTTTAGTTGAAGTGTTTGCAGTAGTCTGGAGGGACTAGGTTGCAATACAGTTGACATGTCATTTTCTTAGACTACTGTTCAGGACACCAGGATCTTTCCTCAGTCCTCCCTTGGGAATAAAATACTGTCTGAAACAACAGTCACTGTCCAGGGATTGACCCACTATGAGAGTAGAGGCCGGGGAGATGGCTCAATTAGAAAAAGGCGTGCTACATAAGCATAAAGACCTTAGTTCTGGGCTGGAGAGATGGCTTGGCAGTTAAGGCGTTTGCCTGTGAAGCCTAAGGACCCATGCTTGACTCTCCAGGTCCCACATAAGCCAGATGCACAAGGTGACACAAGCTCACAAGGTCGCACATGAGCACTAGGTGGTGCACACATCTGGAGTTTGATTACAATGGCTGGAGTCCCTAGCTTACCAATTTTCTCTCTCTCTCTCTTTCTCTCTCTTTTGTTCACTTGCTCTTGCTGTCTTGCATTTTAAGAAAAAGACCAGTCTGTTGGGCTTGCCTCAAAAAAAAAAAAAAAAAAAAAGACCTGAGGGCTGGAGGGACAGCTTAGTGGTTAAGACACTTGCCTACAAAGCGAAAGACCTCGGTTCCAATTCCCAGGACCCACGTAAGCCAGATGCAGGAGGTGGCACCTACGTCTGGAGTTCGTTTGCAGTGGCTGGAGGCCCTGGTGTGCCCATTCTCCCTCTTCCTCCCTTTCTCTCTCTAATAAATAAATAAAAATTAAAAACAAAACTAAAAGACTTGAGTTCTAATCCCCAGAAGCCAAGTAAGATGCCAAGCACGATGCTGCATGCCTATAATCCTAGCACTGCAGGTGTAGAGACAGGAAGATCCTCCCAGGCCTGTGTGCCGGCTTATCTAGCCCAGTCAGTGAGCTCCAGATTCAGTGAGAGACCCTGTCTCAAAAAGTAAGGTGAAGCATGATCAAGTAAAACATCCAATGTTGGGGGCTGGAGAGATGGCTTAGCAGTTAAGGCCTTTGCCTGCAAAGTCAAAGGATCCGGGTTTGATCCTCCATGACTCACGTAAGCCAGATGCACAAGGGGGCACGTGCATTTGGAATTCATTTTCAGTGGCTGGAGGCCCTGGCACACCAGTTCTCTCTCTCTCTCTTTCTCTCTCTGCCTCTTTCTCCTTCTCAAACAAATAAATAAAATATTTTAAAAAAAAAAACATCCAATATTGGGGGCTGGAGGGGTGGCTAAGCAGTTAAGGCCCTTGCCTGCAAAGCTGGTTCAATTCCCCAGGACCCACGTAAGGCAGATGTGCAAGGTGGTGCATGCGTTTGGAGTTTGTTTGCAGCGGCCAGAGGCCCTGGTGTGCCCACTCCCTCCCTCTCTCTCTCTCTGTCTGCCTCCCCACCTTCTCTCTGTCGAAGAAACAATGAGCCCCATAGAGATGGCTTTTTTGGAGTCTCCGTGCTCTGTTAGTAAGCCCTCACCCCAAGACTGAGGAAAGAGCATTCATGGGGTAATTCCTTCATAGTGAGCCCCGTCAAAGGGCTGCTCTGGGGTTGGCACACTCTTGAACAGAGACAAGGAGCTCCTCGAAGCGGCCATGGGGAAGTTATCATCCAGGACTGGATAAGACTTGTCGGCGGTGAGGCTGCTCTTGGGGTCCCCATGCTCTGTAAGCAAGCTTCACCTTGTGGCTGAGGGAAGAACACCCAAGGAGTAATCTTGACTTACAGAGCCACATCAGAGTGACTGCTCTGGGGGGCTCCACGTTCCTGTAAATAATTCGGTCAAAGTGTGCTCCTGCCAGTCATTGTCTCAGCTGCAGTCTTTCTTGCAAGGCAATCCGGCAAGATGTCAATCTCTTTCCAGAAAACAGGTTCCCTTCTGTGTGGCCACAGCTCACCATCCTTTTCCTTCTTACAGCATAAGATGCCTGAGGAAATTCCAATTCCAATTTCTTTTCTTGGCTTTTCGAAGTAGGGTCTTGTTCTAGCCCAGGCTGACCTGGAGTTCACTATGTCGTCTCAGGGTGGCCTCGAACTCACGGCGATCCTCCTACCTCTGCCTCCTGAGTGCTGGGATTACAGGCGTGCACCACCATACCTGGCTTCCAATTTCTTAAGATTCATTATTTCAATAAACTGATAGCCAAAGGGAAAGGCACAGTGTCTCTAGAATATCATCCTTCCTGCCGGGGTAATTACATTTCCCCAGTCTTTTATTATTATTATTATTATTATTATTATTATTATTATGAAAGATTTAGTTTAAGAGAGTAGGAACAGAAAAGCTCCCAAGCTGAGAAGGATACTTTCCAAGCTCGGAGGGATCCCAAGAGGGAAAGTTTAGGGGAAATTTCCCGAGTCTTTATCACCACATTCTTTAAAAACAAAAATTTTTTTGCTTATTTTTATTTATTTGAGAGCAACAGACACAGAGATAATGAAACAGAGATACAGAGAGAGAGAGAGAATGGGCGCGCCAGGGCCTCCAGCCACTGCAAATGAACTCCAGACGCGTGCGCCCCCTTGTGCATCTGGCTAACGTGGGTCCTGGAGAATCAAGCCTCGAACCGCAGTCCTTAGGCTTCACAGGCAAGTTAACCGCTAAACCATCTCTCCAGCCCCACATTCTTTTCTTTCTTTCTTTTTTTTAATGGCACATGCCTTTATCTTTAATATTTAAAATTTTTATTGGGCTGAAGAGATGGCTTAGGCACTTGCTTGCTAAGCCGAAGGACCCAGGTTTGATTCCTCAGTACCCACATAAGCCAGGTGCACAAAATGGCACCTGTGTCTGGAGTTCATTTGCAGTGGCTACAGTCCCTGGTGTGCCCATTCTCTCCCTCCCCCCCTCTCAAATAAATAATTTTTTGTTAAGTTTAAAAAAAATTATTGAAAACCTTCATACATACACACAATGTACCCTGATCATAATCCCCTCCCACTACCCTCTTTTGTTCCCTCATCCCCCCTTCACTGAAGCCCCTCTCCTGCCCAACTGTGGGACTAGAGCTCTGGGAAGGATTAGATGTCCATAGTGATGCAAGAGACCCCCAGGCTCGTGAATCCCAAACTTCGGGTCCTTGTCCGATTTATCAAATAATTGAGAAACACGGACACAGGGAAGAGTAAGTTATGAGAATTTATTAAGGCTAGGCCGAAAGCAGAAAAGAAGAAACAGCAGGAAAGAGGAATTCCTCCCCCCTCCCAACAAGGAAAAGACCAGGCAAGAATTTCTGTCATATGTGGAATAAGAAGCTTCTCTCCTAGAGAAAAGTCCCTGGGGGAGGGTCTCTCACTTGGGGCTCAGGTCCATTTATATGAACCAGGTATCCAACTAGAAGGAGCCTCATCAGGTTCAGGTGTGTGGGAAGGATCCTGATTGGCTGGTGGGTATCCAGGTGGGTATCCAGGAGGGGCCAGCCCGTAGGTGCTAATGAGGTAGGAGAGAATTCCTGGGCCAGCAGCTCTCAAATTGGCAAAGGATAAAGAAGATGGACTCAGAGAAGAATAAATTGTGAGATTTATTTTAGGGAGAGTTAAGATAAGAGGGAGAGCAAAGCAGGAAAGGCTGGCTGGGAAGAAAGAGAGGAGACCTGGAAAAGCTCCCTCACATAGGGAAGTCTCAGAGGCAGAAAGTGTCTGCGGAAGGGAAGAACCGATGCCCACTTATATGAACCAGGCTCAGGTGTGTACGGAGGAGCCTGAGGGGTCGGTGGGCCCAGGAGGAACACTGGTTTAGGAAGCGCATAACCCCAGGGGCCTAAAGCCACGAACTTGAGAAAGAAACAGGAAATTATTGTTGAGGAGTGATTAGCAGGTGCCATCTTGGAGGAGACTGGATCAGATTTTGAGCTCCAGTCCCGCCAAGGTAGACATGTTGGCATCCATGTTTCTGTGGGCTGGTCCCTAGCTAACTATCAGGAAAAAGGTACCTTGCTCCTAATCTGTGTCACTAAGCTGGCAAAAAAAAAAAAAAAAAAAAAAAAAAAAAAAAAAAAAAAGCTATTGCTATTGCTATTGCTATTGCTATTGCTATTGCTATTGCTATTGCTATTGCTATTGCTATTGCTATTGCTATTGCTAAGGAAGAATTAGAATTAAAGTTGCTGCTGTTAACAGCTATCTTGGATGAGACCAGATCAGGCTCAAGTTCTAGTCTGTTCTTTGTCAACAGAATGTGGGTCTTCCGACTTCGACAAACCTAATGTAGATAATGTAGATAATCCCTCACAGACGTGCCCAGAGACTTGTTTTCCAGGTGATTCTGTGGCCTGTTAAGTTGATAGTATAACTTCTTCCAGTAACACCTTAAGAAGCACCCAGGGCACAGAAAGAAGAAGAGGACTCAGCATCACAGTTTTAAGCAAACAAAAGGGTCAGCACAGAGGCTGGAGAGATGGCTTAGCCGTTAAGGCGCTTGCCTGCAAAGCCAAAGGATCCTGGTTCGATTCTCCAGGATCCACACAAGCCAGATGCACAAGGGGGCACATACATCTGGAGTTCGTTTGCAGTGGCTGGAGGCCCTGGCACACCCATTCTCTCTCTGTCTCTCTCTACCTGCCTATTTCTCTTACTTTTGCTCAGTCAAATAAATAAATAAAACCTAAAAAAAAAAAAAAAAAGCCAGGGCTGGAGGGATGGTTTAGCAGTTAAGCCGTTTTCCTGCAAAGCCAAAGGATGCAGGTTCGATTCCCCAGGACCCACGTTAGCCAGATGCACAAGGGGGGCACATGCATCTGGAGTTCATTTGCAGTGGCTGGGGGTCCCTGGCATGCCCATTCTCTCTCTCCCTCTTTCTCTGTCAAACAAATAAATAAATAAAAATAAAATATTTTAAAAAAGAAAACGGTCAGCGTAGACTAGACCAAAATGAAGTTTCCTAACAGACAAATACTAGTCTCAACACATCAAGAAAATATAACTATTTCAATAAAAGAAAAGTAGGGGCTGGAGAGATGACTTAGTAGTTAAGGTGTTTGCCTGTGAAGCACAAGGACTCAGGTTCCATGCCCCAGTACCCATGTAAGCCAGATGTATAAGGTGGGGCCTACATACATCTGCAGTTTGTTTGCAGTGGCTTAGAGGCCCTGGAGTGCCCATTCTCTCTATCTGGCTCACTCTTTCTCTCTCTCTGCCTCTTTCTCTCTCAAATAAATAAATAAATAAAATATTGAAATAAAAGAACTCAAATTATGAATGCGTCAATGTGTTCACGCATTTATGAAGTTAGAGTCCTCATGATCCAATTACTTCCCCTCCATCAGCTGGCAAAGCAAATGCCCAACCATGAACCTGTGAGGAACATTTCGTATTGAAACCATAACAGACAGAATGTAAAATAGTCTAATGGCATATGCTTCAGAAGGGCTAGACTTATATCTTGTTTCTGCTCTTGAGAAGTGGTCGCCGTGGTAGTTTGAATATAAAATGTTCCCCGTAGCCTCAAGTGTTTGTGATTAAGTCTCTCAACTTAGGTGCCAGCTGGTTGTGCCTTTGGGAGGTGGAGCCTTGCTAGGGGAGGCGTGTCAGTGAGGGTGGACCTTAAGGTGTATTAGTCCAGCCCTTCTTGGTGCTGAGAACTAACTCACTCTGGGATTCCTTTCTTCATGCTATTATGACAAGATGTGATGCCCTGGCTGCCTGCCCTGCCATGCTTTTCCAGCTATAAATGAAACCCCCTTGAAACTAGAAGCCACATTAAACCCTTTCCTCCCATAAGCTGCTGCTGCTCCAGTGTTTGGAGAATGAGAAGTAACTGCTGCAATCTCACTATGCCCAGGCTGGCCTTCGACTTGTGATCCTCCTGCCTCAGCCTCTCCAGTGCTTACAAACACGAACCAGCACACCTTAACAAAAGGGCTAGGTCTAAAAGCCACAGTGACTAGAGAGGCTGGAAGACTCGGACTAGGAATACGTAGTGATTGCCAGCCACGTTGCCAAGCTGTAGGCTCGAGAACGATGTGGACCCCGCCTCATTAAGTATGTAATCCAGTGGCCATATGAATATATCAAGAAGTATACAAATACAGGGCTGGAGAGATGGCTTAGCCGTTAAGCACTTGCCTGTGAAGCCTAAGGACCCGGGGTCAAGGCTCGATTTCCCCAGGACCCATGTTAGCCAGATGCACAAGGGGGTGCACACATCTGGAGTTCGTTTGCAGTGGCTGGAGGACCTGGCGCGCCCCTTTCCTCTCTCTCTCTCTCTCTCTCTCTCTCTGTCTCCTTCTTTCTCTGTCAAACATATAAATAAATAAAAATGAAATATTAAAGAAAATGGAAAACCATGGCAAGAATTGTTTGGAAAAAAATAGAGGGGTTTGGTAGTAAATTGGTAGCTAAGAATTTGGCTAATTCTTTTTTTATTATTTATTTATTTACTTATTTATTTTTAATCTAGATTTCTTCCTAAAGTACAGACTTCAGGAGCAAGAGGTCCAGAGGAGACCAACTTCTTTCTATACCCGCATGTGCAACCCCTGGGTCTCCCTGTTAGGAGTGAGTAACTTCATCTAGCTCTCATTTGTTCTCAAGAAACAATACAGGTAGAGAGATGTGCAATTTGGAGAGGGAAAGAGTCCAATTAGGAGCAACGTGATTAAATTACCTGCTATATTTGAATTAGGATAAAACCATTATGCTAGGATTTGCATTTAGTAAACCACTTATTTTAATCAATTACTTTTAAAATAATTCTCAGGGTAACTGAATTTATGCTAACTTGTTGCTTGTAGGGAGAACCACAACAAGGACCTGGGATACTGTTTATTGATTATCTTGATTAAGGAGTTTGTAGATGGTTCCACAATGCTGGGCTGAACATCCAACCAAACTCAGTGTATGGGAGGAATGGGTTTTGTTTCAAGCTCACAGATCCGGGGTGGGGGTGGGGGTGGGGGGTTCCATCAATGGCAGAGAAGCTGGCCCCCATTTACATATCCAAGTAGAGAGAAAAAACACCAGCAGCCAGTGAACACCAAAAAGCAGCAAGCACTAACTGGCAGCGAGCAGGACCCCCAGAGCTCAGACTTCTTTCTATGCATTTGGGCGGAAATTCAGAACTGGCCCCTATGACACATGTCGCCTCCCCCTGCCCTCCCCCACCCGCGTAGCAGGAGTCTGCCTGCTAGCAGGCTGAAGCTGCGAACTCAATTTTTTTTTAAAACAATTTATTTATTTATTTATTTATTTGAGAGAGAGAAAGAGGCAGAGAGAGAGAGAGAGAGAATGGGCACACCAGAGGCTCCAGCCACTGCAAATGAACTCCAGACGCGTGCGCCCCCTTGTGCATCTGGCTAACGTGGGTCCTGGAGAATCAAACCCGGGTCGTTTGGCTTTGCAGGCAAACGCCTTAACTGCGAAGCCATCTCTCCAGCCCTGCAAACTCAATTTTAATAAAACACCTGAGTCTGTGTGGCCATGCAATCAGACTACCACAAGGAATTACTTCCCCAAAAACTTGCATGAGTAAGATTTTTGAATTACAAATGCACTTCAATAAATTAGTTTTACATAGGTGAAAAGCTGATGAGAGCCCAGTGTTTCTCAAGGCTCTTAATCCTGTGGTGGATTACCTGTATAAAATCATTATTTCTCGAGCCGGGCATGGTGGCGCACGCCTTTAATCCCAGCACTCGGGAAGCAGAGGTAGGAGGATCGCCATGAGTTCGAGGCCACCCTGAGAATACATAGTGAATTTCAGGTCAGCCTGGGCTAGAATGAAACCCTATCTTGAAAAGCCAAAATAATAATAATAATAATAAGAAGAAGAAGAAGAACTCATTTCTCAAGGCTCTTAGCTTTGTGGTTTATTACCTATATGAAAACACCGGTGACTTGCCTTTCCTACTTCATTTTCACAGGCTGTCGGGTCCCTTCTCATCATGCTCGGGATCCAGTGGGTCTGTACCCTGGTCAGCATGGGTGCGGTTGCTGTCCTGGATTTCTACACTGGCTGGGCCAGTCCAGGTCTTTCCCTTGGTAAGTGGCCGAACTATTTTGCCACCGTTTCCCTTGTTTTCTATAGCTTTCATTGAAAAAGAAAAAAAAAAAAGTCTCTGAATACATATTAAATGTATACTAACTCATGTGTGAATCCCATATTCGAATATTTTATACTCTTGGAAGAGAAATACACATAAATAATAGCAAATGAAAAATAACTGCCAGGCGTGGTGGCGCACGCCTTTAAACCCAGCACTTGGGAGGCAGAGGTAGGAGGATCGCCATGAGTTCGAGGCCACCCTGAGACTACATAGTGAATTCCAGGTCAGCCTGGACTAGAGTGAGACCCTACCTCAAAAAAAAAAAAAAAAATAACTCACAAGTAGAAGTAAAATGGATGACAACAATAGCACAAGGGTCAAGAAGAATAAAATATATTGCTGAAATGAAGTGTGCTAATATAGCACACTGTCATTAAGGTTTTTAAAAATATTTTCGATATTTTTATTTATTAATTTGAGAGAGAAAAAGGGAGAGAATGGGAGGGAGAGAGAGAGAGAGAGAAATGGAGAGAATGGGCACACCAGTGCCTCCAGCCACTGCAGCCAAACTCCAGACGTGTGCATCTGGTTTATGTGGGTCCTAGAGAATCGAACCATGACCTTTGGCTTTGCAGGCAAATGCGTTAACCAGTAAGCCATCACTGCAGCCCTGTGGTTAAGCTTTTTATGTATGTGTAAAATACTATTATCATTTGAAGATGGATTGTGATAAGCTTTTGATGTATAGTATAAACCTTAAAGCAACCAGTAGGTAACATAATGAAGAGTTATAACCAATAAGTCAATAAAGGAGTTAAAATTGAAAGTAAAAATACAACACTAAAATAAGAAAAGAGTAATGAGATAATAAAAGATATTTAATGTAAATTAAAAACAAAGGTAGGGGGCTGGAGAGATGGCTTAGTGGTTAAGGTTCATGCCTACAAGCCTAAGAACCCTGGTTCAATTCCCCAGGTCCCACATAAGCCAGATGCACATGGTGGTGCATGTGTCTGGAGTTCATTTGCAGTGGCTAGAGGCCCTGGTGCACCCATTCTCACTCTTTCTCTCTCTAATAAATAAATAAATAAATAAATAAAATAATTTTTTATAATCATGGAAGTTGTTAATAAAAGAATTGAAAATAAAATAAAATAAAAAGGTAGGCAGGTGTGGTAGCACATGCCTTTAATCCCAGCACTTGGATGGCTGAGGTAGAAAGATCACTGTGAGTTCGAGGCCAGCCTGAGACTAATTCCAGGTCAGCCTGGGCTGCAGCAAGACTTTACCTCAAAAAAACAAACAAACAAAAAAAAAAGGTAAGACATAATAGTGCTTGCCACTAATCCCTGCACTTGGGAGACACAGGCAGGATGATTGCAAATTCCCACAAAACAACAAACAAAAACTAAAGGTGGGCTGGAGAGATGACTCAACAGTTAAGGCACTTGCCTGCAAAACCTAATGACTGAGGTTCAGTTCCACAGTATCCACATAAAGCCAGATACATGAAGTGGCACATGCATCTGGAGTTCATTTGCAGCAGCTAGAGGCCCTAATCTGCCTACTCCCTCTCTCTGTCTCTGTCTCTCTCTCTCTCTGCCTCTCTGTCTCTCTCTTGCATATTCTCTCTCTCTCTCTCTCTGCTTGCAAATAAATAAGTGAAAATTTAAAAAATAAAGGTGGTTTATATAAATCTATTCATATGAATTATCACACTAAGGACAGATGTTCTAAATACCCACAATTAAATGGCAAAGATGATCAATTGAATAAAGAAGTGTAACTCAACTATATGCTGCCTATAAGAACCTTCTTTTAGTTAATTAGCTTATTTTTGCAGTACTGGGGGTTGAACCCAGGGCCTTATACATGCTAGGCAAGTGCTTTCCCACCCAGCCGAAGAAATCTATTTTAAATATAAAAACAGGGCTGGAGAGATGGCTTAGAGGTTAAGGTGCTTGTCTGTGAAGCCTAAGGACCCATGTTCTACTCTCCTGATCCCACATAAGCCAGACACACAAAGGTGAGGCAAGCACAAGGTCGCTCATGCCCACTAAGGAGCGCAAGCATCTGGAGTTTGATTACAGTGGCTGAGGCCCTGTGTGCCAATTCTCTCTCTCTCTCCTCTCTCTCTGTCTTTCACTCTTTCTAAAATTATATATACACACACACAAAAAGAGATTAAAATATAAGGTTATAAACTATATAATCAAAAGGAAGCCTGACACAGTCTCCCTCCCCACCCTGTTACTCCATAGGAACTGACTGAATCCTTCATGACCCCATAGTGAATACCTTAAATCTGAGGAGGGGCCCCAGGGTAACAGAAGCAAGGGCAAGGGGATAAAAGAGTATAAAAGACAAACTGGGTATGGTGGCACACCTCTTTAATCCCAGCATTTGGGAGGCAGAGGTAGGAGGATCACTGTGAATTCGAGGGCAGCCTGAGACTACATAGTGAATTCCAGGTTAGCCTGGGCAAGAGAGAGACCCTACCTTAAAAGAAAAGAAAAGAAAAGAAATGCAAATCAAATATTTATAACTACACATGTAAAAAAATAATAGTTTACCAAAACAGTAATTTTGGAAGGCAGTTATGCTCACCACTATACCACCAATGCCACACAAAAACACTAATTTTGGGCTAGAGAGATAGCTCAGTGGTTAAAGGCACTTGCTTGCAAAGCCTGACAGCCCAGGTTTGATTACCCAGTACTCACATAGAGCCAGTTGCACAAAGTGTTGTATGTGTTTAGGATTTGTTTATTTGCAGTGGCAAAAGGCACTACCATGCCCATCCTCACTCTGTCGTCTTGCAAATAAATAAAAATATTTTAAAAATAAAAATAGTAATATTAAGAGGTCTTTATGTCAGCAACTTTTATAGATACCATATATTTTAATTAACATAATTGTGTCAGTGCTTACTTCTGAATTTTAAAAAAGTTTGATCTGGGCTGGAGAGATGGCTTAGCAGTTAAGGCACTTGCCTGTGAAGCCTAAGGACATATGTTCAACTCTCCAGATCCCACATTAGCCAGACGCACATGCCCACTAGGTGGCGCAAGCATCTGGAGTTCGATTACAGTGGCTGAGGCCCTGGTATGCCAATTCTCTCTTCCTCTCTCTCTCTCTCTCTCTCTTTCTCACTCGCTCTAAAATAAAAAAATTAATAATTTTTAAAGATTTTTATTTATTTATTTATTTATTAGACAGAGAGAGGGAGAGAGAGATAGAGAGTGAGTGAGAATGGGTGCACCAGGGCCTCTAGCCACTGCAAACGAACTCCAGACACATGTGCCACCATGTGCATCTGGCTTACGTGGGATCTGGAGCATCGAACCTGGGTCCTTAGGCTTCGCAGGCATGTGCCTTAACTGCTAAGCCATCTCTCCAGCCCCCTAAAACAATTTTTTAAAGTTTGATCTTAAGAAGCTTAAATATTTTCCAGTATCTTATCATAAGAAAGCATAAAATAAAATTTCAGGCCAATTTCTATCTAAAATTTAGATAATTTAGAATCAGAATTATCACTCAGAAATAGGATCATTTGATAAGATGTTTATGTTTTATTTTCTGACTTCTGACAGAATATATACTGATTGTCTAAATATTTTAGGAATCTTCTCTCTGTAATTGCACATACTGAAGCAACTGCAAAATTTATGTTCCCTTTAACCACAAGAACCCTAAATGATAGGAATAAACATGTTGTCACAGTGTTATTAGCCAACATTTTAACATAAGCCTCTTAAAATAATGCTACTTTCCTGATCATGTCTTGAACATGATCTAACTAGTCAATTTCAGCTATGTAGAAATACATTACATTTGGTTTGGTTTTCAACAGGGATGTACACTTTGAGCTGGATGTAAGGGTGCACACCTGTAATCCCAACATCTGTAATGTGAAGACAAGAGGATTGCTATGAGTTCAAGGCCAGCCAGAAAAGATACATATAATTTATTATGTGAGGGATTTTTTTTTTTTTTTTGCTTGGTTTTTCGAGGTAGGGTCTCACTCTAGCCCAGGCTGACCTGGAATTCACTATGGAGTCTCAGGGTGGCCTCGAACTCACGGCGACCCTTCTACCTCTGCCTCCCGAGTGCTGGGATTAAAGGCGTGCACCACCACTCCCGGCTTGAAAGATTTTTTTTTTTTTTTTTTGGTAAGCATATGTCAAAGGAGGGAATTTTGTTTGAGACAGGCTCCTCTATAGCCCAGGCTGATGTGAAATTGACCGTGGTCCAGATTGTCCTTGAACTCATGGTAATTCTTCTGCCTCAGCCTTTCAGGTGCTGAGATTGCAGTTGTGACCAGCATGCCCTGCTGAGGGATGAGGTTTTTTTTTTTTTTTTTTAGTTTTTGAGTTGAGATAGGGTCTTGCTCTAGCCCTGGCTGACCTGGCAATTGTCTCAGGCTGGCCTCAAACTCACAGCGATCCTCCTACCTCAGCCTCCCAAGTGCTGGGATTAGAGTATGCTTCCTGCTTCCACGTGCACCTTTAGCTCTAACATTTCTAAATGTTGAACTATTTGATTCACTTAACACCCGAGAAAAACTTCCTAAGTGGGGTTGGAGAGATGGCTTAGCGGTTAAAGCATTTGCCTGCAAAGCCAAAGATCCCGGTTCGATTCTCCAGGTCCCACGTAAGCCAGATGCACAAGGGGGCACATGCATCTGGAGTGGCTAGAGGCTCTGATGTGTCCATTCTCTCTCTCTCTATCTCTAATAAATAAATAAGAATAAAATATTTAAAAAAAACTTCCTAAGTGCCAAATCCTGGGAGAGTTATGAGGATGAAAAAGCCATTTTCCTCTTAGACAGTTTGTGGTCCATTTGGGGATTTTATAGCATGCATTCAACACTCATAAGTGTGAATCTAAGAATAAATTATAAAAACCTATCTCCAAGACAGAAGTTAGCAAAGCCACTTTTCTTCTTCAGTACTCCATCCAGTATCTCTTGAGATATTTGGAATTTAGAAATAGTTTTTTGGGGGGGCTGTCGGAATGGCTTAGCTGTTAAGGCATTTGCCTGCAAAGCCAAAGGACCCAGGTTCGATTCCCCAGGATCCACATTAGCCAGATGCATAAGGGGATGCATGTGTCTGGAGTTCGTTTGCGGTGGCTAGAGGCCCTGGTTCGCCCATTCTCTTTCTCTGTCAAATAAACAAATAAATAAAAATGAAAATGAAAATAGGGCTGGCGGGATGGCTTAGTGGCTAAGGTGTTTGCCTGCAAAGCCAAGAGACCCAGGTTCTATTCCCCAGGACCCATGTTAGCCAGATGCACAAGGGGGCACATGCATTTGGAGTTCGTTTGCAGTGGCTGGAGGCCCTGGCACGCCCATTCTCTATCTCTCTCTCTCCCCCACTTTTCTCTGTCAAATAAATCAATAAATAAAAATAAGATATTAAAAATGTTTTTTGGGGGAAAGACACATGGATACAAAGTCCTTAGTAGGCTATTGTCAGAGAGTATGACAATGAATGCTATTTGGTTGGACTGACTGAAAAAGTATTTGAGTTCATCCTGTGTGTGTGTGTGTGTGTGTGTGCACATCCACCCCTGTATCTGTGAGTGTATGCTGGAGCTGTGTGCCGAGACTTCATGAATATTTATGTCTATGTCCTCCCTGCAGGATCAGCATCCAACGTCAGCTTTTTCCGATGGACTAAGTCATTTTTGATCTCCAACTGCAGGTCTGGGCCAATTTGGGGCTGGTGCCAGGCTGGATGAAGTCCTCAGAGTCCCGGGAGACACTGAGGGTGTCTGGTTCCTGGCCATGCTTGGGCCTGTGCTGTGGTGTGGGAATCTGAGAACAGAGAGCCTCACATTCGCTCCTCCTCCACACCAAGGGCCTAGCTTCATCGGTCGCTTCCTCAGGCTCATGGCCTCCTCCCTCCTGGTCCTCAGTCATTCTGAGCTGAGGCTCTGTCTGTACTCTGATTGCTGGTGACAGATCAAGACATTTGTTCTCAGTGAGGTCACAATCTGAGACACACTAATCATATGTAGAAAGGAAGCCCAAGCCAGACCTCAAAGCTCCTCATCTCAAAGCAGAGGTAGCCTGCATTACTGTATTGGTGACAGTGCAGAGGCCAGCTAAAGCCCAAGAGAGCCTGGAGGACGTGGGACCTTTGTGGTGAGGCCCCCAGGAAGGAGGAGGCCTCACACCAAAGGGAACATCTCATGAAGCCCTAATCTCTTTCCTCTCTCCCCCTCTTGTAGGAAACCAATGATTCCTCATCTCTTAAGGCCCCGGGGGCTCTGGGGAATCACTTCCACCATTCTCTCCCCTTTCAGTATCAGTGAGAAACCAAAGCTGCAGGCTGGGGAAATCCAGGCAGAATCCGACTGTGGTAGTTTGATTCAGGTGTCCCCCATAAACTCGTGTTCTGAGGGCTAGGTCCCCAGCTGGTGGCGATTTGGGTAATGGATCCTCCTGAAGGCAGCGTATTGTTGGTGGCAGGCTTATGGGTTTATAGCCAGCTTTCCCTGTTTAGCCAGTGTTTGGCCTGCTCTTCTGCTGCTGTTGTCCACCTGATGTTGGTCAGGGGCTGATGTCCACCCTCTGCTCATGCCATTACTATGCCCTGCTGTCATGGAGCTTCCTCTTGAGTCTTTAAGCCGAAATAATCCCTTTCCTCCCACGAGCTGCTCTTGGTTGGGTGTTTTCTGCCAGCAGCATGAAGCTGACTGCAACACTGACCAAAACTTTAGTTTCATTTTGTTGGTTTGTTTTAGAAACCAAATCTTTTTTTTTTTTTTTGAGGTAGGATCTCACTCTAGCCCATACTGATCTGGAATGTACTATGTAATCTCAAACTGACCTCGAACTCACAGAGATCCTCCTACTTTTGCCTCCTGAGTGCTGGAATTAAAGGAGTGTACCACTATGCCCCACTTCAGACTTCTTAAATATATATATATATATATACATAATAACTGCTTATACTCTTTTATTCCTGTTACCCTGGGAGCCCTCCTCAGTGGGGTTATGGTATTCACTGTGGAGTCATGAAGGCCTTAGTTGGTCCCTGTGGGATAGTGGGGGGATCATGCCTCAGGGTATTTCTATCCACTCTGTGGCTCTTACAATCTCTCTGTCCCCCCACTTCCACAATGTTCCCATTGTGCCATGGCAGGACTGTTGGCAGTCTGATTTAGCGTTGAGTTCTCTGTAGCCTCTGGATTTATGCTTTGATAGGTTTTGACTGTTCACCATGTCTGTCACCATCGCCCTGGAACTGGTTGTCAGGCTAGCAGTAGGAGCAGTATTCATGTCCATGCTTCCTCTGCAAGTTCTCCTGGGCCCTGGCAGATGTGGTAGAGGTGACATTCTGGTGGTGGGCAGTCAGCTATCTTCTTGTCTTCTCAGTGGATTTAGGCTCTACTCCATTTTCTCTGCCATCTGTAAAATAAAACAGATTCTCCAACCAAGACTGAGAGCATCTTGGGTTAAATGGGATATGCAAAGTTGTTTGAGAGATTTGTGAGTGTGTGTGTGTGTGTGTGTGTGTGTGTGTGCAAGCCCACTCTTCTTCTCCAGAGAACAGTGGGGGCTTCTTTCTGAAGTTGATGAGCTTCCTGACCATGGGATTCTGACTTGGTTTCCAGCACTAGATATGAATTCTCTCCACTAAGCGGGCTTCATGTCCAATCAGAAGACAGTTGGTTACCCTCAAAGGCTTTGTGCCACTATTGTACAAGTGTGTACTTCTTGCCTGGCTTATTGACTTTGTAGTCTGTGGGGTCCCCTGCTTATTCATGCTGTTGGTGACCGCTTTCTTCTAGCAGCTCCCATAAGGCTTTCCAGCACTGTGAGGGTTAGCCAGGAGGGAGCTAGTCTCCCCTTCAGTTCCAATGTGGTATTCCAATGTCCTGTGACCTCAGTCTGTGGTGTGTTCAGCAATAGGGTCTTCCCTTTTCACTCTGGCCGGTAATCAAGTGTTTTGGTGATGGCCTGCATTGTTTGGGGGACCTCTTGGTCTCCTTGGCCAACTTGCCAATATTTCTACTTTCCATCCCCAGACACTGCTAGTGAATTTTGGGACCCTTTCTCATTGATCTCAGATATAAGTTTAGAATTTTTTTCTTTAAAGTGTGATAAAATACACACAACATACAGTTTACCATCTTAACCATTTTAAGTATACATTCATGCTATTAAGTACAATTACACTGTCATTCAACAATGATCACTCCTCATCTCCAGAACTTGATAGTCTTCCTAAACCCAAACTCCATCCTCATTAAACAGTAACTGCCCATCCCAGCATCCTTATTTAGATAGCTCTTCACAGTACTGCTAGTCTGTTCACATCGGCACAATGAAAACTTGGTTCTTCTAGAGCTTGGGATGGTGAAGAAAAAGAGCAGAGGATAGAAATTAAGAGAGTCTGGAGCTGGGAAACAAGTCAGAACCATATCCAAACATAAGCCCACTCTCCATTATCAAGCTACCATCATTCGTGGGCTATAAGAGGGCCTACACCTATTAAACTCTCTATAAAAAAAAGTAAAGGCTGGGCGTGGTGGCGCACGCCTTTAATCCCAGCACTCGGGAGGCAGAGGTAGGAGGATCGCCGTCAGTTCGAGGCCACCCTGAGACTCCATAGTGAATTCCAGGTCAGCCTGGGCTAGAGTGAGACCCTACCTCGAAAAACCAAAAAAAAAAAAAAAAAGTAAGGGATATCTCATTTGTCCTGGTGCTAACTTACTCTCCGTTGGAGAATCTGCTTCTCTTTTTCAGATAGATGTAGATCCTAAGGAGAGAGCCACCCCATCACACCTCAAAAGGGCCCCGGCTGAAACTAAGAAAAATTGGCGAAACAAGCAAGGGGGCTGTTTTCCTGGTGAACCGGGTACCAGCACAAGGGGGAAGGAGATCAACAGAGAGAAAAATCAACTCCTACCAAATCAGAGAGCCAGAGGCCCCCAACACCTTATCACTGAAGCAGACCAAAAACGAACCCAACATGGCTCAGGGAAATTTTGCGGAAGAGGGGGCGGAAAGAATGTCAGAGCCACATGTTGGGTCATGATATGCAGAGACATTTAGCTTACCCATAACTGTGGGCTAACTCCACAATGCATGACCCGTATACCTCAACAAGGAGGGGCCAAGGGGAGGGGGTAGGTCACGGATGAGCCTAATAATGGTACCAGACTGACTGTATTTGCTGAATACAAAACTAATTAATAAAAAAAATAAAAATTAAAAAAAAAAGAAATTAAGCGAGAGAGTGGGAGGGTTGAGGCCAGGAGTGGAGGGTAAGGGTATGAGAACTTCCTGTCAGCTGCTTAGCTGGCTGTGATGAGGTCTCCTTGGAGCTAACGCGAAGGAGTGGGGGTCTCTCTGCTTCTCATTTTGTCTGAGGTATGAGGCTGTGTGACTCGGCTCACAGCACACCTATATTGATCTCTTTTCTCCACCACCTAGTCCTGAGGGAAAGTCAAGTTTAAGTGGAGATGTGTAGAAGTTGCCTATAAATTCTTGAGCTGCAAATGGCGTGTGGGTGACAAGTTATTTTGGTGTAGTCTTATTTGCGAGAATGTATTTAGTCATTTCTGATTTCAAAGCCTAAAATTGGCTGTGGGAGATCATAGTTCCTTCAACCATACTCTGAATTCCTAGCATGTCACTTCGGAGGTCACTGCAGAGCTATGTGGACAAGAATGCACACGAGGAGAGTATTCTTAGGGAAAGACAGTTTTGGGGGGCTAGAACAGAACTCAATCCATGAGGGTCACAACACTATATGAGGCTCTGGGCTAGGGAAATGGGTGGTGAACCTTCAAGTAGGCATCAAAGTTGCTGGCCTCAAGCCAGGCATGGTGGTGCATGCCTTTAATCCCAGTACTTGGGCACAGGCAGGTGGATTGCTGTGAGTTTGAGACCACCCTGAGACTATGTAATGAACTCCAGGTCAGCCTGGGCTAGAGCGAGACCCTACCTTCAAAAAAAAAAAAAAAAGTTGCTGGCCTCACTGGGACTCCTAGAATGCTTCATTATGATTATTAAGGAGGGTAAGAGGACCCACAAGTGTTGATTTATTTACAAACAGAAATCAAGGGGCTGGAGAGATGGCTTAGTGGTTAAGTGCTTGCCTGTGAAGCCTAAGGACTCTGGTTCGAGGCTTGATTCCCCAGTACCCACGTAAGCCACATACACAAGGTGGGTCATGCATCTGGAGTTTGTTTGCAGTGGCTGGGGGCCCTGATGTGCCCATTCTCTCTCTCTCTCTCTCTCTCTCTCTCTCCCTCTCTCTCTCTTTGTTGCTCTCAAATAAAAAAAAAAATTAAATAGAAATCATAGCCAGGCATGGTGGTGCACACCTTTAATCCCAGCACTCGGGAGGCAGAGGTAGGAGGATCACTGTGGGTTCAAGTCCACCCCGAGACTACATAATGAATTCCAGGTCAGCCTGGGCTAGAGCGAGACCCTACCTAAGAAAAGAAATTGCTATGTGTTTTCTGCTATGCAGTTTTGAGTGTTTCTCAGTATCCTTCAAAACCAAAGGAGAATAGCATAGTTACATGTGTTTGGGCAGAAGGATTTGCCTGTTAGGCCCTCTGGCTTCCTCCTGTAATTCCTGGTTTCCTTGTGAAGCTAACTCTGACCTTTAGAAAGCTCTGTCTTCTGAAGCTATAACAACTGTCCAGAGGGTTCTGAAGCTCCTTGGAAGCCAAGAACTGTATGCCATTTCTCTGAATTCAGAAGGGTGTGATCTTTCACCTATTTAAAAAAAAATAGCAAAAACACATGTTGACTGACCGGTCTAACGTTTTCTTGTTTATATATTTGTGTGTATATGAGCATTGCACGTGACCTCAAGGTGCTGCGCTCTGTCTTCTTGAGACAGGGTCTCTTGCTGCTGCAAAGGAAGGAGAGTTTGAGATTCTCCCGGCTCTGCCTCGCATGCAGCACTTTGCATTACATGGGTACTAAGGAACTGAATCCAGGCCAGCAGGCTTTGCAAGCCTTTAGCTCCCTCCCCATCGTGCCTTACTTTTTTTAAAAAAACATTTGAATCTTTTTGTTTGTTTGTTTGTTTTTATTTGAGAGCGACAGACAGAGAGAAAGAGGCAGAGAAAGACAGAATGGGCATGCCAGGGCCTCCAGCCACTGCAAATGAACTCCAGACACGTGCGCCCCCTTGTGCATCTGGCTAATGTGGATCCTGGGGAATCGAGCCTTGAACCAGGGTCCTTAGGCTTCACAGGCAAGCGCTTAACCACTAGGCCATCTGTCCAGCCCATGCCTTACTTTTTTAAAAAAATATTTTATTTTTATTTATTTGAGAGAGAGAGAGAGAGAGAGACAGGCACACATAGACAAAGACAGAGAGAATGGGCACGCCAGGGCCTCCAGCCACTGCAAACAAACTCCATACGTATACGCCACCTTGTACATCTGGCTTATGTGGGTCCTGAGGAATCAAACCTGGATATTTAGGCTTTGCAGGCATGTGCCTTAACTGCTAAGCCATCCCTCCAGCCCACGCCTTACTTTTTAAAGATTCAGCCCTATTGAAGCTAATTCTGTTTTCAGAAACGCACACCCCAAGCCATTTAGATATGTCCTCAACAAGTGGCCTTATTCATGTAAGCAGCACTTCCATAGCCAGACATTTTCCAGAGCCAGGGTGACAACTCTCACATATATTTTTCATCTGAGCAACTGACCTCTACAATGAGTAACGTAAAGTAGCTGATGTTCAGAGGAAATCATGCATCAGTGAGGAATTAAGGACCCAACACAGCCTGTGGATCTGGAAGGTAAGAAAACAGTGGCCCATAGAGGTTAAAATATAGAGTTGGGGTGGGGTCTGCCTTCTCTAGCCTCCAGCACCTTCCCCTGGCACCAGCCTCCTGTAGCCCTGGTACTTTTCTTTTCTTTCTTTCTTTCTCCCCCCCCCCCTTTGGTTTTTCAAAGTAGGGTCTCGCTCTAGCTCAGGCTGACCTGGAATTCACTCTGTACTCTCAGGGTGGTCTCGAACTCACGGTGATCCTCCTACCTCCGCCTCCTGAGTGCTGGGATTTAAAGGCGTGCGCCACCATGGCTGGCTCCCTGGTACTTTTCTTGACCAGTGCGCTCCAGTTGTATGTGCAGAAACTGCAGGGACAACGGAATCTCAGCCTGGACTTGTTCTGTCTTGAGGGCAGTTTGGTGCCAAAGCCTCTGTCTGCACTTTCCCTCTAAGCTGCTGGCTGAGTAAACCTTAGCACCCTGGAAATCAATCCTCACTCGACTTGCTTTCTAGTCAATCAAGGAGACTTCTCTTGCTAGTCTTCTCCAATCTCTGGCTCTACCCTTCTGTTATTTCATTAGGCAGAAAAGCAAAGAAAAGCTGCAGAGCTTCAACACGATGTTCTTTGAAAGGAAAAAGCTCTATGGGTACCTCTTATGAGGTGGGTACAGTTTTATACTTTCTTACTTAAGGATTAAATGCTACTCTTCTTCTAAAAATTTTTTTTAAATAAATTTATTTTTGTTTATTTTTATTTATTTATTTGAGAGCGACACACAGAGAGAAAGAGGCAGAGAGAGAGAGAGAATGGGCGTGCCAGGGCCTCCAGCCACTGCAAACGAACTCCAGACGCGTGTGCCCCCTTGTGCATCTGGCTAACGTGGGTCCTGGGGAATCGAGCCTCGAACCAGGGTCCTTAGGCTTCACAGGCAAGCACTTAACTGCTAAGCCATCTCTCCAGCCCTGCTACTCTTTTATACTGTTTTTCTACTTTCAGTTCACAAATGGTTGTAGTTTTCTTTATTAAAAAAAAATTTGGGGAGGGGGCTGGAGAGATGACTTAGTGATTAAGGCATTTGCCTGCAAAGCCAAAGGACCCAGGTTCAATTTCCCAGGACCCACGTTAGCCAGATGCACAAGGGGACAAACGCGTCTGGAGTTCGTTTGCAGTGGCTGGAGGCCCTGGTGAGCCCATTCTCTCTCTCTCTCTCTCTCTCTCTCTCTCCTCTTTCTCTGTCAAATAAATAAATAAAAATAAAAATAAATATTTTGGGATACTTTTTTTTTTTTTTTTTTGAAGTAAGGTTTCACTCTAGCCCAGGCTGACCTGGAATTCACTATGTAGTCTCAGGGTGGCCTTGAACTCATGGCGATCCTCTTACCTTTGCCTCCCAAGTGCTGGGATTAAAGGCGTGCACCACCACGCCTGGCTTAAAAAAGTATTTTGTTTCTTTATTTGTTTGAAAGAGAGAGGTAGAGAGAGAGACAGAGAGAATGGGTATGCCAGGGACTCTAGCCACTGCAAAGGAAGTCCAGATGAATGCACCACCTTGGGCATCTGGCTTTATGTGGGTACTGGGGAATGGAACCTGAGTTCTTTGGCTTTGCAGGGAAGTGCCTTAACCGCCGAGCCATCTCTCCAGCCCATGGTTGTATTTGTCGACAGTTATGCTTTAAACATTTAAATGCACGCTAAACATTACCACAGAGGGCATTTGTACAATTATAATGTCTCTGTCCAGAGCAGATGGGATTCTACTGTGAATCTCCACTGCCTCCTCCCTCTCACTGAAAGAGCCCCGAGATCCCCAGTGGAGCAGATCGTTTTGGCGCCATCCCCAGCCAGGGTTGACATGGAGATGACTCAGCTCACCCAGGAGAACGCAGACTTCACCACCGCTCCTCCCTTGTGAGCCCTGAGCTGCTGATGCCTCCCTACTAGGAGCCTGGCCACGCCTCTCCTCTCTGGGCCACAGGAGCCCAGATCTCAGAACCTCTGGGAGCCGCTTCTATTCAATAGAAACCCCAAGGCTGGTCTTCGAACTGTGGCTTCGGACAACAGAAACCTCCACTCTGGTCTGGAGCCCTGGGGGAACCACATCCAGCCCTGGGCAACATTGGGAAGGGGGGTTCAGCCCTGCAACACGGCACCCAACATGGAGAGCTCCAGTGTGACACCAGGAAGATCCCGTGACACCAAGGTGATCAGATATGAAGAACCAGAATCAGATTGCTTGTTCTGATGGCCACAATAAATACTTATTTTTAAAATTTTATTGTATTGTTGTTACTTTTTGAATATGTAATAAGCTCACATGGTCCCAAACTCAGCAGAGGTAACCGTTCCCATACGTGCAACAGCATTTCTTTCTTTTTCTTTTTCTTTTTTGGGTTTTTCGAGATAGGGTCTCACTCTAGCTCAGGCTGACCTGGAATTCACTATGTAGTCTCAGGGTGGCCTCGAACTCTTGGCAATCCTCCTACCTTTGCCTCCCGAGTGCTGGGATTAAAGGCGTGCGCCACCACGCCTGGCTTTTACAACAGCGTTTCTTTACAAACGTTTAAGCAAACAGGAATGCAGAGTTCTCATTACTCCTTCTTTACACACAAATGTACAGTATTATACACCAGCTCTGCATCTCTCCTTCCCCCTAATAATCTTGCCATGCGAAAGCTCGCACAATTTCTTCATTGGTTTTCATTGTATGAAGGTGCAAGAATTTACTTTGCCAGTTCCACAATGATGGAATTTTATTTTATTTTTCTGATCTTTTTCTATTACATCACTTCTGTGGTGAATACTCTTGTACACATGTGCAATCATAAAATGTACCTGTCGGATAAATTCCAAAAAAGTAGAGCTGCAGATCACAGGGCATATGCATTTGTAAGCTATTATTGTTTGGTGACTTTTTAAAAAATTAAAAAAGAAAGAAAATTATGGGGCTGGAGAGATGGCTTAATGGTTAAGCTGCTTGCCTTAAAGACCCAGGTTCAATTCCCCAGTACCCATGTAAGCCAGATGTACATGATGGCACATGTGTCTGGATTTCATTTGCAGTGGCTAGAGGCCCTGTTGTGCCCTTTCTCTCTGTGTCTAATTAATAAATAAATTAAAATTAAAAAAAATAAAATTACTAGCCAAGCATGATAGTGCACACTTATAATCCCAGGACCTGGGAGATGGAGGCAGGAAAAAATCCCAATTTTGAAGCCAGCCTGGGCTACATTGCAAGACCTTGTAGCCAACAAAGAAAAAAAAGAAAGAAAGAAAGAAAGAAAGACAGAAAGAAAGAAGGAAAGGAAAAAAGAAATTACTATGAATTGCCAAATGGTGACTTGTCCACTTAAAACTATTTGTAGTCCCTGACACCTTTGCAGCTGCTTTGTAGCGTGAGTGGCAAGAGGGGACAAGACGCTCATTTCCTCTGTGAGCTGGGTCTGGTAGTCATCACCAAGCACCCAGCATTGAGGACTGGGCTTCCTGTTAAGCTCAGGCACTAAGGCATTGAGGGATAGACTGACTCTTCTCTAGCAGAGCTGCTCCCAAGGTACTGTGCCAGCCTCACCTGGGTGCGTGTTCAAAGTCCAGGCTTCTGCGCCTCACCCATAAGCTTTAAAGCGTAGGATGGATTTGGGAGTTCACATCTATAACAAGCGTTGGCTCTCCTGGGTCCACACTTTGGAAACACCACTATGCCGGGTGGAGAGGCTCAGAGTGGATGACACTGGGAATATCATGGTGAAGAATCAGCTAGATCTTCGAACCTTTTCTTCTGGAAAGCATGATCTCATTTATGATCACTGTTCCCCAAATCTAGCTGTAGTTAAATAATAGATTTCGGAACATCATTAGACCCATTTAAAGAATGCAAACTTTAGCCAGGCGTGGTGGCACGGGCCTTCAATCCCAGCACTCGGGAGGCAGAGGTAGGAGGATCACCGTGAGTTCTAGGCCACCCTGAGACTACATAGTGAATTCCACATCAGCCTGGGCTAGAGCAAGACCCTACCTTGAACCCCCCCCCCAAAAAAAAGAATGCAAACTTTGAGTTAGCAACAGGCATGTAGGAATAGAAACATCATAAAAGGTCAGACTGAACAAGGGTCTGTGGTGCATGCCTATAATAACAATATTCAGTAGACTGAGGCAGGAAGACTGGGAACTAGAGCAGATTATTCATGAAAGACAAGATGGTTATCTCTGTGACCTGTTTTGTTTCACGACAAATTCTCTGTGTAGCACAGGCTGCTCTGAAAAAACTCACTACGTAATCCATAACCCAAGCTGGCATTGAATTTGTGATCATCCTCTTGCCTTGGCCTCCTGATCTGAGGCCCTCACTTTTCTTTTCTTTTTTTTTCTGAGGTAGGGTTTGACCTGGAGTTCACTATGTAGTCTCAGGCTGGGCTCAAACTCACAGCGATCCTCCTACCTCTGCCTCCCGAGTGCTGGGATTAAAGGCGTGTGCCACCATGCACAGTGACAATACTTTCTTAAATAGGTTACAATAAAGTGATATAATCATAAAAATATAAAAGGACACCAAAAAAGTGAAAACGAAATGCCCATAGTAGGAGATACTCACAGCACATACCTGATGAGGGATTCAGACCCTGAGTCTATATAGAATTCCTGTCACCAATAAAAAATAAGCAAGAGACCTGCACTAACACTTCACAGTAGAATTCATGTGTTTTCATACAGAAATGGCAAAACAAGGACAATTTAAAAAATATTTTATTTCTATTTATTTGAGAGAGAAAGAGAAAGGCAAAGAGTGAGAAAGAGAAAGGGAGAGAATGGGTGCACCAGGGCTGCAAACAAACTCCAGATGCATGTGCCACCTTGTGTATCTGTCTTACATGAGTCCTGGGGAATCGAACCTGGGACCTTTGGCTTTGCAATCAAGCACCTTAATCGCTAAGCCATATCTCCAGCTCAAAACAAGGAAGGTTTTAAAAAGGTGTTCGTCACTGTTGATCATCATAAAATGCAGATTTAAACCACAACGAGGAAGCACTGTGCCAGCCCAGAATGACTGGAAAGTAAAGAAAAATTTTCAAGTATTTCTGAGGCTGTAGAAAAAGTTGACTCTGTGTGTGTGTGTGTGTGTGTGTGTGTGTGAGAGAGAGAGAGAGAGAGAGAGAGAGAAAGGGGGGGCAGGGGAGAACACAAGTGTGTGCATGCCATAGCATGCATGTGGAGGTCAGAAGATAACTTTCAGGTCAGTCTTCACCATTCCGTTCCATTCTTTTTTAAAATTTTTTTTGTTCATTTTTAGTTATTTATTTGAGAGCGACAGACAGAGAGAGAAAGAGGCAGATAGATAGAGAGAGAGAGAGAATGGGTGCACCAGGGCCTCCAGCCACTGCAAACGGACTCCAGACGCGTGCGCCCCCTTGTGCATCTGGCTAACGTGGGTCCTGGGGAATCGAGCCTTGAACCGGGGTCCTTAGGCTTCACAGGCAAGCATTTAACAGCTAAGCCATCTCTCCAGCTCCCGTTCCATTCTTTGAGGCAGGGTTTTTCTCTCTCTCTCTGGGAAGGTCCACATCCCATCTCATTGTCAGAGAGTTGGGATTACAGAAATCACCATGGCTTTTGGGCTTTTGCCTTTTTATGTGGGGTCTGGAGAGGATTGAACTTGGGTATTCAGGACAAAGCAAGTACTTTTTCTCCCAAGCCCCAATACTTGTTTTTTTTTTCTTTTCTTTTCTTTTTAAACATGCCAACTTTTCTTATTTTTATTTTTTAACTTTTTGCTGTTGTTGCTTTTTGAGGCAGGGTCTCATTCTAGCCCATGCTAACCTGGAATTTATTCTGTAGCCCAGGTTAGCCTCAGACTCATAGTGATCCTCCTATCTCTGCCTCCCCAGTGCTGGCATTAAAGGCATGAGCCATCATGCCCAACTAGAAATGTTTAAAAAAGGAAAGAAAAGAAAAGAAAAAGGAACAAGAAGGTTGGAGGGATGGCTTAGCAGTTGAGGTGCTTACCTGCAAAGCCAAAAGACCTAGGTTCAATTCCTCAGGACCCATGTAAAGCCAGATGCACAGGGTGGTACATGCATCTGGAGTTCATTTGCAGTGTCTGGAAACTCTGGCATGCCCATTCTCTGCCCCCCCCCCTTTTTATCTCTCTTTCTCCTTCTTTATCTCTTCTCTCTCAAAAAAATAAATTTTCAAAAAAAGGAAAAAAAGAATCCAGGAGATTCTGAAGTGAGCTCAGAACCAGGTTTGCTAAAAGATATGGAAAGGGGCTCAGTCAGTAAAGTGTTTGCCTTATAAACATGAGGACTTGAGTTCCATCCTCAGGAACAATGTTCAAAAAAGGGCTGGGGGCTGGAGAGATGGTTTAGCATTAAGACACTTGCTTGCTGTTGCAGTCAGGTTCATGTTGCTGGCAGAAATCACCCGACCAAGAGCAGCTTTTGGGAAAAAAGGGTTTATTTTGGCTTACAGACTGGAGGGGAAGCTCCCTGATGGTAGGGGAAACCGATGGCATGAGCAGAGGGTGGACATCACCTGCTGGCCAACATAAGGTGGGCAACAGGAACATGAGAGTGTGCCAAACACTGGCAAGGGGAAGCTGGCTATAACACCCACAAGCCCGACCCCAACAATACACTGCCTCCAGGAGGCGTTAAGTCCCAAATCTCCATCAGCTGGGAACCTAGCATTCAGAACACCTAAGTTTATGGGTGATACCTGAATCAAACCACTACACTTGCGAAGCCTAAGGATCTAGGTTTGATGCCCCAGTACCCACATAATCCAGCTGCACAAGGTGATGCACGCATCTGGAGTTCATTTTCAGTGGCTAGAGGCCCTGGTGCACCCATTCTCTCCCTCTCTCTCTCTTTTCCTCCCTCCCTCTCTCTCTGTCTTTTTCAAAAGAAAGAAAGAAAGAAAGAAAGAAAGAAAGAAAGAAAGAAAGAAAGAAAGAAAGAAAGAAAGAAACAAAAGCAGGCAGCCAAGCAGGGTGGCCTGCTTGTAATCCTAGCATTTAGGAGACGGTGGCAGGTGAATCCCTGAGTCCAGCCAGTACAATCTAATTCGGTGAGTTCAAGGCCAACAGGACACACATCTGAATAAGCACAGATAGCTCCTGAGCAAACACCTGAGTTTGTTCACTGGTCTCCACATATGGATGGGCGGACAGACAGACAGACAGACACACACACGCATGTGATATGAAAGGCTTTTTAATTTAATTTAATTTTTTTATTTGCAAGCAAAGAGAGAGATAGAGAGACAGACAAAGAAAGAAAGAATGGGTGCGCCAGGGCTTCCAGCCACTGCAAATAAACTCCAGACGCCCCCTTGTGCATCTGGCTTACGTGGGTACTGGGGAATTGAACCTGGGTCCTTTGGCACGAAGCCATCTCTCCAGCCCATGAAAGGCTCTGGAGCCAAGGGAATGAGGTAAACAGGGACAAATGAGACAAAAGAAGCCCACTCAGAGGGCAAGCTCACCTTTAGCCTGTCATCTCTTCTTCCTGCCTTTCCTTTTGGGTGGGCTTGCTGGGAGGGGCTTTATGTTGCAATCTTATGGGATTTGGGGAAGAAATTCTGGAGCCTGGCACTCGGTCACTTACTAGCTCTGTGACCTTAGGCAAGCCCTTAAATGAGTCTCCACTTCTCTGAAATGGGAATTGTAATGCTACCTGCAAGCACAATGTGGCGGTTTGATTCAGGATTCCCCCATACACTTAGGTGTTCTGAATGCTAGGTTCCCAGCTGATGGAGATTTGGGAATTAACGCCTCCTGGAGGCGGTGTATTGTTGGGGGCGGGCTTATGGGTGTTATAGTCAGTGGCACACTCTCCTGTTACTATTGTCCACTTTATGTTGGCCAGAGGGTGATGTCCACCCTCTACTCATGCAGTTATTTTCTCCTGCCATCATGGAGCTTCCCCTTGGAGTCTGTAAGCCAAAATAAACCTTTTTATTTCCCCCCCCCTAAACTCCCCCCAAAAGCTGCTCTTGGTCGGGTGATTTCTGCCAATGATGTGAACCTGACTGCAACACACACAGAGCTGTGTTAGAGAAAATGAGACTTGTTTTTTTTTTTTTTTTGAGGAGACAACGATGGAGCAGTAGGTGGTGTTAAAGGAGCCAGCACCCTTGCTAATTCTATATCACTTAACTGTGGGCAACTCAGAAAGGAAAAAAAAAAAAAAAAAACAATCACGCCAACTGCCATGCTTCTTGGCACTCGCTAGTCTGAAATTTCAGAGTCCAAGCTGAGCCCTGCTGCTTCGGCCGTCACGTGGCATTTTGTGAGCCACAGCCCTAGCAGGACACCTTCTGTAGCCAACAGCAGATCTGGGGCATGTCCAGATCCAAGCAGAGAGCGCGCAGACCTCTGCCCATGTCCTGCCTTTGGCCTATCACATTCATCTGGCCCCTTTGCTATACCATGCAAACCTCCCCCAGCCTTCTCCCTTCCCTTGCCTTGGGAATCAATCTTTCTTTCTTTCTTTCTTTCTTTCTTTCTTTCTTTCTTTCTTTCTTTTTTTCTTTCTTTCTTCTTTTCCTTCCCTTCCTTCCTTCCTTCCTCCCTCTCTCTCTCTCTGTTTTTTTTTTTTTTTTTTTTGAGGTAGGGTCTCATTCTGGCCCAGGCTGACCTGGAATTAACTATGTAGTCTCAGGATGGCCTTGAACTCATGGCAATCCTCCTACCTCTGCCTCCCGAGTGCTGGGATTAAAGGTGTGCACCACCACGCCCGGCTTCTTTCTTTTTCTTATTTTTTATTTATTTGAGAGCAACAGACAGAGTGAGAAAGAGGCAGATAGAGAGAGAATGGGCACACCAGGGCCTCCAGCCACTGTAAACGAACTCCCTTGTGCATGCATCCCCTTGTGCATCTGGGTTATGTGGGTCCTGGGGAATCAAGCCTCGATCCCGGGTCCTTAGGCTTCACAGGCAAGTGCTTAACCGCTAAGCCATCTCTCCAGCCCTCATTCTTTCTTTTGGAGGTAGGGTCTCACCTGGAATTCTCAGGGTGGCCTCGAACTCACGGCGATCCTTCTACCTCTGCTTCCCTAGTGCTGGGATTAAAGGTATGGGCCACCATGCCCGGTTGGGAATTTTTTTCTTAAACACTAGGAAACAAATCAGCTCCATTCTCTGGTTCTTTTGAACCAGTGTCTACTCTAGAACAAACCTGCATTACTCCCCCAGCCCTCGCCCGGCTTGATCCCCTTGAGGTCCATATAAGCCTGAGAGCTGAGAAGCAGCCAGGGTGGGTGCAGGTGACGTCATGCACCCAGGGTTTCCTCTTCTGTTTATCTGTAGGCAGGGGAATTGCAGCAATCTCACTAACTGCTGCTTAGCACCTCTATATCTTGGAGACATACCTGGACTCCTTTGGGGAGGCTCCTGAGCAGAAATAGATGCCAGTTTGGTGGCTGAGGCAAGAAATAGAGGCCTAAACCCCTGAGTCTTGTTGTACTCTTCAGGAGAAGGTTCTATTCAGGTAAAAGAGCAGATGGCAACTGAGACCAATAGCATCAGGCGTCCCCAGCTGGCTGTGCTCCTGGGAAGGTAGCCCATCTCACAGCGTCAAGGCTGGCCTTCCTGGATCAGATAAGCTAAGCTTAGTGCAAGATGGTGGATTCTCCTTTCAATTCACAGAGACAAGAACAGCCACAGCCACTTTCTAAAAAGGAGACAGAGCGGTTCTCTCCATGAGATCTAAAATAATGGCCAGCCTGAGTTTCTCTTTTATATTGCTTAAAACAAATAAAATCAAACAACAAAAGTGTGTGTGTGTGTGTGTGTGTGTGTGTGTGTGTGTGTGTGTACATGCATGTGTTTGTTCCCCTGGCTGCTTCTGTTAGAGAAGGTACTGTATTAAAAGCTGAACTCAGGCTGGGCATGGTGGCGCACGCCTTTAATCCCAGCAGCACTTGGGAGGCAGAGGTAGGGGGGATCACTGTGAGTTCGAGGCCACCCTGAGACTACATAGTGAATTCCAGGTCAGTCTGGGTTAGAGCAAGACCCTGCCTCAAAAAAAGAAACTCACCAAATGCTGAACTCACCAAATGTGGAGCCTTCCTTCAAATATGGGCCATGTGTTATACATCTGCCTCGCTTTGGGAAGGTCTGTGAGTGGCTGGCATTTCAAAGGATTAGCAGCCATCTCCCAGCAGCCAACAGGAGGGCTTGGTAGTGCTGGCCAGTGAGATGTGACATACTCCACATGAACTAAGAGACTGGATGGAGGAGACTCTTCTTTTTGGTTTATCAAGGTAGGGTCTCACTCTAGCTCACGCTGACCTGGAATTCACTATGCAGTCTCGGAGTGGCCTCGAACTCATGGCAATCCCCCTACCTCTGCCACCAGAGTGCTAGGATTAAAGGCGGGCACCACCACACCCACCTGATAAACCTGAAAAGAGGTTATTTATTGATTTGTTTGAGAGAAAGAGGGAGAGAGAGAAAAAATGGGCCCCCAGGGTTTTCAGTCTCTGCAAATGAACTCCAGATGCATGTGCCACCTTGTGCATCTGGCTTATGTGGGTCCTAGAAAATCAAACCTGGGTCCTTTGGCTTTGTGGACAAGCACTTTAACCACTAAGCTATCTCTCCAGCTCTGTATCTCTTTTCTCTCTCCATCTTTCTTCTTCCTTCCTTCCCTTACTTTCTTTTCTTTTTTAAAAAGTTTTTATTTTTATTTATTTATTAGAGACAGAGAGGAAGAATGAGTGCACCAGGGCCTCTAGCCACTGAAAACTAACTCTAGATGCATGCACCACCATGTGCATCTGGCTTTCCTGGGACCTAGAGGATCAAACCTGGGTCCTTAGGTCTCTCAGACAATGCCTTAACCATGAAGCCATCTCTCCAGCCCTTATTTTCTTAATGTATCCCTTCTTTTCTTTCTTTCTTCTATCCTTCTTCTGCCATAAAGTCTCATATACTGGCCTCAAACTTACTATGTAGCCAAGGGATCATCTTGATACCTTGATCCTCCTCCTTCCACTTAGTACAGGGATTACAGGCAAGCACCACTGTGGTGGTTGGATTCAGGTGTCCCCCATGAACTTAGGTGTTCTGGATGCTAGGTTCCCCACTGATGGAGATTTGAGAATTAAACGCCTCTTGGATGCAGTGTATTGTTGGGGACAGGATTATGGGTATTATAGCCAGTTTCCCCTTGCCAGTGTTTGGCACACTCTCCTATTCCTGTTGGCCAGGCTATGATGTCCACTTTCTGTGCCTGCTGTCATTTCCCCCTGCCATCATGAAGCTTCCCCTCAAGTCTGTAAGCCAAAATAAACCTTTTGTCCCACAAACTGCTCTGGGTCCAGTGATTTCTGCCAGCAATGAGAACCTAACTGCAACAGTAGAGTTGGTACCAGGAGTGGGGTTTCTGCTAGACACCTGACTGTGTGGCTTTGCTCTTTTGAAGATGATTTTCAAGAGGAATGTGGAAGGATTTGAAACCTTGGCCTTTAGATATTCCTTGTAGTTCTGTAAGTACAGCTTGATGGACTGTTCTGGTCAGAGTTGAAAGACGTGAATGCAGTAAGAACTATGGATTGTGAGGTTTGGCTTATGAGGGTGAAAAAGAGTTTTGCCTGGACTGGGATAGAAGCAGTTTGTGTGAAAGGCTTGCTGTTATGCCTGTGTCCTGAGAACTTTTGCAGGGTTGCATTGCATAGAAATGGACTGGTGTGAGCGAGGGATATGGCACAGAACTGAAGTCTTTGGGCTGAAACTTCTATCCGTTCAGCTGCAATTATATGAGATTACAACCTTTGAGATTGGACAGCTGACCTGCATTGAGGCAACAGGAAAAATATAGACTCTTGAAGGGGCCTGAGAGCCCAAGGAGTTTCCTGTTCTTCTAAGTCTGTTTTATTCCCCCCAGGATTAACAAATTATTAACAAATTATGGATTAACAAATTATATTATGGAGTATAAGAAATGAAGGAAAGAGAGGGGGTCATTGGATTTGCAACACAGTCTTGTGTTTTGGAAATGGCCATGGGCAGTGTGTAGCAGATTTCTGAATGCCTGTGTGGAGACCAGATGGAGCCGAGAGGATGAATTGTGGGTTGCAGTGGAGACCCAGTGAAGATGCATGGACCACAAGATGGCTGCTAAGGAAAGCTGCTGGCCCCAGATGAAGTTTTCCAGGACTGTGAGGAGCCTAGCTGTAGGGGTGGAATTGGAACTCCAGAGACTTGGAGCTACCAAGTTTGATGTTTGCCCTGTTTAAATCTTGTATTGGTTGAATATTTCTTTGCTATGCCCAATGCCATCTTTTGTTGTGTGAGTGTTTACTCTGTGCTATTATGGGACTTGGGGTATTACGTTTTGATATTATGGCTCAGTTAAAAGATCTTGGATTATGGGGATGTTTGAATATCATTAGGATTGATAAAAACTATGGGGACTTTTGAAGTTGGACAGAATGCATTGTACTTTATACCATATATGAATATCAGTTTATGGGGGCCAGAAGTGGAATGTGGTGCTTTGATTCAGGTGTCCCCCATAAACTTAGATGTTCTGAATGCTAGGTTCCCAGCTGATGCAGATTTGGGAATTAACACCTCCTGGAAGCAGAGTATTGTTGGGGGCAGGCTTATGGGTATTATAGCCAGTTTCTCCTTGCCAGTGTTTGGCACACTCCCCTGTTCCTGTTGTCCATCTGATATTGGCCAGGGGGTGATATCAACTTCTCTGTTCCTGTTGTCATTTTCCCCTGCCATCATGGAGCTTCTCCTTGAGCTTGTAAGCCAAAATAAACCTTTTTCCCACAAGCTGCACTTGGTTGGGTGATTTCTTCCAGCAATGCGAACCTAACAGCAACAACCACCATGCCTGGTCTGTCTGGTATCGGGGATCAAACCCAAGGCTTCTTATATGACGGACAAGCACTCTACCAACCAAGCTACATCTCCAACTCTGGCCTGCTCTGGTGGGCTGGTTGCTGGAGAGATGGCTTAGCAGTTGTAGCAGACAGCTTCAGGTTCACTGAGTTGAACTTCCAGGCCAGGCACAGTTAAGGAGGAAGGGACTTTTATTGAAGTTTACAGATCCAGGAAGTTCCATAATGGCAGAAGAAGCTGGCCTGCCTTCACAAGAACAAACACACAGAGAGAAGCACAAGCCTAAAAGCCAGAAGCCACATAGCACAGCACACTTCAGGAACTCCAGCTAGGCACACTTTGCATATCTTTAGACTGAAATCTCAAACCCACCACCACACCTTAAGATCTTCCCAGTGACACTGCCTCCAGCCAGGTGGCTGCAGATGCAAACTACAAACTAATGAGACAGTGAATATATTGGGGGCCATCTATTCAAAGTACCACAGCAGTTAAAGCTTTTGCCTGCAAAGCCAAAGGATCCCGGTTCGATTCTCCAGGATCCATGTAAGCCAGATGCACAAGGGGGCGCATGCATCTGGAGTTTGTTTGCAGTGGCTGGAGGCCCTGGAGCACCCATTCACACACACACTCTCTCTCTCTCTCTCTCCCTCTTTCTCTCTCTCAAATAAATAAATAATAAAATATATTTTTTTAAATAAGGAAGTAGGGAGCTTCAGGGGCATAGGTTCCCTCAGTTTAGTATCTGGAACATCTCTGCCCTCAGTCTTCCTCTGGGTTTCTAGCTTCCAATTGGCAGGTGACAGAAGACAGGGATGTGTAGGACTCAGGACTGATGTCACCTCCATTCTGCGTTTGTTTGGCCAGAACTAGACATATCACCTAGCTGACTGAAAGATGGACTGGGAAATACAGGTCATGCAGGTGCTCAGGGAGGGGAGGAAGTGGCTCTGGTGGGCATCTGGCCTGTTCCATCACAGTGCTGGTGGGAGAGGGGTTAGAAACAGATGGAGCAGCGGCTTTACCGAAGGCAAATAAGAAGTCTACAGATCTGCCATGAGCGGGTTTGTGCCTTTGGGGCTGTCATCTGTGATGAACCGTTCACTCACTCAACAACACCGCCATCTTTACACTATGCTTAGACCTCCATGTTCAGGACTCTCCAGAGCCCTCAATGCTCCATATGGTGGTCCTCCCCTGGAGTCCCAGTTATTCAGGAGGCTGAGGCCAGAGGATATCACTTGAGCCCAGAAGTTCAAGACCAGCCTGGGCACCATAGTAAAATTTCAACCCAATAAAACAAAGTAAATTTAAGAAACAAATCCTGCTTTTTTTTTTTTTTTTAATTTCCGGTCAAGATGGCCTGTGCCTAATCAAGCCACACCTCCCAGGAAAGGAAAGATGGATGCAGATCCTGAGGAGAGAACCAGCCCATCGCACCTCATCAGGACCCCTCGCTGAAACCATAGAGGAATTGGGGAAATGAGCAAGAGTGCTGCTTTCTTGGTGAACCTGGTACCAGCACAAGGGTGAAGGAGATAGACACAGAGAACACTCAATTCCTACCAAACCAGAGATCCAGAGACACAGAGGCTCCCAAAACCTCATCACTGAAGTAGACCTAAAATGAACCCAACATGGCCCAGGGAAATTTGCGGAAGAGGGGGCGGAAAGATTGTTAGAGCCACATGTTGGGACATTATGCACAGAGACATTGCCTCTTCCCCATTACTGATGGCTACCCCACAATGCGCGACCCACAAGCCCCAATGAGGAGGGTCCCTGTGGAGGGGGGAGGACAGGGAGGAGGCTAACAATGGTACCAACATGGTTGTATACACACTGTGTGCATAACTAATAAAATTTTTAAAAAAAGAAAGAAAGAAACAGGGCCGGGCGTGGAGGCACACGCCTTTATTCCCAGCACTCAGGAGGCAGAAGTAGGAGGATCACTGTGAGTTCGAGGCCACACTGAGACTTCGTAGTGAATTCCAGGTCAGCCTGGGTTAGAGTGGGACCGTACCTCAAAAAACAATTAAAAAAAAAAAAAAGAAACAGGGCTGGAGGGATGACTTAGTGGTTAAGGCAATTGCCTGCAAAGCTAAAGGACCCAGGTTTGATTCCCCAGGACCCACATTAGCCAGATGCACAAGGGGGCACACGCATCTGAAGTTCGTTTGCAGTGGCTGGAGGCCCTGGCATGCCCATTCTCTCTCTCTCAGTCTCTCTCTCTGTCTTTCTCTCTCTCTCCCCCCTCTTTCTCTGTCAAATAAATAAGTAAAATATCAAAAAAGAGAAACAAATCCTTTGAATATTCTAATAATTTGTTACCAAGTCTGGGAAGAAAGGGATTATTAGGATAAATTGTCGTAAGTTTGAATAAAAAAAAAAAAAAAAAGGAGTGTGACCATAATATAAACTGAGTCCTAAGGTAAATTCCAGAGACAGTATCCAACACCACACATTTTGAGGCCTGACAATATCATTTGATTGTGTAAAGCCTCCCAACATAACTGGTTTTGAAGGGACCCCTTTTATTTAGATACATACATTTCAATAAATTGAGTACAGGGATAGAAGTGAGTCACTTTGTAGATTTGGATCACATGCCGTTGTTTATTCATGGTGTGTGTTGACCTTTTTTTAAATTTTTTATTTTATTTTTTATTTGCCTGACCAATCAAAAGACATTCTGTGGTATATTATACCATCTCTAAGAAGTAATCTCATGCTCACCAAACTGCCCAGTAAGCATTTCTCTTAATGTATGAAGATGTAATGTATGTCTCTTAATACATTAATGCTACTCTCACTTTTGGTTAGAGAAGCTTCTCTTTTCAGATGGCAATGACCTTGGAATCACTCAGAAGGCACCATGGTGCTGAGAAGAAGTGACAGAGGAGTGCTCAGCACTGCAATATCTCTATCACACCTTCCAAGGCTCAGGGTCCATTGCGGAAGAGCTGGTGGAAAGAATGTAAGAGCCAAAGGAAGGGTAGGACTCCTTACAACGTGCTCCTCCCAGACAAAAAATGGCCTGGATATCCATGACCTCATAGTGCCTGACACTACCTACACAAGACCATCATAATAGGAGGAAAAGATGATGACATCAAAATAAAAGAGAGACTGATTGAGAGGGGGAGGCGATATGATGGAGAATGGAGTTTCAAAGGGGTAAGTGGGGGATGGAGGGAATTACCATGGGATATTGTTTATAATTATGGAAGTTGTCAATAAATTTTTTTTTAAAAAAAAGACGAAAGAAATATGGGCTAAAGAAAACAAACAAACAGAAAAAAGTAATCTCAATGAATCCCAGCATGGATTCACTCATTCCCTCACTCAGTAGTCAATGGACGTGTATGTGTGCCCCACTTTATTCAGAACCTGAGACTAGATGACAGCATTGCTTCCACAGTTGGGGGCTCAGCGAGTGGGTGCTGGAAACAGAATGCCCCAGGATGGCCAGGAGGTGGGCTTCGAACGGGCTGCACTGGCAAAGCACACAGAAAGCTTTACGAGTGACTGTCGGTAAGGTTTGCTTATGGACTGGACACCAGTGGGTCAGCCCTTCCTAGGTCTGTTGTTTTACTTTTCTGGGTAATGCCAGTGCCTTGGAAAATCCCCGTGACTGCTTTAGAATGATTTGTTTTGCTAAGATTCCCAAGTCTTGTTATCATTTCCTCATGGGCCCGTGAGGTGGAGGCCTACGAGATAGCAGCGGAGCCTGCCTTACAGAGCCAGTTCCAGGAAGGACTCCAGGCTGCCACCCCTCCAGCGCATGGCTGCATTCCGAGGTGAAGGAGTAACAAGCCTTCTCCCTCATCAGCTCACAAACGATGAGAAGAAAACACCTGGGAGGCTTGCTAAACTGAGGGGTCCTGGGCTTTCTCAGACCTGCTAGGATGAATTTTCTAGATTCCTTGCAATCCATTAGCTTCAGGCTGTGACAAACGGCCATGGTAGTGGGTTGTAAATGGTGGGATACAGTGGGACCCAATACACTGCACTACAGAGCACTACTTCCCCTGAGATATGTGGATAAGTCAAAGACCATATTTCAGATCCCTCTTCCACTGAGGACCCCGGAGTTGGGCAGGCCATTGTGGCACGCATGCATGTGTGTGGTATTTGCACTTGGGGGTCTATTTATCTGAAGACCTGTTGTTCTCCCTGTCAAGAAATGTCCTTTTACTGATTGAGATGGGGAGGGGATATGATGGAGAATGGAATTTCAAAGGGGAAGGGGGGGGGAGGGTAATACCATGGGATATTTTTTATAATCATGGAAAATATTAATAAAAATTGAGAAAATAAAAAATTAAAAAAAAAGAAATGTCCTTTTACTTCCCACCTCATGCCCCAACTCCTTTCCTTCCAGTCCTGCCTCTCAAGCTGCTAGGGCTCTCTGCCTTGGCTCTCTAAATACGGCTCCTATCTGCTCCTGGGGTGCTTCAACTCATGGTCATTCCTTAAAAATTAAATAAGAACATGCTTGTTGAGCCTTATGCTAGACACTCACCAGCTTGTTTGAGCCTTAGAATAACTCAATGAAGTAAGTGCTATTAATTCTCCCATTTTATAGATGAGGAAACTGAGGCTCAGGAAAGTTGAATACAGCTGGGCCTTGGTACTCATAGGGGATTGAGAGCCTAGAACTCCCCAAGGATACCAAAATCCAAGGGTGCTCAAATCCCTTATATAAAGTAGCATTTTCCCGTGTAACTTACACATTCTCTTGCCTACTTTAAATCATTTCCACATTACTTCTAATACTTAGCACAATGTAAATACTATGTGAATAGCTGCTATACTGTATTCTTTAGGAAATAATGCAAGAAAATGGTCTGTACATGTTTAGTGCCATTTTTGAAAAAAAAATTTTTTTTAGCCGGGCGTGGTGGTGCACACCTTTAATCCCAGCACTTGGGAGGCAGAGGTAGGAGGATCACCATGAGTTCGAGGCCACCCTGAGATTGTATAGCAAATTCCAGGTCAACCTGAGCTATAGTGAAACCCTACCTCGAAAAACAACAACAAATATACATACATACATATATGTATACAAATATATATATATATGGCCAGGCATGGTGGTGCACACCTTTAATCCCAGCACTAGGGAGGCAGAGGTAGGAGGATCACTGTGAGTTCAAGGCCACCTTGAGACTCCATAGTGAATTCCAGGTCAGCCTGGGCTAGAGTGAAACCCTACCTTGGAAAAACCAAAGCAAAAAAATTTTATATGGGTTGGAGAAATGGCTTAGCGGTTAAGCACTTGCCTGTGAAGCCTAAGGACCCCGGTTCGAGGCTCGATTCCCCAGGACCCACGTTAACCAGATGCACAAGGGGGCGCACGCGTCTGGAGTTCCTTTGCAGTGGCTGGAGCCCTGGCGTGCCCATTCTCTCTCTCTCTCTATCTGCCTCTTTCTCACTGTCTGTTGCTCTCAAATAAATAAATAAAATAAAAATAAAAATAAAAAAACAAAAAAAATTTATATGAATTTATATGATTGAATCTTCACAGAACCCAACCAGGGCCCTATAACTAGGAAGTGGTGGTATCTGCTTCAAGCTCAAGTAACTATTGATGACTTGTTCAAGGTCCTTTTGGAAACCAGCCCATGATTACACACTTCATGTGTGTGGGTGGTGGATGCATGTGTGTATGTGCTGATGTATTCTGCGTGTCCACCTGTGGTATTCCTTGGGCTCACCCGCAGCAGCCAGGGAAGAACTCCAGGTGTCCCTCACCATCATTTATTTACCCATTTCTTCCTTGCTATGGATTTTTTTTAATTGATACAGGAGCTTGCTATTTGCAAGTCCCAGCAATTCTCAGGTCTCTGCTCCCCATAGGACTGGGGTTATAGTCACGTGTGGCTACACCCAGCTGTTCAAATTCCCAGGGTCCCCCCTCAGGTCCTCATGTTGTGCAGGAAGCATACTTAATTCTTGTGCTATCAACCTTCCCGTCTCTGTCATTATACTCCTTTTCCTGCCCACCCCTCCACTTTCTTTTCTTTTCTTTTCTTTTTCTTTCTCTTTCTTTCTTTTCTTTTCTTTTTTTCTTTTTTCTTTTCTTTTTTTTTTTTTTGACGTAGGGTCTCACTGTGGCCCAGGCTGACCTGGCATTCACTATGTATTCTCAGGGTGGCCTTGAACTCACGGCGATCCTCCTACCTCTGCCTCCCCAGTGCTGGGATTAAAGGCGTGCGCCACCACGCCTGGCCACCCCTCCACTTTCCACAGGTGTTGCAAACTACAGCCATGTGGGCTAAGTCAAGAGCATAGCTTAGTTTTGTTTTTGTTTGAATTGAGGTGAAATTCACGTAACATAAAATTCATCATTTTAACCCGTTGCCTGTTTTCTGAAAATACTATTTCAGTGGGACACAGTACCCCCAATCACTCCTGTGTCTACAGCTGACCTCACCTTGCCATAGGCTACTGTGACAGAGGACTTATAGTCTGCAAAGCCTAAAATTTTTTGCTATCGGACCCTTTACTCAAAAAGATTCCTGAATCTGGGCATGGTGGCACATGCCTTTAATCCCAGCACTCTGGAGGCAGAGGTAGGAGGATCGCTGTGAGTTCGAGACCACTCTGAGACTACAGAGTGAATTCCAAGTCAATCTGAGCTAGAGTGAGAACCTACCCTTGTGGGGGGGGGGGGAAGATTCCTGAGTCCTATTTTAGAGGATTTTGGTTTGTGCTTTTCAGAAAGAATCCAGGCCCTTGGGAATGGGTTTTATCTGACATCTGTACCTCCATTCAGAAATGCCTCTCCCCTCTAAGGACAAACTCTTCTCCTTGTCAGATCCATGCTTTTGTTCCTCATGAACCTAGCTCCTCAGCTACCCCTGAGACCTCCTTTATTCTGACCCACACTCAGACCAGTCCTGGCAATACGCACCTGTGTCTGGTCTGCCATTGGCAAGGCAGGTATCTTCCTTCCCTTACCAAATGTATGGTACATGGGATTTATGCCTTAATATTTCGCTTTCTCTCATATTTTCTCTTCTCACCTTCCACAGTTCGGCTTCCACCTTCCAGCTCACCATCACCATGGGTACATCTCCACTGGGATGTCTTGGGGTTTCATTAGGTAAGGGATCTACTCAGCACCCCCATCTTTGCTGATGCAATGTTATTCTATTATCCTAATGTCTTTGACTAGTTACTGTGGGGTCAGCCTTGCTCCTACCCATTCTCTTACCTAATTCAGTTGCTTGTTTTGGAAATATCTCTTGTATTACTGTCATTCCTATTGCAACTTCCCTAGGCTAGGCCTTCCTCATCTCACTTCTGAATCGATACAATGGCTCCTGACTTCCTTTTCTAATCTGTCTTCACTGTCCTCAGTTGTTTTTTTTTTTTTGTTTTTGTTTTGTTTTGTTTTGTTTTTCGAGGTAGTGTCTCACTCTAGCCCAGGCTGACCTGGAATTCACTATGGAGTCTCAGGGTGGCCTCGAACTCACGGCAATCCTCCTACCTCTGCCTCCCGAGTGCTGGGATTAAAGGCATGCGCCACCATACCCGGCTGTCCTCAGCTTTTAAGCATTGAGTGCTCAATGGAGTCCAGGCCTTGGTGTTGCCCTCGCCATTCTTCCAAGTCTCCTCTATCAATGCTCCATACATTCTGCTGAGTACCCCAGCAGCCCTGTAGGCTGTAGTGTCTTTCTTACATTAGAATCTTCTGTTTTAGCTCAGTGTTGTAGCACGTGCCTGTAATTCCAATACTCAGGAGGCTGAGGCGGAAAGATTGTACAAGTTCATGGATAGCCTGGGCTGTATAGTGAGGACTTGTCCAACTAGGGCAAGACTCTGTTTCAAAAATAAAAAGTTAGGGCTGGAGCTGGAGAGATGGCTTAGTGGGTAAGGCGTTTGCCTGCAAAGCCAAAGGACCCAGGTTCAATTTCCCAGGACCCATGTAAGCCAGATGCACAAGGTGGCACATGCATCTGGAATTCATTTGCAGTGGCTGGAAGCCTTGGTGTGCCCATTTTCTCTCTCTTTCTCTCCTGCCTCTTTCTCTCTCTCAAATAAATAAATAAATATATTAAAAAAAAAAACCTTGGGGCTGGAGAGTTGGCTTAGCAGTTAAGGGGCTTGCCTGCAAAGCCTAAGGACCTATGTTCCATTCTCTAGGTCCCACGTAAACCAGATGCACATGGTGGCGCATGCATTTGGAGTTCTTTTGCATTGGCTAGAGGCCCTGGCAGGCCCATTCTCTCTCTCTCTCTCTCTCTCTCTCTCTGTCTCTAATAAGTAAATAAAAATTTAAAAAAACTTTAAAAATAAAAACTTAAATACACAAATAAAATAAAGTAAAAAGAAGGTTCTTTAATTTTCTTTGTTTGGGAAACTCCTAAACAACCTTCAGAAAAGTGTTCCAATCCCCCAGCCAATCTCAATGTTCACATTTATGTAAAATAACATACAGTATACATATTTCATCCTTTCTCCTGATGTGCTGGCTTGTCAGAGAAAGAGACAGTATCTTGCACATCCGTGTATGCCCAGAGCCTACCACAAGGCCTGCCGCTACAGAGCAGGTGTACAGCAAATGCTTGTTGAGCGGCCATGTTAATTGTAGACTCCCGTATTGCCGGGAGTTATACACAGCCTGTTTTCTTATGCATTAGGTTAAGGCAATGGTTTCAACTGAAGCTGCATGTTAGAACTACCGGGGGGACCTTTTAAGGAACACCGATGCGCAGGCCCCATGGGCAGGGATTCCGGTTTGGTAAATAAGCTCTAAGGCACTGGCATTTGGTCCCGAGGGGGACACTGTGACTTTGTACTCTAGGCTACAAATGGCATAGAGCTTATGCAGGACCTGCGGGCTGAGGCTGTCCCTTAGAGCAACAAGGCCCGGGGAAACAATATCTTTCAGGGATAAGCTTTAGATCACATGCTTCGGTTGGATGGGGAAGAACTCGAGTGGGACTTGTGGCAGGTTCCCTAAAACCCACAAATGACCCCTGTTGCAGAGAAGGAAGAGTCTCGGGTTTGCTCTGATTGTGGGCAGACATGGAGCCTGATTCCTGTCCCATCCTCTGGCCTCTCCTTCTGAAGGGTGGCAGTATAAGGTATTACGTGGGGCTCTGGGCTTAGTATGTGAGGGTGAGTTGAGTTTTATTTGTACATCATCTGTGGGAACACACCACCCCTCAAGAGGCCTGAGCCTGCCCCTCAACTCCTTTATAGCTCAGTCAACGGGGTTTCCTGTCACTCATCTAAGAAACCAGGAGTACGAGTATGAGCCAAGGCCACTGGGAAGAGGCAAAAGGTGCCAATGGCCACATGGTTCCACTTGCTTTTGTGGAACGCAGACTTTTGGGAAGGAGACATTTTTATTGCTCCTACTGGGCCAGAGATTGGAGAGATCTTGTCTGGTGAAAGTCACAGGTTCAAAATGTCAAAACACAAATCAAGTGCCTCACAATGTTTGTGATTTTTTAAATATTTATTTTTATTTTTACTCATTTATTTATTTGACAGAGAAAGAGGGACAGGGAGAGAGAGAATGGGCGTACCAGGGCCTCCAGCCACTGCAAACAAACTCCAGATGTGTGTGTCCCCTTGTGCATCTGGCTAACGTGGGTCCTGGAGAATTGAACCTGGGTCCTTTGGCTTTGCAGGCAAACGCCTTAACCTCTAAGCCATCCCTCCAGCCCTGTGATTTTTTTTTTAAAAAAGAAATAATAACATCTTATTTTATATCACACTTTTTTTTCCAATGGTTTCTCTTATCTGTCATCTCATCTGATTGTCACAGGTACCCTGTGTGCCCCGAGAACCAGTAACGGGTGTTATTGTTCGTATTTTGCATATGAGAAAACCGAGACTCACTGAGTCTGACTGGTCGGTCCTCTGTGCAAGAGAGGAAGCAGGACTCCACAGCCTTGCTTTGAAAACACCTCAGTTGGCTGCCTCTACCTTGCCAAATATAGTCTTCTTTTTAATTTTCTGGTAAGACATGACTGATAACACATACCATCAGAAGAACAGTTATAGCTGTGAGATATGTAGCAGTAGCTGCAGATGGAAACTACCTCAGTGCTAATTAATAAGAGGGAGCAGGCACGGCGGTACAGGCCCGTCATCCCAGCGTTAGGGAGGCTGAAGCAGGAAGATCATGAGGTTAAGGACAACCTGGGCACCATATGAAATTCTGGGCCAGCCTGGGCTATAGTGGGACTCCGCTTCAAAACAACAACCAAACTTGGCCTGGAATGGCTTAGTAGGTAAAGTGCTTGTCTCACAACACCACCTAAACACTGGGCATAGTAATGTGCACCCATGTGCGTGTGTGTTGGGGAGGCAGAGGCTAGAGGATTCCCCAGGACTTGTTGACTAACTAGTGTAGCTGAATTATGAATTTCAGGAATAGCGAGAGATCTTGTCTCAAAAAAAAAAAAAAAAACAAGGGTGGGGGCGCTGGAGATATGGCTTAGCAGTTAAGGCGTTTGCCTGCAAAGCCAAAGGACCTCGGTTCGATTCCCCAAGACCCACATAAGCCAGATGCACAAGGGGGCGCATGCATCTGGAGTTTGTTTGCAGTGGCTGGAGGCCCTGGAGCACTCATTCTCTCTCTCTCTCTCTCTCTCTCTCTTTCTGACTCTCTCAAATAAATAATTTTCTTTTCAAAAAGGCAAAAGTTTGGCGTGGTGACACACGCCTTTAATCCCAGCACTGGGGAGGCAGAGGCAGGAGGAGCGCCATGAGTTCGAGGCCACCCTGAGACTCCATAGTGAATTCCAGGTCAGCCTGGGCTAGAGTGAGACCCTACCTCGAAAAACCAAAAAAAAAAAAGGTAAAGAGTGACTGAAGGAGATGTCCAACATCAACTTCCCGCCTCCACACACATATGTACACACATGCACACAACCCCCCACACACTCACAATTAAAACAAATGAAAAACAATAAGAGGGAAAAATGTGGGTTCGTCCCACAGTGACCATTATTTAGCAGGGAGGACGGAGGATGTATAACTACGTGCAACAGCATGAGTGAAGCTATAGCACGGTGAACAATAGAAGGGAGATCTCCAGAAGGGCCGGTATTACTGCACCTCACATATAAAATACGAAGCCTGGCCATTTTAATTTTTTGTTTGTTTGTTTGGGTTTTTTTTTGTTTGGTTGGTTGGTTTTTTGTTGTTGTTGTTGTTGTTTGTTTTTTCATGGTAGGGTTTCACTCTAGCCCAGGCCAACCTGGAATTCGCTATGTAGTCTCAGAGCGGCCTCGAACTCACGGCCATCCTCCTACCTCTGCCTCCCGAGTGCTGGGATTAAAGGCGTGCGCCACCACGCCCGGCTTGGCCATTTTAATTTTATCTCAACAAATAATCTTGGGACTGGGAAGATGGCTCTTGCTTACCAAGTGTGCTGGCTCAGGTTCAATTCCCCAGCCACCCACATAAAGCTGGACAGGCATTTATTTGCAGCAACAAGAGAACCTGACACCACCCCTACCACACACGCAATATACATACATGTAAATAAATAAATGATTTTAAAAATGCTAATTAAAGGTTGTGGAGATGGCACCATGGATGAAGCATCTGACATACAAACACGAGGACCTGAGTTAAAGTCACCAGCACCCACATAAAGCAGCTGGGTACGGTGGCATGGGCCTGTGATCCCAGTGTTCCAGACATAGAAGGAGTCTGAGTTGTTGGCTAACTAACATAGCCGAATTGGTGAGTCCTGAGTTCAGTGGGGGACCTGTCTCAATAAGATAAGGTGGAGGAGCAACTGACAAAGACACCTGACATTGGCCTCTGGCCTCTACATGCACAGGTGAATTTGCACCACCATGCTTACGAACCATGTACACACACACACACACACACACACACACACACACACACAGAGCATGTATGAAATGTTTATGGAAAATTACATGTGCATTTTTTTCCCTAAGGGCATCATATTTTAATATAGAGTTTTCAATAGTTACATAGCTCTTGTAAGCAATCCCGACAACACATAAAAGTACAAATCTTCGGGCTGAAGAGATGGCTTAGCGGTTAAGCGCTTGCCTGTGAAGCCTAAGGACCCCTGTTCGAGGCTCAATTCCTCAGGACCCACGTTAGCCAGATGCACAAGGGGATGCAGGCATCTGGAGTTCGTTTGCAGTGGCTGTAGGCCCTGGCATGCCCATTCTCTCTATCTGCCTCTTTCTCTGTCTGTTGCTCTCAAATAAATAAATAAAAATAAACCAAAAAAATACCCCCTCCCCAATTTTTTTTAAAGTACAAATCTTCAAGTAATTTTAAAAATTAAGGGCTGGAGAGATGGCTTAGCGGTTAAGGCACTTGTCTGCAAAGCCAAAGGACCTTGGTTTGATTCCCCAGTACCCACATAAGCCAGATGCACAAGGGGATGCATGCATCTGGAGTTCATTTGCAATGGCTGGAAGCCCTGATGTGCCCATTCTCTCTCTCTCTCTTTTTCTCTCCCTCTCTCTTTCTCTCACTTTGCTTCTTTCCCTCTCTCAAATAAATAAAAATAAAAATTAAATAAAAAATTAAAACCAGATTCTGCGAATATACATGTATGTATATATATATATGTATATATATGTATGTATATATATGTATGTATATATATACGTATATATATACATACATAGATACACATATACACAAATCTAATAAAATGAATTTAGTTCTGTGTCAACAGTCAGTTAAGGAGTGAGTTGATTGGAAGGAAAGCATAAACAGTGGCAAAGAGACTAAGGAAGAGGTGGGGGACAGGACTTCCCAGAGGCACTCAGTACAAATAAGGCAGGAAGAAAAGCAACAGCTGGGGTGTCCAGAAACAGACCCAAGGATGAGGCACCTGTGAAGAGAAAGAGACCCTCCAAAAAGCCCCCAGAATGAGTATGGGGTGGAATGTCAGGAGTGAAAACTTCCAGAAGAGAAGTAATGGGGAGAGATGAGGCTGGGGGGGGGGGGAGGGAAGGTGAATACATAGCCCCAGTATTTAACCTGGGCTGTGTGAGGGGGGGGGGAAGGTGTCACTGCTTTTTGAAAGCAGCTCTGGAGACATTGCATTCCTAGTGACGATGTCCGCTTGGTGCTTGGGAAGTGCTCAGTATTTGTTGATGACTGAACACTCTAATCCCCCTGCCCAGGATGGGGCAGTTACCTCTGGACTCTGTCTCCTTCCCTGAGGCTCTGGCTGCTTTATCCAGAGGTCACGGCATCCCTGGAATTTCCCTGCCTAGTCTAGGGAGGATGTTTCATGTTGGAAGTTTTTTTTTTTTTTTGCAAAATAAGAAGGCTTTATCCGAATCCTGTCGCACCCGAGAATGTTCCTGGCTTCTTGACGCTTACAGTGTGTAACTGATTTTTATCGGAGGAATGTTGTTTGGAGTGGAATGGTCTTCTCCACTGGGCAGACAAGAAACGGAAGGTCATCTGAGGACCCACCCCAAGTTGTGTAAGTTGGAGCTCGGCATTGATGTACATGAAGCTTGGGAGCCTAGCCAAGCCATGAGCAACCCTTCCTTCCCAGAGGAGGGCCCAGCCAGTTTCCAGAGTAATTGGCTGTTTACACTCTTGCCCTGAGCCCAGGACTGGTCTGCAAAAAAACTTCAAGGAAGGGCTCCCGAACCCCTGGGCCTTGCAAGTAGCCCAGTGCTAACTGGTCAAAAAGAGACCATTCCTGACATCCCAGAAAGAGGACAATGAGGCTTCTCCTGGAGGGAAGGGTGAAGATTTAAAATTGAGAGGGTGACCCATGTTCAATTCCCCAGGACCCACGAAAGGCACAAAGTGGCTCATGCATCTGGAGTTCGTTTGCAGCAGCTGGAGACCCTGGCATACCCATTCTATCTATCTGTCTCTTTCTCTCCCTCTCTCTAATCTCTCAAATAAATAAAAATAAATACAAGATATTTATATAAATACAATATAAATAACTATAAAATAAAAATAAAAAAATATTTTTTTAATTCAGAAGGAGATTTGTTCCTGTAGTTCTTTGGTCAAAATCCCAAGGCCCTCTGTGACCTGGAGCTCTAAGCAAAGCAGCAGAATCATGTGTGTTCTACAGAGGGCCGGAGCTGTCTCTTCTAGAGCAACCCCTGAACCATAGTGCTTCTTTGAGTCAGCATACTCTGGGCAGAGAAAGATGTGCATGGGATGAAGAGACTAGCCTAAGATGGGAAGAGAGGAGGTAAGAGAGGCCAGATGTCTTCATCCGTGGCAGAAGGGAAGTCTCTCTGTGGTGAGAGGGCTGAGCCATCTCAGTTCTAGCTGAGGAGCAAGAGAGAGAGAGAGAACTGGAGCACCAGGGCCTCAGCCACTGCAATCAAACTCCAGACACGTGTTCCCCTTGTGTGCATGTGTGACCTTGAGAGCTTGTGTCACTGTGCGTCTGGCTTACGTGGGACCCGGAAAGTCAAGCATGTTAGGCTTCGCAGGCAAGCGCCTTAACCGCTTAGCCATCTCGCCAGCCCTGAAGTCCACTTTGTGTTCCCACCAGTCTTGATGGGTCCATGACAGAATCAAGCTCATGTCTTTGCAACTATTTCTAAACCTTCATTGTAGTGGATAGAGTTCTCTCTCTCAAAAGAGATGAGTTATGAAGTTCTAGCTGCCAGAACCTATGAGTGTGATCTTACTTAAGTTCTAGCTGCTGGAATCGGTGAAGGTGATCTTATTTGAAAACAGGGTTTGTGCAAGTGTAATCAAATTAAAATAAAACACACTGAACTACAATGGGCTGGAAGCCCACTGACCAGGTCCTCATAAGAAGGCCATGTGATCTGGGTGTGGCTGCTCACATTTATAGGAGGCTAAGGTGGGAGAATCACTGCGAACTTCTGAGGCCTACCAGGGCTACAGAGTGAGTACCAGGGTTAGAGTGAGACACTGACTAAAAATAAAATAAAAATAAAATAAATTAAAAAGCCGGGCGTGGTGGCGCACACCTTTAATCCCAGCACTCAGGCGGCAGAGGTAGGAGGATCTCCGTGAATTCAAGGCCACCCTGAGACTACATTGTGAAGTCCAGGTCAGCCTGGGCTAGAGCAAGACCCTACCTCGAAAAGCCAAAAAACAAATAAATAAAAATAAAAATTAAAAAAAGAAGGTCATGTGAAGGCAGATATACAAAGAGGGAAGGTGACCATGTCACAATATAGCGAAGGCACACACTGTATAAGTCAAGGCCACCAGCTAGGAAGGAGCTAGGAGGAGACAAGAAAGGGCCCTCTCCTAGCGTCTTCAGAGACGGCATGGAGGTGCTGACTCTTCCTTTTCAGAATTCTGACCTCCAGAGCTGTGAGCAGATAAATTCCTGTCCCAGGCCCTGACATTCATGGAACCTTGTCACGGCAGCCCTCGGGAACTAACGCTGCATGTTCCTCAAAATAGCACATCAGGGCTGGAGAAATGGCTTAGTGGTTAAGGCACTTGCCTGCAAAGCCAAAAGACCCAGGTTCAATTCCCCAGGAACCACATCTAAGTCAGATGCACAAGGTGGCGCTTGGATCTGAAAATTCGTTTGCAGTGGCTGGAGGCCCTGGCGCACCCATTCATTCTCTCTCTGTCTCTCAAATAGATAAAAATTATATATATATATGTCACATCAGGGCTGGAGAGATGCCTTAACGGTTAAGGCGCTTGCCTGTGAAGCCAGAGGACCCAGGTTCGATTCCCCAGGACCCGTGTAAGCCAGATGCACAAGGGGGCGCATGCATCTGGAGTTCGTTTGCAATGGCTCCAGGCCCCTGCCCATTCTCTGTCTGTCTGTCTCCTCTCTCTCTCTCTTTCTCTGCTTACAAATAAACAAAATAATTAAAAAATGTCACATCACTCGGGCCCTCCGCTTGAGTTCCTTCATCTCTTCAGAGGCCTCAGCTCCCGCTTTACACAGGAGGTCCTGGCACAGAAATCCAGACCCTTTGCTGCCCGGCGATCTCCCCCGCGGCTGCTCAGTTCCTCCAAGGCCGGGTCCTGCAGCTGGATCCGGCTTCCACCCGTTCCGGGCCTCTCAGAAACCTTAGCCTGCCATCACCTTCGTACTCTACTAGCCAGTTGGCTCTCTCCCTCCCCAGCTTCTCCACTACAAGCAGGCATGGTTCCCCTACTTCTGATCTCCAGTAACGACTGTCCCAACACACGTTGCCTGTCTGTCTGTCCAGGGGTCACAGTTCCCTGTTGGGTTGTCTCTCTTCCCACTGGATTTCTTCACCTCTCCCTCCTCCCCACCCTCTTCACGTGGCTTCCGTTCCGGTCACTGCGGAAACCACTCTTGTTAAGGTCCCTGGCCATGAATGTTGCCAGAGCACTGGATTTTTTTTTTTTCTCAGTTTTTGCCTGACTTGACCTTCTGTAAGGTTAATACGCTTGACCACGCCCTCCTTCCCTTGGCTCTCCTCCCCGCTCCCTCCATGGCTTCTTTCTGCCCTCCTTGTCAGACCTCTTCTCTGATTGTAGTGCTTCCTTCCCTAGGTGCTCATCCCTTATACTTGGGTCAAGACCTCAAGCTTGGACCTCTCAGCTTCAAGTCTGCAGGCTCAAATGCATACTTGACATTGCCAACATATGGATGTCTCAAAGTTACCCCAAGACCCATGTCCAAAGCCAAATTAATGACATTGACCTCAAAGACCTAGCTCTCCTACAATGCTCTCCCTTGTGAATGGTACCAACATCTATCCAATCACAGAAGCCAGAAACTTAGAAAATCTTGATCTCTCTCCCCCTCTTCCTTAGCCATCAAGATATCTCGCAGATTTTGTTTCCTACAATTTTCAAACCCATACCACTGAACTGTTATCACTCACTCATTTTTTAAATTTTTTTTTGTTTTTTATTTCTATTTATTTGAGAGCAACAGACAGAGAAAGAGGATGACAGAGAGAGAGAGAGTGAGAGAGAGAGAGAGGGAGGAAGAGAATGGGCGCTCCAGGGCTTCCAGCCACTGCAAACGAACTCCAGATGCGTGCGCCCCCTTGTGCATCTGGCTAACGTGGGTCCTGGGGAATCAAGCCTCAAACCGGGGTCCTTAGGCTTCACAGGCAAGCGCTTAACCACTAAACCATCTCTCCAGCCCTATCACTCACTCTTGTCCACGAACTACCATTTCTCACTTGGTCTCTGAGTCCAAACATTAGCTCATGTTTCTTTTTTTTTTTTTTTAATTATTTTTATTTATTTGAGAGAGAGAAAGAGAATGGGCACACCAGGGCCTCCAGCCACTACAAACGAACTCCAGAAACATGTGCCATCTTGTGCATCTGGCTTTACGTGGGTCCTGGGGATTTGAACCTGGGTCCTTTGGCTTTGCAGGCAAGTGCCTTAACCACTAAACCATTCCTCCTGCCCAAGTTCGTGTTTCTTTCTGAAGCATTCCTGTCATCACAGAACAATGATGTCTAGTTGTACATCATGTCACCCCTCACCCTTACTTCCCCTCCTCTCCATCCTCACTGTACGTTGCCCCAGCAATCACCTCCATAAATTCCTAAAATAAATTACAAATCTGTAAAATGGGCTGCTAGGGATGGCCGGGTCAGGGCAAAAATCAATGTCTCCTGGTCACCTCCCTCCGATTCCTGCTTGCTCTCTGTGCTCTGGCCACACTGGCTTTCCTCCGGCCCTTTACATTATCTTATTCCAGTTCCTCCCGCATCCTAGAATTCACATAGTCTGCCTACACCTGTTGACCTGGCTTCTAGCCTATACAACTTTGAGATGTTGGCTCACTGCATGTCTAAAGGGAAACTGTATGCCCCCCTGCCCCCTACCCCACCCCGAGTGCTGTTTTTTAGGGCTGATCCATAGTAACTCGCTTCTACTGTTGCTCTTTTCTCTTTCTTTTTTTCGAGGTAAGGTTTCACACTAGCTCAGGCTGATCCTCCTACCTCTGCCTCCTGAGTGCTGGGATTAAAGGCGTGCGCCACCACACGCAGCTCACTGCTGCTCTTATTCATGACGGTCTCCTCCAAACCTTTAGGCTCTGTGATGTCAGGGACTCACCCCACTCCCCACCTCAGTTGGCACAGAGCCAGGCACATAGTAAACCACAGAAGACACATCTACCGAATGGCTGAATAAACCAAAGAAGTGTTGTGGTGGGTTCTGAAAATGAAGGAAGAATAAATAAGACATAGAACTTCCCAGAAAGCAGCTCATAAACTGGGAATAAGACTGGGAATATGAGAGGATGACAAAAACAGACCCAGCTTGTAACAGGGTGATGAACACCTAACAGAGGAGCCGGGCTGTGTACCCAGAGGAGATGGGGATGCCTGAGATCAGCTCACCTGCCCCCAGGTGAAGCTCAGTCCAGGGGTCTGTTGACTGATCTGCCACTCCCATAGGGACCCCCCCCCCCTCGCCGAGTCACCAGAGTCCTAGACAACCCTGGGATGTTCTGCCATCCCCTGGATCTTAGCTATGGCAATGCCTCTCTCTACATTGCCACATGTGCTCAGGGGCAAGGTGGGCATGCTTGGGGGCCTGCATGAGAATGCAGCATTAGAAAAGGCTCCGGGAGCACTAAGAGTCAATACGGAGCATAGTTGTCGGTAGGGCTTCTGGTGCCTTCTGACGGTGATCTCATCATATCCTCAGACCAACCCTAGGGCAGCCGGTGAAGGGTAACGGTGTTTCTCCCCGTTGGACAACTGGGGACACTGAAGTCAATAGAAATCACTTGACTTGGCTGAGGGATGGGAACAGCTTAGGGACGGAACTTGGAGAAACTCCAAGGTCCTCCCTCTCTGTCGGATCAGTGGGCAGAGAAGGGCTCCCGAAGCAGAAGGCATGCTTGCACGGGAGCCTGCACTGTTTATTCACTGTGGTACACAGTACATTTCATTCAGACCACAGCATATTCAAGTAGATTTGAATAGACAAGTAGGCAAGGCTGGGAGAGATCATCTGACTCAACACCCTGGTGGTACAAAGAAAGAAACAAAGGCTTGTGCGATGAATTTCCTGTATGTTCCCTGTCCCTTTTCCAGGTCCTCCTAATGTCAGGTGCTAGAAGCTGTCAGCCGTCTACCCAGATTTCTTCTCCCCTTCTTTGCCTATGCGGCTAAGCTACCTTTCCCAGCTTCCTTTGCAGTTTGGTGAACCGTATCACCATTGTTTGCTTCACTGGAATGTCAGAGGAAGTGAGGCATGCCTCTTCCAGGCCTGGCCCGTCAAAGCTTCTCCTGCTCACATTCCCATGCTCCTGTTCTGTTTGTTTTAAGGTAGGATCTCACTCTAACCCACAATAACCTAGAACTCACTCTGTAGCCCAGGATGGCCTCAAACTCATTGTGATCCTCCTACCTCAGCCTCCTGGGTGCTGGGATTAAAGGCAAGAGCCATCCATGCCTGGCCTGGCCAGGAGTCTTATTTATTACTTCAACCTAGCTTAAGCTAAGTCTAACATGAGCACAGGCAGGGACACCCCTGTAACGGCTCTGATTCCATGCAGTATTGGGTGGCAGAGACATTGGGCTCCCACCAATTTTGCAGTCAGCCATTTTGCACGCCGGCTTCCTGTGTCATTCTAGGTCCACGGACTCCCAAGGCTGAATTGGCTCTGACAAGTTGTGGCCGGTTGGAATGTAAAATATCCCCCACGGCCTCACGTGTTTGTGATGAAGCCCCACACTTCATTCCCCGCAGGTGGAGCCCTTGGGGAGTGGAGCCTTGCTGGAGGAGGTGTGTCGGTAGGCGCAGGCCTTGGGATTTTTTTAAATTTTTTTTTGTTCATTTTTATTTATTTATTTGAGAGTGACAGAGAGAGAGAGAGGCAGATAGAGAGAGAGAGAGAGAATGGGCATGCCAGGGCTTCCAGCCACTGCAAATGAACTCCAGACACGTGCGCCCCCTTGTGCATCTGGCTAACGTGGGTCCTGGGGAATCAAGCCTTGAACCTGGGGTCCTTAGGCTTCAAGGGCAAGCGCTTAACCGCTAAGCCATCTCTCCAGCCCTAGGCCTTGGGATTTTATGGTCCAGCCCCTTGCCAGTGCTAGCCAGCTCACTCTTGCTGCTTCCCTCCTAGCTGATATGTGACAATGTGATGCTAGCTTCCTGCTCGTGCAATGCTTTTCCCACCATGACGGAGCGTCCCCTCAAAACTGTAAGCCAAAGCAAGCCCTTTCCTTTCGCAAGTGGTTTCTGGTTGGGTGTTTTGTTTTGTCTCGGCGATCAGAGGTAACTGCTACAGGGGTCATCTGCTTTATCCCCGTGACTCTATAGAGGAGCTCTTCGAAAGCATCCAAGATGACTTAGGAACACCTTGTCTAGATTTTCAGACCCTGAAACACTACAAATGTGCTGAGTCACCCGTTTCATTCTCCCTTGCCCCCGTGCCAGATTGTCTTCACTGAATCCTAAAACATTAGAGGCTAGGACACGTCTGTTAAATTTCTGTTATGCTTCCCTTCTCGTTGCTGGGGCAAAGCACTCAACCAACAGCAGCTGATGGGAGGAAAGGATTTGTTTCTGGCTTACAAGCTTAAAGGGGTGCTCCATGATGGCAGGGGACAGGATGGCATGAGCAGAAGTTGGACATCGCCTCTGCCACAGCGGGTGGCACACTCCAGCACGGGAGAGTGTGCCAAACACTGGCTGCGGGGTGGGGGGGGCGCTGGCTATAACACCCACAAGCCCGCCTCCAGCAAGGCTCCGATTCCCAAATTGCCACTAGCTGGGAAGCCAAGCATTCGGAACACTATTTTATGGGGGAATACATGATTTAAACCACAACTTCTTGGTGATCGCCTAGGAAGAATCTGCGTATAGATGAGGGTGCCAAGGCCCACATCACAGTCAGGTAGCAGAAAAGTCAGAGACGCCAAGGTGTTCACCAAAACGGCTGCGCCTCGCAAGGTTCTATCCTGCCTCCGACTCCCTTGGTGCACCAGATCAGCCCTAGCAGGTTCTCATTGTCTCCCCCACTCCTGCCCACTGGTTAAACCCTACCCAGCTGCCAGTCACTGCGAACTTGTCAGCTGACCCAGAAGACTGAAAGGTTAAAGATAAGCCTGTGGTGCTTAAAGGGCGGGGCAGGTGGCTCTGCACATTGCCCCTTGGGTGTGGGTAGTGAAGCAAGATCTCCAGTGGGCTTTCTCAGGACTCAAGAAGCCTGAAAGGACCCTGAAACCTCAAACCTACTGGGGTGGCTGGAAGGTTGAGTCTTGCTTTCTGTGCTAGGCAGGGAGGGAGTAGCAGTGACCAGGACCTCAAACAGTGTTCTGACCTACTGGAGCTTTTCTGGCTGGGTCTGGGCCACTTTGCACGCCCCCCCCCCCACCGCCTGTTAACCTCGGAGCTATATCCAGAGAAGTTGAGCTAGAGCCTTAAGAGGGAACTGAGTTATTTACAGGGACAGTTACTGCTTGGGACTTTCTTAGAAGGATCTACGAATTCATGTGAGACATGCAAAGTTGGTTTTGTTTTGTGGTTCTATAAATCAAACCAAAATCTTTACCCCTTACTCCCTCACTTAAGGTGAGCTTGTTTTATAGGTAGTACCTTTAGGTTTTCTGCCAAATGACCCCCCTTATACTCAGTCACCAGAAAGTGGGTCTCAGCCCCATCTGTAGTGGCCCTGGACACCATGATCTCCGCCCGTTCCCCTGGACATGGGTCACGGAAGCCTGGAGCTGTCAGACGCACAGAGAGGCAGGAACGTGGGAGAAGAGGCAGGCCTGGATGTCGCCGCCCAGGTTTTCATGAGCATCTGGTAGTCAGACGAGGGAACACGGACACATCTGACTACATCCCCCAAGGGGTTGTGCTAATCCTTTTGACTGAAACGTCTGAATTATTGCACCTTCTATATTAGGAGATAGGAATGAAGTCACAAAGTCACTCACAGATAATCTATCTTTGGATCCAGTTTTAGAATCTTGAGCAAGTTATTTCCCCATTTCGAGGTCCTCTTTCTTTATTTATAGTCCGAAATTCTAGACATTTTACTATTTGTCTACTGGGAGGGAAGGCACTTGTAGGCACACATGGTGCTTTGTTTACAAAAAAAAAGACCCCAAAAACAAGGGTTTACATTGAATGCACCTCTCCCTAAAGCTTTCTTTTCAACGTCAATGTTGGCTGTACATCATTTCGTTTAACTTGCAAACCTGCTGCCCTTTTCCTGATTATGAATGTGCCGAGCCTGAAATTCACAGTTTTCTTTTCCCTGTGGCCTGTCTGGGTGTCCTGGCCGTGACATCTCTTGAAGAACACTGCTGTGAGCCAAAGTCAGTGGTTGGATGGGAATGGAATCAAGGCTTGGGAAAACTGGGGAAGATGCAGATTTCCAACTATGTGCCAGAGGGCGAGGAGCAGGCTTTGGCAGAAGCAAACCAAACTGGTGCAAACCTGGACAGTGTGTGTGTGTGTGTGTGTGTGTGTGTGTGTGTGTATGGGGTGGAGAGGGGGGGAGGAAGGGCTCGAACCCTTACCTACGGGCCTTCCCTGTCCGATCGCTAGGTTTACTCTAGCACTGACCACTCTGCCAGCCCCTTCTTTCCCCAAACCCGCAGCTGTGCGGTTAAGGCTGGGAAAGTGGCTCTGGATAGTGAAGGCTCCTAGGCTCTGATGTTTTGGTTGTTTTTTTGTTTTTTTTTTTAAACTTTTCTGCAAAAAGCAAACCAATGCTCTGGGCGTGTGCTTTGTGACAAAAGTTGCGGCGGGGGTGGGGGGGGGCCGGAGGCGGGCTTGACCTCACCACTACCCCGGGGTCCAGGCCGCTTGCCTTGGGGCCGGGCCCCCTCCCACCCGCCCCCTTTCCTGCCCTCTCCCCGCCCCGGGGTGTGCGGGGGGGGGAGCCCCGTGATGTCAAGCCCCGGGGGATGGGTGGATGGATGGATGGGTTGGGGTGGGTGGAGGGAAGCCGTCCGCCTCGCCTCGCCTCGCGGCCCGCCCGGGCTCATTAGCATGTGGCCGCGGCGGGGGCCGCCTCCCGCGGCCCGCACAACTTTTGAGGTCCCGGAGGAGCGCGGCGAGCCTCACTCGGCGCCCTCGGCCCGGCCGCCGCCCGCTTCCCTGGGCTCCGCAGCCCGCGCGCCGGGCATGTGAGCGCCAGCGGCCGGCTGCCCCGCCACCATGGCCCCGCCGCGCGCCGCGCGCTGGCCGCCGCCGCCGCCGCCTTCGCCTTCGCCCTCGCCGCTCGTGCTGCTGCTGCCGCCGCTGCTGCTGCTGCTGCCGCTGCTGCTGCTGCTGCCGCCGCTGCCGCCCGCCGTCCCCGCGGCGCGGGCTCCGCCGTCCTCCCCGGCCCGACGCGCGCTCCTCCCCGGAGGCGCGGGGCCCGTGCGCGAGCCGCCCCGCGGGCCTGCGCTCCCGAGCCGCGCACACACGATCCCGGGCCCCGGAGCCGTCACCGGCAAGGGACGACGCTCCCACCGGGTCCCCCGACACGCGGGTGAGTGGCGAGACACAGAGAGAGAGAGAGAGGGTCCCGGGCTTGGGAAGGGAATGGTGTGTGTGTGTGCGTGGATACTTTCGGGGCCGATCCCGGGGCTCCGATTGCCCCGTGCGCCTGGGGGGTGTCCCCCCCCCCCCGAGCTCTCCTCCACCCAGACAGGCTGCGAGCGAGGGGCGCTTTCGGTGCAACCATCCGCGCCCGCCCTCCCTTCCCTTCCTCCTTCCCTTCCTTCCTTTCCCTCCCGCACTGGCTTGGGAAGAAACTTCTGTCTCACGGGGAGCCCCCGTATCCCAGCCAGCCACCACCACCACCAACCCCCCCCCCAAAAAAAGAAAAAGACCTCCCAGAGCGTCTCCCACCTCGGGCACGGGGTGCTGGGGGGGCCCGGGGGTGGGAAATGACTTGCGTCTGCGGTTGCCCAATTCCGTAAGAGCTGGTCTCTCTAAGGTACTGACTTTTGTTTTTTGCAGCGCAACTAAATAGCGGATTTTCCAAAGGGCGCCCGCACTTCGGAGGTGGTAGCCCGGGACAAAGGACGCAGTTTTAAAACAAAACGTTCTGCCGTTCAACTCTTTTAAGAACGGAGGAACTTGGGGCTGGGGGGTGGGGGCGATGCTGCGAGGTTGTACCCCTGCACCCTGCCCGGGTCCACACTGCCCCCCGCCCCCCGGGACGATTCCTCCTCCTTCCCCCTGCCTTTCCTGCCATCGCGCTGCCGCCTTGGTGACCCCTCCCTGCTTGCCTTTGTTTCCAGCTCCGTTTCTTTTTTTTTTTTTTCCCCTGCTCTGGAAGAAAATGTGGAGGTCCATGGTAATGTCACCGTGACCTTGGCCGTGTCCTCTCTTTTGGATCTCAGTTTCTCCCATCTGTGAAATGGAAGTAATGACCGATCCCCCCCTCCCCTCCCCTCCCGCGCCTTCTACTGATGATGTTGACAAAAATGAAAGTAAAAATAATAGAAAGTGCCCTGAACAAAGTCAGCACCCGTGGTGGGTGACAGCCCTGACGCCGTCAGGGTGTCCCAGGGAGGCTTGGTTGTTGCTACCCTGGACGTCGATTTGGAGTTTGGGGTCAAGGTTGATGGAGGGAGGTCTCATTCAATTCCCTTATGTTTCTCAAATGTCACAGACTTTCTTTGAATTTGCGTCAACCCTACAACCCAGAGGTGTTTTCTAAAATTAAATAAGAAGAGTGTTTTGTTTTGTTTTTGGTTGTTTTTTTTTTTTTTTTAACCCTAGGAGAAACCTTCAAGCCCAAATTTAACAGTAACTGTCATCACTGCAGACTGCCTTGTAAATGTCTAAGTCACTGGCTCCAAACAGAAACAAACAAGAAAGAAAGGAGAGGAGAAAAAGCTTTGAGAGCCCCGCAGAAATGCATGTGCTTTTGAGTTCCAGGCGAAGGAGTCAAGAACTTAAATGGACCTATTTGCTGATTTTCTCGGAGTAGGAAAGCAACTGGCAGATAGTGTTTTATAAGGTTTCCTGGTAGACAGTGATGTTCGAGGAATTGGCAAGCTCTCAGGACCCGGAGGCAGTTGTCTCTGCTTGGTACTCAGGCCTTATTAGCTGAGGGGCCCATCTTGTGAGGGGATATGGGGCGAGGATGCTGGTTAACTGGGCCCGGGGACTGAGGAGGCTGGCATAGGAGTCTCCTTGTGGCTGGGAATGCCCACAGCTCATACAGAGGTGGGTGTAACAGAGAGCAACTACACAGGTAGTCCGATTGAGGGAAAACAAGATATGAATTGGGGCGTTATGTGACTCACTTTCCTAGAAGCCGTGCTCTGGGCCCCTGCAGCGCTCCCTGTTTGATTCATTTTGGAAGTGAGTGTGAGAGTCAGCTAGGGAGGAGTAGTCCAGACTTCTTAGGGTGGTCTCTCTGATCTCCTGTGCTCCTGGCAGATCCATCACCCATGGATTGAGTACTTGCCCTTACTTTGGTCTAAGGCCCAGTATCAGGGCCGGGATGTTTAAAAGGTGAGATTAGGGCTGGAGAGACGGCTGAGCGGTTAAGGTGCTTGCTTGTGAAGCCTAAGGACCCACGCTCGATATAACCCAGGACCCACGTAATTACGCCAGCTGCACTTGGTGGCACATGCGTCTGGAGTTCATTTCATTTGCAGTGGCTAGAGGCCCTGACGTACCCATTCTCTGTCACTCTCTCTCTCTCTCCTTCTCTCTGTTTCTCAAATAAATAAGTAAATACCTGTTGAAAACTTCTAGAAGTTTCTAGTGTGGCTGAGGATCCAGGCATCATCCGTGTTTGGTTTCTGGTTGTGCCTCAGACAAGGTTACTTAAGGTGGGGGGGGGGTAAAAAAAAAAAAAGACATGGCAAACAAGAAAAGCAACATTTGGTGATTTCAGTGAGTCAGAATTCTGTAATAACCTCTGAAGATTTTGCCGGCCCATTTCGAATGGCTACCGCGCGCACATGGCTAGTTACCAGGACTTATTTCACAAGACAGCCGTCTCAAGCTGGAAGGGTCTGAGAGGTCCTCTTAGCATACAATGGGCCCCGACAGATGGTTGTCCACACTCTGCATGCACAGCTTTGTGTTTGGGGACGTGGTTACTCCTGCTAATTATGAGCCTTGAGTCTTATTAACAATGTGCTTCATCTCATGGTTGGGGGGGGGAGGGGAATGCCTGTCACCCCTTCTTGCCGTGGGGGGGGGGGGTGCCGGTTTCCTGCTTTGGGTTTCCAAATACACCCCTGTGAGTGGCAGAGACCAGAGATGTCTCCCCTCCACCCCACCCCTCAGGAGGCCATTTCTAGCTCTTTTCCTCCTCCTGGCAGAATTCAAGGCCCTCACTGTTGGGTAGCTGTGTTTGTATTCCATTTGTGGGTTGTTTGCCCTTCTTACCCCATTAGTCCCAGGAGAGCAGCCCCCTGTTTGTAGAGCCATTGTTTGGTTTCTTGTGCCCACCTGCTACCCTGCCGGCTGCTCAGCTGCCATCCATGCTGAGGGTGAGACTCGCTTTCCTCCTGCTTTACCCGACCCTGTCCCCTGCCACAGCTCCAAGCCGAGTTCCAGGTTTATCTGCCTTGATTTTTTTTTTTTTTTTTTCCCCCAGTTCACGGGGCATGCTTTCATTGTGAGATCTGCAGATGGTGGGAAGGTCGGGGGGGGGGGGAGGGCTTAAATTATAATGAAAATCCATGCACAAGGAAAAGAACTTTCCCACCCAAAGGGGAAATGACGCTAAGTAGCTGAGCAGCCGTCCAAAGGAATAATAATCTTAGAAAAATGCAATTCCCTAGAGTAAAAAGAAGAACTTTGAGCCCAGCCCCTTCTGAGCTGTTAAATAGCCGTCGCCTGAATTGCATTAGCTTTTGTGGGCCAGTTTTTGTCATTTAACTTGGCTACCTACAGCACCATTACAAGTTTCTGTGAAGGCTGGGTTGGGCAAGATACGGGGGTAACCTCCCCCGCCCCCCCACCCAGCACAGGGCAGAGTGAACTTGCCCAGGAACGTAGCCTCTCCTGGCAGAGGTTGGGGGCTACTTGGAAAGCCTGCTTGCTTGATGGAGGGTGCCCCAAGTAGCAGGAGGAACTCTGTGGGCCATGTGTTTTGAAAGCCACATCCCTTGTGCCCTGGCTTCCCTGGGCACGTGTGCAAATGCCAGGTTGATGTGTTCTGCCCAGGACCTGACCGGTGTGGGCAAAGGGAGACTGCACTGTCCTGCTCAGTGCCAGTGGGTGGTTACTCCTCCTGGACCTGGAGGGGACAGGAGCCTCTGTCCTCCTGGTTGGTGTCTCTCTCTTCTTTCTGGTGGCCCTGCCCAGCCCCCAGCTGGCTGAACGTGTCCGTGTGCAGAAGACGCTGGAAAAGCAAAGACAGATGGCAGTTCCTGAGCTACTTACCGCCTTCTTCTCTTCCCTCTGCCCCCAGCATCTTGTCTGTCATAAATGGGAAGGTTGAAGCGGCAGTAAATATCTTCGAAGAATCCTAGGGAGGCGACAGGGACGGAGACTAGCTCTGGTCCCTTGGTTATGACTGCTAGCCTTTGAGCATCTCTGTGTGCTTTTGCATCCCTTATCCGGTTTTACCCTCCACCAATCCCACCAGAAGTGTTGTTTCCCTCGTATAGTCATGGACAATGAAATCTAGTGAGGTTAACTCACAAGGGACCTGAAGAGGCAGGATGCAAACAGATTTTTGACCAAATCCATTTGCCCGTTCCACACTATCGTGAAGGTCTCAGTTTTCTCATCTGTAGAATGGATCAACAGTTGTTCTCAATCTCCAAAAGCCTCAATAGCGAATCCTCTGTCTCGCTGCCTTCCTCAGGCCCTTGTTCTTGCCTTATTGTACAGATTAGGGACCATGATTAGGAAGAGGTGGCAATGGTGATACTGACAAGCCCCATGGGGCAGTGGCTGATGGCATGTGACATTTGTCAGTTATTCTGAGTACCTGTTCTGTGGAGGAAGAACTTAGATGATGTCATTTTAATGTGTGTGCCCTCTTCTGCCCATTTGCTTTCTATTTTTTTTAATATTTTATTTATTTGAAAGAGAGAGAGAATGGACATGCCTGAGCCTCTAGCCACTGCAAATGAACTCCAGACACATGTGCCACCTTATGCGGCTGGTTTACATGGGTCCTGGGGAATCAAACCTGTGTCCTTTGGCTTCCCAGGCAAGCACCTTAACCGCTAGGCCATCTCTCCAGCCCCTGCCCACGCACTTCTTTACCTTGTATAGACAGAAACGAAGACACTTTAATCAGCCCTATCACCTGTATTTTGTGGGAGTATGGCAGACGTCTCCATCTGTGTCCCCTTTGACTGATTCATAAATCATAAAATACTTATTGAGGCCTGACTATATGTCAAAAGCTGTACCAAGGGACACGGCCGGTTGTAGGCACATCTGTGATGCCCCCAGGAAACATCTTGTAGGAGCACAACCGTCAGGGAGGTAGAAAGTGAAGTTATGATGTGGGAATGATTCATAACTGAAGAAAGGGCACAAGATTGTGCTGACCGGAGGAATGGTGTGGACACAACAGGCTGTGGCATGCAGCGGTGGGTGGGTGGGTGGAGACATGCAGAGGCTGGTTGGTCTCAGCAGAATCCCAAGTGTTGAAAAGCTTTACTGGTTTTGTGTTTCTTTGTTTTAATGTAAAAATAATGAGCATCATTGCGACATTTTCCTACGTGTATACCATTGTACTTCTCTCATATTCATCCCCATTATTCTCTTATTCCCATCTCACTGGCTCCCTTCCTCTCTCACATAGGTCCCCTTCTATTTTCATGCACATATATGTACACACATACATACATACACACACACACACACACACATCTGAATTCCCCATACTATATGAGAGGAAACTTACTAATACTTATTTCACTTAACATCGTGATCCAGTTCCATGCTTTCCCCTGCAAATGACATAATTTCATTCCTTTTTGTGGCTAAGACTCTACGTGTGTGTGTTCCATTCACACGTTGGTTCTGTATAAACTTAGGACTTTTTACATAGAGGTGGTCAACAGCCAGGAAGTCTAAACAAGAGGACTTGGGGAGATAAATTGAAATCTAAAACAACTAGTCATTGAACCACAAACCTGGAAAAAGGAGTAGGCCCTTTATGGAGGTTCCTTGGAGGCTTGTCAAAGGTATTTGTCTCATCCTGTCCACCCACAGTAAGGAGTCCTAAGCCCCTCCTGGCCTCATGGGAGCAGAGTTGTTGGTGCGTTCATGTGTATTTGGACTTGGTGCTGGAGTCTCACCGATGAACCATAAGGCAGGTCTGCCTCACTCCAGCCCAGTAATTATTTTGGAGTTTGTAGAATGCTGGTGAGCACTGGACCCATGCATTGAGATGAAAAGACTAAAAATGGCATGAACTGGAGTGGGAGGGGCCAATGGAAATTGAAAGGAGAGATGTGCAAAGGCCCTTTAAGAGTCAAGCAGGAGACGGGCGTGGTGGCGCACTCCTTTAATCCCAGCACTCGGGAGGCAGAGGTAGGAGGATCGCCTTGAGTTTGAGGCCACCCTGAGACTCCATAGTGAATTCCAGGTCAGCCTGAGCTAGAGTAAGACCCTACCTCAAAAATCACAAACAAACAACAACAACAACAGGGCCAAACAGGGGGTCTGGGTAGAGAGGAAGAACAAAGACCTGAGGTCAATCCCCAGCACCCCCGTTAAAAAAACCAGGTGTGGGTCTGGAGGGATGGCTTAGTGGTTAAGGCGTTTGCCTGCAAAGCCAAAGGACCCAGGTTTGATTCCCCAGGACCCACGTCAGCCAGATGCACAAGGGGGCGCACGTGTCTGGAGTTGGTCTGCAGTGGCTGGAGGTCCTGGCATGCCCATTCTCTCTCTCCCTCATTCTCTGTCAAATATATAAAAATATATTTAAAAAAAAAAACACCAGGAGCCGGGCGTGGTAGTGCACACCTTTAATCCCCAGCACTTGGGAGGCAGAGGTAGGAGGATCGCTGTGAGTTCGAGGCCACCCTGAGACTCCATAGTGAATCCCAGTCAGCCTGTGCTACAGTGAGACCCTACCTCGAAAAAACAAAGCAACAACAACAACAAAAAAAAACCCAGGTGTGGTCACATGTGCCTGAACCACGTGAAGTAGACAGAGACAGAAGAATCTCTGATGGACAAACTCCAGGTCCATCTCAAGAAAATAGGGCAGAAGAGTGATAAGGGACATCAAGCAACCGAGCCCAGAGCAGCCAACATGGAGATTCTGTGCTGGTATTTGGGGGGGGGGGTATGTGCTATATCGAGGAGTTATCCTGCTGTTAAGGAAACGCCTACTGCTGCTACTTTTTATTGTAAAGAGGGCAGCAGGCTTCAGAGGAAGAATCCTGGGGCCCTTTTTGACAATGGGAGCTGAACTAGAGGGAAGTCAGGCTCGGCCTGGAAGAACAGTTGTGGAAACCACAGGAAGAGTAAGTAAGTGGCTTTGGAGATGGAGAAATGGCTTAGCTTTTAAGGCGCTTGCCTGGGAAGCCTAAGAGCGATTGTTCCAATCTCCATGTCCCAATTATAGCCCTACGCAAAAGTGGCGCAAGAGTGCAATGTCGCACACGCGCACAAGGGGGCGCATGCGTCTGGAGTTTGTTCACAGCAGCCAAAAGGCCCTGGTGTGCCCATTCTCTCTCTCTCTCTCTCTCAAAAAATATTAATATTTTTAAAAAAGAAAGAGGGCCTGGAGAGATGGCGTAGCGGTTGAGGTGTTTGCCTGCAAAGCTAAAGGACCTCGCTTCGATTCCCCAGGACCCACGTCAGCCAGTTGCACAAGGTGGCACATGCGTCTGGAGTTCATTTGCAGTGGCTGGAGGCCTTGACTTGCCCATTCTCTCTCTCTCCCACCCCCCTCTCTCAAATAAATAAATAAAAAGAAAGTTTAAAAAAAGAAAGAAAGAGAGAGAAAGAAAGAAAGAAAGACTAAGTGGCTTTGCCCCGGTGGAGACAATCATTTGGAGGCTGCCTGCGGATTAGCAGAGTGCAGTGCAGTTTCCTGTGAAACCTGATGGCCTGTTAGCCTGTGGGTGAGAGTAAGTTAACATGTCTCTGCTTGAACTTGTCCTTTCCTCCTGGTAGCATCCCAGTTAACAGGAACGGGGAGACTGAGGCTAAGGAAAGGCCATTACATTTGCTTCTGAGCTGTTTGCTGGGGACTGACCAGCGTGACATGCGTGGACGGTAGCAGATGTCGGCCTCCCATGGTCAGGCTGGCTAGTGAAATGGAAAAGGGAAATCATAGAGACCCAGAATCCTCGATTCTAACCCCCAGACCTGATGTCATTTCCCAACTCTTGCCACGTCAGGAGTTGGCAGCACCACCCACCTACTTAACCCAGAAACCTAGAACTCACCCACCACTACCTCGCCTTCTACATTCCCTTTCTGGAAGAGAAATTCTGACTGATTCTGTTTCCAAAACGCACCAGGAGCCTCCCCTCTTCATCTCCATCATTCCTTTCTGTTCTCCCTCACCCCCTCTTGCTCTCTTTCTAGTCAGTGCTCACATGAAGCCCAAGTGATCTTCTTAAGATGGAATTCAGGTCACCTCATTCTTGGGTTTAAAGCCCTCTAAGAGCTTTGCATTATACTTGGGACAAAGTCCCAGTGTCCTTGTTGGAATAAAAGGTCTGCAGGGTACAATACTGCCACCCCTCTGGACTCTTGCTCTGCTCCCCACAGCATGCCTGGTCCCAGGACTGGTCTTCCTGGCAGCTCACAAGGGGTGCAGCAAGGTCAGGCTTTCTTCTGAGTGTCCTGGAGGCTACTGCTGTGCACACCAGACAGGGCTTTGTTTTGCTTTGCCTTGGTTGGTGGCGGTGTGCAGGATCTTACCATGTAGCCCAGGCTGGCCTCAAGCCCGGGGTCCTCTTGCCTCCAGGAGACCAAGTGCTAGGAAGTACAGGCACACCCACCATAGCCAGTAGACAGGGTTTTAAAAAATTTTATTTTCAGGGGCTGGAGAGATGGCTTAGCGGTAAGGCATTTGCCTGCAAAGCCAAAGGATCCCAGTTCGATTCTCTAGGACCCACATAAGCCAGACGCACAAGGGGATGCATGCGTCTGGAGTTCGTTTGCAATGGCTTGAGGCCCTGGCACACCCATTCTCTCTCTCTCTCTCATAAATAAATAAATAAAAATAAATATATTTAAATTTTTATTGTTTAAAAAATATTTTATTTTTATTTAGTATTCATTTGAGAGAGAAAGTGGAGGGGGGAGAGAATGGCTGTGCCAGGGCCTCCAGCCACTGCAAACGAACTCCAGAAGTGTGTGCCCTCTTGTGCATCTGGCTAATGTGGGTCCTGGGAATCTAACCGGGGTCCTTTGGCTTTGTAGGCAAACGCCATAACAGCTAAGCCATTCCTGCAGCCATAAAATTTTATTTTTATTTATTTATTTATGTGAGAGCGAGAGAATGAATGGGTACGCCAGGGTCTTCAGCCACTGCAACTGAACTCCAGATGCATGAGCTACCTTGTGCACCTGGCTGACGTGCGTCCCGGGGAACTGAACGTGGGTAATCAGGCTTCATAGGCAAGTGCCTTAACCGCTAAGCCAGCACCTCTGGGCCATTTTTGTTGTTGTTGCTGTTGTCTTTTGTATGTATTAAATTCATTCTTGTCTTAGAAACTTGGCACTAGGTGCTTCCTGCCTGTAGCATAAGGTGCCTACAAGGGAGACCAGCTAGAACACATGCCGTAATGCAGAACTGCCTGGACCCAGCGTTGGTCTTCCAGGTAGGCCGCAAAGACTGTAGCAAGGTCAGCTTTTCTTCTCAGTGTCCAGGAGGCTGCTGGGCAGGGCTTGTCCCACGCGTTACGTAGGGATTTAGCTATGAGATCCCTTAAGAAGCTGCAAACCCATCAGCGAAATCTACAGAGACTGCTGAACATGGACACGTCCTTCTTACTTCGTACTTAGACTCTGGGGTACTTGCACTTCTTGGTACTAGGCTGGCTCTCCTAAAAGTGCACAGGTCAGGTAGCATGGCAGATGGGCATGACCCTGTGTGTCCACCTCCGGGGACTACTGGTGGCTACTGGGACATGAGAGAGGCTCCAACCTTGGTAGACACCCGAAAAACAAATGTGCACAACACTATGCGTGAAGAAGGAGATGGGCTGCTAGTTGGGAGGCAAAGAGGAAGATGGGTAAAGAGGAGGCTGTTGGGTGACCCTGCCACTTCCTTCCTTGTGTCTGAAGCGGTCAGGTTGCAGGAAGTAGTAGCAAGAATGCAGGAGGGAGATGCCCACTTGAAGCCCGAGCGGGGGAGGTGTGATCCTGTGTGTAAAGCCGGCGGCTAGTGATTGTCACATTAGGCAGGATTGAAAGCCACCCCGCTTCTCTTCCCTGGAAGGAGGGTCTGGGGCCACTGTGGCATTTGCTCCTGCCATCGGTGAGTCCTTTTTTTTTTTTTTTTTTTAAGGAATCATTTCTACAGATCGTGGCTCGAGTCTTGCTGCTCTTGCAAGCCACAGACCCGGGCTGGTGGAGGGGGAGGGGTTGTCAGGCCGCATCAGCTTAAACCCCAGGACTGCCGTTGGCCAGCTGTGGGACTCCGGAAGGTTATTTAACTTCTCTGAGCCATTGGTTTCCCATCTGTCAGAAGGACTGTTAATGGAAAGAACCCTCCCCAGGGAGTGTCAGGGCCACCTGTCCTGAAAAGCCCACTCTTTTGCTAGCCGTGCTGCTGCCCAAACCAGGGCCTGTTCACATTGATCGCTTTCTTTTTTTTTTAATTAATTAATTAATTAATTAATTTGAGAGCGACAAAGAGGCAGAGAGAGAGAGAGAGAATGGGCGCACCAGGGCCTCCAGCCACTGCGAAAGAACTCCAGAAGCGTGAGCCCCCTTGTGCATCTGGCTAACGTGGGTCCTGGGGAATCGAGCGTCGAACCGGGGTCCTTAGGCTTCACAGGCAAGCGCTTAACCGCTAAGCCATCTCTCCAGCCCTGATCGCTGTCTTGATGGCCATTCCCTCACCAGTCATACTTGTCCTCAGTGTTTCAGGACAGGGCGCAAGTTCTGAAGGCAAAGCACTCCAGTCCACGTTGCAGGCACCTCTGTTAACCTGGTCCTCCTCTACCCCGGAGCCCCTGCCGCTCTCATCTCTAGAACTCTCCATCCTTAACTTTAAACACAGAGGGGGAAAAAGAGCCCAATTTGAAGTCAGGAAAAAAATAAATAAATAAGTGCAACAACTCCTGTGTGGGACCGTGTGGGGGGTTCTTAGCACATACTTCCAGAGTGTTTGAAATTGTTGGCGGCCACCTTCAGAGGCCATGTGGAGGCCCCACAAAAAGCTCACTGGTATGGCTTTGCCACAGGCCCCAATAGATCACCTGCCTCTGTCTCCTGCATCGTTCATCAGGTGGGCTTTGAATTTTTGTCTGTTTCCAAAATGAACTGATTTCTTTATCGAAGAATTAAGATTTTGAAGAAGCCAGGCGTGGTGGCGCCCGCCTTTAATCCCAGCACTCTGGAGGCAGAGGTAGGAGGATCGCCATGAGTTCGAGGCCACCCTGAGACTACATAGTGAATTCCAGGTCAGCCTGGGCTAGAGTGAGACCCTACCTCGAAAAACAACAACAATAACACCAACAAAAAAAATGAAAGAAAGAAAGATTTTGAGGAAACTCATTGTTGAGGAAACTCAGCAGAATATACAATAGGTTCTATTGAAAATTTGCAAATTTGCGGCAGTGGTGGTCCATGCCTTTAATCTCAGCACTTGGGAGGCTGAGGTGGGAGGATTCCCATGAGTGCCAGGTCAGCCTGAGCTAGAGACCCAGCCTCAAAAAAATAAACACATGCGGCTGGAGAGATGGTTTAGCCACTAAGACACTTGCCTACAGAACTTTTTAAGAATCCTGGGTTCTAGCAGGGAGTGGTGGCGCACGCCTTTAATCCCAGCACTTGGAAGGCAGAGGTAGGAGGATCACTGTGAGTTCAAGGCCACCTGAGACTACATAGTGAATTCCAAGTCAGCCTGAGCTAGAGTGAGACCCTACCTCGAAAAAAAACAAAACAAAACAAAAGAATCCTGGGTTCAGTTCCCTAGCAGCCAGATGTACAAGGTGGTGCATACGTCTGGAGTTCATTTGCAGTGGCTAATGGCCATGGCATACCCATTCTCTCCCTCTCTCTTTTTTTACATATTTATTTATTTATTAATTGGAGAGAGAGAGAGAGAGATACAGAAATAGGGAGAAAGAGAGAGAGGGAATGGGCATGCCAGGACCTCTAGCCGCTGTGAACAAATTACAGATGCATGCGCCCCCTTGTCCATCTGGCTTACGTGGGTCCTGGAGAGTCGAACCAGGATCCTTTGGCTTTGCAGGCAAACACCTTAACCACTAAGCCGTCTCTCCAGCCCTCTTTCTCTCTCCTTCTCTCTCTACTTGCCCCCTCTCCTCTCCTCTTTCTCTCTCAAATGAATCAAATGAATAAATAAATATTGGAAACAATAAACACAAAATAACTTAGCAAATTTTAGAAAATTGAGGAATGACTACATCGCTGGAATAAGTATTGTCCTAACAGGACCTCTTAAGCGGCCCCTCCTCACCTGGGTAAGTGACTACTTGGAGTTTGTTAGGAACTATTTATATTATATTCATGCCTTGTGGGAGTGGAATGCTCCCATCTGTAGCCGCAGGCACAGTTAGGGCAGAGAGATGCCAATGGTGGTGGTCACTCAGGAGCTCTGTTGTGGGTCAATGGACTTCCGGTCTTAACTCCTTCTACTTCCTAGCTTTATGACGTGGGGCAGGTGCCTCATATCTTTATGCTAAAAGTGGAGCCAATGAATTCTCTCCTGTTTCTCAACAGGGCTTCTGAGAAGGAATAGATGATTATGTCTGTGAAAGCACTCACAAACAAAGCAAGTGATTTCAGTAATAATACATTGAGCTAACCCAGACCGCGTACACGCCCTCCGTGCTATACCCGCTTCCGTGCCTGTGAAATGGAGAAAATCGAGCCAGTTCCATTGACTTGACGGTGGTGGTTGGTGTGAGGATGAAATGAATTAGCGCACATGGGCATCCTTTGTAAACACGCACGTGCTATGTTTGCGTTAGTGCTGAATGCCTTCTGGGAACACATCAGACATTATTCTTAGTGAAACAGGGCTTCCTGAAGAAGGGTCTCCTAGAAGAATGGGTAGAAAATTACACTCGTTAAATAAATGAGCAGACCTTGTCCAAAGCACTGCATTAAGTATTATGAGTCCGGGGCTGGAGAGATCGCTTAGCGGTTAAGGTGCACTTTCTGGGAAATCGTAGCAGTCTTTTCCAGCCTTCCATCTCTTTATCCTCTCTCCTGTCTGGTTGCATCACTTCCCATCTCTTCTCTTTCTCCGGGTGAGATGTTCTTCACAGTTGCCTTGGCCTTCAACCTCCAGTTCAGCTCAGTGATCACGTGCACGGTACCTCCTGGGAGCCACGGTCTCTCATAAGAGACACAGGAATGTGACCACATGAGAGGTGTCCTAACAAGACAGGGCAGGAGTCCTGAGGGAGACCATTGTCCCTGGGGAAGGCTGGAGTTGTCTCTTGGGGGTGGGGGCTGTGAGCTGGTTCTAAGAAACAACAAGATTTTGCCAAAAGGCCAAGGCGGTATGGGGGGGGGGTGAGTGGGACCTTCTAAGTCCAGAGGAGTGTGGGACAAGGGCATGGAGGAAAGACCACTCGTGTTCATCTGCTTTCTCGGAGTGGGTGACTCCCCGAGGTATTCCTTTCCCCTCTGCAGTCCAGTGAGAAAGCCACTGGTCACATGTCTGTGGTGTCTTACTTTAAAAAAAATATATTTTTATTTATTTATTTGAGAGAGAGAGAACGGGCATGCCAGGGGTTCCAGCCACTGCAAATGAACTCCAGATGCATGCCCCACCTTGTGCATCTGGCTTATGTGGGTCCTGGGGAATCGAACCGAGGTCCTTTGGCTTTGCAGGCAAGTGCCTTAACCGCTATGCCATCTCTCCAGCCCACTTTTTTTTTCTAATATATTTTTAATTCATTTGAGAAAGAGAGAATGAGAATGGACTGCAAAAGAACTCCAGATGCGTGTGCTTTACCTGGGGTCCTGGGGAATCAAAACTGGGTCCTTAGGTGGGTCCTGTGGTGTCTTTCTTTTTAAAAAAAGATTTTATTTTTATTTTTTTTGTATTAGAGTCAGAGAGAGAGAGAGAGAGGGAGGGAGGGAGGAAGAGAAAAAGAAAGGGAGAGAATGGGCACCCCAGGGCTTCCAGCCACTGCAAACGAACTCCAGATGTGTGTACCACCATGTGCATCTGGCTTACACGGGACCGGGAGAATCAAACCTGGGTCCTTAGGCTTCATAGGCAAGCGCCTTAACAGCTAAGCCATCTCTCCAGCCCTGTGGTGTCCTACTTTTTTTTTTTTTTTTTTTTTTCGAGGTAGGGTCTCACTCTAGCTCAGGCTGACCTGGAATTCACTATGTAGTCTCAGGGTAGCCTTGAACTCATGGTGATCCTCCTACCTCTGCCTCCCGAGTGCTGGGATTAAAGGCGTGTGCCACCACGCCCGACTTGTCTTACTTTTCAACCCACAGATACAGATCCAGATACTAACATGCCACCCCTCTTCCTCCCAGACTTGCTCTCCCTTTGCTTATGGAAGCTTTCTTGCCTTTGCTAAGCTGCCACTGACTCTTCCTTCCAGCCTCTCTTCCTTCTGTGTCCCACCAAGTTGTCACGCAGGCCGTCAAGATGGAGTATCCTCACTCGTGCCATAAAGCCCATTTCTATCCAGTGTCCTTAGTGAGCTACCCACGGAGCTCCCTCTGAGAAAGCCTGGCTCTCACCTTTCTGGCTTCCACTTTCAGTCCATTACTTTCTCTGAAGATGTGTGTCTCAGCTTTGCACTTTCCTTCTGGGCTTTCATTCTTTTTCTACTTCTGATATGTTGTGGGGAATGTTTTATTTATTTATTTATGGGAGAGACAGAGTAAAAGGCGGGTAGAGAAAATAGGCACTCCAGGGCCTCCAGCCACTTGCAGATGAACTCCCGATTTATGTGCCACCCTGTGCATCTGGCGTACATGAGTACTGGGGAATCGAACCCAGGTCCTTAGGGTTTGCAGGCCAGTGCCTTAACCATTAAGCCATCTCTCCAGCCAGGGTTATTTTTTAAAAAAATTATTACTGGGCTAGAGAGATGCCTCAGTGGTTAAGGTGCTTGTCTGTGAAGCCTGAGTACCCAGGTTTGATTCCCTAGTACCCACGTAAGCCAGATACACAAGGTACCGCATGTATCTGGAGTTCGCTTGCAGTGGCTAGAGGCCCTGGTGCACCCATTCTTTCTTTCTCAAATAAATAAATAATATTTAAAAATTATTAATGTTACTTTACTTTTGATTTTGCAGTGCTGGGGATCAAACCTAGCCTCACACATATTATTCTCTATCACTGAGCCACATTCCTGACACTGATTTCTATTTTTTTTTTTTTCTGGTTATTTAAAAAAAAATTTATTTTAAAAAAACTTTTTTATTTATTTAAGAGAGAAGAGGGCGAGGGAGGGAGAGAATGGGTGTGCCAGGGTCTTCAGCCGCTGCATACGAATTCCAGATATATGTGCCACTTTGTGCATCTGGCTTACGTGGGACCTGGGGAATCAAACTTGTGTCCTTTGACTTTGCAGGCAAACGCCTTAACTGCTAAGCTATCTCTCCAGCCTGATTTCTGTATTTTTAAAAATTGGATTTTCTTTGGAATCAGACAGACTGGGTTTGACTCTTAATTTTACTATTTTCTATGTAACCTTGGGCAAATTACTTAACCTCAATCTACCTCAGTTTCTTTTTTTAAATATTTTTTATTTTTATTTATTTATTTGAGAGTGACAGGGAGAAAGAGGCAGAGAGAATGGGCGTGCCAGGGCCTCCAGCCACTGCAAACGAAATCCAGATGCATGTGCCCCTTGTGCATCTGGCTAACGTGGGTCCTGGGGAATCAAGCCTCGAACTGAGGTCCTTAGGCTTCACAGGCAAGTGCTTAACTGCTAAGCCATCTCTCCAGCCCTACCTCAGTTTCTTTATCAGACAAGGGATAAGCAGGGATAATCATGAGGGTTGTCATGGCAATAAACTAAAACAGCTCATGGGAAATCCTGGCACCTCTGGCATGAAGCACATGCTACATAGGTCATTACACAGCACATTATAATATAAATATTTAATATAGTATATTACAATTACTCTGCTCTTACATGTCTTTTAAAATTCTCTATATTCCCCTTTGGGTACATTTTTCCCGTCTGTTTTATTTCTCTTTTCATTCTCTTCAATACATTTAAAAACATTTTATTTATTTATTTAGAGAGAGAATGTGTGTGCCAGGGCCTCTAGGCACTGCAAATGAGCTCCAGATGCACGCGCCACCTTGTGTACTTGGCTTTATGTGGGTACTGGGAAACTGGACCTGGGTCCTTTGGCTTTGCAGGCAAGCGCTTTAACTGCTAAGTCATCTCTCCAGCTCTGAAAACACTAAAAACAAAACAAAACAAAAAAAACCTTAACAGCTTTTCTTCTTTCTTTAACTGGATTTTACACTCTCCCCTTTTCCCAGGCCTTAGGCCCCACTGTGAGCACCCCACCCCTCACTACACAGAGGTCTACAGAATAAATTGACTGCAGAACTTATAAAAGTCAGCCGCCAGGGCTGGAGAGATTGCTTAGCAGTTAAGGCGCTTGCCTGCAAAGCCAAAGAAAGGACCTAGGTTCGACTCCCCAGGACCCATGTAAGCCAGATGCACAAGAAAACACACGCATCTGGAGTTTGTTTGCAGTGGCTGGAGGCTTAGCATGCTCATTCTCTCTCTCTCTCTCTCTCTCTCTCTCTCTCTCTCTCTCTCCCTGCCTATTTCTGTATCTTTCTCTCTCTCTCAAATAAATAAATACACATTTTAAAAGTCAGCCACCAGCGCTGTGTAAATGTTTAGGGCCCAGGACATCTCCGCAAGTCACTCTTGCACCCACAGGCCATTTCTTCCTGCCCCTCCTCAGCACTCCTCTCCCCCTCTTCCTCCTCGGAACCAGGATGTTTTTCCTTGCCTCTTTATTGTTCGCTAACCTGGCAGGTCTCCTTTGGTGGAGCCCTGCCATGGCTTCCTCTCCGGGCATGAGCGAGCAGTGAGCCCTGCTCCCTCCTCTGTGCCGCCTCAGCTCCCAGCCGGGCATGGCGGGGGGCTGCCACCCTCAGCTCTGCCTTAGAGTTTTCCCCTTTTGCCGAGGAGCCACCTCTGCTGCCCTTCTTTTGACTGTTTACTTTTTTTTCCAAAGGGCGACAGCAGCAAAGAAAATGGAGGCAGCCAGGTTAAGTAACCTCCTAGAAACAAGGTAGACCACCCACTTCAGGAAGCCTTCCCAGTTCATTTAAACTGACTGGGTGGGAATCTTCTGACCTTTGACCCTGAGGGTTTTTTTTTTCCCCCCCCCCCCTCAAGTCCTTGAAAACAAACAAGAAAATTACTTTTAAAACAAAGAGCTAGAGCTGGAGAGATGGCACTTAAGGGGTTTGCCTGCGAACCCGAAGGACCCAGGTTCGATTCCCCAGAACCCACGTAAGCCAGATACACAAGGGGCACATGTATCTGGAGTTCGTTTGCAGCGGCTAGAGGTCCTGGCATGCCCATTCTCTCTCTGTCTGCCTCTCTTCTCTCTCTCTCTGCTTGCAAATAAGTAAATAAATTTTTTTTAAAAAAAAGAGAGAGAGCTTAAGGTCCCATGAAGGTCCTTTATCTTTCTCTCTGCATCCCTCCTTGGTGCCCACGGCCACTTCAGGGACTGTTTCTGGGAGGTGAATCTAGGACTAGGGCCTCCAGGCTGGCCCCTGGCCTAGTCTAGCTGGGCTCTGACCTGCAGATGCTCTGCCGAATAGCTGCACAGAAGCCAACTCCCTTCCCTCCCAGGGTGGAGGGTGGTGTACCTTGTCAACTTTACGCCCTTAGTCATTACAGGCGGTCCCAGGGGCACTTTAAAAAAAAAAAGAAGTCTGGCCCTCATACTTTACATCCAGACACTTCGCAGTGTGCTCGGGGGTTTTTCTTAGGGCCACTCTTTTCAGGGCAAGAACAAGGAAGGAAACGCAAGTCCCCATGCGTCCTGCACTGTCCACATGGAAGGCTGAGTCCTTTGTTCATACAAACTCATTTGGTTCCCAAATGTCCTCCGCCCAAAATCATTACATCCGCAGCAGCGTTTCAAAACACGAGCAGAGTAGGCGGCTGCCTTTCTGGGGAAGATTACAGACACACACACACACCCCTACCTTTGGGTTCCTGCCTGCCCCAGAAAATCCCACCCCTGGCCATCCAGGGCCTGAACTCCACCTTGCTAGGAAGATTCCTATGAGGGAAGGGTTAGGCTGCGAGGTGCCTGTTGGCCAAGGGCCCCACTGTCAGGAGGGGAGGCAGCCCTGGAAGAGAGGGTGAGTTCTCCCAGGGCAGTCTGTCTCTCTGGCTTTCTCATACCCCAGAGGGATTAATTTACAGTTCAGCTGCTTTAGAAGCCAAGCTCCTTGAGGCGAACTCCACATCTGAGTCATCCTTGCAACCCTTTACTGTCTTGCCTAAGGCTGGTGCTCAGTAGATAACATGCATTGTTTATTGCGGCTAAAAACCCACAGCATAAAATTTGCCATTTTTAACCCTTGGCACTTGGGAGGCAGAGGTAGGAGGATCGCTATGAGTTCAAGGCAACCCTGAGACTGACTACATAGTGAATTACAGGTCAGCCGGGACTAGAGTGAGACCCTACCTCGAAAAAAACAAAAGTAAGCCGGGCGTGGTGGCACACGCCTTTAATCCCAGCACTTGGGAGGTAGAGGTAGGAGGATCGCCGTGAGTTCGAGGCCACCCTGAGACTCCATAGTGAATTCCAGGTCAGCCTGAGCTTGAGTGAGACCCTACCTCGAAAAACCAAAAACCAAAAAAAAAAAAAAAGTAAAATATTTTATTTATGTATTTATTTATTTGAGAGAGAGGGAGAGAGAAAGAGGCAGATAGAGAGAGAGAGAATGGGCACACCAGGGTCTCCAGCCACTGCAAACAAGTTCCAGACGCATGTGCCACTCTTGTGCATCTGGCTGATGTGGGTCCTGGGGAATCGAAACTGGGTCCCTTAGGCTTCTCAGGCCTTAACTGCTGAGTCATCTCTCCAGCCCCATCTTAACCATTCCTAAGTGCCATCGAATGCCCTTGAATACAGCTACAGTGATGTCCCAAGCATCTTCAGATCCAGTTTCTTCGTCCCAAGTAGAAACTCTAAGAAATAAAGCCCATTGCTGGCTGTCCTTGAGCCTCTGGGAACCTCAGTTCAACTTTCTATCTCTATGAACTTCCTAGTCTAGGTGCTCCGTATAAGTGGAATCATACAACTCTTCATCCTTTTGGGTCTGGCTTATTTTACTTATGTTTTTAGGGTTACACTGTTGAGGGCCTGTGTTGGAATTTCACTCCTTGTAAGGCTGTACATTACCTCATTGTGTGTACTACTACATGTTGTCAATACATTCGTTCTCCAATGGACACCTGGGTTGTATTCATCTTTTGGCTATTGTGAATAATGGTGCTGTAAATGTGGGTGTGTAAGTATCTATGTGGGTCTCTTTCACTTCTTTGTTTTTTTTTTTTTTTTTTTTTTTTTTTTTGGTTTTTCAAGGTAGGGTCTCGCTCTAGCTCACGCTGAACTGGAATTCACTATGTAGTCTCAGGGTGGTCTCGAACTCACGGCGATCCTCCTACCTCTGCCTCCTGTGTGCTGGGATTAAAGGCATGCGCCACAACGCCCAGCTCCCAGGTTTCTCTTTATTATTATTATTATTATTATTATTATTATTATTATTATTATTTGTAGGATGTCACTCTAGCCAAGGCGGACCTGGAATTCACTCTGTATTCTCAGGGTGGCCTCGAACTCACAGTGATCCTCCTACCTCTGCCTCCCGAGTGCTGGGATTAAAGGCGTGCGCCACCACCCCCTGGCTTGCTTTCACTTCTTTAGGATATATACGCTGCGGTGTGGAATTACTGGATCATATAGTGACTCCATGTTTAAGTTTCTGAGGAACTTAGCTGTTTCTTATGGTGGCAAAACCATTTTACATCACTACTATCAGTGTACACGAGGCTGTAATTTCCTACATCCTCACCAACTTCTCGCTGCTTCCTTTGACCTTCCCTGATGGATAGCCATCCTCATGGGTGTGAAAATGAACAGTTTTGAGTTCATAAATGCCTTTCAGTGGCTACCTTGTGGATTTGGTCCCTAAAGATGATGGTCACTAATGACAGCTCAGCCAATGTTAGCCAGAATGAAATGCAAAGCTACAGGGTGCTAGCCAGTAGAGCAGGCCACAAGCCGTAAAGCAGTTCAGGAAGAGCTGGCTAAGCTTTGCTCTTTTCAGCCCCTCTGGGTTTCGTCTGAGTGTAAGTCCATGGGAAAGACGTTGACGTGAAGAGCTGGGCTCTGCGCTCTGCCCCGCCACCGTTTTCTGGCTTAACCTGGCTGTTGACTTCAGCGCTGAGTTTTCCAGTCTTCTGTAGTGAAAGGGGGCAAGAATTAACCCTTGTGGCTGCTACTCAGAACGCCAGGAGAATGGGTGGGATTTCTTAATGGGATCTATGAAAGCAGAAGCATAACTGTTCGTCTGGAACCCTTGTGAGCAGAGCTTGGCTCCTTTTCAGGCAACAGTCCTCACTTTTAAGACTTGACCCTCGGGCTGGAGGGATGGCTTAACGCTTAAGGTGTGTTTGCCTGCAAAGCCAAAGGACCCAGGTTCGATTCCCCAGGACCCGCGTTAGCCAGATGCACAAGGGGGCGCATGCGTCTGGAGTTCGTTTGCCTTGGCTAGAGGCCCTGGCGCACCCATTCTCTCTCTCCCTCTTTCTCTGTCAAATAAATAATTAAAAATAAAAAAAGATTTGACTCTCGGTGAGCAAGCAATTTTAGGGAAGCCATTAAGAATTACAAAGAATCTCTTTCTTGGGTATAAGACCCCATTGCTGGATCCTCCAACAACGTAGGTACAACTTAACCAAGCCCACAGCTCTTAAGAGAGCTTTTTTTTACGGGGGGCGGGGGGTGTCGGTCAAGGTAGGGTCTCACTCTAGACCAGGCTGACCTGGAACTTACTATGTAGTCTCAGGGTGGCCTCGAACTCACGGTGATCCTCCTACCTCTGCCTCCCAAGTGCTGGGATTAAAGGCGTGTGCCACCAAGCTGGAGTCAGCATGGCACTGTTACCTAAGCTCTCCTCATGAACCTTGAGCCCTAGCAATGTGACCTTCATTTTGCATCTACCAAGTGGCAGCCAAAGGACATTTCTTGACTCATGCATGCCCTGACAGCCATGGCGACCTTTTCTGCCCTTCAGCATTTACCTCCTTTCTCTCTGCTGGTCCCTACTTTTTTAAAAAGGACTTATTTTATTTCTTTATTTATTTTTATTTGACAGGGAGAGAGAGGAAGAGGCAGATAGAGGGAATGGGTACACCAGGGCCTCTAGCCACTGCAAATAAACTCCAGATGCATGTGCCATTTTGTGCATCTGTCTTACATGGGGTGGGTACTAGGGAATCAAACCTGGGTCCTTAGGCTTCACAGGCAAGCAACTTAACCATTAAGCCATCTCTCCAGCTCTGGTCTCTACTTTTTTTTCTTTTCTTAATGTTTATTAACATTTTCCATGATTATAAAAAATGTCCCATGGTACTACCCTCCCTCCCCCGACTTTCCCCTTTGAAATTCCATTCTCCATCATATCCCCTCCCCTTCTCAATCAGTCTCTCTTTTATTTTGATGGCATGATCTTTTCCTCCTCTTATGATGGTCTTGTGTAGGTAGTGTCAGGCACTATGAGGTCATGGATATCCAGGCCATTTTATGTCTGGAGGGAGCATATTGTAAGTCCTACCCTTCCTTTGGCTCTTACATTCTTTCCACCACCTCTTCCGCATTAGACCCTGAGCCTTGGAAGGTGTGATAGAGATGCTACTCAGTACTCCAGTCACTTCTTTCCAGCCCTATGATACCTTCTGGATTGTCCCAAGGTCACTGCCATCTGAAAAGAGAAGATTCTCTACCCAAAGTGAGAGTAGCATTAATATAAGGGTATAAATATTAAGAAAAGTGCTTACTGGGCAGTTTGATAAGCATAGTATATACATTTTTCCAGACATCAGCAGATGTTATACCCCTAGGGCTCATGACTACCCCTGTTTTAAGTTTTCAGTATCAGGGATGTATTCCCCCCATGGAGCGGGCCTCCAGTCCAATTGGAGGGCAGTTGGTTTCCACTATGACAGATGTGCCACTATTGCACCTGTTGGCTCATTTGGCCTGGCTGGCCAATTATAAGGCTTGCAGTGTCCACTGTTGAGTATCTTCACTGGTAGTATCTCTTTCTCCCATTGAGCTACATGTAGAATGGCTTCTTCTAGCTTTCTCTCAGCTGGTCTACATGGAGGAGGTTATCAGCTCAGTCCCAGGAGAATTTCTCAGTCTTCACAGATTGGTCTTACTTAATTCTATTCTGGTCTCTCTTTTTTCCTTCTGTCCTTCTTGTCACTGGCTGTCTTGCCCTTCCGACCAGATTCAAATTCTCCTTTAAATTAGTCCTTGAGCTTGGATTTTCCTTCATGTCCCATCTCCTGTCCTTTCTCCCGACCCGCAGTCCTAGGCTCTAACTGCCTACTGGACGTTTTCATGTGGAATTCAGTGTCGCCCCAGCAGCACATTGTGTAAGCAGCTCCCCATTCTGCCGCTCCTTGCTCTTCAGTACAGTCTTTTTCAGGTGCATAGGAGTCATCCCTGCGTTAGAAACCGATTTAGAAGTCCTCTTCCTAGCCTCCCAGCTAATCGTGTGCAGCTGTGGCCAGCCCAAGTCTGTCTGATTCCAAAGCCCATGTGACAGGCACTATTTGTTCCTCTGAAGGAGAAACAAAGTCAGTCTAGTTGTGTTAGAGGCTCAAGTTTGGAGGTCATTGGGACTTTTAAAAATTTTTATTTTACTTTTGAGAGAGAGACAGAAGACAGGAAGAGAGAGAGAGAGAGAGAGAGAGAGAGGGAATGGACACACCAGAGCCTTTTGGCCACTGTGAACGAACTCCAGACATGTGCGCCCCCTTGTGTGCATGTGCGGCATTGTGCACTTGCGTCACTGTGGACCTGGAGCTTCAAACGTGCGTTCCTAGGCTTCGCAGGCAAGCACCTTAACCGCTAAGCCATCTATCCAGCTCCCCCCCCCCTTATTTTTTATTCAGCTCTACCAGCCAATGCCTTGAAGCCTTGTAGAATCAGCTGGAGTGTAGTGTGATGTGGTGAGACCTAGGTTCAGAGCATGTATGCTGCTAGTGAGGGTGTGTGACCAGACCAAGCTCTTAGGCTTTTGACCGCTCAGTTTCCCATGTGCCCAAGAAGAGTAGGAATACTCACGCATTAGGGCTGACGTGAGCATTAAGTAAGATAACATGTGGAAATGAACCTTTAACACATGCGTAGCCACTGGACAGAGGCTAGGAAATCAGAATTTGAATGGAGGGGTATGTAAATGAGGGCTCCCTTCTTCCACCCTGTCCCAAAAACACAAGCTGGTAGCTGACAGCTTGACACTTGGTCCTCTTGCAGGCTGGATGGCTAGGGAAGGGTGGGTGTGGGGTGGGCCCTCCAGGAGGAAATTGTCTCTTTGAATGACACAGCGCAGTCCCAGCGGACTGCTCAGGAACAATGCAAGCTGAAAAAACCCCCAATTCGCTGGAATGAGGGGTGGTTGAGAAGGGGAGCCGGGAGTTGCTGCTCTAGCAGCTGCTAATCAGGAAATCCGATTCTAGGCTTGCGCCAGCATCGTTCATCACGCTGGTTCACCAGCAGATGTTTTGGAACATTAAGACTTACAGAAGTGGAAGTTGTCAACTCGAGGGGGTTGGCGGGGGGGGGGGGGAGAAATCAAGCAAAGCAATAAACTCTCTGGTTAATTTGATCTCCATTCATGGGACAAGGGAAAGTTATGGCTTGACACAGGTGGCTGAGGACGGAGGAAGGATGTCACTCCTTGCTCAGAAGATACCTGAGAAGCGGGACACCGCCTGCTCCAATGTAGGGCCAGTTGGTTTGGCTAATCAGCCGTGAGCTTTGAGTAGGGTTTGAGTGATCTTTTCTGACATCAGAGGGGCTGGCCCGGACAAGGTGAGCGTGCCAACCTCTCTCTGATAAGTCTCTGTGTGGCAGGTAGCCTCCCCCACATGACTCCCAGGAGCCTCCTCCTGTCCCCCACCAGGCAGGCCAGGCTCTGCATCATGAGGCAACCCTTCTCCTTCTCCTGTCTCCAGGTCCCTCCCCTGCCAGCAGTTCCCCAAGCCTTCCCAGACTGCTAGATCACTGGGGTTCTGTCCACTTTACTTGGGATTACTGATGGTGGGGGGGGGGGATGTGCCACATAGAAAGCTTATCCACAGAAGCACTAAATAACTTGGGGCTGGGAAAGGATTAGTCCTCGGGCCTCAGTGAATATTTTAGTATTAGCTCCGCCAGTCTTCTTGAGACACAACATGGGGTGGTAACGCACTTGGAGGGTTGCAGTCAAACCGGACCTGTAGTGGCAGCGGGGAGTGGCTGGCCCGTCTGCTTCCAGCCCCCACCAGTGTGGCTTGTTAATCCTTCTCTCAAGGAAGAGTCCTCTAGGCAGTAAGAGAAATTGAGGGGGCAGCTAGAACAAACAAGGGGACACTGTTTCTTTAGGACCCACCTTGAGCCAAGGGGACATGCTGGAAGTGGCTCCAACCTCACCCGGTGCCTTTAAAGTTCTCCCTTCACCTCTTAGGAGAGGTGTCATGAGCAAGGCCCAGCAAGTGAGGCACAGTCCAGTCCTTAATCAAAGTGGACCCCTAGCTTCTGGTGGGTCCTGAGGGCCTAGGCAGCGCAGGGGTTCTATCCGTTGCCCTGAGTGGGATTGGGACACTGAGCCAGCCGTAACTGACACGCTGATACGCGGCACCTGCCAAGGTCATCCCAAGTGCATGTGTTAGACGTTGATAACCCCAAATCTGTTCAATAGCTATTTCTTTCTTTCTTTTTTTTAAAAATATTTTTGTTTATTTTATTTATTTATTTGAGAGCAACCCACAGACAGAGAAAGAGCAGATAGATAGAGAATGGGCCCGCCGGGGCCTCCAGCCACTGTAAACGAACTCCAGATGCCTGCGCCACCTTGTGCATCTGGCTTTACATGGGTACTAGGGAATCGAACACCAGTCATTACATTTTACAAGCACCTTAACCGCTGAGCCATTCCTCCAGCCTTGCCAATCGACATGTCTTGGTGAATTGCACCACTATGCAATGCACATTAGGGATTTTAAAAGGATCTTCCTCTACTAAAGGTTCTAGACTTTACTCACATAGATGTTCACCCGGTTGTGTGTTCATTTTTTTTTTTTTTAAGTTTTTTAGGGGCTGGAGAGATGGCTTAACGGTTAAGCCGTTTTCCTGCAAAGCCAAAGGACCTCGGTTCGATTCCCCAGGACCCACGTAAGCCAGATGCACAAGGCGGCACATGTGTCTGGAGTTCATTTGCAGTGGCTGGAGGCCCTGGTGCACCCATTCTTTCTCTCTTTCTTTCTTCCTCTGTCTGTCTGCCTCTTCCTCTCTCGCTCTCTCAAATAAATAAATAAATAAATAAATAAATAAATAAATAAATAAAATAATTTTTCAGCTCAGTGCGGTGGCTCACACCTCTAATCCCAGCACTTGGGAAACTGAAGCAAGATGGTTGCCACAAATTTAAGGCCACTGGGTACACAGTGAGTTCTACTCCGGCCTGGGCTACAATGCGAACTCCCTACTCAAAGTCGCAACCTCCCCCCCAAAAATATTTAGTTTTTACTTTTCCCAGACCTACACATTTTTTAAAATTTATTTATTTTTATTGACAACTTCCATAATTGTAAACAATATCCCATGGTAATGCCCTCCCTCCCCCCACTTTCCCCTTTGAAACTCCACTCTTCATCATATCCCCTCCCCATCTCAATCAGTCTCTCTTTTATTTTGATGTCATTATCTTTTCCTCCTCTTATGATGGTCTTGTGTAGGTAGTGTCAGGCACTGTGAGGTCATGGATATCCAGGCCATTTTGTGTCTGGAGGAGCACGTTGTAAGGAGTCCTACCCTTCCTTTGGCTCTTACATTCTTTCTGCCACCTCTTACGCAATGGACCCCGAGCCTTGGAAGGCATACACGTATTTTAAAGACGAAGTAGATTTTATAAGGTTCTAGTAAAAACTCTGACCACTCACCATCATAACTTGCTGCTTCCCAGAATCAACCTGCTTTCAACTTGTTTGGTTGATTCTTTATAATTTTTTTTCCATATCTCTAAATAACTTTCTTTTCTTGCTATTTTATTTTGGTTTTGAGCAATACGCATTTATTTCTCCCTAGGAAACTTTGTCATTACAAGCTCTACCAGTCTGAAAATGATACACTGTTTCTGTTCTTTTGAGTCAGTTTGAGATTTTTTTTTTCTTTTTTGGTTTTTCGAGGTAGGGTCTCACTCTAGCCCAGGCTGACCTGGAATTCACTATGGAGTCTCAGGGTGGCCTCGAACTCATGGCGATCCTCCTACCTCTGCCTCCCGAGTGCTGGGATTAAAGGCGTGCGCCACCACGCCCGGCGAGATTTTTTTTTTTTTAAAGTAAATTTTCACCCAACCCATTTCCCCTCAATTGTACCACAAAATTCTGGCCCTGCCCTGCACATTCTGCTTAGCAGCATTTGTTCTGTCTTCCTTTGATAATCCCATTAATGAAAACATATTTTTCATAAATTGAATGTTTCTTTAGATTTTTGAGTACAGTTACCATTTTCTTTGTATGTTGTATCTTGCATCTGATATCTGTTATCTAGGATTGTTCTACTTGAATTCAATCCTCTAATTTCCTTTAGAGGGTAGATTGGTACATTCAGTTTTGACTGAAAATGGTATTACTTGAAGCCAGGTGTGGTGATGCATGCCTTTCATCCCAGTACTGGGGAGGCAGAGGTAGGAGGAGGATTACTGTGAGTTTGAGGCCAGCATGAGACTACATAGTAAATTCCAGGTCAGCCTGGGCTAGAGCTAAACCCTACCTCACAGGGGCGGGGGGAAGATATTACTTGATTATCTCAAGATATTTTTGAAAGACAGGTTTTTTTTTTTTTTAGTAACAATTCTAGTCTTCTTGTCACATTCAAAATGTTTATGTCCTGTCTTTTGGCTTTTGGCCTTCATTGTTGTTGGTAGCAGGTTCAACTCTTTGTAAACTACGATTGCCATTTTTTTTGGCTTCTTTTAACACTTCTGTGGCTTTCTGCAGGATTCCTATGATTGAATATGTATTTATTTTTTATTTAGCCCCTTAGAAGTTTAAGAAGTGATTTTCATTGGGAACATACTGTAAATTGGTCATATTACCACTAGGTTATCCTCTTTTTAAAAATTTTTTTAAAGTTTTATTTATTTATTTATTGGAGAGGGAGAAAGGGAGCGAAAGAGGCAGATAGAATGGGCACACCCTTCAGCTACTACAAGCGAACTCCAGATGCATGCGCCACCTTGTGCATCTGGTTTATGTGGGTCCTGGGGAATCGAGCCTGGGTCCTTTGGCTTTTCGGGCAAGTGCCTTAACCGCTAAGCCATCTCTCTGGTCCAGGTTATCCTCTTTTGTACTCTCTGCTGGCCTCTTTCCATTGAGTGGCCCCTTAGAATTTTGTTAGAATTCTTTAGATTGAAGATTTATGGTTTTTTCATCAGTTCTGGAAAATTCTCTGCCATTATCTTTTAGAATATTGATGCTTTGCCTTTCCTTTCCTTCTCCTTCTAGAACTCCAGTTAGACATGTGTCACTTCTCTTGCCTTTCTTTGGCTCTTAACCTTTAATATAGACTGTCTTTTTATCTTTTTAACATATTTTATTGGCATACATTAATTATATGTGTTAATAGGCCTCATGATGACATTTTCATACCTTTTTTTTTCGAGGTAGGGTCTCACTCTAGCCCAGGCTGACCTGAAATTCACTATGTAGTCTCAGGGTGGCCTCAAACTCACGGCGATCCTCCGTACCTCTGCCTCCTGAGTGCTGGGATTAAAGGCGAACGCCACCATGCCCGGCTTCCTACACTTTTAAATTCACCCCTCATTACCCCATCTTGATCCTTCCCACTTCTACTTCCCCTTCCTCTTCTCAGCTCTCCTCCCTTCTTCTTTCATGTCCTGAATGAGTTTCATTAGGGTTGCTTCCAGGACAGAGACTAAAGGACCAGCTCTGTACAGACAGATTAGTTTCTATTGTCTTATACCCAAGGTATGGTCCTGGCTGTAATGTTCATAGTGGTTTCCTGTAGACTCCCTCCTTGAGAGTTTGTGGCCATCAGAACGAGAAGTTCAAGGTCACCAATGTTGGGTAGGTGCCAGCTTCTGTCTGCTCACCTTTCTCTATTCTTAGTCTTGGTCCATTTTTGGACCCAGAGGATTTGACTCTTATGCCCCAACTCACCAGTGCATTTGGAAATATTTTTTCTTTTACGGTTACTTTATTCAGCATCATTGTGGATAGAGGCAGGATTATTGAGGGCACCGCAGAGGACTGTTGGCAGCCCTGTGATTTTATTTATAGTGTGTATTATTTTGTTCCACATCTTTCGTCTGTCCTGAGGAAAAAGCAGGGTTCACAGCCACGTTCTGTACATGTGGTGGAGGAATTTTTTTGAGCTGATTAGGGTCTGGGATTTCCATTCTCTCCCTGCCCCCCACCCCAGGTAGGGTCTGCCCTAGCCTAGGCTGAATTCACTCTGTAAGTCTCAGGATGGATTCGAACTCATGGCGATCCTCCTACCTCTGCCTCCCTAGTGCTGGGATTAAAGACATGCACCGCCATGCCCCGGCTTTCCATTCTTGAGGAAGGGGACCTCACTGCTTCCTCCAAGGCCAGGCATACCCCCAGTGGCTGGGTCTCTCACTTGTCTTAAGGCTCTAATAGAGCTGAGTTCATTATCTTCCCTTTGCTTATGGCTCTCTCTCTAGCCTTGGGACATCATTCAGTTCTAGGTTTGTTCTGTCTCTCACAATCACATCTTTCTGACTTTGTTAGGGAATAATTTTTCTCACTGTGGCCAGTTAACCAAAAGCATAGAGGAAGTGTCCTTAAGCCCTTTCACCTCTTTGGGACGACCAGGTGCCTCTGCAGCCAGACGCGAATAACGATGCGAGCATACCCTACTGGGTCATAAACTCAGAGTCTCAAGTTCAAGGTAGAGACTTTGTGGTTTGCGCAGGGAATCAACCCTCCACATATAAACTGAGAGTGGCCCTTGCCTGTCTGGGGCAGGGCCCCAGAGGAGCCCAGATATCCAGGCAACTACTACCCTCCCCCTCCAGGAAGCCTCTGCTAATTATCACCTCCAGGAAACAGAATAGGAGCATAAAAACAGTCATTCTCAAAGGACTGGGGGAGGAAATGATTCCCTTAAGGAAAGTTCCTCAGATTATCTTGTGGAAGTTTATACAATCACCACCCAACCCACCCCAAATAAGAGAGCCACTGCTTCTGTTACCAGTGATCCAATGACTTAGAGGGCGTGGCTTAGAGGGGTAAGCTACTAGGCAGCCACATGGTTGGTTGAGCTCTGAAATATGGTCAGTAAAATACTCAGTGGATTTTAAATATTTAACACCAAAAAAATTATATATATATATATATACATATATATTATAATTATAAATATAAATTATGAATAAATTATATATATGTATATAATTAATATCTTGCTATTTCTATCAAGTACATTGTTGTAGTCAGCTTCACATTGCTCGGATGAACTTCCTGAACCAGGCGCACAGTTTAGGGGAGGAAGGAATTTATTTCAAGCTTGTAGGTCCAGGGGAAAGTCCTATCAGTGGCTGAGGAAGCGGCCTCCATTACATCCAAGCAGAGAGAAACACCCAAAAGCTAGCAAACGCCAACCGTAGCAGCAGGGAACTGCCTCATACTTTTGGGCCGGAGTTCAGACCCGCCCCCAGGGACACCTCAGGGCTAGACTCCAGGGTCTGCCCCCAGGGACACCTCCTCCAGCCAGGTGGCTGGAGATCCAGGTTACATGCTTTCATAAAATATCTAAGTCTGTGGGAGGTATACATTCAAACTACCACATACATATTGAAATTATATTTTGGATATGCCGAATGAAATAAAATATTTCATTTTATTTTACTTGTTTGAATTAAAAAAAAAACTGTAGCTACCCAGAGTTACTTACATGGACTGTGGGGTTAAAAAAAAAAAATATATATATATATATTTATTTATTTATTTAAGACAGAGAGAGGAGGAGAGAGAGAGCGTGAGAATGGGCACACCAGGGCCTCTAGCCACTGCAAACGAATTCCAGACACATGCGCCACCATGTGCATCTGGCTTATGTGGGACCTGGAGAAATCGAACCGGGGGTCTTAGGCTTCGCAGGCATGCGCCTTAACTGCTAAGCCATCTCTCCAACCCTATGGGGTTTTTTGTTGTTGTTGTTGTTGTTTGTTTGTTTGTTTGTTTTGCCCACTTTTGGAAAGCACTCATCTGAAAGCTAACTTGTTCTTTTTCACGTGTGCATGTGTTATGTTATATTTAGCTCTGCCTGCCTGAGGTCTCTGCTGTCAGATGGTTTGACATGTTTGCCTTGCTCATAAAGATAGAAGTGACTTCATTTACCTCCCACTGAGGTTTTTCCACAGTGCCCACAGCCTCTTGTAGTACTAAATATAAAAAGCAGCATTCCCAAACAGAGAAAATGAAAATGGTGATTTCAAAGAGTCATTCCGTCAGCAAGAACCTCAAGTGCTCTGTTCATGACAATGAAATTTTTTTTTTTAATTCTCTTTTTTTTTCCCCTGGAGGTTTACTTTTCAGAAGTCAGTGAGTTCTCACTGGTGCATTTTCTCATTGTTTCAGCTGCTCTAAGGAACCATTGGCTGGGAAATAACAACAGCAGACCCCACGTAGAAAACACCACCTTGGATCCACACGGAGAGGACCACGCCACGGCGGGCTCCAGGAGGAGTGTTATGGCTCAGACGTCCAGAACGAACCACGCCTCTTCACAAGTTCCAGAACGCCTCACGCTCCCCACTGAAACGTCAGGTGCTGAGGGGAGGACTGCATCTTCAAGTAGAGCAAACGTCACCCTTTGGCCTGTCAAGGACTCCCCTGAGATCGTAACAGCTCTGGCTTCTCAGGGTGACACCTCGTGTGAGTTTCGTGCCATGATGCCCTTTTCAGTTCAGTTGTGTATTTCCAGTCTTGGAAAACAAAATTTCTGCCACACTCCCATGTAGAGCACCATCAAGGGATCCGGGGGGGGGGGGGCATAAGTCAGACCTGGAACTTAAGAAGTCCCCATCTGGGGCATGCTTGTGAAGCCAGAGGGTGCAGATTTGCTGAGCATCCTGGCTGGTCCAGCGGTAGGCATTCAGGTTCCATCTCAGTCTGAACCCAAACCTCAACTCCCTCCTGCAAGGATCCTGTCACAGACGCTGATCCCAGAGGCTGGGAAAGATGGCCCTGGCTGTTTGTGTTGATGGGGCGCAAATGATTTTTCCTGCCACAACTCCCTGGTAGTTTATGTTCAGCAAGAGACTTCAAAGAGGGCTGGGGCTCCGACTTACTTCAGGAAGGGCAGACAAAGAAAACTAGGTAGTTTGCTACCTACCTACACACCAGCACGGCTGTCTGTCAATCCTTACAGTGGGCTGGTGGGGTCATGTTATTACCACTTTAAAGATTTGAAAACTGGAGCTCAGAGACTAACTAACCCAGTGCATGGAGGACAAACAACAGGTTTCCAGCCTAGGGTTTCATTCCTAGGGTCTGTGTATGTGAGTGAGGTGGGTATGGCAGCCCTATGGGGATGAGATGCCCAGTGTGAAGGAATATACAAGGAAGAGAAAGATGCATGCGGCCTCTTATGGGGCAGCAAGGCCAGTATCCGCAGAGCAGTGGGTGGCACATTTGTGTGCTAGAGAGGGACAGCCGTGGGGGGGCTTTGCGTGTCGTATCACGGGAAGAGTCACTGAAGGGTTTTGCACAATGGAATGATACCGTTGAAGCAAATTTGGGAAGGAGTAATCTGACCAACTTTTTTAAAATCTAATACGGGGGCTGGAGAGATGGCTTAGCGGTTAAGCGCTTGCCTGTGAAGCCTAAGGACCCCGGTTCAAGGCTCTATTCTCCAGGACCCACGTTAGCCAGATGCACAAGGGGGTGCACCCATCTGGAGTTCCGTTTGCAGTGGCTGGAAGCCCTGGCGCGCCCATTCCCTCTCTCTCTCTATCGGCCTCTTTCTCTGTGTCTGTCGCTCTCAAATAAATAAAAAATGAAGAAAAAAATTTAAAAAAAAAATCTAATATGGGAGTAGGAAGATGGACGGGATCTAAAGTGAATTGGACCCCTCCCCCCACCGGCAGACAGACATCCAGACACCAGCTGTTGACCAGGTGATGAAGAACTGCTCAGTCAAGATTCTTAACAAAGAGAAGTTGATATAGACGGTGAGGGCCTGAGGTGGCTGAAGGCAGACGGTTTTATACCCTGGCGACGGGTCTGACTGGTGACATAATTCTGTAAGGGAAGTGGATGGAAGGTATTTTGCATTCCATTTATGAACGGTGACTTCGGAGCTCAGAAATCCCGCACGTGGTAACTGCCCGGTTTGGTTCTTCATCCAATACTGGGAGTTCTGTGTGTGTTGGATTCCCATAAATGATAGGGCCAACTTTGTGGAGTGTAAGGGATGTATCCTGATGATTCAGTACTGATCTCTGATTCCAGATGGTCTGATGCGTGGCTTTAACCTGGCCCTTAACTGATAATTTTAAGAATATTTTTATTTATTTATTTACTTGACAGAAAGAGAGAGAGAGAGAGAGGGAGAGAGAATAGGCGCACCAGGGTCTCCAGCTATTGCAAACAAACTCCAGATGTGTACGCCCCCTTGTGCATCTGGCTAACATGGGTCCTGGGGAATCAAACCTGGGTCCTTTGGCTTTGCAGGCAAACGCCTTAACCGCTAAGCCATCCCTCCAGCCCTTAACTGATCATTTTAACCCCCAGAGCAGACTTGGTGAGGTCAGAAAAGTCTATCTTTATTTACAGTGTCTCTTTCTCTCAGGAGTTCATTTTTCACGGAAAGAATAATTCCTCCTACTTCTCATGTGTATATATTTGATAGAAGTCAGAGTTGGGCCTTTTAGAAATGATGAAGACATTTGAAGTTGGTGGTGAGGTTTTAATTGTTTTTTAAATATTTTTTGTTTATTTATTTATTTATTTTAATTTATTTGAGAGCAACAGACAGAGGAATAGGCAGAGAGAGAGAGAGAGGGAGAATGGGCACGCCAGGGCCTCTAGCCACTGCAAACAAACTCCAGACGCGTGCGCCCCCTTGTGCATCTGGCTAACGTGGGTCCTGGGGAATTGAGCCTCGAACCGAGGTCCTTAGGCTCACAGGCAAGCGATTAACCACTAAGCCATCTCTCTAGCCCTTAATTGTTTTTTAAATTAATTAATTAATTAATTTTTTTAGAGAGAGAGAGAGATAATTGGCGTACTAGGGCCTTAGCCACTGCACTGCAGTCGAACTCCAGACACTTGCGCTAACTAACTAGTGAGCATGTGCGGCCATGCACTTGCCTCACCTTTGTGTGTCTGGCTTACGTGGGATCTGGAGAGTAGAACCTGGGTCCCTTAGGCTTCGCAGGCAAGCACCTTAACTGCTAAGCCATCTTTCCAGCCCTAGAATTTTAATTGTTGAAGTGGATGGTGAGGTTTTAATTGTTGAAATTGATGGGTTTTTTTAAATATTTTTTTTTATTTTTGAGAGAGAGAGAAGGAAAGAGGCAGAGAGAGAGAGAGAATGGGCCCTCCAGGGTCTTTTAGCTGCTGTGTATGAATTCCAGACACATGTGCCCCCTTGTGCACATATGTGACGTTGTATGCTTGCAGCATTGTGTGTCTGGCTATGTGGGACCTGGAGATTCGAACATGCATTCTTAGGTTTTTCAGGCAAGCGCCTTAACTGCTAAGCCATGTCTCTAGCCCGGTGGTGGGTTTTAATTGTTGAAGTTGATGGTGGAGTTTTAATCAATGAGGTTGATGTTGGGGTTATAATTGTTGAAGTTTATGGTGGAGTTTTTTTTTTTTTCTTTATTTATTTGACAGAGATAGAGAGGTAGATAGAGAGAATGGGTGTGCTTGGGCCTCCAGCCACTGGTAATGAACTCCAGATGCTTGTGCCCCCTTGTGCATCTAGCTTATGTGGGTACTGGCGAATTGAACCTGGGTCCATAGGCTTCGCAGGCAAATGCCTTAACCACGAAGCCAGCTCTCCAGCCCCCTGGAGTTTTTTTTTCTAATATATTTTTAAATTTTTATTTATGTGAGAGAGAGAGAGGGAAAGGGAGAGAGAACTGGCATGCCGGGGCCTCTAGACACTATAAATGAACTCCAGATGCATGTGCCACCTTGTGCATCTGGTTTACATGGGCTCTGGGGAATCAAACCTGGGTCCCTTGGCTTTTCAGGCAAGTGCCTTAACTGCTAAGCCATCCCTTCAGCCCGATGGTGGAGCTTTAATTGTTGAAGTTGATGGTGGGAGTTTTAATTCCTGCTATATGCTGTCAACATGAGAAAGGCATCCCCAGTCCTCCAGTAGTTGGGGGTCAGAAAGGAAAATTGTCCCATTTCAAGTAGAGAGTAGAACATCCCCAGGCGTCCTGGAGAGGGGACTTTTAGAAGAAAGGACTATGCATACCCAAGTGGCTGGCCCCTCAGTCTCCACCCAGTCCTTCCTTCCTGTGCTGGAGCTGAGAGAGCCAACCATGTTGCCCAGGAGGAGAAATTCCCTGGGACCAGAGCACTCAGTGCTGCGTTTCTACAGGACCTCAGGTCGCTCTCCTTCTTCAGGTTATTCCTCACGCAGGTACTCCTGTCCCAGCTCACCCCTCAGAAGTCGTTAATAATAGCCACAAATAGATGTATCTAGCTAGGTGGTGAACTGTAACAGGCTAAGGGGAAAGACAAAAAGGCAAAAGAGCATTGAAAAGCCATTGCTTTTTAGAGAATTTTAATACGTTCAGATAGCGTCATTGATTGTAATCCCTTCTCATTCTCCCCCATATCCCCTCCTCACTTCTCTAGCCTATATGTCAAAATGTGGACCAGCACAGTATTATGCAGACCTTGTGGATACAATGACAATCACTGTGGGGCCATGCATGCATTGGTCAGGTCGTGATCAGAGTATATAGTGCCCCATAGTGCTCCTCCCCAGCCTGTGGCCCCTACACTCTTTCCATGCCCCCTCTTCTACAATGTTCCCTGAGCCTTGGAACATGTGGTAGAGATGTCTCATTTAGCATTGAGCTCTCAATAGCTCTTTTTTTTTCCCCCAGCACTTTGATGAGTTTTGAATCTCTTCCGTATCCACTACCATCTCCCCAGGGAAGCTTCTCTGTTCAGTGGTGACAACGGCACTGATAATCTTCACACCACCTCCTCCACAATGTCCCCTGAGCCCTAACGGGTGTGCTGGAGATGTCTCATCTAGTGCGCGACACTTGGCTACCACTTCTCATCACCTCGAGGAGCCTTAGTTCTCCCTGGTAGCCATCGCCATTTGCAAAAAAAACTTCTGTAACCAAAAGTGAGAACCACCCCTCTCTCTGGGTATAAACACACTACTCAGGGGGCAGTTTGATGGACAGGATGTAACTGTCTAGCCAGGGGACAGTGGCAGCTTCCCTCATGCCCTTCCAGACCACAGGCTTATTTTGGGTAAAAATACAAGCTATGCAGTTTATCTCAACATTGAAGTTCATGTTCAAAATATATTTTCTTAGCCGGGCGTGGTGGAGCACGCCTTTAATCCCAGCACTCGGGAGGCAGAGGTAGGAGGATCGCTGTGAGTTCGAGGCCACCCTGAGACTACATGGTGAATCCCAGGTCAGCCTGGTCTAGAGTGAAACCCTACCTCGAAAAACCAAAATACATACATATATATATATATATATATATATATTTTTTTTTTTTTTTTTTTTTTCTTAGCAGGGCATGGTGGCTCACGCCTTTAATCCTAGCACTCGGGAGGCAGAGGTAGGAGGATCGCTGTGAGTTTGAGGCCACCCTGAGACTGACTACATAGTGAATTCCTGGTCAGCCTGGGCTAGAGCGAGACCCTACCTTGAACCCTCCCCCCCCAAAAATATATATATACTTTAACATCAATTGATCTGGCAGCTGTTCTAGGCCTCCTCTTCATGACCTTTCTGCCTCCACTTTTGCTTTTTCTACTCCTCCCCCATTCATACTTACAACGAAGACTTGTTCTTACCCAAGAGGCCATGCACTGAGATACGTGAATGAAATGGTGAGCACCTTACCATTTGTTAGTAGTCAGAGTTTTATTTCTTTGGTATTACCAAACAAACAAACAAACAAACAAACAAAAACTTCCTTCAATGGCTAAATAAATAAATAAATAAATAAATGAAGGCTTAAGTTTTCTGGCATCATTTTGAAAAAAGTAACCTATACAACTCAGTGTTTGCAAGATAAGGCGTCAGTCCCCGTGGCTGTGGGGAGCTCTCCTCGCTCTGCCGTTTCACTTCTATGCATCGGTCCTCAGCTCATTCCAATTCCACAGACCTTTCTTCACATTCTAGCCATCTGTGCCTCATCCCTTGTCATACCAGGCCACCCAGTGCCTACCTACCCAGAGACTGTAAAAAAAAAAAAAAAAAAAAAAAAAAAAAAGCTCTCGAAGACGCTTCTCCTAGAACAAGTCGGTAAGAACCGGGAGCTCAAATCCGCCAAAGAATGCGTTGTGTCATGAGCCCAAGAAATCTTGGAGCTTCTCCTGTTTTCTAAGTATGCTGCTTGTGTGTTTACCCTTGGCCACGAGCAGGCCAGGGAGCATCAGGTTTTGCCATAAGTCAGAATTTTTTAAAGCACTTTGCAAGATTAGGACTTTGGATCTATGTCAGGAAAGCTCAAACTGAACCCAGAGGCCCTCTCCGAAACGCCTGTTGAAAGCAGCCAGCTCCTCTTCCGTACGCTTTGTACAGGTTCCTGCTGACAGGGAATGGGTCTGATTTATGATTCATGTTTTTAGGAGATGGCTTTTTTTCTTTTCAATTAAGTAGAAACTTTGTATGGACATGTGATGTGTTGGTACCATTTCCCTCCTCCCTGTCCCCTGTTCCCCCGAGGGCCCTCCTCAGTGAGACTGCTGGTGTTCACCGTGGGGTTGTGGGTTATGAGTTGTGACAGCAACAGTCATGGGGTGGGGGGTGTCAGTGCCTCTGGATATTCCCTCCCACCCTGTGGCTCTTCCCATCTCTGCACCCCCTCTTGTGCAAAATACCCTGAGACTTGGTGAGTGTGTTTTAAGTCTACTTTAGTGTTGAGCTCTCAGAAGCTTCCGGATTTCTGCTTTCGTACTTTTTTTTTCCATATTTAAAATTTTTTGTTTATTTTTATTTATTTATTTGAGAGCGACAGACAGAGAAAGAGGCAGATAGAGAGAGGGAGACAGAATGGGCGCGCCAGGGCCTCCAGCCAATGCAAACTGAACTCCAGACGCATGTGCCCCCTTGTGCATCTGGCTAACGCGGGTCCTGGGGAACTGAGCCTCGAACCGGGGTCCTTAGGCTTCACAGGCAAGCGCTTAACCGCTAAGCCATCTCTCCAGCCCTTTGGTACGTTTTGAGTGTCCTCAATGTCTATCCCTATCACTGTGGCGCAGGTTGTCAGGCTCGTCCTGGAAGCAGCACTCTTGTTCATCTTGTCAGCTCCTCTGTGGCTTCACCTGGGCCCTCGCAGACGTGCCAGGGGTCGCTCAGCTCCTGAGAGGGAGTCAGCTATCTTTTCTTGTCATGTTGATACGTTTCTGCTGTCCTCCGTTCTTGCTGCCTTCTGATTTCACCTCTGGAGCTCTAGCGTGGTTAGGACTCTGCCATCTTGACCGCAAGTCCTGAGATAACTTTTTAAAAATTATTCTTAAACTCTGGTCGCATTGGATGAAAACTCTGGGCCTGTGAAGCTGCAGAGCTCCACGGCCAGTGATTGACAAGCAACTTTGCCAAATAGTGTAAAGGAAGGGTTTTCTAGGGAGTTCCACTTTAATTCTGGTCAGGGTCGTTTAATATTTATAACATAAATTTAACTCGCTGGTCTATTTGAGCCCATGTTTCTAACTTGATTGGCCTCGACTTGCTCTTCATTTGTATTTTCAACACTAAAAAAAGTCCTCGTAGTTTCTGAGCATTTGTCCTTTACATTTCATTATTATTATTATTATTATTATTACTTATTTGAGACAGGGAGAGAGAGAGAGAGAGAATGGGCTTGCCAGGGCCTCCAGCTGTTTCAAACAAACTCCAGACGCATGCACTGCCTTGTGCATCTGGCTTACATGGGTCCTGGGGAATCGAACCTGGGTCCTTTGGCTTTCTAGGCAAGTGCCTTTACCACTAAGCTATTTCTCCAGCTTTGCATTTCTAAATTTTGGAGCGCTTCCGTTTTTTTTTTTTTTTTTAATATTCCTTGAGTCTGACTGGGAATTTCTCTTCCTTAGTGCACTAGATGTTCTGTTGCAGGAAGAGTCAGACCACCCGCCTATGTGTTAGAGAAGGCTTTGGGGCAGAGGACACACACCCAGGGCCCGAAGCCACAGAGGAAACAAACTTCTCCTGCCAGCGCATCAAACGGAGCTCTGTATACCTCCCCCTCCACTGAATGGCGAGTCTACCATCCCTTTCTGACTACATGGTCCGCTTGAGCAAGGATAGGGGGGCGGGGGGGGGTCGTGGCAGGGTAGACCAGGAGTTGATCTGCCCTGGTTGGCCAGTTCAGTGAAAACAAGGAAGCAGAGTCTTTTTTCTAGTAGTGGGAACCCCGAGGGGGGCGGGGGGCAGCCAGCACCTAGACCAGTAAGACTAGTGGCGCCTGTGGCCAGATGCGCGCGTGGATGCCCAGCTAGAGGATGCGACAGGAACAGCATCTGCCGTCACATGCACACGCAGCCCGTGATCTAGGCCTCCCTCCACTTCCACCCAGCTGCCCAGAAGCACGTGTGCAGAGCAACCTCTTCCAAGACCAGGAGAGCGGGGAGATGTCTGCTGCTGAGATTAAGATGCAGCAGGCATGGGCCGGGCGACAGAATCAGATTTGACAGAAGAGATCAGAAACCATTTGAAATTGTGTTTCATTCTCTTGACCTCCTCTCCTGCTTCCTGCCTTTCTATACTATCCATAGTTAATTTATGTATCTGAAAGGGAGAGAGGCAGATAGATAGGATGGGGGCGTGCCAGGGCCTCTAGCCACTATAAACAAACTCCAGACACAGGTGCCACTTTGTGCAGCTGGCTTTACGTGGGTACTGGGGAATCAGACCCTGGCTTTTAGATTTTTTATTTTAATTCTTAAAACATTTTGTAATTACTTGACAGAGAGAGAGAGAATGGGCGCGTCAGAGCCTCCAGCCACTGCAAACGAATTCCAGACACATACGCCACCTCATGCATCTCGCTAATGTGGATCCTGGGGAATCGAACCTGGGTCCTTTGGCTTTGCAGGCAAACGCTTTAACCGCTAAGCCATCCCTTCCAGCCCTGGTGTTTAGGTTTTTGTAGGAAAGCGCCTTAACTGCTGAGCCATCTCTCCAGCCCCAACTTTCCATAGTTTTTATAATGATCACAGAGGGGAAAGTAACCCTCAAATGAGTGGGGAAAACAGCTCTCTTTTGAAGGCAGGAAGAGATAGATGTATGTTGAATTGTGTGAGAGTGACTACTGACTACAATTGAGCACTAAATTTAGTATGAGCTTCCCGGAAACCAGGGCACAAAAGGAAGTCAGGTGGGGCAGCGATTGTTGTAACATAAAGTAAGCATACAGTTTAACCCACAAGCATGAATGTTTGCGGGCAGTGAGTTCTAAGAGGAATATTTATATAAGGAATGCTGAGGTTCATAATAGAAAGCGCCTCCAACTGCTGATTTGTGGAAACTGTGCTAATGTTCTCTGAAGGTGATATTTTATGTAGATCTCAATAGGAGCCGAGGGTGGGATAATGGATTTCAACTTACAGAAGTATTCTCTGTGGGCAATGGAGCCAGTGTGCTCCAGGTAAATTGCTTTGTGGTGAGTTCACTTTGTAAAGGGAGAGAGCACAGATGACTTAGAAAACTTTGGATGTGGCCCGTCTTTCTCAGCTATCAGCCGTCTCAGCTATACTTCTAGCAAGTTCTTCTTTGCTTTGTTTTTCCAGGTAGGGTCTCCCTCTAGCCCAGGCTGGCCTGCAGTTTACTATGTAGTCTCAGGCTTGCCTTGAACTCACAGTGGTCCTCCTACCTGGGCGCATCCCAAGCAAGCGCTGGGATTAAAGGCTTGCGCCACCACGCCTGGCAGCTAGCAAGTTCTTGATCATTGTCAAGGTTGAGCCTTCTGATGCATGTCTGAGGCTCTGGGGTTTATCCTGTGATTGGAGAGTGGTTCACATGTTCATCGCCGTGGATGGTCTTCCTCATTGTAAATGCATGCTTCCAGGATAGACGCCAGCATTACTAGTGATGTTTAATGCTGCCCCGCAGACTAGAAGCGGAGTAAATTCCCCCTGGACTTATTCAGGAGGTGCTTACTTAGAAGCACAAGCAGTGGTTTTGACCAAGTCGTTCCTGTTTTTACTAAGAGGCATAACATTACAGAAGTGTTCAAGTGCGTTTCATTGCTTCACTTTGAGAACTAAATGATGACTATATAAAGTATGACTGTCTGGGCTATTGTATATTGGTAAATTAATGGGTAAATTACTGGTAGCTGTTTTCTTTTGAGACAAAAATCTTACTCTGTAGCCCAAAACCAGCCTGGAACTTGCTGGGTAGATCAGGATGACTTCCAACTCATGATCTTCCAGCCTCCAGCCTCCCAGGTTTACAGGTCGCCACCAAGCCCAACTGTGGTCGCTTTTGAGAGTGGCAGTAGTGACAGAGAAAAGAGCAGCGTTCTACACCTCAGGATCAGGGGGTCAGAAACCATCAACAGGAACGGGTCTGAGTCACTGAAGCCGAATCCAGTATAATCACCATTGTGTTTTTTTTAATGAGAATAACTTTTTTGTTTACTTTTATTTATTTGTTTGAGAGTGACAAACAGAGAGAGAGAAAGAGGCAGATAGAGAGAGAGAGAATGGGCGCGCCAGGGCCTCCAGCCACTACAAACGAACTCCAGACACGTGCGCCCCCTTGTGCATCTGGCTAACGTGGGTCCTGGGGAATCGAGCCTCGAACCGGCGTCCTTAGGCTTCTCAGGCAAGCGCTTAACTGCTAGGCCATCTCTCCAGCCCTACCCCACCATTGTGTTTTGATGGATGAGTGGATGAAGTAATGCAGTTTGGGGGAATAAAAATGTTTTAATCTAAAGGCCGGGCGTGGTGGCGCACGCCTTTAATCCCAGCACTCGGGAGGCAGAGGTAGGAGGATCACCGTGAGTTCGAGGCCACCCTGAGACTCCATAGTGAATTCCAGGTCAGCCTGGGCTAGAGTGAGACCCTACCTTGAAGAAAAAAAAAAAAATGTTTTAATCTAGTGTTTATAATTGCTTGAGATATATCTATATTATGCTTTTCTTATTCAAAAGCTTTTTGTTTTGTTTTCAAGCTGGGTTGGATATGTTGCCTGTGACTTTATTTTTGCACCTATCTTAACATAACCTTGGTTTCCATATGGACTGTGTGCATCTTTGTTATTTCTGTTCATTAAGGTCCAGCGAACAGAGCAGCAGGCTATGCTGTGGGTACAGATAGGTCACAATTTTTCATAAGTGTGAAAGGAACCTTTGTTTTGAATGCTCGCTCTTTCCCTAGAGTTAGAACTGCATCTGAAGACTGGTCACTGAAGAACTATATCTATAATGGCAGTTTCCTTTATTTTTTTTTCCCTTTTCTGGACAATAATTAACAACTTGAACCTTTTCATTGTACAGGTGGCGAGTACATTTTATTACTGTTGGCTTAAAGTGGGAAGAAAATAAAGTGCTTTTCTTCCCTGCCATATTTCTTTCTGCTCTCAGACTCTCATGCTTTATTCCTGCTTTGAATGAGAATTTTTTAAATTTAATTTTTTATTGACAACTTCCATAATTGTAAACAACATCCCATGTAATAGCCTCCCCCGTCCACTTTCCCCTTTGAAACTCTACTCTCCATCATATCCCCTCCCCCCTCTCAGTCAGTCTCTCTTTTATTTTGATGGCATGCTCTTTTCCTCCTACTATGATGGTCTTGGGTAGGTAGTGTCAGGCACTGTGAGGTCATGGATATTCAGGCCATTTTATGTCTGGAGGGAGCACGTTGTAAGGAGTCCTACCCTTCTTCCTTTGGCTCTTACATTCTTTCCGCCACCTCTTCCGCAATGGACCCTGAGCCTTGGAAGGTGTGATAGAGATATTTCAGTGCTGAGCACTCCTCTGTCACTTCTTCTCAGTACCGTGGTGCCTTCTGAGTCATTCCAAGGTCACTGCCATCTGAAAAGAGAAGCTTCTTTAACCAAAAGTGAGAGTAGCTTTAATATATGGGTATGAACATTAAGAGAAGTGCTTACTGGGCAGTTTGATGAGCATTATATATACATTTAGCCAGACACCAGCAGACGTTACACCCCTATGGCTCATGACTACCCCTGTTGTAGGTTTTCAGTATCCCTCCCATGGAGCAGGCTTCCAGTCAAATTAGAGGGCGGTTGGTTCCTCCATAACAGACATGCCACTATTGAACCTGTTGGCTCATTTGGCCTGGCTGGCCAAATATAAGGCTTGCAGTGTCCACTGTTGAGTATCTTCACTGGTGATTTCTCTCTCCCCCATGGAACTGCATGCAGTGTGGCTTTTTCCAGCTTTCTGTCAGCTGGTCTACATGGAGGATGTAATCAGCTCAGCTCAGCTCTAGCAGGATTTCTCAGTGACCTTGCAGCCCAAGTATGTGGAGTCTTCAGCAATAGGGTCTTACCATCTACTCCTGGTGGGAAACCAAGGGCCTCGGCAATGGCCTGTAATGTTTTGGGGGCATCAGGGACCTCCCTGGCCAACAACTCACTGGAGGGTATCCCGTCCCTGGCACTGAAAATTTTCTAGTAACAATCTATGGCTCCTGAGTGTTCCATTGTCCAAAAAAGTAGGTTTCCATATGACTCATTTATATCCTCTTAGCTTTTGATGAGCCCTCCCTCCACCTTTCCTGTACTCAGTCTCTTCCCCTGACCTCACTGAGGCCTTTTCACTCCCATTAATCTGTTCTTCAACTTAATATATACAATACCATCCTATTGAGTCCTCCCCCTTTCTATTCCCTTTAGCTTACTGGCAGAGAATACATATCCTTACACCCCTTATGCATAGCACCCTGGTCACCTATATCCTACTTTCTGTCTTGGTGCATTTGACTATTCTAGGTACTTCTTACAAGTGGAAACACATAATATTTGTCCTTTGGTCATTTAGCATGAAAGATTTTTTTTTTTTTGAAGGGCAAGCAACCAGTTTTATTGAAGAAAGAAAAGAATGAGGATTTTTTTTTGTGGTGCGTTTTGAACCCAGGGCCTCATGCTTGCTAGACAAGCTCTTAACCACTGAGCTGTATTCCCTAGCCCCTTGGCAATAGGGTTTTATTTTATTTTATTTTATTTTGGTTTTTCGAGGTAGAGTCTCACTTAGGCCCAAGCTGGCCTAAAATTCACTATGTAGTCTCAGGCTGGCCTCGAACTCATGGCGATTCTCCTACCTCTATCTCTGCAGTGCTGGGATTAAAGGCATGTGCCATCATGCCTGGCTTTATTGTATTTTCTATTTAAAAAAAAATGTTTATTTATTTCCATGGGGGCAGGGCCTCTTGCCTCTGCAAGGGAACACTAGATGCTTACACCACTTTTTGCATCTGGCTTATGTGGATGGCTTGGGAATTGAACCCAAGCTGACAGGCTTTGCAAAGCAAGTGCCTTTAACTACCAAGAGCCAGATCCCAGGCCCCGACCTTAGGATTTTGAAGTCAGTTCTCAAGGCATCCTTTGGGACATTCCCTCATGGTTTAGTGGTTGGTTAGGATTCGGCACTTTCTCAAGCCATCCTATGGGAAATTCTTTGTGGAAGGAGACATGCATTTTGGCCAATGGCATGTTATCAGTTCCTTTCTAGTTGCTGGGACAGAATACCTGACCCAAAAGCAGCCTATGGACAAAAAGGATTTATTCCAGCTTACGGTTTCAAGGAGTTTCATCATGGCATTGGAAGCATGGCTGGAGCAGACAGCTGGTATCACATTGTTACATCAGTCAGAATAGCACCACTGGCTGGAGATTAAGCATTCAAACACCCGAGTCTATGGGGAACATTTCACTTTTTTTTTTAAAAATTTGGTTTTTCGAGGTAGGGTTTCACTCTAGCCCAGGCTGACCTGGAATTCACTATGGAGTCTCAGGGTGGCCTCGAACTCACGGTGATCCTCCTACCTCTGCCTCCCGAGTGCTGGGATTAAAGGCGTGCGCCACCACGCCCGGCACATTTCACATTTAAACCACCATAGGCATAGGATTTGATTCTTGAGATTTTCTTTCTTTCTTTTTTTTTTTTAATGAGATAGAGAGCAAGAGAGAACTGGCACACCAAGGCCTCACCACTGCATTTGAACTCCAGACGCTTGCGCCACCTAGCGGGCATGCGCGACCTTGCACGTTGGCATCACCTTGGGCTTCTGGCTTAGGTGGGATCTGGAGAGTTGAACATGGGTCCTTAGGCTTCACAGGCAAGCGCCTTAGCCACTAAACCATCTCTCCAGCCCTAATTCTTTGAGATTCTTGACAGTTATCCTAAGACCGCCATCCATTGATCAGAAAAACTGTTTCCAGCCCAGAGTCCATGGTCTTCTAGGGGCTCACTGGAGTGCTATGTTGGTTTGTGAGCTGTTCTCTAAAACTTAATGGATGAAGTGACTACAATAATAAAGGATTTCTACTTGTTTGGATGTAATTAAATGAAGATCTTTCAGTAATAATAATATCTGCTACTGGTTAGAACTGTTACTGGGCTGGGGAGATGGTTCAGCAGTTAAGAGTGCTTGACTCTTAAGCACGAGAGCATAAGGACCTTTTGGGCCAGAGACTTCCAAGCTCACTCCTCCTGGAACCCCTGTAAAAAGCAGGGTGGGGCTATGCACCTCTGTAACCCCCAGTCTGTGGGAAAGGGGGGGTCCTCACTGATGGACAGCCACTTTGGGTTGAGGAAATACACAGATTTCCAGGAAATACATGGGTAAGTAATTGGAGACAAACACTTGATGTTTTCCTCTGACATCTGCATGCGTGCTCATGGGGCGTGCATACCTGCACATACATGTGCATACACCACACATCTCACACACCACCCCCCACACACATACAAGTTTCTGTTACTTAATGAATGCATCTGGTTAATAGCCTTTAAAAGCATAAGCTTTTTTAAAAAAATGGAACCTTTTTAATATATATATATTATTTATTTATTTGAGAGATAGAGGCAGAGAGAGAGAAAGAGAGAGGGAGAGAATGCATACACCAGGGCCTCCAGCCACTGCAAACAAACTCTAGATGCATGCATCCCCTTGTGCATCTGGCTTATGTGGGTCCTGGAGAATCGAACCGGGATCCTTTGGTTTTACAGGCGAACGCCTTAACCGCCAAGCCATCTCTCCAGTGCCGAAGCGTAAGGTTTTTGGCAGCTGTGGGTTGAAGAATAACAAAGAGTCTTTGACAGTGACAAGGCTGGCAGTTATTGTTCTAGGCCTGTAGCATTCTTACTATGGTCTACAGAGCCCTGGGCCTGTAGGTGGTGGCTGAGGGGTTGGGCTCCTTGTAATGGCTCAACTTTTATTCACTTTATGCACTGGATCAGAATCTATAATAGCATTCAAACAACAGGGTTACATAGCTTCAAACAAAAAGAAAATCAACAAAAGCCTTGTCACAGTGGTGTGTCCTATAATTTATATCGTGGAATTCAGCACAATTTTTATTTCCTCTATAAAATCCAAGCAGATGATGCATTTGCCTGGCTTTCTCCTATCTTCTTCTTCTTTTTAATATTTTATTTATTCTGACAGACAAAGAGAGAGAGAGAGAGAGACTGGGCGCGCCAGGGCGTCCAGCCACTGCAAACGAACTCCAGACGCATGCGCCCCCTTGTGCATCTGGCTAACGTGGGTCCTGGGGAGTCGAACCTGGGTCCTTTGGCTTTGCAGGCAAACACTTTAACCGTTTAAGCCATCTCTCCATCCTTCTCCTACCTTCTTTTCAGCATGCACACAAAGCTTTTCACTGTGGTTGGTAAGAAATCTTGACTGTGTCTCCAGTCAGCTCTATGAGAATTAGAACTGGCGAGGAAAAAATGGAGGATTGTTTTCTGGCTCTACAGGCACATATAAACATACACAGATGTTTTCATCTATATAACATCAGACTTACGTATCAAAATGTAACAAACATTATTTGTACCTAGCTACAAGTGTGGTTTTCTTTTTTTTTTTAATTTCTTTTTGTTAATTAATTTATTTATTTGAGAGCGACAGAGAGAGAGAGAAAATGGGCACGCCAGGGCTTCCAGCCATTGCAAAGGAACTCCAGACGCGTGCGCCCCTTGTGCATCTGGCTAACGTGGGTCCTGGGGAATTGAGCCTCGAACCCGGGTCCTTACGCTTCACAGGCGAGCACCTAACCGCTAAGCCATCTGTCCAGCCCAAGTGTGGTTTTCTTAACCCTTTGCGTCGTTTTGAAGCATATTTTCTTTTGTTTCAGCTTCTGGAAACATAAAGGAGGTTACCAACACTGCTCCCGAAAGCCAGACGAAGAGCCACGCGGCTACCGCATTCACCAATGGAGTCCCGAGGATGCTGCGGTCTCTGGCCGTCAGTGTGGGGCTTGTAAATGAGACGGAAGGCCTCTCAGAGGACTCCAGAACTTCAGCCTCAGGCTATTCTTCACCCTCTGTGGTAGAAACCAGTAAAGTAACTGAGGATCCAGGAGAGGGAGAGTTCACTGAACCATCCACAGAAAATGAATTTGGCCTTACGCCTCTACAGGGGCAAAGTGACTCCCCAAGTAAGTTTTCTGTCATTGCTTATCTGTCAGGACATGTTTACATAGTTGGATTTTCTTAGCTGATCTCTTCAGGGCCATTTGTAATCTCTGAACAGAAGTTGCTCCTTGGTGACACCAGCTCCTTCGCATCATGATGTTGCGAATTTATCTTAGCTGTGGAGGGGTGTCATCCCTCCTGTATATCTTTTATGATTTTATTTATTTAGTAGAGAGAAGGGGAGAGAGAAAATGGGCACACCAGGGCCTTTAGCCACTGCAAACGAACTCCAGACACATGCACCGCCTTGTGCATCTGGCTCACATGGGACCTGGAGAATCGAACCTGGGTCCTTAGGCTTTGCAGGCCACTAAGCCATCTCCCCAGCCCACTCCTCCTGTATTTTTACAGGTGAGAAAAGTAAGAATCGGAGGGCTTGAGTAGTGCGTGCACATGGAGACCTCGGCCTTGGAGCTCTCGTGGTTGCTTCCATTTTCTTTTTTACTTACTCTGTCTTCAAAGTGGGAGTTGGACAACTCTTAACAACTAGCATCAGCAATTTTGTTTAAAGACATAAATATAGTTCCCGAATTCATGGCTTGGTTTATTCCCTAAAGTTGGATTTCCCCCCCCGCCCCCAACCACAGTGCTCACAATTCGAATAATGTTTGGAGACGGGGATGTAGCTCAGTTGCTAGAGTGCTTGCCTGGCATGCACGAAGCCCTGGGTTCTATCCCTGCCACTGCATAAACCAGGCATGGAGGCACACGCCTATCATCCTAACATCATGAAGTAGAGACAGGAGGACCAGAAGTTCAAAGCCAGCCTGGGCTCCATGAGACCCTGCCTCCAAAAAGAAAGCTTAAAAATAATTTATTTGCTGGGCGTGGTGGCGTACGCCTTTAATCCAGAAAGTATCAAGGGTCCTCCTGGCTCTCTCCCCCAGTGCCAGCATGCCAGTCATGTGCCACTATGCCTGACTTTTACATGGTTGCCAGGGTCTGAATTCAAGTGTTCGTGCTTGCACAGCAACACTGCCCACTGAGCCATCTCCTTGGCCCCTTGGGGACTTTTTTAAAAAATATATTTTATTTATTTATTTGAGAGGGAGGGAGCGAGAGAGAGAGAGAGGGAGAGAATGGGCGCTCCAGGGCCTCCAGCCACTGCAAACGAACTCCAGACGCATGCGCCCCCTTGTGCATCTGGCTTGAGTGGGTCCTGGAGAGTCGAACCGGAATCCTTCGGCTTCTCAGGCAAACGCCTTCACCACTAAGCCATCTCTCCAGCCCTATCCATCTTCTTTTGATTCTTAAAAATAATTTATTTGCTGGGCGTGGTGGCGTACGCCTTTAATCCAGAAAGTGGGGAGAGGGACTTTGATCTGCGTGCATTAATGCATATATTCATAAAGTCACCTTAGGCCCCTCTTGTTTCATTATTTCCAGGCCATTCTCCTAGCCGGGGAATGCACAGATATGCCTATCTGCCCCATCTTCTTTTCCGGTACATCTTAGTTAACTTTATATATACATATTTTTCCCCTCACCCCAATTCTATATATATATATTTTATTTATTTGAGAGTATGAGTGTGCCAGGGCCTCTGCAAATGAACTCCAGATGCACGAACCACTTTGTGCATCTGTCTTTACGTGGGTGCCAGGGAAACTCAGGCCAATAGGCTTTGCAATGCAAGCAAGCATCTTCCAACAGCTGAGCTATCTCTCCAGCCCCATGAGAAAGTGTTTTGTGTGTGAGTGTGTGTTTGTTTTGTTTTGTTTTTCGAGGTAGAGTCTCGCTCTGGCCCAGGCTGATCTGGAATTCACTATGCAATCTCAGGCTGGCCTCGAACTCATGGCAATCCTCCTAACTCTGCCTCCCGAGTGCTGGGATGAAAGGCATGCGCCACCATGGCGGTCCCACGAGAAAGTTTTAATGTCACTTCCCTTGGCTCTCATAAGCAACTCAGGGGCTTCTGTGTTCTGTTGTCCTGTAGCCTGCCCATCCCCCATCCTTCCTCCATCACAGAGCTTCTGGAAAGGAAAGTATTACCTTTTCTTAAAAAAAAAAAAAAAAAAAAACCTACATTATTTTTATTTATTTATGAGAGAGAGAGAATGGGTGCCAGGGCCTCCAGCCATTGCAAACGAACTCCAGACGCACGTGCCACCTTGTGCATCTCGCTTACATGGGTCCTGGGGAATTGAACGAAGGTCCTTTGGATTTGCAGGCAAGCGCCTTAACCGCTAAGCCATCTCTCCAGTCTGGAAAGTATTGCCTTTCTTGAGTCATCGTTCACTGCCCCTTATCTGGTGCTTTTGTCAAAAAGACATCCCCGCTTCCCTTTTATTTGTAACCGTTTGCTTGGTCTGCGTGTGTGTGTGGGGGGGGTGTAATGCACACGTTATATGCTCTTGCAGAGCCTGTTGCTCGCGCCTGCAGTGGGGGAGGGGCACCTGCGTGAGGTGACAGGAGCAGAACATCAGGTGTCCTGCTCCATCACTCTTCTGCCTGTTCTTATTTTGAGCCTGAGTCCCTCACTGATACTGGAGCTTGTTTTTTTTTTTTTTGTTTTTTTGCCAACCCCGGGGCAGTTCCCTGCTCCCTGCTCCCCTCGTGGCATGGCTTACAGGTGGGCATGGCCTCACCGGCTCCTTACGTGGGCTCTGGAGATGTGAACTTCAGGCGCCTCAGGCTCTCAAGCTTGCACGGGAAGTGCACCTAACCACTGATCCATCCGTCCACTCCCCTCTTCTTAAAACCTTTGTACTGACAACTCCCACAAATATAGACAACATGCCATCATCAGAATCCCCTCCCAAGTCCCCCCTCCACCAAATCCCTCCTTCTTTCCAACTAGTCTCTCTTCTATTCAGCCCCTCCCTCTTTTTTAAAAAACAGATGGAACGTGTAAATCACATGCTAGACAATTTGTCCGTTAAAGTGAATAACTCATTTTGTGGGTTTTTTTTTAATACGGTGCAACCATTACTACTATCTAATTCCAGAACATGTTCATTATCTTCCCTCAAAACCCCACGCTCATCAGCAATTACCTCTGATTCTGCCCGTCTTTCTGGCAACCACTTAATTTACTATTCTTTAAATTTTATTTATTTATTTATGTTTTTTTGGTTTTTCGAGGTAGGGTCTCACTCTAGCTCAGACTGACCTGGAATTTACTATGTAGTCTCAGGGTGGCCTTGAACTCACGGCGATCCTCTTGCCTCTGCCTCCCGAGTGCTGGGATTCCCGAAACACTTTTTTAACTTTTAATTTTATTTCATTTGAGAGAGAGAGAAAAAAAATGGGCATGCCAGGGCTTTCAGCTGGTGCAAATGAACTCCAGAAACATGCACCACCTTGTGCATCTGGTTTATGTGGGTCCTGGGGAATAGAACCTGGGTCCTTTGGTTTTGCAAGCAAGTGTCTTAACTGCTGAGCCATCTCTGTAGCCCAGCTTGTCGTGTCTTTAATTCCATATAGTCTTGATTCATTCATGTTGTAGCATATATCAGTTCTTTATTCCTTTTATGGCTGAATAGTATTCCAGCAGGGATAGTCTTTCATCAGTTGGTAGATGGTGATGTTCCCACCTTTTCGCTGTTATTAATAATGCTCCTGTGAATGTCCAAGAGCAAGTCTTGGAATTGCCACGTAGCCCCATTTTTAAGCTTTTGAGAAACTGCCAAACTGTTTTCCAAAGTGAGTATATTACTAGCAATGTACAAATGTTCAATTGTGTCTGTATTCTCACCAACATTTGTTATTATCCATCCTTTTATAAATTTTTTATTTATTCATTTGAGAGTGACAGAGAGAAGGAGGGAGAGAGAGAGAGAGGGAGAGAATGGGCGCTCCAGGGCCTCCAGCCACTGCAAACAAACTCCAGACACGTGCGCCCCCTTCTGCGTCTGGCTAACGTGGGTCCTGGAGAATCGAGCCTCCAACCGGGGTCCTTAGGCTTCATAGGCAAGCGCTTGACCGCTAAGCCATCTCTCCAGCCCTATCCATCTTCTTTTGATTCTTAAAAATAATTTATTTGCTGGGCGTGGTGGCGTACGCCTTTAATCCAGAAAGTATCAAGGGTCCTCCTGGCTCTCTCCCCCAGTGCCAGCATGCCAGTCATGTGCCACTATGCCTGACTTTTACATGGTTGCCAGGGTCTGAATTCAAGTGTTCGTGCTTGCACAGCAACACTGCCCACTGAGCCATCTCCTTGGCCCCTTGGGGACTTTTTTAAAAAATATATTTTATTTATTTATTTATTTGAGAGGGAGGGAGCGAGAGAGAGAGAGAGAGAGAGAGAGAGAGAATGGGCGCGTCAGGGCCTCCAGTCACTGCAAGCGAACTCCAGATATATGCGCCCCCTTGTGCATCTGGCTTGAGTGGGTCCTGGAGAGTCGAACCGGAATCCTTCGGCTTCTCAGGCAAACGCCTTCACCACTAAGCCATCTCTCCAGCCCCCCTTGGGGACTTCTGAAAATAATTCCCAGAAGTCTTTTGTCAATGGAAAGCACGTGGTGACCTAAGCAAAAACGCTTACCATTAAGCTTTTAATAGGTTTAACTTCTTAACTCCCAAGCACAGCCAACGGAACTGCACGTTCTCCGTGTGAAAATCCTAGTTGTGAGGAAAAAAATGCAGCTTCTTTTTAGAGGACATGGAAAAGCAGGTACTGGTCGTGAGAAAATAAACCTCACAATCTTGTGGGCTGGAGAGATGGCTTACCTGAGAAGCCTAAGGACTCTGGTTCGATCCCCATGACCCACGTAGGCCAGATGCACAAGGTGGCACTTGCATCTGGAGTTTGCTTGCAGAGGCTGGAGGTCCTGTTCCGCCCATTCTCTACATATGCCTCTCTCTCTCTCTCTCTCTCTCTCTCTCTCTCTCTCTCTCTCTTTCTTAAATAAATAAATAAAATATTTTTAAGAAACAGAATCTTAGGTCCTTTATTTTGTGCAGGGGAGGGGCAGTACTGGGGATCGAACCCAGGTCTTCATGCACACTAGACAAACATGCCAATACTATGCTATGCCTGCAGCCCACAATCTTAAGTTCCATAGACTTTTTTTTTCCAAGGTAGGGTCTCACTCTAGCTCAGGCTGACCTGGAATTCACTATGTAGTCTCAGGGTGGCCTTGAACTCATGACAATTCTCCTACCTCTGCCTCCGGAGTGCTGGGATTAAAGGCGTGCATCACCACACCCGGCTCCATAGACTTTTTTTAAAATATCTCTTCAATACCCTTCCTTTCTATAATTAATGCTCAGCTGATTCATGTGGAAAATGTGATTTCAGTGTTATCAGATCTTGGGGTTATAAAAAGCTAGATAAGGAATAGCCTCATTCCCAAAATGATTTCACTGTGGGTTAACCTAATACTTTATCTCTTGTCCTTTGAATCACCCACAGCTGACTGATCTGATGCCCACCCAGCCTTTCCCAGTTCTCAGTCCGTTCCTTTTCTGGGTTCAGCTGTCTTTCTTCGGTCATGGCCCTTCTCTATTAAGCCTATAATCCTGATGTACTTGTTTGCCTAGATTATTATTTTTTTTTCCTTTGCCCAAGAAATTGTCCCAGGGGTTGGAACAGTCACACTCTTGAGCTTCTCCTGGGTGACTCCTGATTCCTTAAGCCTACCTCAGGTCACTTCTTCTTCTGGCTCTTGGCTTGTTACTGCTCTGGGTCACTGGATGTCCTGTCTCTATGCTCATTCCTATTGTTAACAGTCAGCTGGCTGAAGGCTTCTTTGCTGAGCTGGATAGAAATCATGAGACGTCATAAAGCTCTTCAGATCTAGTCTCTAGAAGCTTTCACTTTCCCTCCAGGTGCGACAGCATCAAGCGGTGGCAGGAGCAGAGCAAGTGGCACACTTTAATGTCACCTGTGCAGACCCTCCAGCGTCAGGACCCTTGGTGGTGGCCAGCGTTACAGCTCTCGGCCTGGGCTCTGAGACCCCTGACCCTCAAAACTTGGGTTGGAGGTATGGCTTAGCAGTGAAGGCACTTGCCTGCAAAAGCCAAAGGACCCAGGTTTGATTCCCCAGGACCCATATAAGCCAGATGCACATGGTAGCACATGTGTCTGGAGTTCGTTTGCAGTGGCTGAGGCCCTGGAGTGCCCATTCTCTCTCTCTCTCCCTCTTTCTCTCTGTCAAACAAATAAAAAAACAAACAAATTTTGACAGCTCTCTGTCCTGCTTTTTCTTAAACTTTTATTTATTTATTTGAGAGAATCAGAGAGAGGCAGACAGGCAGAGAAAATGGGCACGTGAGGGCCTCCAGCTACTGCAGACGAACTCCAGACACACGCGCCACCATGTGCATCTGGCTTATGTGGGTCCTGGGGAATCGAACCTGGGTCCTTTGGCTTTGCAGGCAAACGCCTTAACCGCAAAGCCATCCCACCAGCCCGCATGCTTTTTCTTTATCAGCTCCACACTCCCTCCTGTGGTTTCTGTTTCTCTTCTTTCCACTCTGGCTGCTCTGGAACTGTCCAGCTGCTTTTGCAACGGTGGCTGTCTGGACCCTCCCCAGCGTGTCTGCCTGTGCCTGGGCCTCACCCGGGGAGCTGGGGCACCCAGTGGACGGCACCTGAATTAGGTACCGGTGCTGCCAGGGTAATTCCACCACAGGCGTCTGCGGCCAGCACCGCCCTGGCCAGCGCTGCCCGTGGTGCTTCTTCAGCACTTAACCAATGCTCTGACCTGGTAAATTGGTTCTGGGGCTCAGAAACCAGATGCCACGTTGCAAGCGAGGCTGTTCAGGATCCCAGCACAAGCAGGCACAAGCTCCAAGGATCCTCTCCAAGGCCACTCCAGCTATCAAACAGAGGTCACAGGTGCTTTGAACAGGAAACCGGCAAATGCTGGGGGGCGGGGGTGTCATTGTGGGTGGAGGTGGCTGTGGGCAGTGCCAAGTGTGCTACTGTGGTCTTCAGTTGTCCAGCCGCAGCCTGGCAAGGCACCTCTCTGCCTTGCCTCTGGTCTATTGGAAGCCCACTCCAGAAAAGCCTTTATTCCACCTACTGTTGCAGCCCCGGGAACAGCCGTGCTCACATAGCCCCAGACTGGTGTTTGCTGGGGACAGCACCGACCAAAAGCAGCTCATGGGGTTTATTTTGGCCTCTAGACTCGAGGGGAAGCTCCACGATGGCAGGGGGAAAACACGGCACGAGCAGAGGGTGGACATCACCTCCTGGCTAACACCACGTGGACAACAGTAGCAAGAGAGTGTGCCAAACACCAGCTGGGGAAAAGCTGGCTATTAACACCCATAAACCCACCCCCAACAATACACCTCCCCCAGGAGGCTCCGGTTCCCAAATCTCCATCAGCTGGGGGGGACCTAGCATTCAGAACACTTAAGTGTATGCGGGACCCCTGAATCAAACCACCACAGCCTTGCCTCTTATCAGTAATCCCAGTCATTAAGGTGTGTGTTTCGGACGAATCACAGGCATGCTCCTTAGCACCACTCTCAGAAATGCCCTCTGCCTGGCCAAGATGGAAATGGTTCGTCAAGGCTTGCAGTTGTAAAAAGTACAAACTTTGTTTGAAACAGCCCTGCCTGGGGCTGGGCTTTTAAGTGGGGGCTGGGGGGGTGTCAGCTGTGGTCTTCGCATAGTTGTCTCCAGGCGGCTGTAGGGGAAAAAAGGCCGGCTGTTCACCGGTGCTCCTTTTGTTCAGGGAAGGTTGGTCAGCAAGAGAAAAGTTCAGTAGGTGCTAATTACGGAGTCACACGGCCTCATCCCCGGTGTTTTTGCTTGATTACTGGAAAATGAAGATCTTCTTAAAATATAAATGTAGGCTCATGAGCACGCAGCTATATAATAGATTGTGTGCGTGTGTGTGAGTGTGTGCTGATGTGTGAGTACAGGGGACATGTGTGCCACAGCACACAGGTGGAGATCAGAAGAGATGGGTCAGTCCTTGCCTGTCCATCTCATATGAGGCAGGGTTTCTTGCTCTGGATGCTTACTCTGCTATTTAAAAAAAAGAAAAATAGGGCTGGAGAGATGGCTTAGTGGTTAAGCATTTGCCTGTGAAGCCTAAGAACTGCCCCCCCCATTCGAAACTCGATTCCCCAGGACCCATGTAAGCCTAATGCACAAGGTAGCACATGCGTCTGGAGTTCGTTTGCAGTGGCTGGAGGCCCCGATGCACCCATTCTCTCTCTCACTCTGCCTCTTTCTCTCTCTGTCTGTCACTCTCAAATAAACAAAAATAAACAAAAAGTGTATAGATATAGATATAGATATATAGATATATAGATATCTTTGAGAGAGATTGAAGAAAAGAGAATGAGGACCTGTTGCCGCTGCAAACGAACTCTAGATGTGTGTACCACTTTGTGCACCTGGCTTTATGTGGGTACTGGGGGATAGAACTCAGGTTGGCAGACTGCAAGCAAGAGCCTTTAACCACTGAGCCGTCTCTCTAGCCCATCTTTGCTATTCTTTGCCGCTCTCACCAAGAGCTTCCGGGAAATGCTCCTGTCTCCTCCTCCCATCTCCATGGCTTTTCCAGCTTTTTGAGTCTTGGGATGGGTCTGGAGAAGGGAACTCAGGTATTCCAGTTGTGGTGTCAAGTGCTTAATCCAGCGGGCCATCATCTCCTCATCCCTATTTGAACAGACTTTAAATGATGCTTTACATTTGCCCAATGTTTAGGAAAAGGTAGGGCCCCCCCCACCACCACCTATCTCGCTGTCAGTTAATTCAAACCTGTGTTGAAATGACTTGACCTGACACGCAGCTTTATATCCATTTACCCTCAAAGCATGTCCTTGGAGCATCAAAGGCTGGTCTGGGCTGGAAATGGGGATAAGAATCACAGAGACTCTTTTCTCACAGAGCCACATTTGAAAGTCTTTAGGCCACAAAGAAGTGGACTTACGTCATTTCTGAAGAGGATTTATTTGATAATCTCATATAATAACCTAAGCTTCGTTAAGTTCATAGCATACAACATGTACCCCAGTAGGAAAGAAAGGGTATTTGTCCATGTGTCCCCTTCCCTCTTTCATCCCATCAACAGCATAGAACAAATGTATTTTTTAAATATATAAAAAGTGGGGGGGAGGGCTGGAGAGATGGCTAGTGGTTAAGAGTGCTTGCCATACACGTTTGAGGGTCTGAGAGGGATTAGGACCATCTGAGTTTGATTCTTAGCACCTGTGTAAAACAGATAGGTGTGGCTATGCATATGTGTAACTGAGCAGAGCAGCCCTGGGGCTCACAAAAACCGCAGTTCTGGGTTTAGAGAAAAACTCTGGCTCAAGGAAATCTGCTGTGATAGGGAAGGACATCTGATATTCTCTTCTGACATCCACACACAGATAATATAACACACACACACACACACACAGCAAGCCCTCCTTTAACCTCCAGTCACATGCTATTTCTTGACCATGTGCTAATGACAGGCTCTGAGATGGTCCCAGTGAAGACTTTAGGCCCCCAAAGAGTTGTCCTTTGCCCACCAACTCACCTCTCCTCCTGCTGCTGCCAAGTCCCCCGATATAAACTCTATCCTGTATCACCAAACAGAAACCCAGTATTGATCCTTTCTCTATAGTAACAAAGCTTAGCCTAGATCCAGGCATCCGAACAAAGGTGCTGATCCACGGTTCCACCAGAGGTTTCGCTGCAGATAAAGATGAGATGGCACAGGGAAGCTTTTGCACTCATAGGAGCTCAGGATGTGAGGCTCCGGGGTGTAGGGGATCCACACTTATCTGCCGCTCCCTTTTCTTGCAGCCCTGGAAGACACTGTGGCTCTGAGTGACAGTTCTGACACAGAGGAGGGCACTTCCTGGGCACGATCCCATGGCACACACACTTCGGCTACTCTGACCAGAAGCGGGGAGCGCACACTGCGTTCTCTCAGCCTCACGGACGCAGCGACCTCTGCAGAGGTGGGCAGCGCTGCCCTGTCCACTCGGCGACGCAATGTGACGGATCCCACGGGACTGCTGCCCGGGTCGTCTGCTGCCCAGCCTGCCCTTGGAGGTGGTGTGTCTTCCACCAGAGATTCTTTTCCAAACTCCCTCAGCTTATCTTTCAATTTACACACAGTCCTGGGATGATTAAGTTGGCTGACAACCCAAAAAGTATCTTCCAGCTCTTAACATAAAGAGGTTGGGTTATATCAACTCATAGGCTTGCTGAGGTATATGGGGTGAAGCCTGCCTGGGAATTGTAAATTAGGGGGAGCAGTAACTGTGGCTGAGCCATCTCTTGGGAGATCTCATTATCAGCATGGAAAGTTGGGAGGGCTGCCCTTTTTCCATTGAAGCATAACAATTACTCTGTTTGGGATCTTGGGAGCTTTTCAGATACCAGTTATCAAAAAAGGACATGTCAAACTGGGTGTGGTGCTGCTGGCCTAGAATCCCAGCATTTGGGAGGTGGAGGCAAGGGTATCAGAAGTCCGAAGTCACTGGCTGCATAGCAAGTTGGAGGCCCTCCTGGGCTATGTGAGACCCTGTCCAAAAAGATGGGGAGGGGCATGGAAAGAATTTGGAACTATTCCGTTTTTAGGCCCTTGTCCCCTCTTCTCTCTCTCTCTCTCTCTCTCTCTCAGGAGAGATAAAGAATTGGCACACTAGGGCCTTAGCCACTGCAATTGAACTCCAGATGCTTGCGCCACCTAGAGGGCATGTGTGACCTTGCGCTTGCCTCACCTTTGTGCACCTGACTTATGTGGGACCTGGAGAGTAGAACATGGGTCCTTAGGCTTCGAGGCAAGCGCCTTAACTGCTAAGCCGTCTCTCCAGCCCCCGTCTTCTCTTTTATTCCCACCTCCATTGCTGCCACCATTGCTCCTCCTGGGAAGTGACTCTGCTCAGAGCAGACACTGACCGTTTTAGCCTTTCTGTATTGCCTACACCAAGAGCGCATGCCAAGCCAGGTGTGGTGGCACACATCTTTAATCCCAGCACTCGGGAGGCAGAGGTAGGAGGATCGCCGTGAGTTCAAGGCCACCCTGAGACTACATAGTGAATTCCAGGTCAGCCTGGGCTAGAGTAAGACCCTACCTCAAATATAAATAAATAAAATAAAATAAAATAAAAGAGCACATGCCATTAGAAACCACCTCTCCAAAGAAAGCATCTCACCCATTTAAGCTCACAGAGAACACATGAGACGTGTTTTCTAGTGAGTGTCTGAAAGATTTCTTGTTTACCTGACCTAACTTTGGCTTCTCCCTTTGTAGTCACTGGACTTAGCTATGGTCAATCGAGTGGCACCGACACTGAGCAGAGGACGTCTGGCGACCACACGGACCGCACATACGTGCCATCTACTGCCACCAAAGAAGCACGCGCGTTGCCACCCATGACCGATAATGGCCCGTCCTCAAACATCAGCGAGAGCGCCATGGCTTCTGTTAAGACCTCAGACGCTCTGTATGCAGACTATCCTTCCCCTTCTCAGACTCAGACAGAAAGAAGTGGCCTGTCCTCCGACGGTGGCGCACATGCTCAGTCGTCCACTGAGGCCCTGGGTCCCCATACATCCAGCCTGCCATCGTACACATCCACTATTCACGTGCCCAACACTTTGGTGCATCTGCGTGCCAGTACTGACTCTGCTGGCGACTCATCTTCCTCGGGGAACCCTTTGCCTCTGCCCTCAGCGTCGCAGTCACACCAGCTGTTCTCGTCAACCTTACCATCAATCAGGTCTTCCACAAGCCAGCTGAAGTCTACCTCTGAGGCAGCTGTTCTTCTATCTTCCTCGGCGTCACCTTTGCCAACATCCTTGGCAGCCTCTACCCCTGCTCCACGTTCTGTCTCCCAGACAACCTTCCCCCATTCCTCCTCTACCCTGGTCTTACACAGGACAGGGGAGACACATGTGACGTCAGCCCAGACATCAACAGTGGTATCAGCCATAGGCGCGTCCCACGGTAACCAAACAGCAGACTCCAAAAGCCAGAGCACCCTCTACCAAGAGAAGACTATCACGGAAGCGAGGTCACCAAGCCTTGTGTCTGCGCCCACAGCTTCCACCAAAGCGGTAACAAGCTTTCTGCCAGGGGTCCCTGTGAGCCCAGCCTTAACGGGATCCTCCACCAAGCCAGCCCCTCCAGCCACAAGCACCAGCTTAGCACCAGTGTCTCCAGCATTGATAACCACCATGCCCCAGACCACTGTCCCTCCTGTGACCAATCCCAGCACCCTGTCAAGCACAGGAGCTCTGATCCCCTGACTCTGTGTACACGACGGCTGGAAAACAGCTCTTGCCAGCCCATCCGGAAATCTCAACAGAAAGTGCTATCTCCACAGAGCAGAACCGAGACCACATAGATGCTGCCACCAGGTTGATCCCTCAGACCGGTGCTCCCACATCAGCAGAAGACTCAGCCACAAGGCTTGGCATGACGGAAGAATACAGCCCAGCCTCGCCTTTCCTGCCAACATCTCCTTCACCTCAGACCACAGACGTTTCTACGGCTGATGCGTTGACTCCCAAATCTACCACCGTTGCTGCTCAAAGCACCCCACAGTCACCAACAGCAGTGTCACGTCCGGCCTCAGGTAAAATGCATTGATTTGTAGGCCCTGTCCAGTGTGGGCCTTGGGATTCATGTGAATGGTGTAGACGTGTGTAGTATTTTTGAAATTGTGTCTCTTCTGTGACCTAAATTGCCTCCCGTTGAAATACAAAGCTTTAAATAAGGGCAAAGTGGACCATATTTTCCCCAAGTTATATGATTGTTCCTGAAGAAAGAAAAGAGGACATGATGGTCAGTGTAGCCTTTCATGCCTTGTCATTGCCCAAGCTTTTCAAGCATACCTCTAATGCTTTAAGGTCAGAGCTAGGCAGAGATGGGGGCTGGGATATAGCACTGTAGTAGAGCACTTGCCTAGAATGTGCAAGGCCCTGGGTTCAAACTCCCGTTCAAACAAAGAAATGGAAGAAGTTTTAGGTGGCCTGTTATAAACAGATGGGAGTCAGGCACCTGCTCAGAGCTTCTGAGTTGGTCAGCCAGTTCCCTGAGACTTCTCAGAGTCACAAGACTTTTTTTTGAGCCAGGGGGTCCCAGATTCCTGTGTGTCCCTAAGATGATGTTGCTAGTTGATAAGCGGGATACACAAAGAAAAAGATGTTAAACTAACCTTCCCCCTTTCTGCAGTGAGTACGTGACCAGGACTTTTTTATGTTGTACATAAGGTTATCAGTACATCCATGTTCAAATTGCTAGACACAAGGAAAATAAAGCTAACCAAATGATTTAAGGAAAGATAGAAGTAGGATGGTGTATTAGACTGTCATGTCCCAAATTGCATTTGGGGTTTGTTCAGACCCAAGAAAAGAAAGCTTCTAGTGGAGAAGAGTGAGGTCAAGACTGGCATCTCAAGGAAGAAGGAAAGAAGAGGAATGTTTCGTAGTATCTAGAACAGAGAGCTTAGTTAGTGGAACAGTTTCAACTGGCCATTGACGATGAACCTGGGGTGCGGGGTCATAAATCATCCCCCATTGCTGTCCACAGTGGTCCCATGCGTCAGTGACTTGAGTATGTTTAGGAAATGAAAGATGAAAGGTCAGATATATGCCAATACCAGATTCATAGACAGCCCTATAAGCAGACGTCAGCTATTACAATTCCTATAGTGAATATTCAAAGCATATTCACTGGTTGCTAATAAATGTTTTGTGCCAGTGTCCACGGGTGCTATGTTTGATTCTATAGGCCGTGTGTGCACATGAGTGGTTTTAAGTAATAAGTAAAGTAGCAGTAGAAAATAAGATTACTAGGCTGAAGCCAGGCGTGGTGGTGCACGCCTATAATCCCAACACTTGGGAGGCAAAGGTAGGAGGATCGCTGTGAGTTCGAGGCCACCCTGAGACTGCATAATGAATTCCAGGTCAGCCTGGGCTAGAGCGAGAACCTACCTCAAAAAAACAAACAAACAAAAAAAAAAAAAAAGAGTACTAGGCTGGAGAGATGGCTTAGCAGTTAAGGCGTTTGCAAAGCCAAAAGACCCAGGTTCTATTCCCCACGACCCACGTTAGCCAGATGCACAAGGTGGCGCACGCATCTGGCATTTGTCTGCAGTGGCTGGAGGCCTTGGCACACCCATTCTCTCTCTCCCTCTTTCTGTCAAATATGTGTGTGTGTGTGTGTGTGTGTGTGTGTGTATAGATTGGTTTTTTGAGGTAGCGTTTCACTCTAGCTCAGGCTCTCCTGGAATTCACTATGTAGTCTCAGGGTTGTCTCGAACTCATGGCATTCCTCCTACCTCTGCCTCCCGAGTGCTGGGATTAAAGATGTGCGCCACCACGCCCAGCTTAAAATAAAAAAAATATTTAAAAAAAAGAAAAGAAAATTACTGTTCTTAGATTTATCCCATTTATTGTCAGGTTTTATTCTCCCATTGAGGTCCTCCGTGCAAGTAATAGTGTTGTAGGTTTCAGCTTTTCTAAGTGTGCTTCAGAAACCTTTATGAAGCAGGTATTATTTTTTCTAATTTACTTATTTGCAAGCAGAGAGACAGAATGGGAGCATCAGCGTCTCTGACACTGCAAACAAACTCCAGATGCAGGCGCCACCTTGTGCATCTGGCTTTACATGGGTCCTCAGGAATTGAACCTGGGTCCTTTAGCTTTGCAGGCTAGCGCCTCAACCACTAAGCCATTCCTCCAGCCCAAGCAGCTATTATTTAACAGGAGTGTGACAGTGCCTATTACATAGAGCAGAAACAGAGTTGTGGACATTGTCCATGACGAGGGTATGAGATTCCAAGATGGCATCGAACTCTGTGTGCCATAGGGGGTTTGCTGAATTCAAGTGGGGCTCCTTTTTACATTATACATAATGTAAATCTACAGAGGGGTGCAGGCATGGGAGGTAGAGGTAGGGGGATCAGAAGTTCAAGGCTAGCCTGTGTGTATATCTCTGTCTGCCTGCCTATCTAGATATGATGTATTTATAGGGGATAGATAGATAGATAGATAGATAGATAGATAGATAGATAGATAGATAGATTAGATCGATAGATGGTAGATTTTCATATAAAAGGTTACCATAGGTGAGGGGTGCACATGCCCGTGCGCACGCACGCGCGCACACACACACACACACACACACACACACACACACGAGCAGAGTAAATCTTACAGCAGGGAGTTGAATAGATCAGGGATTTTTCCCACCTTCCTGTTTGTTTTAAATTGTTTTCATTTAAATTTAAATCAGTTCAAGCAGAATTTTCTAATTATCACAAAGGCGGTCGAATCATTACCCCGAACTGAGTGGTCTGTAGGAAGCCTTTGATTGCATTCCTATATTTGGGGATCCAGTTGTCTTGATACACATGAGCACAGGCTACTGTTAATTCCCAGTCTCATCGTCCCTGTCGTTTGTACCTCTTGTGACCTTATTCTATTTTAGCAGTGCGGCTTTTTATTTTCAGGGCAAGTAAACAGAAATAAGCATGAACCAAATATTAGCTGAGAGAATTAAATATTTACCTAGAGCTGCTTTTACACTGCCCGTGTTATTCCTGGGATGTGTTTTCAGCCAACAGCTGCGCCACAAACCCTTGTCTTCATGATGGCAAATGCGTCGTGAGCCTCAGCCGCCGCGGTTACCGATGCGTGTGCCCACCTTCCTGGCAAGGGGACGACTGCAGTGAGGGTAAGAGAAAAAGCAATGTCTCGCGTATGCTCCATTGGGGTTATTCAGTAAGCTCCTTTTTCCTCCAAAGGGCACCAGGGGAAGATTTTTTTACATTAATGCCCATCTCCCTTGAGGATCAGTTTGCGGGGTTGTCTATAGGATAACGTGAGGCACCATAGTATGACGCGGACAGACTTCTGGTCTGGTTCGATTCCCCTAAGTGCCTCTACTGCTACACTGCACCCCTAAAGACCCAGACAGCCTCCTGCCCTGTGCTGACATGTCAGCTTGGAATTGCCCCACCCAAATCTGCCTGTTAAAGACCCTTTAATCTTAGCGCAGATGTTATTTGAAAGGGGCCTTAGTTATTTCCTCCATCAAAATCTTCTACTTTTGGGCTTGAGAGATTGGTTTGGCCGTTAAGGCACGTTGCCTACAAAACCAGAGGATCCAGATTCTATTCCACAGGACCCACATGAGCCAGATGCACAAGGTGATTTGTGCGTCTGGAGTTCATTTGCAGCAGCTAAAGGCCCTGGTGTGCCCATTTTCTCTATCTGCCTCTTGCTGTCTCTCTCTAGCTCTCTCAAATAAATAAAAATAAATCCTCTGTTTTTAAGCCATGTGTGGTGATTCACGCCCTTAATCCCAGCACTTGAGAGGCAGAGGTAGGAGGGTTGCTGTGAGTTTGAAGCCACCATGAGATTACATAGTGAATTCCTGGGCTATAGTGAGAACCCACCTCAAAAAGGATAAAAAAAAAAAAAAAAAGGAACTGGAGAGATAGCTTAGCAGCTAAGACACTTGCCTGTGAAGCTTAAGGACCCAGGTTCCATGCCCCAGTATCCACGTAAGCCAGATGCACAAAGGGGTACATACATCTGGAGTTTCTTTGTAGTGGCTGGAGGCCCTGGCACACCCATTCTCTCTATTCTTTCTTTCTTTCTTTCTCTCTCTCTCTCAAATAAGTAAATAACCAAAATATATATTTTTTTAATCTGGGCTGGAGAGATGGCTTAGCAGTTAAGGCACTTGCCTACGAAGCTTAAGAACCAAGGTTGAATTCCCTATTACCCACGTAAATCAAATGTACAAGGTGGCAAATGCATCCTGTCTCTCTCTCTTTCTTTCTCTGTCTCTCAACTAACTAAATAAATAAATAAACTATTTTTTTAAATCTACCTTCTCAGTATATCCAAATCCTACCTTGTATTAGTTAGTTGTGTATATAGCTGCCTCTGCCCCCAACAGGTCATCAGTCCCTGGAGAATAAGGGCAGTCCTCTATGCATCTTCAGGGACACACTACATGAAATCCCATTTGGTCCCTAGTAAGTATTAGATTATGATTTTGTGTCTGCCGGATTCAATGTGCCCTTGATTTTTCTTCCTTTACAGATGTGAACGAATGCCTCTCAAACCCCTGCCCACCCCTGGCCATGTGCAACAATACTCAGGGATCTTTTATCTGCAAATGCCCAGTTGGGTACCAGTTGGAAAAAGGAATATGCAATTTGGGTAAGAGAGTTAGTCTGCAGAATTTATTCTGTATCACAGTATATTTTCACACAATAGCATTTGCCTCCTAATCAAAGTCAATATTTGTCCAAGATAATAAACTTAAGGAACATGGAAGGAAGTGAAACACATTGCCTGCCATCCTAACATTAGAGATATGACACTTTCCAAGGTTATTTAACATATATTATATATTTACATAGTTGAAATTATTTCTATAAACATTGTATCTTAAGCATTGCCTACACTATAATCTATCATTTTGTACATTATTTGCTTAACCATTCTATCCTGTACTTAAGAGAAAAAGTCAAGAGGATATTGTGACTACATAGGTTTTTATTTTTATTTATTTTTTTTTTAATTTTTTTATTTGTTTATTTATTTATTTGACAGCGACAGAGAGAAGGAGGCAGAGAGAGAGAGAGAGAGAGAGAAAATGGGCACGCCAGAGCTTCCAGCCTCTGTAAACGAACTCCAGATGCATGCACCCCCTTGTGCATCTGGCTAACGTGGGTCCTGGGGAACTGAGCCTTGAACCAGGGTCCTTAGGCTTCACAGGCAAGCGCTTAACCGCTAAGCCATCTCTCCAGCCCTACATAGGTTTTTAAAAAAACATCTTAGAAAGAAAAAATAGAATTAAATCTTTAAAAAAAAATTGTGGTTATTTTATTTAACTATATGAGAGTGACAGACAAAGAGAGAAAGAGGCAGAGAGAGAGAGAATGGGCGCACCAGGGCCACCAGCCACTGCAAACGAACTCCAGACGCATGCGCCCCCTTGTGCATCTGGCTTTACGTGGGTCCTGGGGAATCGAGCCTCGAACTGGGGTTCTTAGGCTTCACAGGCAAGTGCTTAACTGCTAAGCCATCTCTCCAGCCCTTGAATTAAATCTTGATTGTCCCAACACATTCACATTTTTCATTTTATTTCATCTTGTTTTATTTTATTTATTTAGAGAGATTGGGTGCACTAGGGCCACTAGCCACTGCACATGAACTCCAGACACATGCACCACCATATGTATCTGGCTTACATGGGTTCTGGGGAATCGAACCTGGGTCCTTAGGCTTTGCAGGGAAGTGCCCTAACCACTAAGCAATCTCTCCAGCCCCATTATTTCATGGAATTCACTATGTATTCCTCAGGATGGCCTCGAACTCACGGCAGTCCTCCTACCTCTGCCTCCCGAGTGCTGGGATTAAATGCGTGTGCCACCACGCCTGGTATTGTTAGTTTTTGAAGCATTTTGGGAAGCGTCCTTGCTCAAGACTCACATGCCTGGCTTCTCGTTCTTGGGCCACCACCTGCAGCACGCAGTCTCCTCATGTGTAAAATCAGATGACGGTCTGCTCTGCGTCTCTCTCAAGGTTATTAAGAAGGCCAAATAAAATAATGCAGTTGAACAAGTTTGGAATAGTAAAGAGCTGTACAGGTGGGAACTATCATTTCACATTGGTCCTCAAACTCCTGGACTAGACAGAAAGTCATGAAAACAAACTGCTGTGGAGACCAAGGAATCATGGATCTTTGCAAAACTTACATAGATGATACAGTGAAGGAAGCAGTTAAATTTGAAGTGAAAACCTATCTTAAAGCTACATGATGAGCCAGGCGTAGTGGCCACACCTTTAAGCCCAGCACTCGGGAGGCAGGAGGATCGCCGTGAGTTCGAGGCCACCCTGAGACTACAGAATGAATTCCAGGTCAGCCTGGGCTAGACTGAGACCCTACCTCGAAAAAGCAAAACAAAACAAAGCAAACAAATCTAGATAATGATATAACTATCAGCATGAAGGTCATTATGACTGCACTGCCAATAGCTTAGATATACATGTTTGTGCCTTTCCCCAATGTCAAAATTTATTGAATAACAATAAATTCACAAGCTGCATTGGTTTTGTTGCCTGCAGTTTTCCAAGTAGCTCTCAGTTCCCTTGATAACTGGCCATTGGCAAACACGGGTTCTTTTTGTTGTTGTTTTTGTTTTTGCTTTTTCAAGGTGGAGTCTCACTCTAGTCCAGGCTGACCTGGAATTTACTATGTAGTCTCAGGGTGGCCTTGAACTCATGATGGTCCTCCTACCTCTGCCTCCCGAGTGCTGGGGTTAAAGGCGTGTGCCACCACGCCCAGCTCAACACAGTTCTTTTATTCAAATCTTAATTACTAGCATTAACTCTCAATTACACAGTGCATATAACACAGTAATTCTGTCTGGCTGTATGTACAGATTACAGAATGGCTACAGAAGGGGAAAAGAGGCCACATAATTTAAGGAGTTCAAAAATGCCCTACTAGGGCTGAAGAGATGGCTGAGCGGTTAAAGCGCATGCCTGAGAAGCCTAAGGACCCAGGTTCGATTCTCCAAGTCCCACGTAAACCAGATGCACATGGTGGTGCACGCATCTGGAGTTCGTTTGCAGTGGCTAGAGGCCCTGGCGCCCCCATTCTCTCCCTCTCTCACTCTCTCTCTAGTAAATAAATAAAATTTTTTAAAAATGCCCTACTAGAGGCAGAGAGCAGGACCATGTATTGACTAGATAAGAAATTAACAAACTTAGTCGGAGAGCAGCTGCGAGGCATACTGAACTGCCTTGAGGTTGCAGGGTTGTGTCAAGTTATGGAGGAATGGGACCATCAAGGCCACAGGATGGACAAATGGACAGGTAGATAATAATCCGAGTAGGCTGTAGCGGCAGTAGGGGCTAAGCTGTGCTGAAGTCCCAGGGTCTGTCAGAAATTCTCTTCCTGTTGGGCCCTCGGGGTTGGTCAGGTGACCGGTTGGTGGGCCTATCACCACATTGCCGTGTTAGGCATCCCTCTCTTCATGAAGTTCAGGTGAGTGGTTTAGGGAAGTTCTTAGGCCTGGTTTCTGTGACGTTTTAAAATTTTTTTTGTTGTTGTTATTTTTATTTATTTATTTGAGAGCGACAGACAGAGACAGAAAGAGGCAGATAGAGAGAGGGAGAGAGAATGGGCGCGCCAGGGCCTCCAGCCACTGCAAATGAACTCCAGACGCGTGCGCCCCCTTGTGCATCTGGCTAACGTGGGTCCTGGGGAATCGAGCCTCGAACCAGGGTCCTTAGGCATCACAGGCAAGCACTTAACTGCTAAGCCATCTCTCCAGCCCTCTGTGACGTTTTAATAGACCCATGTGCTCATATGGTCCCAGTCTACTTTGGTAAGTGTGTAAGCAGTACCTTTTTACTTTTAGGACTAAGTTATTTTTCAGCCTGGGCCTCACTGGTACGACTGGACACGGTCTCCCTGCCTCTGCATTTATACTCTGCAGGGAGCCAAATGCTGCTTTGAGAAATGGAGTCGCCAAGGAGGGCCAGGAGCAGCCTGAAATCCAGTGTGCACAGCGTAGAGGGACTTAGAGCAGGGTCCAGCCTGTTCTCCACAAAGGTGTAAATGCCTTCAGAGGAGGGCTTGGGAAACTGGTGATCTTATTGTGAAGAGCAGAGGCCACTTTCCGAAAACATGAGTGTGCCTGGCATGGGCACATGGAGAGTCTGTGGTTGGGGGGGGTGGATGAGAATGAGGAAGGAAGAGAAGGAGAGCAGTTCTGTTAACTTTAACAATCATCTTATTTATTTATTTATTTTTTTAAGTTTTTTCGAGGTAGGGTCTCTCTCTGGCCCAGGCTGACCTGGAATTCACTATGTAGTCTCAGGCTAACTTCAAACTCACAGCCATCCTCCTACCTCTGCCTCTGGAGTGTTGGGATTAAAGGTGTGTGTCACTATGCCTGGGAAAGAGAGAGAATATCAATGGGTGCACCAGGGCCTCCAGCCACTGCAAACAAACTCCAGTCACATGGGCCACTTTGCACATCTGGCTTTAAGTGGGTACTGGGGAATTGAACTCAAGTCCTTAGGCTTTCTGGGCAAGTGCCCTAATAGCTGAACCATCTCTCCAGCCCCATCTTTCCCTTTTAAAGTAATTTAGCTTCGTTGTTCATAAACATCAGAGGAATCATGCAAATTAGAGTGCCTGAAATGCTTTCATTTGGCCAAAATATTTTCAAAGAGATCCCCACTGTTCAGAACGAGTCCTAAGCAGCTGGCTTCACTGAACTGTAGAATAAGCAAAAAGATGTTAAATAAGGATTAAGGGCTTTAGGGAATTAAGTATAAGATGTTAAATGTTTTCCCTAACTCATTTGTGGACTTTTTTCTTAATTCAGCATGCAAGCCTTCCAGGAAAGCAACTTTATGGGATTCTGTATTTTAGGTTATTTTTCTTCTGTCCAGAATTTAATATAATGAACGATAAGAGCCAGATATATTTTAAAACAAAAACAGGCTATAGTAATATTTAGTTGTCTGCCCCCTTTTTATTTTTATTTTTATTTTTCTTTGTTTTTCGAGGTAGGGTCTGGCTCTAGCCCAGGATGACCTAGAATTCACTATGTAGTCTCAGGGTGACCTCAAACATATGCCACCATGCCGAGCTTCCATTTTTTAAATATTTTATTTATTTATTAGAGAGAAAGAGAAAGAGGCAGATAGAGAGAGAGAACAGGTACACCAGGGCCTTTAGCCACTGCAAACAAACTCCAAACCACTTTATGCATCTAGCATACGTGGATTCTGTGGAATCAAATCTGGGTCCTTAGGCTTCACAGGCAAGCACCTTAACCACTAAGTCATCTCTCCAGCCCTGTCTGCCAATTGTTAAGTTCCATTCTATGCAGGCCCAATCAGCACAAGTTGATATTAACTAAAGTTTTATTTTATGAGGAAAATGGGCTTTGAAAATGGGGCTGCTTTTTAAAAATATGTTTCTGGGGCTGGAAGGATGGCTTAGCGGCTAAAGCTTTTGCCTGCAAAGCCAAAGGGCCCAGGTTCGATTCCCTAGGACCCATGTAAACCAGAAGCACAAGACAGTGCATGTGCCTAGAGTTCGTTTGCAGCGGCTGGAGGCCCTGGAATGCCTATTCTCTCAGTCTGTCTCTGTCTCTCTCTCTTTCTCTCTGTCAAATAAATAAGTAAAAAATAAATATTAAAGAAATACTTTAGGGCTAGGGAGATGGCTTAGTGGTTAAGGCACTTGCCTATAAAGCCTAAGGACCCAGGTTCCATTCTCCAGGTCCCACTAAGCCAGATGCACACGGTGTCACATACGTCTGGAGTTCATCTGCAGTGGCTAGAGGCCCTGATGTGTGCCCATTCTCTCTGTATCTATCTATCTATCTATCTATCTATCTATCTATCTACCTCTTTCTCTTCCTAATAAATAAAAAAAAGTTTAAATACTTTAAAATTTTTTCTGAACCCAACAATGTTTTTAATACAGATTGTTTTCATCATATGGCTTATAGTCATAGTGTGTCACCCCTTGGTATCTAACTCACTACCAGTGTTTGGCTTCTTTCTCTATAACCTCTTGGTTAACCCCTAGAAAAGGCAGGCGTGGTCTCTAGCCCCAGGAGAAGGAAATGCACTGAGGTTATCCTGGGGAAGGGAGTAAAGTTGGCTTTCCTAGAGATGGGCAAATGCACAGTCTTGTGTAAGTCTTTCCGTTGTATGGCCTAACAGATAGCATTGTCATTTTCAGTTAGAACCTTCGTGACAGAGTTTAAATTAAAGAAAACTTTCCTCAACACTACTGCGGAAAAACATTCAGAACTACACGAAGTCGAAAATGAGATCACCAAAACGGTAAGTTTCCTGAAAGACCCCTCCATTGCTAATCCTCTTTTCTAGAACGAGCTTTATGAGGTGAGCACTGCTTAGGAATTACCTATATCACCTACGTGCCATTTGAATTTGGAAGGGACTTCCTGGTAAAAGAAAAAGTATCTTAGGGCCTGGGGAAATGGCTTAGCAGTTAAGGCATTTGCCTGTGAAGCCTAAGGACCCGGTTAGATTCCCCGGGACCCACTTAAGCCAGATGCATGGGGCCGGAGGGGGGGGGGGCGTGTGTCTGGAGTTCATTTGCAGTGGCTGGAGGCCCTGGCGCACCCATTCTCTCTCTCTCTCTCTCTCTCTCTCTCTCTCTCTCTCTCTCTGCCTCTTTCTCTCTCTCTTGCTTAAATAAATAAATAAAATATTTTTTAAAAAAAGAAAGAAAGTGGGCTGGAGAGATGGCTTAGTGGTTAAGGCGCTTGCCTGCAAAGCCAAAGGATCCCAGTTCGACTCTCCAGATCCCATGTAAGCCAGAGGTACAAGGGGCACATGCATCTGGAGTTCGTTTGCTGTGGCTGGAGGTCCTGGTGTGCCCATTCTCTTTCTTTCTCCCTCAAATAAATAAATAAAATATATTAATAAAAAATTTTTTTAAAGAGAAAGAAAGAAAAGAAAAGGTGTCCTGGGAATAGAAGGGAGGCGTTGACAACTAGCGGCGCTTCAGATGCGTCTTCAAGTACAGGGGTTGCCGTGGCGTCTCTTCTCCCTGTGCAGATTGGGAACATGGGCTGTGAGTGAAGAGGCAAGACCCAGACTGGCACGGTGTGAAGCTGCCGCTGTTTTCAGAGCTTGGAGCAAATGATACTCTTTCTCTTCAAGGGGATGCAGGGGGCCGGTGTTAATCCTGATGACCTAAGACTTGAGCGCTCACTACGTAACTTATCTAGGGGCCTGGCCTTTGGCTGGAGGTGTGGGGAGAAGGATATACCTCTTGGCTTTTTATCAGAACAAAAGAAATGAAAATGCATTGCAGACAACGTGTTTTCTTCCCAGCTGATACCTAAGTCAAAGGTTGGGTTTTTAGAAAACTGAAATTAGCCATTAAAGAAGTTAGAAGTCATTATTGTATTTCAATTCTACTCGATCTTTCTTTATTTGATTTTATTTATTTGAGAGAGAGAGGGGGCAGATAGAGAATGAGCACATCAGGGTCTCCAGCCGCTACAAACGAACTCCATACGCATGTGCCACTTTGTATATCTGACTTATGTGGGTCCTGGGGAAATGAACCCTGGGTCCTTTGGCTTCGCAGGCAAGTGCCTTAACCACTAAGCCATCTCTTCAGCCCTCTTTATTTTATTTTTGAGTCAGGGTGAAAAGCTGATCTGGGACTCACTATGTAGCCCAGGCTGGCTCCTACCTCAGCCTCCCAAGTGCTGAGATGAGAGGCATACACCATCACACCCGGCCTCAATTTGACTTGTTCTTTGTGGGTGAGAGTGACTGTATTACCCAAGAAGTCTGTGTTTTTACAGGACTGTGGTATTTATTTGTATTATAATTCCATTCGGTCTGTTGAGCATGTACAACGACAGGGAGTACGCCAGATGTTCATTCCTCTAAGAGAGTTAATGATACCTTTGCTTATGGAGACTTGGGAGGCCCTGGAACATAATGATATTGCCTGAGAACACACAAGGCAGGCGCAAAGTTGGGAATAGTCTGCTTGCTGCCTTTACTACTGACACCAGTTGCAAGTTCAGGGTCCTTAAGACTACCTTAAATTTCAGTAATCCACTAGACGGACCCACTGAACTTCCTTAAAGCTGTTATCATCACACCCTGATGCACTGCAGTAAGAAAGGCTTCAAGGTTAAAATGGGCCAAGGGAAGAGATGCATGGGGCAGAGCCCATGAGAGTTCCAAATGCAGAGCTTCCGGCTGTCCCGTCCCTATGGGGTCACGGACAGTGTCGGCACCCCCGCCCGCCTAGCTTGGAAACAGTTTGGAGTACTGTCAGCCATGCTGCTTACCTGAGCCTTGGCATGTGAAGTCTTCTCTGGGCTTCTCACGTACACGTGGTGGACTTCTAGCCTCAGTTTCTAGCCCCTCCAGAAGCTGAGCTGACCGCCATGTTACCCAGAGCCCCCCACCGTAACATCACGCTGCTAGACTCTCTGGTAGTGCCAAGGACTCCCAGGGAAAGATAGTCATTGTTATCAAACAGAACAAAGGCATGTCTTCTCTTAGGACAAGGTTAAATTCTTTGCTATACAGCAAAAGCTAACCCTATGCCTAGTCGTCTTGTTGCTCCACACTGCTGCCTCCTACAGGTAGATATTTCCTTCTAAGATAGTCCGGGCAACAGATACTAACTACCCTGAGCTCAGTGACTTACCTAACTTGGGGGTTTTTGTTTGTTTGTTTGTTTGTTTTGTTGTGGTTGTTTGCCCAATATCACCATATAGTTTGTTGGTGATGTGACATATCCATCCCCAAGAAACAGTGAAGGATTAAGCAGCAACTGGAGAGGCTACTTGTATTGTCTTTCCCAAGATGCCCTTCTGCTCAACAATACCTGGGGAAAACAAAGTCGTAATAAAGCGAGTATAATAAATCATTGCTATTAGGATATAAGGCAATGCTATAAAAGCCAAAAAGCATCGGATAACTTCCCGTGCTTGATTTTTTTCCCTTTTTTTTTTTTTTTTTTTTTTTTTTTTTTTGGTTTTTTGAGGTAGGGTCTCACTCTAGCTCGGGCTGACCTGGAATTCACTGTGCATTCTCAGGGTGGCCTCGAACTCACGGCTATCCCTCCTACCTCTGCCTCCCGAGTGCTGGGATTAAAGGCGTGCGCCACCACGCCCGGCCCATGCTTGATTTTTATCTTCGGCAGAGTCAAGGGCTTGGAAACACTGGCTTTGAAGACACGTGGCTTTGCGTGGGGCTAGACACTATGGCCCTCTGCACCACGAGAGGCACCTCTGGCTGGTGCCGCGGAGCGAAGTGAAGGAAGCAGGCACAATACTCCACGCTAGAGAGGGATTTTTCTGTTCTTTGTGAGGGCATCAGGCGAACACGGGAAGCATGGCTCTTAATTTGCTCTCAGCAAAAGGGCTCTCTGCCCATGTCATGTGATTTCCCACGGGGAGCTTTTTGAAGAAGGGCCCATCTTAGAGTTAGGTCAGCTCATTGTAGATTTGAGGGGTCTGTGTCGGGCCTCCCAGACCTGGGGAAGCTGAAGGTAACTGAGCCTTGTCAGCAAGCTTGTTCGCTGTGCAGAGTCCAAATAAGCAGCTACCTGAAGGCTTTGAAACTGTGGGCCTTGGAGCAGCTGTGCTTCTTTGAAGGTGCTTTTGTGTTCAGGGGTGCTGCCCTGAACATCACTTCCCACTGAGCTATCCCCACTGATTTTACTATCTGTCTCTCTCCCTTTGCGCCCAGGGAGCAACAAAAAGGCATTGCGGGGAGGGGGGGTCAAAAAAGGGGACAGTGCTTCTGTATAAAAGCTGCCTGCCGATGACTTGATGGCTGGAATGCCCATTGTATTCTGAAAATAGGAAATTGATTCTTGGCCCAAGGCTTTTCTCTACCCTGGCCGTTCACGACAACCCTGTCCTTCCTTGCAGTTAAATACGTGTTTTTCAATCGCTACCTGGTTATATCCGATCTACCGTTCACGCAGCTAGGTAAGAAACAGAATTACTTTTGCTTTGGAACCAGGCTCTGAGACGGGGAGGTTGTTCCAACATGGTGGTGGCGGGGTGCTGTCTTGTGACTAAGCCAGTGGGCCTTCGTACTCTCCTCTTCCTTCACTGGATGATGGCAGTGTCAGTTACTTTCCAACGGCCTGGGGCACACATGTCCTTTTAGGTCAGTTAAGACCTCACCAAGGGCTGGAGAGATGGCTTAGCGGTTAAGCGCTTGCCTGTGAAGCCTGAGGACCCCGGTTCAAGGCTCGATTCCCCAGGACCCACGTTAGCCAGATGCACAAGGGGGCGCACGCGTCTGGAGTTCGTTTGCAGTGGCTGAGGGCCCTGGCACGCCCATTCTCTCTCTCTGTCTGCCTCTCTCTCTCTCTGTCGCTCTCAAACAAATAAATAAATAATAATAAAAATAAAAAATTAAAAAAGACCTCACCAACTTCACCCACAGGGAGTCCAATACAGTGGGGATCTCACTGCAAACCACCTTCGCCCTGGCCTCCAACGTGACGCTGTTTGACCTGGCTGATGGTATCCAGAAATACGTCAACTCCTGCAGGTCCTCCGCTGAAGTCTGCCAACTCTTAGGGTCTCAGAGGCGGATCTTTAGAGGTAAGAGAGTTGGAGGGCCTCAGGAGGAGCCTGCCTGTGCAGACAACTGGACCTAGTGAGAACGGGAGGGGTTCAGGACTCAGGTCCTAGAGAGCTCCCCATGAAGGCCGTCCTTGGAATGAGTATGAAGTACGGCCTTCACGGCATCAGGTCTCCTGGTCCTGGGCACTGTGCTCCTTCTGTACAGAGCTGGGGTGGGAGGAAGAGGCTCAGGGAGATGGTGTGACAAAGAGAAACCACTCTTGTATCCTGGGAAGACAGAAACTCACACACGGAGTGTATATTCTAGTCAGTGACACACAAACCTACATCATGGTAATTGTTAAGTAAAAAAAAAAGCATGTGGGGCAGGGGGGTGCTGGAGAGATGGCTCAGCGGTTAAGGGGCTTGCCTGCAAAGCCTATGGACCTGGGTTCAATTCCCCAGTACCCACATAAAGCCAGATGCACAAAGTGGCACATACATCTAGAGTTTGTCTGCAGCAGCTGGAGGCCCTGGTGTATTCTCTCTCTCCTCCCTAGATCTCTCTGCTTACAAATAAAGAAGTGTTTTTTTTTAAAAGCATGTGCAGTATTGGCTGTCCTTTCGATTGTTTCCATGTAATAAGTGTAAAACAGTGTGGAACAGAATGCTCCCGGCGGTGCTAGCAACGAAGATTTCCCCTTTTGCTTTGTTTCGTCAAAAGCTCGGCAGTGTATGTAGGGTGAGCCACCTGAAGAAAGAGATTAGAGACAAGCTTGAAAGGCAGACTTGTGTCGTGGAGGAAGTTTCGTGTCTGGCTTGGAAATCAGTGCTGGAATCAGAAGCGCCTCTTGGCAAAAAAGGGTTGGGTCCCATGTAGGGCATCACAAGTGATCAAAGTGGGTGCTGGTTAATTCATTTTACCATCTGACTGGGGCTGGCAACGGATGTAGGACCTAGTGTGAACCTCGCCATCTGCTCTCCAGATGCCGGACATAAAGGGGAAGGTATCTGGCTATCCGTTGGTTGGCCTAGGACTTCCCAGTGGGTCGAGGTTTTGTAACTGCTGGTCCAGAGGGCTTTCCCACAGAGCACGTTTATTGCAGACCTTGGGAGCTGGGTAGCTAACCTTTCACTCTGAGATAAGAGTTCAGCTATGACTAGTGAGTAATTTGGAGAGGGGGACGGACTAAGCTTTTGGGAGTTGAAGTGGCTATCATTTGGGGAGTTAAAAGGTTCATGCCACATTATACGATATGGGAAACCTTGGAGACTCTCTGGTTTTATGTTTTTGTTTCTCTTGCAAAGGACTTAAGGGCACCATTTTTTTCTCAATTTTTATTAACATTTTCCATGATTATAAAAAATATCCCATGGTAATACCCTCCCTCCCCTCACTTTCCCCTTTGAAATTCCATTCTCCATCATATCCCCTCCCCATCTCAATCAGTCTCTCTTTTATTTCGATGTCATGATCTTTTCCTCCTCTTATGATGGTCTTGTGTAGGTAGTGTCAGGCACTGTGAGGTCATGGATATCCAGGCCATTTTATGTCTGGAGGAGCATGTTGTAAGGAGTCCTACCCTTCCTTTGGCTCTTACATTCTTTCTGCCACCTCTTCCGCATTAGACCCTGAGCCTTGGAAGGTGTGATCGAGATGTTGCTCAGTACTCCAGTCACTTCTTTCCAGCACTATGATACCTTCTGAGTCTGTCCCAAGGTCACTGCCATCTGAAAAGAGAAGATTCTCTACCCAAAGTGAGAGTAGCGTTAATATAAGGGTATAAATATTAAGAGAAGAGCTTACTGAGTAGTTTGATAAGCATAGTATATACATTTTTCCAGACACCAGCAGATGTTACACCCCTAGGGCTCATGACTACCCCTGTTTTAAGTTTTCAGTATCAGGGATGTATTCCCCCCATGGAGCGGGCCTCCAGTCCAGTTGGAGGACAGTTGGTTTCCACCATGACAAGGGCACCATTTTTTTTTTTCCCTCCCAGTGAGGTGGCACTTTTCAGTTTACTAAATATTTGTGGAGTGCATTCTATGTGGTAAGTGTTGAACCTGGTTACTTTTTTGTTCTCAGTAAATGCATTTTGTGCCTTGATAATTGGATTTGTAACAGCTTGTTCAGAGCAGCCTGTGTGCATGCTGTCTGACCCACATTCTTTGGGCTGCTTCGATATGTCTGTGGGAAGACTCCTGCCATCTTTGCTTCCTTACTGAGGCATCTTCTTTTTTAAAAATATTTTTATTTGAGCCGGGCATGGTGCCGCACGCCTTTAATCCCAGCACTCGGGAGGCAGAGGTAGGAGGATCGCCGTGAGTTCGAGGCCACCCTGAGAATACAGAGTGAATTCCAGGTTAGCCTAGACTAGAGTGAAACCCTACCTCGAAAAACCAAAAAATAAATAAATAAATAAATAATTTAATTTGTATTTATTTGTTAGAGAGAGAATGGGCACGCCAGGGCCTCTTGCCACTGTAAATGAGCTTCAGATGCATACACCACCCTGTGCATCTGGCTTTCATGGGTTCTTGCGAATTGAACCTGGATACTTAGGCTTCTCAGGAAAGCACCTTAACCACTAAGCCATCTCTCTAGCCCCCCCCTTTTTTTAATTTGCTGAGGTTTCTTTACTACTCCTTTCCAAGCCCTTGAGAACAAAGATAGCCATGCATATTTCACTGAAATCGGCTCACTTCTCTGTCTTTCCTCCTAAACCTTAACCAGGTTTTCATTGTGATGGTTTTTAATTTTTAATTTTCATTTTTTATTTGAGAGAGAGAGAGAGAGAGACTGGGCATGCCAGGACCTCTAGCCACTGAAAACAAACTCCAGATGCATGCTCCACCTTGTGCATCTGGCTTACATGGGTCCTGGGGAGTTGAACCTAGGTCCTTTGGCTTTGAAGGCAAGCACCTTAGCTGCTAAGCCATTGCTCCAGCCCCATTGTGATGTTTTAAGCAAGTGTCTTTAACCACTGAGCCATTTTTTTTTGTTTGGTTGGTTTTGTTTTTTTTGTTTAAAACATGCATTCATTCATTACTAGAGAGGGAAAGAGGCAGATAAGAAAGAATGAGCACGCCCAGGCCTTTAGCCACTGCAAACAAACTCCAGATGCATTCACCACCTTGTGCATCTGGGCTTACATGGGCACTGGGGAATCGAACCTGGGTCCTCCGGTTTCACGGGCAAGAGCCTTAACCACTATGTCTTCTCCCCAGCCCTCATCTCCAGGTTTTGCTAACAGACATGGCTTGGTATCTTGTTCATTTTTCTGGTACTAGAGAGGTGGGCTACATACCTGGCTGTAAGCATGTGGTCAAGAATGTGCTCTAGACATTGCCAGAAAGTTCACTTCCGTGCCTTTCAAAGGGCTGAAGCTCTTATGGTCACCTGAGGTCTATCAACCTTGGGAATCCTTCATGGAACATCTCAGCCTTAGGTTCACATAAGTGCTCATTGTCTGTTTTGGCAGATGTTATGCCCAGTGAAGACCATGGAAATTGTGATTGTGGAAAACTCACATCACTGGGTTTACAATGAAAAAGATCTTGCTTGGTTCTGTTTCGAGGATTTGTGGAGCATGTTCATTGGGAACATTCAGGAAAGTAGCCCCCATTGCGAGGCAGCGTCTATTCTCCGTGAATCTGCCACTCCAGGGCACTTGCCATGGCACAGCAGTGAAGAGCTGCCAGCAGGTAGAGCGATGGGCAGGATGGCAAGAAAACATGACACTGGCTGAAGAAAAGATCTAATCAAGCCAGACAGTTCAGGCTGGCTGGTAGACAAGACTAGCATGGCCTGAACAAGGTTTAGTCCTAGAGGTATTTCTTTCTGTTAAGCATAGGAGACAGGCAAAACCTCCAGAGAATTTAGACATAGGATTATGGAGGTTCAACACCACCCTGATGCCAGCTTTGCAGTTTGCCTGGTAAGAGTTCTATTAAAAAAAAAAATCCCTCGCTCTTAAATACTTTTTTTTTTTTACAATAAACATTGGAAACTTATCATATTCACAAGTGAAGCTCTGATTTAGCCCGTCAGCTTCCACGGAGAAGGGCAGGAAATTCAGAGTTGAGAACTAAAGTTGTATCCTAAACCAACCTCACTGTGGCCAATCCCTCTAGCAGCCCAGCTCTCAGCATTCAGGGTGGATATCGCTGCCATGTGGGTTGTCGGGCCCTAGTGTAAGCTCCCTTCACCACAGCCTACCAGGGCAAGGGTTAGTTTTGTGGTGTTAACACACTGGCACGTGCTTTCTAAAAATGCTGGGGTCGACGCTGGAGGGATGGCTTAGCAGGTAAGGCATTTGCCTGCAAAGCCAAAGGACCCAAGTTCGATTCCCCAGGGCCCAACGTTAGCCAGATGCACAAGGGGGCGCACGCATCTGGAGTTCGTTTGCAGTGGCTGGAGGCCCTGGGGTACCCATTCTCTCTCTCTCTCTCTCCCGCTTTCTCTGTCAAATAAATAATAAATAAATAATAATTCTGGGGTCTTCCTTCAGATAGTGGAGAGACTAGGCTTAGAAAATTGGCCCCTGTTGCAGTCAGGTTTGCATTGCTGGTAGAAATCACCCAACCAAGAGCACCTTCTGGGAAAAAGAGGTTTATTTTGGCTTCCAGGCTCAAGGGGAAGCTCCACAATGGCAGGGGGAAACGATGGCACGAGCAGAGGGTGGACATCACCCCCTGGCCAACTTCAGGTGGACAATAGCAACAGGAGAGTGTGCCAAACACTGGCATGGGGAAACTGGCTATAACACCCATAAGCCCGCCCCCAACAACACACTCCCTCCAGGAGACATTAATCCCCAAATCTCCATCGGCCCCGGGGAACCTAGCGTTCAGAACACCTAAGTTTATGGGGGACCCCTGAATCAAACCACCACAGCCCCCATTCCTCATCGTACAAAGTACACTTTGCCTGTTCCCTTGCAGCTCTTCTCATGATAAACTTTGACTCCTAGCAACAGCACGCAGCTATCATACTTTGCCCTGTACGGGATGCAGATAAATTACTACTCATTATTCACTGAGTTTTATAGCTTTGTTCTCTCTGTGCATCCTGTTTGCACATGGTTCTTGCCAGGCCTGTCTCAGATGGTGAAAGTACCCTTGTTGTGTTTGCTGTGGAAAACCTCATAGAGGACCATGTTCCCACCAGTGGATGCTTTTTTTTTTTTTTTTTTTTTTTGGTAGTTGAAGTGATTCTTTGTCTTCCCTGAAGTGAGTAAGGCCCTGAGGGGAACGTGGAAACAGCCTAAAGACTGGGCTCCCTCCCTGCCCACCTCTGCTTTCCTGTGGCGATTGGTGATTAATGGGGTTGGGCAGCGTCTCCAACACATGCGCACCTACGGCCGTCTCTATGCAAGGTGCTAAAGACCCAGGGCTGAGTAAGGCCCTGAGAATCCACCTGGGGACTGCCAAGTGATCCGAATTGAGCACCAGCCCTGGGCAAGCAGGTTAGCCTCTGTACCTCTCCTCGTAATGAGCCTCTGTGCCCTGCCACAGGAGCGGCCGCACCGACACACGCAGCCCAGACACGCATCCACCCGAGTCGAGTCTGATCAGCGCCAGTTGTCTTTGGTGCAAGCCTCCCGGCTGCCCAAGAACATGGTCACATTTTCTGGGGTTCGTGTTGGCTCCTCTCCTGGTCCTCCTCTCCCCTCCCCTCCCCCATAGTCATTTTAACCTAAAGGTACGGGACACACGACGCCGAAACCGCATCTGCAGCGGGCACCAGAATTAGGAGCAGCCGTGGCTGTGCTCTCGGCGAATTCTGTCGCATAGGTCTCGGGGTGACAGAGAAGGGGGCCAGTGACAGAGGCTGTGCAGAGGGGAACCTCCGGGAGAACTCTTCCCAGAGCCTCCTTGCATAGCAAATTCATGCTCTTTAATGTGCGAAGAGCAGGTTCGTCTCACTGTCTCGTTGTAATGTTCCAGCTGGCAGCCTGTGCAAGCGGAAGAATCCAGAATGTGACAAGGAGACCTCCATCTGCACTGACCTGGACGGCATCGCGCTGTGCCAGTGCAAGTCCGGCTACTTCCAGTTCAACAAGATGGATCACTCCTGCCGAGGTAGCAAGAGGTTCCCAGCGTCTGTCTCAGGACGGGAGGGCACTTTTGTCTACCCCGGGCCTGCGGGCTCTGTCTGCTCTGGGTTATAACTATTCTAAACTGCAGGTGACTGGTTCTTATTATTTGGCTCACAGCAGGAATGAATCCGGTGTCTCCTTAAAGTAATAGGGTTATCTCTGACTGGTGCGTGCTGGTCTGGCCAATCCTATTCAAAAGAAAAGAGAATGGAATGCTTGTGAGAACAATGTCCCTTTCCTGCTCCTTCTCTCCCTCCCTCCCTCCCTCCCTCTCTCCTTCTTTTCTTGCCTTCCACTTGAAGGAAGTTAGAATAATTATGTGGTTTGTTTTTTTATTATTTTTTTTTATTTCTTATTTTATTTTATTTTATTTTTGTTTTTCGAGGTAGGGTCTCACTCTAGCCCAGGCTGACCTGGAATTCACTATGGAGTCTCAGGGTGGCCTCGAACTTACGGCAATCCTCCTACCTCTGCCTCCCGAGTGCTGGGATTAAAGGCGTGCGCCACCACGCCTGGCTTTGGTTTTTTTTTTTTTTTTTTATTTAGTTGGCAGAGAAAGAGGGAGAGAGAGAAAATGGGCGCCCCACGGGCATCCAGCCACTGCAGACGAACTCCAGACACGTGCGCCCCCCTTGTGCATCTGGCTAACGTGAGTCCTGAGGAATTGAACCTGGGTCCTTTGGCTTTGCAGGCAAACGCTTTAACCGCCAAGGCATCCCTCCAGCCCTTTTTAAACAATTTCTTAAGTGGAAATACTTGGAGTCAGGCCTGTATCTGAGGGGTGGGTAGGCAGCTGCGGCTCAGTGTACCGTGGTCCAGAGCACCTGAGTCAGAGCCCTTCTCTGCCTTACTTGGGCAAGCTCCTCATTTCGCTGAGCTTTAGTTTTCCTCTGATTTGAAACCAGTGTCATGACGCTTCAGTAGATAAGCCTGGAGTTAAAGAGAGCACTGTATAGATGTGCTTTATAAGCCACAAGCACTCGCTCCTGTGTTTCACATAGGTTGCTGTCGATTTCATGGGTTGTAGCTTTCAAGGCTTTATGAAATATTAGAAGGCAAAGATCGAATCCTGTTACCCTAAAGTTCATTCACTCTGAGATAAAGACAGCTCAATAAATACAGTCCATAAATTTTGCTTTAAAATAAAATTAACTTGGGTCCAGGGCACTGTGCACCTGAGCGAAAAAAGAAAAAAAAAAAGTCTGTGTAATTCATGATCATCAGAAAAGCTGACCATGCGATGGCGAGTCTTCCCTGGGACATTGCCTACATTTAGAATGTGAGTGACACAGATTTGCAGCTCAGATAACACTTTGCTAGTGACAGATACACTGGAATCTGAGTCAAAATCACACACTAGGGGCTGGAGAGATGGCTTAGCGCTTAGGGCACTTGCCTATAAAGCCTAAGGACCCAGGTTTGACTCCCCAGAACCCACATAAGCTAGATGCCCAAGGTGACACATGGGCACAAGGTGGCACATGCGTCCTGGAGTTCCATTGCAGTGGCTGGAGGCCCTGGCGTGCTAATTCTCTCTCTCTTTCTCACAAACAAATTAAGGGCTGGAGGGATGGCTTAGCAGATAAGGCGCTTGCCTGCAAAGCCAAAGGACCCAGGTTCAATTCCCCAGGAACCCACATAAGCCAGATGCACAAAAGTGGTGCATGCTTCTGGAGTTCGTTAGGAGCAGCATGCCCATTCTCTGTCTCTCATATATAAGATAAAAATTGAAAAAAAAAAAAAAGCCGGGCGTGGTGGCGCACACCTTTAATCCCAGCACTCGGGAGGCAGAGGTAGGAGGATCGCCGTGAGTTCGAGGCCACTCTGAGACTCCATAGTGAATTCCAGGTCAGCCTGGGCTAGAGTGAGACCCTACCTCGAAAAACCAAAAAAAAAAAAATTTGAAAAAAATTGAAAAAAATTTAAATCACACGCTAGGGCGAGGTGACATGCCACTTATTTCTGACAGGACTTCTCCTTAGAGGACTCGTTTCATCAGGGGCAACACTTTCACACCGGACTTCAGACCCTGTGGCCTTGCTTAGGGTTAGACGAGACGTTCTTTTAAAGGAGACACCGTCAGTACTCCAGGTGGGGCCTGTGATAAAAACAGGCATATGTCACAATGCCCCATTTATGATTATCATTCCAATATGTGTGCTCTAAATGGCACAGGCCCCCCTAAGCTTCTGTTTACTAACAAGCAATGACCCAAGAAGCAATTCAAGGAGACCTTGATTAGTTTGGGCCTTGTTATTGAAACCCCTTGTCAGCAGAGTTCGTGGCCACCGGGTCTCTGAATGGATTGTGTTTCTGCGGACCACAGCCCCGTCAGCTGGATTCTGATGGACTAGTGGTGACATCTTCTGGCCATTGGTGCTGAAATGCAGGACATTTAACATTAAAAATTGGTGTCCCACCTAGGTTTCTTAGCTTCCTTCCATCATGCAGGCATCACAGTGAATTCTAACAACCTGTCCACATCTTTCTAGGCATGAAATACCTTAAGAGCCAAAGTCATCTTTAGAATGGCTTAGCACATTGCGGGATTGAAATGTCTGCTGGATGAACACATGCACAATAGGGCAGAATATACGGCAGGCAGAGATCGGTTCATCTTGACCTCGTTTCCTTCAAGGAAAGAAAACAGTTATTAAGACTCCACCATTTACTTTCAAAGTTGATGGGATTTAATTCGTTCTGTTTCCTACAACAGCACGAGAAAGCCCAGTGAGTCAGATATGCAAACTCTTGCCACATTCATTTCATATTTAGTGCTCCAGGGTCACAGTCCCTTTGGGGTGTGTGCTATGTGAAACTGGGAGTGCCCTAATGATACAGCTTCCCCTGAGAGGCACCAGGTACATGATAGCGCACAATCTTTAACAAATGACTGGATGAGCCTTTATCACAACAGGAAGTCAAGCTATATCTGAAGCTAAATGAAAACAGGCTCATTTGCCGGGCATGGTGGCACACGCCTTTAATCGGGAGGCAGAGGTAGGAGGATCGCCAAGAGTTTGAGGCCACTTTGAGACTACAGAGTGAGTTCCAGGTCAGCCTGAGCTAGAGTGAGACCCTACCTCGAAAAAACAAAACAAACAAAAACAACCTCAGTGGACTTCTGGCCAAGATGGCGACCGCCTAGCTGCGCTGCAAATCTCGGGGAAAGAAAGGTAGATGTAGATCCTAAGGAGAGAGCCACCCCATCATACCTCCAAAGGGCCCTGGCTGAAACTAAGAAAAATTGGCGAAACAAGCAAGGGGGCTGTTTTCCTGATGAACCGGATACCAGCAGAAGGGGGAAGGAAATCAACACAGAGAACAATCAACTCCTACCAAATCAGAGAGCCAGAGCCTCAGAGGCCCCCAACACCTCATCACTGAAGCAGACCAAAAATGAACCCGACATGGCTCAGGGAAATTTTGCGGAAGAGGGGGCGGAAAGAATGTCAGAGCCACATGTTGGGTCATGATATGCAGAGACATTTAGCTTACCCATAACTGTGGGCTAACTCCACAATGCATGACCCGTATACCTCAACAAGGAGGGGCCAAGGGGAGGGGGTAGGTCACGGATGAGCCTAATAATGGTACCAAACTGACTGTAAAATAAATAAATAAATAAAAATTAAAATGAAAAAAAAGTAAAAAAATAAAAAATAAAAAAAGACGAGAAACCAAAAAATAAATAAATAAATAAATAAAATAAACAACCTCATTCACCACTTCTCGGGCCGGACAGCAGATGGACATGACACCTGGCTGGAATTCCCAGGAATGGGAAGCTCCTGCCAGCAGATGAGGGTTGAGTAGATTTAATGAGCACCAACATCTCCAGGAGGAAGTGTCGAGAATAGAATAGACAGCTGTGACATCAGTCTATCTCGGTCCTGAGGTGGGTGGAGCTCTCCTGCCAGAGCTATCAATCATCTGGGCGGCTAGCCTTGCTCCCACAACACTGCTATGCTTGACACAACCACATAGCAGAAGGAGGGCGACCACGGCAGGAAGCTTTCTCCACAGGCCCAGGAAAGGCAGGAACACTCTGCTTGTTCCTTAGAGAAATCCCTGCTCTCACAAGACTAAAAGAGAACTCAGAGTGTCGGAGATTGGAAGATACAGCCCTATCCTTCTCAAAGTCAGATATTGTTATGACGTTCTACCTTGGTGCATAAAGGATTTGAAATGCCTAATGAAAATTCATGTACTGAAATAAGATTTTAAAGTATTTGAATGGTGTCAGGAGCAGGGAAATGGATCAGTGTATAAAATGCTTACCTTTCAGGCCTAAGAAATACATGAGTTCAATCCTCCCCAGCCCCAAAGCAAAAAGCTAGAAGCTGCTGCTGCTGCTGCTGCTGCTGCTGCTTCTTCTTCTTCTTCTTCTTTTTTTTTTTTTTTTTTTTTTTTTTTTTTTTTTGAGGTAGGGTCTCACTCTAGTCCAGACTGACCTGGAATTCACTATGGAGTCTCAGGGTGGCCTCGAACTCACGGTGATCCTCCTACCTCTGCCTCCCGAGTGCTGGGATTAAAGTAATGCACCACCATGCCCAGCTACTAGAAGCTTCTATAACCCCAGCAGGCTGATGGTAAGATGAGAGATGGAGACAGAAGAGTTAGCCAGAAACTTGCAGTGTGAGCATAGCATGTAACAGCAGAGGGAGATCCAGAGAGAGCCTGCTTCAAATAAGGGAGAAAGGTGAGAATGGACTTGAAAAGTTGTCCTCTCACCCCAACATGCGCACTGTGGCACACTTAAATCCATGCTCTTGCACACTAAGTATGCACACACATGACCATGAAAAAAAAGGTGTTAGGTATAGTGACACATTCTTATAATCTCAACACTTGGGAGGCTGAGGCAGGAGGATTATGAGTTCAAGGCTAGTCTCTGCCACATAGCAATCTGCAAACAAGCCCTGGGTGACTTTCTCCCTCCCTCTCTCTCTATATATATGTATATGTATATGGATATGGATATATATATGTGTGTGTATTATGTATATATGCACGTATATATACATATGTATCTATGTATTATGTATATGTGCAAATATATGTGTGTATGTATTATGTATATATATGCACATACATAAACATACATATATATTTAATACATATGTATTTAAAGGATAAATCAGAGCTGGGCATGGTGGCACACGCCTTTAATCCCAGCACTCAGGAGGCAGAGATAGGAGGAACATTGTGAGTTCGAGGCCACCCTGAGACTCCATAGTGAATTCCAGGTCAACCTGAGCTACAGCAAGACCCTGCCTCGAAAATCCAAAAACAAAACCAAAATAGAGAGAGAGAGTAAATCAGTTTGAAGAGGACATTAACTACTTCGGGGGGCCTAGAAGGAAGTGAACATGCAGAAAGATAAAACAGTATGCTTTGAGGTGGGCCATCCATTCACATTCTGCGTTTCTTGAACACTAACGCAAAAACTAAAATGAACGTGGTTCTGAAAAGATTCAGGACCCAGAAAGTAAAGTTGTTGAGGAGAATCCCCTGTCTTTTTAGACGCCGGGTCCTGTGCATGAAATTTCTTTGGGCATCACTGTCAGAAGGTTACTGAGGCATTGCGACAGTGTAACCCAATGGCATCCTGCAGTAAACGGCGCAGGCATGTCTCCCGGCTGCTGTTTAACATAAACAGCCTTCGGACCTTGGTACGTGAGAATGTAGCTCAGGAGAAAGGATTCTGTGGAGTCCAGTGTGCTCCTGTTTATGGCTCTTTAATGATCTTCCATGAGATCAATTGCAGATTATTTAGAGCAGCGTTTTCCAAGCTGTGTTGCACACATTCTACTGACACATTAGTCGATGGCTTATGACAGTACAATAGATGCCAGAAGCATTTGGCTCTAGGACTAAAAAGGTGAAAGGAAGGGCTGGAGAGATAGATGGCTTAGCGGTTAAGGATTGGCCTTTGAAGCCTAAGAACCCACATTCACACATAAGCCAGATGCACAATGTGGCGCATGCGTCTGGAGTTCTTTTGTAGTGGCTGGAGGCTCTGGCACACCTATTCTTTCCCTCTCTCTCTCTCTCTCTCTCTCTCTCTCTCTCTCTGTCTCCCTCCCTCTCCCTCTCTCAAACAAATAAATAAAATGTTTTAAAAACAGAAAGAACAAAGCCGGGCGCGGTGGCACACGCCTTTAATCCCAGCACTCGGGAGGCAGAGATAGGAGGATCACCGTGAGTTCGAAGCCACCCTGAGACTACATAGTGAATTCCAGGTCAGCCTGGGCTAGAGTGAGACCCTACCTCGAAAAACCAAAAACAAAAAGAAAAAAGAAACAAAAACAGAAAGAACAAAAGGTAAAAGGAAAGGGAATATTAAACACATCTACTATGCAGTTAAAAACAGCCTGAAGGGTGGGCACACTGCCCCCAATCTCAACCTTCAGCCCATGTATGCTGTTGGCACTTACAGCCTACTAGTCACTACTCTCTGTTCAGGGTTGGTGGCTCTGTACTGTGTACTTTTCCTTGTCGGTGATCTCTTTTGTAACGTATATCATACATTAATCGTGAATCAAATTTTTTTTAAAAATGTTTTTATTTTTATTTATTTATTTGAGAGAGAAAGGCAGAGAGAGGGGGAGAGGGTGAAAGAATGGGCACACCAGGGCCTCCAGCCACTACAGACGAACTCCAGACACACGTGCCACCTTGTGCATCTGGCTTATGTGGGTCCTGGGGGAATCGAACCCGGGTTCTTTGACCTTGCTGGCAAGTGCTATAACCGCGAAGCCATCTCTCCAGCCCAGGAATCAATTTTTTTTTTGTCATGCCTTGCAGCAAGGAATTTGTGTCCAAGGTCCTCGTCACTGTCTGCTTTCGCCCAAGCATGCATTAGAGTGCATGGTGTTTGGCTGAGTTACTGTAGTGTGGAAAGCGTTCTGTGATCAGATAAAGGTGGGGATTGCGGGTGGGGGAGAACAACTGAGCCACGCGTGGGGGTCTGTTGGGTGAAGCAGCACCAGACGGTTCAAAGCTACGTCTTTGAGCATGGGGCGAATTCAGACGCATCTGGATGCCTAGAATCCCTCGCGCAGACGACAGAGTAGACATTCTCTTACTCTCTTATGGAAAACATGATACCATCAGGACCGTGTCCCGAGAGTGTCACCAACAGCTTCTACCACCACATGGAAGAGGGACAAGAAGGCCCGTGTCACACTGAGGATTTGATTTACATCAAAGTAGACAAAACATTTGTCTTTGTGTATATGGAAAGATACTCCATAGGAGAGGGTTTTTAAATATTTTATTTATTTACTTATTTGAGAGAAAGAAGGGGAGGGAGAGAGAGAGAGAGAGAGAGAAAAAAAAATGGACACATGCTAGGGCCTCCAGCCACTGTAAACGAACTTCAGATGCATGTGCCCCCTTGTGCATCTGGCTTTACTTGGGAACTGGGGAATCTAACTCCAGTCCTTAGGCTTTGCAGGCAGGCACCTTGCTTGCTAAGCCATCTCTCCAGCCCAGGAGAAATTTTTCATCTGTGGAGAACTTCAGAAAAGACTTGCATTTACTGGACAGTAACTACAACTAGAAACATTCAGTTAGTGATTACTGTGTGTCAGGTTTATGTTGAGCCATTAGCATGCCTTATTTTACTTCATTTCCTCCAAGAAACTTGTTAATATTATCCTCTTCTTATTGATGGGACGTGGAGCCATGATGAGATTAAGGAAAGTTTCCTGGGCTGAGGAAATGGCTTAGCAGTTAAGGCGTTTGCCTGCAAAGCCTAAGGATCCCAGTTCGATTCCCCCGGACCCACATAAGCCAGATGCTCGAGGGGACGCATGCCGTTTGGAGTTCGTTTGCAGTGGCTGGAGGCTCTGACATGCCCATTCTCTCTTTCTGTCTCTCTCAAATAAATAATAAAATACTTTTTTAAAAAAAAGAAAAGTTTCTTAATAACTTTAAAAGTTGAGGGGCTGGGAAGATGGATAAAGTTCAATGGATAAAGTGCTTGCTGTACAAGCATGGTACCTGACTTGGATCCCCAGAATCCACATGAAAAGTCAAATGCTGCCGGGTGTGGTGGCGCACGCCTTTAATCCCAGCACTCGGGAGGCAGAGGTAGGAGGATCGCCATGAGTTCAAGGCCACCCTGAGACTCCATAGTGAATTCCAGGTCAGCCTGAGCTTGAGTGAGACCCTACCTTGAAAAACCAAAAAAAAAAAAAAAAAAAAAAAAAAAAAAAAAGTCAAATGCTATAGTTCTAGTATCTGCAATCCCAGCACACACACATACAACCAGATGGGAGACAGATATAGGCAGAGACAATCCCAGAAGCTTGCAGGCCAGTGGTGAGCAATGAGAAGCTCTGCCTCAAGCAAGGCAAGCGGCAAGGAGTGACATCTGAGGTTGCCCTCCAAACATACACACACGTATACACACATACACACACACACACATACAGAGAGAGAGAGGAACGAAGGAGGTGAGCTGGCAACAGTGTTTAAAGATCAAGTTATAGGGGCTGGAGAAATGGCTTAGTGGTTAAGGTGCTTGCCTGCAAAACCAAAGGACCAAGGTTCAATTCCCCAGGACCCATGTAAGCCAGATACACAAGGGGGCGCACGCGTCTGGAGTTCATTTGCAGCGGCTGGAGGCCCTGGCATGCCCATTCTCTCTCCCTCTCTCTCTGCCTCTTTCTCCCTGTCTCTCAAATAAATAAAGAAAAATAAAATAAAGATCAAGTTATAGATAGTATTAAAGCTATTTGCTACCTTCTGCTTCTAGACTATTCTTATGGACTTTCGGGTGACTAGTATTTAATTAAATGTGAGTTCTGGCCATGAGTGGCAATTAGACATTCATGAGTTTTCCTTTCCTTTTTTTAGCATGTGAAGATGGATATAGGCTTGAAAATGAAACCTGTATGAGGTAGGTTTCCATGTTCATTTTTTTTTTCTGGTGAAGTCACAAATCTTAACTACTGAAGCTATCCTAAAACAAGTTGAGAATGTGGCTTAGTTGATAGAGTACTTGCTTAGCATGTATGAGGCCCTAGCTTGGATCCCTAGCACCAAGTGAAACTGGGTATGTCACACGCCTGTAATCCCAGCATTCAGAAGGCAGAGGCAGGAGGAGCAGAAGAAGTTCAAGGTCATCTTCTTCTACTCAGGGAGTTTGAGGCTAGCCTGGGCTCCATGAGACTCTTGTCTAAAAACCAACAAAACTATAATAAAATAAAGACCACCCTGGGTCTGGAGAGATTGCTTAGTGGTTAAGGTATTTGCCTACGAAGCCTAAGGACCCAGGTTTGAATCCCCAGTACCCTCGTAAGACAGATGCACAAGTTGTGCATGAATCTGGAGTTGGCTAGAGGCCCTAGTGCACCCATTCTCTCTCTCTCTCTCTATTTCTCTTTCTCTCTCTCTTAAATAAAACAAAGACCATCCTAACAAAGAACCCACCCTAGCCGGGTGTGGTGGCACACTCCTTTAATCTCAGCACTCAGGAGGCAGAAGTAGGAGAACTGCCGTGAGTTTGAGGCCAACCTGAGACTACATAGTGAATTCCAGGTCAGCCTGGGCTAGAGTGAGACCCTACCTCGAAAAGCAAAACAAAACAAAACAAAAAACAAAAGCAACAAAAAAAGAACCCACCCTAAGTAAAGAAATTACTTAAGAAATTGCCTCCATTATTCCTTCCGAGCTTTGAAACTGATTCGGATTCTTGTTCTTTTTCTCTCTTGACTTGCAGTTGCCCGTTTGGTCTGGGTGGTCTCAACTGTGGAAACCGTAAGTATGCCAAAGTGGAGACTTGCGCTTGGGCAGGCCCTGACACTGGTGTCAGTCCCCTCCCATCTCCTTACATACAAACCCACTGTCTTTTGGAGTCTTGCACTGGGTGGCGTGGCGAAAACAGAGAGCAAGGCCGGCCAGTGCTCTCCAGAACTCGAGGCCTGGGAGAGGAGATGCCCATCGCTGCCTGGGCCATGAGTCAGCCTGATAGATCACTCAGGCATGAGGTGGGAGGAGGGAGCAGACACCAAATGGAAAGGAGAAGGGAGAGATGCTCACAGGTCTTTCTTGGAAAGATGGAACTGGAGGGGGTCCTGGAACGACTGGCAGGTAAGTGGGGAGAAGGACATCACTTGACGTTGTGAGGCAGCCATGGGACCACAGTGTTCTGGGAGTAAGTTAGGAATGAATGTGCCTTGGGCTGGAGAGATGGCTTAGTGGTTAAGGCATTTGCTTGCATAGCTATAGGACCCAGGTTCAATTACCCAGGACCCACGGAAGCACAAGGTGGCATATGCATCTGGAGTTCGTTCGCAGTGGCTGGATGCCCTGTTGTGCCCACTCTTTCTCTTTCTCTCATAAATAAATGAAAATAAAATATATCTTTTTAAAAAAAAGAAAGAAACGTGCCTGAACGATGGAGAGAGAAAAAGAGAAGATGAAGGATTAAGTTAGCAGAGTAGCGAGGAACTGACCCATGGGCTCCGGTGAGGAGTTTGGGCTGTTCAGTAACTGTTGGGAGCCAGCAAGCAGTGTGATTAAGGAACACCATTGGGACTCCACAAGGAGGAGAGACTGGAGAGAAGAGGACATGGGGACAGTTTGGAGACTTTCAGCGCAGTGCCAGCTAGTGGCAAGGAATAGACTTGGGAGGCTGTTGGGAGGCTGTTGCAGGTGATGTCTTAACCACCACCCCCCCCCCCCGAAGCTCAAAGCAGGCAGGGGCGCCGTTGGTGCCTGCATGCATGTCACTTCTAATTCACTTACTGGAGAAGAGCGGCTTGGGTCATTTGAGATCCTAGTACCGACACTGTCTTACATGTATTGCAACATCAATAACCGAAATTGTCTTCGAAATTTTGAAACATGCCCACCGAGGGTATAAAAAGTAAACTATACCACTTGGGACAAAAACCGGGGTCTTTTACATGCATTAAATAAAATCATGTCCATTTTCAACCTAGTAAACTTAGATCATTTATCTGTAGAGCAAAGGACAAAACTGTCCTAAAACAGCCCTGTTTGTTATTGCATATGGAATTGTATACATTCACTTCCTGGTATGCTCAGTGGCCTTGGTACGTTTTTCTCTCTCAGAGACCATTGTGTTTATTTTTTAAAAAAACACAACATTTTGCCGGGTGTGGTGGCGCACGCCTTTAATCCCAGCACTCGGGAGGCAGAGGTAGGAGGATCGCCGTAAGTTGGAGGCCATCCTGAGACTCCGTAGTGAATTCCAGGTCAGCCTGGGCTACAGTGAGACCCTAACTCGAAAAAAAAAAAAATTGTCCCCCCGACACATAAACCACAACCTGAAACCCCACTGAGGAGCGTCCCCAACGGAATGGGGGCAGGCAAGGCACATGGGAAAAGAGGGTACCAACAGCATGATGTAGCCATATGACACATGTCACTAATAATAATAAACATTTCTAAAAAGAATAAGTGACACACACACACAAAATATTATTTATTTAGAGAGAGAGAGAGAGGGAGGCTGAGTATGGGTGTACAAGAGCCTCCTACCATGCCACAAATGAACTCCAGACTCATGCCCAACTTTGTGCATCTGGCTTTATGTGGGTCCTGACGAGTCAAATCCAGGCCATTGGGATTTGCAAGCAAGTGCCTTTAACCACAGAGCAGTCTCCCCAGTCCTCCCCCCTCCCAATCCCATTACATTGTGAGACCCCAAAAGTAACCGCAATTCTTTCTCAGATTCCCAAAGATGTCTTTTTCCTCCCCATTTATCCACGCCACCATGGTTACGTCCAGCAGAGGGCAGACAGACACCTGCCTGGTTTGTTGGCCCCCAGCCACGCCAGCTTATCAAATAAAAGTGTGCTGTGTGGATATCATTATATGATTTTGATATCTGTATTGACTTTATGGTTACAAAATGTTTTATGGTGGCTGCTAATAGTAATACAACTTGTATTAATACATAAAGGACACTTCTGTGCCTGTCTCAGCAAATCCATTATAGGGACCCTGCCACCTGTCTCCTTATCTGAGATCTCCGCCCAGCCCCGGGTGTCAATTGAGCAATAAGGATGAATTCATCCCCCTCTGTGGCAAAAAGCACTTTGAGAGAGTGTGACTCATCATTCAAAGTTTCGTGCCAAACAATGGAGGGGCTCTGGTCACCCAGCACTGGAGGGGTGGCCCAACTTGGATTTTAAAAAAATATATGTATATTTTGTTTATTTTTATTTATTTATTTATTTGAGAGCGACAGACAGAGAAAGAAGCTGATTGAGAGAGAGAATGGGTGCACCAGGGCCTCCAGCCACTGCAAACGAACTCCAGATGCATCTGGCTTATGTGGGTCCTGGGGAATGGAGCCTCGAACTGGGGTCCTTGGGCTTCACAGGCAAGTGCTTAACCTCTAAGCCATCTCTCCAGCCTGGATTTTTGTTTTTGAAAGAGAGAGAGAAAGAAATAGGCAGGTAGAGAGAAAAAGAGAGGGAGAAAGAGAGAGAATGGGCTTGCCAGACCCTCCAGCCATGTACATCCTCGGGAATTGAACCTGGGTCCTTTGGCTTTGCAGGCAAGCTCTTTAACCAGTAAGCCATCTCTCTAGCCCCAATTTGGATTTTTGTTTGTTGGTTTGTGTACTTTGATTTTTTGGGACAGAGTTGCACTACACAGCCCAGGATGGCCTCAAATTCATAGTCCTCCTGCTTCAACTTCTTGTGCTAGAATTACAGATGTGTTCTGCCCCGTCCAGCCTTTCAAGCTAGATTTTTCCTAGGCAGGAAATGCTCCTCTATCCCAACTGCTTGGAGCAAACACTCTTCAAATCCAGTGATCCAGAGAAGCCAGTTTTTTCCAGCCATGCATACATGACCTTGAGGGTCTCTCATTCCTACATTCTTGGTACTCATCCTACTACAGTATATTCTGGCTTGGCATTGCCTTTCTGAAGGCTTTTACTAGCTTTCATATTATGCCCAGATTTCACTCCTTGCTCCTCATAGAGACTGTCCTCCAAAAGGACAGGACCAGAGCTGGAGAGATGGCTTAGCAGTTAAGGCGCTTGCCTGCAAAGCCAAAGGACCTCGGTTCGATTCCCCAGGACCCACGTAAGCCAGATGCACAAGTTGGTGCATGTGTCTGGAGTTGGTTTGCAGTGGCTGGAGGCCCTGGAATGCCCATTCTTTCCCCCTACCCCCCCCCCCCCGCATCTCCCTCTCTCCCTCTCTCTCAAATAAATAAAGTAAATAAATTTAAAAAAAAATTTTTTTAAAGGACAGGACCAGTCCATACAGTCCATACGGGCCACCACCCCTAGGAAGCCCAGGGCTATAACTGTCATATCACCCTATCTTCTCTTCTTTCTGTGAAAACTGTGTCACTTTGTATACCCCAGATTCCAACAAGTTAGTCTTCTCATACCACTTGTCCAGAATGCCCTCCTAAATGTGCTGCCGGTCATGTCCCTTGCCCTTCACTCTTCTTAGGCAAGCACACTTCCTCCTGTGTTGCTTGAAGTTTAGGTTGGTTCCTCAGCAGTTTGGTGACAATCCTCTGGCCCTTTGATTTGTTTCAGCTTCGCCTTTTCTCCCCCCCCTCTTGTGTACTATGCATTTATTTAATTTATTCATGCAATGAGATGGGATATCAAACCCAGGCTGGCCTGCAACTCACTCTGTCGTCCAGACTGGCTTCAAACTCACAATCCTCCTGCCACAGCTGCCAGAGTGCTAGGGTTCCAGGCATGTGCTATGATGCCAATGACTTTTTTTTTGTCTTTTTAAAAGTAATATTATTTTTATTGCATAAAACAAGGCATACTCATTAATTTTATTTTTTATTTTTATCTATTTGAGAAAGGGAAAGAGATTGAGTGAGTGAGAGAGAGAGAGAGAGAGAGAATGGGCACGCCAGGGCTTCTAGCCACTGCAAACGAACTCCAGATGCATGCGCCACCTTGTGCATCTGGCTTACATGGGGCCTGGGGAGTCGAACCTGGGGTCCTTTGGCTTTGCAGGCAAGCACCTTAACTGCTACGCCATCTCTCCAGCCCCAATTTTTCTTTTTAAAACCCAAGTTAATTAGAAAATAGGTGTAAGATAAGGAAAGAAGGGAAAGTGAACAATCTCATCACCCATCAAACATCATGTGTCTGGGGCTGGAGAGATGGCTTAGCGGTTAAGCACTTGCCTGTGAAGCCTAAGGACCCCGGTTCGAGGCTCAATTCCTCAGGACCCATGTAAGCCAGATACACAAGATGTATTACAGGAGTGAGCCACCATCCAGCATGCCCTGCTTTGATTTTAAGTGCCTCTCTCTCTCTCTCTCTCTCTCTCCTCTAAGACTTTTCTCGGTTTTATGGTTATGGTCGCTTTGTGGTTTTAGAACCCATACAATTTTCCCAGATTAATTTAATTTTTTCTTACCACGGGTATTTTTTGTCTGTCCTTCTTTCCCCTTCACTCCATGTCCTTCTAGAGGTCATCCTTTCCCTTCCAAGCTTCTGGATTTCCTCGGCAGGGATCCATCCCCACCAGCCTCCAGTGTGGCCAGCAAAGATGTAGAGCCTGACTTCCAGCTTATAGTCCCCTTCTGGGAAATCAGAACATCCCTCTCTTTATTTATTTACTTATTTTGGTTTGTTTGTTTGTTTGTTTTTGTTTTTGTTTTTTGAGGTAGGGTCTCACTCTAGCCCAGGCTGACCTGGAATTCAGTATGTAGTCTCAGGGTGGCCTCGAACTCATGGTGATCCTCCTACCTCTGCCTCCCCAGTGCTGGGATTAAAGTCGTGCGCCACCACACCCTGCTTACCCCTCTCTGTGTGTTTTTTGTTGTCGTTGTTTGTTTGTTTGTTTTTGAGGTAGGGTCTCACTCTAGCCAAGGCTGACCTGTAATTCACTCTATTCTCAGGGTGGCCTCAAACTCACACAGATCTTCTTACCTCTGCCAACCCAGTGCTGGGATTAAAGGCGTGCACTACCACACCCTGCTCATCCCTTTCTTGTAAAAAAATATTTTATTTATTTATTATTTGCAAGCAGAGAGAGATGGAGGGAAGAGAAATAGAGAAAATGGGTGTGCCAGGGCCTCCAGCCACTGCAAACAAACTCTAGATGCATGCACCTCTTTGTGCATCTGGCTTTATGTGGGTACTGGTGAATCCAACCTGAGTTGTTAGGCTTTGCAGGCAAGCACCCTAATCACTGAGCAGTCTCTCCAGCCCCAGAACATCCCTCTTTAAAAAAAGGTATTCCTCCTGTCTTCCCATCCCAACCCACATTCTGGTGGACAGTGTATAAAGCACCCTTTTTGCATTGTCTCTGATATTGCATGGAGCTATACAGAGATTCAGAGTGGAAGTGCTGGGTGTTGGTTGGCAGGAGTTGCTCAGAATGAACGTGCAGTAAGATGGAAACAAAACACTTAGGAGAGAAAGAGAGATCATTACTTATCTAGAAGTCTCGGCTGTAGTCTTATCCAGCTGAAAGGGGTCATTTCACTGGCCTCAACCGGCTTCCCTTCCTATCAAAATGGACAAGGGAAATAATAGTGCTTTGTGTCTGAAGGACTCTTTGGCGAGATGAAAGAAAGCAGAAACCTGGAGAGATGTCTTAGTGGTTAAGGCACTTGCCTACAAAGCCTAATGACATGAGTTTGATTCCCCGGTGCTCATAAAAAGCCAGATACACAAAGTGGCACATGCATCTGGAGTTTGTTTGCAGTGGCCTGAAGGCCCTGGTGTGCCCAGTCTCTGTCTCTCTTCTATCTCTCTCTGCTTACAAAAAAATTAATTTAAAAATAGTTTTTAAAAAAGAGGGGCTGGAGAGATGGCTTAGCAGTCAAGGCGCATGCCTGCAAAGCCTAAGGATCCAGGTTCGATTCTCCAGGTCCCATGTAAGCCAGATGCACAAGGCGGCACATATATCTGGAGTTATTTGCAGTGGCTAGAGGCCTTGGCGCACCCATTTTCTCCCTCTCTCTCTCTCTCTCTCCCTCTCTCCCTCCCTCCATCCCTCCCTCCTCTCTGTCTCTAATAAATAAATAAATCTTTTTGTTGTTCATTTTTATTTATTTATTAATTTGAGAGTGACAGACAGAGAGAGAAAGGGGCAGATAGAGAAATAGAGAGAGAGAATGGGCACGCCAGGGCCTCCAGCCACTGAATGAACTCCAGACGTGTGCGTCCCCTTGTGCATCTGGCTAACGTGGGACCTGGGGAATCAAGCCTCGAACCAGGGTCTTTAGGCTTCACAGGCAAGTGCTTAACCGCTAAGCCAGCTCTCCAGCCCAATAAATCTTTTTGAAAAAAGAAAGAAACCTCTGCAGAAAATGACAGTCATGGAAAATTGCCCTGATGGAGGTCAGTGGGCACTGGGCATATTCACGCATGGCCTGTATACTTGAAAAAGGCCAATTTCAGAAGGGGCTGAGAGTGAGTGCCTTGAAAGAAAGTTCTTTTCTTTCCTCTTTCCCGGTTCAGTTTGGATCTTGTGTCCAGGGAATGTTGCTCCTAGGGAAGCAGGACCACCCTCACTGCAGAAGGAGGGGAGTAAACAGTTCCCAGAAGGGGGTTGGCTGTGCAGTCAATAGGTTTCTTCCAGATAAACATTTAAGCAAAGACAGAAAGAGCTGCTAGAAAGGTGGAGACCCAGAGGGTGGGTTTGATGCAAAATGCCACCGAGATGATAATATGAAGATGGCGAGCCAGCCACCTCTTGTGAAACACTGGCACGTCACACGTTTGTGCCAAAGCAGGAGTGAGAACGCCAACTTCTTCAGTCTGGGGGATCTTCTTGGGAGAAGAAAGGATGGGCTAGACCATCCTAAGGTGGCATGCTCTGCCTCTGTCCTACATAGATACGCACAAGGCCAGTGCTGACTTGGGGTGGAGGGAGACTCCTCTTTAGAATTCCTTCACACACACACACACACACACACACACACCACCACCACCACCACCACCACCAATCAGCTCTTGTTTGTTTGCCTTGTTTAGCCTATCAGCTCATCACCGTGGTGATTGCGGCAGCCGGAGGAGGGCTGCTTCTCATCCTGGGCATCGCACTCATTGTTACCTGCTGCAGGTAAGTGGTGGATTTGAGTTTGGAATCTCTTGCTTTGCCTGTGCGATGTGAGCGTCAGGTTTTAGTCTTAAGGAATATCGGTGTGGTTTACATTGCAAAGCATAGTGTGTGCCTGAATCAATCATTGAAGAACAAGAGAAGGGCCCGGCGTGATGGCGCTCACCAGGGTCTGTACACGTCTGTGTCATGTGATATGGCAAGTTCTGGAATGAGATTCCTGGTTACCGAAAAAGGGAAGGTAGTTATGAACCAGGAAACCATTGTTTGAGACAGGAGACTCCACCCGCCAAGATAGTAGTAGCTAGTGTGCTTTGAACGTACGTAATATTAAAGCTATATGCTGGACTTTTGGTTTTATGACCCTGAGCTATTTTGTGCCTTTCCCAGAAAAATTATTTATGGCCAAGTGAGGGGGACAAAGGAACAGACCTATGATGATCTGACCCAAGGCGAATATAATTTAAATTTTCTGATCTCAGGGCCGTTAGAACACCTCCCAAGACAGTTTCTAGTCAGTAAATGAAACCTCACAGCAGGGTTTCTCTGATCTGTTGAAATGAGAATGTGGATAGTTTGTAAAGAGGTGGTTTATTTCGGGGGTGGGAAATGTGGTGTGTGTGAGAGAGACAGAGAGACGTGTGTAGCTTTTGCATGTAGTAAAAACATTGGCTGCTACTCAAACATGCGGCGATAGCTCTCAGTCTGGCTGACACTGTAAAATGACCGTTGGCATTCTCCCATGTCATTCCTTCATTGATAGAACTTTCCAAACACGTCTTAATTCCACAGAAAGAGTAAAAATGACATAAGCAAACTCATCTTCAAAAGTGGGGACTTCCAAATGTCCCCATATGCTGAGTACCCCAAGAACCCGCGCTCACAAGAATGGGGCCGAGAAGCTATCGAGATGCACGAGAATGGAAGCACCAAAAACCTCCTGCAGGTGACAGATGTGTATTACTCGGTATGTGCTGTGCCCAGGCTAGCCTCGGGGCTCCAGGCTCCTCAGAGGAGTAAAGTCATCCTGTTTTGCTCTTAATGAAAACATTCCAGCTGAGAGAATTGTGTCATAAGCCTCTTGTTTACATATTTTAACATTCAGTTTACTCAAGACCTATTTGCATGGTACGGATCCATTTTGGTATCAAGATGTGAGGTCTATTTCCGTCAGTACATGACTTTCATGGGATGGTAGCAGTAACCCACCAACTTGCTTTTAAGTTACAGGAATTAAAAACCCATAAAGTGGGCTGGAGAGATGGCTCGGTGGTGGTTCAAGGCTTGTTTGCAAACTGCCAAGAATTCAGCGCTACTTAACCTTTGCCCTTTTTGTTTTTATCTCATTTGCCATCCTTTAACCTCATCTTGGGTGGTTAGTCAGTCAAAGCTAGGGGCTGGGAAAAGGCATGCCAAGAACAATTCAGTGTCATCTCACCACAGCACTTGTTAAGAGGCTTAACTCTATACTTAGCATGTCTTTAGTAATTTGCTCTATTCAGCCCTGGCCCACCTCATTTAGGAAAATAAATAAATAAATAAAAAACGGGAGCGTCCCTTGAGCCCTTCCTTCTGTTCATGTCAGATCTTAATTCTCTACGCTGCCCAGTTCATTTCCCATGACACTGCGCCTGTCATAAAATAAACACAAATGGGGACGTGTGAGCTGAAAACTAAATAGATGTCAGGTGACTTCTCGGCAGTTTGAAGTGCAGCAATAAACGTAGAACTTTGCCCTCCGGGGACTTAGTGACACGGAACTCTTAATTTTTGCTATGGGAATTAGCCGTGAGCATCAGACTTCCGGGTGGGAGAGGCAGGCTGGTTGTCGCTCCGGACCTGTTTGTCCCGGCGAGCTCTTTGAAATTTTTGAACCAGGAGGAAGAACAAGAAATAAGGAGAAGGAGCAAAGGAGACGTAAACTTAGTTCCAATCCGAATGTTGCCTTGCCTGCTTGTGCATGGGGCTTGGCTTTTCCTCACAGTGGGCCTTGGGGGCAAGGGGGTGCCCACACTGGGCTCCCTTAGGGTTCCTGTTTACAATTCACACTACCCAGTATTTTTATTTCTGTCAAAAAAAAAAAAAAAAAAAAAAAAGCACTTCTCTCTGGTGTTCCTCGGGGAGCCCTTGCTAGTTCCAGAGCTTTTGTTTTGATTTGTTTTGCTTTAGACACCTCGCTTGATTACTACTTTTTAATCCCCTTGCAAAATAAGAGCAAATATATCCTAGTTGCCATAAAAAGACAGACCTGGGGCTGAGGAGATGGCTCAGTGGCTAAGGACATTTGCTTGCAAAGCCTGCAGGCCTGGGATCGATTCCCCCCGTAAAGCCAGACACAAAAAGTGGCAAAGCCGGGCGTGGTGGCGCACACTTTTAATCCCAGCACTAGGGAGGCAGAGGTAGGAGGATCGCCGTGAGTTCGAGGCCACCCTGAGACTCCATAGTGAATTCCAGGTCAGCCTGGGCTAGAGTGAGACCCTACCTCGAAAAACAAAAAACAAACAACAACAACAAAAAAGGCAAGCGCACCTGGCCTTTGTTCACAGCAGCAAGAGACCCTGGCACGCCTGCACACAAATACACTTGCACCTGCAATATGTTTTAGATATATATATATATATATTTTTTTTTTTTTAAGACAGATCTGTAGGCTATGTGTGGTAGCACATGCTTGTAATCCCAGCACTTGGAAGATTTTAAGTTCCAGGACTGGCAATCGGTAGTCAAGGACACATGACAAGACCCTGTTTCAAAATATTCTAAATAAACAGACCTGTGAGGGTCCTGCTTCCAGTCAGACCTTGCCTTGCTGTTTATAGCTAATTCCGTCTAAGTTTATTAAAATTAGAATTTAAAAAGATTTTTAATTTATATTCACAAGTAGAGAGAGAGAGGATGGGTTCACCAGGGTCTCCTGCACTGCAAACAAACTCCAAATGCATGCACCACTTTGTGTATCTGGCTTTACGTGGGTGCTGGGGAATTGAACCCAGGCAGTCCGACTTTGTAAGCAAGAGCTCTTAACCGCAGATCCTTCTCTCTCTAGCCCCTAAAAATTAGTGTGTGTGTGTTTTTTTTAATATACGTATACTTAATTTCAAGTCCAAGAATAATTGACTCTTTCTTCTTTTCTCTTTGGCAACCAGCCCACAAATGTAAGGAATCCTGAGCTTGAACGTAACGGACTGTACCCAGCCTACACTGGATTGCCCGGATCGCGGCACTCTTGCGTTTTCCCGGGACAGTACAACCCATCCTTCATCAGTGATGAGAGCAGGAGGAGAGACTACTTTTGAGTCCAGGAGACAGACAGACAGGCCCATTTCTCTGAGCCACTTCCCAGGACCCCTGGCTCAGAGGACTGTACCAGGAGGAAGCACCAGGCACTAGCTGCTCCTAGGACTTGTCAGCCACGCTCGAGGGGCATGACCACAGTGGAAGGGGACAGACGGATGTGGCACTACAAGGCTTCTCTTGGGGCACTTTTGTTGTTACTGTGAACGTGACGTGGGGCCAGTACCGAGTCTCTTTTTAAGTACCCGCAACGTGGCGCTGGCCGACGGGAGCCACTGCAGACAGACCACTAGGTATTCCCGCGAGGACCCAGTTTCCCCTCGGTTTGCACTTTAATACATTGGGCGGGAAGGTTTCCTTTTGGATTTGTTTCCATACCGTTCTGTAAAGGCTTCCTCTCCCGAGACACTTCCATAGGCCTCGGTTTGGCAGTTGACTTTCAGCCAGATGCTGGCTCTTCGCTTTCCTGCCTGGCACCCACGTGCTGAGCAACAGATGGGGCGAACATAACCACTATGAGCTAAAAATACTGCTGTCAAATACACAGTGTCTCAGTGTTTCCAGGTTGTCTGCGCTAGGTTCCAAGCCAACCCCCTAAATGAGGAAGTGACATTTGTGAGGCACGGCGTACAACTTCTGTTTGTTTTGTGCGTCAAGGTGACTGACACGTGATTTAAGGTCTCCCCCCCCCCCGCCCCACCTTTCAGTTAAGTCTTACTTTTGCAGGTGAGTATGGATCGATTCGCACTTGGTTGGAGTCAGAAGCACCCAACTACCCCATAGGGAAGCCCAGCAGGCAGAATTGGGCTGTGCTGATATGTAGCAGAGCAGTTTTTTCATCTGTGAGGGGATTGCATGAGGCCCTGGGACTCTGACCACCAACATGGAGACCAGACACTACTCAGATGGGATAGAAAAGTACAGCTGACCACGAGTGGGTGTGAGCTGGTGTTTCACCTCTAAAGGAAAAGCAGGTTGCCAGATCCCTGCAGCCCAGGGCGCTGAAAGGAATGGACCAAAACAAAATGCCTGTATGCTCTCCCTGCCTGGCAGTGCTTTGAGAAGCTATGAGGAATCCCGCCAAAGACTAGGGAGCTAGAGATGGAGACACACAGGTCAGTGTGCTTACCAGCTAGTGTTTGAAACCACTACATCGTCCACAAACTCAGCGTAAACTTTCGACCACTCAGAGATATTTATTCACAGAAGAAAGAATTTATTTTCTCTTACCTGGCAATTGCTTCCTCTTTGGTTCACTGTATGGTACTCTTCAGAGACCCACTTACAGTTCAAGTCAGCATTGGAGAACTAAAGCGTGGCCGGCTAGGGATCAGAAAGCTTACTTTTGGGAAGGAAATCCCACATGTCAATAGGTCTGTGACAGAGTCCTGCAAGGGACCTGTCCAACGCCCCCCCCCTTTTTTTTTTAATTTTTTCACTGCTCCCTGAGGATCTGTGTGCATTTGTCAGCTTGTGGAACATTCTGGTTTGAGATGACAGTCCAATAACTGTCCCCACTCTGAAGCCGGGAGCTCGGAGACAACGCGTTTCTGGAAAAAGGTGCTGCCATCGGGGACAATTCTGCCCTGAATATGTCTGTCTGTCTGAGGTTCTCTCGTAGCTTCACAACATGTGCAGTCCTCATCCTATGTGTAAGTGTGAACCCTGTGTCCCAGGCCCCCACCACCCACCATCGCCTGCTGTGTAGCAGGACCACTGGTCAGGTGCAATGAATCTCAGTAGTAAAAACTGCGCTCATCTCGTAAGTACAGAGAGAATTCTATGGGCAGCAGATGTTGACTTAAAATTTCAGAGCCTTGCCATCTTGAAAAGAGCTCACCCCGTTTGCTCGGGTGCTTTGTGAAGTGGCCTCCTTCCAGCCTGCTCTGCCGTTAACCTGCTCATCCCCGGGGGGGCCTCGCCGCTCTGAGAAGAGCCACCATCGTGGCTGTCCCAACACTTCTGCTGCCTTCAGAGCATCACAGCTCCAAATCATCTACAGCAGGACCAACAGCCCCAGACCCACAAAAAATGCAGTCCCAGAAGAGTTCTTGGGAAGAATCCCTACAGTCAGAAAGAGTGGTGCAGAAAGGCCTGCGGATCCGTGAGATGACTGCAGAGAAAGAGGGCGCAGGGTTTGAATTCACGCTGAATCTACAGTCCCCCCCCTGCCCCCCCCCCCGGGGGAGGCTTGCGGTGGGAAGAGGTTTGGAGAAGGCATGAAAAGGCCATGACTTGCCCCAGGGGCTCTCTGGCCTCCCGTGGGTGGGGAAAGGAGAGGCCGGGTGCACTCCTGCCCTGGGGTCAGCATGAACAGAAGGTGCCTGCGAGGTAATACGCCAATGGCCCACGGGCAAGAGGACAGGACTGGACGAACCCACAGCTGGCGTGCTGGAACGGTGCTGGGCACGGTGCCTGCTGTCCGGCCCACAGCTGGAAAATGCAGTTTCCACGGCGGGGTGGGGGAGGGCGGGAATTAGGGGAAGCACACTACGGAGCAGAAGCCTCGAGAGAAGAGCCAGGCCGGGCGGATGGTCCATGAGTCAGGCCAGGACACTGGGGCCCATTTCTTCGGGAGAGTAAATAACATCTCACGTTCCTGCCTTGACCGGGATCCTTACAAGGTACTTGGCCTCACGGCACTCTTGCTAACTGGCCATGGGAGTTCTCATGCTTGGACACAGAGACCTTCAGAGAGGATAGATGACAGGCAAGATGCAAACCCCGGTGTGCTTCACTCACGGTGTTGCTCTGTGTGCTAGAGCTCCTGCCTTCCCTTCCTGGGAGACACCTCACCCTGCAAGTGTGCTGTGTCACCGAGAGGAAGAGAGGAGAGTCCTAAAAGTAAATTATTTTTTTTTTTAAGAAACAATATTATTAAGCAGTAACCAAACCAATGAAGTGCAAAGACGTTGGATAGTTTTTTTTTTGAAGATGTGCATTCGGGTTTTGCTTGGACAGTTGGCTTGTGGTTGGCAGGAAGCATATTGGTACGTGGCTTGGACTGTCGGAAGTGAAAGGTGGTGGTCTGGGTAGGCTTTGGACCAGCGCAGCCAGACTTAGACACCCATTTGTGGGCTGCGTCCTTCGCAGAGGCCATGCCTTCCACATATTAGGAGCATACTTTTGTGAAACCACTGTCAGAGCTAGGAGCATAGCTAAAGGTCTGGGATGCTGATAAATCTCCCTCCTTTGAAGGAAGGTTCTTTTCTTTTTTTTTTCAGAGAGAGAATTGGTGCGCCAGGGCCTCAGCCACTGAAATCAAACTCCATGCTCTTGCGCCACCTAGTGGGCATGTGCGGCCTTGCGCTTGCCTCACCTTTGTGCATCTGGCTAACGTGGAATCTGGAGAGTTGAACAAGGGTCCTCAGGCTTCGCAAAAGGCAAGCGCCTTACCCACTAAACCAACCCTCCATCCCGAAAAGGTTATTTTCTGAAGCAGCTAAGTCAGTCAGAGCTGGAGCTGCTGACGGGATGGTGCAGTCCAGTAGGCTGGTAGTGGCTGACGTCAGGAGCTGAGACGTGACCGTTGAGTTCTTGAAGGGGGGACTCTTAAAAGTTGTCCCTTAGCAGAGAGGAGAGGGCAGCGTCTTTGGGATATGAGACTGGATGGCTACCAAGCATGAGTATTTGAAGGACCCTGTCTATTCAGATGGGAAAGTTCCAGACACATTAAGGTCACCCCAAGCATGTGGCTTTTTGGTGGCTGATAAAACCTCCTTACCCAGTGGTGAGGTGCATAGGCACCCTGTGACTGGAAAGTGGCCTGAAGGAGAGCTCACCTTGTTGCTCTTTATGCTAGATTGTACCAGCCAAGTTGTCCCAAAACTTGGGCCGTGACCCACACATCTAAATTATTGATTTTGAGATCAGAGCATTAATGTCTGAAAGCTCCCGTGATAGTCAGAAAGTAAGTCATTTTGTTCCTTTTTTTTTTTTTTTTTCTTGTCTTCTCTTTTGCTAGGACTTGAACCTAGGGCCTTGCACTTGGCAGGCGAGGATTTTACCACTGAACTATGCCTCTAGTCCTTTCATTACTTTCTTCTTGACACACTGTCAATCTGAAGTTCTTCTCAGGTGCATTTTTGGAGACAAGCGGTTGTGTAAGAGTTTTGCCTTTGAATATTGCGTTCTTTTTTTAAATTTTATTTTCTCAAATCCCAAGGCAAGAAATTGGTTGGAATAGCAGGAACGTTAAAGTATTAAATGCCAGCTAACTAGCCGTGCTTCCGCGTCTTCATAGTGATACACCCCTTCCTATCTGGTCAAAACTGTAATCTTTTTCGAAAAGCCTGCGAGACCAAAGGCAATCATACCTGAAAGCACCCCATCTCGTCTACAAAGAGACAGGGACCCTGGACTGGATCTGCCTCCTGGGTATTTTCAGAAAGGACGTTTTCAAAGGAGCCACTTATTCACGTGATGCTGGTCTTGTGATGTGTTTGATGCACGCCGTCCTGAATTCTCGGGGAGGGAGGAGACAATATGTCCAGGAAACGTACCCAACACTCACTCATAAGTCATACTTATCTCTCTGTGTTACCTAGACCTGTCACGCAAAGAAAATGATTGTCTCGTCACGAGTTGCTGTGAGTTTTGTTCATGTGTGTGCTGCTGGATTTATGGTTACATGGAAATGCAGGTGGAGTCTGAACTTGTTGAGTTTTCACGTTGTCCTAGATTTCTCTTTGTACAGCTTTAAGCCTTAGACCCTCCCCACCCACCCCCCATTTGATTGTGTTAAATTCATTATGAGAATGTTATTTAAAGTCGTGTTATAATTGCCGCCTCCACTAATTATTCAGTACTGTAGCAGCACAGTATTATTTGTAAAAAATCTGGTTATTTTTATACATATATCCACTATAAGTCTGGCGTTCTAGTCAGCAAAAAAAAAATGATGCAATAAAATTAATTTCATTTTCATTGTGGTTTTCTTTTATTTCTTTATTTATTTTTATTTTATTTTATTTTATTTATTTATTTATTTTTGTTTTTCAAGGTAGGGTCTCACTCTAGCCCATGCTGACCTGGAATTCACTATGTAGTCTCAGGGTGGCCTCGAACTCATGGCGATCCTCCTACCTCTGCCTCCCGAGTGCTGGGATTAATGGCGTGCGCCACCACGCCCGGCTCCGTGGTTTTCTTTTAATAATGAGCAAAACAGAGGGTAAGAAGTTATTTCGGGGCTGGGAAGATGGCTCAGCGGTTAAAGGTACTTGCTTTCAATGCCCGCTGGCCTGAGTTCGATTGCCCAGCACCCACGTAAAGCCAGATGCACAATGCACAATGCGTCCGAAGTTTGTTCACACTGGCATTCACAGTGGTGCACTCTTGCTCTCTGACTCTCTGTGTCTCTCTCAAATAAATAATAAAAAAATTAAAATATTTTATTTATTTATTTATGAGAGGGAAAGAGGCAGAGAGAGAGAGAATGGGCGCGCCAGGACCTCTAGCCACCGCAGACGAACTCCAGACCCGTGCGCCCCCTTATGCATCTGGCTAACGTGGGTCCTGGAGAATCGAACCCGGGTCCTTAGGCTTCGCAGGCAAATGCCATAACCGCTAAGCCATTTCCCCAGTCCCCTTCAATAAATAAAAAAAATTTAAAGCTATTTTTGTGTGTGTGAGAGAGAGCAGAGTACCATTCAAGCAGAAGACGTGAACAGTGGTCTTCTGAATGGCCACTGTGGGCAACAAGTCACGGGTCTGTCCTTAAGTGCCCAGAAGTGACGCATCACGCTGCTGGCGATGGGTGGACGCGCCTACCTACATGACAGGAGGCCTGACTCGGGTAGGGCCCCTGCTAGGGTTACTTACCTCTCTGAATCGCAGAACATGAGTAACCCACGCAGGTACACCGGAAGTTCCCTCCTGAAGGAGTCCCACTACGACTCCACTCCAAATCTTCATGCCACGGGCAAGGGCCCCAGGGGTGTGGGAATCTGCAATTCTAAGACTGGGCCGTAGATCTTTCACTCACGGTGGCCAAGGAATGTGGTTACATGGCTAGATACATGCTCATTCATTGCTTCCTTGAATGCCTTGCATGGCAGGGACAGATGAGTGTCTCATGCTTTGGGGGGAGAAAAAAAATTCCATAAACAGCAGTAGGGGAAGAAAACAAAAACAAAAACAGAAACAATAACAGCAACCTGGGTATGAAGGCAGCTAGTGAACAGGCTGAATCAGGACTCCTCAAACGGCCCTGAATGCAGACGACCATCAGCGTTCTCCTCATCTGAGGCCCTCCCACCACTCAGCCTTTGGTTAACAATACCCAACTGAGGTTGGTTTTTTTTTTGTTTTTTTTGTTTTTAATTTTTAATTATTTATTCATTTGAGAAGGTGAGAGAGAAAGAGGAAGACAGAGAGAATGGCCACGCCAGGGCCTCCAGCCACTGAAAACAAACTCTAGATGCATGCGCCACCTTGTGCATCTGGCTTACGTGGATCCTGGGGAATCGAACCGAGGTCCTTTGGCTTTGCAAGCAGACAACGGCTAAGCCATCTCTCCAGCCTCCAGCTGAGAGCTTAACAGGGATCCACTTCCGTCCCTGTCCCCAGCACTGCCTCCTGAAGTGCTGCTGGAATTCTGCCCTCTATGCACAGTATCTGGGAGAGGGTCTTCGCAGTTCCACAGATGGAAGCTATCTGTGTGACACTTGCCGGTCTCCACTGTGGGGGTGCCCTGTTTGATTACAGGGCCGGGACTGCCCAGCTTTGGAATCTGAATCCCCTAGCATAATGGGTTAGGCAGGATAGGCAATTGGCAGACACATAGGCCCTGGTAAGTTGGTGCGTGCGTGCAGCACGACTATGGATAAGACTGATGAGTTTGCAACACCAAGACAAACAGTAAGTTAGTCACTTTATGCTTTAGGTCTCCCTGCCTTTTCTCTGGCTAGCCCTGACTGTGTTATCTGTTCTGTTAGACTCTTGCTACTTTGTAGCAAAGATGACCAGAAGCTGTTATTGACCATGCCAATATGAGATGACAGATATGCCAATTTGCTTGTGTACATAGTAATCATTTCCTTATATATATATATATATCAAACATCATGTTGGATATCTTAAATATACACAATTTAAAAAGTAAGAATTCTGGGGCTGGAGAGACGGCTTAGCGGTTAAGCGCTTGCCTATGAAGCCTAACGACCCCAATTCAAGGCTCGATTCCCCAGGACCCAAGTTAGCCAGATGCACAAGGGGGCGCACGCGTCTGGAGTTCGTTTGCAGTGGCTGGAGGCCCTGGCGTGCCCATTCTCTCTCTCTCTCTGTCTGCCTCTTTCTCTCTCTGTCTGTTGCTCTCAAATAAATAAATAAAAATAAACAAAAATAGATTTTTTAAAAAAGTAAGAATTCTGGAGAGATGGCTTAGCTGTTAAGATGCTTGCTTGCAAAGCCTAAGCACCCATGATCAACTCTCCAGATCTCACCTAAGCCAGACACACAAAGGTGAGGCAAGCACAAGGTCGCACGTGCTCACTAGGTGGCACAAGCGCCTGGAGTTCGATTGAAGTGGCTGAGGCCCTGGCACACCAGTTCTCTCTCTCTCTCTCTCTCTCTCTGTCTCTCTTGCGCTCTCTAAAATAACAAAAAAATTTTTTTTAATTACTCATATATGTGTGTATGTAGAGCAATATCTCAAACTTTTATCATATAATACAGTAATAACTGGTAGCTAGTGTCTATGGTATATATTAGATCTCTAGACTTATAAATAACTAAGTGTGTACTTTTTAAACTTTCTCTCTCCTCCCCACCCCCAATTCTCTTCCCTGCTCCCATGTATGTAACTTTTCTTGGGACTCCACATAACTGTGGTTGGGACATGGCCCATTCTCCAGAGGTTCGGGTGTTAGAGGCCGGGTCATAATTGTGGCAGTGTTTGAAGATGGTACAAGCTTTAGTAGGTGGGACCTGTAAGCTAGTCACCCCCACACCACCCACTTTCCTTTTCCCTCTCATTTTTGGAGACAGTCTTGCTATGTAACCCACGCTGATCTCGACATCACAATTCTCCTCCCCCGGCCTCTTGAGTACTAGCCGGGGTTACAGATGTGTGCCTCCATACCTGGCAACAGCCTCCGGTATTTCACGATAACAATGAATACATGCATATACACCAGTGCATGCCTATAAGTGAGGTAATGCAGTATTTATCTGGATTATTTCACGGTGTATAATGTCTTCCCAATTCCATGGTGTTTCGAAAGGGCAGGATCCCCCCACCTCTTTTTTATTTTAAGGTAGGGTCTCGCTCTAGCCCAGGCTGACCTGGAATTCACTATGTAGTCTCAGGGTGGCCTCGAACTCACGGTGCATCCTCCTACCTCTGCCTCCCTGAGTGCTGGGATTAAAGGCTGTGTGCCACTAGGCCCGGCTCTCCCCCTTTTCTTACATGCTGCATAATAGCCATTGTAGACATCAATACCAGTTTCTCTATCTATTCATCTGTCAGTGGACACTGCGGTTATTTACTTATCTTGGCTATTGTGAGTCATGCTGTAACCCTGTTACATGTTTTGAAGTAAAAATGGGAGTCTTGCTCTACGTACTAAGCCAGACTGTGTGCTCATCTCTCTTGTGCCTCTTGACCCGGCTGAGCCTCCGTCCACCCCAGGATTTGGTTTGCCAGGACGGAAAGATTTCAAAGTGTTTTCAGATGTGAAGAATGCACAAGGACTCGTCTCCCAGTTGCTTGGGGAGCAAAGGTGAGGTTCATGAAGCAGACATTATCCAGGGCAAAATCCTCCTTTTTATTTGTTTACTTGAGGAGAGAGAATGGGTGCTCCAGGGCCTCTGACTTTGTGCATCTGGCTTTATGCAGGTACTGGGGAATCAGACCTGGACTGGCAGGCTTTGCAAGCAAGCACCTCTAACCACTGCTCCATCCCAGCAGGGCAGAGTCCTCCCACTTGGATTACTGACAGCCGTGGCAGCTTTCGGGTCTCAGAACTGAATGGTGATATCACGGAGCTGCCTGGCACAGTGAGCAGAAACTTCACGTTGGGAGAGAGGAGAGATGCTAAGAATAAATGTTTATGTTGATTTCTACTGGCACTATCAGTTGGCGCAAGACATTCCTCAGTGGTTTCTTGCCATTTTTCTCAATTATGATGTCAGGCCTGAGTCCGCACATCTTCCTGAACTTCAGTGTTCTGCTCAGTAAAATGGGAGTAGCAATTGTCACCTCACAGAGTCGTGAGGATGAAAGATTTCTTGGGACTGGAGAGATGGCTTAGCAGTTAAGGCAATTTCCTGCAAAGCCTAAGGACCCAGGTTCGATTCCCTAGGACCCACCTAAACCAGATGCATAAGGTGGTGCATACGTCTGGAGTTTGTTTGCAGTGGCTGGAGGTCCTGGAGCCCATTCTCTCATTCTATCTGTCTCTCTCCATCTCTCTCCAAAAAAAAAAAAAATCCGGGCTGGAGAGATGGCTTAGTGGTTAAGGCACTTGCCTGCAAAACCAAAGAACCCAGATTCAATTCCCCAGGACCCACATAAACCAGATGCACAAGGTGGCGCATGCTCCTGGAGTTCGTTTGCAGTGGCTTAAGGCCCTGGTGTACCCATTCTCTCTCTCTCCCTCTCTTTTAAACAGATAATTAATAAAATAAATAATCTGTTTAAAAAAAGAATTACTATGGGGCTGGAGAAATGGCTTAGTGGTTAAGGCGTTTGCCTGCAAAGCCAAAGGATCCCAGTTTGATTCTCCAGGACCCACGTAAGCCACATACACAAGGGGCGCATGCATCTGGAGTTTGTTTGCAGTGGCTGGAGGCCCTGGCACACCCATTCTCTCTCTCTCCTTCTCTTTCTCAAATAAATAAATAAATAAAATATATTTCAAAAAAGAATCACTATGAAAACATTTCATACACTGAAGAAACAACACATAGTAGTTCTCATCAACAGGCCTTTTGTCACCAAAAGGAGGTGAGTGTGGGAGAACTGACTTGTCCTTTCAATGCTGTTCACTGGAAACTGCCCTGGAGGCTTTAGGCTTGTCCACATCTCAAACCTGCCCACCGCAACACGGAGGGATGAATATGGACTCGGAATCAGCTCTCTGGGGACTGAAACCAATACTGGTTGGAACTTTAAAAAAAATATTTTTTTGTATTTATTTATTTTTTTGTTTATTTTTATTTATTTATTTGAGAGCAACAGAGAGAGAGAGAAAGAGGCAGATAGAGAGAAAGAATGGGTGAGCCAGGGCCTCCAGCCACTGCAAACGAACTCCAGACACGTGCGCCCCCTTGCGCATCTGGCTTACGTGGGTCCTGGGGAATCGAGCCTCGAACCGGGGTCCTTAGGCTTCACAGGCAAGCGCTTAACTGCCAAGCCATCTCTCCAGCCCGTTTTTTGTATTTATTTAAGGCAGAGAGAGAGGGGGAGGGGGAGGGAGAGAATGGGTACGCCAGGGCCTCCAGCCACTGCAAACGAACTCCAGACGCATGCACCCCCTTGCGCATCTGGCTTACGTGGGTCCTGGGGAATCGAACCGGGGTCCTTTGGCTTTGCAGGCAAGTGCCTTAACCGCTAAGCCATCTCTCCAGCCCATGGTTGGAACATTTTATGAAGTTCTGGTACACACCCAGTAAGCATTCACTTAATCAACGAATGGGTAAGTGGGTGGGTGAATCAACTGACTAAATATATTAAAATTTGAAAGTCCTGAGCCAGGCATGGTGGCCCAGGCCTGTGAACTCAGGAGGCTGTGGCAAAGGGATCTCAGCAAGGCCAAGGCCATACATGGTGCATACATAGTGCATACATAGTGCATACATAGGGCGTATATAGTACATAGTAACTTCCAAACAAGCCTAGGCTACAGAGTGAGACCCTTGCTTCAAAAAATAATAATAATAATACTAGTAATAAATGGGCTGACAAGATGGCTTAGCAGTTACAGGTGCTTGCTTACAAAGCCTGCCATGGTGGGTTTGATTCCCTACTACCCATGTAAGGCACAAAGTGGGGTTCATGTGCAGTGGCAACAGGGGGCACCTATTCTCTCTCTTCTCTTAAATAAATTAAAACAAAAAAATTGGGGGGGGGTCGAGGTAGGGTTTCACTCTAGTCCAGGCTGACCTGGAATTAACTATGTTGTCTGGGGGGGGGGGTCATCAAACTTATGGCGATCCTCCTACCTCTGCCTCCCAAGTGCTGGGATTAAAGGCATGCGCCACCACACCCGGCTCAAATAAATAAAAATATTTTTAAAAGAAGAAGAAACAAAAAATGTTCTGGAGATCTGGCTCCTCTAGTAATAAAGGCTGAGAAGGTTAATGATTGGCTGCTGGTAAATACATACCTAGCCTTCAGCCGGGCATGGTGGTGCATGCCTTTAATCCCAGCACTTGGGAGGCAGAGGTAGGAGGATTGCCATGAGTTCAAGGCCACCCTGAGACGACATAGCGAGTTCCAGGTCAGCCTGGGCTAGAGTGAGACCCTATCTCGAAAAAACAAAACAAAACAAAAAAACATACCTAACCTTGATAAATACCCCTTCACAAAGACCCTCCCCTTCCCCAGCAATGTTCAAGCAGTCATGTGGGGAGAAAACACTGCAGATGTAGTAGGTGTTCCCAGGCATGGTGGTGCATGTCTTAATCCTAGCACCAGAGAGGCTGAGGCAGGAGGATCAAGGCTAACCTGTACTACATAGTAGGTTCAAGGTCAACCTGATTTGCCTGGAGAGACCCTGCCTCAGAAAAACAAGATAGACCGACAGACTAACTAGACAGACATTCACCTGCAGAACTGTGGAGGAGCCATGCAATTATCAGTCAGTGATTATATGGAACAAACTTCTGTAACGTGCACAAATGTAGCCTTATGGCTGAGTCTCAAAAACATTTTGCTAAGTTAAAAAAAAAAAGAAGCTATCCATTGTCTAACTCCGTTTATATTACATTCTGGAAAAGATAAAGCTATCAGGCCAGAAAACAGGCGAGTGGTTTTCTGGAAGTGAAGAAGGGGATTTTAGTTGGTCATCAGATCTTTTTCCAGCTACTTTCCTTCTGGTGCCTGGTCCCCACACCCTTCAAGTGTAGCCATGAGACTTGCTTTGGCCAAAGAAATGTGAATAGCAATGAAACGTGTCATTTCTAGGGCAACACCTCGAGAACGTGTATGTGATGTTCGTATCACGACCCTTAGCGGTCAGGGAAACACATGTTGGGATGGAACTACTGTTAGCGTGGAACTTTAAGTGCCTAACATGGACATCGTCACTTAGCAACCAGGGTTGGACAACAGTGAGAAAGCAACTTTGTTGTGTGAGAGCACTGACATTTAGGAGTCACTTGTTACTGCAGCATGACTTAGCCCGTCCTGACGAGCACAACTCCCTAAATGCTTCCTAGTGACTTACACGGTCCGTGTGAATTGCTTCACTCTTAGTTTAGTGCCACAAACATGTATAGTTACTATTAAAATTCTTCAAGCTGGGCGTGGTGGCGCACGCCTTTAATCCCAGCACTCGGGAGGCAGAGGCAGGAGGATCACCGTGAGTTTGAGGCCACGCTGAGACTACGTAGTGAATTTCAGGTCATCCTGAGCCAGAGTGAGACCCTACCTAGAAACACCAAAAAAAAAAAAAAAAAAAAAAAAGGTGCTTCAAAATTCTTCAACTAAGCCAGGCATGGTGGCTCACACCTCTAATCCCAGTACTCACAAGGCTGAGGTAGGAGGATTGCCATGAGATGGAGGCCAGCCTGGGCTACAGAGTGAGTTTCAAGTCAGCCTGGGCTAGATTGAAACCCGGCCTCAAAAAAACAATAAAGCCGGGCGTGGTGCACACACCTTTAATCCCAGCACTCGGGAGGCAGACGTGGGAGGATCACCGTGAGTTTGAGGCCATCCTGAGACTCCATAGTGAATTCCAGGTCAGCCTGGACCAGAGTGAGACCCTACCTCGAAAAACCAAAAAAAAAAAAAAAACACCAATAAATAGGGCTGGAAAGATGGTTTAGTGGTTAAGGCACTTGCCTGCAAAGCTGAAGGACCCAGACTCAGTTCCCCAGACACACACCCATTCTTTTTTTTTTTTAATTTTTATTTATTTATTTATTTGAGAGTACCAGAGAGAGAAGAGAGGGAGATTGAGAGAGAGAGAGAGAGAGAGAATGGGCACATCAGGGCCTCCAGCCACTGCAAACAAACTCCAGACACGTGCATCCCCTTGTGCATCTTGATAACGTGAGTCCTGAGGAATCGAACCTCGAACCAGGGTCCTTAGGCTTCACAGGCAAGCGCTTAACCGCTAAGCCATCTCTCCAGCCCCATACACCCATTCTTTATCTATCTGCCTCTGCCTCTGCCTCTGCCTCTCTCTCACACACACACACAAAATAAATAAATATAATAAACAAAATTCTTCAACTAAGCTGTCTTAATTTTTTCTGCAAAAAAGAAAAATTGAATTTAAAATAGAAATCCAAGCCTGGTAGCACAAAGTGGTAATCCCAGCTACTCAAGAGGCTGAGGCAGGAGGATTACAAAGTTCAAGGCCTGCCTGGGTTTCAGAGTGAGAAGGAGACCAGCCTGATCAATTTACTGAGTAAGACCCTGTCTCAAAAAATAAAATAAAATAAAATAAATAAAAATTCACAGGGCTGGGAGGATGTAGCTCAGTAGCATCCTTATGTTTGCCTGGTGTGCCCTGGGTTCATTCCCCAGCACCTAAAAAAAATCTAAATCTGAAACATGAGCTGTGTGGCTAATATTTGCCAACCTAGATGGGCTTCTGAATCAAAATGACCCGGGTCAAGCCGGGTGTGGTGGCACATGCCTTTAATCCCAGCAGTTGGGAGGCAGAGGTAGGAGGATCGCTGTGAGTTCAAGGCCACCCTGAGACTACATAGTTAATTCCAGGTCAGCCTGAGCCAGAGTGAGACCCTACCTCAAAAAAACAAACAAACAAACAAAAAAAGACCCGGGTCTGAAATTCACCCATGGCACCTTGATGGATGCCCTAACTAACCCAACCACAAGCATTTTCCCCCATCATGGAAGAAACGATGACTCCTAATGCAGAGGTAGGTTGAGGGATAAAATTTTGATGTCCTTGAAGTGTATCTAAATGATAGGAGGTATCTAATAAACTCTGGGTCCAGGCTGAAGCACAGCATTGAAGAAATGTATAGTAGGCTTTATGGGAGGTGTGCTTGAAGCAGCCATCTGTCTTGTAATAGAAAAATCTAGAATATTGATCCTTCTGCCCTTCTACCTGCTTCACTGTTGTTCAAATCCCATTTGTGATTGACTGGTCCTGTGATACGATTATCAATAAAAGTTATAATGGCGGGCTGGAGAGGCGGCTTAGCAGCTAAGGCGCTTGCCTGTGAAGCCAAAGGACCCATGTTCCACTCTCCAGATCCCACTTAAGCCAGATGCACCACGGTGAGGCAAGCGCAAGGTCGCACATGCCCACTAGGTGGCGCAAGCATCTGGAGTTCCATTGCAGGGGCTAAGGCCCTTGCAGGTCAATTCTCTCTCTCTAAAAATAAAAATAAAATAAAAAAAGGTTGTAATGGTATTGTGTGAGACATATATTTCCCCTGGGGAGACACAATCACACTTCTTCACCTCAGATAGGTCATGGATGACAGACCAAAATACAGTTGCACCAAAACTAGGTTTGGTGAGCCACTAAGTTTACTGGGGCTACTTACAGGAGCATGGAGACCCCAAAGCAGCCGTTAACACTGAGATGTCTCATCCCAACATGGGTGACAACCTCCCCATAGCGGCTTAGTCAGCTCGCAGTCCCCTGATCGTTCACCCTCTCAAAGCCCCACCTCCCTCCGAGGCCACCAGACCTGGTACATCACTGCATACAGCCCGCACAGGGGGTACCTGAGATCTCAGGTGAGGCGACCTCCCCCCACACCCTTCCTCGTATGGGGGGGCAACGTCAACAGGTCCAGTCTCGAGAGGCTCTCGTGCCACCTGCTTTTTTAAAAAAAGATAAATCTGGCAATAGATGTTTACCGCGTTCAGTTCGGTGGAATTTGCCATCCAATAAATAGATAATACATCATAATCTTATAATCCACGTGAACTATATTTAGCCTGGCGATAACTAGGATAACCAAAGAACAAAGTCTGTCTTTCCCGTCATTTCTACCTGCTTCACCACGCCGCCCCGCCCCTATGGAGTGTCTTGTCCCTCACTTTGTGATTGGTTGGTGGCTATTTTCGTTCCAGGCTAATTCTTTTCTAGACAAGGAAACCTGATTGTGGTCATTGTAACCTGACAGCGACTTTCACCTTTGCACCAGTAGCTGGGAATACGAAACTCAACAGCTCTGAAGAGAAGTCACACAGGCCAGTATTTACAAACCCTGCCCCAGGAGGGGAACTAGATTAGAAAGAAGATTACTAAGGAGTTGAGGCCAAATGTATCAAACAGGTGAAGAGTATTTCAAAAAGCAAAATTTACTGAATTTCAATGCTATCTCATTATTACGGAGGTAATGTCCTTCCTACTCTTTTCTTTTTTCTTTCTACTCTCAGGGTCCTTTCTTCATGTAACAATGGGGACAAAGGCTGGTAATTTTTTTTTATATTCATGAGTGATCAGCAGCTCTATCCACAGTTTCCTCCACAACCATCTTTTTTTTCCCCGTTAGAATTATTCTATTAAACCACAAATGTATAACAGGCTGGGGAGATGGCTTAGCAGTTAAAGGTGCTTGCTTGCAAAACTTGTTAGCAGAAGTTCAGTTCCTCAGTACATGTATAAAGCTACATGTGCAAAATGACATATGCATCTGGAGCTCGTTTTCAGGGGCAAGAGGCCCTGATGCACCGATGGTCTCGTTCCCTTCCTACCTCCCTCTCTCTCCCTTTCTTCTTCTCCCCTTTCAAATAAGTAAAACACTTTTTAAAATAAATGTACAACAGCTTCTTAACTCCACACATGCACTTAAAAATTTTTAAAGGAAAACATTATATCTTATTATACCGTGATCCTGGCTGACACCTTTTCCAAACATTGAGAAAAAAATTAACTTTTAAAAAATTATTTATTTATTTATTATTTATTTATTTGCAAGAGAGAGAGAGTGGGCATGCCAGCCCCTAGCCACTGCAAACAAACTCAAGATGCATGTGCCACTTTGTGCATCTGGCTTTACTTGAGTACTGGGAAATCAAACCCAGGGTCGTTAGGCTTTGCAGACGAGCACCTCAACCACTGAGCCATCTCTGCGGCCTGATAAAAATCTTTTAAAAAGCTTTTACTTCTGGCTGGAGAGGTGGCTTAGCGGTTAAGCGCTTGCCTGTGAAGCCTAAGGATCCCGGTTCATGGCTCAATTCCCCAGGACCCACGTTAGCCAGATGCACAAGGGGGCGCACGCGTCTGGTGTTCGTTCGCAGTGGCTGGAGGCCCTGGCGCCCATTCTCTCCCTCCCTCCCTCTCTCTCTCTCTCTCTCCCTCCCTCCCTCTTTCTCTCTGTCTGTCGCTCGCAAACAAATAAATAAAAATTAAAAAAAATTTTTTAAACAGCTTTCACTTGTTACCTGAAACTTACAAATTTAATATTATCAAAGAAGGAATGCTTTTACACTCCAAAAAAAAAAAAAAAAAAAAAAACAGGAGAAAGAAACAACAATTAAAAAGCTAAGAAACTGTCTCAGAGGCGTTTGTTTTTTACATTCTTTCCTCCACACTAAGGGAATGGTATTAGATAATTCAGTCCATTCATAGAACGGCTGCTGCATATGCTCTGGTGTCTTCTGCCCTATTAATGCTATTCCGTTGCCTCTGGCCTCATCTTCTCCTGTTTACACAGTGAAGCCCAGGGCAAGACTCCACTCCTCCCACCAGAACCCACACTTCTTCCACTGCCTCCTACACCATAGTTTCCTCCGACATGTGGTCTCCCATGTTCCTGCTACCACCTGAGTCTCCACTCTTCACTGGACCACAGTTAAAAGGTTCTGGTTATAATTTCCAAAGTCATTGTCATTTCCTCCATAGTTGTCACATCCACCTCTGTGCCTCCCCCCCCCACACACACACTCTGGTTGCCATACCCAGGTTCTCCACCACGTATCCTTCTCTTCTCCATAACCAGGGCAACCTCCAAAATTGTCACCTCCAGGTCCGCCTCCATCATAGCCATCATAGCCACCCCCAAATCCACGTGCACCTCCACATCCATCAGCTCCTCCCCTAAACTTATTTCCTGTTCCTGTTCCTGGTCCTGGTCCTGGTCCTGGTCCAATATTTACACCACCACCACCACAGAATCTCCAGAAATCATCACTCCTCCCCTCCTACCCCTAAAACTCTGGGTTTCCTGCAGTTCTTGTCTTGATGACGCCTTTCTACCTCTGCTGTATGACCAATGATGTGATTGCCATTTTTTAAAATTTTATTTACTTATTTATTTATTTGAGAGTGACAGAGAGAGAGAGAGAGGCAGATAGAGAGAGGTGGGAAAACGGGTGTGCCAGGGCCTCCAGACACTGCAAACAAACTCCAGACGGTGTGCACCCCCTTGTGCATCTGGCTAACACAGATCTATTTTAGTGAGATAATATTTTGCATATATATAAATGTTACATGTGTTTGTTAATAACCCCAGCATTCAGGAGGCTGAGGTAAGAAGATCACCATGAGTTCAAGGCCAGCCTGGACTACAGAGTGAGTTTCAGGTCAGCCAAAAGAAGAAGAAGAAAAGAAAAGAAATAAAAAGGATTTGGCCAGGCGTGGTGGCGCACGTCTTTAATCCCAGCACTCTGGAGGCAGAGGTAGGAGGATCGCTGTGAGTTCGAGGCCACGCTGAGACTACATAGTAAATTCCAGGTCAGCCTGAGATGCAGTGAAACCCTACCTCGAAAAACCAAAAAAGAAAAAAAGGATTTGTCAAGCATTAAACACTTTGTTGTTTTGTTCATGCTATGAATAAAACAACCCAACTGTGACTTGGTTTCACATGCTGCCATGTCTTTTTATGTACTTTGTGCATGTATGTATGTACACGGGTGTATATGTTTGTGCGTGAGAGTGTGGGCATGTGTACAGAGGTCAGAGGGCAACTTTTGGGTCCGTCCTTGCTCTCTCACCTCACTTAAGGCAGAGTATCTCTTGATCTTGCTCTACTACGGTACTTTTGCTCTACATGCCAAGTGCTTTTGGGAAATTCTCCTTTCCAGCTTTTAAAATTATTATTATTATTTATTTTTGAGAGAGAGAGAGAGAGAATGGGTATGCCAGGGCCTTCAGCCGCTGCAAAGAAACTCCAGACGCACATGCCCCCTTGTGGCACATGTGCAACATTGCATGCTTGAGTCATTGTGAGTCTGGCTATGGGGGACCTGGAGATTTGAACATGAGTTCTAAGGTTTCACAGGCAAGCGCCTCAACCATTAAGCCATCTCTCCAGCCTCCTTTCCATCTTTTTAAGGGGATCTGAGGATCGAACTTGTGGACTCAGGCTTTATCCACTGAGCCATCTTCCTAGCTGCTATCATGTCTTTTTTTTTTTTTAAATCACATTCCTGACAACTTCCTAAATCGTAAAACAAGTGCAGGCAGAGGCGTTAATCCCAGAATTCAGGAGGCTGAGGTAGGAGGATTGCTGTGAGTTCAAGGCCAGCCTGAGATGACATAATGAATTCCAGGTCAGTCTGGGCTAATAAAACACAGTAGGAATCAGTTGACTCGTGGAGGCTAAAACTGGGAGAAGTGACTCAGGAAACGATTGCTCAACTCACCCCCCTTCCATTGCTACATTACAGATAAGGACACAGATGATCAGAGAAGAGGAAATATTTCCCAAGGTTACATAGCTGGTTCATGGAAGGATTTACAAGAAGAGTCCAAGGTCTAAACATCCAGTTTATTACCCTTTCCAGGGCATGTTGGCACCCATAAGATAACATGACCAGCGGGCCAACAAACTCAACTAGGCAGACCAGACAGAACTGCATAATGGAGGCAGAAGTCCCTAGTGATTCTGTGAGAATGTCAGGGTGGAGAATGCTGGCAGGAATGCAGGGCAGGCAAAGACAAGTGTCCGAATGACATAGAAATATGCGGTATAGAGAGTCGAGCACAGCCTTTGAGACCAACCCGCTCTGCCTCTTTTCTCCTTGTTACTTGAATTCTCTACGCTCTGATGTGTTTTAGGCTACAGAAAAGCTTGCCCACAGACGTGACTTCTCAAAGTCGAGTGAAAGTAGATCCCAGCACTGGGCGAGGGCTCTAGAACATGCTGGGGTTTTGACTTTACTTGGAAGCCAATTCTTCAGTTCACTCGGGGAGATTGCAAGTGTGCCCACTCCTCTGTCAGTCTTCAAGATGCTTTGGGCGGGGATGGGCTCCCACTTGGTGGCACAGGACCTGTCCCCGTTGAGCTGATAACCTACCACATCAGGAGTTGGCAAACGACACCCAAGGCGTTAGAGACAACAGCTGCCTCTTTGTTATAAGACCCAAGCTAAGAGCATCCATATACATGTGTGCACATGTATATGTATACATGTGTGTATGTATATATATACACACACACACACACATATATAGATATGTGTATGTATGTATGTATGTATAAATTCTTCAGCAGGGCATGATGGCACACACCTTTAATCCCAGCACTCCGGAGGCAGAGGTAGGAGGATTGCCATGAGTTCGAGGCCACTCTCAGGCTGCATAGTGAATTCCAGGTCAGCCTGGACTAAAGTGAAACCGTACCTCAGAAAAACAAAACAAAACAAACAATATACATATATATTTTGAGGTAGCGTCTCACTCTAGCCCAGGCTGACCTGGAACTCACTCTGCAGTCCCCAGGCTGGCCTCGAACTCTTCCCCAATCCTCTAGATCCTCCTACCTCTGCCTCCGGAGTGCTGGGATTAAAGGCGTGCACTACCACACCCAGCCAATTGTGTTTAAATAGCTGAAAAGAAATTTTTTTAAATAATGTTTTGTAAAATGGGAAGGATCACATGGAATAAAAGTTTAGTGTCGGGCTGGAGAGATGGCTTAGCAGTTAAGTGCTTGCCTGTGAAGCCTAAGGACCCCGGGTTCAAGGCTCAATTCCCCAGGACCCACGTTAGCCAGATGCACAAGGGGGCGCACGCGTCTGGAGTTCGTTTACAGAGGCTGGAAGCTCTGGCGCGCCCATTCTCTCTCTCTCTCTCTCTCTCTCTCTCTCTGTCTTTCTCTCTCTCTCCCTCCTTCTCTCTGTCGCTGTCAAATAAATAAACAAAACAAAAAAAAAAAGTTTAGTGTCCATGAAGGAAGCGTCACTGGATCCCAGGCGCACTCTGCTCGTTGGCCCCGGCTGCTTTCATGCTGTAAGGTAGAGTTGCGTAATCATGACCGAGATCATTCGTGACGTTCTCATCGCTTCATCTGAGTCGTGGCACACAATGATGCCTGCCACATCATGTTTTTATTACCTATTTATGTGTGCGCATGTGTCTGTGTATGAGCGGTTTCTGCTCGGTCCTCCCCTGTCTACCTCATTTGAGGCAGAGCTTCTCATTCTGCTGGTTTTTTTTTTTTTTGCTGGGCTTGCCTTGATTTTCTGGAAAATTCTCCTGTCTGTGCCCGTCAATTGCCATTAGCATGAGCATGGTAGTGTGGTGGGATTACAGAAGCCCACCATGGCTTCCCACTTCAGATGTGGATATAAAAACTGAACTCAGGTACTCTAGCTTGAATAGCAAGCACTTTATCCACTGCATCCAGTCATTTTCTTTTCTTTTCTTTTCTTTTTTTTTTTTTGGTTTTTTGAGGTAGGGTTTCACTCTAGCCCAGGCTGACCTGGAATTCACTATGGAGTCTCAGGATGGCCTCGAACTCACCGGGATCCTCCTACCTCTGCCTCCTGGGTGCTGGTATTAAAGGCGTGCGCCACCACGCCCGGCATTTTCTTTTCTTTTTTAAATAATATTTTTATTCTATGTATAAATTTTTATTATTTATAAATACTTATTACATATAAATAAATATTCATAAATATTTATTATTATCATTTATAAAAATTATTTTAAGACGGGCGTGGTGGCACACCTTTAATCCCAGCACTCGGGAGGCAGAGGTAGGAGGATCGCCATGAGTTCAAGGCCACCCTGAGACTCCATAGTGAATTTCAGGTCAGCCTGGGCTAGAGTGAGACCCTACCTCGAAAAACCAAAAAAATATATATATACATATATATTTTATTTATTTATTTGAGTGAGAAAGAGAGGCAGATAGAAAATGGGCGTTCCAGGGCCTTCAGCCACTGAAAACAAACTCCAGATGCATGTGCCACCTTGTGCATCTGACTTACGTGGGTTATGGGGAATCGAATCTGGGTCCTTTGGTTGTGCAGGCAAGTGCCTTAACTGCTGAGCCATCTCTCCAGCCCTTCTTTACTTTTTTTTAAAATTACCAGTAGGGAAGCTGGAGAGATGGCTCAGTGGTTAAAGGCACCTGTTTGCTTGAAAAGCCTGGTGACCTAGATTTGATTCCCCAGTAGTCAGATGCACAAAGTGGCACATGCATCTAGAGTTTGTTTGCAGTAGGAGGCCCTGATGTGCCCAATCTCACACACACACACACACATACTCTCTCTCTCTCTCTCTCTCTCCCTCAAATAAATAAATAAATAATATTTTGAAAATAAAATCAGATGCCAGGCATGGTGGTACATGTCGTTAATCCCAGCACTCGGGAAGGCAGAGGTAGGAGGATCACCATGAGTTTGAGGCCACCCCAAGACTACATAGTGAATTCCAGGTCAGCCTAGGCTAGAGCAAGACCCTATCTTGAAAATCCAAAAAAAAAAAAAAAAAAAAAAATAGAATATCTTATCACAGCAGAATTTCTTCAAAAAATTATATAATTAAAGTGAGGCTGCAACGAAAGCAAGTTTCTGAGTGGCTCATTTGTTACCAAGCAAGAAAATCCATTTATGGATGAGTTGATTAAATTATGTCTGATTGCAGCAGCCAAAAAAAAAAAATTGTGTCCAGAGGAAAAAAAATTGTTCAAAACTATTCAAAACTTGCTTAAGGTTATTTTGGCAAAAAAAAAAAAATAGTAGCTCAAAGCATCGAGAACCTTAGGAATAGTTTCAATAATGCACTTTTGGGGGGGTTGTTGTTGTTGTTTTTTTGAGTTAGGGTCTCACTCTAGCCCAGGCTGACCTGGAAGTAGTCTCAGGGTGGCCTTGAACTCACAGCGAACCTCCTACCTCTGCCTCCCGAGTGCTGGGATTAAAGGTGTGCGCCACCACGTCTGCCAATAATACATTTTAAAACAAAGCAAATGATCTTTGGATCCTTGATAATGACTTAGTTGTCAGTTATTACTGACAATACTCAGCACTACTTGGTTTTTTCCAGTGCTAGAATCTGAACCCAGAGCTTACTAGGCCACAAGAGCTGTAACACTGAGCTAAGTCTCCAGCCCCTCCAGTGTTTATTCAAGGAGTTAATGACAGGTCTGAAGTGACTAAATAACCTTTGTGGAGCAGCATAGGCAAGATTTTGTTGTTGTTGTTGTTGTTTTTGGTTATTATTATTATTATTGTTTTGGTTTGGTTTTTGAGGTAGGGTCTCACTCTAGCTCAGGCTGACCTGGAATTCACTATGGAGTCTCAGGGTAGCCTCGAACTCACGGCGATCCTCCTACCTCTGCCTCTGAGTGCTGGGATTAAAGGTATGCACCACCATGCCCAGTTTGGCAAGAATATTTTCACAATGGAATTATTTACTTTAAAGGGGTGACTTTTACGGTAATTGAGTTAAGTCTCAGTACACCTGTTTTTGTGTTAGAAAGAATATTTTCAAAGAAGTTGAGAAAACCCTGGTTCAGCAGAAACTGGAGTGGAACCCTCTAAGATGTGTTAACAGTTGTTGGTGGTAGAAATGCGTTGAAGCAAAAGGTCATTTATAAAGCTTGTGGAAATGTGAGATATTTAAAGCATTTATTTACTGTGATCCACAATCTAGTTTTGTTGTTGCTGTTGTTTCATTTTTTGGTGGTGTTGAGAATCTAACCCAGGGCCCTGGACATGGCAGGCAGCTAGTCTTCTGCTGAGCTTTCTCTCTAACCCAATGAGTATTTTGCAAAATTATTTAAATATATGTGTTATTGTTAGCCGGGCGTGGTGGAGCACGTCTTTAATCCCAGCATTAGGGAGGCAGAGGTAGGAGGATCACAGTGAGTTCAAGGCCACCCTGAGACTACATGGTGAATTCCAGGTCAGCCTGGACCAGAGTGAGACCCTACCTCGAAAAAACAAAAATATGTGTGTGTGTGTGTGTGTGTGTGTGTGTATGTATATATTATTGAGCCATTAGTGTTTAAAGTGAACTTTATCCACCCTTAGAGGACTTAACCTTCATTCATCTTATGTATTTTTTTGTCAAAAATGGCAGCTGAAATTCTGGCGTGGTGGGCACACGCCTTTAATCCCAGCACTTGGGAGGCAGAGGTAGGAGGATCGCTGTGAGTTCGAGGCCACCCTGAGACTACATAGTGAATTCCAGGTCAGCCTGGGCTAGAGCAAGACCCTACCTCGAAAAACAAAAAAGAAATAGCAGCTAAATATCTGTATTTATTCTACACCTGCTTGATGGTTATCAGTAGTAAAGATTTAGCACACATTTTTTTGTTTTATTTTAAATATTTTTATTTATTTATTTGCAAGCAGAGAGAGATAGAAGAGAGACAGACAGAATGGGCATGCCAGGACCTCCAGCCACTGCAAATAGACTCCATATGCATGTGCCACTTTATGTATCAGGCTTTATGTGGATATTGGAAAAATCAAACTCGGGTGGTTAGGCTTTTGAGGCAAGTGCCTTAACCACTGAGCAATCTCTCCAGCCCCTAGCACAAGTTTTTGAGAACAAAGATAACAATATTATTCTTAGAAGAATTTCTCATAATCACTATTATTTACATCCTGGATTTTTAAAAAATATTTAGTTCAATTGGTTTCTTTGAGAGAGGGACAAAGAAAGAGGGAGAGAGAGAGAGAGAATGGGCACACCACAGTCTCCAGCTGCTGTAAATGAACTCCAGACGCATGCTCCACTTTGTGTATCTGGCTTACGTGGGTCCTGGGGAATCAAACCTGGGTCCCTAGGCTTTGCAGGCAAATGCCTTAACCACTAAGCCATCTCTCCAGACCCTGGATGGTTTTTGAAATGCTCCTTTGTTGAAAGTTTGATAGTGCTTCTTAAAAAATTCAACTTTTAATGACCAGGCAAAAGACCACTCACATGCCAATTTTCTATTGCAGTAAAGGGGTATTAACAGTTAATATTACAGTTAACATAAGAATATAGCATCAGGGCTGGAGAGATGGCTTAGCAGTTAAGTGCTTGCCTGTGAAGCCTAAGGACCCCAGTTCGAGGCTCGATTCCCCAGGACCCACGTTAGCCAGGTGCACAAGGGGACGCACGCATCTGGAGTTCGTTTGCAGTGGCTGGAGGCCCTGGCGTGCCCATTCTCTCTCTATCTGCCTTTCTCTGTTGCTCTCAAATAAATAAATAAAAATAGACAACAACAACAAAAAATCGTAGGGGAAATTAAAAAATAAAGAATATAGCATCAAGCAGCTTTCTGTTTTTTAAATTTCTTTTATTTATTTATTTGAGAGTGACAGAGAGAGGAAGTGGCAGATGGAGACAGAGAGAGAGAATGGGCACACCAGGGCTTCCAGCCACTGCAAACGAACTCCAGACGCGTGCGCCCCCTTGTGCATCTGGCTAACGTGGGTCCTGGGGAATCGAGCCTCAAACCAGGGTCCTTAGGCTTCACAAGCAAGCGCTTAACCGCTAAGCCATCTCTCCAGCCCCTCAAGCAGCTTTCTTTATAGCTCGTGTTAATATGAAAAGCAGGGGCTGGGGAGATGGCTAAGTGGATACCTCGCTCGCTCTTGGTGCTGGACTCAACTCGGCTCCCGGGCCCCAAGCCTGAAGCCGAGGCATCTTCTGTAAACCCAGCTGGTGCTGATGTTGGCCATGAGACGTGAGGCCAAGGTGGAAGGAAGCTCACGGTGGGCACAGCCAAAACCAGCCTGCCTCACACAAAGCGGAAGGCACCGGGACTGACCTCTGCTCTCGCGTACGGTGGCACCCACACGCCTGCACTCAGAGTGCACACGCACGGACATGCACACGAATAAATGAAATAAAATAACCATTTTAAGTGAAACGCAAGCTTTTCCCTTTTTATACAGAGTTGCCTTGCATGTCTTTTATTAACTTATTTAAATTATACTTAATTTTGTTGTATTAAGTAGAAACTTTGCATGCGCACATCATCATTTCCCTTCTCCCTGCCCTCCCGGCCCCCATTCCACCAAAGGTCCTCCTCAGTGGGATTGCTGGAATTCCCTCTGGGGCTGTGGGTATGAGATGGGAGATAGTTTATCAAATTTAAGTTAAAGTTTCTACAGCTGCTTTTTGGGGCCTCAATGAAAGCGCAAATAGATTTTTCTTTTCTTTTTTTTTTAGTTTTTTGTTGTTGTTGTTGTTCATTATTTATTTATTTGACAGTGACAGAGCGAGAAAGGCAGGTAGATAGAGATAGAGAATGGGCGCGCCAGAGCTTCCAGCCACTGAAAACGAACTCCAGACACATTGCGCCCCCTTGTGCATCTGGCTAACGTGGGTCCTGGGGAATCGAGCCTTGAACCGGGGTCCTTAGGCTTCACAGGCAAGCCTTTAACCGCTAAGCCATCTCTCCAGCCCAGATTTTTTTTTTTTCTTTTTGCCATTGCAAACACATGCTATTCTGGCTTTACATGGGTGGCAGGCTTTGCAAGCAAGAACCTTCAAACTGCTAAGCTGTGTCCCTGGCCCCTCATGAGTGAGTTTTTGTGTGAACATATTTCCATTTCTGTTGGGCAGATAACTCAAAATAGAATTGCCCAGTCAAACATAACTACAACCTACATCTATCTTTTTTGAGGAACTGTCATATTGGTTTCTAGATTGGCTGCACAATTTTATATGCTCATCAGCACTGCTAGAAAGTTCTGATTTCCACTTCCAGGTTAGCCTGGGTTAAAGTAGACCCTACCTCAAGAAAACCTAAAATATAAGAAAATAAAGTTCTGACTTCTTCACATTTTTACCACTAGATTTCAAAGATCTTTTATTTTTTTTAATTTTTTGTTCATTTTTATTTATTTATTTGAGAGTGACAGAGAGAGAGAGAGAATGGGTGCGCCAGGGCCTCCAGCCACTGCAAACGAACTCCAGACGCGTGCGCCCCTTGTGCATCTGGCTAACGTGGGTCCTGGGGAATCGAGCCTCGAACCGGGATCCTCAGGCTTCACAGGCAAGCGCTTAACCGCTAAGCCATCTCTCCAGCCCTTAAATACTTTTAAAAGAGTGTTTTTTTAAGGGACTGCGAGTATTTATAGCAAACATTACAAGGCATCTTGACTCAGCAGGATCTAGAGAGAAGTCCTGAGGACAGAATTGCCCCAGCCCTACCTCCATTTCTCACTCCTTCCTGTGACTTACAAAGACACCGAAGAGGAGCTCTCTGGGGAGCAGACGTGACTTGGACTTTGCAAATGTCATTAAGGCAGATGCAAACATTGCTTGACTGAGGCTAAGTTGTAATACAGTAACCAGACCGCTGGGAGAAGACGCTTCATGGAAGATGGAGCCGGAAATAGAGCAAGGAGTGGTTCCTCTGGTCCTGACCTGGGTGGCAATTGCTAGTCATGGTCCAGAGCCAAAAAAAAAAAAAAAAAGAAAAAGAAAAAGAAAAGAAAAGAAAGAAAGAAAAAAGAAAAAAAGAAAAGAAAAAGGCCAAAAAGCAAAAGCAAAAAAAGCAAAATCCTCCACTCTGTAACAGTGGGATCCTGCCTGCTTGGAGCCTGACCCAGGGACATCTTATACAAACAGTTGGAGCCTGATTCCTAATGACCCTTGGCACCTTGACCCAAATGGCCAGTCCAGGAAGGGCAAGGGATGTTTGTTACACAATTCCCTACCAGGCAAGATAGTAAGCTGCCCACCCCTTATCTATTCATATACAAACCCACAGAAACGGTGAAGAGGCAAGGACAGGTAACCTGCTCTTCACTCTTTTCTCAACGTCTCTTAACTTTTATAAAAAGGACCCAATTCTCCCTCGAGGAGCGAGTCGCTTTCCCTCTGAGGACTCACCCCTGTGTTTCTGTCCACAGTGTACATTTTTTTTATTTATGCTAATTCTGGTCTGATAAAGACTTGGTCCTAAACCGGGCGTGGTGGCACACGCCTTTAATCCCAGCACTCGGGAGGCAGAGGTAGGAGGATCACCGTGAGTTCGAGGCCACCCTGAGACTACATAGTGAATTCCAGGTCAGCCTGGGCTAAAGTGAGACCCTACCTCGAAAACCAAAAAAAAAAAAAAAGACTTGGTCCTGCAACTTTGTCATTCCTGGCACAACAACAGGGTTGAACTGAACTGAGACTGGGACATTTGCTCCCATGAAAGCCAGTCTTGGGGCTCCTTGTTGTCTGTTCTGTACCTGCTTCTGAAGGTGTTGTGCTTAACCACCATTGCGAAGAGTGACTTTTTTTAATGTTAAATTTTTATTGATAACAAGAGTGACTTTAAAATTTTTTGTTTGTTTGTTTATTTCTATTTATTTGAGAGTGACAGACAGAGAAAAGAGGCAGAGAGACAGAGAATGGGCGCGCCAGGGCCTCCAGCCACTGCGAACGAACTCCAGACGGGTGCGCCCCCTTGTGCATCTGGCTAACGTGGGTCCTGGGGAATCGAGCCTCGAACTGGGGTCCTTAGGCTTCACAGCAAGCGCTTAACTGCTAAGCCATCTACCAGCCCTGAAGATTGACTTTTTTTTTGCATGTGTATGTGGTGCACATGCGTGTGTGCTAGTGTGTGTGGGGGTGGGGTGCTCATGCATGTGTGTGTGCATACATGTAAAGGCCAGAAGTTGACATTAGGTGTCCTTCCCAGTCACTCTCCACATTATTCTTTTTGTTTGTTTGGTTGGTTGGTTTTTCGAGGTAGGATCTCACTGGACCACAGGCTGACCTGGAATTCACTCTGTAGTCTCACGGTGGCCTCGAACTCGTGGCGACCCTCCTACCTCTGCCTCCCGAGTGCTGGGATTAAAGGCATGCGCCACCACGCCCGACTTCCACATTACTTTTTAAGACAGGGTCTCTCACAGATTTGGCTAGTATTGTGGTTTGAATGAAAAATGCCCCTACAGGCTCATGTGGTTGAACATTTGGTCCCAGCTCTAGCACTGTTTGGGCAGATTATAGAACTTTGAAGAGGTGGAGCCTTGTTAGAGGGAGTAGGTCACTGAGGACAGACCTTGAGGCTTTATTTATTGGTTTGTTTACTTTTTTAAAATATTATTTATTTATTAGCCGGGCGTGGTGGCGCAGGCCTTTAATCCCAGCACTCGGGAGGCAGAGGTAGGAGGATTGCCGTGAGTTCGAGGCCACCCTGAGACTCCATGGTGAATTCCAGGTCAGCCTGGATTAGAGTGAGATCCTACCTCGAAAAACCAAAAAAAAAAAAAAAAAATTTATTTATTTATTTTGAGAGAGAGAAAGAGGCAGAGAGAGAGAAAGAGGCAGAGAGAGAGAAAGAATGGGCATGCCAGGGCCTCCAGCCACTGCAAACAAACTCAAGATGCATGTCCACCCCCCCCCCGTGCATCTGGCTTACGTGGGTCCTGGAGAGTCGAACTGGGATCCTTTGGCTTTGCAGGCAAACGCCTTAACCGCTAAGCCATCTCTCCAGCCCGTGTTTACTTTTTTTTTTTTTTTTTTTTTAACAGTACTGGGAATTGAATCCAGGGCTGCACACGTTAGGCAAGTGCCCTTCCACTGAGCTCTCTCTCCCCTGAAGTATTGTAGTCCGGCCCCACTTCCTATTCACTCTCTGCTTCTGGTCTCTGGTGCAGTGGCTGGTTCTCCATACTCCTGCGCCCATGTCTCTCCCCTGCCTTGGAGCTATAGGCTGGAATAAATCCTTTACTTCTGTACGTCTCTTCTGGTCAGGTATTTGTTCCCAGCAACGAGCAATGTAAGTCATGTAATTACTAGCTAATGTAACCAGCTGGCCAGCGCGCCCTAGGGTTCCTCCTCATACGTAGATGCTGGGGATCCGAACTCAGGGCCTCGTGCTTACCCAGGAAGTGCCTTACCCACTGCTGCAGTCAGGTTAGCATGGCTGGCAGTAAACACCCAACCAAGAACAGCTTGTGGGGGGTGGGGGAGGGAGGGAGGTGTATTTTGGCTTACAGACTTGAGAGGAAGCTCCATGATGGCAGAGGAAACCGATGGCATGAGCAGAGGGTGGACATCACTTCCTCATCAACGTCAGGCGGACGACAGCAACAGGAGAGTCTGTCAAACACTGGCAAGAGGAAGCTGGCTGTAACACCCAGAAGCCCGTCCCCAACAACACACTGCCTCCAGGAGACTTTATTTATTTATTTTTAAAATTTTTTAAATTACTTTTGGTTATTCGAGATAGGGTCTCACTCTAATCCAGGCTGACCTGGAATTCACTATGTAGTCTCAGGGTGGCCTTAAACTCATGGTGATCCTCCTGCCTCCCGAGTGCTGGGATTAAAGGGGTGTGCTACCATGCCTGGCTCCTCCAGGAGGCTTTAATTCCCAAATTTCCACCAGCTGGAGACCTAACTCACATTCAGAACACCTAAGTTTATAGGGGACACCTGAATCAAACCGCCACTCCCACTGAGCCATCTCCCCAGCCCAAGAGAGTGTTTTGAGGTGAGACTTTCCTATTGCATGTGCGGTCACCATGTCCTGAATGGATCCTTCCATCACACCCGGCACTGACTGACTGCTGCAGGAATTTGCTTGAGTTGGTTGTTATATCCCCAGAACCTAGAAGAGTGTCTTTCATTCTACCACGCTCTGCTGAAGTGTTTGGTAAAGGATTTTTTTTTTTTTTTTTTTTTTTTTTTTGGTTTTTGGTTTTTGGTTTTTGGTTTTTTTCAAGGTTAGGGTCTCACTCTAGCCCAGGCTGAACTGGGATTCACTATGGAGGCTCAGGGTGGCCTCGAACTCATGGCGATCCTCCTAGCTCTGCCTCCCGAGTGCTGGGATTAAAGGTGTACGCCACCACACCGGCCGTTTTTTTTTTTTTTTTTTTTTTTTTGGTTTTTCGAGGTAGGGTCTCACTCTAGCCCAGGCTGACCTGGAATTCACTATGGAGTCTCAGGGTGGCCTCGAACTTACGGTGATCCTCCTACCTCTGCCTCCCAAGTGCTGGGATTAAAGGCATGCGCCACCACGCCCGGCTTACACCGGCCGTTTTTAAAGGACTCTGATTCATTTTGTCAAAGGCTGTATAAAATACCCTTCCTACTGTATGAGGCCTGTTTCCCACACACCATTCCCAACAAGCACGCATGACCATCTCTTCCTCTTTGCCAAAGAGCCTTAACATCAGTCAAGGTATGGAACTGATTTCTGGTGCTAAAACGCCCTCTCAGGAAATTGCCTGGGTTTTATTTGTCCAATTGGCCATAAAGAAGGCAGTCCCTGAGAAAGCTAACTCAAAGACTTCGTCTTGGGAGAGATCTCTAGTGGGACAGTTGCCAGTCGAGTTCAGGCTTTGAACGTCTGTTTACAGGTCGGTTTATTCTCCAAGACACAGAGCTGCAGGGAGCAAGGGCTTCCCAGGACCACAGTCTTAACTGCATTCAAGTCAGTCAGAAGTTAGTTCAGAGTTCAGTTCTACTTCCAGTTCGGTCTTCTCCTGTACTAGTGTCAGGGGACACGTGTCATGGTGTTGAAAACTTGTGACACATTTTTGGTTTAGACTACTGCATCTATACTTTGGAAGGCCCGTTCCTGCCATTCTCTCTACAAAGTGCCCTACAGCGGTCTTTCCCCAAACTTCAGACAAATCTGTACTTCCCTCAGGATTCTTGACAAAATACACATCATGTCTATTTTCATTATACAATATTTTGCTTGAAATTTTTAAGATCGAAATGAATTTGTTTTAAAGGAAACTTTATGTCACAATCGCAAATAGAAAAGGGAGTGGTCTCCTTGGTCACAAACGGAAACTAATCATAAAATAAACACAATAAAAAAAAATAAGGTGTTGATTCTAGGTGGATTTTTTTTTTTTTTTTTTTTGGGAGGTAGAGTCTTGCTCTAGCCCAGAATAACCTGGAATTTACTCTCTTGTCTCAAACTCACAGCGATCCTCCCACCTCTGCCTCCCTAGTACTGGGATTAAAGGCGTGCACCACCACGCCGGGCTGCGTAGATGTTTTTGACTGCCAAAGTTTCTATGTCTGAGGCTTGACCTTCCTTGTGAGGGGACATACACCAGTATTTGAGAACAGTTTGAGATCCGCTAGCAAAGCAGAGATTTTCTCCTTGTAATCTTTACAACTGAAATAATGCTGTGACCAGGGACGCTTGCAATCATCCTGTGGGTCTCCCTCGGATCAGTTCTCAACACTGCACATCATGAGACTCACCGGGGGCTTCTTAAAACAGCAATGAGGTTCTACTCGGCGGTGAAGAAAAACAAAATCATGAAATTTGCAGGAACATGGATGGATCTGGAAAGGATTATACTTAGTGAGATAACCCAGGCTCAGAAAGCCAAACGTCACATGTTCTCTCTCATATGTGGATCCTAGATACAAATGATTGGACTCCTGTGTGAGTAGGAATAAAATTCAGTAGTAGAGGCCAGTAAGCTAGAAAGGAGATATAAAGGGAATAGAAAGGAAGGGAGGGAGGGGGACTTAATAGGATGGCATTGTATATGTGTAAGTAGAAGAACACATTAATGGGGTGAAAAGGCCTAAGTGAGGTCAGGGGAAGAGATTGAATAAAGGAAAGGTGGAGAGAGGGCTAATTAAAATCTAAGAGGATATAAATAAGTCATATGGAAACCTACTTTTTTGGACAATAGAACACTCAGGAGCCACAGATTGTTACTAGAAAATTTTCAGTGCCAGGGATGGGATACCTTCCAGTGAGTTGTTGGCCAGGGAGGTCCCTGATGCCCCCAAAACATTACAGTCCATTGTTGAGGCCCTTGGTTTCCCACCAGGAATAGATGGTAAGACCCTATTGCTGAAGACCCCCCATACTTGGGCTGCAAAGTCAATGAGAAACCCTGCTGGAGCTGAGCTGATAACCTCCTCCATGTAGACCAGCTGACAGAAAGCTGGAAGAAGCCACGCTGCATGCAGTTCAATGGGAGAGAGAGAATTCACCAGTGAAGATACCCAACACTGCAAGCCTTATATTTGGCCAGCCAGGCCAAATGAGCCAACGGGTTCAATAGTGGCACGTCTGTTATGGGGGAAACCAACCACCCTCTAATTTCACTGGAGGCCCACTCCATGGGAGGGAATACATCCCTGATACTGAAAACTTAAAACAGGGGTAGTCATGAGCCCTAGGGGTGTAACGTCTGCTGCTGTCTGGCTAAATGTATATACTATGCTTATCAAACTGCCCAGTAAGCATTTCTCTTAATGTTTATGCCCATATATTATTGCTACTCTCACTTTTGGTAGAGAACCTTCTCTTTTCAGATGGCAGTGACCTTGGGATGACTCAGAAGGCACCATGGTGCTGAGAAGAAGTGACAGAGGCGTGCTCAGCACTGCAATATCTTGATCACACCTTCCAAGGCTCAGGGTCCATTGCAGAAGAGGTGGCAGAAAGAATGTAAGAGCCAAAGGAAGGGTAGGACTCCTTACAACATACTCCCCCCAGACACAAAATGGCCTGGATATCCATGACCTCACAGTGCCTGACACTACCTACACAGGACCATCATAATAGGAGGAAAAGATGATGACATCAAAATAAAAGAGAGACTGACTGAAAGGGGGAAGGGAGATGATGGAGAGTGGAGTTTAAAAGGGGAAAGTGGGGGGGGGAGGGAAGGGAATTACCATGGGATATTGTTTACAATTATGGAAGTTGTCAATAAAAAAAAAAAGCAAAATAAAACAGCAATGAGGGCTGGAGAGATGGCTTAGCGGTTGAGGCACCTGCATGCAAAGCCTGAGGACCCATGTTCTACTCTCCAGATCCCACATAAGCCAGACGCACAAAGGTGAGGCAAGTGCAAGATCGCACATGCCCAGTAGGTGGTGCAAGCATCTGGAGTTTGATTGCAGTGGCTGAGGCCCTGGTGAGCCAATTTTCTCTCCTTCTGTCTCTCCCTCTCTATGTCTCCCTGTCTCTCTCTCTCTCTGTCTCTAAAATAAAATTTAAAAATAAACCAGCAATGAGTAATGTAGCTAATGTAAGTAGCTGCCCAGCAAGCCCTAGGGCTCCTGCTGTCTCCACTCCCCAGTGCCGGCATGACTAGCACATACTGCCACAACCGTACGTAGATGCTGGGGATCCGAACTGAGGGCCTCGTGCTTACTCAGACCAGGGGCTGGGGAAGGGACTCAGTGGGTTAAGATGCTTGACGCACAAACCTAAGTCCTGAGTTCAGATTCCCGACACGCACATAAAGAAAAACTGAGTGCGGCTTCCCAGCCAAATCAGCGAACCCTGTGGTTCATGGTAGACCCCGTCTCAAAGACAGCAAGAAGACACATCAACACCTTAAGCCTCCCCCTGCACGTGCATGTGCACATGCGCACACATAGATACATGGGGGGGGGGGGCAACCAAACAAACAAGACACGCAGACCACATCTGTTAAGTCTTGGGAAGGTGAACAGGTTCAAACCAGAACGACGGTGCTACCCGGAAGAATGCAATCCTGCTTCCAACTGCCTTCAACTTTCCTCTCAAAAGGGCTTCTGGGCAGAGCCCCGCGCTTCCTCCACAAGATCTGACACATGACCCTGGCCTCCAGGAAACAGCTTTCTGACTTCAGTGAAGCTTCATAATTCCATTTGGCAAGTGGAGGAGGAAGTAGTAAAAAGTCAAACTACCTTGTGGGGAAAGTCCCCCTTACATATCTTCCCCAAGATAGATGATAAAATGTAATTAACTAGCGTATAAAAAAAAAATCTCTCATAATGTAAAAAAGAATTTTTTTTTTAAGAGCTGACTAAACACAGCAGGGTAAGTAGATAAATAATTGGGAAACGTCACAAAACAAATGGCTGCTCCTTCCAAAGTCCAAGGGGGGGGGGGGGTTGAGACACATCTCCAGAAAGTAAAGAGCCATATATGTTCATTTGGGTGCTATTTGCCTCTAATCTCAGCATTTGAAAGGCTGAGGCAGGAGGGTTGCCTTGAGTTCGAGGCCAGCCTGGACTAGTGAGACACTACCAGGTATCGATAGTGATTCACATCTGTAATCCCAGCCCTTGGATTATTCTCACAAATTCAAGGCTGGCTTGGGTTACTTAGTGAGTTCCTGGCCACCAACGCAGGGCAGCAATGTTATATCCTATCTCAAAAAACAAAAAACAAAACAAAACAAAAAAAACAAGAAAAACAGCCCACACATTGATATTTGCGCTTTCCTCTGAGTCTGTTCACCGTACGTGCGAAGAGGAAGTCACCATGTTCAGTGTTCTATTTCCCTGTAGCACTTCTCTTTAGGAACATCTTTTACATAATTAAAGACAAAACACTTTCCGCATGCCCACACACTCTGCTAGTAGAACAGGCAGCTTCCTTTGCCTTCCATAGGGTTCACCTTCATATTCATGCTAGAAATTCACAAGCTTGAAAGTCACTGAGAATGGACCTTCTCTCATAATTGGCTTGGGGGCCCCATCTCCTGTGTCCCTAGTATACTACTTTTGCACATTAAAAAAAAAAAAACCTGGGGAGGGGGAGGGTGGACATTACCATGGGATATTTTTTATAATCATGGAAGTTGTTAATAAAAACTAATTTTGAAGAGAAAAAATAAACTGGGCTGGAGAGATGGCTTAGCGGTTAAGGCACATGCCTGCGAAGCCTAAGGACTGACGTTCTATTCTCCAGTGCCCACGTAAGCCAGATGCACATGGTGGCACATGCGTCTGGAGTTCGTTTGCAGTGGCTAGAAGCCCTGGCACACCCATTCTCACTCTCTCTCTGTCTCTAATAAATATATAAATAAAAACAAATCTTTTAAAAAATGAGAGGTAGGAGGATTGCTGTGAGTTCGAGGCCAGCCTGAGACTACATAGCAAATTCCAGGTCAGCCAGGGCTAGAATGAGACCCTACTTCAAAAATCCAAACAAAAAGGGGACAGCTGGAGAAATGGCTTAGTGGTTAAGGAGCTTGCCTGCAAAGCTAAAGGCCCCAGGTTCAATTCCCCAGGATCCACGTAACCCAGCTGCACAAGGTGGCACATGAGTCTGGAGTTAGTTTGCAGCAACTGGAACTGGTGCTTCCATTCATCCTCTCTCTCTATCTCTCTCTCTCTCTGCCTTTTCTCTGTCTCTCAAATAAATGAATAAAAATAATTTTAAAATAATAATAAAAGCGTTTATGAGTTCAGAATAGCACAGGTCTTGGAAGTGTATGGGATTGGGGGGGGGTTCACACATGTCCCAGTTGGTTCATGTTGGGAGAGAACATCGCAGATTTTCATCGGGAAGGAAGAAAGGCCTTAAACAAATGTCACTTGTGTTGAAATTCTTGATTCTCAGCTGGTGAGAGACTTCAGCCAGACTCTGGGGTGAGGGACTCCTCTCCCCTCCCATGACCTCATAATTTTCCCTGTCTCCCTAGCCTGACTCAGTCACTGGATATAATCCTCTGTGGTTCCCTAAAGTTGCTTGGTAGTTTTGTTTTGTTTTGTGTTGTTTTGTTTTCCAGGCAGATTCTCACTCTAGTCACCGCTGGCTTTGAACTCCTACCTCAGCCTCCTGAGTGCTGGGACTAAGAGTGTGCCACCACGCCCAGCTTTGGATTTAGTTTTTTAATAGTACACATAATACTCCAGTAAATATATCTGTGCTTTTGAAATTATTTTCTTGAAATAAACTTCCAGAAAGCAAACTTCTCAGTCCAAGGGTAAGAAGAATTTTATAGCTCTAGATAAATATTAGTAATGTACATACTTTAAAAGATAAAAAAAATTAAAAAGCCGGATGTGGTGGCACACACCTTTAATCCCAGCACTCAGGAGGCAGAAATAGGGGATCTCTGTGAGTTCAAGGCCACCCTGAGGCTCCATAGTGAATTCCAGGTCAGCCTGGGCTACAGTGAGACCCTACCTCAAAAAAAAAAAAAAAAAAAGAAAAGAAAAGAGAAAAAATGGTATTTCTTTTTCATATTTGCATGCCTCTAAAATGAGCAAATAGTTGATTGCTTCCCCTACCTACTCATCTGGTGATGATATTGTATTTTCTCACTTGAGCCTTACTTCTGGAAATCAAATGATCCAAACGCACTGTGAGCCTGACTCCCCGTGACGGTCACTTATTTGCTGCTCCTGCCTACTTCCTATACCTGAAACAAAGCAGATAGCATTTCTCCACCCATTCTTTTATTTCATAAATATTTGCTGAGAAACTCCTATATGCCAGCTGTCCCGGGTGCTAGGGACAGAGTAGTGACAGAGCAGGGACAACAGATAACAAAACCAATACAGAAAATAGGGTCTCCGGAGGACACAGGGACTGGGTAGAGTCAGGTGGGCGGAGCTAATCCGTTAGGTAAGATGACCAAGCAATAGCTCTCCTGACATTTCTCTGGCTGAAATGCTCCCCGTGACCGCGTGTCGCTGCAAATCCCCCCCCACCCTCCTTTCTAAGGCTTTCCAGACCCCAGTCTGCGTCTCTGACGCGGCCTCCTCCCAAGTCTCTTTCTAAGCCACAGTGCTCCTCAAACCTTTGCATCCCAAGAGCCTGGGATGCTCCTCTCATGTCTCACCTCCTGGCTTCTCAGGAGCAGGTCTAGAGCACAAGAAAGAACGCTTGAGCTGGAGAGATGACTTAGTGGTTAAGGCGTTTGCCTGCAAACCCAAAGGACCCAGGTTCGATTCCCCAGGACCCACGTTAGCCAGATGCACAAGGTGGCGCATGTGTCTGGAGTTCATTTGCAGTAGCTGGAGGCCCTGGCGTGCCCATTCTCTCTCTCTCTCTTTTTCCCTCTTTCTCTGTCAGATGAATAAATAAAATATTCAAAAACAAAAGAAAGAAAGAATGCTTGATTGTAGATTATTTCTTTCGGAACTGGCTGACTTCTTTTTTTTAATATTTTATTTTTATTTACTTATTTGGCAGAGAAAGAGGGAGGGATAGAGAAACAGGGAGAGAGAGAAAGAGAGAGAGAGAATGGGCACACCAGGGCATCCAGCCACTGGAAATGAGCTCCAGATGCTTGCGCCCTCCCCCCCCCCCTTGTACATCTGGCTAATGTGGGTCTTGGGGGATCAAGCCTGGGTCCTTTGGCTTCGCAGGCAAATGCCTTAACCGCTAAGCCATCCCTCCAGTCCCTGGCTGACTTCTTGTGCCCAATTTTTTCCAGATAAAGCCAGGGGCAGAGTCAGGGGTCAGGTATTTGGTAGGTCTCTGTCCCTTTCCATCCCTTCCTGGTCCTATTCTTTGTCCAGTTCAGAGAAGTGGTACAGAGAGAGAACTACAGTAAACAGGCAAGATATAATATTACTGGCATTAGAGGACACTGGTACTGGAGCACTGTGGGTACTATTCCTTCATATCTTGAAGCCAACCCAGGGAAGGGCAGCAGACTCTCCTTGGATTAGGAAACAGAATTTTTTTTTTTTTTTTTTTTATTAGTCAGTTCTGTATTCAGCAAATACAGTCAGTTTGGTACCATTATTAGGCTCATCTGTGACCTAACCCCTCCCCTTGGCCCCTCCTTGTTGGGGTATGCGGGTCATGCATTGTGGAGTTAGCCCACAGTTATGGGTAAGCTAAATGTCTCTGCATATCATGACCCAACATGTGGCTCTGACATTCTTTCCGCCCCCTCTTCCGCAACATTTCCCTGAGCCATGTTGGGTTCATTTTTGGTCTGCTTCAGTGATGAGGTATTGGGGGCCTCTGAGGCTCTGGCTCTCTGATTTGGTAGGAGTTGATTTTTCTCTATGCTGATCTCCTTCCCCCTTGTGCTGGTGTCCGGTTCATCAGGAAAACAGCCCCCTTGCTTGTTTCTCGAAGTTTTCTTAGTTTCAGCCGGGGCCCTTTTGAGGTATGATGGGGTGGCTCTCTCCTTAGGGTCTACATCTATCTTTCTTTCCCCGGGATTTGCAGCGCAGCTAGGCGGTCGCCATCTTGGCCGGAAGTCGGAAACAGAATTTGAGACCTTACATTTGATATCCTGCAGCAAATTATGTGACCTCACAGGCTGGGGAAATGGCATAGCGGTTAAGGTGTTTGTCTGAGAAGCCTAAGGACCCCAGTTCGATTTCCTAGGATCCACCTAAGCCAGATTCACAAGGGGGAGCAAAAACAAAAGCAGACATTGTCTTCTTTAGTAGCTGTCCACCTGATTTTATGGGTGTTTTTTTGTTTGTTTGTTTTGTTTTTGTTTGTTTTTCTGAGTTAGGGTCTCACTCTGGCCCAGAATGACCTGGAATTCACTATGTAGTCTCAGGGTGGCTTTGAACTCACTGCAATCCTACCTCTGCCTCCCGAGTGCTGGGATTAAAGGTGTGTGCCACCACGCCCGGTTTCCACCTTATTTTTTTTGGAAACAAGATCTCACACTGAACCTAGGCATCAATAATTCAGCTAGCCTAGCTGAGTAGCTAGCAAACCTAGGGATCCTCCCGTCTCTCTGCCTTGCCAGCACTGGGATTACAAGGCTCAAGCCGTCATGCCTGGCTTCTACATGGGTGCTGGGGTTTGAACTCCACTCCTCATGTTTGCATAGCAAACACTTTACCCACTGAGCCCTTAATTTTATTTTATTTTTTAATTTTCCAATGTGTGTGTTTGGCATGTGTGTGTGCAGATGGTGTGTTACATGGGAAGGCCAGATGATATCTACTGCTTACTCACCCTCGTGTTTCTGTAAGAGTCTCTCACACAGCCTGGAGCTGTTGTTCCCAGGCTGCCCACCCTCAGTGAGCCCCTGTAACCCTTTGGTCTCCACCCCCACCCCCATAGGGATGGAGTTACGCACATGGGTGGCCATGTCCAGCATTTTATGTGGGTGCTGGAGAATTGATCTTCCTAGGTCCCGGGCCCCCATGCTGGTGTGGCAGCAGCTGAGCCATTCCTCCAACCCCAATTTTTATTTTTATTTTATTTACTTATTTTAGAGAGAAAAAGAGAGGGAGAGATAAAGAGAACTGACATTCCAGGGCCTCAGCCACTGCAATTGAATACCAGACGCTTGCGCCACCTAGTGGGCATACGCAACCTTGCACTTGCCTCACCTTTGTGCATCTGGCTTACGTGGGATCTGGAGAGTCAAACATGGGTCCTTAGGCTTCACAGGCAAGCACCTTAATCGCTAAGCCATCGCTCTAGTCCCAACCTCAATTTTTTTTAAACTTTTTTAAAAATCTTTTTTTTTATTTGCAAGCAGACATAGAGAGATAGTGAGGAGATAGACACAGAGAGAATGGGTGTGCCAGGGCCTCTAGCCACTGCAAATGAACTCCAGATGCATGCACCCCCTTGTGCATCTTGCTTATGTGGGTCCTGGGGAATCGAATCAGGGTCCTTTGGCTTTGCAGGCAAATGCCTTAGCTGCTAAGCCATCTCTCCAGCCCCCAATCCCAATTTTAAACCTATTTCATTTTTTTATTTTCAAGGAGAGAGAGAGAGAGAGAAAGATCACTCACCAGGGTTTCTAGCCACTGCAAATGAATTCTGGATGCATTCACCACTTTGTACATCTGGCTTTACATGGGTACTGGAGAATTAAAACTGGCTCATAAGGCTTTGCAAGCAAGTGCCTTAACTGCTGAGCCATCTCTCCAGCCACTCTCTCCAATTTTTATTTTAAAAAAAAAATTTTTTTTTTTCAAGGTAAGGTCTCACTCTATAGCTGCAGATAGCCCTCGTGGTTGCTTTGCTAAGCCATCTCCCCAGCTCTCAGACTCTCCAACCCCAATTTTTAGCTTTTTTTTTTTTTTTTTTGAGACAGATTCTCATGTAGCCTAGGCTGGTCTGGAATTCTCTATGCAGCTGAAGATGATCTTGAATGTCTGATCTTTCTACCTCCATTTTTTTAAATATATTTTATTTATTTATTTGAGAGAGAGAAAGAGGCACTGATCGAGAGAGAGAGAGAGAGAGAATGGGTGCGTCAGGACCTCCAGCCACTGCAAACAAACTCCAGATGCGTGCCCCTCCCTTGTGCATCTGGCTTACGTGGGTCCTGGAGAACTGAACCGGGATTCTTTAGCTTTGCACACAAATGCCTTAACTGCTAAACCATCTCTCCAGCCCCTCTACCTCCATTTTCTGAGTGCTGGGATTACAAGTGAAAGTCACCACTGTATATAAGTGCTAGGGTTTTGTGCATACTAGGAACACTCTCTATAAACTAAGCTTTAGCCCCAGCCGCTCCTTCATATGGCATTTTGTTTATTTATTTATTTTTATTTATTTATTTATTTTTTTGGTTTCTTGAGGTAGGGTCTTGTTCTAGCCCAGGCTGACCTGGAATTCACTATGTAGTCTCAGGGCAGCCTAGAACTCACTGCAATCCTCCTACCTCTGCCTCCCGAGTGCTGGGATTAAAGGCCACTATGCACTGCCCACATGGTATTTCAAATAGTGAAGTGGGGCGATTGTGATGTTTTCTCCTTCCTCTCATATCAAATCCTAAGGAGGGGCTGTTGTGATATTTTCCTGTTCTTTAAAATTAATATGTTACGAGGGACTCAAGAAGTAGGGTTCAAAACTGATTATGAGGAAGGGGTTTATCCTCAATGACCTTCAAGCCTAACTTCTGACTGGCTACCCATTAGGATCATGATTGGGAGGGAGTCTATGGCCAGGTAAAATGAATGTGAGACCCATGAAAAACTGGAGATGGAATTACAGTCCAGAGGTGACCATCAGAGAGGCCCAGGGTATTGGTCCACAGCAAAAGGTGACAAAGTTAAGCAGCAAATAGTTTGAGGAAACATGGAAGGACTTTGGGATTCTGAGAACAGCAGGTAGAGAAAATTGGATTTCTTGCACTCCAAGTGGCAGGAGGTGAGCAGAGACTGTATTACTGAGTGCTTCAAGCAACCGGGTCGTTAACAAGGTGATAGTTTAGTGACATTTGGGATATAAAGAGATTAACGAAATTCCCCTGCCCAGCCCTTGCAAGGGTTTTGAAATAGATTTTGGAATATCCTGAGTTGTTTTGAACTTTTGAGTCAGAAAATCATCCACAGGTCTGGGTTCAGCTCTCCTAGCTCTGGGGCTGGAGGAGTCCTTGGTATACGACCAGATCCTGACAACTAATTACCTTCAGCTGCATTGACGTCAGTTTACGACTGGACTTTGGACTTGAAAGAGAGTTAAAACTCCAGGCACTTAGAGAGGGGACCCACTTCCTCCTTGGATTACCTAGCAAGAGGAACTAAAATGAAAGCCTTCCAGCCTCTCCCTCTTCTTGCTCTCCTTTTGGTAAACTATGGTAAGAAAGATTTTTAAAAAATTTTTTCTAATCATGTCTTTGGTCTTTGAATCAGGGTCAGCAGTACCAATTCTTACAGTGGTCCCAACATGCGGATCATTTTGTAAATGAAATTTTCCTAAGTCAGCTTAAGAGACACTAGCATTTTAGCCTGTGGTGAGGAAAACAACAGTAGCAATAGAGGTCTACCACCAAGACTTTGGGGTTCAGCAAAGCAGACGTTTGTCTGAAGCCGGATAAGGAGGACTCAGTGGTTTCCTAGGGCACTGGTTCCTACTGGAGCGAGCTGGGTGAATTCCCTTAAGCATCAGAGACCCAGCCAGAGAAGCAGAGGTCCTGCTTTTACCTGTGTTCTTGAATTTGAGGATGCTTGACCAAGGGGAGTAATCCCAGTGTTGGGAGACTTCAGACAGGTGCTGTCTCCTGCGTTGGGAAGGGGTGTCCGGGTGGGGTGCGAATGGCGTGAGAGCCCAATCTAGAAGCGACTTTTTGCAAGGGATGAGGCGTTTGACCCAGCAGAAAGGTGAAGGGCAGTTGAGTTTGTTCTAGAGAACAGGCATGGGTGCCATCAGGATTTGAGGTTTTGAGAGCTGGTTCAAGCTTCTGATAGATGAAGGGCGAGAAAACCCGGGCCTCCCAACGGGAGTGAGCCTCGCAGGTTCTCCCTGTGAGCCCTGGGCAGATGCTGTGGCTAAGCTGGCGGGGCTAAGGAAGGACCAGTGGGGTTCCCAGTGGGGTTCCCCGTGCCTCTTAGGAGCAAGCCTTCCCTTCTGTAAAACGCGAGAAAAGGGCAGGGCGAAGGGAGTGCTTTGCGGGGGCCAGTGGAGAGATGGCTGGGGAGTCTGATCTCAAAGTACCTTGCAGGGGTGGACAGGGCGTGTCTTGTCCCAGAGGTCTCTGGGGAAGGTTCACTAGGCCAGTGGGGGACAGGGAGAGCAGTGTATGTTTGGGAGTAAGGTGAGCAGGCCCTTAGGGAGAGGTGTCTTTGAGCCTGTTTCTCCCTATGTAACAATAGAGGAGATTGAAGAGTGATGGCACCAACGAAGGACCAAAAGCCAATTAGAAATACATACATATTTTTTCTAATATATGTATTATATTCATATATAGAAATATATATTTCTAATATATGTATTCATATGTCTGTGTATATATATAATCTCTCTCTCTCCATATATATATATATATATGTATATATATATATATATATATATATTTATTTATTTATTTATTTATTTCAGGGTAGATTACTGTTGATAGATTTGCTATTGAGGGGGAAAAGTTTCCTTTTCTATAGAATATTAACAATATGGAGGTCCCGCACGGTGGCACACGCTTTCAATCCTAGCACTCAAGAGGCGGAGGTAGGACAATCGCTGTGAGTTCAAGGCCAGCCTGGAACTACAGAGTGCGTGCCAGGTTAGCTTGGGCTAGAGTGAGACCCTACCTCAAAAAAAAAAAAAAAAAAAAAAAAAAAAAACCTTGGCATGTGTATGAATGAATTTACCATTTCAAGTATGAGTTCCACCCCAAGTTCCGCCAGCCAAGGACAGGAAGTGGGTATTGTACCCCTTCATGCGCCCCCCCCCCCCCACTAAAGCCTTATCATAAGTACTTACTGGGAAAATGACGCCATGTGCAGCTGACGTCCAGTCCCCTCAATAGGCACAACTTGCTACTGTTGTGGGTACAGTGCCATCTTGTGGCACTGCCAGTTGTCTTCACTGAGAACTGTCACATCCAGATTGGCAGTTTCCCAACTACAGGCATAAATTTTGTTATTTCTTGGTTCTTATTTGTTGTTTTGAGACAGGATCTCACGTAGCCCAAACCAGTAATTTTTTTTTTTTTTTTGCGGTTTTTTTGAGGCAGGGTTTCACTCTAGCCCAGGCTGACCTGGAATTCACTATGTAGTCTCAGGGTGGTCTCGAACTCACGGCGATCTTCCTACCTCTGCCTCCCAAGTGCTGGGATTAAAGGTGTGCGCCACCACACTCTTCCAGACCAACATTAAACTTTATATGTAGACAAGGGTGACCTTGAAGTCCTGATCCTCCTGCCTTTTTATGTGCTAAAATTACAGATATAGCCGCGCGTGGTGGCGCACGCCTTTAGACCCAGCACTCGGGAGGCAGAGGCAGGAGGATTACCATGAGTTCGAGGCCACCCTGAGACTACACGGTGAATTCCAGATCAGCCTGGGCTAGAATGAGACCCTACCTCAAAAAAAAAAAAAAAAAAATTACAGATATACCACCACACCTGGCTGCTTAGTACTCTTCTTTTCTTTTTTTGAGCAAGAGTCTCATGCAGCCCAGGTTGGCCTTGAACTGCTTATGCAGCCAAAAATGACCTTGAACTCCTGATTTTCCTGCCTCTACCTCCCTGAGTACAGGAACTAGAGACCTATGCCTGGTTTTATGCCTTCCTACGGACTGATTCCAGGGCTTCATGCATACTAGGAAAATACATACCATCTGAGCTAGTCTCCAGCCCCTTTGGTACTTATATTAATAAATAATAATTGTTACCACAACTCCAACCACTGATACTCTCCATACTTAGCACAACTACAACTACATTAAATCTTTGTCCTATTTTTAATAACATTTCCATTTTGTCAATTTAATTTTAGTGTGTGTGTGTGTGTGTGTGTGTGTTTAGAAGTATGGGCTGCAGTGTGGTTCAGTTGGCAGACAATGCTTACCTAGCATGCATGAAGCCCTCAGTTGGATCCCCAGTCCATCATAATCTGGGACTATAATCCCCGGTAAAAGTAGGATGCTCAGAAATCCAAGATCTTCCTTAGCTACGTTGTGAGTTCAAGGCCAGCCTGAGTTATATGAGGTTTATACAAAAAATTACTCAGGCTGGGCATGGTGGCGCATGCCTTTAATCCCGGCACTTGGGAGGCAGAGGTAGGAGGATCGCCTTGAGTTCAAGGCCACCCTGAGACTACATAGTGAATTTCAGGTCAGCCTGGACTAGAGTGAGACTCTACCTCAAAAAACCATTTTAAAAAAATTACTCAGGGATGGCTTAGCAGTTAAGGAACTTGCCTGCAAAGCCAAAGGACCCAGGTTCGATTCCCCAGGACCTTTATAAGGCCAGATGCACTACATGGTGCAAGCATCTGGAGTTCGTTTGCAGTGGCATGTCCATTCTCTCTGTCTCAAATAAATTAAATTAAAATTTTTTAATTTTAATTTTATTTTATTTGCAAGCAGAGATCGAGAGAGAGAGAGAGGAGATAGGGAGAATGGGTGCACCAGGGCCTCTAGCCACTGCAAACAAACTCCAGATGCATGTGCCCCTTGTGCATCTGGCTTACATGGGTACTGGGGAATCGAACTGGGTCCTTTGGCTTCACGGGCAAGTGCCTTATCCGCTAAGCCACCTCTCCAGCCCAAATAAATTTAATTTTTTTTAATTATTCCGCTGTGGACCTTGTGTGCTACACTGCCAACCTGTCAAACGCAATATGTGCCCACTCCTGCAATAGTGGTATGGCTGCTATGGGTATAACCAATCGCTTTCTGATTGGATTGGAGGCCTGCCCTACAGAAGGGCATTAATGCCTGATACCATACACCCAATCAAAAGACTGGTACTGTGGGTCACAGACAGTAGTGGGCAAGATCCTATTCTTGTTTTTTGTAGGAGTTCAAGAGCTGTCTCCTTTGTCCCTCCCCTTACCTCTTGCCTTCCACCTGGCCATGCTCAGACTAGGCCTGAGCTACCTGTCCCACTAAGGTGGGACAACCACCTCTTGTTATGATATTGAGTATGCCTGGCCCAAGAAGACAGAATGCCACCTTCCCATAGACCCACCTCAGTCACATTACTCAAGGCCCCTCCCTCACAATGCACTTACCTACCTCCTCCCCCAATAACCCCTAAAAACCCTCTCCTTCCCCTTCCCCAGATGTCTGGAGTCTTCTCTCTCTATCACTTCAAATCCTGCCAGCTTCTCAACTTGGGTTAAATAAAAGTCTTGGGCCCAAGAAACGGTTTGTATCTCCTGTACCCCTCTCTCGAACCCAGGACCTGACAGTCTTGCTACATGAACGTGTTGTGACCATCAAAGAGCCTTCTAAATATTTCTGTTGTGGGCATGATGGCTCACATCTACGAAAGGCTGAGGTAGTAGGATCGCCGAGTTTGAGGCCAGCCTGAACTACAGAGTGAGTTCTAGGTCAGCCTGGACTAGAGTGGGACCCTGCTTCAAGAAAATAAAAAATAGAAATAAATAAAAAGAAAAAAACTTTAATCTATGTTTATGTCCATAGATTAGTGCTGCCATCAGCTTTGGTCAGAGAAGCTTCTTTTTTTTTTTCATGTTTGTTTGGTTTTTGTTTTTCAAGATAGAGTCTCACTCTAGCCCAGGCTGATCTAGAATTCACTATGTAGTCTCAGGATGGCCTCGAACTCATGGTGATCCTCCTACCTCTGCCTCCCGAGTGCTGGGATTAAAGGTATACACCACCAAGCCTGGCTCCTTTCTTTATTATTATTATTAACAACATATTTTGTATGGACACATCATGTGTGGGTACCCTCTTTTCCCTCATCCCTGCCCCCATTCCGCTGGGGACCCTCCTCAGTGGGGTTGCAAGTATTCCCCATGGGGTTTTAGTTTATGCGTTGTGGTAGTAGCAGTCAGTTATTTTTTTTGGGGGGGGGGGAATGCCTCTGGGCATGATGTCTCAACCTGCGGCTCTTACAGTCTTTCCTCCCCCTCTTCTGCAAAATTCCCTGAGCCGTGGTGGGTGAGTTTTAAGCCTACTTCAGTGATGAGCTCTTAGGAGCCTCTGGGTCTCTGCTTTGGTAGGTGTTGAGTGTCCTCGGGGTCTGTCTCCTTCACCCTGGCTCTGATTAGCAGGAACATTGCTCCCCAATGCCTCTGTGGATTCAGCTGTGGCTTGGCTGAAGTACCAGGGGTAGTTTATCTCCTCCGGTCTCGCTTTGTAGGCAAGTGCCTTTAACAACTGAACTGTCCTCCCAGCCTATATTTCCACCTTAAAATTTTTTATTTATTTATTCATTTATTATTTGTTCTTTTTTTTTTTTTCTGGTAAGGTCTCACACTCTAGCCCCAAGTGACCTGGAATTCACTATGTAGTCTCAGGGTGGCCTCAAACTCACGTTGATCATCCCACCTCTGCCTCCCAAGTGCTGGGGTTAAAGGCGTGCGCCACCACGCCCAGCTATTTTTTTTTTTTATATTTATTCATTTGCAAGGAGAGAGAGAGAGAGAGAGAGTGTGTCAGAGTCAGTGCCACACTGCTGGGATGAGCCTCCAAACCAGACACAGTTTATGGAAAGACTGGGATGTATTTCAGGTTTACAGATCCAGGGAAAGTCCCATAGTGGCAGAAGAAGCTGGCCCCCTTTACAAATCCATGCAGAGTGAAAAAAAAACCACCAGCAGCGCCTCAAGCAAGCACACTCCAGGCACCCAGGCCCAGCCCAAGCACTCTGCATACCTATTGGCTGAAAAGAGATCCATCACCAGTAAAACCTCAGCACTGGACCCCAAGATCCACCCACAGTGACACCTCCACCAGCCAGGGGGCTGGAAAACCAAGTTACAAGCTTTATTAAAACATTTCAGCCTACTAGGGGACATAAATTCAAACTACCACAGAAAGAGAGACAGAGAGAAAATGAATGGGTGCGCCAGGGGCCTCCAGCCGCCGCAAATGAACTCCAGATACGTGTGCCTCGCTGTGCATCTTGCTTTGCATGGGCACTGAGGAACCAATCCCAATCCACTAGGCTGTTCAGGCAAGCGCCTTAATCACTGAGCCATCTCTCCAGCCCTATTTCCACTTTTAACATCTCATAAACATTGCTTTTTGAAAATTTTTTTCATTTATTTATTTATTTGACAGAGAAAGAGGGAGAGAGAGAGAGAGAGAGAGAGAATGGGTGCGCCAGGGCCTCCAGCCACTGCAAACAAACTCCAAACACGTGCGCCCCCTTGTACATCTGGCTAACGTGGGTCCTGGAGAATCAAACCTGAGTCCTTTGGCTTTGCAGGCAAACGCCTTAACTGCTAAGCCATCCCTCCAGTCCATAAACATTACTTTTGACAGTAAAGAATAAGCTAAGTACTAAATAAGTATTAAGTAACAGTAGGTGCCTTTATATTCAATGTGCTATCTTCTTTTTCTATTTTATTTTATTTCTTATTTTAGAGAGAGAGAGAGAGAGAGAGAGAGAGAGAGAGAGAATTGGCATGCCAGGGCCTCAGCCACTGTAACAGAACTCCAGACGCTTGCGCCACCTAGTGGGCACGTGCGACCTTGCGCTTGCCTCACCTTTGTACGTCTGGCTTACGTGGGATCCGGAGAGTCGAACACGGGTCTTTAGGCTTCGCAGGCAAGCGCCTTAACCGCTGAGCCATCTCTCCAGCCTTGACTGTTATCTCTTTATTCGCAGCTGCTTCAAGTAATCCTGGAGAGCCTTCGCCTGCCACCATAGTTTCTACAGCTAAAATTCCTCTGACGAGCAAACCTGCTCCCAGCACAGAGAGCACAAGTGAAACCTTGGCGGAAGACACAGCTGATGAAGACACAGACAACGATAAAAACTCAGCAAGCGGCAATCTTACTGCCACCACCCCATCTACTGTAAGCGCAACCGCCGCAAGCGCAAATGCTACAGCTGTGACCTCAGCAAATGACACTGTCGCCACCCCACCCACTCCAAGCGCAACCGCCGCAAGCGCAAATGCTACAGCTGTGACCTCAGCAAATGACACTGTCGCCACCCCACCCACTCCAAGCGCAACCGCCGCAAGCGCAAATGCTACAGCTGTGCCCTCAACAAATGACACTGTCGCCATCCCACCCACTCCAAGCGCAACCGCCGCAAGCGCAAATGCTACAGCTGTGACCTCAACAAATGACACTGTCGCCACCCCACCCACTCCAAGTGCAAACGCTACAACTACATCTGTTTCTACTGCACATGCTTCACCGCCAACAACTGTTTCCGCAGTACAGAGTACCAGTGAAAAGTCCTCCACTGTCGATTCTTTGGGGACAACTAATTTAACATCTACCCCTGCTCTGCCACCGGCCACCAGTACCACAGGTAAGAATGATCCCTCAAAGGCTGCGTAACCTTGTGAGGGCTTGGAGGTAAGCCTGTTCTGGGGGGAGCAGGGGAAGAGGCAGATGGCTATGAATTGTGGCTGAAAATCTGAGTCGCAAAGGTTAGTCGTGACGGAAGAGATCCTAAATGATTCTCTCAGTCACGTTCTGTTCTTTCTTTCCCATTCATCCTACCTCAAGCTATTTGCCAGTTGTGGAATATATTTAAAAAACAATTTTTTTGTTTATTTTTATTTATTTATTTAAGAGACAGACAGAGAGAGAGAGAAAGAGGCAGAGAGAGAGAGAGAATGGGCGCACCAGGGCCTCCAGCCACTGCAAACGAACTCCAGATGCGTGCGCCCCCTTGTGCATCTGGTTAACGTGGGTCCTGGGGAATTGAGCCTCAAACCAGGTTTCACAGGCAAGCGCTTAACCGCTAAGCCATCTCTCCAGCCCCTGGAATGTATTTTTAATGAATTTGGTCCTTGGGAAAGCTACTGGTGTAGATTTAGAAATAGCTTCAGGTTCTCCAGAAAAGGCAAGGTTCAAATAAGCGCTAAGCCACACGGGTTGAGTTGTCTGGTGTGCTTAAGGACAGAGTTAAGATGGTGTCCGGTCACAAATTGGAAACTGAGCCAAGCCATAGAAAAGCTAAGAAGCCAAACAGCGCTCCTTTAGACAGTCAGTCCTTGGCTAAGCAGGGCCATTGTTCAAAGGACAGATGTTTTGATATAAGAGATGGTGAAGGAGGGTGAAGAGAGCTCAGCGGGAACCAGCGCTTTGCTGTGCCAACGTGAGGACCCGAGTTCCGTCTTCGGCACCCACATAACGAGCTAGGCATGACCATGCATGCCTACAACCCGAGTGCGAAGGGGGTGAGACATGAGGAGCCCTGGAGCTCCCTGGACAGCCAGGGTAACCGAAAATGGAGAGATCCAGATCTGTGAGACTGTTCCCAAGGAAATCAGGCAGAAACGTGAACTTCCTCTGGCCTCTGCATGTGTGTGCACGGGCATGAGCATATGCACACACATATGCATATAACACACACACACACACACACACACACACACCCCATACTATACAAACACACACAGCAAAGAAAGAGAGAGAGAGAGAGATGACAATTGACTTCGACGTATTTTTGCCTCATTTCTCCTGGCTTGGTCTAAAATAAGGGTTAGCAAACTTTATCAGTAAAGGGCAAATAGCAAATATTTTAGGCTTCGTGGGCAACATAGAGTCTCCATTGTAACTGTTCCACTCTGCCACTTTAACATAAAAGCAGCCATAGTCAGTGCGTAAATGAATAAGCTTGGCCATATATATATATATATATATATATATATATATATATATACTTCATTTGCAAAAATAGAGGGCTCATCAGATATGGGTTCATGAACTATAGTTTTCCAACCCCTATTGTAGAATACTCCAACTTTAGAGTTTTGTAGAGTCTAGAAATACCATGTCATCCTCAGATAGGAAACTATGGTCCCAATGAGAGCAATGACTTGCCCAAGGTCAGAGAATAACTGTGTCTCCCTACATGTCTGAATGCTTCTGCCGTGGTCCTTGATGGAGCTAAGAAATATATGATGGAGCATATAGAACTGTATCTGAGATGATATTCCCTATCTTATTATTATTGTTATCATTTATTTATTTTTAAAAATATTTTTAAAATTTTTTTTGGTTCATTTTTGTTTATTTATTTATTTGAGAGTGACAGAGAGAGAAAGAGGCAGAGAGAGAGAGAGAATAGGCATGCCAGGGCTTCCAGCCACTGCAAACGAACTCCAGACGCGTGCGCCCCCTTGTGCATCTGGCTAACTTGGGTCCTGGGGAATTGAACCTTGAACCGGGGTCCTTAGGCTTCACAGGCAAGCACTTAACTGCTAATCCATCTCTCCAGCCCTGTTATTATTTATTTTTGAGAGAGAGAGAGAAAGAGAGGCAGAGATAGAGAGAGAATGGGCGTGCCAGGACCTTCAACCTGCTGCAAACAAACTCCAGACACATGTGCCCTTTGTGGCACACGTGCAAAGTCGCACGCTCGTGTCACTATGCACCTGGCTACGTGGGACCTGGCAGTTTGAACATGCGTTCTTAGGCTTCACAGACAAGCACTTTAACCGCTAAGCCATCTCCCCAGCCCAGTCCCTAATCTTTATGAAGTTTAGAAGAACACTCTGAAAGACACGCGTCACAGCTGGGTGACCAGCTCTGCTAGAACCTGGAAGCTTCTCCGAGTCCCCTGTGCTTCCACAGACCTCCAGGTACGGCAGTTGTCCTGTGTGTTGGCCCATCTGCCAAGTGGTACGTGGGACAAATGGCTTCTCTCTTCGTCTCAATGTTCGCACTTGAGGACATTGTCCTCAACAAGTTACTAAGGAATGACAAGTAACCACCACCCAGATTCCTTCCAGCTGTCACGTTCTGTGACTTCATCAATTCCTGGCTGTAGAGTAGGCCACTGTTGGGGGCTGGGGAGATGGCTCAGTGGTTAAAGAGCTTGCCTGTAGAGGCCACTGAGTCTGTCCTTCGTTGCTAAAAAAATTTTTTTTAAAAAAGTACCCTGAGAATTATTTGTCTGGAATCTCCAGAGAGGAGTTGCACTCTCTCTCTTTGCTAAGATTTCCCAAATTAACCTGGCTATATGTAGCTGAGGCTCCTCTTCCTCCTCCTCTTCTTCATCTTCTTCTCCTTTGTCTTTGAAGCAGAGTGTCGGTCTAGCCCACGCTGGTCTCAAACTCCATAGAGATTCTCCTACCTCAGCCTCCCAAGTGCTACAGTTAGAAGCATAAGCCACTACGTGCAGTTGCTAAAGATTGCTTTTGTAAAACTGGTTTACAAAAAAAAAAAAAATAGAAAGAAAAAGCAAAAAGAAAGAAAAACAAAAAAAAATACAAACAAACAACAACAACAAAAAATTGTTTACAAAAGCCTGGACTAGGTCGGGTGTGGTGGTATACATCTTTAATCCCAGCACTGGGGAGGTTGTCTTCTGATCTCCACAGACATGAAAACACATGAGCACAGCTGTGCATGCCCAAACATGCATCACACACACACACCACATATACAAATATATATATATGGGTTTTGTCAGGTGTGGTGGTCCACATGTAATCCCAACACTTGGGAAGTGGAGGAAGGAGAATCTAGACTTCAAGGACAATTCACTATAGTGAGTTTGAAGCCAGCCCGGGCTACATGAGACCCTGTGTCAACACCCCGTCAAAAAAGTATAAGTAGCCAGGCGTGGTGGCACACACCTTTAATCCTAGCACTTGGGAGGCAGAGGTAGGAGGATCGCTGTGAGTTTGAGGCCACCCTGAGACTACATAATGAATTCCAGGTCAGCCTAAGCTAGAGTGAGACCCTGCCTCAAAATATATATATATATGTATACACAAACAGACACACACACACATATATATATGTAAATTAGGCCCATGATTATGGAAGGTGCAGTAAAAGCAGGGCAAAAGTATATGCAATTTATACTAAATCTCCTACCCTAACTAAACCCCTTAGATCCTAGAAACAAACCTGTGGCCAGTTTCTTTCTTTTTCTTTTCTTTCTTTCTTTTTTTTTTTTTTTTTTTTTTGCTGGTTTTTCGAGGTAGGGTCTCACTCTAGCCCAGGCTGGCCTGCAATTCACTATGTTGTCTCAGGGTAGCCTCGAACTCACGGCGATCCTCCTACCTCTGCCTCCCGAGTGCTGGGATTAAAGGCGTGCACCACCATGCCCGGCTCAGTTTCATTTTTTGGTTTTTCGAGGTAGGGTCTCACTGTAGTCCAGGCTGACCTGGAATTCACTCTGTGTTCTCAGGGTGGCCTCGAACTCACAGCCTCCCAAGTGCTGGGATTAAAGGCATGCGCCACCACACCTGGCAGTTTCTTGTGTTTCCCTCTAGAGATGATCTAAGCACATAGGTTTGCCTTTGTATGTATTTTCTCCTCACTTACCATAAATGAAGGTATGTTATACATATTGCCCTTAAGCACAGCTTTACAAAAGAAACAATTTCTAACTTGAAGTCTGCAAGGCTCTCAATACAGCTCTGAAGGTTGTGAAACTTCTAAGCTATTCTAAAATGCAAGCCCATGGGCTGAAGAAATGGCTCAGAAGTTAAGGTGCTTGCCTGCAAAGCCTGATTGACCCCTAGTTCAATTCCCCAGTGCCCACGTAAAGCCAGATGTATAAAGTGGCGCATGTATCTGGATTTCATTTGCAGCAGCTAGAGGTACTGTGTGCCCATTCTCTCTCTCTCTCTCTCTCTCTCTCTCTCTCTCTCTCTCTCTTTCTCTCTCCTTACAAATAAATATAATGTTTTACTGGACTGGAGGGATGGCTTAGCAGTTAAGGCATTTGCCTGCAAAGCCAAAGGACCCAGGTTCGATTCCCCAGGACCCACGTTAGCCAGATGCACAAGGGGACACATGCGTCCAGAGTTTGTTTGCAGTGGCTGGAGGCCCTGGCGTGCCCATTCTCTCTCTCTCCCTCTCTCTCTCAAAATAAATAAATATATAAGGGCTTAGAAAAAAAAGTTTGGGAGTAGACCTGCTTAATGATGGAGAAGTAAGTGTGGAGGTTTGAAGATGCTTGACTCCTTGGCATGGAAGAGAGGGATGGAGCTAGGCCAGGACATATGGAAGGGCCCCCTGCCCTTATCCTGGGTAGTCCCTGGGGAGAGAGAATGGAGCGAGTCAGATTTGTAAGCCAGGCTGAAGGTCTGGGGTATGTCCCTTCCCTGTTCTGCCTTTGTGCTGGGCAGTCCCAGTGGAGAGGGATGGAGTGAGGCCCGGGTACAGACAACCTTCAAATCAAGTGGCGGGGGCGGGGGGGAGGGGCGGTTGTTCACCAAGCTTCGCTGTTAGCAAGCACCCAGTCCTAAATCCTAAGAAAGCATATGTTGATTGTTAACCCTTCGAAGGACTAGAAACTATCCGGGAGGGAGGCATGAAGGTGAGAACGATGCCTCCCTGTGTCATCTGCTCTAGTCTGTGGGTGTGAGATGCCTTCTTTCTCCATTTAAGGTCCCAGCAGTCCTTGCCAGATGAACTCCTGCGGAGCGGCCAGTGGTGCGTCCTGTGTGAATCTGAATACCAGCCATTTCTGCCTGTGTGCAGAAGGGTATTACTATAACAGCACCTCCTCCACGTGTCTGAAAGGTAAGTCGATGGATGGCCACAGCAGAGCTCTGGATCTCATACCCCAAGCACACTGGAGGAAAACTTGAAATGATCTTAGAAAGAGAGACGGGAGAAAAGTTGGAAGCCACGCAGGCCAGGACATAGAGAAGAGGCCACCCGCCCCCCCCCCTTGTCCTTGGCAGTCCCCAGGGAGAGGGGATGGGGTGAGACAGATTTGTGAACTAGGTTGAAGGTCTAGGGAATGTCCTTCCCCTCCACCGGTCCAAGAAAGGGTACTACGAAGATGAAAAGAAAGTGTCAGGCCCTGAAAATAATGACTACAAAGAACTTGTCTAGGGCTGGAGAGATGGCTTTAGCGGTCAAGGCACTTGCCTGCAAAGCCAAAGGACCCAGGTTCGATTCCCCAGGATCCACGTAAGCCAGATGCACAAGGGGGCGCACACATCTGGAGTTCATTTGCAGCAGCTAAAGGCCCTGGCGCGCCCATTCGCTCTCTCTCCTCTCTATTTCTCTGTTTGCAAATAAATAAATAAAATGAAAAAAAGAATCTGTCTGTAGTGGGACACTGAAACGGAAGACTGGGGACCTTAGGCAACACAGGGTCCATGAACAGAAGACCCCAATCAGAGCTGTCAGAGCCCCTTAGCTCCAGAAAGTGGGTTTTTTAATTTTTATTTATTTATTTTTGGTTTTCTGACGTAGAGTTTCACTTTAGCCCAGGAATTCACTATGTAGTCTCAGGGTAGCCTCCAACTCACAGCAATCCTCCTACCTCTGCCTCCCGAGTGCTGGGATTAAAGGCATGCGCCACCACGCCCGGCCCCAGAAAATGGATTTTGGAAGCACCTCAGTAACACACTTGGCTTATTGCTTTTTAAAAATATTTTATTTATGTATTTGCAATCAGAAAGAGAGAGACAGATGGAGAGAGAATAGGTGCGCCAGGGCCTCTAGCCACTGCAAATGAACTCTATCTAGATGCATGTGCCACTTTTTGCATCTGGCTTTATGTGTGTACTAGGGAATTGAACCCGGGTCCTTAGGCATAGTGGTCAAGCACCTTAACCACTAAACCATCTCTCTAGCTTTTTAAAGTTACCTGGTGCTATGAAGGTACTTACATGCATGAGAAATCTCTCCCCTCAGCTAGAGTAGATTAATTATCTAGGAAACAGATATATTGTGTTGCCCATACAAGTTATGAATATGTCAAAAGCTCCCCCAAATTCTTATTTTTAACTTTACTCTAATTCTGGGGATCTACTCTAATATGCACATGACCTCCAAAAAGGTTCATGTGTGAAACTGTTGTAACACCTCTCCCTTTTAAATAATTAAAAGTACTAGGTTCAATAATTTTTAAAAAGTGGTTTCATCAGCAAAGGAACATATACTTCATAGGACGTTATGTAGCCTGCCGGGGTGTGGTGGTGTAATCCACAACACTCAGGAGGTAAAGGTAGAAGAATCACTGTGAGTTTGAGGCCAGCCTGGGACTACAGAGTGAGTTCCAGGTCAGCCTGGGCTACAGTGAGACCCTACCTCAAAAAAGAAAGAAAGAAAGAAGGAAGGAAGGAAGGAGGAAAGAAAAAAAGAAGAAGGAAGGAAGGATAGAAAGAGAAAGAAAGAAAGAAAGAAAGAAAGAAAGAAAGAAAGAAAGAAAGAAAGAAAGAAAAAGAAAATGGTTTTGAAGACTAGGAAACAATTTGCACAACTGTTATATGAACACTTAAAAGTAATGTATGTTGGGACTGGAGAGATGGCTTAGCAGTTAAGGCGTTTGCCTGCAAAGCCAAAGGATCCCGGTTCGACTCTGCAGGACCCATGTAAGCCAGATGCACAAGGGGGCACATGAGTCTGGAGTTTGTTTGCAGTGGCTGGAGGCCCTGGTGTGCCCATTCTCTGTCTGTCTGTCTCTCTCTCTCTCCCCGCCCTTTCTCAAATATAAATATATATATATATATTTTTTAAAGTAATGTATGTTATATGACCACTTAAAATTAATGTATGTTATCTACTTGGGAGGCTAACAATGTAAAGTGAGAAAAAAAAAGAAAGAAAGAGCTGGAAGAAATGCATCAAAATGAACATGGTGGGTCTGGAGAGATGGCTTAGCATTTAAGGCATTTGCCTGCAAAGCCAAAGGATCCCAGTTCGATTCCCCAGGACCCACATGAGCCAGATGCACAAGGGGGAGCATGCATCTGGAGTTCGTTTGCAGTGGCTGGAGGCCCTGGCAAGCCCATTCTCACTCTCTCTCTCTCTCCCTCTTTCTCTCTCTCAAATAAATAAATAAAATATTTTAAAAAATGAAAACGGTTGAGTAGGGTTATGAGTCCCATTTTTTATATTTCCAGACTTCCGGTAGTGTCATCATATATTATTAAGGTTTTTTTTTTTTGTTTTGTTTTGTTTTGTTTTTTGAGGTAGGGTCTCACAGGTCTCCAGCTCAGGCTGACCTGAAATTCTCTATGTAGTCTCCGGGTGGCCTCGAACTCACGGCAATCCTCCTACCTCTGCCTCCCAAGTGCTGGGATTAAAGGCGTGCGCCACCACACCCAGCAATATATTAAGTATTTTGAAAAGTATGTTATAGAACAAAATGTACGTGACCCTGTTTGCATTAACCGTACAGAAAGAGTGTGCTTGACTTTCAGGCCGGTTATTTCCCGGAGAGGTGACAGTGATCGTAAACGAAACATCTGACTTGGAAAATGAAACTTCTCCGGCTTATGAATCCTTATACAATATAATTACAAACTTCGTAAGTATTTTTCCACCTTCCTATCCATAGAAGTATCTTCTTTTTTGTTTTGGGGTAGTTTTGGATTTATTGAAAAATTGCAAAGATGCACAAAATTCTTCACTCAGATCTCCTATTTTGATAATTACATAGGCATGAGATCTTTTTCAAAGAAAATAAATGAGTACTGGCACAATGCCGTTAACCAAACCGTACATATTGGTTGGATTGTTTGCCTTCCACAATGCCTTTTTTGTTTGTTTGTTTGTTTGTTTTGATTTCTTTTTGTTTTTGTTTTTGTTTTTCAGATAGGGTCTCACTCTAGCCCAGACTGACCTGGAATTCAGTCCGTATTCTCAGGGTGGCCTCAAACTCGTGATGTTCCTCCTACCTCTGCCTCCGAGTGCTGGGATTAAAGGCGTGCGCCACCACGCCTGGCTTAATTTTTTCTTTTATTGTCCAGGATGCCCTCTGTAGCTATTCTTCAAACCTCCTTGCTTAGTCCTTTTACAAATGTGATGATTTGGAAAAGATGATGATGATGATGATGATGATGATGATGATTAACAACAACATTTCTCTTTCTCTCTTAAAAAAAGATATCGGGGGGGGGGGGCGGCTGGAGGGATGGTTTAGCGGTTAAGGTGTTTTCCTGCAAAGCCAAAGGACCCTGGTTCAATTCCCCAGTACCCACGCAAGCTAGATGCACAAGGGGGGGCATGCATCTGGAGTTTGTCTGCGGTGGCTGGAGGCCCTGGTGCGCCCATTCTCTCTTCCCCTCTCTCTGCCTCTTTCTCTCTCTCTCTGTCTCTCAAAAATAAAAGTAAAATTAAATAAAATGTATCAGGGCTGGAGAGATGGCTTAGCGGTTAAAGTGCTTGCCTATGAAGCCTAAGGACCCAGGTTTGACTCCCCTGTGTCCATATAAACCAGATGCACAAGGTGGCAAATGCATTTGGAGTTCATTTGCAGTGGCTGGAGACCCTGGCACACCCATTCTCATTCTCTGTCTCTCTTCTATCTCTCTCTGCTTGCAAATAAACAAACAAAACTTTTTTAAAATTTGGCCGAGCATGGTGGTGTATGCCTTTAATCCCAGCACTCGGGAGACAGGAGTAGAAGGCTTGCCATGAGTTCGAGGCCAGCCTGAGTCTACATAGTAAAATTCTAGATCAACCTGGCTAGAGTGAGATCCTACCTCTAAAAACAAAAACAAAAACAAAAAATCTGGACTGGAGATATAGCACAGTGGTGGAGTGCACAAGGCCCTGGGTTCAATTTCCAGAGGTGCAAAATAATGAAAATCTTAAAGGGCTCAGTTTCAGGGTACTTGTTGGGGAACAGGCTAGGTTCAATCCCCAGGATATCAAATTATACCACTAATATAAAAAAAATAATTCTTAGCTGGGCGTGGTGGCACACGTCTTTAGTCCCAGCACTTGAGAGGCAGAAGTGGGCAGATTGCCATGAGTTCAAGACCACCCTGAGACTACATAGTGAATTTCAGGTCAGCCTGGGCTAGAGCAAGACCCTACCTCAAAAAAAAAAAAAAAAAGCCGGGCATGGTGGCACACACCTTTAATCCCAGCACTCGAGAGGCAGAGGTAGGAGGATCACTGTGAGTTTGAGGCCACCCTGAGACTACATAGTGAATTCCAGGTCAGCCTGGGCCAGAGTGAGACCCTACCTCGAAAAACCAAAAATAATAATGATAATAATAATAATAACAAAAATTCTTCAAATAGTCTGTGGGAAATATCATATTAGTGAGACTCCTTCCAAAAACTAAAAAAGGGCTGGAGAGATGGTTTAGTGGGCCAAAGGACCCAGGCTCAGTTCCCCAGGACCCACATAAAGCCAGATGCACAAGGTGGCACATGCGTCTGGCGTTTGTTTGCAGTGGCTACAGGCCCTGGCATGCCCATTCTCTCTATATATAGGTAGATAGATAGATAGATAGATAGATAGATAGATAGATAGATAGGCCTGTCTCTTTCAAATAAATAAAAATAAAATACTTTTTTAAATCTTAAAAAAACTAAAAAAGAGTACAAAGAAAACTGGAAATGTTCTGGATATAAGATAGGCTAGGCTATATACAGCATCAGATTGATTTGGAGTTGACGAGATTTAAAGAGACAGTTCTTTTTAATTTAAATTTAACTTTTTTTTTTTTTTTTTTTTTTTTTTTGGTTTTTCGAGGTAGGGTCCCATGCTAGTCCAGGCTGACCTGGAACTCACTATATAGTCTCAGGGTGGTGAGCCTCCTACCCCTTCCTCCCAAATGATGGGATTAAAGGCATGTACCACCATGCCCAGATAAATTTAACATCTTTTTAAAAAAAAATTTTTTTTAAGGTTTTATTTGATTGAGAGAGTATAGGTGCAACGGGGCCTCTTGCCACTGCAAATAAACTCCAGGTACATGTGCCACTTTGTGCATCTGGCTTTACGTGGGTACTAGGGAATTGAACCAGGGCCATCAGGCTTTGCAAGCAAGATCCTTTAACCACTGAGCAATCTCCTCAGCCTAAATGTACCATTTTTTTAGTACCATTAGTTAATGTGAATTTTTAAGATACATGGTCCCAGGCAGAGAGAAATAATGAAAGCTCAAAAATTATGAGAACGCCGCACTGACCCAATTCCATGCTTTTACCTAATGAAAGTGGAGGCAGAGCTCCGAGAGAAGAGATGCCTGGCCTGAGTCCTGACCATCTGTTTCACATGGCATTCTTTCAGCAGGAGTCTGTGGCATATTGCCTGGGCACTGTCCTGTGCTTAGCAGCATGGACTGTAGGTGGGGATATAAGGGAATGAGGAGAGGCTGTTCATTTGCAGTAGCTGGAGGCTCTGGCGCACCCATTCTCTCCTCCTCCTCTCTCTCTCTCTCTCTGTCCCTCTTTCTCTGTCAAATAAATAAATAAGGAATGAATGAATGAAGCAAGCTGGGCGTGGTGGCGCACGCCTTTAATCCCAGCACTTGGGAGGCAGAGGTAGGAGGATTGCCGTGAGTTCAAGGCCACCCTGAGACTCCATAGTGAATTGCAGGTCAGCCTGAGCTAGAGTGAGACCCTACCTCGAAAAGAAAGAAAGAAAGCGAAGTAGGGAGGGAGAGAAGGAAGGTAGGAAGGAAGGAAGGAAAGAAAGAAGGGAGGAAAGAAAGAGGGAGGAAGGGAAGGAGAGCGGGAGAAGAGAGAAGAAGAAGAGAAGAGAGAGGCCTGGGAGAGGGCTTGGTGGTGAGAGGCTCTTGTTTGCAAAGCCTGCTGGCCCAGGTTCAACTCCTCACCCATCCACCTAAAGCCAGACACAGGAAGTGATATGACAAGAGACTGGCAACTTCACACATACACATGCATGCGTACATGCATGCACACACTCACACGTAAATTAATTAATTAAAAACAGAAGAAATGAAAGAAAGAAGGAGAGAAGACTTATTAATACCTAGAACATCATCCAATGTACACCTTTAATCCCAACACTCGGGAGGTAGAGGTAAAAGGATTACTATGAGTTCAAGGCCAACCTGAGACTACATAGTGAATTTCAGATCAGCCTGAGCTATAGCAATGCACAATCTCAAAAACAATAACAAAGAAAACCAAAAAAAAAAAAAAAAAAAAACCGCTGGGCATGGTGGCCTATGCCTTTAATCCCAGCACTCAGGAGGCAGAGGTAGGAGGATTGCTGAGAGTTCAAGGCCACCCTGAGACTCCATAGTGAATTCCAGGTCAGCCTGGAACCAGAATGAGACCCTACCTCAGGGGGGAAAAAAAAAAAAAAAACCTACAGCATCACTTTTTAAGTCATCCCATCTTATTATTAACTCTGTTTCCATCCACAGTTTGGTCATGCATTCAGCCAGTTGGCTTATGGACAGACTGTAATTCTTAAAGTCAGGTAAGTTTGCTCAGGACCAGTGGAAGTACTTTAGAGATTTGCTTCACTTCTGGTTTTTGGGTTCCCCATATATCAGTAAGGCCCTTTGGTGACAAGTCATAAGTCAAGAAGAGATGGCCAGCGAGGGCACTACAGAGGGGACTGTGTATATGAGCCCTTCTTTAATCTGAAGGCCTGCCGGGTGTGGTGGCGCATGCCTTAAATCCCAGCACTTGGGAGGCAGAGGTAGATGGATCGCCATGAGTTTGAGGCCACCCTGAGACTACATAGTGAGTTCCAGGTCAGCCTGGGCTAGATAGAGTGAGACCCTACCTTGAAAAACCAAAATAAAGAAATAAATAATCTGAAGGCCAGGTGTAGCCTGGAGGAACCCAGACGCTGATGACCACTCAAGCATGTTGAGTGTGTGGTCCAGGGTATTCATCTGTACCAGTCTGTTTGGTTGAATTCTTTGACTGCAAACCACACCTAGTCAAACCCTGGGTTGTAAATTTCAAGTATCATCCTATAAGATGGGTTTTTAAAAATTATTTATTTATTTATTTGAGAGTGACAGACAGAGAAAGAGGCAGAGAGAGAGAGAGAGAGAGAGAGAATGGGCACACCAGGGCCTCCAGCCACTGCAAACGAACTCCAGACGCGTGCGCCCCCTTGTGCATCTGGCTAATGTGGGTCCTGGGGAATCGAGCCTCGAACCAGGGTCCTTAGGCTTTACAGGCAAGCGCTTAACCGTTAAGCCATCTCTCCAGCCCTATAAGATGGTTTTGTTTCCCACCCCCCCCCCACCCATGGTTTTTTTTTTTTTTTTTTTTTTGAGCATACATCCATTAGAGATTGCCGGCCTGATCTGGGGCTCCATATTAGGGTCACAGTTGTGGAAGTGAGACAGTGGGTCAGGATCTAAAGCTCAAGAGATTCGGGAATCTGAGGAGTTCGAATAACTCGATTCATTAACTGACAGATTTATTTCATTTCTAGCATGCCCCCCTCTAGGCTGGCAAGATCTGAAATGCGTACTACTAGCAAGCGTGTTACTGTATCAGTAGTAAATATTTTTGAACAAAACACAAATATAACTGCAGCCATAGTAACCGATGCAATTGAGAAAATGAATTCATCAGATTTGAACATTGGCTATTACAGTAAGTATGAAAAAAATGTTACTCAAGGGTTACCTAAAGATTGTCTAACTCTTTGTAAATCTTTCCATTATACGTAAAAAGGGCAAAAACTACATAACTAGACTGACAGGTGTCTCTGCATTTTCTTTTAAGTCATCTGTTCTTCCTTTCTTTCCCCTCTTTCTCTTGCCTCAACATCTTCCCATACACCACCCTGTAAGTTATAAATGACTAGACAAATCCTGTCTGGATAGGGTAAGATAAGAAAATAAGAGGTCTCGTTGCCAAGTGACAGCTTTCCAAATACTTATAGTAAGTTTCACCTAATACTTTTCCCTCCTTTCTTTCTTTCTTTCTTTCTTTCTTTCTTCCTTTCTTTATTTATTGGTTTTTCGAGGTAGGGTGTCACTCTAGCCCAGGCTGACCTGGAATTCACTATGGAGTCTCAGGGTGGCCTCGAACTCACAGCGATCCTCCTACCTCTGCCTCCCGAGCGCTGGGATTAAAGGCGTGCGCCACCACGCCCGGCGTCCCTCCTTTGAACTGACACGCAAGCCCATGGTGTAGCTGTAACAAGTCGTGTTTGCTATGTTACAAGCCCGTTTATTGGCAACCGTACAGTTTGGTGGAGAGTTGAGTAGATGATTCTAAATGACAAGTCCAACAGAGGGGACGTAGTGGGGAAGAGCCTATAAGATTTTCTGACAGAGTTTTGGAGATGCGCTTAGCTGGAACATTCTGCTGATCTAAGCCAGGCTTGACTAATCTGTGCTGGGCTCATTTAAGCATCTGCCATTAGCAGCAGGGCCAGTTGGGGGCGGGTGGAGGGGGGCTGGCTGCTCTGCTGTGGCTCTGTTCCACATAGCCTTCCCTGCTCGGCGAGCTGGTCTACAGCAACAAAGTCCCATGTACAAGTGTTTCTCTAGTCTCTTCTTTTTTTTTTTTTTAAATGACATTTTAATTTTTATTTTTTAGAGACAGAGAGAGAGTAAGTGAGAATGGGCATGCCAGGGCCTCTAGCCACTGCAAACGAACTCCAGCCGCATGTGCCACCATGTGCATCTGGCTTAAGTGGGACCTGGAGAATCGAACCTGGGTCCTTAGGCTTCACAGGCAAGCGCCTTAACCACTAAGCCATCTCTCCAGCCCTCTCTAGTCTCTTCTTCTTGTACATTTCTCCCTGTCCCAATGGCCAAAGCAATTCCCCTGACCAAGCCCAATGTGGAGTGGCCCCTAGCACAGGGCCTGGATCCAGAATGTGAATAGAGAAAATGCCACTGCTAAGCCGGGCGTGGTGGCGCGCACCTTTAATCCCAGCACTCAGGAGGCAGAGGTAGGAGGATCGCCGTGAGTTCGAGGCCACCCTGAGACTCCATAGTGAATTCCAGGTCAGCCTGGGCTAGCATGAGATCCTACCTTAGAAAACCAAAAAAAAAAAAAAAAAAAGAAAAGAGCCAGACGTGGTGGCGCACACCTTTAATCCCAGCACTCGGGAGGCAGAGGTAGGAGGATTACCGTGAGTCCGAGGCCACCCTGAGACTCCATAGTGAATTCCAGGTCAGCCTGGGCTAGAGTGTGACCCTACCTCAAAAAAACAAAAAAAGAAAGAAAGGAAGGAAGGAAGGAAGGAAGGAAGGAAGGAAGGAAGGAAGGAAGGAAAAAAGAAAGAAAGAAAGAAAGAAAGAAAAGGCCACTGCTGCAGTCAGCCCTCCACAGTGGTCACTAGCAGTGCCTCGCCTCGAAAGTGACTGGGGAGCCAGTCCCAGGGAGGTATCATGCAACTGGTATTCAGTTCTGGTTGCAGAAGGCAAATAGCAATGTTGAGCCACCGTGCATTTGACCTCTGCACATTAGGTAATGGTGCCTCTCCCTTCCTTCCCCAGTCTCCTTCCAGCAACTCCTCCCTCCATGATCCTGATCCTCTTCCTGCCTCTCTCATTCTTCCAAGTCTCCTACATTTTTGCTTTTCTATATATATTTATTTACTTATGAGAGAGAGAAAGAGACAGGGGAAGAGGCAGATAGAGAATGGGTGCACCACGACCTTCAGCCACTGCAAACAAACTCCAGACGCACACGCCATCTTGTGCCTCTGGCTTCTGTGGGTCCTGGGGAATTGAACCTGGGTCCTTTGGCTTTGCAGGCAAGTGCCTTAACCACTAAGCCATCTCTCCAGCCCCATTTTTGCTTTTTGTAAAAAAATTTATTTTGTTTTTATTTATCAGGTGGAGGGGGGGAGAGAAAGAGAGAATGAGAATGGGCACACCAGGGCCTCCAGCCACTGCAAACTAACTCCAGACTCATGCGCTATATTGTGCATCTGGCTTGTGTGGGTCCTGAGGAATCGAACCTGGGTCCTTTGGCTTTGCAGGCAAACACCTTAACTGCTAAGCCATCCGTACAGCCCCACTTTTGCTTTTTTTTGTTTGTTTGTTTGTTTGTTTGTTTTTCAAGATAGGGTCTCACTCTACCCCAGACCTTGGGATGACTCAGAAGGTATCATAGTGCTAGAAAGAAGTGACAGGAGTACTGAGTAACATCTCGATCACACCTTCCAAGGTTCAGGGTCTAATGCGGAAGAGGTGGCGGAAAGAATGTAAGAGCCAAAGGAAGGGTAGGACTCCTTACAACGTGCTCCCTCCAGACATAAAATGGCCTGGATATCCATGACCTCATAGTGCCTGACACTACCTACATAAGACCATCATAAGAGGAGGAAAAGATGATGACATCAAAATAAAAGAGAGACTGATTGAGATGGGGAGGGGATATGATGGAGAATGGAGTTTCAAAGGGGAAAGTCGGGGCGCGGGAGGGTAACCATGGTTTTTTTTTTTAATTTTTTGTTTGTTCATTTATTTATTTGAGAGCAACAGAGAGAAGGAGGCAGAGAGAGACAGAGAGAGAGAATGGGCGCACCAGAGCTTCCAGCCTCTGTAAACGAACTCCAGACACGTGCGTCCCCTTGTGCATCTCATCTGGCTAACGTGGGTCCTGGGGAATTGAGCCTCGAACCGGGGTCCTTAGGCTTCACAGGCAAGCGCTTAACCACTAAGCCATCTCTCCAGCCCCACCATGGGTTATTTTTTATAGTCATGGAAAATTAAGGAAAAAAAAAAAAAGGCCAGTCTGGGCTAGAGAGATGGCTTGGTGGTCAAGGCATTTGCCTGCTAAGCCTAAGGACCCACATTCAGCTCTCCACATCCCACATAAGCCAGACACACCAGGTTGCACATGCGTATAAGGTAACACATGTCTGGAGTTTGATTGCAGTGGCTGGAGGCCCTGGTGCACCAATTCTATCTTTTTTGTTTGTATTTTTTAATGTATTTTATTTATTTATTTGCTAGAAAGGAAGAGGGAGAGAGAGAGAGAAACAGAGAATGGGCACACCAGGGCCTCCAGCCACTGCAAACAAACTCCAGATGTGTGTGTCCCCTTGTGCATCTGGCTTAATGTGGGTCCTGGAGAGTCAAACTGGGATCCTTAGGCTTTGCAGTCAAATGCCTTGACCGCTAAGCCCTCTCTCCAGCCCTGTATTTGTTTTTTGAGGTAGAGTCTCACTCTAGTCCAGGCTGACCTGGAATCCACTAGTCTCAAGGTGGCCTTGAACTCATGACCATCCTCTTACCTCTGCCTCCTGAGTGCTGGTATTAAAGGTGTGTGCCACCACACCTGGGCTCTCTTTCTCATAAAACAAAAATTACAGGACTGGAGAGATGGCTTAGCAGTTATAGCACTTGCCTGCGAAGCCTAAGGATCCAGGTTCAATTCCCCAGTACCCACATAAGCTAGATGCAAAAGGTGACACATGCATCTGGAGTTTGTTTGCAGTGGCTAGAGGCTCTATTCTCTCTTTCTCTCTACCTTCTTCTCTCCCTCTCCCTAAAGTAAATAAAATATTTGACAAAAAAAGTAAATTACCCCCCAAAAAAGGCCAGCCTGGGTAACAGAATGAGTTCCATGCTAGAGTGAGACCCTTCCAAAAAAAAAAAAAAAAAAAAAGCCAGGCATGGTGGCCCACATCTTTAATCCAGCACTCGGGAGGCAGAGGTAGAAGGATCGCTGTGAATTCAAAGCCATCCTGAGACCACAGAGTGAATTCCAGGTCAGCCTGGGCTAGAGCAAGACCCTACCTTGAAAAACCAAAAAAAAAAAAAGGATGAGTAAAGATTTATTGATTTTATTGATGATGTTGTGGGCAGCACTGTCATTTATGTTAGCTCCTTCCATGTTCATAGCAATCCTGTAGAGAAATTTTATCATGCCATTGTATAGGTGGCGGGGGGGGGGGACACGTGCTTCCACAATCTATCGATGTTGTCTCACTGAATGTATTTTTGAATTTTCTGTGCCTCTCTCAGGCAAAAGTTTGTGTGATTATTTTGGTTGCGTAGAAGACGGTCAAGACTGCTCAGATCATTTTCCGTGTTCGTGCAAACTTGGACTGCAGAGGCCAAGTCCACAGTCGCTTTTCTGTGCCCGTAAGTGTCCCAACGACTTTCAAATGTCCTACACAATTTTCACTTTCTCTCCTTTTGTGTTTGCAAAATGCAAACGCGACTGCTTGAGGGTCCGTATGTAATTTAGAGACCGAGTAATGTGAACATTGGCCTAAGACCAGCACTTGGACCCGGGCTCCGAGCTGATAGGGTGGCTCAGGACCAGCCTCACAGGACACATCTGGTAGAGAGCTGAAGTACGTCTCATTTTACTTATTAAAAAAAAAAAAAATGATGTAAAGATGTAAAGCCAGGCGTGGTGGCGCACGCCTTTAATCCCAGCACTCGGGAGGCAGAGGTAGGTGATCGCCGTGAGTTCGAGGCCACCTTGAGACTACGTAGTGAGTTCCAGGTCAGCCTGGACTAGAGTGAAACCCTACCTCGAAAAGCAACATAAAACAAACAAATAAAAAGATGTGCAATAGTGGATTTTGTATCATGTATCGGCTTAGGTTTGAAGAGATTGTTTCTGAAAATTGTTCCCAAATCACTCTGTTTTAAAGCTCAACAGTGTCCTGAGACCTGCAATGCGCAGTCCAAAATGCAGTGCTTACAGAAGGACAACGCAGCCCCGGAGTGTGTGTGCCAGCCAGGCTACCAGAGAGATGGGAACGGGAAGTGTCAAGAGTAAGAAACCACCCCTGTTCATCTTGCCATAGTCGGGGCTAGGCTAGAGCTTGTAACATGCATGTTGGTTTGCCGTCAAGAAAGTGACAAGGGCTGGAGGGATGGCTTAGCGGTTAAGGCATTTGCCTGCAAAGCCAAAGGACCCAGGTTCGATTCCCCAGGACCCACATTAACCACATGCAAAAGGGGGCACATGCATCTGGAGTTTGTCTGCAGTGGCTGTATGCCCTGGCGCTCTCTCTCTCTCTCTCTCTCTCTCTCTCTCTCTTTCTTTCTCTGTCAAATAAATAAAATAAATAAAAATAAAATATTTTTAAAAAGTGACAAGGGGCATGGTGTCGCACACCTTTAATCCCAGCACTCGGGAGGCAGAGGTAAGAGGATCACTGTGAGTTCGAGACCACCCTGAGACTACAGAGTCAATTCCAGGTCAGCCTGAGTTAGAGTGAGACCCTACCTCAAAAAACCAAAAAAAAGAAAAAGAAAGAAAGTGACAGGGTTGGACATAGTGGGCACACTTTTAATCCCAGCACTTGGGAGGCAGAGGTGGGAGGATCGCCATGAGTTCAAGGCCACCCTGAGAATACAGAGTGAATTCCAGGTCAGCCAAGCTCGAAAAATAAAAAAAAAGAAAGAAAAGAAAGTGACAGGGGAGGTGGGAAGATGCTCAGTGATTAAAGGCACTTGCTTGCAAAGCCTGCTGGCCCAGGTACAATTCCCAAGCCAGACAAGTATTTGTCTGGTGTTTGTTTGCAAGGGCAAGAGGTATACCCATATCCACATGTGTATATAAGTGAATAAAGAAATGGGCAAGCTGGCACAGAGCATGGGGCATCACTGTGTCATCATTACCAGTAGTCCTTGAGCATTCCCTGTCTCCAGGACCCACACTGGGTCGAACCTATCAAGTGGTGGCCTGTGAACAGATGAGGACACAGAAGCCACGTAGATGCCAGGTCCTTGCTCACCGGGCAACGCACAGTCACCAGTGTGAGAGGGTCCCATGCATTCCCTCCATGCCTCCGGTGTTCAGTTTCACCTGAGTTGCCAAGTCTTCCCCGAGCTCAGAGGTTGGACTGTTCGGTCTCCAGGACTGGGTACCTCTCGCTCATCCAGAGGCCCCCAGACAGTGTTCTCATGGAAGAATGGGAGTATAAGGAAGAAAAGGAGGGAGGATAGAATGACAGACCGGTATTAAGGGAGAAATGGAGGTTGGGCGGGGACTCTAACACGTTCCTCACAGGGACTACTTAACGTGGTTTCTCACCGCTCACTGTGTTTCAGGTGTTCGTTTGGCTACAGTGGAATGGACTGCAAAGACAGTGAGTATAGAAGTCTTAGGTCACTAAACATCTGAGAAATAAACACAGACCACAGTCAATGTCCCATCCGGTACACCAAAGTCTCTGATTCCGTCAGAGAGAGGAACTTGGCTTATAGCTTCTCTTCTGAGCCTCGCATACTCACCCTCAGGTGACAGATACTAGCAGCTCTGCTGTTAGAAATAATAGAACTGGAGCTGGGCATGGTGGCACATGCCTTTAATCCCAGCACTTGGGAGGCAGAGGTAGGAGGATCCCTGTGAGTTCAAGGCCACCCCGAGACTGCATAGTGAATTCCAGGTCAGCCTGGGCTAGAGTGGAAACCCTGCCTCAAAAAATCAAAACAAGAGCTGGGCGTGGTGGCACACGCCTTTAATCCCAGCACTTGGGAGGCAAAGGTAGGAGCATCACCGTGAGTTTGAGGCCATCCTGAGAATACACAGTGAATTCCAGGTCAGCCTGAGCTAGAGTGAGACCCTGCCTCGAAAAACCACCCCCCCCCAAAATAAATCAAAACAACACAGCACAACTAAAAGAAATAATAGAACTCAGGCTCAGGGCGGGATGATGCCTCTGGACCCACTCCAGACCTGGAGTACAGCCTCCTCAGTCATTATTTAAAAAAAAATTTTTTAGAGAGTGAGAATGAGAGCAATGGGGGTGGAGGACAGAGAGAGAGAGAGAATTGGCATGCCAGGGCCTCAGCCACTGCAATCGAATTCCAGACACTTTGCATCACCTGGTGAACATGTATGACCTTGCACTTGCCTCACCTTTGTGCGCCTGGCTTACGTGGGATCTAGAGAGTTGAACATGGTCCTTAGGCTTCACAGGCAAGTGCCATAACAGCTAAGCCATCTCTCTAGCCCCTCAGTCATTATTTTGATTCCTGTATTAGCTAAAGTGTGGAGATTCCAAAACCGGTGAGCAGGCCTAGAAGCAAGCATTTTAAACACTCAAGCCTTGTCTTAGAGTTATTTACTGATGGGGATAGGCTGGGGTCAGTTCAGTGGCTTTATTCTCTCCCATGCCTCTTCTTCACCAGGCTGGGATAATGCTAACTTTTAATATTAGAAATTTACACGATGAACTAAAGCCCACTTACCCAAGATGTACAGCCTATGAACATCAGCTTCTTGCCAGTCATGAAGGCAGGCCTGAGAGGTGCTAGTCTCCTTGTGGTTATTGTTGCAATCCTGGACCACATGAGTCATTTCCTCCTTCTGGGCCTTCTATTTCCACATCTACAAATAGGAAATTTGATACAGATAACCTATTAGGCCATTCCAAGACTTTGCGGTCTGTGAACCAAGGTTGGAGGCATCTTTTGTGATACGACAGAGAGAGACAGAGGTCAAGAGCAGCTCTGTCCAATAGGAGTAGAATGTGAAAGGGTCCAGCAAAACTTTCAAAGTGCAGCTGGGTGTGGTGGCGCACGCCTTTAATCCCAGCACTCGGGAGGCAGAGGTAGGAGGATCGCCGTGAGTTCGAGGCCACCCTTGAGACTACATAGTGAATTCCAGGTCAGCCTGGGCTAGAGTGAGACCCTACCTCGAAAAAAAAAAAAAAAAAAAAAAAAGCAAAAATAGGGCTGGAGGAATGGCTTAGCCATTAAGGTGCTTGTCTGCAAAGCCAAAGGACCCAGGTTCAATTCCCCAGGACCCACGTAAGCCAGATGCACAAGGTGGCACATGCATCTGGAGTTTGTTTGCAGTAGCTGGAGGCTCTGGTGTGCCCATTCTCTCCCTCCCTCCCTATCTCTCTCTCTGCCTATTTCTCTGTCAAATAAATAAAAATAAAATATGTTTTTAAAAAAGCAAAAATAAAAGGGCCTGGGGATATATCTAAATGGTTAAAGGCCTTTCTTTGCAAATCCTACTGTCCTGGGTCCAATTCCCCAGCCACATATGCAAAAAGTGGTATAAGAACTAGAGAGATGGCTTAGCGGTTAAGTCATTTGCCTGCAAAGCCTAAGGACCCATGTTCAATCTGTCTCCAGATACCACGTAAGCCATACACACAAAGGTGATGCAAGTGCAAGGTCATACATGCCCACTAGGTGGCACAAGTGTCACTTCAGTGGGTGAGGCCCTGGTGTGCTAATTGTCTCTCTCTCTCTCTCTCTCTCTCTCTCTCTCTCAAACAAAACAAAAAAAATGGTACAAGCATCTGGCATTCCATTTGGAATGGAAAGAGGCCTTAGCATGCACATGCACAAAAATACACACATACACCCTCCCACACACACAAATAAAAATTTTTTAAAAATTTTTTTGTTTGTTTATTTATTTGAGAGCAACAGAGAGAAGGAGGCAGAGAGAGAGAGAGAGAATGGGCGCGCCAGAGCTTCCAGCCTCTGTAAACGAACTCCAGATGCGTGCGCCCCATTGTGCATCTGGCTAACGTGGGTCCTGGGAAATTGAGCCTCGAACCCGGGTCCTTAGGCTTCACAGGCAAGCGCTTAACCGCTAAGCCATCTCTCCAGCCCTTTTTTTTGAAGTAAGGTCTCTCTGACTCTAGCTCAGCCTGACCTGGAATTCACTATGTAGTCTCAGGCTGGCCTCAAACTCTCAGCGATCCTCCTCCCTCTGCCTCCCGAGTGCTGGGATTAAAGGCGTGCGCCACCACGCCCGGCACAAATCAAAAAAAATTTTAAGCTAGAAAAGAGTCCATAGTGGTAGGTGAAGTGGAGGAGGAGTGTGCCATTAACAAACTTCCAGACTCTTTCTCTTTCAAGTCATTGCCTGCCTCCTCTATTAATGGCAGTATAGAGGGGCAGGCAATAGCAGGAGAGGTAGATGTGGCCCTCCACTGAAATCGGATCTCACAGGCTCGGGAAATCCTCGCGGCCAGCAGCTTCTTGTATTTGTGATCTACTGTTGGGCATGGCTACCTGCAATGATTGAATTCTGAAGGCTAGAGTGTGGGGGGAAGGAGGGGATAAAGGAAAAGAGTACCTTCCCCACCTACCTCTGAGGGGTCAGGGACCAGAGTCTGATGGTGCTTCCAACAGGGGTCACTGGAAACACACGCACCTGCGCAGTAGACAGTTGGGGGCCAGCTTGCTGGAAGCCTTTCCTAGTCTTTTCTTTTCCCTTTCAGACTTTCAGCTGATCCTCACCATCGTGGGCACCATCGCTGGCGTCCTTGTTCTCGTCCTGATCTTTGTGGTGATCTCAATGAGGTATGGGAGAATAGGCTGGGGTGGAAGTGTCCCTTGTGTGTGTGTGGGGGGGGGGGCGGGGGGTATTGGTTTCCAAACACGCCTAGCCCCTGAGGGTACGAAAAGGAAAGTGGAGGGCTGGAGAGATAGCTTAGCTGTTAAGGTGTTTGCCCACAAAGCCAAAGGACCCCGGTACAATTCTCCAGGACGCGTAAACCAGATGCACAAGGGGGGGTGGGGGGCATGCCCCTGGAGTTTGTTTGCAGTGGTTGGAGGCCCTAGTGCACCCATTCTCTCTCTCTCTCTGCCTCTTTCTCTCTCTCATATAAATAAATTTTAAAAAGAAAGAAAAGGAAAGTGGAGGAGGCCTCTTTTCCACATTGACTTATTGTTATTGTTTGATTTTCTTCTGTATTATTAGTACACACAGTCATGGAAGAAAATCTGGGCAATAAAGAAATGTCCAAGCCAGGCGTGGTGGCGCACGCCTTTAATCCCAGCACTCGGGAGGCAGAGGTAGGAGGATCGCTGTGAGTTCGAGGCCACTCTGAGACTACATAGTGAATTCCAGGTCAGCCTGGACTAGAGTGAGACCCTACCTTGGAACACCAAAAAAATAAAAAGAAAAAAAAAAAGAAATACCCAAAATAAAGTCACCCATACACCCCATCGTGGCAACTAACATTTTGGCCTCCATTTATTTATTTATTTATTCTTTAATTTTTCGTTTTTTCAAGGTAGGATCTAACTCTGGCCCAGGCTGACCTGGAATTCACTATGTAGTCTCAGGGTGGCTTCCAACTCACGGCGATCCTCCTACCTCTGCCTCCTGAGTGCTGGGATTAAAGGCGTGCGCCACCACGCCCAGTTTAGCAGATTTTGAGAGATGCTAAAATTCTTCCACCAGCAGGGAGGAGAATGCTATGACTGCTTTCCATTCTCTAAGTGCCAAGTGGGATCCACTTGGCTAAAAAAATTAAAAAATTAAAAAAAAAACCCTACTCTTTCTGACATTTAGCTCATGCATTATATTCTGACAAACAGATATTTCCTACTCTAAATAGAGGGAATTAACAGATGTTAGATTCCTAGTCCTTTGTTGCTTTATTCAATTTTGATATGAACTCTTCCCAGAGATTTATTATGAGGAGCAAAGCTAGGACTGGTTGCAAGAGCATCCACATGGACGCTGGCTTTTCTGCCTCCAGGGAGAGAGCCAGAGCATTCCTGGTTCTAGAGCAAGGCTACCTCTTCTGTTTGGCTGTCCTGGCTCTTCAGGGACCAGAGTTGCTGTAGAACAGTGTGGCCTTGTGACAGCCACAAATCATGGCTGGCTGGTCCTTCCTGCTCTCTTCACCCAGCTGCAGAGTAAGGATTCTTGGAACACAGGAAGAATGAGTTCATAGGGGAGGGGGACCTTTCCTCCGTCACTTTGGATAAGAGTGTGTCAAAGGCCAGGTGTGATGGCCCACACCTTTGATCCCATGCTGAGGGAGGCAGAGTTACTTCACTGTGAGTTCGAGGCCAACCTGGGGACTACAGAGTGAGTTCCAGGTCAGCCTGGAATAGAGTGAGACCATATATTGAAGAAAAAGAGAAAGAGAGAGAGACAGAGAGAGAGTGTGTGTGTGTGTGTGTGTGAGAAAGAGCAGAGACTCTGTTTTGAGCTGACCTGGCCATCAGGGTCATAGAGTAAGGGACATTCCCAGCGTGACTCAGGCACAAGTGACTGTCACCCTGAAAGTGCCCTGTGCTACATAGATGCAGCTGTCCCTGTTCCCTACTCTCTTCATCTAGGGCACCATGCAAGCACAGTCATGGCCAGAGGGTCTGTACAACAGGCTTATAAGCAGTGTGATGTGGAAGACGCCTCCCTGAATGTCAATGCTGACACTTGCCTTTCAATTCCCACACTTGAGACCCTTGAAGGCAGACACCCCCAGCAGATCTGGGCAGACCCGACTTCCTTTATGAAGACCTTGGTACCTTGAATTCATTTTACTTATCAGGGTGCTCCCATAGACAGTGACTCTGCTCGTATCATAAGTCATCTTTTCTCTTTGTTTTCTGCTACATCCATAAATGGTTGAAAAGCACATTTAAGAATACTAGTGTGCGGCTGGAGAGATGACTTAGCAGTTAAGGTGCTTGCCTGTGAAACCAAAGGACCCAGGTTTGAATCTCCAGGTCCCATGTAAGCTAGATACACATGGTGGCTCATGCATCGGGAGTTTGTTTGCAGTGGCTAGAGGCCCTAGCATGCTCATTCTCTCTCTCTCTCTCTAATAAACAAATAAAGACAAAAATTCTTTGCATTTTTTTATGAGAGAGAGAGAGAGTTGGTGTACCAGGGCCTCCCGTCACTGAAATTGAATGACAGATGCTTGCGCCGCCTAGTGGGCATGTGTGACCTTGTGCTTGCCTCACCTTTGTGTATCTGCCTTACATGGGATCTGGAGAGTCAAACATGAGTCCTTAGGCTTCACAGGCAAGTGCCTTAACTGCTAAGCCATCTTTCTGGCTCCCCTCCCCCCCAAAAAAAATTATTAAAAAGAGTACTAATGTGGTTAGAGAGATTGCCTAGTGGTTAAAGGTGCTGGCTTTTGCCTGCTAAGCCTGGGTTCAGCTCCCCATTACTTATGTAAATCCCCATGCATAAAATGGCACATGCATCTGAAGTCCTTTTACAGCAGCAAGAGGCCCTTTCTTCCTCTTTGTTGGCTCACAAATAAAATAAAATAAAATAAAATAAAATAAAATAAAATAAAATAATGAGAGCCAGGCATGGTGGCACAGGCCTTTAATCCCAGCACTCGGGAGGCAGAGGTAGGAGGATCATCGTGAGTTCAAGGCCACCCTGAGATGACATAGTGAATTCCAGGTCAGCCTGAGCTAGAGTAAGACCCTACGTCGAAAACCCAAAAATAGCCGGGCGTGGTGGCGCACGCCTTTAATCCCAGCACTTGGGAGGCAGAGATAGGAGGATCGCCTTGAGTTCGAGGCCACCCTGAGACTCCATAGTGAATTCCAGGTCAGCCTGAGCTAGAGTGAGACCCTACCTCGAAAAACCAAAAAAAAAAAAAAAAAAAAAAAAAAAAGAAAACCCAAAAATAAATAAAAAAGAATACTGACCTGCTGGACATGGTGGCACACATCTATCATTCCAGCACTTGGGAGTCAGAGGCAGAAAGATGCGGAATTCAAAGCCAGCCTTGTCTACACAGAGTTTGAGATCAGCCTGCTGTGCTGCTTGGGATCCTGTCTCAAACAAGATGGGGAGAGGAAGGGAGGGGCGAGAATATAAATGCTATTTTTATTAGTAAAATGGAAATGAGGACAGAGGAAATCAGCATCTATGACCTGGAGCTTATGAGGGCGTTGTCCTTAAACCCAGGGCATCTACCAGGACGGAAAATGAGGTATTTTGGATAACGAAGCATCAGATCAGCAACTTACTTTTTGTGGCACGGAAGGGTTGACAATGGGAAATCTGAGTGATGGGTATGTGGAACCACTGCAATTTTTTTTTTTTTTCGAGGTAGGGTCTCACTCTAGCCCAGGCTGACCTGGAATTCACTATGTAGTCTCAGGGTGGCCTCGAACTCACGGCGATCCTCCTACCTCTGCCTCCCGAGTGCTGGGATTAAAGGCGTGTGCCACCACGCCAGGCTGCAATTTTTTTTAATAACTCATGGTATAAATTTGAATTTCAAAGTTTTATACATTTTGAAACCTTTTTCAAATTTTGAAACATTTCTCAAAAGCATTGACATTGGCCGGGCGTGGTGGTGCGTGCCTTTAATCCCAGTACCTGGGAGGCAGAGGTAGGAGGATTGCTGAGAGTTTGAGGCCACCCTGAGACTACATAGTGAATTCCAGGTCAGCTTGAGCTAGAGTGAGACCCAGCCTTTAAAAAACAAAAAAACAAAAAACAAAAAACAAACAAACAAAAAAAAAAAAAACCCCAAAAACAAGAAAAAGCATTGACAGTTACTTCAAGGAACTTTTTTTTTTTTTTTTTTTTTGCCATTCCTAAAATCTAATTCTTCTTGTTGAGTACAGTTCAAGGAACAAGAAGAAGAATGTGGAAGAACAGAACTTGATTGAGAATGACTTTCAGAACCTGAGACTGCAGCAGACAGGTTTCAGCAACCTGGGAGCGGATGGCAGCATCTTCCCCAAAGTCAGAACAGCGCCCTCTAGAGATGGCCTGGCGCAGAACCCCTACGCGAACCAGAGGCGCATGCCCTACCCTGACTACTAGGTGAGCCCAGAGGCGAATGCCCCGTCCTGACCACTAGGTGAGCCCACCTCCATTTGGCTCTGCAGAGGGGAATGCCTATGACGCAGGAGGCACTTCGGTGCCTGTCAAAAGAGGTGCACCAGAAGCTTTATGTTTTTTAATCTAAAAAGAAAGCCCTGAGTTCGAGGCCACCCTGAGACTACAGAGTGAATTCCAGATCAGCCTGAGCTAGAGTGTGACCCTACCTAAAAAAAAAAAGCTAAAGGAGGCAGCTCCTGTCTCTTAGTTTCTTAGGGCCTCTCTTTCCTCTTCTGCAAACAGAGCAGCTCAATTTGAGATGTTCTTAAATTCCCTTTAAATTATTTACTTTTAGCCAGGCATGATGGTGCAAGCCTTTAGTTCCAGCACTTGGGAGAATGAGATAGGAGGATCATGGTGAGTTTGAAGTCAGCACTGGGGCTACAGAGTGAATTCCAGGTCAGCTTAGGCTAGAATGAGACCCTACCTGGGGGGGAGGGGAGACAAAAAAAAACATGGAAAATAACAACAAAACAAAGATTAGTGGTAGTGCAGAGCCTGTAATCCCAGCATTTGGGAGGCTGAGGCAGGAGGATATGAGTTTGAGGCCAGCCTGAGCTACATATCAAAATAAACATCAAACAACTCTAAAGACTCAGAGCAGAAAGAAATCTGGAGAAGCTAGGTCATGTTAATATTTACAAATCTAAATTTGCTCCTCTTTCTGCTTTCTAGGTGGACTATTAATCTGAAAAATTTGGAACCCTCTGTGGCCCAGCCCAATATCTAAGCTGCGATCTTGAGTGTTTAGAAGACAAGGAGAAGGGGGCGCTGGCTCATCTGGCCTTAGCGTTCCCTCTGTCCCGCGTGCCAGCCCCTCTGAGTGTGCGTGTGTGAGGAAGGCAACTTGCTGGACAAGTTCCAATGACATCAAATGCATGGAGACACTGTGAACACTTTACTGGTCCTGGGACGATGCTGCTCTTAAAGTTATGCCTAGGGACACTGGCCACCCTTGAACAGCCAGTGGCTTGTGACAGAACCTCACTACAAGAAGACAGGGGAGAGCTGGAGAGATGGCTTAGTGGTTAAGGCACTTGCCTGTAAAGCCAAAGGACCTCGGTTCAATTCCCTAGGGCCCATGTAAGCCAGATGCACAAGGTGGCACATGCATCTGGAGTTTGTTTGCAGTGGCTGGAGGCCCTGGTGCACCCATTCTCTCCCACCCACCCCACCCCCCGCTTTCTCAAATAAATAAATAAATAAATAAATATTATTTTTTTAAGAAAAGAAGATAGAGGAGAGACATCTCTCTTGGCTTTCTCCAGAGGAGCCTGGGAATCCAGGGTGTGGCTGATGAGCACAAGAAGGACTCTACCAGTGTCCTCCATAGGGCAGAGGGCAGGCAAATCTTTCAAATACTAGATGGAGGGAATGAGGCCAAGGAAGCCACATTGGGAAGGTGCTCCAGGCTCCTTGGCCCACGAGCTCCTGCTGGGGAGTCCAGGTATGTGCTATATGATGCAACTTCCATGGTGCTTCACCGGGCCCCTCTGCTCTGTGATGGGGGCATCACAGTGACCACACACATGCACACGCACACACACGGTAACCATCTCCAGCAGTCTCTTTAATGTCAATAGCGCCCTTGTGTATCTCCAATCTCTCCTCCCCTTCCAATGTATTTTTTTATTATTAATATTTGTTCTGAGTGTTTATTGTGAAAGGCAATGCAATAAAGCGTCTTTGGTAGATGGTGTCCTTTTGTGGCGATCGGAACTTTTGGTGATGCACAAAGCAGTGAATCTCATGTTATTCATTTATTTGTTTTGAGACAGAGTCTGATTGTATCCCAAGCTGGCCTTGAACTTCTGATCCTCTTGCCACCATGTCCCCGGTGCTGGGATGGCAAGTGCTCATCGCCACACTGGGTTTAAGAGGTGCTGGGGATCAAATTCAGGGCTTCGTATGTGTTAAGCAGGCACTTTACCAATCGTGCTAGGTTCTCCAGCCCAAGTCTCATGTTCAATAGCAAATATGACACATGAAACTCTAAAGAAACTGATATGTTCTGCCTTCACTAGAGGTTTTTAGCTTACCCAAGACAGTATTTTTAACTGTTGCAACTTTTCAACTTTTGAAAATATTCATTTTGTTTATTTGAGAGAGAGGGTAAGAGGCAGATAGAGAGACAGAGAATGGGTGTGCCTAGGGGCTGTAGCCACTGCAAACAGACTCCGGACACATGCGCCACCTTGTGCATCTGGCTTACTTGGGTCCTGGGGAATTGAACCTGGGTCCTTTGGCTTTGCAGTCAAGTGCCTTAACCGCTAAGCCATCTCTGCAGCCCTACAATTTTTGGCTGCTGCTTCCCCACTCAGCCCACTCCTGCCCAAGGACGAAGCAGCCAAGCCATGTTGGTAGGACTAAGCCAACCCTCAGCTCAAGGATGGGCCCACACCACTTGATTTGACCTATGAGCACCTGGCCTAAGTAGAGACAAGTGGAAGAAGGCCTTGGCTTCAGTAGGAGACATGGGGGGAAGAGAGAATCTTCTGGAACTCAGGCCTGAGGAAGTGAAGCCTTGCTTGGACTGTATCAGTTTTACTGGGGCTATGGATGACAGAGAGTCAGAGACGCACAGAAATGGAGCCAGAGCCTCCATCCAACTCTACATGAAGCCTCTTGTATTCCTTTTGCCATCAGGCAAGTTTGGGCCATTTGCCTGGTATTTGTGGTTAAATGCATCCTCTCTGATACCATTTGTATTTACCCTTGTGTTCTCAATGGCAGATGGGTGAATGGAGTAAAAGAAACTCTCTCTGGGACTGGAGAGATGGCTTAGTGGTTAAGGCGCTTGCCTGCAAAGCCAAAGGATCCAGGTTTGATTCCCCAGGACCCATGTAAGCCAGATGCACAAAGTGGCACATGCGTCTGGAGTTCATTTGCAGCAGCTACAGTCCCTGGTGTGCCCATTCTCTCTCTCTCTTTCTCTCAAATAAATAATATATTTTTTACAAGAAAATAGCCATTTATAGAAGTTACACAATGCTTTCAACAAACCCCAAACATTTTGGGAAACAAAGCCACTGGATAAATAAATATACATACTAGCTAACATAAAACAATTTATGGTTATGAATTATCATCAGTTCTCTTTTCAGACCCAAAGAGAAATACGTCATAAATGTGGTTAAGGGCGACATAAATTACATGGAATTAAAAAACACAACCAAATTATAACTTATACTCTTAATTATAATTATACTCTTAACAATGATATAAATATCTAAAAGAATGTCTTAAAAATAAAACATTCAAGCCAGGCATGGTAGCGCATGCCTTTAATCCCAGCACTCGGGAGGCAGAAGTAGGAGGATTGCCGTGAGTTCGAGGCCACCCTGAGACTACATAGTGAATTCCAGGTCAGCCTGAGCCAGAATGAGACCCTACCTCAAAAAAACAAAATAATAATAATATAATAAAATAAAACATTCATAACTGGAAACAGCACAATTTTAATAGGCCCTTCCAAGTTGTAGTGTGCATACAAGTCACTAGCTGAGCCTCATCATGGGTTGACTTCTGCATTTACTACAGTCATGTTTCCTGTATGAGTTGACACACTGGGCACACCTCAACTTGAAAAACAAAACAAAACAAAACAAAACAAAAAGAGCCCTCTGATTGACTAGATGGAAGTGTTCGATATCTACTAACAGATAAAGGGGTGATTGGAAGATAAAACATTTAGATGGCTAAATAGCTTCTTTATAATTTTTTTAAATTTTTGTATGACCAAAAGCCGGGCATGGTGGCGCACACCTTTAATCCCAGCATTCGGGATGCAGAGGTAGGAGAATCACCGTGAGTTCGAGGCCACCCTGAGACTCCATAGTGAATTCCAGGTCAGCTTGGGCTAGAGTGAGACCCTACCTCAAACAAACAAACCAATAAACAAACAAACAAACAAACAAACAAAATTTGTATGACCAACTTTAGAATTCCCCAAATCTAGTAATAGAGAAAATAATACATATTAATTTGATCTAAAGAAATCTCAGGCCATATCAAGTTTAGCAGTTTCTTTCTTCTTTACTCAGTCTTGTTTTGGATAATTTATTTATCAGATGGCTTAAAAAAAACTCTCCTACGGAAAAGATCATGACATCAAATTAAAAGAGAGACTGATTGAGATGGGGAGGGGATATGATGGAGAATGGAATTTCAAAGGGGAAAGTGAGGGGAGGGAGGGTATTATTATGGGATATTTTTAATAATCATGGAAAATGTTAATAAAAATTGAGAAAAAAAAAAACCTCTCCTACAAGGAATGGAAAACAACGTTCTTTTAATAAAAGGTAGTTAAAAGTTGTTCTTTATTAGTAAAGTGCCCACAGGCACAATGGTATAAGTACTTGACTTTTCCCTTCAAGTTATGGGAAGCACTTTAGACTGTTCATACTGAATCAAGAAAACTTTCAGCAATTACACATGCTGAAAAGTTCAGATCTGGAAGTTTGCTGTTTAAGCATAAAAAGGGTGGGAGCAGGGAGAAATTAACTACTTTCACAATTTTGAGCAGGAGTGTATGTAAAAGTAATGTATGTACATTTTATTTCAAGAAAGACATAGGATCATCAGCATAAAGATGCCCAGGTGCCCTAAAGATAAATACATTTCAGAGATTCTCATTAAAATGAAGCTGTAATATTTTTTCCTGCAAGCAAAATACCTTTCTTTAAATTAAAAAAAATCCGTTTTCTGAATTGCAAATGCTTTTGCTTTTTTTTTTTGCAGAAAATCTGCCATGATTTTTTTTTTTTAATGAATAAGGACTTTCCACAAAACAGGCTTGCTCTACATGCTAGATTTTAAACAATTCAGTGGCACAGTGTACTAACTACATACACAACAGATAAGATAGTAAGAAAACACTCAACCTGATGGGAAGTTAAGATCTTCACTAATACACTGAAAACTGACATAACTCATGCCTTGAAAATCAAAACTACAAAAATTAAATGCTTTCCTAAACAGGTTTCCTTATTTTAAGGATTCAATTGAAAATGAAGCTGCATGTAATTTGTGCAATAAGTTGTACAAGTAAACAGGTCATATACAAAAAAATTAACTGACATACTCCTCAATTATCAGTTCCCACCTTTAATTTCCAATACTGTACTTTCTTAACAGGCATACAAAATATCAAACTTCTGTTTAGTTTTGTTTTGTTTTTGTTGTTTTTCCAGGTAGGGTCTCACTCTGCCCCAGGCTGACCTGGAATTCACTATGTAGTCTCAGGGTGGCCTCGAACTCACGGTGATCCTCCTACCTCTGCCTCCTGAGTGCTGGGATTAAAGGCGTGCGCCACCACACCCGGCCAAACTTCTCTTTAGAAAACGTGCTGTTCTTGGACATCCTTTACACAAAAACAGTCTGAGCCTGTGATGCATTGATGTAGTCGAGAGGCAAAGCATGCTAACTTTACAAAGTCTACCTTCCATAGAAAGCCTCCTAAAAAGGAGATTACACACCACTGTAAAAATGTCAGCCTCTTGTGGTAGCTGCATTAGAGAGCCAAGGCTTGAAGACTATTTTCATATAAGCATAGAAAACCACTTTTGAGAGCGTATTAACCACATTGGTGGCTTGGGAGTATACTGTGCCACGGAATGATGCATAGCTACTGTTAGGTACCAAAACTGCTACACAGAATTTAAACAGATTGTGGGCTGGAGAGATGGCTTAGTGGTTAAGCACTTGCCTGTGAAGCCTAAGGACCCCTGGTTCGAGGCTCAATTCGCCAGGACCCACGTTAGCCAGATGCACAAGGGGGCGCATGCGTCTGGAGTTTGTTTGCACTGGCTGGAAGCTCTGGCGCGCCCATTCTCTCTCTCTCTCTCTGCCTCCTGCTCTCTGTCGCTATCAAATAAATAAAAATAAGAAAATATTTTTTTAAAAAAAGAATTTAAACAGATTGTAACCGAGAGCACAACAGAGGTACTACCAGCCCATGCACTATTAACTAAAAATACTGAGTACCTGTGCTGAATACTTTCATTCCTTGAGCAGACCAAAGGCAGCAGTTACTAAATCAAGCCCAACAGGTGACTTAACTCATTCTCCTCAAAGATTGGTGAGCACGGTGAAGTCTGAGGTATGCCTTTAACCATTAAATCTGTGTGCCATTGCAAGATATCACCATTTGGAAATACATGCCATCACAGTGGTTTAAATCTTTTGACTATCGGTCATTCATACATTCTTTTTCTTTTTTGGTTCATTTTTATTTATTTATTTGAGAGCGACAGAGAGAGAGAGAGAGAGAGAGAGAGGCAGATAGAGAAAGAATGGGCACGCCAGAGCTTCCAGCCACTGCAAACGAACTCCAGATGCGTGCGCCCCCTTGTGCATCTGGCTAACTTGGGTCCTGGGGAATCGAGCCTCAAACCAGAGTCCTTAGACTTCACAGGCAAGCGCTTAACCGCTAAGCCATCTCTCCAGCCCTATTCATACATCTTATCTACCCAGTCTCTTGGTTTTTGAAGATTTCACCTACAGTAGAATATTACAGAAACAAAATATAAATGCATGTGTTTTTAAATGAAACTTACATGGACTAAAAGTAGAGAATATTTTTTAAACAAATATACAATGTGCAGGCAGACAAAGCAGGAAAATGGCCATTCAAATGTATAATAAAAAACTGAAAATTGACTATTTCCAGAAAACTATGAGGTACCTCAACTGAAAGGAATGCATAATGAAATTACAATCTAATACAAGGTCAAAAATGTAAAAAGGTGGGCTGGGGAAATGGCTTAGCGGTTAAGGCGCTTGCCTGCGAAACCTAAGGACCCCGGTTCAATTCCCCAGGACCTACATAAGCCAGATGCACAAGGGGGCGGGCACATGTGTCTGGAGTTCGTTTGCAGTGGCTGGAGGTCCTGACGCACCCGTTCTCTCTATCTGCCTCTTCCTCTCTCTCTCTCTGTCTCTGAAATAAATAATAAATAAAATGTAAAAAGTTTAAAAATACATTTAAAAAATGTAAAAAGGTTATAAACCTTAACAGGAAAATAAGACAACTTTTACTGGCCATTCCTGCTGAAATGAGAATCATAATGTAACGGAAAAGTGGCTACAAACCCACTGGGAGCACCAAACAGAAACAAAATAAAAGTCCATTTTCATCTCTGTTATTTTCATAAAACCCTGTGTCACTACAGGTCAAACTGCTGGTGGCCGAAACAGAATTCTTTATAAACTGCAAATGTCCTGTACATTAAAAAAAATTTTTTCTTGAGATGGGGAGGGGATATGATGCAGAACGGAATTTCAAAGGGGAAAGGGGGGAGGGTAATACCATGGGATATTTTTTGTAATCATGGAAAATATTAATAAAAATTGAGAAAATTAAAAAAAAAATTTCACTGGAGTTGCACTAGTTCCAAGGACTCTTCTGTTTCAGCCTTGATTATTACTGGGCACCAAAGATAAGAAAAGCAAGACGGGGTACAAAAATGCAAAATTTCAACAGCAATGGCAATGTTTTTGTCTTAGTCCAAAAGGGTCCTGTATTCTCTCCCCCTTCAGTGATCTCAAAAGCCTTTGTACTTAATCTGGGGGCATCAAACCCTGCAAGCGAGATCTGTCCCTGATGTGAGGTCAGACATCTTCATTCAGTTCTAAAACCTTCTCCAGAAGAGTTCACTGTCATTTTTATCCATACACCAGCTTTCTATAGGGATTCCATTAGAAAGCTGATATGCAAAGGCTTGTAGTAAGCTGTCAATTATTAGTTTTTTTAAATTTTTTGTTCATTTTTATTTATTTATTTGAGAGTGACAGAGAGAGAGAGAGAAAGGCAGATAGAGTGACAGAGAGAGAATGGGCGCTCCAGGGCCTCCAGCCACTGCCAACGAACTCCAGACACGTGCGCCCCCTTGTGCATCTGGCTAACATGGGTCCTGGGGAATCGAGCCTCGAACCGGGGTCCTTAGGCTTCACAGGCAAGCGCTTAACCGCTAAGCCATCTCTCCAGCCCTTATTATAGTTTTTGAAAGATCCCTTCCAAGGATATTTAAGTCCTTTATGTAGTTTCCGTGTACACAAACACAATGTTCACGGAAAAGCTGGTGCCCGACCAGTTGCTTTTTAGGGTCTAGTACGTTCAGTAACTTGTCTGCATATACCTTCTTAGAAGCAGTAAAAAGAACGATCTCATATTCCTTCCAGGAATTCCCCTGAAGAATGGTCTTAATCTCACATGAACCTGATAAATGACATCTTAGAAAAGTCTTCTAGTTCATTTAGACTACAGTGCACTAGGGTTTCATCCAGATCTACAGAGAGAATTCTGGTGTGCTTTGTGTTTTCGATGGAAGAGCGGGTTTTCTGTTTAGTTGTTCTTCTGTCAGTGGTGGAACGTGTTTGATGAAATAATAGGGGTCAAATACTTGCCAGTCTTCCTCATAGGTGGCCTCTGCATGGGCTGGTGAATAACCACTTTCTGGAATCACTGGTGCTGTAAGGGGTAGGAGATCATGGTTAACTGTTTCTTCAGCTTCTTCTAAACCATTATTTATTTATTTTTCTTTCCAACTTTTTTTTATTAACAACTTCCATGATTATAAAAAATATTCCATGGTAATACCCTCCCTTCCCCCACTTTCCCCTTTGAAACTCCATTCTCCCCAACTCAATCAGTATCTCTTTTATTTTGATGTCATGATCTTTTCCTCCTCTTATGATGGTCTTGTGTAGGTAGTGTCAGGCACTGTGAGGTCATGGATATCCAGGCCATTTTGTGTCTGGAGGGAGCACGTTGTAAGGAGCCCTACCCTTCCTTTGGCTCTTCCATTCTTTCCGCCACCTCTTCCGCAATAGACCCTGAGCTTTGGGAGGTGTGATAGAGATATTGCAGTAATGAGCACTCTGGTCACTTCTTTCCAGCACCATGATGCCTTCTGAGTCATCCCAAGGTCACTGCCATCTGAAAAGAGAAGATTCTCTACCACAAGTGAGAGTAGCATTAATATAAGGGTATGAACATTAAGAGAAGTGCTTACTGGTCAGTTTGATAAGCATAGTATATACATTTAGCCAGACAGCAGCAGACGTTTCACCCCTAGGGCTCATAACTACCCCTGTTTTAAGTTTTCAGTATCAGAGATGTATTCCCTCCCATGGAGCGGGCCTCCTGTCCAGTTAGAGGGCAGTTGGTTTCCACCAAGACAGATGTGCCACTATTGCACCCGTTGGTTCATTTGGCCTGGCTGGCCAAATATAAGGCTTGCAGTGTCCACTGTTGAGTATCTTCACTGGTGATTTCTCTCTCTCCCATTGAACTGCATGCAGAATGGCTTCTTCCAGCTTTCTCTCAGCTGGTCTACATGGAGGAGGTTCTTAGCTCAGCTCCAGCAGGATTTCTCAGTGGCCTTGCAGCCCACAGTATGTGGAGTCTTCAGCAATAGGGTCTTACCATCTATTGCTGGTGGGAAACCGAGGGCCTTGGCAATGGCCTGTAATTAAACCATTATTTATTGATGGCCTCACTTGAGGGGCGTGATTCGAAGAAGCTACTCCTGTTAGTTGCCGTGGCAGTACTGGTGACTTCATCTGCCTGTCCCACGTCAAGTTGTTTTACTCTGTCTTCTGCTCCCACAGCCTGTCCTGGGGAGTCTGATCCTGATGTTCCATTTTTGTTTGCTGGTGAAAAAAAAAAAAAAAAAGTTGAAGACAGGAGAAAATATGGTCCCCAGCAATGTTGTCCTTGGAGGACTACCAGAGGAAGGGTTATCTTCTAATTCTCCATTTTGCTTTGTATGTTGATTTGTAATTTCATAACTACCAGCTCCACTGACTTGACTTTTCCGTCTTACTCGAGATAACTGTTTGTTGGGCTTTCCTCCTGCTCTTGGTGTTGATGTGATTAAATTACTATCTTATATCACATTCAATTCTACTCCGTTTCGAAGGACTTTCTCTCTCTTCCTTGGGTATGCTTCCTTTAATGAATTTTTTAAATTGAAGACAATAAGCCAGTTTCTTTTTTTAATGTTTATTTTTATTTATTTATTTGAGTGCAACAGACAGACACAGAGAGAAAGAGGCAGAGAGAGAGAGAATGGGTGCACCAGGGCCTCCAGCCACTGCAAATGAACTCCGGACGCGTGCACCCCCTTGTGCATCTGGTTTACGTGGGTCCTGGGGAATCGAGCCTCGAACCAGGGTCCTTAGGCTTCACAGGCAAGCGCTTAACCGCTGAGCCATCTCTCCAGCCCCAGTTTCATTTTTTGACGGTTTCTCTCCTCCTGCAGGCAGGCTATCATCAACCCCTGAGTATTTATTTCCTTTTTGCTCTGGCAGTGCGCCATGTTTGGATTTGACTTGATTGCTGAGAAGATGTCCTTGTTCTCAGCTTCCTCTTTTATGAGTGCCACATGTAAAACTGAACTGTGACGACAGAGAGAAGTGTCCTCAGGTTCTGGCTATGGTCTGGGACTGCACAGTAGGTGGTGTCTTTCCTGGTTAAGCCCGCAATAGCAACAGTACTAGCTCCTTCAGCCAGTCTCCATTTCCCTCCTACCGACCTGCTGCACCGCATGGACAGGGACCCGGGTGGAAAGCAGCCTCCCTGCGCAGGCCATAAGTAATATTTTTAAAAAATGAAGAAGCACACTCTGGTGAGCTACTAGTGTCCACAGTAAAACAATGCACTCAGAAAACAGTTTGAGGGCTGAAGAGATGGCTTAGCAGTTAAGGCACTTGCCTGCGAAGCCTAAGGACCCATGCTCAACTCCCCAGATCCCACCTAAGCCAGACACACAAAGGTGAGGCAAGCACAAGGTTGCACCTGCCCGCTAGGTGGCGCAAGTGTCTGGAGCTCAATTGCAGTGGCTGAGGCTGGAATTCTCTCTCCCTCTCTCCTCTCTCTCTTTCTCTCTCCAAAGTAAATAAAATAAAGTAAAAAAGAGCCGGGGCATGGTGGCGCACACCTTTAATCCCAGCACTCGGGAGGCAGAGGTAGGAGGATTGCCATGAGTTTGAGGTGACCCTGAGAGTATATAGTGAATTCCAGGTCAGCTTGGGCCAGAGTGAGACCCTACCTTGAAAAACAAAAACAAAAAAAGAAGAAGAAGAAGAAGAAGAAGAAGAAGGAGAAGGAGAGGAGAAGAAAAAGATAGTTTGGCTAGTCAACCAATTAATGGCAACAATGTTAATGCAGGCTTAACTTTAATTGGGCCAAGCGCTGTGATTTGATATCGGGACTTTGTTTCCCTCCTGCATGTTAACGTCCCTCCTCTTTGAGGGTAGTTCAGAAGTCAGTGGGCTATTTGAACCCTAAGTGCTCCATCTCGGTTCCCCTGGGAACCTCAGCATTCACCTTCTTAGAGATTCTGAGTCATACAAGTTTTCTGGGCTCCACAGGCCACTCTTCACAGGTTTTCATTGTTATTGATTGAATAAAAATAAAGTTGTACGTGTGTATGCAGAATGCTTATGAAAATGGCAGTTACATTTATAGTTGCTCTTTTTAAATATATATATATATATTATTTATTTATTTGAGAGAGAGAAAGGGGCAGAGAGAGAGGGAGAGAATGGGCGCACAGAGCTTCAGGTTGCTGCAAAGGAGCTCCAGACTCATGTGCCCCCCCCCTTGTGCATCTGGCTTACGTGGGTACTGGAGAATCAAACTAGGATCCTTTGGCTGTGCAGGCGAACGCCTTAACTGCTAAACCATCTCTCCAGCCCCTATAGTTGCTCTTTTTAAAAGTTTTATTTGGGCTGGAGAGATGGCTTAGCGGTTAAGCACTTGCCTGTGAAGCCTAAGGACCCAGGTTCAAGGCTCCATTCCTCAGGACCCACTAGCCAGATGCACAAGGGGGCGCACGCGTCTGGAGTTTGTTTGCAGTGGCTGGAGGCCCTGGTGCACCCATTCTCCCTCTCTCTCTATCTGCCTCTTTCTCTCTCTCTGTCTGTCACTCTCAAATAAATAAATTAATTAATTAAAAAACAAAAAATACAAATAAAAGTTTTATTTATTTATTTGCAAGCAGAGAGAGAGAGAAACGACAGACAGACAGAATGGGTGAACCAGGGCTTCTAGCCGCTGCAAATGAACTCCAGGCTCATGTGCCATTTTGTGCATCTGGCTTTACGTGGGTACTGGGGAACTGAACCCAGGTCATTAGGCTTTGTAGGTGTGGTGGTTTGATTCAGGCGTCCCCCATAAACTTAGGTGTTCTGAAAGCTAGGTTCCCAGCTGATGGTTTCACAGGTTTATGCTATGTATACTTTATATGTGTGCAGAGCCAGGTGTGGTAGCACACACCTTTAAATAACTTTTTTGTTGTTGTTGTTTTTTTGAGGTAGGGTCTAGCTCAGGCTGACCTGGAATTCACTTGGTATTCTCAGGGTGGCCTCAAACTCACGGCGATCCTCCTACCTCTGCCTCCTGAGTGCTGGAATTAAAGACATGCTCCATCACACCCAGCTTTAGATATCTTTATTTTTAATAGTTTTTTTTTTAATTTGAGAGAGAGAGAGAGAGAGAGAGAAAGAGGCAGAGAGAATGTGCATACCAGGGCCTTCAGCCACTGCAAACAAACTCTCAAGATATGTACCCCCTTATGAGCATGTTTAACATTGCACACTTGTGTCACTGTGCGTCTGGCTTTCATGGAACCTGGAGATTCAAACATGAGTTCTTAAGCTTTGCAGGCAAGCACCTTAATCACTAAGCCATCTCTCCAGCCCAGCTCACACCTTTAATCCCAGCACTTGGGAGGCAGAGGTAGTAGGATTGCTATGAGTTCAAGCCTAGCCTGTGACTACACAATGAATTCCAGGTCAGCCTGGGCTAGAATGAGATTCTAAAAACAAAACAAGACAAACAAACCAAAACTTTATATTTGTACAGTTTTTTAAATATTTTATTTATTTATTTGAGAGAGAGAGGGCACACCAGGGCCTCCAGCCACTGCAAATGAACTCCAGACGCATGCGCGCCCCCTTGTGCATCTGGCTTATGTGGGTCTTGGAGAATTGAACCGGGATCCTTTGGCTTTGCAGGCAAACACCTTAATCGTTAAGCCATCTCTTCAGCCATGCAGTTGTTTTTTTTTTTTTTTTTTTAATATCAATGATACCTCAATAAAGCAGTGTGGAGGGTGAGGGTGTGTATTCTCACCTGGGGGTTCCCCAACCTTGGTGGACAGCCTTAAGGCAAGTCCCAAGAAGACAAGCATTGGTCAGTCTGCTGAAGCCCTTGGTATGCCTGAAAGTTTTCTGAGGTCAGTTTTGGGTGAAGCCAACTGGGGATGAGTTGTTACCCTGGCAACAGCCTTCTCGGTGGCTCTGTAAGATCCCCTGAGGGGATAATTCAGTCGCCAATGGATGCCTGGGTCCAACTCTCCAGGGCCGACCAGGCCCCAGGGACGTGGGGAGATGCTTAAGCTCCCACGTGACTCTAGTGTCCAGCAGGCTTTGAGAACCACAGCTTGAGCCGACTGGCTTGGCCCTTCATGGTCATGCCCAAGGTCATGTCCTTTTCCCTGCCTTACCCTGAGAGTTTGGAAATCACAGTCTGTTATGCACAAGAAGCTTTGGTGGCCTCCAAGAGTCCTTGTGGTGAAGCTGATTATGCAATCAGGCAGCATCCATCCCAAAACGACTGGAAACTTCAGTCTTTGACCCTGAACCATGTGGCAGTCTTGGGCATTCCTAGATCCCTGAGTAAAGTCCATGGCCAGTAGATGGCGCTGTCTCCCATGGCTTACAGCTTCTTTGGGGCACATTCTTTTAAAAGGCTTTCTTGTAGCTGCTGTTATTTTACTTATTTGTTCAGTTATTTATTGTCTTGTAAAGCAGCAAAAAGTCCTATCAGAGAGTAAGATAAATGTACAATAAAAGGGATGGGGTATGCTGCAAGAGAGCAGTAGGCTTCTTGAGCTAGATTGCCTGAGAGCTTTATATTACTTCTTTTTCTTTCTCTTTCTCTCTCTTCTTTTCTATTTGGTATTTTTCAAAGTAGGGTCTCTTTCCAGCCAAGGCTGACCTGGAATTCTCTCTCTCTCTCTCCTTTTTTTTTTTTTTTTTTTTTCTTTTCTTTTTAATATTTTGTTTATTTGAGAGAGAGAAAGAGGGAGGGAATAGGCAGGCCAGGGCTCATAGCAATCCTCCTACCTCTGCCTCCCAAGTGCTGGGATTAAAGGTGTGCCACCATGCCTGGCCAAATTTTTTTTTTTTACTTTTTCATTTTTATTTATATATTTTTTTCAAGGTAGGTTCTCCCTCTAGCTCAGGGTGACATGGAATTCATTATGTATTCTCAGGCTGGCCTCGAATTTGCAGCGATCTGCCTACCTCTGCCTCCCAAGTGCTGGGATCAGAGGTATGAGCCACATGCCTGGCTTTTACTTGTGTTTTTTATTATTATTATTATTACTATTTTTTTTAAACGTTGTCTCATGTAGTCCAGGCTGACCTCATACTTGCTGTGTAAGCACTGAATGTATTTGACATTAAAAGTCACAACAAGGGCTGGAGGGATGGCTTAGCAGGTAAGACATTTGTCTGCAAAGCTAAAGGACCCAGGTTCAATTCCCCAGGACCCACATTAGCCAGATGCACAAGGGGGCGCATGCGTCTGGAGTTCGTTTCCAGTGGCTGGAGGCCCTGACACACCCATTCTCTCTCTCTCTCTCTCTTTCTCTGTTAAATAAATAAATAAATAAATAAGAAAGAATATATTTTTAAAAGTCACAACTATACGGGCTGGAGAGATGGCTTAGCGGTTTAGGCGTTTACCTGAAATGTCAAAGGATCGGGTTTGACTCTCCAGGACCCAAGTAAGCCAGATGCACAAGGGGGCACATGCATCTGGAATTCCTTTGTGGTGGTTGGAAGCCCTGGAGTGCCAATTTCTGCCTCTCTCTCTCTCTCTCTTTCTCTCCCTTTCTCTCTGTCTCTCTCCCTTTCTCACTCTCTCAAATAAATAAATAAAATATATTTTTTTAAAAATTCACAACTCTAAGAGCTGGAGAGATGGCTTAGTGGTTAAGGCACTAGCCTGTGAAGCCAAAGGACCCAGGTTCAATTCCCCAGGACCCATGTAAACCAGATGCACAAGGGGGTGCACATGTCTGGAGTCCGTTTGCAGTGGCTAGAGGCCCTGGCGCACCCATTATCTCTCTCTCTCTCTCTGCTTGAAAATAAATAAAATAAAAAAGAAAAGAAAAACCAAAAAGAAAAAGAAAAAAAAGTTACAATTACAGAGCCAGCTCTGTCAGGGACCAGAACCTTTGCTTCCCGGATGTGCAGGCTGAGGTCTAGTGCATGGCAGGCAGCTGCCCAGTGGCTTGACTAATAGAAGGCATCGAGGGCTGGGACTCCATGCTTTTGATTCTTCCAGGAGTAGCTGTATATGCAGGGTCATGCTCCACAAGACAGGTATCAGCCATTCAAATGGACCAAGGCTGGGCTCCAGGACATGGCTGTTTGCAGACCCTGGACTCTCTGCTCAGTCCCCAGCCCTCCAGTCACTGTGGCAATGACAGTTGTTATGAGGTTATGAATGCAAGGACCACAGCATGTCCAGAAGACAGCATTCGTAGCACCCCTCCTCACCCCCTCTTCTACCATGTTCCCTGAGCTATGGAGGGGGAGGACCAAGAAAAGGAGTGTGGAGAGGAACAGGGCTAAGTGTGGCTGGAGTTTGTTTGCAGCGGATGAAGGTCCTGGTGTGCCCATTCTTTCTCTCTCTCTCTCTGTGTGTGTGTGTGTGTATCTGTCTCTTTCTCTCTCTTTCCTCTCTTTCAAATAAAATAAATTTAAAAAATAAAAAAGAGAGTCAGGCGTGGTGGCGCACACCTTTAATCCCAGCACTGGGGGGGCAGAGGTAGGTGGATCGCTGTGAGTCGAGGCCACCCTGAGACTACACAGTTAATTCCAGGTCAGCCTGGGCTAGAGTGAGACTCTACCACAAAGAAAGGAAAAGAAAAAGAAAAAAAAAAAAAAGAGGAGTGTGGAAAGAGACAAGGAAAGGAGTGTGGAGTGGGAGCCAAAAGGACAAAAAGAAAGTAGTTCTGACTGAATGCTAGCTCAGAATTCGAGCACATTCCCATCCACTCATGGGCTTCAGAACTCCCCTTCTCCCTCTGCCCAATTCCCTTCTTCTCTCAGTCCCTCCTTTTTTTTTTTTTTCGAGGTAGGGTCTCTCCAGCCCAGGCTGACCTGGAATTCACTATGTAGTCTCAGAGTGGCCTTGAACTCATGGTGATGCTCCTACCTCTGCCTCCCGAGTGCTGGGATTAAAGGCGTGCGCCACATGTTTGGCCCTCCTTCCCTGTCTGAAGGGGTAGACTTCAAGCTCCCTGGACCACCACTGTGCTCCTCTGGCATCTCTCTGTAGGGCCCATGTGCATGGACATTACCTGCTCTGTGTCCTCGCCCCAGCTCCTGCTCACTGCTTTGTTCCTGTCACTCACAATGCCTGCGGAGCCAGAGATGTAGCTCAGTGGTACAGCACTTGCCTAGAGTGTGTGAGGTTCTGTGTTCAAGTTTGCTAAATTCCTATGCAAGTATGACTTTGTCTTGCTCTGTACGCTTTTTTTTTTTTTTTAATTTGAGAGCAACAGACAGAGAGAAAGAGGCAGAGAGAGAGAGAGAATGGGCGCACCAGGGCCTCCAGCCACTGCAAACGAACTCCAGACGCGTGCGCCCCCTTGTGCATCTGGCTAACGTGGGTCCTGGGGAATCGAGCCTCGAATCGGGGTCCTTAGGCTTCACAGGCAAGCGCTTAACCACTAAGCCGTCTCTCCAGACCTGTACGCTTGTTTTTATTCATCTTAGTTTTTAGTGAATTAACTAGAAAAGAATCTGCACCTTCTGGGCACTATGGAGTCATATCTAGGAAAAGAAAAACAAATTGTTATTGCTTTCTGGAGTGGAAATATGAGTTTAGGCAGAGTCTAGCAGACTTCCTCTGGGTGGGAGGCCTACTGATAATTTTTTTTTTTTTTTTTTGAGGTAGGGTCTCACTTTGGCGTAGGCTGACCTGGAATTCACTATGTAGTCTCAGGGTAGTCTTGAACTCATGGTGATCCTCCTATCTCTGCCTTCTGAGTGCTGGGATTAAAGGCTTATGCCACCACGCCCGGCTTAAAGCCTACTGATAATTTTTTTTTTTCGAGGTAGGGTCTCACACTAGCGCTGGCTAACCTGAAATTCATTCTATATTCTCAGGGTGGCCTCGAACTCAATGTGATCCTCCTACCTCTGCCTCCCAAGTGCTGGGATTAAAGGCATATGCCACCATGATGCCCGGCCCTACTGATAATTTTTGTGTGTGTATATGTGTGGATGCACATGCGTGGAGGCCAGGGGTAGATAAATTGTGTCTTCCTCAATCACTTCCCAGTTTATTTATGTATTTGAAATATTTTTTTTTAATATTTTACTTTATTCGTTTGAGAGAGAAGCAGATAGAGAGAATGGGTGTGCCAGGACCTTCAGCTGTTGCAAACAAACTCCAGACACATGCACCACCTTGTGCATCTGGCTTACGTGGGCCCTGGGGAATCAAACCTGGGTCCTTTGGCTTTGGTAGGCAAGTGCCTTAACCACTAAACCATCTCTCCAGATCCCCTCTCCCCCCTTTTTTTTTCTTAATTTTTATTAACATTTTCCATGATTATAAAAAGTATCCCATGGTGCTACCCTTCCTCCCCCCACTTTCCCTTTGAAATTCCACTCTCCATCATATCCCCTCCCCATCTCAATCAGTCTCTCATTTTGATGTCATGATCTTTTCCTTCTCTTATGATGGTCTTGTGTAGGTAGTGTCAGGCACTATGAGGTCATGGATATCCAGGCCGTTTTATGTCTGGAGGGAGGACGTTGTAAGGAGTCCTACCCTTCCTTTGGCTCTTACATTCTTTCTGCCACCTCTTCCGTATTAGACCCTGAGCCTTGGATGAAATATTTTTTATTTATTTATTTGAGAGAGAAAATGGGCATGCCAGGGCCTCCTGTCACTACAAACAAATTCCAGATGGATTGCATGCACTACTTTGTATCTGGCTTTATGTGGGTACTGAGGAACCGAACCCCGGCTGTCAGCCATCTCCCCCACCCTCTACTGAATCCAGAGCTTGTCTGTACAGCTAGTCTAGCCAGCCAGCATGACCTGGGGATCTTCCTGTTTCTGCTCCAGAGCACTGAGATTACAGGTAAATGCTGCCACACCTGGCGTTTGCATGGGTGCTGGGGATTTGAACTCAGTTCCTCATGCTTGTGTGGCAAGCACTTTACTGACTGAGACATATTCTCAGAGTTGTCACTTATTGACAGCTCTACATGATGTTTATTAAAATAAAAATAGGAAGCCGGGGTGGTGGCCCACGTCTTTAATACCAGCACTTGGGGGGCAGAGGTAGGTGGATCGCCATGAGTTTGAGGCCACCCTGAGACTACATAGCGAATTCCAGGTTAGCTTGGGCTAGAGTGAGACCCTACCCTGAAAAACAAAAATATAAAATAAAATCAAATCATGGATTGGAAGAAGTAATGTTGTGAAAATGGCCATCCTACCAAAAGCATTATATAGATTCAATGTAATTCCAATAAAAATTCCAGCAACGTTCCTCACAGAGATAGAAAAAAATATTCTCAAAATTCACATGTAAGAACAGAAGGCTTCAGTGAGCCAAAAATATCCTCCACAAAAGAAAGACAGCTAGAAGTATCACAATACCTGATTTTAAGATATACTGCAAAGCCATAGTAATTAAAACAGCATGGTACTGGCACAAAAACAGACACATAGATCAATGAAATAGAAGACCTGTCTCTAAATTCAAGCAACTACAGAATGACCTTTGACAAAGATGCCAAAAATACACACTGGAGAAAAGACAGCATCTTCCACAAACAGGTTCTGGAGAAACTGGATAACCACCCATAGAGAGAATTTAACAAAGAACTCTCGAAGGAAGAAATACAAATGGCCCTTACACACTTAAAGACATGTTCAACATCTTTAATCACCAGAGAAATACAAATAAAAACAACTTGAGATTTTATCTCACTCCAGTCAGGATGGTCTTCATCAAAAGGTTGAATGGCAACAAAGACTGGTGAGGCTGGGGGAAAGAGGAACCCTTACTCACTGCTGGTGGGGGTGCAAACTTGTACAAAAATCAGTATGGTGACTCCTGAGACAAATGAAAATAGCTCTACAATTTGATGCAGTTATTCCTCTCCTAGGCAGACACCCTAAAAACTCCAGTCTTTCTTTTCTTCCTTCCTTTCTTTTTTTTGAGGTAGGGTTTCACTCTAGCCCAGGCTGACCTGGAAATCACTATGTAGTCTCAGGGTGGCCTCAAACTCACAATGATCCTCCTACCTCTGCCTTCTGAGTACTAGGATTAAGGGCATGTGCCACCACGCCCGGTTTAAGACTCCACTCTTGGGCTGGAACAATGGCTTAGTGGTTAAGGCACTTGCCTGCAAAGCCTAAGGATCCAGGTTCTATCCTCCAGGTCCCACGTAAGCCAGATGCACATGGTGGCACATGTGTCTGGAGTTCGTTTGTAGTGGCTAGAGGCAGGCTCTGGTGTGCCCATTTTCTCTGTGTGTGTGTGTCTCTAATAAGTAAATAAAAATAAATTTAAAAAAAGACTCCACTCTTTACTATAGAGACACTCGCCTAGCCATGTTTGTTGCTGCTCAATTCGCAATAGCTAGGAGTTGGAGTCCGTCCAGATGCCCATCAACCGATGAATGGATAACGAAGATGTGGTACATATGTACAATGGAATTCTACTTAGTGGCAAGGAAAACGAAATAATGAAATCTGCAGGAAAATGGATGGACTTGGAAAATCATACTAAGTGAGGTCACACAGGCATAGGAAAGACAAGCACCGCATGTACCCTCTCATCTGCAAGTCCTAACTGGGATGAATCGGAGATGAATGCAAATAGTAGTATCAGTGATATTGGCATCAAACTAGAATGAGACCAGTAGGGAGAAGAAATAGGGAGGGAAGAGAGGAGTTAACTTGACAGGCTGGGGGGGGGGGGACAGAGCATAGGGGGTGGGAGGGGCTTGGGTGAGTAGATGGTAGGGAGGGTGGAGAGGGAATTACACAAAAGTTAAGACAGAAGCCGGGCGTGGTGGCGCACGCCTTTAATCCCAGCACTCGGGAGGCAGAGGTAGGAGGATCGCCGTGAGTTCGAGGCCACCCTGAGACTCCATAGTGAATTCCAGGTCAGCCTGGGCTAGAGTGAGACCCTACCTCGAAAAACCAAACCAAACCAAACCAAACCAAACCAAAACAAAACAAAAGTTAAGACAAGCATGAATCCGTTCCATAGAAGCCCTTCTCCTGACAAGCAGGATCACCAATAACAGGAGTGGAAGGGCAGTCGGGACAGAAGGTGAGAAAGTTAAACCTTAAAACCATGGGCTCTGGCTGGTAAATTCCAGGCCTGGGGTTGGGTTGGCCCCCCTTCCCCCAGTGAGCTGTTGGCCAGGGAGACCCATGAGGTCCCCAAAACAATGTAGGCCATTGCCAAAAACACTTGATTACCTACCAGAGCTAACAGGTAAGACTCTATTGCTGAAGACACTGAAGGCTTTGGTCACAAGACATTGGACTGTCATGCTGGAAGCAAAAGGGAAACGATGCCTTCCTGGCTGGCCCTCATAGTTCTGGAAAGCCCTGTGGGAGCCGTTTGAGGAAAATAATCACCAATGGTGTGAATAAGGAGACCTTACAACAATCAACCAGCCAGACAAGAAGTGCAAGAGAGGCACACAGCCTCTGGGTAACCAGCTGTTGTCTGACTGGACACGAGGCGAGTTCAGTGGGGGAGAACTCATTCATACCCGGTACTGGGAACCAGGTCAGAATCCCATGGTCAGAAACCTTAAGACTTGAGAGAGGAGTCCTCATTCCTCTCTGGAGAAGAAGAGTGGGGCTTGCACACCAAAAATCTCTCAACTAACTTTGCATTCCCCCCTTCAACCCAAGCTGCCCTCACTCTTGGTTGGAGAATCTGTTTTATTTTACAGATGACAGAGAAAAATGGAGAGCTAAGATCCGTCATTATGACAAGAAGATGGCTGACTGCCCACCTCCTTCACTGCATCTGCTCGGGCCCAGAAGAAATGGCAGAGCAAGCGACAACGTGGCTTCTACTATCCCTGCTAGTTTGACGACCAGTCCCAGGGCAATGGTGACAGATACAGCGATCAATCAAAACTCATCAAAGCAGAAATCCAGAGGCTACAGAGAACTCAACACTAAGTCAGACTGCCAATAGGCCTGCCAGAAGAGGCGGCACAAAGATTGTCTAAGAGCCATAGAGTAAGAAGGAATACTCTGAGGTGTGGTACCTACCCCCCCCCCCCCACACCACAGGAACTGATGACCCCCACGGTGAAAATCAGGAGGGCCTCCAGGGAAACCTCAGTGGAGGGGAATAAAAATAATATATAACCTATTATAATGTGTAAATATACATATATATATATGACAGTATATGACCTGTTATAATAAAAACATTTATTTTTTTAAATTTTTTTTTTTTTTTTTTTTTTTTTTTTTGCTTTTTCGAGGTAGGGTCTCACTCTAGCCCAGGCTGACCTGGAATTCACTATGGAGTCTCAGGGTGGCCTCGAACTCACGGCGATCCTCCTACCTCTGCCTCCCGAGTGCTGGGATTAAAGGCGTGCGCCACCACGCCCGGCTATAAAATTTTTATTTATTTATTTGAGAGAGAGACAGAAAGAATTGGTGCGCCAGGGCCTTCAGCCACTGCAAACCAACTCCAGATACGTGTAGCCCCTTGTGCATCTGGCTTATGTGGGTCCTGGGAATCAAACCTGGGCTCCTTTAGCTTTGCAGGCAAACGCCTTAACTGCTAAGCCATCTCTCCAGCTCAGTTCCCATAATTTGTAATCACTGCCTCTCAACTGAGCTTAGTCTTAAGGCAGGTGGCGCTCTGAGGGGAAGGTGATCCCAAAATAAACCTGGGTGGTTTCTGCAGCATAAATTTTACTGGAAAATGTTTGCTAACAAGTATGACTTTAACAAAATATTTTATTTACTTGCAAGCAGGAGGATACAGAGAGACACAGAGAGAGTGAAAGCGAGAGAGAGAGAGAGAGAGAGAGAGAGAGAGTGTGTGTGTGTGTGTGTGTTATGGGCTCACTAGGGCCTCCAGCCACTGCAAAGGAACTCCAGATGCATGCATCATTTGGGCATCTGGCTTTATGTGGGTACTGGGGAATCGAACCTGCGTCCTTCTCTTTGCAGGTAAGCACCTTAATGGCTGAGCTATCTCTCCAGCCCCAAACATGACTTTTAGAAAAAAACATGAGATCTTACGGAATACAAAGGTACTCTCTGCCTTCAGCGAAATCTGGCGCCTGTTAAGGACTGGTTCCTCTTTGTCCCAGGCACACACTTATTACAAATATCAGTTGACTTCCAGCAGCATTAGAGCCACCTAGTTAGGATTAGGGAGCTCCAAACATCTAGGACAGTTTTCCAGCCTCCACCTCCTTCCAGCCGCTTCCTGATCTGCTAAGGTAGGGTCGCCTTGCAAGACCCCTCGTTTCTTCGGTTTTCAGTCAAGCAATTGTGAAGTTTTGGATAAGGCATCCTAACACTCATCTCTTCTAGCAGCATGTTAACCCCTGCGCGCCTCAGTTTGCTCCTGGACCGAGCTGTCTGGACGCTTCAAGGGGTGAATACTAGTCCAGATGGCTTTTTTTTTTTTTTTTTTTTTTTTTTTTTTTTTTTGGCACTGCTCAGAGGTGTGTTTTCCGGGAGGGGGTTGGGGGGGGTCACTGCCTCCACGTCCCCATGTGCACTCGCCTTTCTCCATCCAGATAACCCCGCGCGATCACCAAGCTCCGTCCCACCTCGGACACAGCCACTGTGCGACCCGGGTACCTGCTCGCTCTCTCTCTCTCTCTCTCACTCACTCTCTCTCTGTTTCCCGAAGTCTTAACCACCCTAGCGTGCCCAGCCCCTGTCTCGAAACTCCGCACAAGACCCCCCCCCCCTCCACGCGCAGCGGTCTCCAAGTCCGGAGCGCACGAGACTTGCAGCGGAGCGTCCAGGGGACCTCTGTGTCCCGCCGGGTCACCGCACGGGGCGGAGCCGGTTCGGTCAGGAGCCCGCCCCGCTTCGCCCCGCCTAGCCGTAAACTGACCCGGCGGAGGGTGAAAGGGAGGGGTGGGGGGTGGATAGAGAAGGGGAGGAGAGAAGGAACGTGGAGCCGGGCGGGCCGGAGGGAGGAAAAGGCAGAGGCGGAGGCGCGGCGGGGTGGGGTGGGGACGCCGAGTGCCTGCGCGCGGGAGAGGCTCGGCGAGGGCGCGTCCCGGAGCACGCGTGAAGTCAAGCTCTCCCCTCTGCGTTTGCCGTCCCGAGTGGCGACGACAACCCTCCCTCCCCCACCGCACCCCGGGGGGCCTCGGCTGCAAGCGGGGATGGCGGCGGCGGCGGCAGCGCGGCGCGGGCCAAGGTCTCCGGCCCGGCCGCGCTTGGCGTGATCGCGATCGGAGCGCAGGGCATGCGGTCTCGGGTTCCCCCAACCCCACGCCGCGCGTCCCCACGGAGCCCGTGTCCACCATGCCGCGGGCCCCCGCGCCCCTGATCGCCTGCCTGCTCTGGCTCTGCGCGCTCGTGCCGCGCCTCCTAGGTAAGCCCCGCCGTGTGCCCGTGCAAACCTCCCACACCCCCTCCCCGGGACACCCAGTGGATGGCCGCTGGCTGCAGCTGGGGTGTCGCGGGTGGGGGGGGTAACCGCGCGCTACGGTGAGCCGCCCAGGTACGCCGGTGGTGCCGTCGTGGGGCCGAACTTCGTGCGCCGCCGGGCAGTCTCCGGCCCTCCCTCCACCCCGCGCGAGGAGGAGCCGGCCCTTTCCTGTGTAAACAGCCGTCGGCCGGCCGGGCCCGGGCCGAGAGGACGCGGGGAGAGGTGTGTGGGGGGGTGTCTCCCCGCTTTCACCAGCCCCGCGGCGCGCCCGCCGCACAAAGCGGCCCTTGTGGTCCGGGACGGACGGGCGGAGGGATGCGGCTGGCACCCTGCTCCGGGGCCGGATGGTAGGGGGGCCGGATGGCAGGGGAGGGGGGGAAGCGGGGAACCTGAGATCTTCCCTGAGCCCCCGCGCGCCGTGGAGGACTAGGCTCCTGGAATTTTGCGGGTGATTGGGGGGGGGGGCGTCCCAGAGCGAATGCAAAAGTTCTCTACGCCCCGGACCCCCGCTGCAAAGATGCGTCCCTAAAGTCCTCGAGCCCCTCGGGGAGCCGTGGTCCGTCCCCCTGCCGAGACTTCCCCCGAGCGGATTCTCCGCCGTCTGGCTCCCGCTCCAGCCCGGGCTCCGCGCGCGCGCGGGCTGCAGCCGCGCCTAAGCCTTAGCCGCCGTGGGCTGCTGGGCCCCGGGACCCCCTCCCCCGCAACCTTCACCCCCCCCCCCAACGTTATGTATTTGGAATTGGGGAGTGGCTGTTGAGAAAGGATGCCCTTTGGTGCCTGGGCAGCCAGGTACAGGAGCTATATATATATACATCCCTTTCCCAAACGTATCAGCCCCCAAACTCGGCGTCTCCAAACTTTCCCCTTTCCCAAGTAACTGGGTGTGGATTGGGGTGACCTGTATTTCTAAGCCCATGGTACTTTTTTTTTTTTTTCCCCTGTGTGTCCTTGTGAGCCAACTGGTTGCCTGGCTGCCCGAGGAGGGGTGGGGGGGTGGCGGAGAACTAATTTATGTGAAGGAGTTGGAGGTTTTCAGAGATTCACGAGGGACTGTGCAAACAAACACTGCTGTTCTGGCTCCAATTCAAACTTAATACTGTAGCAAGGTTTCCTTTCTTTTCTTTTCTTTTCTTTTTTTTTTTTTTTTTTTTGAGGTAGGGTCTCACTCTAGCCCAGGCTGACCTGGAAGTCACTATGTAGTCTCAGTGTGGCCTCGAACTCACGGTGATCCTCCTACCTCTGCCTCCCGAGTGCTGGGATTAAAGGTGTTGCGCCACCCCACGCCCGATTTGCGAGGTTACTTTTATGGGAAAATAAGTAGATTAGTGGGTTCCATCTGGCGGTCAGTGATCGTCTCTGGTGTTTTTATAGGTCCCCAGGGACATGCAAAGTGATGGAGCCGGTGTCATTCACTGTAGCATATCCTTGTCAACTGACCTTGTTTTAGGAGTCCTTTAGTTTACATTTTTATTTTATTTTGTTTTGGTGGAATTTTAAATTTTCATGTTCTCGCCGGGTGTGGTGGCGCATGCCTCGAATCCCAGCACTCGGAGGAGGCAGAGGTAGGAGGATCGCCATGAGTTCGAGGCCACCCTGAGACTACATAGTGAATTCCAGGTCTGCCTGAACTAGAGTGAGACCCTACCGCGGAAAAACAAAACAAAACAAAACAAAATCCTGTTCTCTTTCTCTCTCTGTCTCTCCTTGCACCTGCATACTGGACAAGTACTAACTAAGCCACATCCCTTCTGTGAAATTCAAAAGGTTTTAGGGGCAGCTCTAAGTTCCCTTCCAGTTTTGACATTCCATGATTCTAATAAAAACTCAAACATTTTCAGTAGCAGAGAGTTTTCAAAGGCATTATTTCCGTTTGTATCATGAATTCCCCTTTGCAGAGTTCATGTGCATTCTCATACGGATCTTCATTTAAGTGGGCCGGGTTGGCAAAGTGATTTTTTTCTGTCCCTCTTGCCCGTAATGGGACGGGTGGGACAGGGCCCCGTGGCAGCTTGGTCTTTTATCCTGCCTTATGTAGGAGAAAGCCATTGAGCCTGGGTGCTTTATTTCCAATGTCCTTAGAGTTCTGTTTGTCCACTGCCCATGTCTGTGACCACAGTCTTCGGCCATTTCCTGTTTGAATTCTGCCAGCCCCCAGGGATCCTCAGAAGAGCCTGTCACTTGACTCCAGCCGAGGCCTTAGTGCTGTGGCCCTTTGCAAAGTCAGACGGGGCTGGCTCATCTGTGTTTTGTCTCAGCTTCCCCATGTTACTGAACCAACTTGAAAATCCTGGTTTCCTCTCTTCTTTCCCTTTTTTTCTAGAAGGCTAGCAGATACTTTTTTTCTTCTCTCTCTCTTTTTTTTTCCAGGTAGCATCTTGCTCTAGTCCAGGATTTCTTCCTTTAAATATTTTTAAAATATATATTTTATTTACTTATTTATTTGAGAGAGATAAGAGAGAGAGAAAGAGAGAGAATGGGTGCTCCAAGGCCTCCAGCCACTGCAAACGAACTCCAGATGCATGCGCCCCCCCCTTGTGCACCTGGCTTACGTGGGTCCTGGAGAAATGAACCGGGGTCCTTTGGCTTTGCAGGCAAACGCCTTAACTACTAAGCCATCTTTCCAGCACCCTTTAAATATTTTTATTTATTCATTTGAGAGAGAGAGTGTGTATGTGTGTGGGAGCAGCAGGGCCTCTTGCTGCTGCAAATGAACTCCAGACACAATTAATCACCACGCTGTGCGTGTGGCTTTATGTGGGGAACTGAATCCGGGCAGCAGGCTTTGCAAGCAAGCACCTTTAACCACTGAACCATCTCCCCAGCCTGGCAGGTACATTTTCTAGAGTTTGTCTCCTATCTTGCTACCGGGAACACGATTTGAAAGAGAAGCCTTAGTTACCTTGGGAAAGAATGGGTTCTGTGCAAGGGGTGCCTGCATGGGTGTTCCTAGACAAGGTGAATCCAGCAGGCAGCAGACTAAGTTCAGGGGGCTCATTTTAGCTTAGCGGTTAAGGCGTTTGCCTGCAAAGCCAAAGGACCCAGGTTCAGTTCCCCAGGAGCCACCGAAGCCAGATGCACGAAGTGGCGCATGCGTCTGGCACACCCATTCTCTCTCTCTCCCTCCCTCCCTCCCTCCCTCTATTTCTCTCTCAAATAAAATAAAACAAGCCTGGGCTAGGCTGCCCTACCCCCACCAGGCATATCTACTTGCTTATTATTCTGTGGCCAAGGTCTTCAGGCTGGAGCCTAGCACTGGGTCTTCCCACAAAACCTGGGGGAGGCCTTCCATGCCCCCTTCCTCTCTAAAACAGGAGGAGGAGGAGGAGCCTGGCCTTGATCTTGTCGCATGGCTGAAGTCATGTTTGCTATCATACTTTATTATTTTAAAAGCAATCAAATGTTCTTTTAGCGAATGCCTTTGCAAATTAGAATGCTCTGAATACTGAGTCCTTTGTCTTTATGTAGAAGACTCATGTTGGCAAAGCCCCCTTCCCTTCACCCCCTTTCCCTGCCCACCGTGGCAGTGGGCGATGGTCTAAGAGGGGACTGCTGGAAGGAACTTGGCTGGGTTTGCAGCCTCTTTCACGTCAGCAGGCCCTGGACATGAGACACCCAGGGGGCCTTGGTCTGCAGGCTGCTATTTACCTCCAGATTTCTCTCTTTAACTCCATCGTCCTTGAGTTGGGGGGGGGGGGCTTTTCATAAAGGGGATTGAGGCAGAAGAGGGCAGGGCCTAATTAGCTCTAATTAGTATTCCTCTCCTGCTTGTTCTCCATGCTTATTTAGCTACTGAGGCAATGCGGAATTAAAATATCTAAGTAGTTTGGCAAAAGGCCCTTTGTACTGCCTGCTTTGGTAACGGCTTTTTCTTGGGGCACGTCGTGGAAATATCCCCGAGACGGTTTAACAAGATCAGTGAGTAATGGTGGGACGGTTCTTGGGGGGTGTCTTTCACATGCTGGGTGGGAGCTACGGGAAGCCCAAGGTGGCCAGTTTGTCTCCCTTCTTTCCAGTTAGAATGGTGTTTTTTTTATTTTTTATTTTTTTTTATTTTATTATTTATTTGAGAGTGACAGACAGAGAGAGAAAGAGGCAGAGAGAGAGAGAGAGAATGGGTGTGCCAGGGCCTCCAGCCGCTGCAAACGAACTCCAGACGCGTGCGCCCCCTTGTGCATCTGGCTAACGTGGGTCCTGGGGAATCGGGCCTCGAACCGGGGTCCTCAGGCTTCACAGGCAAGCGCTTAACCGCTAAGCCGTCTCTCCAGCCCCACTTTAGTCATTCTTGTCCCTCGCTCAGAGCGATCCTCTTAGACTCCAGCCAGATCCTATCATTCTGCTTAAAGCCTTCCAGTGGCTTCCAGGAGTCCTGAAAGAGGTCCTGTGAGCTCCTGCCCTTATTGCCTGACTTCCCTCACCATTTTCTCCTCACCGATGTCGCCCCAGCTACACTAGGTGCCCCTAACTCAGAAGCCTCTTCTCAGTGTCTCTCCTGCAGCCCCACCTTCTTGCTATCTCCTTTCCTTCCTTGATTTTCTTGTTCATTCTCCCACTTCCCACCACCGAGATGCGGGTTCTGTGATGACGGGGCGTTTTGTTGGGTTCACTCATTTCTGTGTCTCCGTATCCTCTGTGCCTAGAACACTGCTTCACATGGTTGAGGGCATGATGGATGAACGTGGCTCTGGGGGGTGGATATGGGAAGACATCCTATCCTTAACGCTCCACCCTTTATATCTAGCTTTGAAGTCAAGATTGTGCTTATAGCTCATGAGGAGGAAATATTCCTGGGAGAGGGAGACCACATGGGAAAGGGTCGGGACTGAGCTGGAATCCGTTGCAGAGGCCATTTGGTTCATCCCCTGAGCTGTGTGTGTGTGTGAGAAAAAGTTGAGGATGGTTAGGTGACTTGCCTCAGTTGATCTTGTCTACATTAGTATGGCATATTTGTTACCCTGAGGAGGCCACTTTGCCCACACTTGGTTCAGATTTCCTTTTCTGTTTTAGGATTCTATCTAGGATACCACATTACATGGAGTTGTCATGTCTGTCCTCTTGGGTCCCTCTTGGCTGAGATAGTTTCTCAGTCTTTCCTTGTTTTGGATGATCTTGATAGTTTTTTTTTTTTTTTTTTTCTCTCTAGAAAGAGAGAGAGTGAGAGAGAGAATAGGCATGCCAGGGCCTCCAGCCACTGCAAACGAATTCCAGATGCATGCACCCCCTTGTGCATCTGGCTTACGTGGGTCCTGCAGAGTCTAACCGGGATCCTTTGGCTTTGCAGGCAAACACCTTAACCGCTAAGCCATCTCTCCAGCCCATAACCTTGACAGTTTTGCAGAATATTGGTCCTCAAAGTAGAGTAGACTTTGCTCCTATGAGGGCTTAGCTGATTTTTTTTTTCTTTCTCTCTCTCTTCATTAGATGGAGTTTTAGGTTTTTGAAAGGAGATCCTGGAGGTAATCAGTTGCTTGTTTAAAATTTTGACTTATAACCAGGATACAATGAGAAGATTCTTGTCTTTCTCATTACCCATTAGCCTAGGCTATTCCCTGGTGGCCCCCTTCTTGTACAGATGGTCCCTGTTAGGTAAGGACAGAACCTATCACTGTTATGCATATATCATACACACCCCTCCCCTATTTTTTTTTTTTCAAGGTAGGGTCTCATTGTAGCCCAGGCTGACCTGGAATTCATTATGTCATCTCAGGGTGGCCTCGAACTCACAGTGATCCTCCTACCTCTGCCTCCCGAGTGCTGGGATTAAAGGTGTGCGCCACCACACCCGGCTCCCTCCCCTATTTTTATTAAAAATAAGTATCAAATACAGGGTTCTGCATCTTACCTTTACTTTTTTTTTAACAACTTAAATTTTTTTGTCTTTATTTGAGAGGGACAGACAGAGAGAGAAAGAGGGAGAGAGAATGGGTGTGCCAGGGCCTCCAGCCACTGCAAATGAACTCCAGATGCGTGTGCCACCTTGTGCATCTGGCTTACATGGGTCCTGGGGAATCGAGCCTCGAACCGAGGTCCTTAGGCTAACCGCTAAGCCATCTCTCCAGCCCCTTGCCTTTTACTTTTAACTTAGAAATATATTGGGGTGAGCTTCATATACCAGTGTCCTCATTCTTTTTTTTTTTTGGTTTTTTTGAGGTAGGGTCTCACTCTAGCCCAGGCTGACCTGGAATTCACTATGTAGTCTCAGAGTTGCCTTGAACTCATGGCGATCCTCCCACCTCTGCCTCCCCAGTGCTGGGATTAAAGGCGTGCGCCACCACGCCCGGCTTTTTGTATAGCTGTGTACTTTCCCATTGTATGAACTGCTGTTTCAAAAATGGAAGTTATCTTGGGAGGTAGAGGCAGAGTGACAGGAGTTCAGTACTGTTGGCTACCTAGTGAGTTCAAGGCCAGTCTGGGCTATTTCAGACCTTAAAACTAATCAATGAACGAATCAATACAACAACGAAAGGCATACTTATAAAGTATTATTGGTACTCGGCAGATGTCTGATCTTCAGAAAAGCAGGTTTTTGTTTGTTTGGGGGCAGAGTCTCACTGTAGCTTAGGCTGACCTGGAACTCTGTGGCCCTTGAATTCACGGCAGCCCTCCTCCCTCAGCCTCCCAAGTGCTGGAATTAAAGGCATGCGCTACCATTCCTGGCTTGAAAGACAGTCTTCAGATGGAAACTGACTGAGGCAGAACCTTCCTGGGACATGCTAACATTTCATGATGACAACTTTAGATATGATCCTTCAGTGGCTGAAGTGTGCCAGAAGTCTTGGCACAAGTGTGTAGGGAGAAGCACTACGGTGCCTTGCCAGCTTTAAGCCAGAAGGGTCATTCAGTCTTCTCATTTCTGTTACCCCTTGGGACTGTTTTGGATCTAGAAATTAAAAAGTGCGGGATGTCTGCTTCAGTCGTAGTTGTCTAACTTTGGTCCTGGGAGGGCAGAAGTGGAAGGGGAGGGAGGCCACACAAGAGTCTCCTTACAGGAAACTCGACAGACCTGAGGGGCCTGACTTGGGCTTTGGCCCTGGAGTGGGCAGGAAGGATTGGATTAGGAGAAACATTTCACACATCTTGAATACAGGAACGATGAGCCGGATATGGAGGCTGCCTGGATATAATTGATGAAAGGGAGGGGCTGAGCCGATAGTTTCGGAAGTAGAGCTTATTTTTAGACGATGGTTTTTAGTACACCCTGAATTTCAGAGATGTGAAGCCATGTGGCTGCGGGGAGTTGAAGCTGAGCTGGGAATGACAGCCACCAAGAGGAGATGCAGCCATGGTCTGGTCCAACAGCGCCTATCTCGAGCCGGCATAGTGGCGCACGCCTTTAATCCCAGCTCTGGGGAGGCAGAGGCCGGAAGATCGCCATGAGTTCGAGGCCACCCTGGGACTACATGGTGAATTCCAGGTCAGCCTGGGCTAGAGTGAGACCCTACCTTGAGAAAACAAAACAAAACAAAACAAAAAATAGTGCCTTATCTCCATGACCTCGACGACACCACCCTGACATTGGTGAACTGCGGCTGCTTAATTGCGTCCTTCCTTTTCAGATTGCTTTGTGGTGCTGAGTGACTCATTCAGCCAAAGCCAGAGTCTGAAATATTAATAGGTGGAGAGGAAAGATGCCAAAGGGAGTACCCTGACCCCGAGGCATGCACCGCACACAGCCTGTGGGTCCCAAAACTTCTGTTTCCTTCTTGGTACCCTGAACCGCTTTTGAGGTCCCAGAACAGCACTTGGGACGTTGTCTGTGTCCCTCCAACTTCTCCAGGCCAGTGCTCAGGGGTTAGGACAGAGTGTCTGGAATTGGATTTGTTTCAATTGCAATCTACTTTTAGGGCAACCAGCAAAATAAAACCACTTCATTCTGACATGTGAATATGGACTAGTAATAGAATAATTAGCAATGCAATATCAAAATGTTATGATTGTTCAATTAAAATTTTTTTTTAAATTTATTTGAGAGAGTGAGGTAGAGAGGAGAGAGAAAGGGGATGGGCATGTCAGGGCCTCCAGCCACTGCAAAAGGACTCCAGATGCATGCGCCACCTTGTGCATCTGGTTTACGTGGGTCTTGGGGGAATCGAACAGAGGTCCTTTGGCTTTGCAGGCAAACGCCTTAACCACTAAGCCATCTCTCCAGTCCTTGTTCAATATTTTTGTTCTTGTTTTTCTCCCTTCCTGCCTTCCTTCCCCCTTCTCCCACTCCTTTCTTTAGTTTGAGATGGGATTCACTTAGTAGCCCAGGCTGGCCTAGAGCTCACTATATAGCACCAGTGACAATCCTCCTGCTTCAGCCTCCCTAGTGCGAAGATGACAGGCATGAGCCATCACATTCAGCTGCCTAATGTTTCATATCAGGTGTCTGTCATGTCCATTGAGCCCTTTCAGTATTTATTATACTCAACGTCTCTGAGGCTGACAGACCAGAAATCAGACTGGTGTGGTCAGAATTGAGGCACTCTCTTTGCGCTGATCCCTGCCGGGGCTCTCCAGCCCTGAATTCCACAGCCCAGGTAATTAGGAAGTGTTGTTTATGAATTCATGTGGCTTTTAAGCAGAGCCCTAAGGGAGGCCTCTGACCTCAAATTCCTGCCAGACACTGTGGCTATTAACAATCTCTACCAGGAGTGGCGGGGCTGTGCAGATCACAGCAGTCCTGGGTCTAGGATGATATGGGGACTTATCAGGCCCCAGGCAGCCATCCCCCGCCCCCTGGGCATTTGCCAACTGGGGGATCCCTGTGGACCTGCTTCTGGTCAACAGGATTCACTACCTCATGTCACTTTGTCAGCTTTTCTCTTGTTCGTCTGTGAAATGAGGTGCTTGTTTAAAAGCACTTCTAGCTCTAAGGTTCTGCATTTCCATTATGTTTTGGAAATGTTATTTTATTTTATTTTTATTTTTATTTTTTGGTTTTTCAAGGTAGGGTCTCACTCTGGCCCAGGCTGACCTGGAATTCACTATGTAATCTCAGGGTGGCCTCGAACTCACGGCGATCCTCCTACCTCTGCCTCCCGAGTGCTGGGATTAAAGGCGTGCGCCACCACGCCCGGCTTGGAAATGGTATTTTATACCAAGAAAAAAAAAAAAAATGCCGGAAGGCTTCAGTGTGTATGTGATAAGGTTGAGGGGAAGTAGAAAGTAACTTTTGCTCTGGGTTTTGTTTTCCCTGCCTCAGGTAGTGTTTTTTGTGGAAGAGGGTTTGACCAGCAGTGGAACAATTCTTTCCTAGCACATTCATTGTTGTAGGCTTAGGTGCTGGCTTGGAAATCTCTTGGTGGGCCCTTGTTAAAACTAGACAGGGCCCGGGCGTGGTGGCGCACACCTTTAATCCCAGCACAGGGGAGGCAGAGGTAGGAGGCTTGCCGTGATTTCGAGGTCACCCTGAGACTACATAGTGAACTCTAGGTCAGCCTGGGTCAGAGTTAGACCCTACCTCGAAAAACAACAACAACAAAAAACTAGAAAGGGGGCTGGAGAGATGGCTTAGTGGTTAAGGCACTTGCTTGCAAAGCCTAAGGACCCAGGTTTCATTCCCTAGTACCCACATAAAGCCAGATGCACAAGGTGGCACATGCATCTGATGCATTCATTCTTTCTCTCTCTCTATCTGCCTCTCTCTCTCTCTCTCTCTTTGAAATAAATACAATATTAAGAAAAAACTAAAAAGGAAGCCAAGGCACAGTGACACATGCCTGTAATTTTAGCACTTGGGAGGCTGAGGCAGGAGGAGCAAAAGTTCAAGGTCATCCTCAGCTATTTGAGACTGTGTGTTAAAAACAAAGCACCAAACCGGGCATGGTGGCCTTTAATCCCAGCACTCAGGAGGCAGAGGTAGGAGGATCGCCATGAGTTCGAGGCCACCCTGAGACTACATAGTAAATTCCAGGTCAGTCTGGGCTAGAGTGAGGCCCTACTTCAAAAAACAATGCTAAAACAAAACAAAACAAAACAAAAAAACCCACAAAGCACCGAACGAAATAGAGAAGAGGCTTTGCTGGTGTCAGCAGGCAGCAGCCTGGGCTGGCTTCCTGGTCACTTCTGATCTAGGTTTCTTGGTCTTTCTGGACCTGGGAGGGATCTTCCTGCCAAGGGAGTTGTGTGTAGGGGATGGGGCCCAGTTAACTCCACAAGCTCCCATTGCAGCTTGGCAGTGAGAAGGTTACCTGCGTCTGAGAGGAATGTCTGCACCGTGGGCCCATCCCTGGGGTGTGAGATTGGTGACATCTAGCAGTCATCCACTGTGGGGACAAGGGGCCTGTGTTTAGGTTCGAGGTTCTGGTTGGCGGAAACCACTGTTCTCACACCTTGGTTCCTAAAACCTTCCCTTCCCTCACTTTCTAGCATTTTGGGGCCTGTCCCTTTCTCTTCTTCTCTGTCCCGCCTGCCAGTCTTATGCCAACGGGTGTCTTCCGTTTCTAACGTCACCTAAAGGTGACAGCGCTGCCTCCTCACCCACCCGCCCCCGTCGTGTTCGTCTGCTCTGCACTTTATGCTGTCTATGGATTTTCACTGCCCGTGACAATGGAGAAGCACTGTTAAAACTGACCACTTAGGGAACCTACTGCAGTTTCAAGATGTCTTTCCCCTCTATTTTTGGTACTTCTCTTTTCCTTCTTACAGTTTATTTTTCCAGTATTATGGAGGCATTGTTGGAAAGTATAGAAAGATAAATACTATATATTGATATTACACAGTGTGATGCTTTGATATGTGTATACATTGTGAAATTATTACCGCAAGCACATTTATCATGTCACATAGTCCATCTTTTAATTTAAAATTTTTAAAAAAAATTTTTTTATTTATTTGAGAGCGACAGACAGAGAGAATGGGGCAGATAAAGAGAGAATGGGCACGCCAGGGCCTCCAGCCACTGCAAACGAACTCCAGATGTGTGTGCCCCCTTTTGCATCTGGCTAACCTGGGTCCTGGGGAATTGAGCCTCAAACCGGGGTCCTTCGGCTTCACAGGCAAGCGCTTAACCACTAAGCCATCTCTCCAGACCCTCTTTCTTTCTTTTTTGAGGTTTTTTTTTTTTGTTTGTTTGTTTTTTGAGGTAGGTCTCACTCTAGCCCAGGCTGACCTGGAATTCACTATGGAGTCTCAGGGTGGCCTCGAACTCACGGCAATCCTCCTACCTTTGCCTCCCGAGTACTGGCTCTTTTTTGAGTTTTTTTGTGGTAGGGTCTTACTCTGGCTCAGGCTGACCTGGAATTCACTATATAGTCTAAGGGCGGCCTTGAACTCGATTCACTATATAGTCTAAGTGTGGCCCTGGACTCACAGCGATCCTCCTACCTCTGCCTCCCGAGTGCTGGATTGCACCGCCACACCCGGCTTTTCTTTTCTTTTTTAAACTTTTTTTAATTTTTTATTTCGAGGTAGGGTCTCACTCTAGCCCAGGCTGACCTGGAACTCACTATGTAGTCTCAGGGCGGCCTCGAACTCACGGTGGTTCTCCCACCTCTGCCTCCCGAGTGCTGGGATTAAAGGCGTGCGCCACCACGCCCGGCTTCTTTTTTAAACTATTTATTGACAACTTCCATAACTACAGACAAAATACCAAGATCATAATCCCCTCCTGTTACCCCTCCCCCCCACTGAATCCCTTCTTTCCAACTACTCTCCTGTTTTGCTGTCATTATATTTTCCCTCCTATTGTGAAGGTCTTGTGTAGGTAGTGTCAGCCACTGTGAAGTCATGAATATCAAGGCCGCTTTGTGGCTGGAAGAGTGTTATAAGCAGTCCTGCGCTTCCTCTGGCTCTTACATTCTTTCTGTCGGCTCTTCCACAACGGACTCTGAGCCTCGGAGGGTGTGGTAGAGATGTCTCACTGAGTGCTGGACACTCCACTGTCCTTCCTTCTCAGCACGTTGGTGAGTTTTGAGTCACCCTGAGCCATCTCTCTAGCCCTAAAAGTTTTTTTTTTTTTTTTTTCTTCTTCTTTCCCAAAGAAATAGGGACTTTGACCCGTAACCTCCTGCCTTCTCATGGGCAGGAGGCCTTCATAATCTCGCCTACCAGGTGATGATACAGTTTTTCCTATCTGACCTGTGAGTAGATACAGGGTCTTAACCCAACAGTGTGTTCTAATTTAAGGGGTGGACTGGCTCTAGATTTTGAGGAGATAGTATTCTGTCTGACCAATCTGCTTTAGGACTTTCATGTTTTATATGTACATGAAACTGCTCTCTTCTTTTTCTTTCTTTTTGTCACTTTGTTTTTTTGGTTTTTCGAGGTAGGGTCTAACTTGAGCCCAGGCTGACCTGGAGTTTGCTATGTAGTCTCAAACTGGCCTTGACTTGTGGCAATCCTCCTACCTCTGCCTCCTGAGTGCTGGGATTAAAGGTGTGTGCCACCAAGCCTGGCTTTTTTTTTTTTGTGTGTGTGACTTTATTTTATTTTATTATTTTTTATGTTGATGTTCTTTATTTTATTTTATTTTTATTAACAACTTCCATGATTGTAAACAATATCCCATGGTAAAGCCCCCCCCCCACTTTCCCCTTTGAAACTCCATTCTCCATCATACCCCCTCCCCCTCTCAATCAGTCTCTCTTTTATTTTGATGTCATGATCTTTTCCTCCTATTATGATGGTCTTGTGTAGGTAGTGTCAGGCACTGTGAGGTCATGGATATTCAGGCCATTTTGTGTCTGGGGGGGGGGATTTTTTGTCACTTTTTTTAAGATTTAGCTCATTATTATTATTATTATTATTCAATTTTTTTCTTTATTATTAACTTCCATGATTATAAAAAATATTCCATGGTGATACCCTCCCTCCCCCCCCTTTTTTTTTTGTCACTTTCGAATGCTCTGAGGGTGAAGGAGCCTTCTTCTTCCTCAGTGAGGCAGGATTTGCTGAGTTACGTGGGAAAGAGATGGAGCCCACATGAGGATAGCAGAAGTGTGCATGCTTGGTAGTTGCGTCCGAAACTGCTGGCCTCAGCAAACGAACTTTAACCTGAAATTAGTATTTGGGCCCCCTTCAGCCTCAGGCCCCTGATACGGAAGAAAGGACGCAATCCCGACCCCTTAGCTCCTTTTGCTACTCACAGATGGCATCAGTGATGTTTATATAGGAACTAACTGGAGCGTCTTTATCTTGCTTTGAAGGGCTCAATATATGCACTAGTGGAAGTGCTGCCTCGTGTGAAGAGTGTCTGTTAATTGACCCAAAATGTGCCTGGTGCTCCAAGGAGGTATGTAGGCAGGGGAGGGAAGAGGGAGTAGGTTGGGTTGGGAGAGGGACCACTGTGCACAAATTCATGTAAGTTGTCTGTCTCTTTCTGTCTCATTTCCTGACTGCTCCATCCCCCTTGTCTTCTTCCTTCTCTGCCCCCGCCCCTTGCCAGGCAAGCACTTCAACCCCGAACCAGATCCTCGGCCTTGTTTTAGTTTTAATTTTATTTTTTTTTTAATTTTTTTTTATTTTTGGTTTTTCGAGGTAGGGTCTCACTCTAGCCCAGGCTGACCTGGAATTCACTATGGAGTCTCAGGGTGGCCTCGAACTCACGGCGATGCTCCTACCTCTGCCTCCCGAGTACTGGAGTACTGTGATTAAAGGCGTGCGCCACCACGCCCGGCTCTAGTTTTAATTTTAAAACAGGGTTTCCCGTTGCTCAGGCTGTCCTTGAACTCACTCTGCAGTCTTGGACTTGAGAGTTTTCTGCCTTAGCCCTTGAGATTACAGGCCTGTACCACCTGTGATTCCTTCTTTGCTTGCCTTATTTTTTTTAATTTTAATTTTAATTTTAATTTTTTTTCTTGGTTTTTCGAGGTAGGGTTTCACTCTAGTCCAGGCTGGAATTCACTCTGTACTGTCAGGGTGTCCTTGAACTCATGGCTATCCTCCTACCTGAGCCTTCCGAGTGCTGGGATTAAAGGCGTGAGCCACCATGCCCGGCTCTTTGCTTGCCTTATTTGTGTGCAGTGGCGGGGCCTTGAACCAGAGGCCAGGCAAGTGCTTTATCACTGGGTCTCTTAGTGGGTGTTACTTTCTTTTGTAGTGTTGGGGATCGACCCAGGGCCTCGCTCAACCACTGAGCTACATCCTCAGTCTACACATCTGATCTTCCATTAGTGTTGAGTGTTAACCATGTTTTGGGGAAGCAAACATTTCCTCCCTTTTGTGTAAGAACCAATTAGGATTCTGCTATAGTTTCCTAATCTCTGAGTAAGAATTCTGAGAACGACCTGAGCTGGTTGTGTAACAATTAAGAGCAAGTCTTGGGCGGGTGGTATCCATTTAGATTCATGATTCTTCTTTAAAGGAAGTAAGAAAATAGCTTATTATGATCCAACTATGACTGAGTGTGGTCTGGAAACATGAACTCAAGTTACCCCGAATGGCATGTTGTGCCGTGGACAATGAAGTTTTTTTACATGAATTTTTTTTGTTTGAATTTCATTTTTACCTATTTGCATGTGTTTGCGCGTATGTGTGCGTGCGGGCACACGAGTATACACAGGTAGAGGTCAAAGGACAACTTTCAAGTCCGTCCTCACCATTCCATCTCAGTTTTGAGGTAGAGTTTCTCGATCTCACCAAGAACTTTTCACCAAGGAAATTCTTCTGTCTCCACCTCCTACATCACCATGAATTTGCTGCGACTGCCACCGCCTCTGGCTTTTTTTTGTTGTCTTTCGAGGCAGGGTCTCACTCTAGTTCAGGGTGACCCTGAATTCACTATGTAGTCTCTGGGTGGCCTCGAACTCACAGCGATCCTCCTACCTCTGCCTTCCGAGTGCTAAGATTAAAGGCGTGCGCCACCACGCCCTGGAGCGCCTCTGGCTTTTCACGTGGGGTCTGAGGCTTGAGTGACGAACACTTTATCCCCCAAGCCACCGCCCAATCCTTACACAGGCGCGCCAGGGCCTCCAGCCGCTGCAGATGAACTCCAGACGCATGCGCCACCCTGTGCATCTGGCTCGCGTGGGTCCTGGGGAAATCAAACCTGAGTCCTTTGGCTTTGCAGGCAAGAGTCTTAACCGACTAAGCAGTCTCTCCAGCCCCCTGCCCTCTTTTTTTTTTTTAGGTTTTAGTTATTATAGCATTCTTGGTTTTAGGGTTCATAGAACCCACATTCTAAGAATCACATTGCTAAGCTCTGTGATACCTTGAGAAGTCTTCCTATGCATTTTGGGGTTAGGTCAGATATAAAAGGCCAACGGCTAGTAAAGGGTAATTTTGACTCTCAGCCTACATTATGGCTCCTAACATTCTTCTGTTCTATCCAGGTTGCAGGATTTTTTTGTTTTTAATAAAAATTCAGGTTCTCCAGAAAATTGTAGGGAACAGTGGCCTGTTGGTGGATGACTGTCATTTTAGGGTGGCTTATTTGGTAATGCACACTTGATAATTGGCCTTCACAGAATGATCCTGATTAAGAATTATGGCTGTAGGGCTGGAGAGATGGCTTAGCGGTTAAGGTGTTTGCCTGCAAAGCCAAAGGACCTCTGTTCAATTCCCCAGAACCCATGCAAACCAGATGTACAAGGGGGCACATGCATCTGGAGTTCGTTTACAGTGGCTGGAGGCCGTGGCACACCCATTCTCTCCCTCTCTCTCTTCTTCCTCTTTCTCAAATAAATAAATAAAAATAGAACTATAAAAATGTTTAAAAAAGGGCTGGAGAGATGGCTTAGCGGTTAAGTGCTTGCCTGTGAAGCCTAAGGACCCCGGTTCGAGGCTCGATTCCCCAGGACCCACGTTAGCCAGGTGCACAAGGGGGCGCACGCGTCTGGAGTTCGTTTGCAGTGGCTGGAGGCCCTGACGTGCCCATTCTCTGTCTCTCTCCCCCTCTTTCTCTCTCTGTCTGTCGCTCTCAAATAAATAAATAAAAAATAAAAAAATAAAACAATTATGGCTGTAGCTTAGGTGGTAGCAAGCACACTCCTGGAGTCACAGCACTGAGGCTTAGGCTGCAGGATCTTGAGTTGGGAGGTCTCCTTTTAAAAAGCAAAACAAGTAAACAAAATAACAAAAGAAGGACCCCCAGTGAAGGAGGATAAATATGGGTCCTGTTGGGCATGTATCAATACTTAGTAGGCTAGTCAGGCAATGATCCCTCCTTCCTTCCCTCTCCCTTCCTTCTTTTTTTCCTTTCTTTCTCATGTCAAAAGATTTGCTGCTTTACATACTTTTCAAACAAACGTGAGGGCTGGGGAGACGGCCTAGCGGTTAAGGCACTTGCCTGCAAAGCCAAAGGATCCCGGTTCGATTCTCCAGGACCCATGTAAGACAGATGCACGAGGGGATGCATGCATCCGGAGAGCGTTTGCAATGGCTGGAGGCCCTGTCGTGCCATTCTGTCTCTTTTCTCTCTCACTCTCTGCCTTTCACTCTCAAATAAATACAGTAAATATATAAAAAAAAAAAAAAAAGAGAGAGAGAGAGAGAGAGAAAGAACAAGCTCATCACTAATAAGTTGACAAAAATTCCCAATTGAAATGTCTACTTCAATAAAACAAACATGATACGTGGTGTTAATAAAAATATGACATCATGCTGGGCGTGGTGGCGCACGCCTTTAATCCCAGCACTCGGGAGGCAGAGGTAGGAGGATCACCATGAGTTCGAGGCCACCCTGAGGCTATATAGTAAATTCCAGGTCACCCTGAGCTAGAGTGAGACCCTACCTCGAAAAACCAAAAAAAAAAAAAAAAGAAAAAAAGACATCATTTGCCGGGCATGGTGGGCCTTTAGTCCCAGCCGAGGTAGGAGGATTACTGTGAGTTCAAGGCCACCCTGAGAATATATAATTAATTCCATGTCAGCTTGTGCTAGAGCGATACCCTATCTCGAAAAACCAAAAATTAAAAAAATAAAAATATGACATCAAATACACTAGAATGTGTTTAGCACTGGAATAGCTACCTTGACATTAAATGTGCTATTCAAAGGGGAAACATAAAATATATAAGTATATTATATCTTACATTTTGGTACTTTAAGAACACTTGGCATGAGCCACCAAGACCTGTGGCCCTTATAGCCTGTTATTGTGCATTTTCATACTTTATTTATTTATTTATTTATTTAAGAGTAAAAGACAGAGAGAGAGAGAGAATGGGCATGCCAGGGCCTCCAGCCGCTTCAAACGAACTCCAGATATATGTGCCACCTTGTATTTTCACACTTCTTGCCAACTAAATCAGCATTTTTTTGGGGGGGGGCAGAGTTTATATCTCACCTCTGCCATGGTTTACTCTTTCTTTATTTTTTCTTTTGAGATAGGGTCTCACTCGGTAGCCCAGGGTAGCCTGGACTTCATTATGTAGCCCATGATGGCCTCAAACTCATGGCAATCCTCTTATCTTTGTCTCCCCCAAATGCTTGGGAGTGTAGGAGTTACCCACTTACTCTTTTTATTTCCTGAAATTTATTTATTTATGGGAGAGACACTGAGAAAGGCAGACTGAAAGAGAGTGAATATGGGCACACTATAGGGTCTCCTGCCACTGCAAAAGAACTTCAGACACATGCATCACTTTGCGTATCTGGCTTTATGTGGGTACTGAGGAACTGAACCCAGGCTTTCAGGCTTTGCAAGCGCCTTTAACCAATGAACAATCTCTCCAGACCCTCCCCCCCCCCAGTTACTCTAAATTTCTTGATATAAAAACTGAAGGCAGCCGGGCGTGGTGGCGCATGCCTTTAATCTCAGCACTCGGGAGGCAGAGGTAGGAGTTTCGCTATGAGTTCAAGGCCACCCTGAGACGACATAGTGAATTCCAGGTCAGCCTGGGCTAGAGTGAGACCCTACCTCGAAATAAAAAGTGAAGGCATTATTTTCCCCATCCAGAATTATTATTATTATTACTATTATTATTATTATTATTATTTTTGAGATAGGGTCTCACTAGCTCAAGCTGACCTGGAATTCACTATGTCGTCTCAGGGTGGCCTCGAACTCACAGCAAGCCTCCTACCTCTGCCTCCCGAGTGCTGGTATTAAAGGCGTGCACCACCACTCCCTGCTTCCCCATCCAGCATTATTAGTGAGATGTCCCTGAGGTCAGGGCCTGGGAGGGTTTGTGGATGGAACTGCTAATTAACTGAGACTTCTCAATGACTTGGTGACTTGTTCAGTAAACTGTTGCCGTTACCCGTGAATGTCTCCTGGTGAAATGGGATCTGAGAGCCGGGCTCTGTTGCTCTTTCTTTGTGTTCGTGTTTTTCTTGTGTGTATGTCATGTGGCGTGTGTGCTGTATGTATGTTTATGTGTCCTTGCTGCACCCCAAACACTCAACTGTGGTTATGGGGGTGCTGCACTGCGGTGGCTGGAGTAGAACACGGGGTCCCACGCCATCGCTCTGCCCCTGGTTCTTGTTTGAGCAGGAGTCTCTTATTTATTTATTTATTTATTCAATTTTTGTTGTTGTTGTTGTTGTTGTTTTGCGAGGTAGGGTCTCACTCTAGCTCAGGCTGACCTGGAATTCACTATGTAGCCTCAGGGTGGCCTCGAACTCATGGTGATCCTCCTACCTCTGCCTCCCCAGTGCTGGGGTTAAAGGCGTGCGCCACTACGCCTGGCTTATTCAAATTTTTATTAACAACTTCCATGATTATAAACAATATCGCATGGTCATACCCTCCCTCCCCCTACTTTCCCCTTTGAAACTCCATTCTCCATCATATCCCCTACTCCTCTCAATCAGTCTCTCTTTTATTCTGATGTCATGATCTTTTCCTCCTATTATGAGGGTCTTGTGTAGGTAGTGTCAAACACTGAGATCATGGATATCCAGGCCATTTTGTGTCTGGAGGAGCACGTTGTAAGGAGTCCTACCCTTCCTTTGGCTCTTACATTCTTTCTGCCACCTCTTCCGCATTAGACCCGAGCAGGAATCTCTTTACTGACACCGGAGCTTCCTGCTTCTCAGAGCCTGGGTGACTTCCCGGTCTCTGCTCCCTCTTTCAGGACTGGAGTTGCTGGTGCATGTGGCCACATCCACCTGTTTCTGAGTGTTCTGGAGATTCAAACTCAGCAGTCTCAGGCCTCTTCAGCCTTCATGCTTGCCCAGAAAGGACACTTAACCACTGAGCCATTTCTCCAGCCCCAGGGTCTGTTACTGACTTTCAGTTTTTCTCCTTCAGCACTTCCAAAAGTCTGATCTTCTGATACTAATGTTGAATAAGTTATTCTGTTTGTTTATTTATTTTCTGGGGTAGGGTCTCACTCTAGCCCAGGCTGACCTGGAATTCACTCTGTATTTTCAGGGTGGTCTTGAACTCATGGCGATCCTCCTACCTGTGCCTCCCGAGTACTGGGATTAAAGGCGTGTGCCACCACGCCTGGCTTTTTTTAAAATTAAAAAAAAATTATTTTTATTTATTTGAGAGAGAGAGGGAAAGAGGTTGGGAGAGGGGGAGAGAGAGAAACAGAGAGATCAGGCATGCCAGGGCCTCTAGCCACTGCAAACGAACTTTGAGACATGTGTGCCACCTTGTGCATCTGGCTTATGTGGGTCCTGTGAAATCAAACCTGGGTCTTTGGTTTTGCAGGCAAGCGCCTTGATCACTAAGCCATCTCTCCAGCCTGAGTTATTCTTTTTTTTAAATTTTTTTTTCAAATTTATTTATTTGAGAGAGAGAGAGAATGAGAATGGGTGCGGCAGGGCCTCCTGCCATTGCAAATGAACTCCAGACACACGCACCAACTTGTGCATCTGACTTTACGTGGGTACTGGGGAATCAAAATCAGGTCCTCAGGCTTTGCGGGCAAGCGCCTTAACTGCCGAGCCATCTCTCCAGCCCTGAATAAGTTATTCTGAGTGGCACATTGTTGGCCCACACAGGGATCCCTAGCTAGCCCACGGAACTCCCTGTTTGCTTGCACAGAGCCTCATTTTTTCTGGAGACCGACCTTTCTATAACCCCTGCACTGGAATGCAGCTTTCCACCTCTGGGGAGGTGAGCTGTCCCCAGGGCAGGGTTGTGTTTCAGGATGCTGGGGCAGGAGAGTTTGGGAATAGTTTTGATCTGGCCTGTGCCCCCCCCCCCCCACCCACCCCCCCCCCCCGCCCAAGTAGGGTCTCACTCTAGCTCAGGCTGACCTGGAATTCACTATGTAGTCTCAGGGTGGCCTTGAACTCACAGCAGTCCTCCTACCTCTGCCTCTCGAGTGCTGGGATTAAAGGCGTGCACCACCACGCCCGACTGGCCTGTGCCTTTTTAATGGTGTCTTAGTGGTTAAGGTGCTTGCCTGGCGATTCCCCAGGACCCATGTAAACCAGATGCACAGGGTGGAGTTCATTTGCAGTGGCTGGAGGCCCTGGCACACCCATTCTCTCTCTCTCCCAAATAAATAAATAAATAAATAAAATCTGTGCCTTGGGCCTGAGGGACTTAGGGGAGTTGTTAGGGTGAGACTCAGTGAGGTGATATGACTGTGGGCCGTACCTGGCTGCTGGGAAATCCCGAAGAAGCCCTGTACCAGGCAAGACCGCCACCGTGGAGCAGAAACCCTATGGGGAGCCCACTCAGGCCCATGGTGTTTGGAGGAGGGAAAGAGGTCAGGTGTGGAAGAACACTGGTAAGGTCTGAGCTGGGGAGCACCCTTGCCCTTGGGGGTGGGCTCCATAGGGGTGGAAGTGTGAGGAGGGAGACAGGTGAGAGGCCAGGGAGCAGGGAATATGGAGATGACAGTATATATATATTTCCCTTTGAGCTGGGGAAGAGATGAGGAAAAAAAAAAAAAAAAGACAAAAAGAAAAAGTCACTGTTTGGTCCAGCTCACAATACATTCATTAACAGAACTCCTCTTTGTGCTCAGGCTAAATGCACAGTGATCTTGATCTGTTGTGAATGCCTCATAGCATTTGTTCAGCTGGTTGAAGGCTGGCAGAGGGATGCCCCCAACTTTTCCTCCGTCTCTGAGACCGCTGCCAAGCTGGAGTGTGCCTTGCGTTGGTCCTGCCCCATATGCGGTGGAAGGGGCAGCTGCGGCCAGTTCCCCTGTGCCTGCTAGTCCACCTGCTCTCCTGACTAACTCTTTGTCTCTGCATCCACGCTTCAGGGGCAGCGGCGGGATGGCATTGATGCAAAGGCTGGCATGGTAGCAGACGAGAACCTGAATGCTCTGGCCTTGACGCAGACTACAAAGCTTCTGCGGGAGATGCTGTTGCATTGCTGGAGGGCCGGTTGCATTCTGTCTCTTTTCTCTCTCTCACTCTCTGCCTTTCACTCATCAAATATAGTAAATTTTAAAAAAAAAAAAAAAAGAGAGAGAGAGAGAGAAAGAACAAGCTCATCACTAATAAGTGACAAAATTCCCAATTGAAATGTCTACTTCAATAAACAAACATGATACGTGGTGTTAATAAAAATATGACATCATGCTGGGCGTGGTGGCGCACGTCTTTAATCCCAGCACTCAGGAGGCAGAGGTAGGAGGATCACCATGAGTTCGAGGCCACCCTGAGGCTATATAGTAAATTCCAGGTCACCTGAGCTAGAGTGAGACCCTACCTCGAAAAACCAAAAAAAAAAAAAAAAAAAAAAAAAAAAAAAAGACATTTGCCGGGCATGGTGGGCCTTTAGTCCCAGCCGAGGTAGGAAGGATTACTGTGAGTTCAAGGCCACCCTGAGAATATATAATTAATTCCATGTCAGCTTGTGCTAGAGCGATACCCTACCTCGAAAAACCAAAAATTAAAAAAATAAAAATATGACATCAAATACACTAGAATGTGTTTAGCACTGGAATAGCTACCTTGACATTAAATGTGCTATTCAAAGGGGAAACATAAAATATATAAATATATTATATCTTACATTTTGGTACTTTAAGAACACTTGGCATGAGCCACCAAGACCTGTGGCCCTTATAGCCTGTTATTGTGCATTTTCATACTTTATTTATTTATTTATTTATTTAAGAGTAAAAGACAGAGAGAGAGAGAGAGAGAATGGGCATGCCAGGGCCTCCAGCCGCTTCAAACGAACTCCAGATATATGTGCCACCTTGTATTTTCACACTTCTTGCCAACTAAATCAGCATTTTTTTTGGGGGGGGCAGAGTTTATATCTCACCTCTGCCATGGTTTACTCTTTCTTTATCTTTTCTTTTGAGATAGGGTCTCACTCGGTAGCCCAGGGTAGCCTGGACTTCATTATGTAGCCCATGATAGCCTCAAACTCATGGCAATCCTCTTATCTTTGTCTCCCCCAAATGCTTGGGAGTGTAGGAGTTACCCACTTACTCTTTTTATTTCCTGAAATTTATTTATTTATGGGAGAGACACTGAGAAAGGCAGACTGAAAGAGAGTGAATATGGGCACACTAGGGTCTCCTGCCACTGCAAAAGAACTTCAGACACATGCGTCACTTTGTGTATCTGGCTTTATGTGGGTACTGAGGAACTGAACCCAGGCTGTCAGGCTTTGCAAGCAAGTGCCTTTAACCAATGAACAATCTCTCCAGACCCTCCCCCCCTCCCCCAGTTACTCTAAATTTCTTGATATAAAAACTGAAGGCAGCCGGGCGTGGTGGCGCATGCCTTTAATCTCAGCACTTGGGAGGCAGAGGTAGGAGTTTCGCTATGAGTTCAAGGCCACCCTGAGACGACATAGTGAATTCCAGGTCAGCCTGGGCTAGAGTGAGACCCTACCTCGAAATAAAAAGTGAAGGCATTATTTTCCCCATCCAGAATTATTATTATTATTACTATTACTATTATTATTATTATTATTTTTGAGGTAGGGTCTCACTAGCTCAAGCTGACCTGGAATTCACTATGTCGTCTCAGGGTGGCCTCGAACTCACAGCAAGCCTCCTACCTCTGCCTCCCGAGTGCTGGTATTAAAGGCGTGCGCCACCACTCCCTGCTTCCCCATCCAGCATTATTAGTGAGATGTCCCTGAGGTCAGGGCATGGGAGGGTTTGTGGATGGAACTGCTAATTAATTGAGACTTCTCAATGACTTGGTGACTTGTTCAGTAAACTGCTGCCGTTACCCGTGAATGTCTCCTGGTGAAATGGGATCTGAGAGCCGGGCTCTGTTGCTCTTTCTTTGTGTTCGTGTTTTTCTTGTGTGTATGTCATGTGGCGTGTGTGCTGTATGTATGTTTATGTGTCCTTGCTGCACCCCAAACACTCAACTGTGGTTATGGGGGTGCTGGACTGCAGTGGCTGGAGTAGAACACGGGGTCCCACGCCATCGCTCTGCCCCTGGTTCTTGTTTGAGCAGGAGTCTCTTATTTATTTATTTATTTATTCAATTTTTGTTGTTGTTGTTGTTGTTGTTTTGCGAGGTAGGGTCTCACTCTAGCTCAGGCTGACCTGGAATTCACTATGTAGCCTCAGGGTGGCCTCGAACTCGTGGTGATCCTCCTACCTCTGCCTCCTCAGTGCTGGGGTTAAAGGTGTGCGCCACTACGCCCGGCTTATTCAAATTTTTATTAACAACTTCCATGATTATAAACAATATCGCATGGTCATGCCCTCCCTCCCCCCACTTTCCCCTTTGAAACTCCATTCTCCATCATATCCCCTACTCCTCTCAATCAGTCTCTCTTTTATTTTGATGTCATGATCTTTTCCTCCTCTTATGATGGTCTTGTGTAGGTAGTGTCAGGCACTGTGAGGTCATGGATATCCAGGCCATTTTGTGTCTGGAGGGAGCACGTTGTAAGGAGTCCTACCCTTCCTTTGACTCTTACATTCTTTCCGCCACCTCTTCCGCATTAGACCCGAGCAGGAGTCTCTTTACTGACACCGGAGCTTCCTGCTTCTCAGAGCCTGGGTGACTTCCCGGTCTCTGCTCCCTCTTTCAGTACTGGAGTTGCTGGTGCAAGTGGCCACATCCACCTGTTTCTGAGTGTTCTGGAGATTCAAACTCAGCAGTCTCAGGCCTCTTCAGCCTTCATGCTTGCCCAGAAAGGACGCTTAACCACTGAGCCATTTCTCCAGCCCCAGGGTCTGTTACTGACTCAGTTTTTCTCCTTCAGCACTTCCAAAAGTCTGATCTTCTGATACTGATGTTGAATAAGTTATTCTGTTTGTTTATTTATTTTCTGGGGTAGGGTCTCACTCTAGCCCAGGCTGACCTGGAATTCACTCTGTATTTTCAGGGTGGTCTTGAACTCATGGCGATCCTCCTACCTGTGCCTCCCGAGTACTGGGATTAAAGGCGTGTGCCACCACGCCTGGCTTTTTTTAAAATTAAAAAAAATTATTTTTATTTATTTGAGAGAGAGGGGGGAAGAGGTTGGGAGAGGGGGAGAGAGAGAGAAACAGAGAGATCAGGCATGCCAGGGCCTCTAGCCACTGCAAACGAACTTTGAGACATGTGTGCCACCTTGTGCATCTGGCTTATGTGGGTCCTGTGAAATCAAACCTGGGTCTTTGGTTTTGCAGGCAAGCGCCTTGATCACTAAGCCATCTCTCCAGCCTGAGTTATTCTTTTTTTAAATTTTTTTTTTCAAATTTATTTATTTGAGAGAGAGAGAGAATGAGAATGGGTGCGGCAGGGCCTCCTGCCACTGCAAATGAACTCCAGACACACGCACCAACTTGTGCATCTGACTTTACGTGGGTACTGGGGAATCAAAATCAGGTCCTCAGGCTTTGCGGGCAAGCGCCTTAACTGCCGAGCCATCTCTCCAGCCCTGAATAAGTTATTCTGAGTGGCACATTGTTGGCCCACACAGGGATCCCTAGCTATCCCACGGAACTCCCTGTTTGCTTGCACAGAGCCTCATTTTTGTCTGGAGACCGACCTTTCTATAACCCCTGCCCTGGAATGCAGCTTTCCACCTCGGGGGAGGTGAGCTGTCCCCAGGGCAGGGTTGTGTTTCAGGATGCTGGGGCAGGAGAGTTCGGGAATAGTTTTGATCTGGCCTGTGGCCCCCCCCCCCCCACCCCACCCCCCCCCCCGCCCAAGTAGGGTCTCACTCTAGCTCAGGCTGACCTGGAATTTACTATGTCGTCTCAGGGTGGCCTTGAACTCACAGCAGTCCTCCTATCTCTGCCTCCCAGTGCTGGGATTAAAGGCGTGAGCCACCACGCCCGACTGGCTTGTGCCTTTTTAATGGTGTTTTAGTGGTTAAGGCGCTTGCCTGGCGATTCCCCAGGACCCATATAAACCAGACGCACAGGGTGGAGTTCATTTGCAGTGGCTGGAGGCCCTGGCATACCCATTCTCTCTCTCTCTCTGCCTCTTTCTCTCTCTCTCTCCCAAATAAATAAATAAATCAAATCTGTACCTTGGGCCTGAGGGACTTAGGGGAGTTGTTAGGGTGAGACTCAGTGAGGTGATATGACTGTGGGCCGTACCAGGCTGCTGGGAAATCCCGAAGAAGCCCTGTACCAGGCAAGACCACCACCGTGGAGCAGAAACCCTATGGGGAGCCCACTGAAGCTCATGGTGTTTGGAGGAGGGAAAGAGGTCAGGTGTGGAAGAACACTGGTAAGGTCTGAGCTGGGGAAGCACCCTTGCCCTTGGGGGTGGGCTCCATAGGGGTGGAAGTGTGAGGAGGGAGACAGGTGAGAGGCCAGGGAGCAGGGAATATGGAGATGACAGTATATATATATTTCCCTTTGAGCTGGGGAAGAGATGAGGAAAAAAAAAAAAAAAAAGACAAAAAGAAAAAGTCACTGTTTGGTCCAGCTCACAATACATTCATTAACAGAACTCCTCTTTGTGCTCAGGCTAAATGCACAGTGATCTTGATCTGTTGTGAATGCCTCATAGCATTTGTTCAGCTGGTTGAAGGCTGGCAGAGGGATGCCCCCAACTTTTCCTCCGTCTCTGAGACCGCTGCCAAGCTGGAGTGTGCCTTGCGTTGGTCCTGCCCCATATGCGGTGGAAGGGGCAGCTGCGGCCAGTTCCCCTGTGCCTGCTAGTCCACCTGCTCTCCTGACTAACTCTTTGTCTCTGCACCACGCTTCAGGGGCAGCGGGCGGGATGGCATTGATGCAAAGGCTGGCATGGTACAGACGAGATCCTGAATGCTCTGGCCTTGACGCAGACTACAAAGCTCCCTTGAGTACTGGCCTTGACTGCAGGGGAAAGAGATTCAACCACCAAAATGTGTAGGGAGCTAAGAGTTAACTACGTGGGCTGGAGAGATGGCTTAGCGGTTAAGCACTTGCCTGTGAAGCCTAAGGACCCCGGTTTGAGGCTCGATTCCCCAGGACCCACGTTAGCCAGATGCACAAGGGAGCGCACGTGTCTGGAGTTCGTTTGCAGTGGCTGGAGGCCCTGGCGTGCCCATTCTATCTCTCTCTGCCTCATTCTCTCTCTGTCTGTCGCTCTCAAATAAATAAATGAAAGTAACAAAAAAATTAAAATAAAAGAAATATACTTATATGTGGATCTTAGCTACAGATGATTGGGCTTCTGTGCAAGAAGGAAAAAACTCAGTAGCAGAAGCCAGTAAGTTAAAAAGGAGATAGAAAGGGAAGAGAAAGAAAGGGAGGAGGGCTTTTATTAGGTTGGTATTGTATATATGTAAGTAGGAAGATTGAGATGCGAAGGGGATATGATGGAGAATGGAATTTCAAAGGGGAAAGTGTGGGGAGAGGGGACTACCTGGGATATTTTTTTATAAGCATGGAAAATATTAATAAAAATTGAGAAAAAAATAAACAAAACAAAACAAAAAAAATAAAAAAAATAAAAAGAAATATACTTTAAAAAAAAGAGTTAACTACGTGACAGCAGATAGCACACCTGGTTGTGTCTGCCACATGCCAGGTGACGGAGGACCGAGGACAGTGACTTTTTTTAAGTGTAGACACTGGTGTTGAGAAAAGCTTGCAATGTTCTATTTTGGTCGCCTCCTTTTCCTACCCTTGATCATTTCCCCGGTGTCTGAAAGCCAACAAGCAGGCTTCGGGCTCCTGTTTCCGCTCTGTTGTGGCTCTTGGCCACTTGCCTGTAACGTGGCCCCCTTGTGAGTCCTTTGGAGAGTTTGACAAGGGCGTTTCTGGAGCCCTCGGTACGTTACATGCTTGTTCATGTACCGGCAGCATCTGCCCCAGCTGCGCCGTGGCCGCTGGAAGCCCATCTTGAATCAGTTCCACTTATTCGGCGTTGAGATGTTTGCCCTCCCCCTTCCCTAGCAGTTTGGTCCTCTTACCTGTTTCTCTGTATCAAGACTGATAGGTGTCGGGCGTGCCTTTAATCCCAGCACTCGGAAGACAGAAGTAGGAGGATCGCCATGAGTTCGAGCCCAGCCTGAGACTACATAGTGAATTCTAGGTCAGCCTGAGCTAGAGTGAGACCCTGCCTCAAAAAACAAAAACAAAACAATAGAAAAGACTGATAGGTGGAGGGAAGGGCTCTGCATTGGAGGCAGCAAAGAATTACTGTTTAAGGTATGGAATCTGTGGTCCGAGGCAGTTTCCTGCTGTGGGATTCAGTAATGACCTTGGCGAAGGTGGAGGCATAGGCTGCATAGAGCATTGAAGTTGGTCCCAGAAAGCTGGGACCAGACAAACTCAAACTTCTTGGGTGAACTGAGTCATGTAGACCTCTGGAGTCCTCCTGCATACAGAAGAGGACGTGGGACCCGATGCACTCCCACCTTGGAATGGGCCGTGTCCTCACACCTGGCAGAGGGCTGGGTGTCAGGTATCTGGGATGTGAGGCACCAAGGACAATTAGACATCAGGCTATTCGTGAAGAAGACGTTTTCCATCATGAGTTTATACGGGTTTCTAATGAGGTGTCTGCATTCATTGATGCTGGAGCTTAGAGATGTGGAGATTGAGACATTTTTTCCTCCCTTCCTCCTTCCCTCTCTCCCTCCCTTCCTTTCTTCTTTCCTTCCTCTCTCCCTCCCTCCCTCCTCCCTCCCTTCCTTCCTTTCTTCTTTCTTTCAGCCTGCTGGCTTTTGATCTTGCCTCCAACTCCCAGGTGCTGGAAGTAGAGGCCTGGACCACCATACCTGGCTGAAACATTTTCATGACTTACGTTATTTGCCTACCTGGGAGGTCATAAGAAATCAGGTCAGCCACTGGTCTCTTCTGGTTTTGGTCTTTTCTCTTTTTATTTTTATTTTTAATTTTTTGTTGTTATTTTTATTTATTTATTTGAGAGCGACAGACAGAGAGAAAGGCAGATAGAGAGAGGGAGAGAGAATGGGCACGCCAGGGCCTCCAGCCACTGCAAACGAACTCCAGATGCGTGCGCCCCCTTGTGCATCTGGCTAACGTGGGTCCTGGGGAGTCGAGCCTCGAACCGGGGTCCTTAGGCTTCACAGGCAAGCGCTTAACCGCTAAGCCATCTCTCCAGCCCCTCTCTTTAAATATGCCTTTGTCCTTGTTCAGAACTAAAATATCTAGGAAGGAGCTCAGGAGAGAGGATTTTGGGCTTAGGGGTTAAGGTATGGCTATTTTTGGACCACACCATGGTCCACTCTTAGGGGTATACTACTGTTGAGTTCTTCCTCCCCTCTCCAAAGTTCTTGAGCCCTGCCATGCCCCCCAGAAGTGCTTTAGACTTGCCATGTTCAGTAGCGCCTCAACTGTTGGATCTATGGCCCTAGAGCTCTGGGGTAATGACAAGGTTTAATAAGCATAAGTAGAGATGTCTCATAGGTCATGGAGGGGCATCAGTGAAACCACTGGGCATGTGCCAGGTAGCACAAAGCTGGCTTGGTGGAAAGGAAGCCACTGACGCAAGGGTGATGAGACGGCCACCCACGAGAGTAGATCTGAATTTGGTCTGAGTGGCATTCTGTGGTCCTTGCTGTCTGTTAAGCCAGAGCTATTAATGGGACTCCCGCTATACTGAGTTGGTTGTCACTTACCGTCACTGCGGATTGCAGCTTTCATGGGGTTAATGGTGGCTCTGATGCTGGCTACAAGGGGACAGTGAGGCCGGGTGGCTTGGGGCTGAAGTGAGCTTTCCTGCCAACACCGTAGAGAGTGAAAGAGGCCGAGCTTTGGGGACGAGGGCTGCGCAAGTCCTCAGTCTCGGAGCTGGACTCTGGTCCTCAGTGGTCCTCAGTGGGTCCATCTTTCCTGCCAGAGGCGGCCCTGCTCCAGTCCTTTATTACGGGTGATAGTGTCCACCAAAAATTCCTGTTGAACAGGATGGTCTGGGCACCTGAGATGGTATCGGTGACCAGACAAAGTGAGCTGTCAAGGCTGCACAAGAGGAATCATCAGGCGGCTTCATTTTTTTTTCTTTTCAATTATTATTTAAAAAAAATTTTTTTTTGTTCATTTTTATTTACTTATTTGAGAGTGACAGAGAGAGAAAGAGGCAGAGAGAGAGAGAGAGAGAGAGAATGGACGCGCCAGGGCTTCCAGCCACTGCAAACGAACTCCAGACTCGTGTGCCCCCTTGTGCATCTGGCTAACGTGGGTCCTGGAGAATTGAGCCTCGAACCGGGGTCCTTAGGCTTCACTGGCAAACGCTTAACCACTAAGCCATCTCTCCAGCCCTTCAATTATTTTTTATTAACAACTTCCATGATTGTAAACAATATCCCATGGTAATGCCCTCCCTGGCTTCCTCCACTCCCCCCCCTCCTTTATTTTTGGTTGTTCGAGGTAGGGTTTCACTCTAGCTAAGGCTGACCTGGAATTCACTATGTAGTCCCAGGGTGGCCTCGAACTCATGGCGATCCACCTACCTCTGCCTCCCAAGTGCTGGGATTAAAGGCATGAGCCACCACGCCTGGCTTCCATTTTTAAGTTTATTATTGGCATACATGTTAATTATACATAATGAGTTTCATTATGGCATTTTCGTACATGTATATAATCTACTTCTATAATTTTGATCCCCCTCCATTACCTTCTCCCTCTCCCGCTTTTCCAAAATAGTCCCTCTTCTATTTTCAGTCTTTTTTTTTTTTTTTTTTTTTTTGTTGGTTTGTTTGGTTCTTTTTTCGTGACCCAGTGAATTTAATTAATGTTAATTGGAGCTGGGCATGGTGGAGCACACCTTTGATCCTAATACTTGAGAGGCAGAGGTTGGAGTTTGAGGCTAGCCTGGGATTACAGAGTGAATTCTAAGTCAGCCTGGGCTAAAAAAACAAACAAACAAACAAAAAACAGGGCTTCTTTTTATTTTTTAGAGAGAGGGAGAGAGAGAATTGGCGCGCCAGGGCCTCAGCCACTCTAATTGAACTCCAGACACCTGCGCCACCTAGTGGGCCTGTGCGACCTTGCGCTTGCGTCATGTTTGTGCGTCTGGCTTACGTGGGATCTGGAGAGTTAAACATGGGTCCTTGGGCTTTGTGGGCAAGCACCTTAACCGCTAAGCCATCTCTACAGCCCTGCTTAATCTTTATAATTGTTTATTGTGACCATATCTTTTGAAGGGATGTGGCATGTTTTTCTTGCAATTTAGGGATTCAAGTTTGCAACTCTTTAAGATAATGGTATTATAAATGATAGTGTAGTATATATCTGCTTGTAAACTTTCTTCTTTTTTCCATGATTTTCTTATGATAGACATCTAGGAGTACACTGCTGGGTCGGTGCACTTGATGGGCACATGCATGTGCATGCTGCCATGTGATTTTTATAAATAGCTGTGGTTTTTTCTGTTTCTTTCCTATCTTCTCTCTCTCTCTCTCTTTTTTTTTTTTAATTTATTTGCAAGCAGAGAGAGAGAGAAGAGAAGAGAGACAGACAGAGAGAGAGAGAATGGGTGTGCCAGGGCCTGTAGCCACTGCAAACAAACTCCAGACGCACGTGCCCCTTGTGCATCTGGCTTACGTGGGTCCTGGGGAATCGAACCAAGGTCCTTTGGCTTTGCAAGCAAATGCATTAACTGCTAAGCCATCCCTCCAGCTCCCTCTCTCTTTCTTTTTACAGTGCTGGGGATTTAATCTAGGGCCTTGTGCATGCTAGACAAGCACTGTTCACAGACTTACATGGCCAGTGAGTTTCTTTCACCTGTAATCATGTAGTCAGTAAAAAAAATTTTTTTTTTTTTTGAGTTAGGGTCTCACTCTAGCTGAGGCTGACCTAAAATTCACTATGTAGTCTCAGGGTGGCCTCAAACTCGTGATTGATCCTCTTCCCTCTTCCTCCCAAGTGCTGGGATTAAAGGTGTGTGCCACCATGCCCAGCATAAATAATGTTTAAGTAATAAAATTTTTAAAAACTTTTTATTTATTTACATATTTTCAAGCAGAGAGAGAATACGGAAATGTGAATGAATATGGGCACACCAGGGCCTCTTGCCACTGCAAACAAATTCCAGATGTATGTGCCACTTTTTGCTTTTGGCTTTATGTGGGTATTGGGGAATTGAACCTTGGCCATCAGGATTTGCAAGCAAGTAAGTGCCTTTAACCACTGAGCCATCTTCTCAACACCCAAACATTTTTCTTATAAACATAAAAAACATAGTTTACAAAATGCCTTGACATCCACCACCTCAGTCAGTCCTCTTATTCCTCACATGGCTTTTGGGCATGGATTATCACTGCATTTTCAGACGATGAAAATAGATAGCAGAGAGCTTCAGGCCAGTGGCCTGAGATGTTCTGGAGAGACCCTAACTGCCTCCTGCATTTGCCTCTGTTTCTCCTCCTAGTACTTTGGCGGCCCACGGTCAGTCAGCTCTCGGTGTGACTTGAAGGCAAACCTCATCCGAAATGGCTGTGGGGGTGAGATGGAGAGCCCGGCCAGCAGCACCCATATCCTGCGGAGCCTGCCCCTCAGCAGCAAGGGCTCTAGTGCCATGGGCTCCGATGTCATCCAGATGACGCCACAAGAGATCTCCGTGAACCTGCGGCCAGGTGAGTAGCTCTCAGGATGGGCTGGATGCTGTGTGCTCAGGAAAGCCCTTGGGGTGGGATATGTTACCATGGAAACTGGGTTAGGCCAGACTGAGGTCAGGGCAAGCAGATGCTAATGCGGATGTCAGGCTCAGACCAGGAAGCAGAGTACAAGGTCCCTGAGGATGGGGATGGGAGGAATGTCTTTGCTGTTTAAAAAAAAAACATATATATATATGAGAGAAAGAGAGAGAGAGAGAGAGAGACTGGGTATACCCAAGGGCCTTTAACCACTGCAAACGGACTCCAGATGTATGTGCCCCCTTGTGCATCTGGCTTATGTGGGTCCTGGGGAGTTGAACCTGGGTCTTTTAGCTTTGCAGACAAGTGTCTTAACTATTAAGCTATCCCTCCAGCCCAATTGTTGCTGTCTGTTTTTTTTTTTAATTTAATTATTTTATTTTATTTGCAAGCAGAGAGAGATGGAGAGGAGACAGAGTATGAGTGGTTGTGACAGGGCCTCCAGCCACTGTAAACGAACTCCAGACACATGCGCCCCTTTGTGCATCTGGCTTACGTGGGTCCTGGGGAATCAAACCTGGGTTCTTTGGTTTTGCAGGCAAACACCTTAACTGCTAAGCCATCTCTCCAGCCCCCTTTGCTGTTTTTTTTTTTTTTAATTTTTAAAAAATTTCATTTATTTATTTGACAGAGAAAGAGGGAAAGCGAAAGAGAGAGAATGGGCGCGCCAGTGCTTCCAGCCACTGCAAACGAACTTCAGACACGTGCGCCCCCTTGTGCATCTGGCTAATGTGGGTCCTGGGGAATTGAACCTGGGTCCTTTGGCTTTGCAGTCAAAAGCCTTACCTGCTAATCCATCCCTCTAGCCCTCATTCAACTTTTTGAGACAGGGTGTCTCATGGAACCTAGAATTCACCAATTTTGCTGGGCAAGCCAGTGAGCAAACCCCAGGGATCCTTCTGTGTCTTCCTTCCCAGTGCTGGGATTATAGGTGCCGGCCACCCCACCACACCCAGCTTTCACATGGGCGTGCTAGGGACCCAGACTCAGACCGTCTTGCTTATGTGGCAAACACACTTCAGTGGCTGGCTTATCTCTCCCGTTCTCTTTTCTTTTTTCTTTCTAATTTTTTATTTTTTAAAATATTTATTTATTTATTATTTATTTATTTGAGAGAGAGAGATACAGATATAGGCAGGTAGAGAGAGAGAGAGAATGGCACGCCAGGGCCTCCATCCACTGAAAATGAACTACAGATGCATATACCCCCTTGTGCATCTGGCTTACATGGCTCCTGGGGAGTCGAACCTGGGTCCTTTGGCTTTGCATACAAACGCTTTAACCACTAAGCCATCTCTCCAGTCCTAAATTTTTATTTTTTAAAATTTATTTATTTATGTATTTATTTTGGTTTTTCAAGGTAGGGTTTCATTCTAGTCCAGGCTGACCTGGAATTCACTATGTAATCTCTAGGTGGCCTCAAACTCATGATGATCCTCCTACCTCTGCCTCCCGAGTGCTGGGATTAAAGGTGTGAGCCACCATGCCCGGGATAAAGTTTTATTTTTTATTTGATTTATTTACTCATTTGCAAGCAGAGAGAGATAAAAGAGAGACAGACAGAGAGAGAATGGGCGTGCTGGGACCTCTAGCCACCGCAAGCAAACTCCAGATGCATGCGCCACGCTGTGCATCTGGCTTACTTGGGTACTGGAGAATTGAGCCTGGGTCTTTAGCCTTCTCAGGCAAGTGCCATTTTAACTGCTAAGCCATCTCTCCAGTCCATCCAGTCTTCTTTTTTACCTCCTTTAAGTGTATAGTCAGTTCATCATGATTATTTTCAGAACTGTTAGGTCATCTCAAACCCACTAGAAAATACCTTTCTTTCTTTCTTCCTTTCTTTCTTTCTTTCTTTCTTTCTTTCTTTCTTTCTTTCTTTCTTTCTTTCTTTCTTTTTTGATTGACAACTTTCATGATTGTAAAACAATATCCCATGGTAATTCCCTCTCTCCCCCCACTTTTCCCTTTGAAACTTCACTCTCCATCATATCCCCTCCCGATCTCAGTCAGTCTCTCTTTTATTTTGATGTCATGATCTTTTCCTCCTCTTATGATGGTCTTGTGTAGGTAGTGTCAGGCACTGGGAGGTCATGGATATCCAGGCCATTTTGTGTCTGGGAGGAGCACGTTGTAAGGAGTCCTACCCTTCCTTTGGCTCTTACATTCTTTCTACCACCTCTTCCGCAATGGACCCTGAGCCTTGGAACGTGTGATAAGAGATGTATCAGTGCTGAGCACTCCTCTGTCACTTCTTCGCAGCACAATGGTGCCTTCTGAGTCATCCCAAGGTCACTGCCATCTGAAAAGAGAAGGTTCTCTAGCCAAAAGTGAGAGTAGCATTAATGTAAGGGTATGAACATTAAGAGAAGTGCTTACTGGGCAGTTTGGTGAGCATAGTATATACATTTAGCCAGATAGCAGCAGACGTCACACCCCTAGGGCTCATGACTACCTCTGTTGTAGGCTTTCAGTATCAGGGATGTATTCCCTCCCATGGAGCGGGGCTCCAGTCCAATTAGAGGCTAGTTGGTTTCCCCCATAACAGACCTGCCACTATTGCACCTGTTGGTAGCCATTCTTATTTCATGGCTGTGTGCATGGATGAGCTCTGAGGCATGCATTGAACTAATATTTAGTCTGTTTCAGTCTTGAAACTGAGAAACACAGGAAGGGCACTGTAGGCCCTGCTGGACAGAGAAGCCTCAGCTACTGAATCTGGGATATATCGTATTGAACCATGACAGTTCACTTTCCAGCATTAGGAAAGAAATGGAAGCCGGGTCCCGGCTCGATGCAGTGTGAATGCTGTGTGCAGGTCCGTCCAGGCGAAGGCTCGCTGCTAGGCGGTCAAGGTGATGGTGACTGATTGCCTTGTGAAGACACATCTGAACCTTGGGGATGCTTTGATCTGTCGAGAGGAAGGGAGAAAGCCGATGAAAATAGGAATTTCTGGGGCTGGAGGGATGGCTTAGCAGGTAAGGCACCTGCCTGCAAAGCCAAAGGACCCAGGTTCGATTCCCCAGGACCCACGTTAGCCAGCTGCACAAGGGGATGCAAGCATCTGCAGTGGCTGGAGGCCCAGCTGTGCCCATTCTCTCTCTCTCTCTCTCTCTCTCTCTCTCTCTCTCTCTGTCAAATAAATAAATAAAAATAAAATATTTTTTAAAAATCCAGGGATTTCTAAAGTTTAGAACCATTGTGAATATGTTCCTAAATCTAGAAATCCTTGAAATCAACAATGCCTCTGAAGGTTTTGAAAATAACAGTTTTGGTACAACGAGAAGTGCAGGCAAATCCATTTTATTTGGGAGAAGAGGGAGTGGTACGCTGCAGTTTTCAAAAATCTCAGTTTACCAAGTGCAAACTTGTCTCTGGGAAATTCCCTCCAGTGCTGAGGAGGGCTGTCAGGTATGTGGGGTTAGTTTTTCTATTATATGGTTTTAGAAATGCTTTTATGTTTCCCCCTAGCTCCACCCCTCATACCTCATGATAGGTATTTATTGAGTGAAATACAACACTTTGCCAGCCTCATCCAAGACTAGTGGGGGGGACAAGCCTCAGCAAAACATGAAAGAGGCTTCATTAAGGCCAAGTTATGGCTCCAGGATAAGTCTAAAGGAGAAGAAAGGGGGGCCAATAGCAAAAGAAGAGGGGAAGATATTCTCTTCTTTATTTTTTAAAGCTCATTTTTTTTTTTTCGAGGTAGGGTCTCACTCTAGCTCAGGCTGACCTGGAATTCACTATGTAGTCTCAGGGTGGCCTCGAACTCTCGGCGATCCTCCTACCTCTGCCTCCCGAGTGCTGGGATTAAAGGCGTGTGCCACCACGCCCGGCTTAAAAGCTCATTTATTTTTATTTCTAAATTTTATTTGTTTATTTGTAAGCAGAGAGAGAGAGAAGAGAGACAGAGAGAGGGAGAGAACGGGCACGCCAGGGCCTCCAGCCACTGCAAATGAACTCCAAATGGCTTGCGCCCCTTGTGCATCTGGCTTACGTAGTTCATGGGCATTCGAACCTGGGTCCTTTGGATTCGCAGGCAAATGCCTTAACCTCTAAGCCATCTCTCCAGCCTTCCTTCTTTATTCTTTAGGCAGGATTTTGGCTTTCAGTCTTGTCTATGTATGTCATGCACGTGAGTGTGTGTGTGTGTGAGAGAGAGAGAGAGAACGTGGAGGCCTGAAATCGATGCGGGGTTGTCTTCTTCAGTGACCAGATCTCTCCGTGACCTCAGGGCTTACTGTTCAGCTAGACTAGCATCCTCCAGTACCGCATCCCCAGTGTGGAATTAGAGCACGTGCTGCTGTAACCGGCATTTAAAAAAATAAACGTACATCCGAATTCAGGTCCTTGTGCATGCTGTCTAGCACTTCAGTGACTGAACCATTGCCCCAGCCCCTTTAAGTGGGATTTTTAAAATCTTTTTTTTCAAATTGAGTTGTAATTCACATATCATTAAATTTATATTTTTAGTGTTCAGTTATTTTAAGTATATTTGCAAGGTTGTGTGTAGCCACCCTCACTGTTCTCATTACTCCCCACACCCCCGTGTTCACTACCAGTTACTGTATGTATATATATATATATATATATATATATATATATATATATATATATATAGTTTTTTTTTGGTTTTACGAGGTAGGGTCTCACTTTAGTTCAGGCTGACCTGGAATTCACTATGTAGTCTCAGGGTGGCCTCAAACTCACGGCAATCCTCCTACCTCTGCCTCCCGAGTGCTGGGATTAAAGGCGTGCGCCACCACGCCCGGCTCAGTTACTGTATATTTTACCAATTCTGTCCTCCCATTTGGTCCCTGCCTCTGACTTTTGCTAAACATTTCTGTCAGTCGTATACTATGGCCATTTATTTATCCATGTAGTAAAGTGTACCTCATTCTTCTTATTTGCATTGATTTATTTTTTAATATTTTATTTTTATTTGAGAGACAGAGAAAGAGAGAAAATGGATACTCTAGGGACTCTAACCACTGCAAACAAATTCTAGACACATGTGCCACCTTGTGCATCTGGCTTATGTGGGTCCTAGGGAATCAAAAACTTGGGTCCTTTCTTTGCAGGCAAGTGTCTTAACCACTAAGCCATCTCTCTAGTATGTTTATTTATTTTTATGTTTTAAAAATATTTTATTTCTTTACCTATTTGAAAGAGAAAGAAAGAGAGAGAGAATGGGCGCACCAAGGCCTCTAGCCTCTGCAAATGAACTCCAGATACATATGCCACCTTGTGCTTATGGCTTACGTGGGTACTGGGGAATTGAACCTGGGTCCTTTGGCTTTGCAGGCAAGTGCGTTAACTGGTAGGCCATCTCTCCAGCCCATTTATTTATTTTTGAGCCACATCTCACTATGTAGTCAAGATTGGTCTGGAACTTGTGATCCTCCTGCCTCAGTCTTACTACGTCAACCTTTTTCTGGCCAAATAATATTTCATTGTGTATATGTAGTTCTGTCATACTTTTAGTTGATGGGCAGGCTGTTTCCACTTTGGAGCAATTTTGGACACTCATGTACAAGTTTTTATGGGGACATATGTTTTCAATAAGTTTGGGTCTATGGCTAGGAGTAGAATTGCTGGATCATGTCGTAATTCTATGTTTAACTTTTTGAAGAACTGCCAAACTTTAAGCCGGGTTTTGTATAAACACAAGATCATGTTTTCCATTTTATTTCAATACTGGAAACTGTATGGCAGGATAGGAATTTTTTAAAAGTCCTTAACAAAAGACCTAAAATCCTTAAGAAAGAACATAAATTTTAAAGTCAAACTTATTGAGAAGATCAAAAGCTGGAGATAATTTTGAAACGGGGGGGGGTGCAGCTAGCAAGGACTTACTTGAGTTAATTACCTCAATCTTTTAGCTTTTTTTTTAAAAAAAACAACCCTTGGTCACTAGCTGCCGGTTGTTTTTATTTTTTTTTTAACGTTTAAACTTTTATCTTGAAATAATTTTAGAGTCATAAGAAGTTACAAAAATCATATAGTTATTTTTCTTGTGTCCTCAGCTGCCCCCAGTGATAACATACGACGTGTCAGAGTATGTTCGCTGGAGCAGGAGCTGTAACTAAACTAAGCTACTGGGGATTGGTAAGGGTTTCCTGCCTGTCTCTACTGGAGGGGCTTCCTTCCCTGTCCTTCGGTGTTCGCTTGGAGGTGCCAGTTACTGGCATAGCTATTGCCCCTTCAACAACATATGTGCTTACTAAAGTGAAAAGGAGCATGGTCATGGGCGGATACGGGGCTGTTTTAAAGAAATCTAGCCATGTAGAGCGTAGGGCTTAGGGGCAGACACAGGGGCCACCGTGTCTTCGGGTGACTATCTTTATGGCTCCTGTCAGGAGGAAGGATTCTGAGGCCGGGCAGGGTGCGATGCAGCCCAGAAGCCTGGTCTAGGCCAGAGAGGTGATTCCTTGGTTCTAGGTCTGGATTTAATTCCAGATGATGAGTTGCCTTCTGCTATACTGAACAGAGTGGTGGGGTTGTCTTACGAGGGGCACCCCCCCACCCCCAGGCCCTAATTCCTGTCACCACACATATGATTTCTTGTTTTCCTTCCTTTGCTTCAACTTCCAGCTCAGAAAAGTAATTCTGGGGAATTCAAAAAAGCCACTCACGTTAATTTGGGGATAGCCAGAATTTTTTTTTAACTATTTTATTTATTAGAGAGAGAAAGAAGCAGAGAGTGAGAGGCAGACATAGAGAGAATGGGCACGCCAGGGCCTCCAGCCATTGCAAACGAACTCCAGACGCATGCGTCACCATGTGCATCTGGCTTACATGGGTCCTGGGGAATCAAACCTGGGTCCTTTGGTTTTGCAGGCAAACGCCTTAACCACGAATCCATTTCTCCATCCCCCCCCCTTTCTTTTTTTTTTTTTTAATTTTTTTGAGGTAGGGTCTCACTCTAGCCCAGGCTGACCTGGAATTCACTATGTAGTCTCAGGGTGGCCTCGAACTCACGGCAATATTCCTACCTCCGCCTCCTGAGTGCACCACCACTCTCGGCAGCCAGAATCTTTTATTAAGATTCTTCTCTTTCTTAACACAGGAACCCGAGTCAGTCTTCAAAGTTCTCACTGGAATTCTCTACTCGCCTGTCGCTGTCATCTGATATATGTCCCTAAGGAAAAGAGCGAGCTTTTCTCTCTTTATTAAAGGGAGGCCGGGAGAGAAGAAAGTGTTAAAAAAAACAAAATACCTTGCAGGCAGATTGCTACTTGGTGCTTGATTACAAAGGAGACCCTGTACTTAAGAGCCAAGCGATGACAGGAGTTATATGCCCACACCCAGGTTGCGAGGGTGGGCTGGGGCTTGGGGGAGCCCCTCATCCCCCCAGGTGCAGGTGATCCGCTTCCCTTTGGAGCTTGCTTGAGCGTGTTTGTCTGAACTTGCCGCCGGTCCCGAAGTGAAATTAAATGGAACCACTCCTGTTTGGAGAGGGAAGCCGCAGGGGACAGCCAATCCGGGCATGTGGCCCGGGATGGCGGCGCTGATACCTTGAACGTGGAGGCTACCGGTTTTAAAGTTTCACGTGGTGCCAGGTAGCAGCTGGCTGGGCAAGGGTGGAAGGGAGGATGGGGTTTCTGAGCAGAGTGCACCCAAAGATGAGAAATGTGGCTGGCCAGTTCACTCTACTACATATGGCCGTGGTGCTGTTGGCTGCAAACTCAGTGTGCTGACAAGGGGCCCCTACTTTGCTGGGCAGCTGGGTAGCTGGGGGGCCTGGATGCCTATGCTGAGAATTGAGCAAGAATGACCGGCCCTGCTAGAGTGCTCACAACAGGACCTTTCCTTACTGTCTAGGCCCACGTGGGAGTGTGTGGCGTGTAAAATCAAGCGTATAAGGGATGGTGAAGAGCATGGATGAGCCTACCCTTTCTCTCTCACCCCGGGAGAAATACTTCCTTTTAGTATTTGCAACCTTCCTAAGGGAAGAGGCGTCCACACGTGCTTTCTTTTATAAAAAATTATTGGCCGGGCGTGGTGGCGCACGCCTTTAATCCCAGCCCTCCGGAGGCAGAGGTAGGAGGATCACCGTGAGTTCAAAGCCACCCTGAGACTACAGAGTGAATTCCAAGCCAGCCTGGGCTAGAGTGAAACCTTGACTCGAAAAAAACAAACAAATATTTGTTAAGTATGCGTGTACGCATGTGTGCCGCAGGGTGCGTGTGGGGAACAACTTTCGGATCCGTCCCTACCTCCACCTCACTGGAGACAGGGTCTCTTGTTCAGCGCCCCATTCGTGAGCTTCTGGGAAGTTCTTTTGTCTCCAATTCCTTTCTCGAAATAAGCACGGTGGAATTACAGAAGCCGGCCACAGCTTCCAGCTTCTACGTGGGGTCCGGGAATTGGAACTAAGGTACTCAAGAGTTGTATAGCAAGTACCTTATGCACTGAGCCATCTCCCCAGCCCCATGTGTATTCTCTTAGTGATCAGTTTCTCTTAGAACTTAATGTCAACTTCTTATTCCATCGTTGTCCTCTTAGCAGAGGCATCTGTAGATCATCTTACTTAACTTCTTTGCCTTCATATCTAGAAAATTTTGATTTAAAGTTATATGCCCAAGGCTGTAGCCATTTAAACTCTCATTTCTGACAGAATTTTCTATCACTTTTTATCCCCAGGGGAAATGGCTTTAATGCAAAATCGCTTTGAATTTTTACCTTTTTGGAGAATTGAAGCCAAAGATTTCCTTGTGCCGGGAGTATGAGTGTGATGTTCATGAACGTTGTTGATTTTAATCCTCATGATAATTATTATCAGCTCAATTTTACTGAAGCAGAACTGAACTGTAAGGCAAAAGGAGTTTGAAAGCTATTGAGTCCTTGCTGAACAGGCCTGAATTCAAACCCAGCTTTCCCATTTCTTTTTTCTTTTTTCTTTTTTTTCAAGGTAGGGTCTCACTCTAGCTCAGGGCTGACCTGGAATTCACTCTTTAGTCTCAGGATGGCCTCGAACTCATGGCGATCCTCCTACCTCTGCCTCCGGAGTGCTGGGATTAAAGGTGTGTGCCACCACGCCCGGCTTTTGTTTTTGTTGTTATTATTTATTTTATTTTATTTATTTGAGAGAGAGAGAGAATGGGCACACCAGAGCATTCAGCTGCTGTAAATGAACTCCAGATGCATGTGCTATCTGGCTTACGTGGGTCCTGGGGAATCGAACCTGGGTCCTTCAGCTTCACAGCCAAATGCCTTAACCACTGAGCCATCTCCAGCCCCAGCTCTCCCATTTCTAAGCCCAATGCTGCTTCAGTCAGGCATCAAAAAGTACAAGAGGTCACGGGGTTCCACAGAGGAGATGAAATAGCTGCATCTGTCCATTTGGGGTCTGTCTATCCAGACAAAGACTGAGGGAAGGGTGGCCTTCCTCTGCCTTAATTCCTTCCTCCTTTCCACCCTGACGCAACTGTGACAGACATCCAAAGGGCTCCATGGAGGGCCCTGCTCAGTCTGTATCTGATGGGAGCCAGAGACACACTGTAGCAGTTTGGAATTCGTTCTGGAAGAAATCTCGAACATTTTTCTGCTTGAGTCAGACTCTGACGGTTTTTAAAAATAGGCTTGCAACAACAGGCACTCAAACTGCATCAGTGTTGGGTCAGTCAGAACAATGCGTGCTAAAACAAGTCGGGAAGACTGTGGCTTCAGATAGAACTGTAACAATCCTGCATCTTTTGGGAAGCCTTTATCACTATAGAACCCTCTTCCTGGAACACATCCCAGCCTCGATTGATGCTCTGAGACGGGCTCAAGTTGCATTCCTACTTAAAGGATAGAGCTGGAGCTTTAGTTAAATCTTTTTTAAAAAAATTATCTTGGGGCTGGGGAAATGGCTTAGCGGTTAAGGTGTTTGCCTGCGAAGCCTAAGGACCCCGGTTTGATTCCCCAGGACCCATGTAAGCCAGATGCACAAGGTGGTGGCACATGCATCTGGAGTTTGTTTGCAGTGGCTGGAGGTCCTGGTGCACTCATTCTCTTTCTCTCTGCCTCTTCTTCTCTTTCTCAAATAAATAAAATAATTTTAAATTTTATTTTATTTATTTATTTAGGAGAGAGAAAGAAAGAGGCAGATGAATGAGGAAGAACGGGCGCACCAAGGCCTCCAGCCACTGCAAACAAACTCCAGATGCATTTACCACCTTGTATGTCTGGCTTACGTGGGTTCTGGGGAATCGAACCTGGGTCCTTAGATTGCAGTCAAGTGCCTTAACCGCTAAGCCATCTCTCCAGTCCAGATAAGTCTTTTGTTCACTGGATTCTTCCTGGTCTAGTGTATGCAATATGCTTATTTGCCGTGGGAGGGAGGGAACATGGAAGATGAGTTCTCTGGCCTATTGGGACAAGGAAGCGTTACGTTATGGGGAAATCAGCTAGTCATTCAAGATTCAAGGCTTCGGCCTGTAGAGACGGCTTAGCCGGTTAAGGCACATGCCTGAGAAGCCTAAGGACCCAGGTTCAATTCTCCAGGTACCACGTAAGCCAGATGCATATAGTGGCACATGCATCTGGAGTTTGTTTGCAGTGACTAGAAGCCCTGGCGCTGCCCATTCTCACTGTCTCTCTCCCTCTCTCTCTTTCCCTCTGGCTGTAATAAAAAATAAAAATAAAATGTTAAAAAAAGATTTTATTAGGGTTGGAGAGATGGCTTAGCGGTTAAGCGCTTGCCTTAAGGACCCCGGTTCGAGGCTCGATTCCCCAGGACCCACGTTCGCCAGATGCACAAGGGGGCGCACGCGTCTGGAGTTTGTTTGTAGTGGCCAGAGGCCCTGACACGCCCATTCTCTCTCTCTCCATCTGCTTCTTTCTCTGTCTGTTACTTTCAAATAAATAAAAATAAACAAAAAAAATTTTAAAAAAAGATTTTATTAGCCGGGCATGGTGGCACACGCCTTTAATCCCAGCACTTGGGAGGCAAGATCTCTCTCTCAAATAAATAAATTAATAAAATATTTAAAGAAATCAGATCGTCTTTGATTTCTAGCAAGTGCAACTTTCCTGCCCTTTTTATAAAAAAAAAAAAAGAAAGAAAGAAAGAAAAAACACAAAAATGGCCTGGCACTGACTTCAAGGTCCAATCCCTGTCCGTTACCTCAGTATGCCTAGGGCTTGTTAGCCTGTCAGGAGCACCGGATGTCCTATTCATTCCGAAGCAGAACTGCCCCTGGGCCTCTAAAGTTTGGGTATATTCTTTGTGTTGGAAGGTGCAACATCCAAGGTGTCCTTGCTGTCACCCAAGTGGTCCATACCTGCTTGGCCCTAGCCATGTCTCAGAGAAGCATCTGGCTTACATGGGATCTGGGGAATCGAACCTGGGTTCTTAGGCTTCACAGGCAAGCGCCTTAACTGCTAAGCCATCTCTCCAGCCCGGCGATTTGTTTTCAGAAATGATGTGCTGCTTTAAGGATCATTAGTCCTGCGTTTTCCTCTGACTTGGAGCAGTAAACCCTCCAAAGCAAGGGCCACTTCTCGCAGCAGGGTCCCGTGGTCTCTAACGTGGACGACTCTCTGTTGGCACAGGCGACCAGACTACCTTCCAGCTGCAGGTGCGCCAGGTGGAGGACTACCCTGTGGACTTGTACTACCTGATGGACCTCTCTCTCTCCATGAAGGACGACTTGGACAGCATCCGGAACCTGGGCACCAAGCTCGCCGAGGAGATGAGGAAGCTCACCAGCAACTTCCGGTTGGGGTTCGGCTCTTTTGTTGACAAGGACATCTCTCCTTTCTCCTACACTGCGCCGAGGTACCAGACCAATCCGTGTATCGGGTAAGTGGCCGGCTGTACTTCTGTTGGGTGCTTGCGTGCTGGGGGCAGAAGTAGTGGGAAATCTGAGCCCAGAGGAAGAACAGTCCGGGAGTGATCAGGCTTAGGCATTTAACTAATGATGGCCATGTTCAGGATATCCTACATGTGAAGACAAATACCACAGGGTTGCATAAAGGCATAATGATCATAGCACACTTCTCTCATGCCTGTTTTTTTAAAAATACATTTAATTAATTTATTTATTTGACAGAGAAAGAGGGAGAAAGTGAGAGAGAATGGGCGCTCCAGGGCCTCCAGCCACCGCAAATGAACTCCAGACGCTTGTGCCCTCTTGTGCATCTGGCTAACGTGGGTCCTGGGGAATCGAACCTGGGTCCTTTGGCTTTGCAGGCAAATGCCTTAACCACTAAGCCATCCCTCCAGCCCCTGTTTTCTTATATTAATAAGGTTTAGAGAATGTCCTCTGAGAGTCAGGGGGCTAGACCAGATAGGAGAACTTGTACTCTTACCAGTAGTAACTGGAATACTTGGAGCTAAATGAATTAAAAAAAATTGCCCTTGGGGGCTGGAGAGATGGCTTAGTTTAAGGTGCTTCTCTGTGAAGCTTAAAGGACCCAGGTTCAACTTGCCAGAACCCATGTAAGCCAGATGCACAAGGTGACACACGCATACATGGTCACACATGTGCACAAGGTGGTGCATGTGTATGGAGTTTGATTGCAGTGGTTAAGGCGCTCGCCTGCAAAGCCTAAGGACCCAGGTTTGATTCTCCAGGTCCCACGTTAGCCAGATGCACAAGGTGGCGCATGCATCTGGAGTTTGTTTACAGTGGCTGAAGGTACTGGTGCACCCATTCTCTTTCTGTCTTTTCCTCCGTTCCTTTGTCTCTAATAAATAAATAAATAAAAATGATTTAAAAATTTAATTAAAAAAATTGGGCTGGAGAGATGGCTTAGTGGTTAAGGTGCTTTTCTACAAAGTCTAAGGACCCAGGTTCAACTGGGTTCAACCTCTAAGGAGGTTCAACTCCCCAGAATTCACATAAGCCAGATGCACATAGAGGTGCATATGTCTGGAGTTCATTTGCAGTGGCTAGAGGCCCGGGCATGCCCATTCTCTCTTTCTCTCTCTCTTTCAAATAAGTAAATAAATAAATAAGATGATCAAAAATTAAAAATATAGTTTTTAAATTGTCCTTGTTTCTATAAACAACTGTAATTTATCTTGAAAACTAAATGAAAATCCTATATCTTTTATTTATTCATGTATACATGGTTTTCTTTTTTTAAAAATTGTTTATTTGAGATAAAAAGAGGCAGAGAGAGAGAGAGAGAGAGAAAAAAAAAAGTTGGGCACACCTCAGATTTGCAGTAATCCATCTGCCTCTGCCTCTCAAGTGCTGGGACTGTAGGCATGTGCTGTCTTGCCCAGTTCCCTATGTTTTAAATGTGTGAAGTTTTTCACTGTAGGTCAGGTACCTGAATTGGAAAGTATAGTACAAATTGTTAGAGAACAGGAGCTTCTAATTGATGCCAACAAAACAAATCCAAAGTGTCTAATGGCTCAAACTTGCTAGAAGCTTATTTCTCGCTTGTCTAAATCTAGTGAGGTCTCTGATGAGTGGACACCCTGCCTCCACAAAGTGGTTCATGGATTCAGCCCCCTAACCCTTTTCATCTTATAGGCTTCACTGTCTTTTTTTAAATATTTTATTTTTATTTATTTATTTATTTGATTGAGAAAGAGGGAGAGAGAGAGAGAGAATGAGCACGTCAGAGCCTCCAGCCACTACAAATGAACTCCAGACACATGTGCCCCCTTGTGCATCTGGCTAACGTGGGTCCTGGGGAATCGAACCTGGGTCCTTTGGCTTTGCAGGCAAACACCTTAACTACTAAGCCATTCCTCCAACCCGGCTTCACTGTCTTTGACACATGGCTTCATGCAGGCAGTAGGTGCACACCACTGTCTGAAGTGGTGTTTGTTATTTCTGCTCTCATACTCAGAACTGATAAGGAGACTGGACACTGGCTTAGCTATATGTCCAGGAATAAGAAGAAATGACTGGCAGATGTCTATGTTTAGGCATGTATGTATATACTGAGAGGTGGATCACATTTCCCAATTGCTCCGACATAATGGTGGTGAAGTTGGTTTCTTTCTCTTCTGGTCTTTTGAATGTTCCTTTCAATGACAAGAGTGGGCACGCCAGAGCCTCTAGCCACCACAAACGAACTCCAGACACATGCGCCACCTTGTGCATCTGGCTTACTTGGGTCCTGGGGAATTGAACCTTGGTACTTAGGCTTCACAGGCATGTGCTTTAACTGCTAAGCCATGTCTCCTCCCAGAAAAACTTTTTTTAAAAAAATATTTATTTATTTATTTATTAGAGAGAGAGAGAGAGAGAGAATGGGCACGTCATGGCCTCTAGCCACTGCAGAAGAACTCCAGGCACTTATGCCACCATATGCATCTGGCTTACGTGGGACCTGGAGAATTGAACTTGGGTCCTTGGGCTTTGCAGGCAGGCGCCTTAACCGCTAAGCCATGTCTCCAGCCCCGGAAAACCTTTGAAATACAGTAGGATTGTTAACCACGAAGAGGTTCTAAGTTTCATCGTTTGCTGGCTGTGGCTTCCTCTAGGCCACAGGCGGTCACTGGCATTACGAATCGTTAATCGTGTTTCTAAGGCCCTCTCCAACTGATCTCAACTTGTCCAGGCCCAGGGTCCTCTTGCTGAAATGTTGCTACTTTAGCAGGAGCAATGGCATCCTAGACAAAACATTTCTCTGATTCATCTGGAGCAGTGATTCTTCTTTCTGTCCTGCCCCGATTGGGCTGTGACGCCAGTCAGACAGGGTGTGTCTGCACCAGCGGAGGTGCTGAATCAGAAACTGACAGTGGGTCGAGGACCAGCCTGGCTATTCAGCTTCTTAATATTGAAGGCAATCACACATTTTGTATTCAGAGCCCCTGCGCTAACCCCTCCGGGGCAGAAGCGGTTGCAGACAGTACAATTCTTCACAGTTAGTACTGTGAAGAAAGCTTTTCTAAAACAGGAAACCCAGTGAAGAATGGGCATTTTGAAGGAAATATCAGAACCAAGTCCTGTAACTCTCTCTTCCCTAAGCCGGGCACGGTAAGGAGAGACGCTGCAACTCTGTGAGCAGGCTGAGATTTCTGTCCCCGTGTCCAGGAGAGGGGGCATCCCGGGTCTTCCCGGAGCTGCGTCCCCCCTGCCACTTGGTTGGAACAGCCCAAGCCATGGCATGTCATCTAACTGCTCCATGCCTGAGCTGTATGTGCTCCATTGGCTTCTCTGTTTTAATGACACCATGAATTAGTTACTAATATCCAAGAAAGCAAGAATTGACCAAGAATATCCACTACAAGAATTAAAAACTGGAAAAAAAAAAAAGAATAAGAACTGAGTTTTCTGGATTTGTAGAATGTACCAGAAATGCCAAATCTGAAAAAAGAAGTGCTTGGGCTGCCAGGGGGAAAAAAAAAGTAATATGAGCACCAGATTAAAGAACTGTTTAAGGGGCTGGAGAGGTGGCTTAGCAGTTAAGGTGTTTGCCTGCAAAGCCAAAGGATCCAGGTTCGATTCCCCAGGACCCACATAAATCCAGATGCACAAGGTAGCACATGCATCTAGAGTTTGTTTGCAGTGGCTAGAAGCTCTGGCATACCCATTTTCTCTCTACTTTTCTCTCAAATAAGTAAAAAAAAAAATTTAAAAAGGGCTAGAGCCAGGCATGGTAGTGTGTGCCTTTAATCCCAGTACTTGGGAGGCAGAGGTAGGAGGATCACTGAGAGTTCGGGGTTACTCTGAGACTACATAGTGAATTCCAGGTCAGCCTGGGCTAGAGTAAGACCTTACCTTGAAAAACCAAAAAAAAAAAAGGGGGGGGGCTAGAGAGATGGCTTAGCAGTTAAGGTGCTTGCCTGCAAAGCTAAAGGACCCAGGTTTGATTCCCCAGGACCCACGTAAGCCAGATGCACAAGGAGGTGCACCTATCTGGAGTTCGTTTGCAGTGGCTGGAGGCCCTGGTGCGCCCATTCTCTCTCCTTTTCTCTCTCTCTACTTGCCTATATCTCTCCCTCTTTCTCTCAAATAAATAATAAATAAAATAATTTTTTAAAAAACTGTTTGATTGCTCTTCTGAGAAATAGGAATACATGCTCTTGGAAGAGTCATGATACTCATTGACAGGATTTATTAATTCCAGCTTGGGTATTGAGCAGTTGTTAAAATATCATGTAAAACATCAGCAAGTGAGCTAATGCATTTCATGCTTCATTATTTCTTTTGTTTTTTCCCAAATATTTATCTGCAGAGAGAGAATGAATGAATGAACGAATGAATGGGTGTGCCAGGGCCTCTAGCCACTAAAAACAAACTCCAGACGCATGCACCACCTTTACATCTGGCTTTACATGGATAGTGGAGAATCAAACCCAGGTCATTAGGCTTTTCAGGGAAGCGCCTTTACAGCTGAGCCATCTCTGTGGCCCTCATCCTTCATTATTTCTACCTTTTCTTACCTTTTGAGTATTTTCCCACAAGGTCGCTGTATGTTCCCTTGCCACCTTGATGGTGTTATTCCCCCTGCTTTCTGGCCTCTTGGAGGCTCGTGTGAAGGGCATTGCTTGTCTGTTTTTGTCTTCCCTCTAGTGGCTTTGGACGTACTCTGCCCCTGTGTCTAGGTTGGCAGTACCATATTTACATTGCTCAGAACTTGGTCTTCTTATGTCTTCGGAGAGTGTGACTTTGTCCCTGAGATTGTCTCTTGCTGTCTCCATTTTCATTTGGACACTAGTGGGTGTCAGAGCTTTTCATTCAAAATTTCATGTCTCTTAATTTTTTCCTCACATAATTTTTAAAAATATTTATTTATTTGAGAGAGAGAGAGAGAGAGAGAGAGTGAGTGAGAAGCAGCTAGAGAGAGAATGGGTGTGCCAGGGCCTTCAGCCAGTGCAAACGAACTCCAGATCCATGCGCTACCTTGTGCATCTGGTTTACGTGGGTCCTGGGGTATCGAACCTGGGTCCTTAGGCTTCACAGGCAAGCGCCTTAACTACCAAGCCATCTCTTCAACCCTCTTGCATAATTTTTACTTATTTTTCTGTCAGCTATGTAATGGGAACTTTTTTCCCACTTTATCATTTGTCAGTTTCATTTAAAAATTTTTTTTTGTTTTTATTTATTTATTTATTTATTTGAGAGCGACAGAGAGAGAGAGAGAGGCAGAGAGCGAGAGGGAAAATGGGCACATCAGGGCTTCCAGCCACTGCAAACGAACTCCAGACGCGTGCGCCCCCTTGTGCATCTGGCTAACGTGGGTCCTGGGGAATCGAGCCTCGAACTGGGGTCCTTAGGCTTCACAGGCAAGCGCTTAACCGCTAAGCCATCTCTCCAGCCCAGTTTCATTTTTATCTGTACCTTGAAGTTTCATTTTTGAACATCAATGACTATATTTCTTTGTTTTTTTGGGGGTAAGGTCTCACTCTAAGCTCAGGCTGATCTGGGATTCACTATGTAGTGTCAGAGTGGCCTCGAACTCATGGCGATCCTCCTACCTCTGCCTCCTAAATGCTGGGATTAAAGGTTCTTTCAATAATTTTCACTTGGTGCTTTTCAAACCCTTGTGTTTTTCATAGCCTTTATTGTTTGTCTATTTTAATTTTTTTATTGTTGTTGTTTGTTTTTTGAGGTAGGGTCTCACTCTAGTACAGGCTGACCTGGAATTCACTCTGTATTTTCAGGGTGACCTCGAACTCACACGGATCCTCCTACCTCTGCCTCCCAAGTGCTGGGATTAAAGGTGTGTGCTACTATGCTCAGGCTCAGTTTATTTATTTTAACTTTTAATTTAATTTTTCTAGTAATATCCTGTCTAGCTTTTGGCTGCTCTTCCTTCTTTTTATTTATTTTATTTTTTTTTTTTGTTTTGTTTTTTTGAGGGTCTTACTGTAGGCCAGGCTGACCTGGAATTCACTATGTAGTCTCAGACTGGCCTTAAACTCACAGTGATCCTCCTACCTCTGCCTCCTGAGTGCTGGGATTAAAGGAGTGCGCACCACGCCCGGCTACCTTCCTCTTTTCAAATGTTTCAAAATATCCTTGTTTTCAAGACTTTTAGGTCATTCTGTTCTTTCTGTGCTCTGAATCATGGCTCCTTGAGTGCGGGGTTTGCTGACACTCCTTGGGAGAGGTTTGTCTCTCATGTGGTTTGAAATGTTTTCATTAGCTCATCTTCATCAGAGGCTTGTTTTCCATGGAAGACCACGTGCCCTGGGTGTGCTGGCTTCTCACAGAGCAGTTTGAATACTGGCTACTGCCAGGAACCTTGAGTGTTGACAATGGGGCTGTAGTTCCTGTTAATTTCTCAGTTGGGGGTACCTTCACCATACAAGTCATGAATTCTGTGATCACTAGTGTATTAGCGAGAGTTCTCTAGAGGAACAGAACTGCTGGAGTGAATTATATTAAAAAGGGAATTTATTGGGCTGGAGAGATGGTTTAGCGGTTAAGCGCTTGCCTGTGAAGCCTAAGGACCCCGGTTCGAGGCTCAACTCCCCAGGACCCACGTCAGCCAGATGCACAAGGGGGCGCACGCGTCTGGAGTTCGTATGCAGGGGCTGGAGGCCCTGGCACGCCCATTCTCTCTCCCTCTCTCTATCTGCCTCTTTCTCTGTCTGCCGCTCTCAAATAAATAAATAATAAAAAAAAAAGGGAATTTATTGGATTATCTTACGGTAGTCCAATAGCAGTTGCAGGTCTGAGAATCAAGGAACCCGGTAGCTGCTCAGTCCACGTGGCCAGATGTCTCAGCAGTCCCGACCCGGCACCGAAGGCCGAGGCTTCCTGATGAGCCGCTGGGTTTCGATCCACGCAGGTCTTCATTTGGCGCTGGAGGAGTAGTGGGATCTTTGGGTCCAGCCCTGAGGTGTGGTGGTGAATATGAGATTCCAATCGGAAGATATGCTGAGTGCCCGAGTTCCTAAAGTGTGCTGTGTGTCGCTTTTGGCTTGTGGATTTTCCTCTTTCTCTGGACCTGTGAAGGCAGGCCAGCTTCTTCTGCCATTATGGAACTTCCCCTGGATCTGTAAGCTTCAATAAATATCCCTTCCTCCATAACTGTGCCTGGTCTGGACGTTCATCTCAGCGAACCTGAAGCTGTCTGCGACAATGTTCATTTAAAGTGGGATCCAGTAGCACAGATACAGTGGGAGTGGGGAAGGTCCTTGGCAAGAGACCCCCAAATAACCTGATTTTAAACCAGTCAGACAGCAGTTCCAGGGACTAAACCAGGTTTCCAGTCACAGGAGACATCCTATCCCAATGGCCATTGAGAGCTTCCCAGGGTCTATATGGAAACGGGCTTTCTTCTCCCTGAGAAGTGTACCTAAGGCCGGGCGTGGAGGCACACATCTTTGATCCCAGCACTCGGGAGGCAGAGGTAGGAGGATCGCCGTGAGTTCGAGGCCACCCTGCGACTACGTAGTGAATTCCAGGTCAGCCTGGGCTAGAGCGAGACCCTACCTCGAAAAACAAAAGCAAACAACAAACAAAAGAAAAGTGTACCTGATTTGATTATAGTAAATTCTCTACAGTTCAGCTTCTCCAGCAAACACACTTTCTAGTTAATTCCTGGATAGCGATTCTCCACAGTAAAAGCGTGGCGCTCAGCACTCTTTGCAGAATTGGAGGGAAGGTGTTTAAAAAAAATGCTGAGCTTCACACAGCTTTTCTGGTTTTCTCATTTCACTGTAATTATTTAGTCTCTCTCCTCCCATTTCACAACCAGCCTGGCCAAGTGTGACATTAAACACACACCTGATGTCCTAAATCACGGGGAGCTATATAGAAGGGAGGAGGAACTTGGAGGGAGAGAAAAGAGATTGCAAGTGTTTCCTGCCTTCTGGGCCTACTTACTTATTTGTCAAATGGCTGGGGTGGGATCTTAGTTCATGATCAGACATGTAGGTCACAAAAAATGTCTGGGTGGCCTGAGGCATGGACTAAAAAAAAAAAAAAAAAAGTTTAACTCATCTAAGCATAAAGTGTTTGTGAAGACTTGGGGACAGGGTAGAATCAAAGGAAAGGCAGTAGAGAAAGGTCTAGCTGGGCTTGATTTGTCCAGAGTGGCTTGTGAGGGCTGTGGCTGTATTGTTGTGACTAGAGGATGGAGTAGGGGGGGAACGGTAGTCCTGGGTGGCACGGCCCCTCACGGAGCTAAAGCTTGTGTGTTTGCAAGAAGAGGGAGCCTGCTTGGGCCTGCCTGGTGAGACTGGTCTTGGCAGCAGTGAGTTTAGAGTAGCTCAGCCTGTTTCTCCTCCCAGGACATCCTGAAAGGGGTTCCAGAGGCCTATCCTGGGCAGTGTGTTAGTGCTCTTTTCCTAAAGGAGGCTTCTTTTGAGAGAGAGAGAGACTGGGCGCACTAGGGTCTTCAGCCGCTGCTGCAAACGAACTCCAGACGCGTGCGCCCCCTTGTGCCCATGTGCGACATTGCGTGCTTGTGTCACTGTGCGTCTGGCTTACTTGGGATCTGGAGATTCGAACATGAGTTTTTTTTTTTTAGGCTTCGCAGGCAAGCACCTTAACTGCTGAGCCCTCTCTCTAGCCCTAGTCCTTTCCCCTTACTCTGCGTACAGTTCAAGGGCCTTCCTCTCCCTCCTTCCTCCACAGGGCTCTGCACATGCTCTTCTCTCTGGTCGTCGTCACACTCTTGTAAAGTAATTTAAGGCTTCTCTTCCTCGTTCATTTTACGTGTGTGTGTGTGTATCTCAAAACTTGATACTGGGGCTGGAGAGATGGCTTAGCGGTTAAGTGCTTGCCTGCGAAGCCTAAGGACCCCGGTTCAAGGCTCAATTCCTCAGAATCCATGTAAGCCAGATGTACAAGGTGGTGCATGCATTTGGAGTTCATTGGCAGTGGCTGGAGGTCCTAGCACGCCCATTCTCCCTCTACCTATTTGCCTCTTTCTCTCTCTATCGCTCTGACATAATAAATAATAAACAAAATATTAAAAAAATAATACTGCCAGTGGGAGTTCCTTTCCTACAGGAATGTGGTCACTTGTGGTCTCCATAGCAGTCTGAAGAGATTGCCCAATATTTCAAGAGAAAGGCCTGGAATTAACCTTCTCAGCTATAGTCCTATTTGAAGACACTTGGTTTCTAAATGATTGCTATGGCGGCTCTGTGAACTAAGAGGTGAAGGGATGTTTTTACTCTTGTTCCATTCGCCTCCGTTTGTGTGCCAGCGCATCCTGGTTGTCACTGAGTGGGTTGATGGGAGGAAGTTAGGGGCTCTGTCTGTGTAAGACGAGTTGGAACGGTGGCCCAGGCAAGAAGGCCGCCGCGTGGTTGATGTGAGGGGCTTTCTTCTGTTGTCCTCGCTGGACATTGTCCGCCTTGCCTCTGCCACTGGTCACGCTCGTCTGTCAAGGCCCATGTCACATCTTCTCCCAACTGGCGCCTACTGTGACTTCCGCTTCTCTCAAGCCACTTGTGGGCACCACTCACTTCCGTATAGTACGGTCACACGGCTACAGCCAGGGCTGGCCTTTTGCAGAATAGGGATTTCTTTGCCCTTATTCTTTTCACTGTGCATGCCCCAGAGCAGGATCGGTGCCAGGTAAATATTTACCGGTGTCTATGGAAGCTAGGACAAGTGTTAAGATTTAGAGAGGCAGGCTGGAGGGATGGCTTAGTGCTTAAGGTGCTTGCCTGCAAAGCCAAAGGACCCAGGTTCGATTCCCCAGCACCCACGTAAGCCAGATGCGCAAGGTATGTTTGCAGTGGCTGGAGGCCCTGGTGTGCACATTCACACACACTCTCAAATAAATAATATTTTTTTTAAAAAAAATAAAAAGCTCTAGAGATGATGATAGAAAAGTGACTCTTCTCTTCTTTCTCTCCAGCTATAAGTTATTTCCAAACTGTGTGCCCTCTTTTGGGTTCCGCCATCTGCTGCCTCTCACAGACAGAGTCGACAGCTTCAATGAGGAAGTTCGGAAACAGAGGGTGTCCCGGAACCGTGATGCCCCTGAAGGGGGCTTTGATGCCATCCTCCAGGCTGCCGTCTGCAAGGTAAGTTTCTGGCCCTGGACTGTATGGGAAGGTCAAGGGTTATAGACTCGGTGTTGGCGTGTCATACTTCCGGAAAGAGGTGGCAGATTTGGAGCCACCCCAGCCTGTGGCTCAGGTCCACTCTTACATCAGAGGTGGAAGCTTGGCGGAACCTCCAGCAGTCAAGCCAGCTGGAACCCCAGCAGTGGATTGAGCTGGATGTGTCTCTGTTGGGGTGTGGCTATGTGCAATAGGATACTGTCCTTGGCAGTTGTTCTGTGTTTATTCATTTGGCTTTTTTTTTAAGGACAAGAAATAAAAAAATCAAACCATCTACATACAAGCTTATTGAACTTTCTGGCCCAATTTTGTTAACCTTAAAGATTGCCCTATTAGGGAATCCAGCTGGCAAATAGAATTGTGTGAAGTCTTTGATTGCATTTCTATGTATTTTTTTTTTTTTTTCTGCTTCTCTGTGATACATGAATCCGGAGGGAGAATACGGACTTAGGTCAGGAATGAACTCATACTTTTGAGGTTCCCATCTCAGAAATACATAAATGGAATATTGTAATAACTTATTTATTCTTAAAATAATTTCCTCCTGTCCAAACAACTCAGTAGGGGGCCAGGAAGGTTGGCTTACTCAGTAAAGTGCTGGCTGTGCACGGGTGAGGGTCTGAGTTTGGATCTCCAGCTTCCTGCATAAAAATCCTGGGTGTGGGCTGGAGGGATGGCTTAGCGGTTAAGGCGTTTGCCTGCAAAGCCGAAGGACCCAGGTTCGATTCCCCAGGACCCACGTTAGCTAGATGCACAAGGGGGCATTTGCAGTGGCTGGAGGCCCTGGCGCACCCATTCTCTCTCTCTCTCTCTTTCTCTAACAAATAAATAATAATTTAAAAAAAATTCCTGGGTGTGGTGGCATGTGCTCAGAAGGCAGAGAGACAGGCAGTCCCACCAGGGCAAGATCACTAGCTAGGCTTCCACAGCACACACATGCGTGCACAACCCCCACACGTACACACATGAACACACATACTCCCACACATTTATACACACAGTCTCAAGAAAAGACCCAGTAGCAATAACAAAAGATAAAATAAGCTGGGTGTGGTGACACATGCCTTTTTTTTTTTAATCCCAGCACTCTGAAGGCAGAGGCAGAACAATTGCTGTGAGTTGGAGGCCATCCTGAGACTACATAGTGAATTCCAGGTCAGCCTGGGCTAGAGCAAGACCCTACTTTGAAAAAAAATAAACAAACAAAAAAAAGATAAGATAAAAGTACTTTGAAAATTTGGGCACATCCTTTCTAGGCTTTTTGTATATATAAGTTTAGCATTTTTTAAAAAATATTTTGTTTATTTATTTGTGAGCGACAGGCACAGAGAGAGAAAGAGACAGAGAGAGAAAGAGAATGGGCGCACCAGGGCCTCCAGCCACTGCAAACGAACTCCAGACGCATGCGCCCCCTTGTGCATCTGGCTAACGTGGGTCCTGGGGAATCGAGCCTCGAACCGGGGTCCTTAGGCTTCACAGGCAAGCGCTTAACCACTAAGCCATCTCTCCAGCCCAAGTTTAGCATTTTTAATAATTAAGTTCATCATAGTGTTCGTACACTTTCAAGGATAATGCTTCCTCAAATATCTGGGTCATGGGAGCTGTGGAGATGGCTCAGCAATTAAAGGTATTTGCTTACGAAACCTGCTAGTCTGAGTTCAATTCCTCGGTCACCCACCTAATACCAGATGGGCATTTGTTTGCAGTAGCAAGAAACCCCAGTGTGCCCATAATCTGCACCCCCACCTTTCTGTCTTTCTCTCACGCACACCTGCCTGCCTGCAAATAAATAATTTTTAATTTTTTTATTATTTATTTATTTATTTCTTAGATACAGAGGGACAGAGGGAGAGAGATTGAGAATGGATGTGCCAGGGCCTCTAGCCACTGCAAATGAACTCCACATGCCTGCGCCATGATGTGCATCTGGCTAACATGGGGACTGGAGTATCAAACCTGTGTCCTTAGGCTTCACAGGCAAGCACCTTAACCGCTGAGCCATGTCTTCAGCCCAATAAGTAATTTTTAAAAAAAAAAATCTTGGGCCGGGCATGGTGGCGCACGCCTTTAATCCCAGCACTTGGGAGGCAGAGGTAGGAGGATCGCCATGAGTTCAAGGCCACCCTGAGACTACATAGTTAATTCCAGGTCAGCCTGAGCCAGAATGAGACCCTACCTCAAAAAAACAAAAAACAAAAAACAAAAAAAAAAAATCTTGGTGCGTACATCATAGTGGAGTTATAGGGATTCTTGGGTTTGGGGAGGGCAGGGAAGGGTCCAAGACCTAACTTCGAGGCCACACATGGTGTCTGAGCCCAGTGTGTGTTCACACAAGTACTTTTTCTCCCTGATCAACTCTTGAGATGGAGAAGAAGAGAGCCACAGCAGTCCCTTCTGAAATGAGAACCCCCAAACTACAGGCAGAGATGGCTATGAAGTAAAAGCAGTGTGTCCCCTGCCTCCCTCTGTGGGGGGGCCCCCTTTGTGTGGCTCTGATGTTGCTGAACTTGGAGCCCCTCTGGAGCAGGAGTTACAGTGGCTTCCCATCCAGGGCGGCTGCTGGCCAGAAACACACATGGTCTGATTCAGAGGTCCCTGATGTTTTCTTAGCAGCCTGAGAGCCACATGGAATGCAGCTAAAATATGTTCATCTCTGAATCGTCCATGTGTCGCAAAACAGCTCATGGATTTAATTTAGAAAGCAAAATCACATCTTTTAAAGTGGCCTTCATGGGCTGGAGAGATGGCTTAAGGGTTAAGGCGCTTGCCTGCAAAGCCTAAGGACCCCAGGTTCGATTCCCTAGGACCCACGTAAGCCAGATGCACAAGGCGGAGCATGCATCTGGAGTTGGCTTGCAGTGGCTATATGCCCTGGCGCTCCCTCTTTCTCAAATAAATTTTAAAAAAAATTAAAAATAAATAAATAAAGTGGCATTCAGTTACTGATTGAAAGAGACATTGTCTTCACAGACATTCAACATTTTGGCAGGGAGCAATTAGAATAGGGAAAACATATGATCGCTCTCATCTCCCCGTGCAGAGAACTGTGTCGATTTTCCTCCTTCAGGGGGAAGAAATCATCATTAGAGCTTGGTGGGTGGGAGAAGAGTTCAGTTACAGGCCTAAGCAGTGTCCAGCCACGTTAATTCCACTAGATAAACTAGAAAGTATGATTGAAGACTGATCTTTTTTTTTTTTTTTTTTTTTTGGTTTTTCGAGGTAGGGTTTCACTCTAGCCCAGGCTGACCTGGAATTCACTATGGAGTCTCAGGGTGGCCTCGAACTCACGGCGATCCTCCTACCTCTGCCTCCCGAGTGCTGGGATTAAAGGCGTGCGCCACCACGCCCGGCTTGAAGACTGATCTTAATGGCAATTGTAGAGAAGCCACGGGGTCCACTCTTCTGTTGGTATTGAAGGAGTTTGCAAGTCTCTTTACAGAGAAATTCAGTAAAAATATCCCCTTGGCTGCCAGTGACTCTCTTTGGAGATGACCAAAACGCCCCTCCCCCATCTCAAAAGAAAACAGTCCCTTGACTTATGACCCCAGGGGAGCAGGAAGAAAGGAGTTCAAAGGAGCTGGCTTCCTTCCCCCTCCCCCTCTCTGCCAGCACTACCCAGGCCTTTGGATGCATAAGGCTCCTTGCCTAAAGCTACCTGCTACCTGTACCTCGGACTACTGAAGTCCCCTCTGCAGCTCACCTCCAAGAAAGCCTAGTTCGGGGCTAGAGAGATGGCTTAGCGGTTAAGCGCTTGCCTGTGAAGCCTAAGGACCCCAGTTCGAGGCTCGATTCCCCAGGACCCACGTTAGCCAGATGCACAAGGGGGCGCACGCGTCTGGAGTTCGTTTGCAGTGGCTGGAGGCCCTGGCGCACCCATTCTCTCTCTCTCTCTCTCTCTCTGTCTCTCTTGGCCTCATTCTCTCTCTGTCTGTCACTCTCAAATAAATAAATGAAACAGAAAAATTAAAAAAAAAAAAAAGAAAGAAAGAAACCCTAGTTCTGTGCCCTAGAGATTTCTGTTTGCTTCACACAGAATCCTCTGTGCCATCCAAGATGGTTGGAGTAGTTTACCCTTTGCACCTCAGTGTGTCAGAGGATTCTGGCAGACTTTCTAAGCTGAACTTGGTGAATTGTTGATTGAGAGGTACTTCACGAGCATGTGCCAGCCTTAGACCTGTTGGAAGTTTTCGCCATGACCTTTGCCACAGGGAACAATGGAACGTTAATAATTGCTCAGAATTATGCAGTCTGTAAGCCACCAACTTCCCCTCCTTGCTTTTTTTTTTTTTTTTTTTTTTTGGCCCCTCTGTGCGGCCAGTTTATACTTAGGTATGTATCAAGACATCTCTTTCTCATTTGAAATCACTTATTTATAATAAACGTCTTTCCTGGTTCATTACAGACTCTCCCCTGCCCCCTTTTCTTTGGAGGGTACAATCAGTTTCCTGGTCTCAGCTCTCCTTTGCAGAATGAGGGTGACAGGCTCCGCGGCCATGCGCAGCAGTTTATAAGGATCTGGAAATTTGAACTCAGTTGATTTCAGGGCCCCTCTGGCTCTCATGCTTGTGCATTAAGAGCACCTAACCACTGAGCCATCTCTTCAGCCCCAGACTTTCTTTCTTTAATCTTTTAATTTTTGTTTTTTTAATTTTGTTTTAGAGAAAGTGAGAGACAGAGAGAGAGAGAATGGGCACACCAGGGCCTCAGCCACTGCAACTGAACTCCAGACACTTGCGCCACCTAGTGGGCACGTGTGACCTTGCGCTTGCCTCACCTTTGTGCGTCTGGCTTATGTGGGATCTGGAGAGTCGAACATGGGTCTTTAGGCTTTGTGGGCAAGTTCCTTAACTGCTAAACCATCTCTCCAGCCCTCTTTAAAAAAAAAAAGCAAACTTTTATTATTGACAACTTCTATAATATAAATAATATACCATGATCATGATCTCCTACTGCACCCTTTCCCCCCCCTCCTAAATTCCTCCCTCCACTGATTTCCTTCTTTCAAATATTAGTCTCTCTTCTTTTCTTTTTTTTTTTTTTTATTGGTTTATGGAGGTAGAGTCTTGCTGTAGCCCAGGCTGACCTGGAATTCACTATGTAGTCTCCTGGTGGCCTCAAACTCAAGACGATCCTCCCACCTCTGCCTCCTAGTGCTGGATTAAAGGCAGTTGCCCACCAAGCCCGGGCTTCCCTCTTCTATCCTTTTTTTTTTTGTTTTTTTTGAGGTAGGGTCTCACTCTGGCTCAGGCTGACCTGGAATTCACTATGTAGTCTCAGGGTGGCCTCGAACTCCCGGCGATCCTCCTACCTCTCTCTGCCCTCCCGAGGTGCTGGGATTATTAAAGGGTCTGCGCCACCACGCTCCGGGCTTGCGGGCTTGAGAAAGACTGAGCTTTCTTAATGGCAATTGTAGAGAAGCCACGGGGTCCACTCTTCTGTTGGTATTGAAGGAGTTTGCAAGTCTCTTTACAGAGAAATTCAGTAAAAATATCCCTTGGCTGCCAGTGACTCTCTTTGGAGATGACCAAAACGCCCCTCCCCCATCTCAAAAGAAAACAGTCCCTTGACTTATGACCCCAGGGGAGCAGGAAGAAAGGAGTTCAAAGGAGCTGGCTTCCTTCCCCCTCCCCCTCTCTGCCAGCACTACCCAGGCCTTTGGATGCATAAGGCTCCTTGCCTAAAGCTACCTGCTACCTGTACCTCGGACTTACTGAAGTCCCCTCTGCAGCTCACCTCCAAGAAAGCCTAGTTCGGGGCTAGAGAGATGCTTAGCGGTTAAGCGCTTGCCTGTGAAGCCTAAGGACCCCAGTTCGAGGCTCGATTCCCCAGGACCCACGTTAGCCAGATGCACAAGGGGGCGCACGCGTCTGGAGTTCGTTTGCAGTGGCTGGAGGCCCTGGCGCACCCATTCTCTCTCTCTCTCTCTCTCTGTCTCTCTTGGCCTCATTCTCTCTCTGTCTGTCACTCTCAAATAAATAAATGAAACAGAAAAATTAAAAAAAAAAAAAAGAAAGAAAGAAACCCTAGTTCTGTGCCCTAGAGATTTCTGTTTGCTTCACACAGAATCCTCTGTGCCATCATGATGGTTGGAGTAGTTTACCCTTTGCACCTCAGTGTGTCAGAGGATTCTGGCAGCACATATAAGCTGAACTTGGTGAATTGTTGTTGATTGAGAGGTACTTCACGAGCATGTGCCAGCCTTAGACCTGTTGGAAGTTTTCGCCATGACCTTTGCCACAGGGAACAATGGAACGTTAATAATTGCTCAGAATTTGCAGTCTGTAAGCCACCAACTTCCCCTCCTTGCTTTTTTTTTTTTTTTTTTTTTTTTTTTTTTTTTTTGGCCCCTCTGTGCGGCCAGTTTATACTTAGGTATGTATCAAGACATCTCTTTCTCATTTGAAATCACCTATTATATAAACGTCTTTCCTTTCCCCCTTCCCTTTTCCCCCTTTTTTCCTTGGTTCATTTCGACTCTCCCCTGACCCCCTTTTCTTTGGAGGGTACAATCAGTTTCCTGGTCTCAGCTCTCCTTTGCAGAATGAGGGTGACAGGCTCCGCGGCCATGCGCAGCAGTTTATAAGGATCTGGAAATTTGAACTCAGTTGATTTCAGGGCCCCTCTGGCTCTCATGCTTGTGCATTAAGAGCACCTAACCACTGAGCCATCTCTTCAGCCCCAGACTTTCTTTTCTTTAATCTTTTTATATTTTGTTTTTTTTAATTTTGTTTTAGATAGAAAGTTGAGAGACCAGAGATTGAGAGACAGAGTGAGCGGGAGGAGTAGAGAATGGGCACACCAGGGCCTCCAGCCACCTCCCCGCAACTGAACTCCAGACACTTGCGCCACCTAGTGGCACGTGTGACCTTGCGCTTTGCCTCTCCTTGGTGCGTCTGGCTTATGTGGGATCTGGAGAGTCGAACATGGGTCTTTAGGCTTTGTGGCAAGTTCCTTAACTGCTAAACCATCTCTCCAGCCCTCTTTAAAAAAAAAAAGCAAACTTTTATTATTGACAACTTCTATAATATAAATAATTATACCATGATCATGATCTCCTACTGCACCCTTTCCCCCCCCTCCTAAAACTAAAAATCCTCCCTCCACTGATTTCCTTCTTTCAAAATTAGTCTCTCTTCTTTCTTTTTTTTTTTTTTTATTGGTTTATGGAGGTAGAGTCTTGCTGTAGCCCAGCTGACCTGGAATTCACTATGTAGTCTCCTGGTGGCCTCAAACTCAAGACGATCCTCCACCTCTGCCTCCTGGAGTGCTGGGATTAAAGGCATGCGCCACCATGCCCGGCTTCCCTCTTCTATCCTTTTTTTTTTGTTTTTTTTTGAGGTAGGGTCTCACTCTGGCTCAGGCTGACCTGGAATTCACTATGTAGTCTCAGGGTGGCCTCGAACTCTCGGCGCCTCTTCTATCTTAATGCCATCATTTCCTCCCTCCTTTTATGCAGGTCTTTTGTAGTAGGTAGCATCAGCCTCTGTGAGGTCATAAATGTCGAGGCCCACGTTGTGTCTGGGGTGATAGCATTGTAAGCAGTCCTACCTACCCTTCCTTTGGATCCTACATTTTTACCTGCCACTTCTTCTGAAATGGTCCCTGAGCCTTGGAGGGAATGATAGAAATGTCTCACTCAGTGCTGAACACCGCCACTTCTTCTCGGCACTTTGGTGAGTTTCTGAGTCACCCCAGTGGTCCACCGCCATCTGAAAAGAGAAGCTTCTCTAACCAAAAGTGAGAGAAGCATTAGTGTATGGGCATAAAACATAAGTATTTAGAGGGCAGTTTGGTGGGCAAAATATTCATTTAACCAGCTTAACAATAGTAGGGTTCATGACCTCAGCCGTGGGTTTTCAGTACTAGGCATGAATTCTCTCCCATGAAGTAGGTCTCAAATCCAAACAGAGAGCAGTTGGTTTCCCCCTATAACAGACATGCCACCACGGCACCAGTTGGTACATTTGGCCTGGCTGGCCAGCCGTAAAAGCTGTTGGGTCCCCTGCTGGTTATGACCATTGAGGATTTTTCTCCTCCCAGAGGCTGTGTCCTGCATCCCGATAGCTAGTTAATAAGCAGCAGGCTTCGAGCCCAGCTCCAGCTTGATTTTTCAGTGACCTGCAGCCCTAGCATGTGACCTCTTCAATGATAGGGTCTTACCATCTAGTTCTGGTGGGCAACCAAGAGCCTTAGCAATAACTTAGAATGTTTGGGGGGCATCGGGGACCTCCCTGACCAATGACTAGTGAAAGGTATCCCACCTGGCACTGAAATTTTTCTAATAACAATCTATGACTTCCAGCCCCAGACTCTCCTGTTGTTATTGTGAAAATATTGGGACTAAATCATAGATTAGCTTTTGGTGAACAACTGTGCTGTTGAACATATTTCATGGCTTAAATAACACCTAAGACAAGTTAAGAGCAGGCTGGTGAAGTGGCCTACAAAGCAGTGTGGATAGGTGATTTGATTTGCTAAAGAAAAGAAATATGAAAAATATTGAAAATAAGCCAAAATGGTAACAGTGGTTTTCTTAGGTTGTAGAATTATGTGTTCCTCCTACCTGTCTCCTAAGTAAGTACTGGGATTAAAAGTATGTGCCACCATGCCCAGCTGTTGTTTTTTTAAAAAATATTTTATTTATTTAAGAGAAAGAAAGAGGCAGATAGGGATAGAGAGATGGCTTAGCAATTAAGATGCTTGCCTGCCAAACCTAAGGACCTAAGTTTGACTCCCCAGATCCCACATAAGCCAGATGCGTATGGTGGGTGGCATATGCGTCTGGAGTTAATTTTTTTTTTTTTGGTTTTTTTTCGAGGTAGGGTCTCACTCTGGTCCAGGCTGACCTGGAATTAACTCTGTAGTCTCAGGGTGGCCTTGAACTCATGGCGATCCTCCTACCTCTGCCTCCCGAGTGCTGGGATTAAAGGCGTGCGCCACCACGCCCGGCTGTCTGGAGTTAATTTGCATTGGCTAGAGGCCCTGGCACACCCATGCTCTCTCTCTTCCTCTCTCACTCAATAAATTAACTAAAATAAAATATTTTTTTTAAAAAAGGAAAAGGGGACGGGAGAGATGGTTTAGTAGTTAAGGTGCCTGTCTGCAAAGCCAAAGGATCCCAGTTTGATTCCCCAGGACCCACGTAAACCAGATACACAAGGTGGTGCATGCATCTGGAGTTCGTTTGCAGTGGCTGGAGGCCCTGGCACACCATTCTTTCTCTGTCTCTCTCTCTCTCAAAGGTGTGGTGGCACATGCCTTTAATCCCAGCACTCAGGAGGCAGAGGTAGGAATGAGTTCGAGACCACCCTGACACTGCATAGTGAATTCCAGGTCAGCCTGGACTAAAGTGAAACCCTACCTGGAAAAGCCAACCCTTCCCCCCCCCCCAAAAAAAAAAGGCATATAGCGAGAAAGAGGATGGGCATACCAGGGCCTCTAGTCACTACAAATGAACTCCAGACACATATGCCACCTTGTGCCTCTGGCTTTACATGGCCACTAGGGAAACAAACCTGGGTCCTTTGGCTTTGCTGGCAAGCTCCTTAACTGCTAAGCCAATTCTCCAGCCCTTACTTTAATATGTTTAAAGTACTTCACACAAAAAAAGACGGAGGGGCTGGGGAGATGGCTTAGCAGTTAAAGTGTCTGGAGTTTGTTTGCAGCGTTTAGAGGCCCTGGCCCACCCATTTGCTCTCTGTCAAATAAATAAAATGGTTTATTAAAAAAATAATAAGGTAGAGGAAATAGTGAAACTAAACCCCATGTATTCATCATTTACCCTTAGTGATTATCACTTATAGCCAATCTTTTATTTGTGTTCACAGCCACCCTGTCCCCCCATTATTAGAAGGATATCTGAGTAATTATTTATAATTCCTGTGAGTTTCTTACTCTGTGTACTGAGTTTTCTGCCTGCTCTGACTAGCCCAGAGTAAAAGCTCTTCTAGAGGGCTGGAGAGATGGCTCAGCGGTTAAGGCACTTGCCTACAAAGCCTAACTATATGAGTTCAATTCCCCAGTACCCACGTAAAGCCAGATGCCCAAAGTGGTGCATGCATCTGGAATTCATTTCATTGACTAGAGGCCCTGCTGCACCCATATTCTCTCTCTCTTTCTCTGCTTGCAAATAAATAAATATTTATTTTTATTTTTATTTTATTTTTTTGGTTTTTTGGTTTTTTGAGGTAGGGTTTTGCTCCAGTCCAGGCTGACCTGGATTTCACTATGTAGTCTCAGTGTGGCCCTTGCAAGGCGATCCTCCTACCTCTGCCTCCCGAGTGCTGGGATGAAAGGCATGCGCCACCACGCCCGGCTTATTTTTATTTTTTAAAAAAGCTCTTCTACAGGGGGAGAAGGCCTGGACTCTGGCGCACTGAGTTGCCTGAACGTCCACCCTTGCAGTGCCCTCTCTTGTGTCTCTGACCTTTGCTTGTGGAAATGGCGCCGCAAACAGACCTAATTCACAATGCAGAGGGTTCTTACTGGCCTGGTTTCACCTGGGATGGGGACTATGTGCTGTCAACTTGTGGGCCTTAGGGATTATGACATGACTGACTGAATTTCCTATGTGCCTAGCTGCTTGCTGTGCTTACTGGAAAGTTTGTCCTTTGTGAGGAGGGAGCTATCTATTCTGTTAGGACTCGAGGTTAGGGCAAGGGATCCTGCTCTTACAACTGGGAGGGGGTTTTTTGGTTTTTGTTTTTATTTATTTAGATTTTTTTTACAACTGGTATTTTTTCAAATATTTATTTGTTTTTATTTATTTATATGAGAGGCGACAGACAGAGAGAGAGAGAGGTCAGAGAAAAAAGAGAGAATGGGGCTCCCCAGGGCCTCCAGCCACTGCAAATGAACTCCAGATGCGTGCGCCCCCTTGTGTCATCTGGCTAAAGTGGGTCCCTGGGGGAGCTGAGCCCCGAACCGGGGGTCCTTAGGCTTCTCAAGCAAGCGTTTAAACCGCTAAGGCCATCTCTCCAGCCCTACAACTGTAGTTTTGAGTTCCTTCATTCTCCCCCTCTCTAAGTGGGTCACGTTGCTACGAGAGGCAGTTTAACACATCCACAAATGAGGGGTGGCTCTCTCTCTCATCCATGCAGGCATTGTTTGTTGTATAGTTTTTTTTTTTGTTTGTTTGTTTATTTTTATTTATTTGAGAGCTACAGACAGAGAAAGAGGCAGAGAGACAGGCAGAATGGGCTCACCAGGGCCTCCAGCCACTACAAACGAACTCCAGATGCATGAGCCACCTTGTGCATCTGGCTTACATGGGTACTGGGGAGTAAAGCCTTGAACTAGGGTCCTTGGGCTTCACAAGCAAGTGCTTAACCGCTAAGCTATCTCTCCAGCCCCTGTTTTGTAGTTTTAATTTTATTCATTTATTTATTTGAGAGAGAGAGAATGGGTGTGCCAGGGCCTCTAGCCACTGCTAACTCCAGATGCATGTGTATCTGGTTTACATGGGTACTGGGGAATCGAACCTGGGTCCTCAGGCTTTGCAGGCAAGTGCCTTAACCGCTAAACCATCTCCCCAGCCCTGTTTCATTGTTTTGTTTTAAGATTTTATTTGTTTATTAGAGAGAGAGAGGGAGAGACAGAGAGAGAGTGAGAATGGACACTCCAGGGCCTCTAGCCACTGCAAATGAGCTCCAGATGCATGCACTACCATGTCTAGCTGGCTTACGTGGGACCTGGAGAATTGAACCTGGGTCCCTTAGGCTTCACAGGCATGCACCTTAACCGCTAAGCCATCTCTCGAGCCCTGTTCCATTGTTTTTATAATACTAAACTTTATAACATTTTAATTAGCATACAAAGTCATGGGTTTCATTATGACGATTTCATATAATTTGTTTTGTTGATCCCTATCCTCATCTCTTCTCTCTCATCCCTCTTGTACTCTTCCACCCCCTACAGTCCTCATTCCACTTGCATTCTTTTTTTTTATTTTTTATTTTTTGGTTTTTCGAGGTAGGGTCTCACTCTAGCTCAGACTGCCCTGGAACTCTTGGCGATCCTCCTACCTCTGCCTCCCAAGTCCTGAGATTAAAGACGTATACCACCACGCCCGGCTTTGACATAGTTTTTCTTATAGTCTAGATTATTTGCCCAAGATATGTTTCAAGTTTTTGACTTCAGGTGTTAGAATTTTTATTTATTTCTTTATAAGACAGTATGGGTGTGCCAAGTCCAAGGGCCTCTTGCCACTGCAAATGAACTCCAGACACAAGTACTACTTTGTTCATCTAGCTTTATTTGGGTACTGCGGAATCAAACCCAGGCCATCAAGTTTTTTTGTTTTGTTTATTTTTATTTATTTGATATCGACAGATAGAGAGAGAGAATGCGCACCAGGGCTTCCAGCTGCTGCAAACGAACTCCAGACGCGTGCGCCCCCTTGTGCATCTGGCTAACGTGGGTCCTGGGGAATTGAGCCTCGAACCAGGGTTCTTAAGCTTCACAGGCAAGTGCTTAACTGCTAAGCCATCTTTCCAGCCCGCCATCAAGTTTTGCAAGCAAACATCTTTAACCACTGAGCCATCTCCCCCAGCCCTTTTTTGTTGTTGTTGTTTTGAGGCAGGGTCTCATTCTAGCTCAGACTGGTCTTGAACTCACAGTGATCCCTTCCAAGTGCTGGGATTAAAGGCGTGCACCACCATGCCCAGCTGTCATATGCATTCTATTACCCTCTCCTCCTCATCCACAAAACCTCTTCCCTTCTCTTTTTTTTGGCCCCTTTCTACTCTCATGATCTATACTGACACTCACTCCCATATAAATACACACACATAAAAATTTAAAAACTAGGGCTAGAGGGATGGCTTAGCAGTTAAGGTGTGCCTGTGAAGCCAAAAGACCCAGGTTCGATTCCCAAGTACCCACGTAAGCCAGATGTACAAGGCGGTGCTGCCTCTGGAGTTTGTTTGCAGTGCTGGAGGGCCTGACACGCCCAGTCTCTCTTCTCTGTCTGCCTGTCTCTCTCTCTCTCGTAAATAAAATAAAATAATTCCTGAAGTCTTTTTTTTTTTTTTAATTAAGACTAGACTGCAGAAGAGACAGAATACATGATATTTGTCTTGCTACGTCTTGGTTACCTCACTTAATATAATAATTGCTAGATCCATCCATTTTCATGCCAGCCTTTTTTCCAGTACACTCTAATGTAGCTGGATTAGAATCAGAGAGGGCTACTCCCCTTAATTTCTTATCTGCCCACAAGCCTGTGGTTGATGCTGTTTATACTCTTTCTTGGTCAGGATTATGGTTTCTCCCATTACCAGTTTCATTGTTCTCCCAGAACATTCTAGAAGTTGGCTGTGGTTGAGGATCCCCACCCAAGGTGCCTTCACTGGTTCTGTTCAGCATTACTTTTCACAAAAGATAGCCACAGCCCTTTGCTGCTTTTTTTTTTTTCAAGGTAGGGTCTCACTCTAGCCCAGGCTGACCTGGAATTCACTATGTAGTCTCAGGGTGGCCTTGAACTCACAGCGATCCTCCTACCTCTGCCTCCCGAGTGCTGGGATTAAAGGCGTGCGCCACCATGCCTGGCTCAGCCCTTTGCTTTTTGCTCAGCATCCTTGATTTTGCTGTCTGTCCCCTGGTTTGGGTGTGAGCCTACGACCCTGCTGCTGCTCGGTGATGGTGGACAGATCCCAGCCTCACTGTCCAGTACAGCCATAAGGGGCTTCCTTGCTCTATCTTCCCCATCCTGATCCCGTTGGTATTGTTTTCTTTTGACTTGTCTGATTTCTTTTAGACCTTAGGCTTCTGCCATTTGCCCAAGTGTGAACTGGGAAGTGCAGGAAATAGCTCTTCTTTCCTGGGGGAAGGCAGCTCATTAGCTAGATGCACCCAAGGCGTGCGGTGTGTTCTGGCCTCCTGTATTCCATGACTCAGATGTGGGAGTTACTTCTGTGAGCTGGCCACATCTCTGGTTTCTGGGGCTTAGTCCCACACCAGCCCACTTGTTCTTCCTTTACGGCCATGTCTTCAGGAAACCATTAAAGTATTGGATTTCCTCTCTCTATCTCTCTCTCCCCCATCTCTCTTGTCTCTAATAAATAAATAAACATATTTTTTTTTAAAAAAAAGAAGGGCTGGGGGGATGACTTAGTGGTTAGGACGCTTGCCTGCAAAGCCAAAGGACCTCGGTTCAATTCCCCAGGACCCACGTAAGCCAGATGCACAAGGTGGCACCTGCATCTGGAATTTGTTTGCAGTGGCTGGAAGCCCTGGCGCACCCATTCTCTCTCTCTATCTCTACCTCTTTCTCCCTCTCAAATAAATAAATAAAATAATTTTAAAAAAGAAAGGGCTGGAGAGATGGCTTAGTGGTTAAGGCGCTTGCCTGCGAAGTCTGAGGACCCAGGTTCCATTCTCCAGGTCCCACGTAAGCCAGCTGCACATGGTGGCACATGCATCTGGAGTTTGTTTGCAGTGGCTGGAGGCCCTGGCGCGCCCATTCTTTCCCTCTCTCTCTCTCTTTCTCTCACTCTTTCTCTCACTCTTTCTATCTCTGTCTGTCACTCTCAAATAAATAAATGAAACAGAAAAATTAAAAAAAAAAAAAAGAAAGAAAGAAACCCTAGTTCTGTGCCCTAGAGATTTCTGTTTGCTTCACACAGAATCCTCTGTGCCATCCAAGATGGTTGGAGTAGTTTACCCTTTGCACCTCAGTGTGTCAGAGGATTCTGGCAGACTTTCTAAGCTGAACTTGGTGAATTGTTGTTGATTGAGAGGTACTTCACGAGCATGTGCCAGCCTTAGACCTGTTGGAAGTTTTCGCCATGACCTTTGCCACAGGGAACAATGGAACGTTAATAATTGCTCAGAATTATGCAGTCTGTAAGCCACCAACTTCCCCTCCTTGCTTTTTTTTTTTTTTTTTTTTTTTTTTTTTGGCCCCTCTGTGCGGCCAGTTTATACTTAGGTATGTATCAAGACATCTCTTTCTCATTTGAAATCACCTATTTATAATAAACGTCTTTCCTGGTTCATTACAGACTCTCCCCTGCCCCCTTTTCTTTGGAGGGTACAATCAGTTTCCTGGTCTCAGCTCTCCTTTGCAGAATGAGGGTGACAGGCTCCGCGGCCATGCGCAGCAGTTTATAAGGATCTGGAAATTTGAACTCAGTTGATTCTCAGGGCCCCTCTGGCTCTCATGCTTGTGCATTAAGAGCACCTAACCACTGAGCCATCTCTTCAGCCCAGACTTTCTTTTCTTTAATCTTTTAATTTTTGTTTTTTTTAATTTTGTTTTAGAGAAAGTGAGAGACAGAGAGAGAGAGAATGGGCACACCAGGGCCTCAGCCACTGCAACTGAACTCCAGACACTTGCGCCACCTAGTGGGCACGTGTGACCTTGCGCTTGCCTCACCTTTGTGCGTCTGGCTTATGTGGGATCTGGAGAGTCGAACATGGGTCTTTAGGCTTTGTGGGCAAGTTCCTTAACTGCTAAACCATCTCTCCAGCCCTCTTTAAAAAAAAAAAGCAAACTTTTATTATTGACAACTTCTATAAATATAAATAATATACCATGATCATGATCTCCTACTGCACCCTTTCCCCCCCCTCCTAAATCCTCCCTCCACTGATTTCCTTCTTTCAAATTAGTCTCTCTTCTTTCTTTTTTTTTTTTTTTATTGGTTTATGGAGGTAGAGTCTTGCTGTAGCCCAGGCTGACCTGGAATTCACTATGTAGTCTCCTGGTGGCCTCAAACTCAAGACGATCCTCCCACCTCTGCCTCCTGAGTGCTGGGATTAAAGGCATGCGCCACCATGCCCGGCTTCCCTCTTCTATCCTTTTTTTTTTGTTTTTTTTGAGGTAGGGTCTCACTCTGGCTCAGGCTGACCTGGAATTCACTATGTAGTCTCAGGGTGGCCTCGAACTCTCGGCGCCTCTTCTATCTTAATGCCATCATTTCCTCCCCTCCTTTTATGCAGGTCTTTTGTAGTAGGTAGCATCAGCCTCTGTGAGGTCATAAATGTCGAGGCCACGTTGTGTCTGGGTGATAGCATTGTAAGCAGTCCTACCCTTCCTTTGGATCCTACATTTTACCTGCCACTTCTTCTGAAATGGTCCCTGAGCCTTGGAGGGTGTGATAGAAATGTCTCACTCAGTGCTGAACACCGCCACTTCTTCTCGGCACTTTGGTGAGTTCTGAGTCACCCCAGTGGTCACCGCCATCTGAAAAGAGAAGCTTCTCTAACCAAAAGTGAGAGAAGCATTAGTGTATGGGCATAAAACATAAGTATTTAGAGGGCAGTTTGGTGGGCAAAATATTCATTTAACCAGCTTAACAATAGTAGGGTTCATGACCTCAGCCGTGGGTTTTCAGTACTAGGCATGAATTCTCTCCCATGAAGTAGGTCTCAAATCCAAACAGAGAGCAGTTGGTTTCCCCCTATAACAGACATGCCACCACGGCACCAGTTGGTACATTTGGCCTGGCTGGCCAGCCGTAAAAGCTGTTGGGTCCCCTGCTGGTTATGACCATTGAGGATTTTTCTCCTCCCAGAGGCTGTGTCCTGCATCCCGATAGCTAGTTAATAAGCAGCAGGCTTCGAGCCCAGCTCCAGCTTGATTTTTCAGTGACCTGCAGCCCTAGCATGTGACCTCTTCAATGATAGGGTCTTACCATCTAGTTCTGGTGGGCAACCAAGAGCCTTAGCAATAACTTAGAATGTTTGGGGGGCATCGGGGACCTCCCTGACCAATGACTAGTGAAAGGTATCCCACCTGGCACTGAAATTTTTCTAATAACAATCTATGACTTCCAGCCCCAGACTCTCCTGTTGTTATTGTGAAAATATTGGGACTAAATCATAGATTAGCTTTTGGTGAACAACTGTGCTGTTGAACATATTTCATGGCTTAAATAACACCTAAGACAAGTTAAGAGCAGGCTGGTGAAGTGGCCTACAAAGCAGTGTGGATAGGTGATTTGATTTGCTAAAGAAAAGAAATATGAAAAATATTGAAAATAAGCCAAAATGGTAACAGTGGTTTTCTTAGGTTGTAGAATTATGTGTTCCTCCTACCTGTCTCCTAAGTAAGTACTGGGATTAAAAGTATGTGCCACCATGCCCAGCTGTTGTTTTTTTAAAAAATATTTTATTTATTTAAGAGAAAGAAAGAGGCAGATAGGGATAGAGAGATGGCTTAGCAATTAAGATGCTTGCCTGCCAAACCTAAGGACCTAAGTTTGACTCCCCAGATCCCACATAAGCCAGATGCGTATGGTGGGTGGCATATGCGTCTGGAGTTAATTTTTTTTTTTTTGGTTTTTTTTCGAGGTAGGGTCTCACTCTGGTCCAGGCTGACCTGGAATTAACTCTGTAGTCTCAGGGTGGCCTTGAACTCATGGCGATCCTCCTACCTCTGCCTCCCGAGTGCTGGGATTAAAGGCGTGCGCCACCACGCCCGGCTGTCTGGAGTTAATTTGCATTGGCTAGAGGCCCTGGCACACCCATGCTCTCTCTCTTCCTCTCTCACTCAATAAATTAACTAAAATAAAATATTTTTTTTAAAAAGGAAAAAGGGGACGGGAGAGATGGTTTAGTAGTTAAGGTGCCTGTCTGCAAAGCCAAAGGATCCCAGTTTGATTCCCCAGGACCCACGTAAACCAGATACACAAGGTGGTGCATGCATCTGGAGTTCGTTTGCAGTGGCTGGAGGCCTGGCACACCATTCTTTCTCTGTCTCTCTCTCTCAAAGGTGTGGTGGCACATGCCTTTAATCCCAGCACTCAGGAGGCAGAGGTAGGAATGAGTTCGAGACCACCCTGACACTGCATTAGTGAATTCCAGGTCAGCCTGGACTAAAGTGAAACCCTACCTGGAAAAGCCAACCCTTCCCCCCCCCCCAAAAAAAAAAGGCATATAGCGAGAAAGAGGATGGGCATACCAGGGCCTCTAGTCACTACAAATGAACTCCAGACACATATGCCACCTTGTGCCTCTGGCTTTACATGGCCACTAGGGAAACAAACCTGGGTCCTTTGGCTTTGCTGGCAAGCTCCTTAACTGCTAAGCCCAATTCTCCAGCCCTTACTTTAATATGTTTAAAGTACTTCACACAAAAAAAGACGGAGGGGCTGGGGAGATGGCTTAGCAGTTAAAGTGTCTGGAGTTTGTTTGCAGCGTTTAGAGGCCCTGGCCCACCCATTTGCTCTCTGTCAAATAAATAAAATGGTTTATTAAAAAAATAATAAGGTAGAGGAAATAGTGAAACTAAACCCCATGTATTCATCATTTACCCTTAGTGATTATCACTTATAGCCAATCTTTTATTTGTGTTCACAGCCACCCTGTCCCCCATTATTAGAAGGATATCTGAGTAATTATTTATAATTCCTGTGAGTTTCTTACTCTGTGTACTGAGTTTTCTGCCTGCTCTGACTAGCCCAGAGTAAAAGCTCTTCTAGAGGGCTGGAGAGATGGCTCAGCGGTTAAGGCACTTGCCTACAAAGCCTAACTATATGAGTTCAATTCCCCAGTACCCACGTAAAGCCAGATGCCCAAAGTGGTGCATGCATCTGGAATTCATTTCATTGACTAGAGGCCCTGCTGCACCCATATTCTCTCTCTCTTTCTCTGCTTGCAAATAAATAAATATTTATTTTTATTTTTATTTTTATTTTTTGGTTTTTTGGTTTTTTGAGGTAGGGTTTTGCTCCAGTCCAGGCTGACCTGGATTTCACTATGTAGTCTCAGGGTGGCCTTGCAAGGCGATCCTCCTACCTCTGCCTCCCGAGTGCTGGGATGAAAGGCATGCGCCACCACGCCCGGCTTATTTTTATTTTTTAAAAAAGCTCTTCTACAGGGGGAGAAGGCCTGGACTCTGGCGCACTGAGTTGCCTGAACGTCCACCCTTGCAGTGCCCTCTCTTGTGTCCTCTGACCTTTGCTTGTGGAAATGGCGCCGCAAACAGACCTAATTCACAATGCCAGAGGGTTCTTACTGGCCTGGTTTCCCTGGGATGGGACTATGTGCTGTCAACTTGTGGGCCTTAGGATTATGACATGACTGACTGAATTTTCCTATGTGGCATGCTGTGCTTACTGGAAAGTTGTCTTTGTGAGGAGGGAGCTATCTATTTCTGTTAGGACTCGAGTTAGGGCAAGGATCCTGCTCTTACAACTGGGAGGGGTTTTTTGGTTTTGTTTTTATTTATTTAGATTTTTTTTTACAACTGGTATTTTTAAAATATTTATTTGTTTTTATTTATTTATATGAGAGCGACAGACAGAGAGAGAGAGAGGCAGAGAAAGAGAGAATGGGCTCGCCAGGGCCTCCAGCCACTGCAAATGAACTCCAGATGCGTGTGTCCCCCTTGTGCATCTGGCTAAAGTGGGTCCTGGGGAGCTGAGCCCCGAACCGGGGTCCTTAGGCTTCTCAAGCAAGCGTTTAACCGCTAAGCCATCTCTCCAGCCCTACAACTGGTAGTTTTGAGTTCCTTCATTCTCCCCTTCTCTAAGTGGGTCACGTTGCTACGAGAGGCAGTTTAACACATCCACAAATGAGGGATGGCTCTCTCATCCATGCAGGCATTGTTTGTTGTATAGTTTTTTTTTTTTTTGTTGTTGTTGTTTATTTTTATTTATTTGAGAGCGAAAGACAGAGAAAGAGGCAGAGAGACAGGCAGAATGGGCTCACCAGGGCCTCCAGCCACTACAAACGAACTCCAGATGCATGAGCCACCTTGTGCATCTGGCTTACATGGGTACTGGGGAGTAAAGCCTTGAACTAGGGTCCTTGGGCTTCACAAGCAAGTGCTTAACCACTAAGCCATCTCTCCAGCCCCTGTTTTATAGTTTTAATTTTATTCATTTATTTATTTGAGAGAGAGAGAATGGGTGTGCCAGGGCCTCTAGCCACTGCTAACTCCAGATGCATGTGTATCTGGTTTACATGGGTACTGGGGAATCGAACCTGGGTCCTCAGGCTTTGCAGGCAAGTGCCTTAACCGCTAAACCATCTCCCCAGCCCTGTTTCATTGTTTTGTTTTAAGATTTTATTTGTTTATTAGAGAGAGAGAGGGAGAGACAGAGAGAGAGTGAGAATGGACACTCCAGGGCCTCTAGCCACTGCAAATGAGCTCCAGATGCATGCACTACCATGTCTAGCTGGCTTACGTGGGACCTGGAGAATTGAACCTGGGTCCCTTAGGCTTCACAGGCATGCACCTTAACCGCTAAGCCATCTCTCGAGCCCTGTTCCATTGTTTTTATAATACTAAACTTTATAACATTTTAATTAGCATACAAAGTCATGGGTTTCATTATGACGATTTCATATAATTTGTTTTGTTGATCCCTATCCTCATCTCTTCTCTCTCATCCCTCTTGTACTCTTCCACCCCCTACAGTCCTCATTCCACTTGCATTCTTTTTTTTATTTTTTATTTTTTGGTTTTTCGAGGTAGGGTCTCACTCTAGCTCAGACTGACCTGAAACTCTTGGCAATCCTCCTACCTCTGCCTCCCAAGTCCTGAGATTAAAGATGTATACCACCACGCCCGGCTTTGACATAGTTTTTCTTATAGTCTAGATTATTTGCCCAAGATATGTTTCAATTTTTTGACTTCAGGTGTTAGAATTTGTATTTATTTCTTTATAAAGACAGTATGGGTGTGCCAAGGCCAAGGGCCTCTTGCCACTGCAAATGAACTCCAGATACAAGTACTACTTTGTTCATCTAGCTTTATTTGGGTACTGCGGAATCAAACCCAGGCCATCAAGTTTTTTTGTTTTGTTTATTTTTATTTATTTGATATCGACAGATAGAGAGAGAAAGAGGCAGATAGAGAGAGAGAATGGGCGCACCAGGGCTTCCAGCTGCTGCAAACGAACTCCAGACGCGTGCGCCCCCTTGTGCATCTGGCTAACGTGGGTCCTGGGGAATTGAGCCTCGAACCAGGGTTCCTTAAGCTTCACAGGCAAGTGCTTAACTGCTAAGCCATCTTTCCAGCCCACCATCAAGTTTTGCAAGCAAACATCTTTAACCACTGAGCCATCTCCCCCAGCCCTTTTTTGTTGTTGTTTTGAGGCAGGGTCTCATTCTAGCTCAGGCTGGTCTTGAACTCACAGTGATCCCTTCCAAGTGCTGGGATTAAAGGCGTGCACCACCATGCCCAGCTGTCACATGCATTCTATTACCCTCTCCTCCTCATCCACAAAACCTCTTCCCTTCTCTTTTTTTTGGCCCCTTTCTACTCTCATGATCTATACTGACACTCACTCCCATATAAATACACACACATAAAAATTTAAAAACTAGGGCTAGAGGGATGGCTTAGCAGTTAAGGTGTGCCTGTGAAGCCAAAGGACCCAGGTTCGATTCCCAAGTACCCACGTAAGCCAGATGTACAAGGCGGTGCTGCCTCTGGAGTTTGTTTGCAGTGCTGGAGGGCCTGACACGCCCAGTCTCTCTTCTCTGTCTGCCTGTCTCTCTCTCTCTCGTAAATAAAATAAAATAATTCCTGAAGTCTTTTTTTTTTTTTTTAATTAAGACTAGACTGCAGAAGAGACAGAATACATGATATTTGTCTTGCTACGTCTTGGTTACCTCACTTAATATAATAATTGCTAGATCCATCCATTTTCATGCCAGCCTTTTTTCCAGTACACTCTAATGTAGCTGGATTAGAATCAGAGAGGGCTATTCCCCTTAATTTCTTATCTGCCCACAAGCCTGTGGTTGATGCTGTTTATACTCTTTCTTGGTCAGGATTATGGTTTCTCCCATTACCAGTTTCATTGTTCTCCCAGAACATTCTAGAAGTTGGCTGTGGTTGAGGATCCCCACCCAAGGTGCCTTCACTGGTTCTGTTCAGCATTACTTTTCACAAAAGATAGCCACAGCCCTTTGCTGCTTTTTTTTTTTTTTTTTTTTTTCAAGGTAGGGTCTCACTCTAGCCCAGGCTGACCTGGAATTCACTATGTAGTCTCAGGGTGGCCTTGAACTCACAGCGATCCTCCTACCTCTGCCTCCCGAGTGCTGGGATTAAAGGCGTGCGCCACCATGCCTGGCTCAGCCCTTTGCTTTTTGCTCAGCATCCTTAATTTTGCTGTCTGTCCCTGGTTTGGGTGTGAGCCTACGACCCTGCTGCTGCTCGGTGACGGTGAACAGATCCAGCGTCACTGTCAAGTACAACCGTAAGGGGCTTCCTTGCTCTGTCTTCCCCATCCTGATCCCGTTGGTATTGTTTTCTTTTGACTTGTTTGTCTGATTTCTTTTAGACCTTAGGCTTGTGCCATTTGCCCAAGTATGAACTGGGAAGTGCAGGAGATAGCTCTTCTTTCCTGGGGGAAGGCAGCTCATTAGCTAGATGCACCCAAGGCGTGCGGTGTGTTCTGGCCTCCTGTATTCCATGACTCAGATGTGGGAGTTACTTCTGTGAGCTGGTCACATCTCTGGTTTCTGGGGCTTAGTCCCACACCAGCCCACTTGTTCTTCCTTTACTGCCATGTCTTCAGGAAACCATTAAAATATTGGATTTCCTCTCTCTATCTCTCCCCCCCCCTCTTGTCTCTAATAAATAAATAAACATAATTTTTTTTTTAAAAAAAAGAAGGGCTGGGGAGATGGCTTAGTGGTTAGGGTGCTTGCCTGCAAAGCCAAAGGACCTCGGTTCAATTCCCGAGGAACCACGTAAGCCAGATGCACAAGGTGGCACCTGCATCTGGAATTTGTTTGCAGTGGCTGGAAGCTCTGGCGCACCCATTCTCTCTATCTCTACCTCTTTCTCCCTCTCAAATAAATAAATAAAATAATTTAAAAAAAGAAAGGGCTGGAGAGATGGCTTAGTGGTTAAGGCGCTTGCCTGCGAAGTCTGAGGACCCAGGTTCCATTCTCCAGGTCCCACGTAAGCCAGCTGCACATGGTGGCACATGCATCTGGAGTTTGTTTGCAGTGGCTGGAGGCCCTGGCGCGCCCATTTCTTTCCCTCTCTCTCTCTCTCTTTCTCTCACTCTTTCTCTCACTCTTTCCTATCCCCCTTTTTTGTCCCGTCCACTCTCAAAAAACACAAATAAACAAAAAAAATTTTTTTAAAGTATTGGATTTCTCTGTGTGTGTGTGTTTGGGGGTGTGGGTGGGTGGCAGTTATGCAGAACCTTTACCCTGTAGTGCCCATCACCGTCCAGTGGTGACAGTCCCCCTTGGCTTTCTGAGCTGTATGTGACTGTGATTTAGCACACGCTTTGGAAATCTCTCTGCTCGTCTGGTAACATCTCGAGTCCTGTGACACCATGGTTTTGCCGCGGCTGGGCCTTTACTGCCCTGTGGATAGCGGTGTGTCTTCTCACAGGAAGAGGGAACTGGCTGAGTTTCACCTCAGTATTGCCCACAGGGCACTGGTGAGAGCTTGTGTCTCCTTTTACCCTCTAGTGAAAACCAGCTGCATGCCCCGCTGCCATCTCTGCCCTCGAAAGTGTGTGTGCACGCGTGCTGGACCCCCCTGCCACACGCTGATGACGCAGGGACAGCCCCCATGGGTGCCCGAGGCTATATTTCTACGCCTGGCCCCATCTCAAGCCAGAGCTGCTTCTCTTGTTTGGAATGTGCCTTCAGCAGAGGCCGGGATTCACCTTGGTCTGACCTTGAGCCACTTAACTATGACTCCTGCTGGGCCCCTGCTTTGCTTGAGTACTCCTCTCTGGTACTCCTACATTTTCTACCTTTCCTTTTGTTACTTTCCTTTTCTTTACTCTTTTCTTGTCTTTTTTTTGGGAAGGGGGTTGAGGTAGGGTCTCACTCTAGCCCAAGTTGACCTGGAATTCACTATGTAGTCTCAGGCTGGCCTCGAACTCATGGCCATCTTCCTACCTCTGCCTCCCGAGTGCTGGGATTAAAGGCGTGCACCACTGCGCCCGGCTTTTTCTTGTCTTTTTTTTTTTTTTAAAAAAAAAAACTTTTTATTGACAACCTTCATACACACAGACAATATATATACCATGATCATAATTCCCTCTCACCATTCTCCCCCCCCCAAAGTCGTACTCCACTAAATCCTTTCTTTCTCATTAGTCTCTCTTCTATTTTGATACCCATCATATTTTTCCTCCTATTACGCAGGTCGTGCGTAGGTAGCGTCAGCCGCTGTGAGGTCATGGAGATCAAGACCACCGTGTGTCTGGGTGACAGTAGTGTACGTAGTCCTTGCCTTCCTTTGGCTCTTATATTTTACCTGCCACCTTGTCCGCAATGGTCCTTGAGCCTTGGGGGGGCTGTGACAGAGGTGCCTCAGCGCTGAACGTACCGCTGTTCCTTTTTCTCAGCACTTTGGTGGATTTTGAGTCACCCTTAAGGTACCACCATCTGAAAAGAGAAGCTTCTCTAACCAAAAGTGAGAGTAGCATTAATACATGAGCATATACGTATGGATATAGAGGGCAGTTTTGTGGGCACAATATATCTACTCTCTTATTTTATTTTATCATTTATTTATTTGTTTTTATTTCCCCAGACTCCTGTGCCAGCAACATCAATGCAGCATGTTTGTTCTGGTTCGTGAGCCATTGTCCACACATTACCCACCACTGCCTATCATTTACTTCAGCATTCATTCTTGGTGTCTGCTATACATTCTGTAGATTTTTTTTTTTTTTCGAGGTAGGGTCTCACTCTAGCCCAGGCTGACCTGGAATTCACTATGGAGTCTCAGGGTGGCCTCGAACTCATGGCGATCCTCCTAGCTCTGCCTCCTGAGTGCTGGGATTAAAGGCGTGCGCCACCACGCCCGGCTGTCATTCTATAGATTTTTAACAGTGTGTCACCATGAATCTTCCCCCATTGTAATGTCACAGACGTTGCTGCGTAACTTCCCCATCCTGAACGTCTCCTGTGCTCACCTTTTTATTTATTTATTTGAGAGCAACAGACATAGAAAGAGGCAGATAGATAGAGAGAGAATGGGCGTGCCAGGGCCTCCAGCCACTGCAAACGAACTCCAGATGCGTGTGCATCTGGCTTACGTGGGTCCTGGGGAATCGAGCCTTGAACCGGGGTCCTTAGGCTTCACAGGCAAGTGCTTAACCCACTAAGCCATCTCTCCAGCCCGGTGCTCACCTTTTTATCCCTGCCTTCTTGTCCCTTTACTTCTTTTCTTCTCATGTCTAACCTCGGCTCACTTATATTGCAGACCTCAACTTAATTTTTCTTTCAGTCAGGGAAGACTCCCTCATTGATCATCATGACCAAGTCAGGGTCCCCCCCCGCACCTCCCCAGTGCCAGGTGGTTGGTCACCTCCATCGTAGTTATTTATTTGCATTTCAGCCATTACTTGAAATGCCATGCATCTCCCTTTTGAGAAGGTAGCGTCCCTGAAGATGGGGACTGTGTCAGCCTTTGTTACACCCGTGTATCCCCAATGCCAAGCTCACTGCCTGGCTCAGAGTAGGTCCTTAGGACCATTTGGTGCACGCAAAGGGATATACACCTGGGAGACGACTTCAGAGAGTAGTTCCGTTTATTCAATAGGGAAATGGGGTTCTAAGCAGTTGAGAGCCGGAAGAGGGTCCTAAGGGGATCAGTGAGTTCAAAGGTTGCTAGCCGATGCCTAGTTTCCTAGGCAACTGGCCAAAGATCACAGCCTAAGTTCAGGTGTGCCAGGCTTGGAGAGGGAGTGGCCTCCTGTAGCCCGGGGGTCCTTAGCCATGCCTGGAAGCTCAGGCCCGTCTCCTGAAGGCTCCAGACTGTGCCTGGCAGTGCCCGCCCGACAAGTGGTTAAAGCACTTGCCTGCGAAACCTAAGGACCCAGGTTTGATCCCCCAGTACCCATGTAAGCTGGATGCACAAGGTGGTGCGTACATCTGGCGTTTATTTGCAGTGGCTAGGGGCTCTGGCATGCCCATTCTATCTCTCTCTCTCTCACTCCCTCTCTCAAAGAAATATTAAATAAATAAATAAAACTAAAAACAAAAACAAACCTTTCATTGATAGCTTCCATTAGTATAGACAGTAAACCCACACCCTCATTTCTTTCTTTCTTTCTTTCTTTTTTTTTTTTTTTTTTTTTTTTTTGGTGTTTTGAGGTAGGGTCTCACTCTAGCCTAGGCTGACCTGGAATTCACTATGGAGTCTCAGGGTGGCCTCGAACTCACAGCGATCCTCCTACCTCTGCCTCCCGAGTGCTGGGATTAAAGGCGTGCGCCACCACGCCCGGCCTTCCCACACCCTCATTTCTTCCCCCAATTCCACCTCTGTGGAATCCCTTCTTTCCAATAAGTCTCTCTTCTATTTGGATGCCATCATTGTTCTCTCCTCTCATGCAGGTCTTGTGTAGGTAGTGTCAGGCACTCTGAGGGCATGGATATCCAGGCCATTCATTTTGTGTCTGGAAGATTGCTAAAGCAATCCTACCCTTCCTTTGACTCTTACATGTGATATGGAGAGTCGAACATGGGTCCTTAAGGCTTCACAGGCAAGCGCTTTAACCGCTAAGCCATCTCTCCAGCCTTCCCCCCTTTTTTGAAAAAAAAAAAATTTTATTTATTTACTTGAGAGAGAGAAAGAACAGAGAGAGAATAGGCACACTAGGGCCTACAGCCACTGCAAATGACTCCAGTTGCATGCACCACCTTGTGCATCTGGCTTATGTGGGACCTGGGGAATCGAATCTGAGCCCTTTGGCTTTGCAGGCAAGCACCTTAACCGCTAATCTATCTCTTCAGCCCACCATCTAGTTCTGGTTGGTAACCAAGAGCCCTTGTATTACCTGTTTTTGTTTTTTTTTTTAAATATATGTCTGTTTATGTTTCTCCTACAGAAGTATGCCTTACTTAATTACTGCAGTGTTGAAGAATGAACTCAGGGCCTTACAGGGTCTAGGCAAGTGCTCTGCCACTTAATTACATTTCCAGCCCCAATGGACAATTCATATGGCTGAACTTTATACATTCTGAAATCGTCTTTGCGTGTCTGTCACCAGACTCAAAATAAAAACACCCTGTTGCACATTTTTGGGTTTGGGCTTGAGGTGGATGTTTATAGCCTGAGTCACAGGCCAGGATTTGTTTTTCCAAGGAAAGAAATACTACCCTTTAGCTTCATTTAGTTTAACTACAGAACAGATTTTTTTTTAAAAGCAGGGCGGTGGGGCGTGGGGCGGGGGGACGTATTTCATTGCAAAGTATGGTAGAAGCAGGAAAAAAAAACTCCTAATGAGAACATGTTTATTGTTATAAAGTGATGGAAAGGCTTGAATGTCAGCATGATCCGGGAAGCCAACCACAGAGACTCAACTTGTTTTCCCTTGTGTATTATGTTGGAATTACGACTCTTTGGTCCCAGGTTAAGATCTTATGTGGAATCTGCTACTGATTAAATAGGCCGGCCTCCTTTTTTCCTTCCATCCTCCCCACTACCTGTTTCTCCCTTCTCTTAGCACTTGCACAGTGTTCCCTGTGAAAATCTGTTGAGTACGTGTGTGTGTGTGTGTGTGTGTGTGTGTGTGCGCGTGCGCACACGCAAGCACCCCCCTCATAAGGTACTGGTAGGGTGTGTGGTTGAGGTGGCCATAGCTTTATTTTAGTGAACCTCACCCCCATCAGAAGGTATGTGCATGAACAAGATTTCAGGTGCAGAGTTGGGGAGGTCTGGCCCTCTGGGACCTACTGGTGAATCGCTTCTCTTCCTTGAGGCTCGCCTAGTCTCTTGGCTTCCCTGAGCTCTGATGTTGGCGTGATGGGTCACCACTGGCTGCTTTTGAGCGCCAAGGACGCAAGCTTATCTTACTCGCTCCTTTGGAGGTAGTTAGTTGTACTGTGTCCTTATGATGAGAAAACAAGCCCAGGAAAGTCAGGGAAACTTCTCCACAGTCTCGTAGCTGGTCGTGACAGAGCCAAAAGCCGAATCCGCGTCCATAGGTTAAGTGTACTTAACCTGACGTCCGTGTACTTAGCATTAGAGCGTGTGCTGTGTTGTAAAGTCCCCAAGAGCAGAGAAGTAGGAGGGGTGAAGAGCAAAGTCCGGGTGCACGTAGCCAACACTGGGTCACCCATCTCACCACACCCGGCAACTCTAGAGGGGGTCGGTGGCTGGCGGGCGGGGGGATGGGGTGCTTTTGTCTGGAGCTTCTCAGTCATAGTTGCACGTGATTGACAGCCCTCGGGATTTCCACCAGCCCAGAGGTCAGCAAGCTGATGGAGCCCAGGGAACAAGTGTACTTAGCTTTGCCCTCAGCGTCCCTGTCTGGCAAGTGGGAACTCTGATCTCTGCCTTACCTGTCCTGGTTCGGCCTGGGAAACACAGGCTCTGCTCCCTGGGGCTTTTCCAGAGGTTTCCACGCTCCACGCGGTGGAGCTTTGTCAGCAGAGGAGGGAAGTGTGGGTCCCATGACTCTTCTGTGACCGCTGGGCCCTTAGGGACTTATGGCTCAAGGACCCTTGCATTGGGGTGATCGTTGGGGAGCAACATTGAGGGTGGAAAGCTTAGTATTTCACTCCTCACCGGAGGTGCTTCCTGGGGGCGGCCTCCCTTCCAGCACCCTCACATTCCAGCAGTTTGTGTTGTGAGTTCCCTCCATTCAATTGAACTGCATGAGCCACTCAGATGTAGGCAGATGCCACGTCTATTTCCTAAGGTAGCGCCCTGGGACATAGACGTCTCTCATATTGCCAGGCCCTCTCCGTACTCCCTAGCGGGAATCCTTGAGTGAGTCTGCCTCTTTCTTTCCACACTCTGCATGGTTGATATGTATGAATAAGTTACTAAAAAGTAGATCCGGGAATCCCTGGGCTTATCATGAGCCCATTGGAAGGCTCAGCTGGGAGACACAGTTGAATTTCATAGGCTATCGCCCCAGCCCGCTGTCCTCCGTGTGAGCCATACTGTATCCAGGAGACTGGGTCTGCCTCAGGGAATTAATGATCTAAATAGATGGTGCATAGTGAGATAGCAAAAGGGGTGAGTGTATGTACTAGGCATAGAAGCCAAGTCCTTGGGCTGGAGAGATGGCCCAGAGGATGGGGTGCTTGCTTAATATATATTTTTTCTCAATTTTTATTAACATCTTCCATGATTATAAAAATATCCCATGGTAATACCCTCCCTCCCTCCCCCACTTTCCCCTTTGAAACTCCACTCTCCATCATATCCCCTCCCCATCTCAATCAGTCTCTCTTTTATTTTGATGTCATGATCTTTTCCTCCGATTATGATGGTCTTATGTAGGTAGTGTCAAGCACTGTGAGGTCATGGATATCCAATAGTTTTTTTTTTTTAAGCCTGTGTGTGTGTGTGTTATTTTCAAGGAGAGAAAGAATGGGCGTGACAGGGCCTCTAGCCACTGTAAACAAACTCCAGATGCAACTAGGGTTGTAGGCTTTGCAGGCAAGAGCCCTAACCTCTAAGCCATCTCTCTAGACCAACAAGCTGCTACTTTATTTTTTAAGAATTTTATTTTTATTTATGAGAGAGAGAGAGAGAGAGAAAGGGAGAGAATGGGCGCACCACTGCAAACGAACTCCAGATGCATATGCATCTGGCTTATGTAGGTTCTGGGGAGTTGAACCTGGGTCCTTAGGCTTCTCAGGCAAGTCCATTAGTCACTAAGCCATCTCTCCAGCCCCAAGCTGCTACTTTTGTTTGCTTGTTGGTTTCGAGGTAGGCTTTCACTCTAACCCAGGCTGACATGGAATTCACTATGTAGTCTCAGAGTGGCCTTGAACTCACGATAATCCTCCTACCTCTGCCTCCTGAGTGCACTTTTTTTTAAAGTATTTTTTTATTGATGACTTCCATAATTGTAAACAATATCCCATGGTAATTCCCTCCCTCTCCCCACTTTCCCCTTTGAAACTCCACTCTCCATCATATCCTCTCCCGATCTCAGTCAGTCTCTCTTTTATTTTGATGTCATGATCTTTTCCTCCTCTTATGATGGTCTTGTGTAGGTAGTGTCAGGCACTGTGAGGTCATGGATATCCAGGCCATTTTGTGTCTGGAGGAGCACGTTGTAAGGAGCCCTACCCTTCCTTTGGCTCTTACATTCTTTCTGCCACCTCTTCTGCAACAGACCCTGAGCCTTGGAAGGTGTGATAGAAATATTTCAGTGCTGAGCACTCCTGTCACTTTTTCCCAGCACCATGATGCCTTCTGAGTCATCCCAAGGTCACTGCCATCTGCAAAGAGAAGATTCTCTACCAAAAGTGAGAGTAGCATTAATATATGGGTATGAACATTAAGAGAAGTCCAAACTGCTACTGTTAAGAGAGATGAGGCATGAGAGTCTAAAGCTGATGTTCAGGGAGGGCCTATATTGGGTCACCGTGCCATGAGGATATTTTTAAGCACATGGGAAGGAACCAGGGAGAGACTGACTGATGGACATTCTCCAAAGAGGGCTGGATTTGCAGGGCAGTGTTTCCTTGAGGGAGGAGCCCGCCTTTCTTGAGACCAACCCAGAGATCAGAGCAGATGCTGAGAGGATTCAAGGAGAAGGAAGATAGCGTCTTCCATTGTGTAAGATTCTAGCAGCAGTTAAGGAGGGGCCTTGTTGGGACTGGGGTGTTGAAGGTTAAAACAGTCCTGCCAGTGAATTGGATACAGATCCCACCAGCCGACAGGGAAGTTAAGAGAACCACAGCCCTTGCCAGAAGCTGACTTCTTGTTTTGACTTCCGGCCGCCCACCCCTGACATGTTCATCAGGGGGCTGACCTCTGCTGTATTAAGTGAAATCAGTTTTGTTTACATGCTGAATTTATTAAGAGACACAGAAGCATTTTGTTAAAAAGTATTTTATTCAAAATGCTTTTAAAAAAATTTTTGGTTTTTATTTTTATTTATTTATTTGAGAGCGACAGACAGAGAGAGAAAGAGGCAGAGAGAGAGAGAGAGAGAGAGAGAATGGGCGCGCTAGGGCCTCCAGCCACTGCAAACGAACTCCAGACGCGTGCGCCCCCTTGTGCATCTGGCTAACGTGGGTCCTGGGGAATCGTGCCTCGAACCGGGGTTCTTAGGCTTCACAGGCAAGCGCTTAACCGCTAATCTCTCCAGCCCCAAAACGGTTTTTAATAAAAAGGAAAAGAATAGATTTAACACAAAACTTAGAGAATGCAAATAAGCAAAAAGGAGATAAACAGTCCAAAGATAAGATTGTGAATTTATAGACCTTGGTGGGAGGTTTCTACCTCACAGAAATACTGGTGCTAGTGAATTCCAGTGACTCTTTACTACAGATCAGGTACAAGGCTGGAAGCTCCCTGAGCATCATTTTGTTTGTTTATTCTTTCTTTCTTCCTTTTCTTTTCTTTTCTTTCCTTTCCTTTCCTTTTCTTTTCTTTCTTTCTTTTTTTTTTTTTTTTTTTTTTTTTTTGGTTTTTCAAGGTAGGGTCTTGCTGTAGTCCAGGCTGACCTGGAATTCACTATATATTCTCAGGGTGGCCTCCTGCCTCTGCTCCCGCCACTGTGCCTGGCTTGTTTGTTTATTCTTCCAATGGCTGTGCTTTATTGCTACTTATTACCTTCCTCTTATAGATGAACAAAAGTTCAGTTGCCCAAAGTCGCACAGACAAGACGAAGCAGATGTGAGGCCGGACACAGATTTGCCCAAACAGACAACTGCTGCCAAAGAAAAGAGTGGTATTCAGGAATGGTATTCCTGACAAGCAGCATGTTCATGTAATTATTCTGAGAAAAGCAAGCCTTCTTTCAAGGAAAAACAAACAAACAAAAAATGCTAGGTATGGTGGTACACACCTTTATTTAAATCCCAGCACTTGGGAGGCAGAGGTAGGGGGATCGCCTAGAGTTAGAGGCCACCCTGAGACTACATAGTGAATTACAGGTCAGCCTGGGCTAAAGCAGACCCAAACTCAAAAAACAAGGGCTGGAGAGATGGTCTAGCGGTTAAGGCGCATGCCTTAGAAGCCTAAGGACCCTGGTTCGATTCTCCAGGTCCCATGTAAGCCAGATGCACATGGTGGTGCATGCGTCTGGAGTTCATTTGCAGTGGCTAGAGTCCCTGGCACACCCATTCTCACACACACACACTCTTTCTCTCTAATGAATAAATAAATAAATAAATAAAACCTTTTAAAAAACAAAATGAAAACTTTATTAAGGTATTATTGGCTGGGTGTGGTGGCTCATGCCTTTAATCCCAGCATTCAGGATTCTCAGGTAGGAGAATCACCATAAATTTGAGTCTAGCCTAGACTATAGAGTAAATTTAAGGTCAGCTTGGACTAGAGTGAGACACTACTTCAAAAAACAAACAAGTCAGCTAGGCGTGGTGGCACACGCCTTTATGCCTTTATTCCCAGCACTTGGGAGGCAAAGGTCAGTCTGAGACTACACAGTGAATTCCAGGTCAGCCTGGGCTAGAGCAAGACCTGACCAAAAAGAAGAAGAAGAAAAAAAAAAAGAGCCAAGTATGGTGGCACATGCTTTTAGTCCTAGCACTCAGGAGGCAGAGGTATGAAGATCACAGTGAATTTGAGGCCAGTTTGGGACTGTAGAGTGAGTTCCAAGTCAGCTTGGGCTAGAGTGAGACCCTTCCTTGAGAAAAAAATAAAACTGACAAACAAGAAAGTATAACTGGGATGTAGAGATGGTTTAGCAGTTAAGCGTTTGCCTGTGAAGCCTAAGGAACCCCATTTGAGGCTCAATTCCCCAAGACCCAAGTAAGCCAGATGCACAAGGGGGCACACGCGTCTGGAGTTTGTTCATAGTGGCTGGAGGCCCTGGTGCGTCCATTCTCTCTCTCTCTCTCTCTCTCTCTCTCTCTCTCTGGCTCTTTCTATCTCTCTATCACTCTCAAGTAAATAAATAAAAAAAAAAAAAAAAAAGAAAGAAAGCCTGGCGTGGTGGTGCACGCCTTTAATCCCAGCACTTGGGAGGCAGAGGTAAGAGGATCGCCGTGAGTTCGAGGCCACCCTGAGACTCCATAGTGAATTCCAGGTCAGCCTGGGCTACAGTGAGACCCTACCTCTAAAAACAAAAACAAAAAAGTATAATTGACATGCATTAACTATACATATTGACGGTATGTTGTCTGATTTTTTTGTTGTTGTTGTTTTGTTTTTGTTTTTGTTTTTCGAGGTTGCATCTCACTCTAGTCCAGGCTGACCTGGAACTAACTCTGTAGTCTCAGGGTAGCCTTGAACTCATGGCAATCCTCCTACCTCTGCCTCCTGAGTGCTGGGATTAAAGGTGTGCGCCACCACGCCCGGCTTGATTTTTTTCTTTTTTACTTTTTTTTAATGAGAGAGAGAATTGGAATGTAAGGCCTCCAGCTACTGCAGTTGAACTCCAGACGTGTGTGCCATCTTGTGTGCGTGTAAGAACCTTGCGTACTTGCATCTCTTTGTGCGTCTGGCTTACGTGGGACCAAGAGAGTCAAACATGGGCCTTTAGGCTTCGCAGGCAAGCGCCTTAACCCTTAAGGCATCTCTTCAGACCTGCTTTATTTATTTATTTTTTAAATTTTTTTTGTTTATTTTTATTTATTTATTTGAGAGTGACAGGCAGAGAGAGAAAGAGGCAGAGAGAGAGAGAGAGAGAGAGAGAGAGAGAATGGGCGCGCCAGGGTCTCCAGCCACTGCAAACGAACTCCAGACGTGTGCGCGCCCTTGTGCATCTGGCTAACATGGGTCCTGGGGAATCGAGCCTTGAACCGGGGTCCTTAGGCTTTACAGGCAAGCGCTTAACCACTAAGCCATCTCTCCAGCCCCCTGCTTTATTTTTGAGACAGGATTTTACTACATAGTCTAGTTTAGCTTTGACCTTGGCATCCTCCTACCTCAGCCTGCTGAGTACTGGGCTTATATTACACAGACCATCATGCCGGGCTGGGTTTGCTACATGTTGACCTTCATATATACTCAGACTGTCACCGCAACCAAAATAATGAGCGTGCCATTTACCTCTGCGTACTTGTACCGCTGTGTCATTTCTCACTCTATCGCTCTAGGCAACCAGCAATTGGCTGACACTGCACACTAGACTGCATTAGCTGACATTTATTTATATGCACAGCACATACTCTTTTGTCTGGCCTATTTCACTCTGCGCAATTATTTGGCAATTCCTCCATGCTGCTGGGCATAACCTCTCATTCCTTGCGGCTGGGTACGGTCCAGTAGGATACCCAGCAGTTCATTTAGCCACTCACCTACAGATGGACATTTGAATTGTTTCTGTTTTTTTTTTTTAATATTTTGTTTTTATTTATTAATTTATTTGACAGAGAAAGGGAGAGAGAAGGAGAGAATGGGCGCATCTGGGTCTCCAGCCACTGCAAACGAACTCCAGATGCGTGCACCCCCTTGTGCATCTGGCTAACGTGGGTCCTGGGAAATTGAACCTGGGTCCTTTGGCTTTGCAGGCAAACGCCTTAACAGTAAGCCATCCCTCCAGCCCTGTTTCTGTTTTTTCACCTAGTCTAAGACAGCTGCTGTAAACACTGTGTTCTTGTCTTTGTACGAATATATACTTTCACTGTTCTTGGGTTAATACCTGGAGCGGGAAGGCTGGGTCATATGGTAGGTACTTAAGAAACTTCCAGTAGGCTAGCGTGGTGGCGCATGCCTTTAATCCCAGCACTCGGGAGGCAGAAATAGGAGGGTTGCCTTGAGTTCAAGACCACCCTGAGACTACATAGTGAATTCCAGGTCAGTCTGGGCTGGAGTGAAACCCTACCTCAAAAAAACCAAAAAAAGAAAGAAAGAAAAAAAGAAACTGCCAGTAGTTTTCTTTCTTTTCAATATTTTTATTTTATTTATTTATTTATTTATTTTTTGAGAGAGAGAGGCAGATAGAAAGAGAGAATGGGCACGCCAGGGCCTTTAGCCACTGGAAACAAACTCCAGACACATGCACCCCTTGTGTATCTGGCTTACATGGGTCCTGGGGAATTGAAACAGGGTCCTTAGGCTTTGCAGGCAAACGCCTTAATCGTTAAGCCATTTCACCAGCCCTACTTTTCTAAGTACATGTACCATTTTACATTCTTAGCAGCAGTGTTGTGAGGATTCTAGTTGCTATATCTTCATCAACATTCGGTGTGTTCTGGTCTTACTATGTAGTCCAGGTTAGCCTCAAACTGACTGTGTAGCTCAGACTGGTGTCACGAACTCATGAACCTGCTTTAGCCTTCTGAGTATTGGGATTACAGGTGAGTGCCACCGAGGCTGACTTGGTCTTTTTAATTTTAGCTATTTTAATAGACATGCACCAGCAGAAATCTCTTTGTGGCTTTAATTAATGCAGGGCTTTAAAACCACTCACTGTGGAATAATTTCTATTTCTTTTAACACTTGTGTCCTCACATACCAAGTAGTAAAAGGAAGAGAAGAAATGTAAAAGTTCTGACTGGTCTTTGAATAGGAATTCCAGGTTCACATTTTAGTCTCTCTTACGTACTTTAGAATACACTGTCTAAAATCCTAGCACCAGCCCTGCGAAACAGGCTCAGCTCCATCTCACAGAGGCAGAAACTGAGGCTGAGAAAGCGAGGGACTGTTATAGGGCTCCACAGTTGGAGCAAAACAACTATTTAAGCTCCGATTCGTCTTTTTTGGCCTCCACGCATGTTCTATTTTATTGTTCAGTAATTTCTTCTAATAGTAATCATAAAATCCCCTTACCCACTGTTTTTCCCCCATCTCAAACGTGGAAATATAACTTAAGTCTTCAAAACCAGGAAATCTACCAGCAAGCAGACAGTAGACAATTTATTATTATTATTATTATTTTGGTTTTTTGAGGTAGGGTCTCACTCTAGCTCAGGCTGACTTGGAATTCACTATGGAGTCTCAGGGTGGCCTCGAACTCATGGCGATCCTCCTACCTCTGCCTCCCAAGTGCTGTCATTAAAGGTGTGCGCCACCATGCCCGGCTTGACAATTTATTTCTAATGTAAATGCTTTGTGCAGTAACCATATAGGAAAACTCCAAGCTGAAGGCCTGGATGAATCAAAGTGTGTCGCGACTCATTCGTGCACTCTCCCAGTCTCTGGGCCAAGTTTGTTGACACCATTTATAGAAGAGCTCGCTTCGGAGAAAACAGAGTTATGCTGTGGGCTATTTCCATTTCAGATGCAGCCTTCCATTCAATAAACATTGATTTTGAATCCATTACTCATGAGGCTAAAAAGTGGCCATGTGAGCTGGGCGTGGTGGCGCATGCCTTTAGTCCCGGCACTCAAGAGGCAGAGGTAGGGGATAACCGAGTAAGAAAAATCTTTTGAGGTGATAAGTAAATTGGTCAGAGCCATGCAGCTTCTTTAGTCTCTTTGCTATCCTCACCTCTGCCCTCCACTATCCCCATAAGGCCATTGAGAAGCAGAGAAGAAATAGTGACAAAGATACATGACAGAGCCAACCTTCAAACTTGACCTTGCGGGAGTTCTTACATATTAAAGATAGCTTGGAAAATAATGAAATGAAGATTACCCACAATCCCACATCAGCCACATTATGGATACTTGTGTCAATCTCTCTTGTTCGTTTTTCTTTTCTTTCTTTTCTTTTTTGTTTTTGTTTTGTTTTTAGAGGTAGGGTCTCACTGTAGCCCAGGCTGACCTGGAATTCACTATGGAGTCTCAGGGTGGCCTCGAACTCACAGCGATCCTCCTACCTCTTCCTCCTGAGTGCTGGGATTAAAGGCATGTGCCACCACGCCCGGCTTGTTTTTCTTTTTGATATTTTATTTATTTATTTATTTCACAAAAAGGGGGAGAGAGAGAGAGAGAATGGGCATGCCAGGGCCTCCAGCCACTGCAAACGAACTGCAGGTGCATGCGCCACCTCATGCATCTGACTAACGTGGGTCCTGAGGAATTGAACCTAGGTCCTTTGGCTTTTCAGGCAAATGCCTTAACCACTAAGCCATTCCCTGGAGCCCTCTTGTTCTTTTTAAAATATTTTATTTACTATGAGAGAGAGAAAGAGAGAGAATGGGTATGCCAAGGCCTCTAGCCATTGCAAATGAGCTCCAGATGCATGCACTACCATGTGCATCTGTCTTATATGGGGACTGGGGAATTGAACCTGGGTCCTTAGACTTTGCAGGCAACAGCCTTAACCTTTAAGCCATCTCTCCAGCCCAGCCCAGCCTAGCTGGCCCAGCCCATCTAGTTATTTCCTTCCCTTCCCTTCCCTTTTCCCTTCCCTTCCCCCTTCCTTCCTTCCTTCCTTCCTTCCTTCCTTCCTTCCTTCCTTCCTTCCTTCCTTTCTTTCTTTCTGGTTTTTTGTTTTTTGTTTTTGTTTTTGTTTTTGTTTTTGAGATAAGGTCTCACACTAGCTCAGGCTGACCTGGAATTCACTATGTAGTCCCAGTGTGGCCTCAAACTCATGATGATCCTCCTACCTCTGCCTACTGAATGCTTGGATTAAGGGCGTGTGCCACCACACCCAACTCCACCTAGTTCTTTTTCAAATACTTATACTGTGGCTAGAGAGATGGCTCAATGGTTCAAGGTATTTGCTTGCAAAGTCTGATGGCTCAGGTTCAATTCCCCATCACCCAAGTAAAACTACATAGACAGAGTGGCTCATGTGTGTCTGGAGTATGTTTGCAGAGGCAGGAGATCCTGGCGTGGCCATTTTCTCTGTCTCTCAAATAAATAAAATAAATAAATAAGTGTTTTTGTTTTTGTTTTTGTTTTTGTTTTTGTTTTTTTAAAGAAAGCAAGCCTGCATGTTAGCAGGACGGCTCTACTACCTCCCAGAGCTGGAGAGCTATGACTCAGTCTGCTAGTATCACATGAGGTTTGTTAAAAAAAAATAATAATAATAAGTTATTCTTATTTCTTTTTTTTTCCTCAATTTTTTATTAACATCTTCCATGATTATAAAAAATATCCCATGGTAATACCCTCCCTCCCCTCACTTTCCCCTTTGAAATTCCATTCTCCATCATATCCCCTCCCCATCTCAATCAGTCTCTCTTTTATTTTGATGTCATGATCTTTTCCTCCTCTTATAATGGTCTTGTGTAGGTAGTGTCAGGCACTGTGAGGTCGTGGATATCCAGGCCATTTTATGTCTGGAGGGAGCACGTTGTAAGGAGTCCTACCCTTCCTTTGGCTCTTACATTCTTTCAGCCACCTCTTCCGCATTAGACCCTGAGCCTTGGAAGGTGTGATCGAGATGTTACTCAGTACTCCAGTCACTTCTTTCCAGCACCATGATACTATTCTTATTTCTTTTTTTTTTTTTTTTGGTTTTTCGAGGTAGGGTCTCACTCTAGTCCAGGCTGACCTGGAATTCACTATGGAGTCTCAGGGTGGCTTCGAACTCACGGCGATCCTCCTACCTCTGCCTCCCGAGTGCTGGGATTAAAGGCGTGCACCACCACGCCCGGCCTATTCTTATTTCTTATATGTTTGCAATCACATTACAAATACCAGGCTGTACTCTCTGTTTTTGCTTGGTTGTATCACACACCATTTCATATATATATATATATATATATATTTGCAAGCAGAGAGAAAAGAGAGAGAGGTACAGAATGGGCACTCTAGGGCCTCCAGCTGCTGCAAATGAATTCCAGATGCATGCATGCACCGCTTTGTGCCTCTGGCTGTATGTGGGTACTGGGGAATTAAACCCAGGTCATTAGGTTTTGCAGGCAGGTGCCTTAACTGTAGAGCCATTCCTCCAGCCCCAATTTCATACTTCTTATTTATTTTTTATTTATTTATTTTTAATTTTTTTGAGGTAGGGTCTCGCTCTAGCTCAGGCTGACCTGGATTCACTATGTAGTCTCAGGGTGGCTTCGAACTCATAGTGATCCTCCTACCTCTGCCTCCCAAGTGCTGAGATTAAAGGTGTGAATCACCACACAGCTTCTTTTTATTATTTATTTGTTTGTTTGTTTAAAAGGGAAAGACAAGCAGATAGAGAGAGAGAATGGCATGCCATGGCCTCCAGGCACTGCAAATGAACTCCAGATGCATGTGTCACCTTGTGCATCTGGCTTACATGGGTACTGGGAAATTGAACCTGGGCCCTTAGGCTTTGCAGACAAGTGCCTTAACCATTAAGCCATCTCTCCAGCCCCCAATCTCATACTTTTATGAATTCACTTTGTTTTTATTTTATTTTGTTATTTTAGAGAGGGGCGTGTGGGAGAGAATTGGCATGCCAGGGCCTCAGCCAGTGCAGTCTAACTCCAGACCCTTGCGCCACCTAGTGGGCGCGTGCGAACTTGCGCTTGCCTTTGTGTGCCTGCCTAAACGTGGGATCTGGAGAGTCGAACATGGGTCCTTAGGCTTCGCAGGCAAGCGCCTTAACCGCTGAGCCATCTCTCCAGCCCTGAACACACTTTGTAATGTGTATAAAGAGAGGGACTATCTCCACTTACTTATCTATGCCCTTGTAGTAGGCTGTTGATGCTTCCTCCAGTTTTCTTGAAGTGTTCTCTCGATCCTTCTAGAGCAGCTCGCTTCATCTAAACTGGGAAGGATACTACCCGCCTCATCCCCCTTGCTCCTCCTTCTCCTCTTCTTGTCTTCCATTAACTTTGCATGCACTTTTATTACCATCTTCCTGGTGCCAAAGCTGCTGCTTTCATTTGACAGTGAGCTCTTTTTTTTTTAAATTTTTTTGTTTATTTTTATTTGTTTATTTGAAAGTGACAGACAGAGAAAGAGGCAGAGAGAGAGAGAGATAGAGAGAGAGAGAATGGGCATGCCAGGGCTTCCAGCCACTGCAAACGAACTCCAGATGTGTGCGCCCCTTGTGCATCTGGCTAACGTGGGTCCTGGGGAATCGAGCCTTGAACCGGGGTCCTTAGGCTTCACAGGCAAGCGCTTAACCGCTAAGCCATCTCTCCAGTGAGCCCTTTGAGGTCTGTGTAGACCCAGGGCTTTTCAAGGGGCCTGACATACAGTCCTAGGTGAGTAGTTGTTGGATAAATGTGTGTATAGGAAACTAACTCCTCTAAAGATGGCAACCCCTGCCTACAGTAGATCTCCTCACTGGTTTCTTTTTGAACCTCTTTTCTTGCTTGACTTTTTTTTTTTTTTTCGAGGCAGGGTCTCCCTCTAGCCCAGGCTGACCTGGAATTCACTATGTAGCCTCAGGGTGGCCTCAAACTCACGGCGATCCTCCTACCTCTGCCTCCCGAGTTCTGGGATCAAAGGCGTGCACCACCACGCCCGGCTTGACTTAACTTTTTGCGGTATATTTTCTGTCCATGCTGCTTCTGCTACAAGTGAAACAACACATAGCTGTTTAGGATGTTGGCTCTATCGTGGTGGTTGGGAAAACCCCAGCCTGTCGTCTGCTGCAAGAGTGATGGCTTCTCACCTGCAGGGCCGTGAATCCTGCCTCCCTAGTTCAGTGTCAAGTGTGCACGTGTGGCCAACACACTGTGCGATGCCCTTTCACCAATTTTAAAATGGTGACCTCGTATCTCAGTGCCTGTTGTTTGGGATACAAGTCTGGTGGCTCCTGATAATAATTACTGAGTGTGTTTTGTGTATGAAAAGTGCAGGGTCCTTCCCTTGCCACATTCCGTATTTAGTTTTTTTTTTTTTTTAAATTAATTTTTTTATTAGGTGCAGAGAGAGGGAGGAAGAAAGAGATAGAGAGAAGCTGATAGAAAGAGAATGGGCACACCAGGGCCTGTAGCCCCTGCAAACAAACTCCAGATGCATGCATCACCTTGTGCATCTGGCTTACGTGGGACCTGGAGAATTGAACCTAGGTCTTTAGGCTTTGCAGGCAAGCACGTTAACCACTGAGCCATCTTTCCAACCACCCCCCCTTTTAAATTTTTCTTGTAGGTAAGTAGCTCAGGCTAACCTGGCACTCACTCTATAGTCTCAGGCTGGCCTTGAACTCATGGTCGTCCTCTTACCTCTGCCTCCCGAGTGCCGGGATTAAAGGCATGCACCACCATACCATACCTGGCTTCACATTCTGTATTTAGCCGAGCCTCAGTCTGAAGACTGGATAAATCCCATCCTGTGAAACAGTGATGGAGAAAGAATTGATGTGATGGGCTCTAGACGCTGAAGCGATTTGGTTAGGATTGGAGTAAGTGATACCTGGTGGGATAGACAGTAGCTCTTCCCACACCCTCAGATGACAGCCATCCTGAGTGATTTAGGTCTAACAGGAGCCTGAAGTAGTCACTTGACCATTATCTCAGTCCCAGCCAGGCCGTGTAAGAGGATTATTGGGGAGAGTGGAGACCGACGCCCATGGACCTGTGTGGGCCAAGGCTTGAAGGTTGTCCATCCAGGCTTCCCCTGACCTCTGTGGGCCGCCCCGCAACTTCGTGTTTAAGAGAGGGGCCACTCCTGTGGAAGAGGCATGTCTCTAACTCAGACCACTGGCCCTGGCCCTGGCTGGGTCTGAGCGATGCTCATCCCGGGGCAGGCTCGGGCAGGTAGGAAGGCAAGCTCCGCCTTCTGTTTTTCAGGAGAAGATAGGCTGGCGGAAGGATGCGCTGCATTTGCTGGTGTTCACGACAGATGACGTACCCCACATCGCGCTGGATGGAAAACTGGGGGGCCTGGTGCAGCCTCATGATGGCCAGTGTCACCTGAACGAAGCCAATGAGTATACCGCATCCAATCAAATGGTGAGTGCCGGGGAGGCCTGCTCGTTTCTGTCCTTTGGAACCCCACTCATGGTCTAGTCCCTCCTAGACTCTCACACCTCCCCTGGCCTCAGTCCTCAATGATTTTCTATTCTATTCAGGGGATTGAGTTTCATTTCTTTGTCTTTTTCCCACTGGATTTTCCAAACTTCCTGTTAGCGTGCACTATCACTCTGGGATTTCTCTATCTTTGTACTGTTGCGCTCCTAAATGGGGGGTGTTTCATTGGAGGAAGAAGTGACCGGGAGCCAAATAGATCATGGGGGAGGCGATCTTAAGAGAGTTGTGGGGCCTATTTTCCTACAGGGGTCATAACTGGAGAGAAGTTAGGGGGCAGTGTTCTCTGACTTCTAGAAATGGACTCCTCAAAACAGCGATTCCTTGTCAGTCACGGGACTGAGCTGCTATAGTCATGCAGGGAATGGCCAGCCCCAGGGATCCTTCACATCCATTTAATTTAAAAGAATATATGCAAATTTGCAAACATATACTAATTGACCAATACATTGAACTCCCAATTAACTAACACCTAACTCCCAACAATTCCAACAATACGAAGACCATGCCACATTTACTGTGTAAATTTTTTAAGAAATATATACCCGCCTGGATATCCATGACCTCACAGTGCCTGACACTACCTACGCAAGACCATCATAAGAGGAGGAAAAGATCATGCCATCAAAATAAAAGAGAGACTGATTGAGATGGGGAGGGGATATGATGGAGAATGGAGTTTCAAAGGGGAAGGTGGGGGGAGGGAGGGAATTACCTTGGGATATTTTTTATAATCATGGAAGTTGTTAATAAAAATTTGAAATAAAAAAAGAAATATATCCCCCCCCCCTTTTAAAATATATTTTGCCAAGTCCATTTTGGTATCTGGCTATAGAAGATTCTTCCTGGTTTTCCTCGCTGCTTCAAGAGGCGATCGCCCCAGCCATCCAGATCATCCAGAAATGAGAGTCTGGAGAAAGGACTTGGAATAGAGGACTTCACTGATAGTGACCCCTATGCCCCACAGTAGCCCTTAAAATCCGCAAGGACCCCGTTCACTGCCTCTTGGCCTCCCTGCCTCCTAACTTGCACCCCCTCCCACCACCAAAGCCCAACCAAGTTCCAAGGGCAGCCGCCGCCTCTGCCTGGCCTGAGCTATAAGTGGGACATCGTATGTGTGGCATTGGCTGAGTATGTTGGCACAGGAAACCGGGGCAAGGAAAAGTCATAGGGAAGGATGGAACGCTAACAGGTGCTGACGGCAGATGGTAGGACGCGTGGGCTATCCTTCCTGTGGTCCCAGCCTTCCCCATTCCTGCTGAAACAATAGATATGACAGACCAAGCCTAGAGACGCCTCAGTCTTCACCCCCAGGGTGTCTGGTAGCACCTGGGAACTCTCTCCATGATCCCCCCCCCCCTGCTTTTTAGTTTAGGAGCTGCTATGCGAGGGCCTTAACAGATCTCCCCCCCCCCCCGCCCACACACACACATAAGTGCCGCATGCATTCTGGAACGGGTGCTAGTGTCTCCCCGGCTGGTTCGAAGTGGTACAGTTTTGACTTTGCCTTGGTCCTAGGACTATCCATCCCTTGCCTTGCTCGGAGAGAAGTTGGCAGAGAACAACATCAACCTCATCTTCGCAGTGACAAAAAATCATTACATGCTCTACAAGGTGCGCTTGGAGGGAGGGAGGGAGGGAGGGAGGGAGCTGGTGGCTTGATCCGGGGTGGCGGTGGGGGAAGATTCTGACCCTCAAGTCAGTGACGGGTTAGAATGGGAAGTGAGGAGTGTCCACAACCCGTCTGTATGTGGGGAGAGTCAAAGGAGGAATATAGTATGGTCAGAAATGACAACTCACACACTCACCCAGCGATGGATGTCTTCACAGGAACTTTAAGCCTGAGATATCTAATTTGATTCTTAGAAAGCCTTGATAAGGGTATGAATTCCCATTTGTCAGAAGATGAAAATGGAACTACAATGGCAGATTCCAATAGGGAAGTGAAATGCAAAATGAAATTACAAGGAAAGGAAACTGAGGCACCGGGGCAGCTTGCATGGCTGGCCCAGTTATTCCAGTTGTATGCCTTCTGTCAGAGGGTGGGAGGCCAGGGGATGGTCCGAGATGGGAGTTGCCCAAGCAGAGAGTCGACGTCCTGAGCGAGTAGAGCAAGCGTTTGGGTCGGATTCATCTAAAACTTTCCCTGGGCCACCATCATCGCCTCGTGAATACGTCTTTCCTGAACTCGGAAGTGAGCTGCTTGTAGACCCTCCTGAGCCGCAGAAGAGCCTATAGGAGCTAAACGGGAAGCCTGGCTCTGATGTCCCGTATATAGTGAGGGTAGGGGACGCACATCATCAGGAATCCCTTAAAACATTCTCCCGCAAAACCTTTGTTTGTAAGGCTCCTGCCTGAGGTTATCACTAGTAAAAAAATACTACTCTTGTCTTCCTGAATTCTTTTTTTTTTTCTCTGTGCCATATCCCTCTGCTCACACCAGTTCATTTCTACGCAAGGCAACCCTGCACAGCTTCTCAGGACATAGGCATAACAGCAAGCTTCCCACACAAACTGCTTCTAGCCCAGTCCAAGCAAAGCTTTCTCTCACCCTCATAAGCCAAACCTCACAGCCCATAGTTCTTACTGCATTCAGGTCTTGCAGCTCAGAACAGAATAGTCCATCAAGCTGAACTTACAGGTTGCAGGGCATCTCTGAGGCCAAGGTTTCAAACCCTCCCACATTCCTTTTGAAAATCAGCTCCAAAAGGCCAAAGCCACACAGCCAGGTGTCTAGCAGCAATCCCACTCCTCAGTACCACTTGACTGTTGCAGTCAGGTTCAGCATTGCTGGTAGAAATCATCCACCCAACAGCAGCTTGTGGGAAAAGAGGTTCATTTTGGCTTACAGGCTCGAGGGGAAGCTCCATGATGGCAGGGGAAAACGACAACATGAGCAGAGGGTGGACATCACCCCTTGGTCAACATAAGGTGGACAACAGCAACAGGAGAGTGTGCCCCTGAATTCTTCATCTTCCTTGAGCCTGTGTCTTTTTTTTTAGATGATGAAAACAGGAAGGCAAATGGTTTTTCAGTTCTTGTCTGTTTGGTAGAAGATGGAAGGTTCCCTAAGTAAAGCCTGCCCTTTTGCAAACTGCATTTTTAGAGGGATTAGTTGAATGCATTGCATTAGGCTTCCGGATGTGTCATGAGAGGATAAATCCTCTCTCGGAACAAGGATGCCTGTGTGGGCAGGGGGCCGCAGATGCTCTGTCCCCACCGTAAGAGCCATACTTAGCCTTGCCAGTGGAAGGGGGCAGGCTGTGCTTCGAGGCCACCTGCGTTGTCCTCAGACGTCTCTCAGAGGTGTGTCCAGTTCCTCAGAAAGACATCTTGCATTCTCCCTGCTGAGAAGAGAAGTGCCCCCCCCCCGAGACCTGGGGGAAGTGAGCCTTTGTGTTTCTGCACAGCAGTCATCCCAAAGCTGGGCCAGGATTACCTGGAGATCAGGAGTGATGGCCAGAGAGTCATAAAGTGCAAGGTGACCGTAGAAGATGGACTGTCAGAGCTGCCATTACGTGCCGAGGAAAGGGATGCCCAAGACTGTGCACCCGGGGGGGGGGTCTTGTCAGCCCCTCCTCCCGCCGCCGCAGTCCTCTGTAGCTGCTCTTCCTCACTCCCTCTTCTGGCCTCTCTTGGGGGCTCCCTTGTCAGAGTGTAATGTGGCAGAGTGGGAGAATAGCATGCCGGCCCCCTCACTCTTATCAGAAAAGCACTATTCACACTGGTAAATGGAAATCAGAGTGGTCTTACTTCTTCTTTTCTTTTTCTTTCTTTTTTTTTTTTTCCTCAAGAATTTTACAGCCCTGATACCTGGAACCACAGTGGAGATTTTGCATGGAGACTCCAAAAACATTATTCAACTGATTATCAATGCGTACAACGTAAGTCACTGACTTTGCTCCTCTCGGAGCCACCTCCTCTCCCGCTGAGGCCCTGAGGGCAGATGTGGGTTTGTGGGAGGACTTGGCTCTGCTCCTGCCCCTTCCCCTAGAGGAACCCTGGAGTTCAGTGTGTAGCCAGCCCTGCATTCCCTCTCTGTGCCCCAGTGTCCTAAAGACCAGGAGTGAAGCAACAAGGAGGGATTTCCGGCTGGTTGCTCTCCTCATGGCTCCTCACCAGTCTTTTTTTATTTATTTTATTTTATTTATTTATTTATTTTGGTTTTTCAAGGTAGGGTCTCACTCTGGCCCAGGCTGACCTGGAATTCACTATGGAGTCTCAGGGTGGCCTCGAACTCATGACGATCCTCCTACCTCGGCCTCCCGAGTGCTGCGATTAAAGGCATGCACCACCACGCCCGGCTTTTTTATTTTTTATTGACAACTTCCATGATTATGTAAACAATATCCCATGGTAATGCCCTCCCTCCCCCCACTTTCCCCTTTGAAACTCCACTGTCCATCTTATACCCTCCCCCTCTCAATCAGTCTCTCTTTTATTTTGATCTCATGATCTGCTTTTCCTCTTATTATAATGGTCTCATATAGGTACTGTCAGGCACTGTGAGGTCATGCATATCCAGGCCATTTTGTGTCTGGAGGAGCACGTTGTAAGGAGTCCTACCCTTCCTTTGGCTCTTACATTCTTTCCACCACCTGTTCCGCAACGGACCCTGAGCCTTGGAAGATGTGATTGAGATATTGCAGTGCTGAGCACTCCTGTCACTTCTTCTCAGCACCATGGTCCCTTTTGAGTCATCCCGAGAAGGTTCTTTAGCCAAAAGTGAGAGTAGCATTAATATATGGGTATGACCGTGTGTGGTGGCACATGCCTTTAATCCCAGCACTTGGGAGGCAGAGGTAGGAGGATCGCCTTGAGTTCGAGGCCACCCTGAGACTACATAGTGAATTCCAAGTCAGCCTGAGCTAGAGTGAGACCCTACCTTGAAAACCTTAATATATATAAATATATATAATATAAATTATATAATATAGTATAAATAATATAATATATGCATATATATGGGCATGAATGTTAAGAGAGGTACTTACTAGGCAGTTTGGTCCTCACCAATCTTGATCCTTTATCTCCTCTCTCCTGGAACTTCCTGCTGAAAGAATTCTTTCTCTCCTCCCCTACACTACTGTCCTCTTTTCTATTTCTGACCTTTAAATTCTTAGGAGATCTAATGGCCACCTTAGAGGCCAAAGCCCAGCAAGGAGGGTTTCCAGATGAACTTGCACTGTAGTGGTTTTCAGGCTGCACGGTGAGTGGTTTGGTTTACATTTCAACAAGAGGAGGACAGTTACGTAGGCACAGCATTGGCGCTAAAACCTTACACACCGAGGGGGCTGAGAAGTCAGTAGGAGTTGAGGGAACAGGGCCTAGCACCGTGACTTCTTTCCCAGGGCTTGTGCTCATGGTCAGCCTCTTGGGTCTCAGGTTCTGGACCCTGGACTGGCAGCAAAAGCGAGAGCCAGACTCCCTGCTCTGTGCACGCACCTCTTCCCTCGGGGCTGCCAGAGCCTGGGGCTCCCAGCAGGCCGAAAGGCTACTGCTGCTGGAAACGCTTTCACGGGCTGCTGACCACAGCTTGCCTCCTGCTGTGGTTGCCTATGGGGAGGACATGGCTGGGGAGAGGCCTCATCTGGGCTCTGGCGGGGCGCAGTCTCTTGAGCTTTTGGGGAGCCACTGTCCAGCATTTTGATCCTCAGCCGCTTGCTGGTTCAGATGCTCGGGGCTGAATGGGAGCACTTTCCCAGTGACGGTCTGGCCCTCTGCTTTTGTGGGTTTGGTACAGAGGGTGTAAGAGCCAGATGTGGTGGTGCATGCCCGTCTATAATCCCAGCTCTTGAGAAGCTGAAGCCAGAAGGATTGTGAATTCAAGGTCAGCTTTGACTACACAGAAAGCCTGCCTAAAATTAAAAAAAAAAAAAAATAGTAACATGATAAATAAAAAGAGGGCTGGCCACCAGGCATGGTAGCTCATGCCTTTAATCCCAGCACTCGGAGGCAGAGGTAGGAATATTGCTGTGAGTTCGAGGGCAGCCTGGGACTACAGGTCAACACACACACACACACACACACACGAGGGCTCAGTGGCAGAGTGCGTACCTAGCCTGCCGAGGACCTTTTCCAGCCCCAATACCATAAAATAAAAAGGGCACCATGTCGTGCAGTTCTGTAGAACTCACTGGGGGGTGGTGGTTGCCAGAATAAGAAATCTCTTTGCCTGTCAGCATTTCACATGCCTGAGTGTTCTACGGGTCCGGGCTCGTGTTTGGGACCAGTGAAAACAAAAGTATGATGACATCTCAAGAATTCTCGGTATCGTTCCTTCTCTAAGGTTACAGCATGGGCCCTGATCAGGATTGGTTGTCTATAAATTTGTTTGCTTTTTTGTTTTAATATTTATTTACTTACAAGAGAGAGAGAGAGAATGGGCATGCCATGGCCTGTAGCCACCGCAAACCAACTCCAGATGCATGCGCCACCTTGTGCATCTGGCTTACATGGCTACTGGGGAATAGAACCTGGGTCATTTGGCTTTGCAGGCAAGTAGTTTAACCACTAAGCCATCTGTCCCTTGCCCAAATTTCTTTTCAAATTGCTTGGTCACTTATCTGTGTCCTTGATAAAATCCTTTACCAATCAACACGAGGAAGGTATTGCCCTGCGTTCTTTGAAGGCATCATAGCAAAGTCTTTGAACTCAAAGAGGGCCATGCTAGGAACCCTGACTTATAGCTGCTCGGAAGCATAGGTTGACAAGTCTGTGGCTTGCATCTGAAAGCCTGTGGCGCCATCCCATGGGACTGAACCCTCACCCTGTGGGATCTGACATTTTCCTCCTTACAGATAGTACCACAATCACATTGGATTAGAGGACACTGAGCTGCAGTCCATGGAGAACTGCTGTGTGTGTATGTGTGGTGGGAGGGAGAGGCATGGATTCCCTCACTCTGATGTCAGCAGTACATATTGAGTGGTAGTATTAGAGAGCTGGAAAGTTTGTGTCTTCTCTTCAGGGACCCACCTCCCTCTGCTCCCTTTCTGTGTTTATTTTATTTTATTTTATTTATTATTTCAGAGAGAGCTAGAGGCAGAGAGAGAGAGAGAGAGAGAGAGAGAGAGAGAGAACTGGAGTAGCAGGGCCTCAGCCACTGAAATCAAATCCCACACGCTTGCGCCACCTAGTGGGCATGCGCGACCTTGCGCTTGCCTCACCTTTGGGCGTCTGGCTTATGTGGGATCTGGAGAGTGGAACATGGGTCCTTAGGCTTCACAGGCAAGAGCGCCTTGACCACTACGCCATCTCTCCAGCCCCTCTGCTCCCTTTCTAACCACTGGGCTTTCAGGCTCCTTGGCTCTTTTCCTGGCTTTGAGTCCACACAGACCTCTCCTACAGAGGTGAGCTTTGGGCAGCTCCGGTTAGCTTTCCCTGTGCCCCTCTTCATGGTCAGGGTCCAGCACAACTCTGTGTTCTGGTTGCATTTCCAGTATTGCCTTGTTGGAGTGATTTGCGGTGGATTTCATGAGTCATACAACACGTGACGAAGTGTGCATGTTTACTTTTTTTACTTCCCTCTCCCCATGCTGGCAGCCAATCTGGGGGGGACATTCTGGAAGATTCCGGTCAGAGCGTACATAACAGATGAAATGGCTGTGGTCTTTGGCTCACATCGGCATGGAAGGGAGCAACTGCAAAGGGAGTGCTTAACTTGACGTCTGGCAGAATCAGTCTGCGTTGTGTTCGTCTTTCACAATGTGAAATTGTCAGCTCTTGGATTTGTACCTTTCTTCTTGCTGTGCCAGATTCTTCGGTGTGAGAAGTTACCCGATGTGCCCAAGGGCGTTTGGCAGTGTGGAGTCTTGTACGGAGTAGGTGCTGAGGAGAGATTTCTCCTCCAGAACTCGTCCTGGGGACCTGGGTCCGCGCTCAGAGATGTCAGCCATCTCGTCGTGCTTACAAAGGGAGCTTAGGACTCAGAGATCACAGGGGCCTCTTTTTAAAGTGGGAGAAAAGCGGGCAAGCTGGGAAAAAAGAAAAGAAAAAAAAAAGCACTACTGTTTAGCATGTGGAGGTGACATCAGAGTCTGCGGTGTATTTTGCCCTAGCGGAACACATGTTTCTCTTTTGGTTGTTGCCATAAAGTCTGCTCCGCCCACCCCACAGCTGGGTTGACTTAAATCAGTTGCAGATGTGACCTAACCTGACTGGGTATGTAATAGAAAAGCATTTCAGTGTCTGACGTTATTGACACTGTCTCCTCCTAGGATGGGAAGTAAGAAATCATCTTCAGAGGGAAATCTGATAGCAGTTCAGTGGATTTCAGAAGTGACCCAGGGACATCCTCAACCTAAGAACTCACGGCCTGGGACTTTGACCCTTGATTTATTTTACACTTCATTCCATCAACAAACACATCTTTTTTATTATTTTATTATTTTTGGTTTTTTAAAAAAATATATATATTTTTTTAATTTATTTGAGAGTGAGAATGATGCAGAGAGACAGAGAGAGAATGGGCACGCCAGGGCCTCCAACCATTGCAAATGAACTCCAGATGCATGCGCCTCCTTGTGCATCTGGCTTACATGGGTCTTGGAGAGTCAAACCGGGATCCTTTGGCTCTAACCGCTAAGCCATCTCTCCAGCCCCCCCCCCTTCTTTTTTTGGCTTTTTGAGGTAGGGTCTCACTGTAGCTCAGGCTGACCTGGAATTCACTATGTAGTCTCAGGGTGGCCTCGAACTCACGGCGATCCTCCTACCTCTGCCTCCCAAGTGCTGGGATTAAAGGCATGTTTTTATTGTATTATTAAATAGAAACTTTGTATGGGCACCTCATGTGTTGGTAGTCATTTCTCTCCTCCCTGCCCCCCACTCCACCGAGGGCCATCCTTAGTGGGATTGCTGGTATTCACCATGGAGTTGTGGGTTATAAGCCTGTGAGAGCAGCGGTCAGTCATTGTGGGGAGGGTTGTATCTCTGGATATTCCCTCCCACCCTGTGGCTCTTACAGTCTTTCCACTCCCTCATAAACTTCCCTGAGCCTTGGTGGGTGTGTCTTAAGACTACTTTAGCACTGAGCTCGCAGCAGTTTCTGGGTCTCTGCTTTGGTGTGTTTTGAGTGTCCTCAGTGTCTGTCGCCATCACCCTGGCGCTGGTTGTCAGGCTCACAGTGGAAGCAGCAAACTTACTCATCAGGCCGCTTCCTCTGTGGTAACAGATACATCTTAGTGGCCTAATATGTGGCAGGCGTCTTGTTGCACATGGCAGCAGGACGGTGACCCAGACACAGTTCTGCCCTTTAGGAGTCTTTGGGGGAGACTGACTCTTACAACAAGGGTGCCACCCAGTGACTCATACTTTCCAAAGTATGTGTGAGAGAAGCCCGGGCTGGCTGTGGGAATACAGTGCGCTCCTGAGGGGAGGGAGAGGGCCCGTTTCGGATCCTGCCTGCCTCAGCAGGTGAAGTATGGCCTCAGCTTTTGCTTCCAAAAGTGATAGGTTTTATTATTATTATTTTTTGTTTATTTTTATTTATTTATTTGAGAGTGACAGAGAGAGAAAGAGTGAGAAAGAGAGAGAGAGAGAATGGGCGCGCCAGGGCCTCCAGCCACTGCAGAGGAACTCCAGACGCGTGCGCCCCCTTGTGCGTCTGCCTAACGTGGATCCTGGGGAATCGAGCCTCGAACCAGGATCCTTAGGCTTCACAGGCAAGCGCTTAACCACTAAGCCATCTCTCCAGCCCCCTGAAAGTGAGAGGTTTTAACTGAATCTCTACAGTTCCTGTCACCTATAACACTGAAGAGTTTCTGATTTGGCTTTATGACAAGTGAGACTAACCATAGGCCAGACCACAGGCATGAGGGTCTTCAGGCCTGAGTAGAACACAGGATCAGTATCTGTTCTGTGATACTTACTGTTAGAAGAGTCCCCACCCCTAGTGCTCTTTCTCCCTCTGACCCATCCTCCATTGACCCTTTTCTTTTTTGAAAAGATTTTATTTTTATTTATTTATTAGAGACAGAGGGAGGAAGAGAGAGAGATAGAGGGAGAAAGTGAGAATGGGTGTGCCAGGGCCTCTAGCCACTGCAAACTCCAGATGCATGCTCCACCTTGTGCATCTGGCTAACGTAGGACCTGGAGAATTGAGCATCTTAACCACTAAGCCATCTCTTCAGCCCTCCTTTTATATATGTATATATATATATTTTAAACTTTTTTTCAATTTTATTTATTTTATTATTTATTTATTTAGTTGACAGAGATAGAGGGAAAGAGAGAGAGAGAGAAAGAGAATGGGCATGCCAGGGCCTCCAGCCACTACAAACGAACTCCAGATGCATGTGCCTCTTTGTGCATCTGGCTAACGTGGGTCCTGGGGAATCGAACCTAGGTCCTTTGGCTTTGCAGGCAAACGCCTTAACCGCTAAGCCATCCCTCCAGCCCTTTTTAAAAAATATATTTTTAAAATTTATTTATTCACTTACTTGCAAGCAGAGACAGAGAGAGAGACAGACAGACAGAGAGAATGGTTGTGCCAGGGCCTCTAGCTACTGCAAAAAAAACTCCAGATACAAGTACCATTTTGTGCGTCTGGCTTCGCATGGGTACCGGAGAATCAAACCTGGGTACTTGGGCTTTGAAGGCAAACGCTTTAACCGCTAAGCCATCCACTGACCCTTTCAAGTGGCAGCTTTGAAGGGTCTTGACGGGCAAATGCCAGGGCTTCCTGCCCCATCTTTAAGCTTACCGTCCTCCAGTAATCTGTGTTGAGGCTCTGCTCCACCCGGCTCCTCTTTTCTGCACTGCTTTTGCCCGTCTTTACACTTCTTTACAATTTACCTTTGCTTAAAAGAACTCGTCTTCCTCTATGTGTCTCAAGCCCTTGGCATCATCCATTCCTGAATTCATTTAACAAGAGCCTGTGCTGAATGAGAGAGAGAGAGAGAGAGAGAGAGAGAGAGAGAGGATACTGTCCTTGGTTGTTGACAGTGCAGCCAGAAGATAGATCTGTAAATAACTAATCACTTCCCCAGAAGAGTGCTGAGTGTGTTGAGTGGCACTTTTGTGACCTTTGGCCAATAAAGGCTGGCACTTTGAAGAGGAAGTGGATTTAAGAGGGATAGTATTTTTTTATTTTAATTTTTCTTTTTATTAGCAACTTCCATGATTGTAGGCAATTATCCCATGGTAATTCCCTCCCTCCCCCAACTTTCCCCTTTGAAACTCCACTCTCCATCATATCCCCTCCCCCTCTCAATCAGTCTCTCTTTTATTTTGATGTCATGATCTTTTCCTCCTCTTATGATGGTCTTGTGTAGATAGTGTCAGGCACTGTGAGGTCAGGGATATCCTGGCCATTTTGTGTCTGGAAGAGCACGTTGTAAGGAGTCCTGCCCTCCCTTTGGCTCTTACATTCTTTCCACCACCTCTTCCATGTTAGACCCTGAGCCTTGGAAGGTGTGATAGAGATATTGCAGTGCTGAGCACTCCTCTGTCACTTCTTCTCAGCACCATGATGCCTTCTGAGTCATCCCAAGGTCACTGCCACCTGAAAAGAGAAGGTTCTCTACCAAAAGTAGAGAAGCATTAATATATAGGTATGAACATTAAGAGAAGTGCTTACTGGGCAGTTTGATGAGCATAGTATATACATTTAGCCAGACAGCAACAGACGTTACACCTCTAGGGCTCATGACTACCCCTGTTTTAGGTTTTCAGTATCAGGGATGTATTCCCTCCCATGGAGAGGGCCTCCAGCCTCCAGTCCAATTGGAGGGCAGTTGGTTTCTACCATGACAGATGTGCCACTATTGTACCCATTGGCTCATTTGGCCTGGCTGGCAAAATATAAGGCTTGCAGTGTCCACTGTTGAGTATCTTCACTGTAAGAGGGATAGTATTTTTAAATATTTTTGTTTATTTTATTATTATTATCATTATTATTATTATTTTTGGTTTTTCGAGATAGGGTTTCACTCTAGCTCAGGCTGACCTGGAATTTACTATGTAATCTCAGGGTGGCCTCGAACTCACAGTGCTCACAGTGCCTCCCGAGTGCTGGGATTAAAGGCGTGCGCCACCACGCCCTGCTTGTTTATTTTATTTATTTATTTGAGAGTGATAGGCAGAGAGAGAAAGAGGCAGACAAAGAGAATGGGTGCATGAAGGCCTCCAGTCGCTGCAAACGAACTCCAGATCCGTGTGCCACCTTGTGCATCTGGCTTACGTGGGCACTGGGGAATCGAGCCTCGAACCGGAGTCCTTAGGCTTCACAGGCAAGCGCTTAACTGCTAAACCATCTCTGCAGCCCAGGATAGTATTTTTATATATTTATTTGCAAACAGAGGTGAGGGAGGGAGAGAGAATGGGCACATCAGGGCCTTCAGCCACTGCAAACAGACTCCAGATTCATGTGCCACTTTGTGCATCTGACTCCACGTGGGTACTGGGGAATTGAACTCCAGTCCTCAGGCTTTGTTTGTTTTTTGGTTTTTCGAGGTAGGATCTCACTCTAGCCCAGGCTGACCTGGAATTCACTATGTAGTCTCAGGGTGGCCTTGAACTCACAGCGATCCTCCTACCTCTGCCTCCTGAGTGCTGGGATTAAAGGCGTGTGCCACCATGCCCAGCTCAGTCCTTAGGACTTGAAGGAAAGTGCCTTAACCTTTGAGCCATTTCTCCAGCCCAGGGATAGTATTTTTAGAGCCACCTAGACAAACTGGGGAATTTTCAACAAACTGCTAAGTTTCCGGGGAAAACTGCATATTTCACTTATTTAGTTTTAACATCACATGCTCAGCATAGATGGGGGCGGGGTCCATCCATAAGACCAAGAGGTAAAGCTCGGTTGCATAGCCATGCTATCTCAGGAACGTTTGGGTTTGTGTATCAGAATATGGAGTACGTCTGTTCTGCTTCTCCTGAGAGGGCTTAGTCATATTTTTTAACTATTTGATAAAAATAGGGCTGGAGAGATTGCACATTGGCTAAGGCACTTGCCTGAAAAGCCTAACAAACTAGGTTCAATTCCCCAGGACCCATGTAAAGCCAGATGCGCAAAGTGGCACATGCATCTGGAGTTGGTTTGTAGTGGCTGGAGACCCTGGTGCACCCAGTTCTCTCTTGTCTGTCTATCTCTCGGCTTGCAAGAGAATTATTAAAAAATTAGAAAAAGGACTGGAGAGATGGCTTAGCGGTTAAAGCATTTGTCTGCAAAACCAAAGGACCCAGGTTCGACTCCCCAGGACCCACATAAGCCAGATGCACAAGGGGGTGCACACATCTGGAGTTCGTTTGCAGTGGCTGGAGGCCCTGGTGTACCCATTCTCTCTCTCCCTACCTGCCTATTTCTGTATCTATGTCTCTCAAATAAATAAATAAAAATTAAATTTAAAAAAAAATAGAAAAAGTTTTGACTACTAAATACAAGCCAATTACTTATGTGACCCCTGTCTCAAAATAATATCTTCTCTAGGAATTTTTAAGGCCAATTTCTAAAGCCCAGAAGACATAAATCATAGATTTAAAATAAAGTTGTACAAATTAAATACACTTGAATATCCACCCAGATTAAAAACACAGGACAGGGCTGGAGAAATGGCTTAGTGGTTAAGGCACTTGTCTGCAAAGCCAAAGGACCCAGGTTTGATTCCCCAGGCCCCACATAAGGCAGATGCACAAGGTGGCACCTGCATCTGGAGTTCATTTGCAGCGGCTGGAGGACCTGGCGTGTCCATTCTCTCTATCTGCCTTTCCTCTCTCTCAAATAAGTTTGAAAAATACAAAACCAAACCAAAAAAACCACAGGACATAGTTGGACGTGTTGGCTCACGCCTGGCATCTCAGCACTCAGGAGGTTGAAAGCTGGAAGATTGCAGTGTTCATAATAAGCCCCTGTGTCAAAAATCCAAAACAAACAAGCGGACACCCCCAATTTTCCTTCCCCACACAAAAATACTATCACAGAACAACACTGCCAGCACTAGAAATCCCCCATCACCCCCTCATCTAGCACTGGCCCCCCGAGCATAACCATTCATTTTGTCTTTTGTCTTTGAATTGCATGTACAGGCCTGCATCACTTAATGACATGGTTGCATTCTGAGAAATGCATCCTTAGGCAGTTTTATTATCATGCAAACCTTATAGAGTATATAGTCAACAGGTGGTGTGGTATGCTACCCATATCCTAGGTTGGTGGCTCCTAGGCTATAATCCTGTGTAGATGTTACTATACTGGATTGTAATTGCAGCCGTAACAATGGTAGGCATTTGAGTATCTAAGCATAAGAAAGGTACAGTAAAAGTGCTGAGTGACAGGCAACTTTCAGTTCTGTTATAATCTCTAATGAGGGCTGGAGGGATGGCTTAGCGGTTAAGGCATTTGCCTATAAAGCCAAAGGACCCAGGTTTCATTTCCCCAGGACCCACGTTAGCCACATGCACAAGGGGGCGCACGCGTCGGGAGTTCGTTTGCAGTGGCTGGAGGCCCTGGCGCGCCCATTCTCTCTCTCCCACCCTCTCTCTCTGACTCTTTCTCTCTCTCAAATAAATAAATAAATAAAAATAAAGTTAAAACAAAAGCAAAACCAAAATAATAATAATAATAATCAATTATGAGATCACCGTTGCATATTTGTTCGATTGTGGACAAAATCTTTTTTTATTTTTTTGTTTTTGTTTTTCGAAGTAGGGTCTCACTCTAGCCTAGGCTGACCTGGGATTCCCCATGTCGTCTCAGGGTGGCCTCAAACTCATGGTGATCCTTCTACCTCTGCCTCCTGAGTGCTGGGATTAAAGGTGTGCACCACCACGCCTGGCTTTTGGTTTAGTTTTTTTGAGGTAGGACAGGTCTCACTGTAACCCAGGCTGACCTGGAATTCACTATGTAGTCTCAGAGTGGCCTCAAACTCACAGTGGTCCTTCCTACCTCTGCCTCCCAGAGTGCTGGGATTAAAGGCGTGTGCCACCATGCCCAGCTCAGTCCTTAGGACTTGAAGGAAAGTGCCTTAACCTTTGAGCCATTTCTCCAGCCCAGGGATAGTATTTTTAGAGCCACCTAGACAATTTGTTGCAAAGAGAAAGTTTTTTTTTTTTTTTTTTTTTTTTTTTTTTGGTTGAGTATTTTCAACAAACTGCTGTTTCCGGGAAAACTGCATATTTCACTTATTTACTTTTAACATCACATGCTCAGCATAGATGGGGGCGGGGTCCATCCATAAGACCAAGAGGTAAAGCTCGGTTGCATAGCCATGCTGTCTCAGGAGCGTTTGGGTTTGTGTATCAGAATATGGAGTACGTCTGTTCTGCTTCTCCTGAGAGGGCTTAGTCATATTTTTTAACTATTTGATAAAAATTTGACTTCTAGGGCTGGAGAGATTGCACATTGGCTAAGGCGCTTGCCTGAAAAGCCTAACAAACTAGGTTCAATTCCCCAGGACCCATGTAAAGCCAGATGCGCAAAGTGGTACATGCATCTGGAGTTGGTTTGTAGTGGCTGGAGACCTTGGTGCACCTAGTTCTCTCTTGTCTGTCTGTCTCTCGGCTTGCAAGAGAATTATTAAAAAATTAGAAAAAGGACTGGAGAGATGGCTTAGCGGTTAAAGCATTTGTCTGCAAAGCCAAAGGACCCAGGTTCGACTCCCCAGGACCCACATAAGCCAGATGCACAAGGGGGTGCACGCATCTGGAGTTCTTTTGCAGTGGCTGGAGGCCCTGGCGTACCCATTCTCTCTCTCCCTACCTTCTTATTTCTGTATCTATGTCTCTCAAATAAATAAATAAAAATTAAATTTAAAAAAAATAGAAAAAGTTTTGACTACTAAATACAAGCCAATTACTCATGTGACCCCAGTCTCAAAATAATATCTTCTCTAGGAATTTTTAAGGCCAATTTCTAAAGCCCGGCATACATAAATCATAGATTTAAAATAAAGTTGTACAAATTAAATACACTTGAGTATCCACCCAGATTAAAAACACAGGACAGGGCTGGAGAAATGGCTTAGTGGTTAAGGCACTTGTCTGCAAAGCCAAAGGACCCAGGTTTGATTCCCCAGGCCCCACATAAGGCAGATGCACAAGGTGGCACCTGCATCTGGAGTTCATTTGCAGCAGCTGGAGGACCTGGCGTGTCCATTCTCTCTATCTGCCTTTCCTCTCTCTCAAATAAGTTTGAAAAATACAAAACCAAACCAAAAAAACCACAGGACATAGTTGGACGTGTTGGCTCACGCCTGGCATCTCAGCACTCAAGAGGTTGAAAGCTGGAAGATTGCAGAGTCCATAATAAGACCCTGTGTCAAACATCCAAAACAAACAAGCGGACACCCCCAATTTTCCTTCCCCACACAAAAGTACTATCACAGAACAACACTGCCAGCACTAGAAATCCCCCATCACCCCCTCATCTAGCACTAGCCCCCCGAGCATAACCATTCATTTTGTCTTTTGTCTTTGAATTGCATGTACAGGCCTGCATCACTTAATGACATGGTTGCATTCTGAGAAATGCATCCTTAGGCAGTTTTATTATCATGCAAACCTTATAGAGTATATAGTCAACAGGTGGTGTGGTGTGCTACCCATCTCCTAGGTTTGTGGCTCCTAGGCTACAATCCTGTGTAGATGTTACTATACTGGATTGTAATTGCAGTCGTAACAATGATAGGCATTTGAGTATCTAAGCATAAGAAAGGTACAGTAAAAGTGCTGAGTGACAGGCAACTTTCAGTTCTGTTATAATCTCTTATGAGGGCTGGAGAGATGGCTTAGCAGTTAAGGCATTTGCCTATAAAGCCAAAGGACCCAGGTTTGATTCCCCAGGACCCACGTTAGCCAGATGCACAAGGGGGCGCACGCATCTGGAGTTCGTTTGCAGTGGCTGGAGGCCCTGGCGCGCCCATTCTCTCTCTCCCACCCTCTCTCTCTGACTCTTTCTCTCTCTCAAATAAATAAATAAATAAAAATAAAGTTAAAACAAAAGCAAAACCAAAATAATAATAATAATAATCAATTATGAGATCACCGTTGCATATTTGTTCGATTGTGGACAAAATCTTTTTTTATTTTTTTGTTTTTGTTTTTCGAAGTAGGGTCTCACTCTAGCCTAGGCTGACCTGGGATTCCCCATGTCGTCTCAGGGTGGCCTCAAACTCATGGTGATCCTTCTACCTCTGCCTCCTGAGTGCTGGGATTAAAGGTGTGCACCACCACGCCTGGCTTTTGGTTTAGTTTTTTTGAGGTAGGACAGGTCTCACTGTAACCCAGGCTGACCTGGAATTCACTATGTAGTCTCAGAGTGGCCTCAAACTCACAGTGGTCTTCCTACCTCTGCCTCCCAAGTGCTGGGATTAAAGGCATGTGCCACCATGCTCAGCCTGCTTTTTTTTTAGTCCAGGCTGACCTCAAACTCACAGTGATTCTCCTTCCTCAGCCTCTTCTTTATTATTTATTTATTTATTTATTTATTTATTTATTTATTGAGAAAGAGGGTAGAGAGAGAGAGAGAGAGAGAGAAAGGGCGCACCAGGGCCTCCAGCCACTGCAAATGAACTCCAGACGCGTGCGCCCCCTTGTGCATCTGGCTAACGTGGGTCCTGGGGAATCAAACCTGGGTCCTTTGGCTTTGCAGGCAAATGCCTCAACTGCTAAGCCATCCCTCCAGCCCCTTCCTCAGCCTCTTCTTAAGTGCTGGGACTGCTGAAGGTGTGCTCCACCATGCCTGGTTCTGATGTATTGTTTTGACTTAGTTTTTGTTTCATTTGCTATCTTAGGAACTCAGTCCACACAGAAGAGTCTCTCATAATGTAGTTTTTTTTTTTTTTTTTTTTTTTTGTTTATTTTGAGGTAGGGTCTCACACACTCTAATCGAGGCAGACCTGGAATTCACTATGTAGTCTCAGGGTGGCCTCGAACTCACAGCGATCCTCCTACCTCTGCCTCCTGAGTGCTGGGATGAAAAGCTTGTGCCACCACGCCCGGCTGCACTTTCAAATTCATAAGTTCAGTCCTCATCTGATACGGAATGGGCGTGAGTGTGGAAAAAGATGGGGTGTGGAGAAAGTGCCTACCAAATTGGTTTTGTAAGGAACTAGCCAGGGTGCACAGCAGAGAAACGTCATTGGGCAGAGGGATATTGTCTTCTTTTTTTTTTCAGGGTAGGGTCTCACTGTAGCCCAGCCTGACCTGAAATTCACTGTGTAGTCTCAGGGTGGCCTTGAACTCACCAAGATCCTCCTCCCTCTGCCTCTCAAATGTGGGATTGAAGACATGCACCACCACACCCGGCACGGCAGAGGGATATTATTCTGAGTGTGTGTGCATATTTATACCTGTACATGTGTGTGTCCATGTGCACGCAAAGGTCTGGATGAGAGAGGCAATCCCGAGCAAAACCCCTTAGTAGACAGTATCATTTGGCAGACCATCATCAACCCGTCCAAGCTCACAGAGGGAGAGACCTCAAGCCAGCTCTATCAAGATAGTGTGGGGGTGTGGAGAGACGAAGAAACGGGGGTGAGGGAGGAACAGGGACCCGAGTGTGCCTTTCTTTCATGGCTTAAGCCTCCTGAGTTAGAAGAAACCACGTGAGGATCAGAAAACTAGGGCGGAGAGCACCTTGCTGGGTCCTTTATTAAAAAGTCCCATGGCTTCCTTCCTCCCTGTGTTCAGAGCATCCGGTCTAAAGTGGAGCTGTCGGTCTGGGATCAGCCCGAGGATCTTAATCTCTTCTTTACGGCCACCTGCCAAGATGGTGTGTCCTACCCTGGCCAGAGGAAGTGTGAGGGTCTGAAGATTGGGGACACGGTAAGTGTTCGTCCTTCATTTATGTATGTGAGTTCTTGTCAGCCTCAGTCATTAGTGTTTGATTCCAGTAACTGATTTACCAGAGCCCTTGAGGAGTTTGTATTCTGCCTTCCAGTTCATTACCCTTTCTGAGCCTGTTCAGAGTCCGAGGTAGATTGGCTAAGGAGCTCCGGTCCTTAGACCCCCTCAGTGCTTACGGCTTTCGCATTGGCATCGTGCCCTCTGTGTTTGAGCCATCGTCACATTAGCTTGGCAGGAATGCCATTAGGTAGAAGAGTGTGGACTGGAATCTAGGAGAGCTGGCTTCCATTCCTGATCTTCTACAACCTGCTCTGTGCCTCACGTAATCTGAACTTCACTTCTGATTTTTATTTATTTATTTATTTATTTTTTGAACTTCACTTCTTCTTTCTGCAAACGATGAAGGCAGCCATCCATCTATTGTGATTTGATTGCATAGTCTACAGCCATGGAGGGAATAGATCCTTTCTAAAAAATGGGCATAAGTCATACGTGTAGATGTGCAGTTAGAAGTGATATGTGCAGATACCCACTTGGTGACGCATGGTGCCTCTAATCTTGGCACTTAGGAGGCTGAGGCAAGAGGAATAATTATACAACTGACCTGGGCTACCTAGTGACTTTAAGGACAGCGGGGACTATATATGGAGCCCCTGTTTCAAAAACAAAATAAAAAGTAGAGTATCTGTGTGCCAAACCAAGGACTTGAGTGGGAACAGAGGAAAGGTTTACAGGCAGCGAACGTGCAGGTGCCCATGGTGTTGGCACAGAGGCAGCAGGTGGTGGTGGAAGCTGCCCGTGAAGCAGACCAGACTAGAGACCATTCCCAGTGTGCTTCATCCATTCCACTGCTCAGAACATAAAGAGCAAGGAAAAGCTCTCTAACACACTCCAGACTGTCTGGTTGGAGGCCGACCTCGCTGTCTTCCCGACACTCAGAACCTCTGGCAAAGTCAAGGTGGGAACGAGCTGACGTCTCCCCTGGCTCAAGGAGATACGGCAATGGCTACGTGGCTGTTCATGCGTCATCAGGGAGTCTTCTGGGGTCTTTTCTATTCCCGTTCCACCTCTCACAGTGGCCCTTCATCCTCTCCATATCACAGAGACAAACCTTCCACCTTTTCCAGAGCCTACAGTGGGGCCTTACCATCAAACAAACAATTCAAAGTAGGGTATGGAAAGGTGAGAAAGTGGAGAATTGTGATGACTGGATAACAAATCCTTTCATAACACAGGCTGTTTCCAAGCGTGTGTGTGTGTGTGGTGTGTGTGTTTTTTTCCCCCAAGGTAGGGTCTCACTCTAGCCCAGGCTGACCTGGAATTCACTATGTAGTCTCAGGGTGGCCTCGAACTCACGGTGATTCTCCTACCTCTGCCTCCTGAGTGCTGGGATTAAAGGCGTGCGCCACCACGCCTGGCTTTCCAAGCGTATTTTTAACAATTTGAATAAAACTCCTAATTAAGTTTGTCAGATAAATGTCACAAGTTATCATTTATGATGGTTAACTTAGAAGGTATTCATCAGTAACGAAGTAGAAGTACAATTTATGGGCTGGAGAGATGGCTTAGCGGTTAAGCGCTTGCCTGTGAAGCCTAAGGACCCCGGTTCGAGGCTCGATTCCCCAGGACCCACGTTAGCCAGATGCACAAGGGGGCGCACGCATCTGGAGTTCGTTTGCAGTGGCTAGAAGCCCTGGCGCGACCATTCTCTCTCTCTCTCTCTCTCTCTCTCTCTCTCTGTCACTCTCAAATAAATAAATAAAACAAAAAAATTAAAAAAAAAAGAACTACAATTTATGGTGCTCCCTGCCTTGTTTTAATAATAAGTAATATTAGAGTATATATGTGTCATTTATTTAGGGGACAGACCTCATTCCATTCATGAGACAGTTTCAATAAAACTTTTTTTTTTTTCCTACTAATTATCAAAAGTTGGGCATGGTGGGCTGGAGAAACGGCTTAGCAGTTAAGGTGCTTGCCTGTGATGCCTAAGGACCTAGGTTCGATTCCCCAGAACCCACATAAGCCAGATGCTCATGGTGGCAGCACTTGCATCTGGAGTTTGTTTGCAGTGGCTAGAGGCCCTGGCACACCCATTATCTATCTGTCTCTCTCTCTCTCTAATAAATAAACAAATAAAAATAAAACAGAAAAAAAATTTTTTAAGTTTACCATGGTGGTTCACACCAGTAGTCCCAGAACTTGGGAGGTAGAGAAAGAATTAGTAGTTCAAGGTCATCCTGAGCTGAGTTTTAGAGGGAGTTCAAGGTTAAACTGGGCTATATGAAACCCTTTTTCAAAAAAAGGGGGGCCAGGTAAGGTGGAGCACACCTTTAGTCCCAACACTCGGGAGGCTGAGGTAAGAGGATTGCAGTGAGTTTGAGGCCAGCCTGAAGCTTACAGGGTAAGTTCCAGACTAGCCTGGGCTATTATGAGACCCTGCTTGAAAAAGACCAAAAGTAAAAAATGAAAAAAAAAAAAAAAAAAAAAAAAACAAAACCAGGCTGGAGAAATGGCTCAGCCATTAAAGGCACTTGCTTTTCAGAGCCTTATGGCTTGGGTTTAATTTCCCAGTACCCAGGTTAAGCCAGATGCACAAAGTGGTGACTATGTCTCGACTTTGTTTGCAGAGGCAGGAGGCCCTGGCGTGCCCATACTCTCTCTCTCTCTCTCAAATAAATAAGTAAAATATTTTTTTGAAAAAATACCAAAAATACAGGCTGGAGAAGTGGTTTAGCACTAAGGCACTTGCCTGAAAGCCAAAGGACCTAGATTCAATTCCCCAGGACCCACATAAGCCAGGTGCACAAGGTGGTCACATGTGTTTAGGGATCCTTTGTAGTGGCTGAAGGCCCTGGCATGCCCATTCTCTTTCTCCTGCTCTCTCTCTCAAATAAATAAATAAATATTAAAAAAAAAAACCAAAAAAAAAAAAAGACAAGCAAAAGTTATAATGCATTTATACTGTTAAAATAATAATGGGACTGGGAAACTGGCTCAGAAGACCTGAGTTCAGTTCCCAGCACCTTTTGTAAAAAGCTGGACATGAGAGCTGGAGAGATGGCTTAGCAACTAAGGCGTTTGCCTGCAAATCCAAAGGACCCAGGTTTGATTCCCCAAGGCCCGCGTAAGCCAGATGCACAAGGTGGCACATGCATCTGAAGTTTGTTTGTAGTGGCTGGAGGCCCTGGTGTTCCCCTTCTCTCTCTCTCTCTCTCTCTCTGCTTGCAAATAAATAATAAAATAAAATAAAAAAGCTGGGTATGGCCACAGATGCTGAGGGAGGAGGTGGACACGTAGGGGGTAGGGGGGAGACCAGGAAGTTTGTTTCGGCTCGCTAGGTCAGCCAGTCCAACTGAAAGATGTTCAGCTTAGAGTTCAGCAAGAGACTCTTCTATCTCAAGGAAATAAGGCAGAGGACCCTCTGTACCCGGGCCACATGTGGTGCACACACATACATATGCCACACACACATGCCGGGGGGCATGATTGAGATTGAAGATAAATTTAAAAGACAAGCTTTGAAGTTGTGGAGTTTAAAGAGAAAATGGCAGGAGACAGAAATAACCAAAAAAAATATAAAAAAAAATAAGAGCTCATAAATGAATTTTATAGATGTGTGGATGGAACATTCTGTATAGCGTACCAACAAAGCTGGGCAATGGTACATGAAACCCACCCAGACAAGGAGCCCTTACTTGGAGAAATAATTACATAGGAGAGAGCTGGGTGCGAGGGTGGGCTCTCTAAGCAAGGGTACACACAGGCCCCCTGGTTTCAGGAAGGCACTTTAGTGTTTACAAAGACATCCTAAGAATAGGACAAACAATGTTGGCTGATGACAGTGCAGTCAGCAGATTTTTTGGCTTGGTAAACACGCTTTCCAGAGGGAGGAGTCCAGTGATAAGTCTCGTCTGAATTTACTTACTGTTGTTGCCTTGGGTTGAACTCAAGGAAGCCTTGCTTATCAAACATGGGAAGGTTACAGAGCTGAAGAAAACAGCTGATCCTATAAAACAGGGCGGGAGAGATGGCTCAGTGGTTAAGGTGCTTGCTTGCAAAGCCTAAGGACATAGGTTCAATTCCCTAGTACCCACGTAAGCCAGACGCACAAGGTGGCGCACACATCTGAAGTTAGTCTGTAGTGGCTAGAGGCCCTGGTGTGCCTATTCTCTCTCTCTCAAATAAATAAATTTTTGTTGTTGTTTTTCGAGGTAGGGTCTCATTCTAGCCCAGGCTGACCTGGAATTTATTACGTAATCTCAGTGTGGCCTCGAACTCATGGCGATCCACCTACCTCTGCCTTCCAACTGCTGGAGTTAAAGGTGTGCACCACCACGCCCAGCTCCATAAATAAAATATTTTTTAAAAAGCAGGAAAACTAAGGGCTGGAGCGATGGCATAGTGGTTAAGGCGTTTGCCTGCAAAGTCAAAGGACTCCAGTCGATTCTCCAGGACCCACGTAAGTCAGATGCACAAGGAGGAGCACACATCTGGAGTTTGTTTGCAGTGGCTGGAGGCTCTGGTGTGCCCATTCTCTCTCTCTCTGTCTCTTTCTCTCTCTCTCAAATAAATAAATAAATAATTAAAATCTATAAATAAATTTTATAAAAAACAGGAAACCTGACATTTAACAATATTTTTTACTAGTCCTCTTCCTCATCTCAAGTATTCCACTTCATATTGTGTGTGTGTGTGTGTGTGTGTGTGTGTGTGTGTGTGTGTGTGTAACCTAGTGAGTTTTTAGGGTGGCTTAGAGAAGCATGGGTGAGAGGTTAGTTACAGGAACAGGGGCACCTTACCAGTGGCTACATCACTGAAGAAAATATCTCCCGGGACTGGAGAGATGGCTTAGCCGTTAAGTGCTTGCCTGTAAAGCCTGAGGACCCTGGTTCGAGGCTCAATTCCCCAGGACCCATGTAAGCCAGATGCACAAGGGGGCGCACTCATCTGGAGTTCGTCTGCAGTGGCTGGAGGCCCTGGTGCTCCCATTCTCTATCTAGCTGCCTCTTTCTCTGTGTGTGTGTCACTCTCAAATATATAAATAAAAATAAACAAAAAAAAATTTTTTTTAATTAGCTGGGCGTGATGGCGCGTGCCACCAGGAGGCAGAGGTAGGAGGATCACCATGAGTTCGAGGCCACTCTGAGACTACATAGTGAATTCCAAGTCAGCCTAGACTAGACTGGAAAAGCCAAAAAAAAAAAAAAGAGAGAGAAAAAAGAAAATATCTCCCTCTCCCCCTGCAACCTTTAACTGCCTATAGTTCCTCTGGGAGGGGTGAGGGCTTCCCGAGCCCCTCCCCACTCCATGACAGAACCTTAACAGACCCAGTCTTGTCAGATCACGTGCCGATAATCACAGTGTACTAGCTATATCATGTCCAGAAGAGAGCACTTCACAAACCTGCACCTCTCTCTCGCTCTTCTATTCTTTTTTTTGGGGGGGGGGCTGTTGGTTTTACCTGAAATTCACTATGTAGTCTCAGGGTGGCCTCGAACTCATGGCGATCCTCCTACCTCTGTCTCCCCAGTGCTGGGATTAAAGGCCGTGCGCCACCACGCTCTCTGCTCTCTTCTATTCTTTCCGCCCCCTCTTCTGTGGTGTTGCCTTGAGCTTGGTCCGGCTGATACAGATGACCCACGTGTTCAGGGCTCAGCTTTCAGTGGTCAGTTATTCTTAGCGCTTTGATCACACGTGAGTTTCTGCAGTCACAAGTCTACCCACTGCAAACATGGCCTCTGACCAAAGCGTCAACAGAAATACGTAGAAGGCAATCTGACGGGGATGTGATGCTGTTGGCTGTAACATCTCAAGGCCCACCCCCAGAGACATACTTCCTCCAGCAAGGCTTCACCTTCTAAAGGCTCTGAAAACTTCCTAAACAGTACCACCAGCTGGGGATTAAGTATTTAAACACATGCGGGGGTGGGTGGAGTGGGCCTTACATTCCGAGCCCCACAGCAGAGGTAATGGTGTCGTTCTTCTTTTTGGGTCAGACTGCACATGAAAGTCTGTGTGTGTTTCGACAAACTGGCTAGAACCTGAGGTCAAAGGAACTGGTGTTTGTTAATAATGAGACCATAAAAGTTAGAATGGGACTTCGGAGGCAAAGAACTGGCATTCTTTATATGTATATATATTTTAATTGATTTATTTAGAGAGAGAGAGAGAGAGGGAGAGAATGGGCGCGCCAGGGCCTCTAGCCACTTCAGACAAGCTCCAGATGCATGTGCCACCTTGTGCATCTGGCTTACATGGGTCCTGCGGAATCGAACCTGGGTCCTTTGGTTTTGCCAGCAAGTGTCTTAACTGCTAAGCCATCTCTCCAGCCCAGAACGGCATTCTCCTCCTCCTCCTCCTCCTCCTCCTCCTCCTCCTTCTTCTCTTCTTTTTCTCGAGGTAGAGTCTCATTGTAGTCCAGGCTGACCTGGAATTCACTCTGTAGTCTCAGGGTGGCCTTGAACTCACAGCAATCCTCCTACTACCTCTGCCTCCCGAGTGCTGGGATTAAAAGCGTGTGCCCGTCTACCATAACTGGCATTCTTAAGTGACCCCCCCCCCCACTCCCGCGAAAGACAGATCTTCATTCCTCCAAAGAGTTTACAGTTGAATGTTGGCATCCAGGTGTGCTACCCAAGCGGCTGTGCTGGCGTCCACTAGTGTTCAATCAATATTTACATACCACATATTAAGCTTGCGCAGGATGTGAAGAGGAGGAGACAGGCAGGAGTTTAGAGTCCAGCGGGTGAAGTAACCATGCAAGCGAGTGCACACCATTTAGGTGACCAGCGTGGCCCTATAAAAGCCCCAAGGAAGAGGGCCTGGCATCGTGGGGGGGGGGACGGCTGTTTGTCTCAAGACACAAAAGGAAGATGTTGGGCTAGAGAAGTGGTAGGGAACTGAAGGACACAGTTGATCTCAAAAGGAAGTCTTCCTTCCTTAAATGAACCCCCCCCCCCAAAGCCCTGATTCCAATGAGATTCTCTTCTCTAGGCTTTTGGGTGTGCCTCTAATTTTCCTCCCCTGGTCCTGCCACCGGCAAGCCCGAGACAGAGCCGACCCAGGCCCTGGCAATCCGCGCTCTTGGTGACTGGCTTTAACAAATCAGTATGCAAGGGACTGGCTGCCGCAGCAGCACTGTCCCACACAAAAGGCTCAATGAGCTGTTGTCACAGCCTTCCCACGGCGTGCTCTCCCTACCCTCTGCTGCTGTCCACTCCTCTGGGTTCTCTACTCCACGCCCACCCCGCTGCTGCTTTGTTTTATTGAGATCTGAGTAGACCCGGCCTCTGCGGGGAGCCCTGAGGTCGAAGGGTTTGGGTGGGGGCTGGGCAGCCCTTTTGAATGGGTGCATCAGGCCAGCAGCCACCCCTGGGAACCAGAGGCACCCCAATGAGGTTAAATCAGGAGTCCGGGCAGGATGGCTGCTGCCTCTGTAACATTCCTTGGGAGTCCTCAGGATCAGTATTGAGGCTGAGCTAAAGGCCTCGGTGACCGGGGTGGGGACAGACAAGCCACGTTCCAGCCTCTTGGATTCTGGGGAAAGGAAGAGAGCAAATAGACCCACTCACTGATCCCGATGTGCTGTTTTTTTTTTTTTTTTAATTTTTTTTGGTTTATTTTTATTTATTTGTTTGAAAGTGACAAAGAGAGAAAGAGGCAGAGAGAGAGAATGGGCCCGCCAGGGCCTCCAGCCACTGCAAACGAACTCCAGATGCATGCACCCCCTTGTGCATCTGGCTAACGTGGCTCCTGGGGAATCGAGCCTTGAACCGGGGTCCTTAGGCTTCACAGGCAAGCGCTTAACCGCTAAGCCATCTCTCCAGCCCCTGTTGTGCTTTTTATGGCATTCCTGTGTCCAGCCAGAGCTTGACAGAGCCTCCCTCTGGGTATGAGACAGACCACGGGGGCCAGACACAGCACCTCCATTGGATGGACGCCTTGGCTGAGGAGGTTGTTCAGATAGAACCATGCAAGTTTCTACACCCTGGGTGATTCAAGGGCTGCCATCAATTCAGAGGCTCCCCCCCCCCCAACACCTCCTCCACCTATCCTGGGCAAGTGCAGCATGCAGGCAAAGCAAGGGGATTTGACCCCCGTCTCTCCTTACTTTCTCCCTTGACCTCTGCCAGCCTGCATGGAGAAGGTTATGCCCACCATAATCTCTGAATAAGTAAATTTGGCTCTTGCTGCATTCGTCCTTGGTTGTTTATGGAGTGTCTGATCTGCACATGTGTTCGCAGGGCAACAGCTTTTCATTTAACGAGGACAGTAAGTTGTAGCTCTGGAAAGTAGTGCCTTCAGGGCTGGAGAGGTGGCTTAGCGGTTAAGGCACTTGCCCGCAAAGTCAAAGGACTACGGTTCGATTCCCCAGGACCCACGTAAGCCAGATGCACAAAGTGGTGCACGTGTCTGGAGTTCGTTTACAGTGGCTGGAGGTCCTGGCTCGCCCATTCTCTCTTTCTTTCTATCTCTATCTGCCTCTCTCTCTCTTTCAAATAAGTAAAATAAAATATTTTTAAAAAGTAAAATAGGGGGCTGGAGAGATGACTTAGTGGTTAAGCACTTGCCTGTGAAGCCTAAGGACCTCAGTTCAAGGCTCAATTCCCCAGGACCCACGTAAGCCAGATGCACAAGGTGGCACATGCATCTGGAGTTTGTTTACAGTGGCTGAAGGCCCTGTTGTGCCCATTTTCTCTCTTTTACTCTCTCTGTCTCCCTCTCTCTCTCTCTCTCTCTCTGCCTCTTTCTCTGTCACTCTCCAAAAAAAAGTAAAATAAATAAAACCAAAAAAAAAAGTAGCAGCTTCACGCAAATCACTGGTTCTCTCTGAGCCTCAGAGGGAGGGATGGCATGAGCACCTCAGTGACTCTGTCCCCTTGCATTCTTCATGGCCCCATGGATGGCTTTGGTCAGGCTCAGTCCCCATATACAGCTTCAGATCAATGGCAGCCCACGGCAGGAAGTTTTGGAAAAGCCTGTACCCTCCTCTTTGGGGTTGTTACCCTGTTGTCCCTGCTGGCACCAGGCTGCCACTCCCTCTGTGTGTGGACATTCTCCTTGTGTCCCCTTCTAAGAGTTGGGGTGCTTAGGAGAGCCCAGGCTTTATTCTAGGCAGGGTCAACCCCTGCCTGCAGTGTGAGCGTAGTCATATTCACAGTCCCTCTAACCCCACTGTCTCTCTGATGAAATGAAGCTACTTTCTTCTGGGCATGTGAAAGAGATGCTTGTGGCAATGCCCAGCACAGTGCCAGTGCCCAGTAGGCACTCTCCAGGGCTCACCATGAGTGTGTCACCAACAGATCTGTTGCCAGGTGAATCCCCATCTTGCGTCCTTCCCTGGAGGGACCCTGGCCCTAGAGACCTTGGGTTTCAGCCTTATATTTGTCACGTTCTCTCCCTTTCTCCCTCTCTCTTCACTCCATGAAATGATCACAGGTGAGGTGGGGCTAGTCCTGTCTATAGCTGGTTTGGTTCATCCAGTCTCATCCGGGCTTCTGATGGCTATCCTCAGCTCACCTGTCCAGAAGCACTACATGTTAAATGTCTTGCTCAGTGCTGAGCCCTGGATGGCTATCGTCAAGACTGTAGGGGCTGTGGTTTCCTGCAAACTGGATTCTCCCCAGGGTCCAGAGGAGCAGGCTCGATCTTCCCTGCTTGATCTTACCATCCTGGGTGTCCTCAGATGTCCCAGAATCTGGGAAGAGGCCCCTTAGAAGAGTTAATAATAAGATGGGATGACTTAAAAAGTGATGCTGGGTTGGAGAGATGGCTTAGCAGTTAAGCACTTGCTTGTGAAGCCTAAGGACCCTGGTTCAAGGCTTGATTCCCCAGGACCCACGTTAGCCAGATGCACAAGGGGGCGCACACGTCTAGAGTTCGTTTGCAGTGGTGGAAGCCCTGGTACACCCATTCTCTCTCTCTCTCTCTCTCTCTCTATCTATCTATCTGCCTCTTTCTCTCTCTCTGTCACTCTCAAATAAATAAATAAAAATGAACAAAAAATATAAAATAATAATAATACTGCTACCTCAAGTACTCAATAAATTTAGGGAGCTACTAGTGACTTTCAAAGTCGGCTTTGAAGCTGAAGAGATGGCTTAGCAGTTAAGGCGTTTGTCTGTGAAGCCTAAGGACCCAAGTTTGATTCCCCAGGATCCACGTAAGCTAGATGCACAAGGTGATGCATGCATCTGGAGCTCATTTGCAGTGCCTGGAGGCCCTGGCCCGCCCATTCTCTCTCTCCCTCTCTCCCTCTCTCTCTTTTAAATAAATAAAATATTTTTAAAGTCAGCTTTATTCCAACCCAAGCAATACAGTTAAAACAATAGTAGCTAACAGAAGTTCCCAGCCCATTCTGAGCCTTTTGGAAAATACAGTTATCTGGGCCCAGATGTTAGGGACCACTTAGAAGTATGGCCCTACCTGCTTGAAGAGGGGAGATCCTGCTTCTGAGAAGTGCTTAATAGGTTCCCTCAGTGTACACCAGCTACTGTCTGGATTCCTTTCTTCCTTTCTTCCTTCCTTCCTTCCTTCCTTCCTTCCTTCCTTCCTTCCCTCCCTCCTACCTTCTTTTCTTCCTTTCTTCCTTCCTTTCTTTCTTTCTTTCTTTCCTTCTTTCCTTCCTTCCTTTCTTTCTTTTTTTTTTTTTTTTTTGAGGTAGGGTCTCACTCTAGCTCAGGCTGACCTGGAATTCACTACGTAGTCTCAGGGTGGCCTCGAACTCACGGCGATCCTCCTACCTCTGCCTCCCGAGTGTACTGTCTGGATTTCTGTGGAATTTACAGTGCCTGTTGGGGAGCCACACTTGATAAGTCAGTTCCCACATGTCTCCTTCCTCTGCGGAGGAAGAGCAGTGGGTGGGGCTCTAGTTCCTGCAGAATCAGAGCCTGCTTCCTCCTGGCTTCCCTAGCCCTCCAGGCTGGCGGGCAGCTGACAGACATCCCTCCTACAATGTCACCTGCCACCCTGCTAGATCTACTTTGCAAGCCATGAGAAGTACTGAAGCTCCACCCTTCCCTACATATATTTTGTTTAGAGAGGAAGTGTCCACACGTGTGACATTATTGAGACAGGTCTTAGGGCTGTGGGCTGATTGGGTATGAAACAGCTGTGCAAACCGCTGGTGGGGAACAGCTGGGACTGAGGCAGGGGAGAGGGCATATAGATGTGTCAGCTTGAGCTGGAGGGATGGCTTAGCGGTTAAGGCATTTGCCTGCAAAGCCAAAGGACTCAGGTTCGATTCCCCAGGACCCACGTTAGCCAGATACACAAAGTGGCGCATGCATCTGGAGTTCATTTGCAGTGGCTGGAGGCCCTGGCGTGCCCATTCTCTCTCTCTCTCTGCCTGTTTCTCTATCTCTCCATCTTCCTGTGTCAAAAAATAAGTAAAAATAAAATATTTAAAAAAAAAAAGATGTGTCAGCTTGCTGCCAAAAGCAAAGAAGGGACCAGTGGGTGCTCACTTGTGCCAGGAAATGCCACTGTACCCCAGCATCTAAACACCATGCTCGGTACCGACAGCGCCCAGTATATGTTTGTTGGGTGGAGGAGAGGTGTGCATAGTGGAGGATGGGCTAGAAATGAAATGCAAGAGCAAGAAAGAACCATGTCCCCTTGGTGCCTTTCTTCAAAGCCCTCTCCTCCAGGTCTTGAGGACGTGAGAGACAGTGGATGCTAAAGAACTAGAACAGTTTCTAGCAAAATGTCAGCATAACTGAATATGTCCTTCTCCAGAAAGTTCTGGGTCAGCCCCCTCTCTGAGGGCTCCCCTCTGTGCGGGAGTCGGGTCTCGCAGAGGGTGCGCCCGGCCATGCCCTGCTTTGCTTGCTGTCGTCACGATGTCCCCTCTCTTCCTTCTGCCCAGGCGTCTTTTGAGGTGTCCGTGGAGGCCCGGAGCTGCCCCGGCAGGCACGCAGAGCAGGTGTTCACCCTTCGGCCCGTGGGGTTCCGGGACAGCCTGCAGGTGGAGGTCACCTACAACTGCACGTGCGGCTGCAGCGCGGGCCTGGAGCCCGACAGCGCCAGGTGCAGCGGCAACGGGACGTACGTCTGTGGGCTGTGCGAGTGCAACCCCAGCTTCCTGGGCACCAGGTGCGAGTGCCAGGAGGGGGAGAACCAGAGCGGGTACCAGAACCTGTGCCGAGAGGCCGAGGGCAAGCCCCTGTGCAGCGGGCGCGGGGAGTGCAGCTGTAACCAGTGCGCGTGCTTCGAGAGCGAGTTCGGCAGGATCTACGGGCCCTTCTGCGAGTGCGACAGCTTCTCCTGCGCCAGGAACAAAGGCGTCCTATGCTCAGGTAGGCGGACCGGCCACCGGGACTTCGCCTTGAGCCAGCCCGCCCTCGGCCTGGCTGCATGTTGGGTGGACCTCTTCCTAAAGCCCGCCTTCCCTGGCCAGGGGAAGGGAAGGGTCGTACCCACGGCTGTCCATGGAGACACAGAGCTACAGACCCACATGTGGGATACAAACTCACAAGGTACTGAGGTGTCATGTGGCCCCAGGCAGAGGAATCCACCTTGGGTCAGCTGTCACCGGTCTTGCCTGTCAGCTGCAAAGATAAAGCAGGAGTGGGCTGGAGAGATGGCTTAGCGGTTAAGCGCTTGCCTGTGAAGCCTAAGGACCCCGGTTCGAGGCTCGATTCCCCAGGACCCACGTGAGCCAGGTGCACAAGGGGGCGCACGCGTCTGGAGTTCGTTTGCAGAGGCTGGAGGCCCTGGCGTGCCCATTCTCTCTCTCTCTCTCTCCCTCTGCCTCTTTCTCTCGCTGTCTGTCGCTCTCAAGTAAATAAATAAAAATACAAAAAAAAATATTTTTTAAAGATAAAGCAGGAGGCGAGGTGCCCGTGAACCAGGTTGGGCATGTGTGACAACATATAATTATGGAGGCTCCCCACCCTCCCATGGAAGTGCTAGGCTTGCATGGGTACACGTGAGCAGAGGGAGCTTCTCGGAGCAGACCTTGCACAAGACAAGTTCGAGCACACCCGTGAGAGTGGTAGAGCCAAAATGTTTGAAATGGGCATCGCCCTGCAAAGTGAGGACGTAGCACGTGTCATAAAGTAGGTGGAAAGATTAGGATCGATGTGCCAGGCATCGCGCCTGAGGCCTTCCTTCTGAGTGAAGATAGGTTCGTGGTAGCTGGATGGGTCAGTCCGGGGTTGTAGAAAAAGAGGCTCAGGAGTAGGCCTTCTCCCTAACGACCACATCTAGCATACCACCTCCTGTATGGGGCAGTAGGTATTGCTTAAGGAACACCAGCATGCTGGGAAGGAGTGTCCACTCCCCTTACTTAGCAGCCACAGTAAGTTCCAAGAAGCCTGCGTATCTCAGTCAGTAATGGGCATTTAGTGGTGTTTCCCCCGCCCCCCTCAAAGAATCAGGAGTCAGAAATAACCATTGGAAGCCAGGTGTGGTGGCGCACGCCTTTAATCCCAAGCACTAGGAGGATCGCCGTGAGTTCGAGGCCACCCTGAGACTACATAGTGAATTCCAGTTCAGCCTGAGCTAAAGCGAGACCCTACCTCGTAAAACCAAAGGGGGCGGGGGCCGGGGAAGAAAAGACCATTGGAAGTGCTTCATTCCAGAAGTCTGCTCAGGAGCACACTGGCCTGTGTGAACTCCATCTACACAGTTATTAGTCTGAAGCTTGGGTTGTTGTCTTTTTCTGCGTTCCCATCTCTCAAGCTGGGCCAACACTGCTCGCCTCTGAGACTGGATGAAGGGCCCCGAGTAGAGCCCGGAGACTGGGGGACACAGAGCCGTCGGCAGATGCGTTGTGACGGTGCCTTCAAAGGGGACATGGAACAGGACTATTCTGAGGTGGAGGGAACTCGTACTTTTTGGTTCAGCCACCAGGACCCACAGTTCTCAGTTCATCTGACACTTCAGAATTCTGCCAGTTTGTGTGGCTGATGCCCCAGCGTATCCTTCCTGTGCTTCTCACATCGCTTGTGCAACTCTGTGTTGGCATCGAGACTCACGGGGCCGTGGGTTGAGAGACTGGAGGGCTATTAGGACCTGAGTGATGCGCCGCCGGCTCTCTGATTTCCTCGACACGGGAGTATCTCATCTCCTCCCACTGGCAAAGCTATACTCGCTGGTTAGAGAAAACTTGAAGGATACAGGGGAGGTGACGGATGTGTGGCCGGCCTGTGCTGTGTCTCTCCTTGGTGAGCAGGATTGATGGGGACCATCTGGCAAACCAGTCAAGGAACTTTGTTCTCCCTCATTGTGTCACATGCCCCCCCCCACCCCAAGCTGTGTGCTCAGGCAAGAAACGAGCTTTCCAGAGATCTAGATCTAGAATATTTGAAGAGTAGAAAGAAATGTGTAAAATCACCCATATTTGCACTGCACTTACTTTAAGAGGTTAGTTTCTTCCAATGGTTTTTCTAGGTCAGCGTGTGTGTCTGAAGATAATGTTGTATCTTGTATTCCCCCCCCCCCCCCGCGCCATAATATTATCCAGAGAGAAACTTAAATTGCCTTAGTAAACCACTGATTAGAGCATTTGGCTCTTTTCATTGTCTCTCCCATTAGGTTCTTCCACTCATTCCTTTACTTTAAAAGGCACAATTAATGGTACTGTGAAACTGTCCAGAGTCCTCCTGGAGAAAATGATTTCTTTTTTTATTTTATTTATTTTTAGTTTTTTAAATACTTATTTATTTGAGAGAAAGAGGCAGGTAGAGAGAGGGAGAGAGAGTAAATGGGTGTGCCAAGACCTCCAGCCACTGCAAACAAGCTCCAGATGCATGTGCCATCTTGTGCATCTACCTTATGTGGGTCCTGGGGGATTGAACCTGGGCCCTTTGGCTTTGCAGGCAAGCACCTTAACTGCTAAGCCATCTCTCCAGTCCAATATTAAAATTTTTATTTTTTCTATTTATTTGAGAGAGTGTGTGAAAAAGAGGGAGATGGGGGGAGAGAGAGAAAGAGAAATGAGTGCACCAGGGCCTTCAGCAGCTGCAAATAAACTCCAGACGCATGCAACACCTTGTGCATCTGGCTTACGTGGGTACTGGGGAATCAAACCTGGGTCCTTAAGCCTCACAGGCAAATGGCTTAACCACTAAGCCATCTTTCCAGCCCTTATATGTTTTTATGAGAGAGAAAATTGGTGTGCCAGAGCCTCCAGCCACTGAAGTTGAACTCCAGACACATGCACCACCTTGTGCACATGTGCGACCTTGCACACTTGCATCGTCTGTTTGTCTGGCTTACATGGGACCTGGAGAGTCGAACACGGGTCCTTAGGCTTCACAGGCAAGTGCTTTAATCTCTAAGCCATCTCTCAGCCCTAGAAAATGTGATGCTGTTACCATAGTTGTCCACTTAAGAACACTTGAAGTAGCACGGCTCTGGACAGGACTTGACAGTGCTTCCTGGAGGGGCACCACACACTCCCTTTACTCTCAAAAGTCTGCTTCCTGGGCTGGAGGGATGGCTTAGCAGTTAAGGCATTTGCCTACAAAGCCAAAGGACCCAGGTTCGATTCCCCAGGACCCAAGTTAGCCAGATGCGCAAGGGGGCGCACGTGTCTGAGTTCGTTTGCAGTGGCTGGAGGCCCTGATGTGCCCATTCTCTCTCCCTCTCCCTTTTTCTCTGTCAAATAAATAAGTAAAATATTTTTAAAAAAAAAAGTCTGGGGCTGGAGAGATGGCTTAGCGGTTAAGTGCTTGCCTGTGAAGCCTAAGGACCCTGGTTCGAGGCTCAATTCCCCAGGACCCACGTTAGCCAGTTGCACAAGGGGGCGCACGCATCTGGAGTTCGTTTACAGAGGCTGGACGCTCTGGCACACCCATTCCCTCTCTCTCTCTCTCTCTCTCCCTCCCTCTTTCTGTCTGTTACTCTCAAATAAATAAAATAAAAATAAACAAACAACAACAAAAAAAAAGTCTGGTTCCTTCCAGACACAGCCATGAGTGGGTAGGTGGGTGGACAGTTCCTGGGCACCTGTGGTCAGCTTGGGCTCTCGCCCCTGGAGCTGTCCACATTGGTTTTGAGCCCTTTGTTGCGGCTGTTCTGTTGGGGCGTTGCCCGGGGAGGAGCCCGCTTGCCAGCCACTCTGCTGTGAGAGATGCTGACTCAGGCTCGTAAACCCAACCTCAGAATTCTCTGGCAGTTCTCACCACCACCACCCCCTGTGTCCCCCCCAACACCCCCCTCCCCCCCGCTCTGCCTCTGCAGTGTGGCTGAGGTCTATCTTCAGAGGCGCTGGGCCGGGGTGCACTTGAAAAAGGGCTGAGGCAGAGCCAGGAGACTCGCAGCTAAACTCCTGCTGCTTCTCTGGCTTTCCTTCTGCCAGGAGTAAGGGCCTTGCGCCCCCCTCCAGCCCCCCCAATGGAGAGACAGGACTGGGAAAATGCAAGAGACCACAGGTTTAGAATAGGTCTTCCATCCTGAAAATGAGCGAGGAAGCAAATCCGACTCAGGCGTGGGAGCGAATGAGCAGTTCTGTTGCTTCTTTTGTGACGTTGTCATGGGGTCCTGTGTGCGCCCTGGCTCTCTGCTGGTTTCTAGAAGCACGGTAACTTAGAAGAGTGGTTCTGTTCACAGACTGTTTCTGTGTCTAACAGGAGCTTTAAAGGACCACTGTGTGAGGATTTCTATATCTTTTGAGCCTCATCCTTCAGAGTTCCTTTGAATATGAGAGGTCTGCTCAAGTTTTTCCTTTCTTTCATTTATTAGGGAGAGAGAGCAAATGGGCACACCAGGGCCTCTAGCCTCTGCAAATGAACTCCAGACACATGTGCTACCATGTACATCTGGCTTACATGGATCCTGGGGAGTTGAGCCTGGGTCCTTAAGCTTTACAGGCAAATGCCTTAACCGCTAAGCCATCTATCTATCCATCCCCTGCTCAGTTTTCTAACGCAGTAGAATCGCACTCTACATTTGTGGTTATTGGTGATTTCTGTGCCCAAGAGTGCATTTCCTGAGATCTGAATGAATCACTCTTGTGGTATCTGTTGAGCTTGGACTCTGCATAAAATGACGGCATTGGAGTGCATTGAATAGCCTACCTTTTGGGTTTTCATATCATGAGAAATTTAAAATCTAATAGGATGTATAATTTTAAGCAGAACTCTTTTGGTCATGTGACTATGAGACCCCCCCCATATAATACCATAGTAATGTCATATAACATATATATAATATATATTATAATATTATATGATACACATTTATTATGTGGTGGGCAATTAGAGGTCACAGGACATGTATAGTTCTTGCCTCCAAATTAAGAACGGAGCATGACCGTGATGGGGTCTTTCCCAGTAGGCCAGAGCTGGCATCCGAACTCAGGTCCTGCGTCTGCAGACAGTTCTCAGCAGAGTTACACAATTCTGTCAAACCTGCAGCTGAAGAGGGACTCCTGAGACTGAGGTCCACTGCGAGGTGTTTTGGTTCTCGCCAAATGAGATGTCTTCCATGGTGGTTCTATACAGGTATTTCTAAAAGTACGTCTTCAGTCACAAGAATTAACTGGGGCTTCCAAGAACTACCTCGAAGGATAGATGGCTTTCTATGGAGAAAGGTAGACAGGAGGGTGAGCGACTGGACACGAGCAAAAGGATAGTGGCAGGGAATTTTCTTTAAAATTTTTTTTTGTTTATTTTAATTATTTGAGAGCAACAGACAGAGAAAGAGGCAGATAGAGAATGGGCACGTTAGAGCCTCCAGCCATTACAGATGAACTCCAGATGCATGTGCCCACGTGTGCATCTGGCTTATTTGGGTCCTGGGGAATCGAGCCTCAAACTGGGGTCTTAGGCTTCACAGGCAAGTGCTTAACCGCTAAGCCATCTCCCCGGCCCTTTTTTTTTTTTTTTTTAATATTTGTATTTACTTATTTGAGAGACAGAGAGGGATGGAGGGAGGGAGAGGGCCTCTTGCCTCTGCACACATCTGCTTTATGTAGGTACTGGGTAATCGAACTCCTAACAGCAGGCAAGTGCCTTCAACTGCTGAAGCACCTTTCCAACCCAGGTGGAAGTTATTTTGATCTGAAAATGGCAAGCAGTCGAGTTTGGCAGATTGTGAAGTAAAACCAGGAGACTTGGTGAGAAATAGCACTAGGAAGTGAGTTGTAGCTTAAGTGTGAACCACTTTAAAAGCCAAAGAAAGAATTGTATCTCCTAGCTGGGCGTGGTGGCACACGCCTTTAATCCCAGCACTCGGGAGATAGAGGTAGGAGGATCGCTGTGAGTTCGAGGCCACCCTGAGACTACATAGTGAATTCCAGGTCAGCCTGGGCTAGAGTGAGACCCTACCTTGAAACACCGCCCCTGCGCACGCAAAAAACAAAAACAACAACAACAACAACAACAAAAAAAACCAGTATATCTATCTTGCTCCTCACATGATGCCTTATTTCAGGGCCTCTCCACCCTGGAGAACCCATCAGAAACATGCATGATGCCAAAACAGGCTCCTTATAGAAAGTTTTCAACAGGCCATCTTAGGATCAGGAGTCTGCTAAGAATCCCATCTAGTTCCAGCAACTGCTCAGTTAACTAGAACAGTTAACCGGCACCAAAATGTGGGCAGAAGCACATAACACAACAGTGCATCTTTAGGTGAGTCACGTGACACAGGTGAGCCAGCCTCTTGTGGCTTGTGCCTAGAGAAAGTTCTTTTGAAAACGCCAGCTATTGCAGTCAGGTTCACATCGCTGGTAGAAATCACCCAACCAAGAGCAGTTTGTGGGAAAAAAGAGGTTTATTTTGGTTTATAGGCTCGAGGGGAAGCTTCACGATGGCAGGGAAAACGATAGCATGAGCAGAGGGTGGACATCACCCCCTGGCCAACATCAGGTGGACAATAGCAACAAGGGAATGTGCCAAACACTGGCAAGGGGAAACTGGCTGTAACACCCACAAGCCCACCCCCAACAATACACCGCCTCCAGGAGGCGTTAATGCCCAAATCTCCTTCAGCTGGGAATCTAGCATTAAGAACACCTAGGTTTATGTGGGGACACCCGAATCAAACCACCACACCAGCATAATAGTATATGACCTCAGCTGGTGCAGCTAAGAACATATTCACAACAGAAGTGTCTCACTCAGGGTCGTTTTGTTTTAGGCAGATTACTACATTCATCTCATTCAACAAGAATTCGCTGTGCATCCTTCCTATGCCAAATAATGTACTAGATGCCAGAGCTTGCGGTTTCTACATTTCTGTTGCCTCTGGAATTTTCCATTTTTTTGTGGAAACTTTCTGGGGTCGAGGAATGTGCATATGAATGTTTTTAAGCTTCTCCCTTCACTTTCTGGACTTCCTTGAGATCTTGGATGCCAGGAGGCGGTGTTTCAGAGTGTGTTGAGCCTTGCTGGAGGCTCTGGCACTCTGAGCGTAGCTCTGGGAATGGAGCTCTGTGCACCCCAGTCTCGCTGCTCGGGTTCGGCTACCAGACACTTAGCTCCCCAGTGATTCTGAAAAGGGAGTGATGTAAACAGTGGGTCCTCCCTTCACAACCCTGGTCTCCCTGTTTAGAAAGGGAAGCATGTTGGGCCGGAGGGATGGCTTAGCGGTTAAGCGCTTGCCTGTGAAGCCTAAGGACCCCAATTCGAGGCTCGACTCCCCAGGACCCATGTTAGCCAGATGCACAAGGGGGCGCATGCGTCTGGAGTTCGTTTGCAGTGGCTGGAGGCCCTGGCGCACCCATTCTCTCTCTCTCTCTCTCTCTCCGCCTCTTTCTCTCCCTCTCTCTCTCTCTGCTTCTTTCCCTCTCTCTCTGTCACTCTCAAATAAATAATATAAAACATAAAAATAAAATATAAAAGAAAAAAAAAAGAAAGGGAAGCATGCGAGTAGAGGACCTTGTGCTGAGGTGGTGTGTGTGTGTGTGCCTTTGGACTTCAGGCTGACCTGAAGGTCATGGAGTTTGGCTTGTGAAGGGCATAATGGCATTTAATAAGCAAAGGAAAGAAATCTCAGGAAGACCATGTGAGGGTTAAAGAAATAGTTGTAGCTATTATATAAAAAGAATATTTTATGAATATATAAAATATTATATAAAAAGAATTAGCTTTTAAATATTGTAGGATGTAAAATATATATATTGGAAAAATTTGCACTCTTTAAAAGTGTGAGACCTCTTGTGGTGGAAAGTTACTCTTTTTTAAAAAAAAATACTTGTATTTATTTGCAAGCAGATAGAGATAGAAGAGAGAATGGGTACACCTGGGCCTCCAGCCACTGCAAACAGATTCCAGATTCATGTGCCACTTTGTACATCTGCCTTTATGTGGGTACTAGGGAATCGAGCCTGGGTTGTTAGGCTTTGCAGGCAAATACCTTAACTGCTGAGCCATCTTTCCAGCCCCTGCAAATGGTTATTCTTTATTTTTATTTATTTATTTGAGAGAGAGAATGGGCGCTCCAGGGCCTCTAGTCACTGCAAACGAACTCCAGATACATGCGCCACCTTCTGTATCTGGCTTGCATGGGTACTGGGGGATTGAACTTAGATCCTTTGGCTATACAGGCAAGTGCCTTAACTGCTAAGCCATCTCTCCAGCCCCAAGAAACAGTTATTCTTTTTAAAAATACTTTATTTGTTTATTTATTTGAGAGGAAGAGAAGGGGGAGAGAAGAGAGAGGAAGAAGCAGATAGAGATTATGGGTGTTCTAGGGCCTCTAGCCACTGCAAACGAGTTCCAGAGGCATGCGCCACCTTGTGCATCTGGCTTACATGGGTCCTGGGGAATCGAACCTGGGTCTTTAGGCTTTGCAGGCAAGTTCCTTAACTACTAAGCCATCTCTCCAGCCCAGAAATGGTTATTCTTTTTTTAATTTATTATAGACAGAGAAAGGGGTGGGGGAGAAAGGGAGAGTGGGCCCACCAGGGCCTCTAGCCACTGCAAACGAACTCCAGACACATGCACAACCATGTGCATCTGGCTTATGTGGGACCTGGAGAATCGAACCTGGGTCCTTAGGCTTCTCAGGCATGTGTCTTAACTACTAAGCCATCTCTCCAGCCCCAGAAATAGGTATTCTTAAGGCTCCTTTTGTTCCTGATCTCAGGAGTTAAGCCAACATTTTCAGTTTGGTCCTTGTTTTGAGCACTCTGATGCCGTTTCCGGCAGGAGCAGGGCAGAATGAGGAGCAGGGAGCTCTGGTGTCCTCTTGGGTGAGTGTCCCTGTTTCTCAGAGCACTGACCTTAGAGTCCTGCCTCGATCCAAATGCTCCCTGGAGTCTGGAATTGCTCCAGAAGTTTTCCTTCCTTCTACCTTCCTGAGTGCCAACCATTGCCCTCTGACCCCACCCACAACCCTGTCCCCAGAGTCTTTCGAGAAAGCTCTCCTATGTGAAGAAATTGTGCTGCTTCTGCTCAGGGAGGTGTGCTATTTGACAGCACAAAATTGGCCGCAGGTAGTAGGCAGGAGTTGTAATGATGAAAGGAGAATCTATTTAAGGTATTTCTTACTATGTGGCGAATGTTTCCTTGGAAACAGGCCAAGGTGTTAGCATTTTACATTCATCACAAGCAAGCACTAAATAGGATTTTTGCACTACATGCCTTTTCTTTTTAAAATGTTTTATTTTTATTAGAGAGAGTGCGTGTGTGCATGCACGTGTACACATGTACACACCAGGGCCTCCAGCTACTACAAATGAACTCCAGACGCATGTACCACCTTGTGCATCTGGCTTACATGGGTTCTGGGGAATCGAACCTGGGTCCTTAGACATCGCAGGCAAGTGTCTTAACTGCTGAGCCATCTTTCCAGCCCTCCTCCTCCTTCTCCCTCTCCTCCTCCTTCTTCTTTTAAAGATAAGGACTTGACATATTGCCCAGACTACCCATTAACCTCTGGGATCAAGCAATACCCCTGCCTCAAGTCTCCTGAGTATCTGGGAGGAATGCACCGTTCTACCTGACCTACTCCTTATAATTCTTTTCTAAAATATTTTTTCTTTTTATTTGAGAGAGTTAGGAAAAGAAGAGGTGTGCCAGTGCAAATGAACTCCAGGTGCATGTGCCGTTTAGTGTGTGTCTGGCTTTACGTGGATACTGGGAAATTGAACCTGGAATGGCAGGCTTGCAAGCAAGTGCCTTTAACCATTGAGCCATCTCCCCAGCCCGGTCCTTGTAATTCTTGATTAAAGATTTAGACCAGAAGACCTTGAACTGCCTTTTGCAGATTAAGTGGCTATTTCTGCGAATGTTCCCTTATTTTGATTAGCTTGCGATCCTCCCCAAGTCTCTGAATTACCAGCTCAGCCCTCACATCTAACCCCTGTTTTCCAAGTCTTGCCTGATCAGGCCTTATCTTGGTCACAGCGTTAGGAAGCACCTTGCCTATTTTCCTAAGGGTGCTTCTCCAAGTTAAGGATAATCACTCACAACCGGCCAGGGCTGGAGGAGGCACCTGCACCCAGGGGCCCTGCAGGGTTCCCGACTCTTGTTTGAGGGAGGCACGGAGTTCCTCGCAGTGCGGTGGCTGCCTTGCCGTCAGCACTGATTACGCCGAGCCCACTTTCCTTAAACGAACCTGTGTCAGCCTAGACGAATTTGTAAACTGCGCTGGCTGCCAGTGAGCTCATGGAGTTGCTACTGCCCTGCCCAGAGATTGTCTGTCCCCGATCCTGACACATGGGGAGCCTGTGGCTGAGCAGGAGACTAAGGGCCACACCCCCGTGGACACTGGCCTGGGAAGTCTTCCTCCCCTGACCCCAGCTGGCTGTTCTCTGGATGACTGCCTCCCTGACATCTCCCGGCTGCTGGCAGCCACGCTGCGGTGTGGCTTATACATGTGACATTCCCAGCCAGCTCTGTCCATTGAGAACAGCCGCACCAGTCTCGGTGGCCAGCTTGGGGGTGGAACCGGGCAGCAGTTCCCCGACCACAACGACATGACAGTTTTCCAACTTGAAACAGAGCGACCCTCTCCTCCTGTTGCAGCGACCCGGGTGGTGGCGAGTTCACACTCCAGATGTGGCTGGCGTCTCCCCCAAGGTGCCCCTCAGGCAGGCTGGGAAGGTGAAGCCAACCCCAGAGGTGAGGAGCTGAGGTCACTTGTTTCTCTTTCTGAGTCAGCCCTCGGGGTCTTGACAAGGGCTGTGGCTCATTTCCCCCAGTCATTGGCAGACAACTCAGAAACCGGAACGGTGAGTTCATTAAAGAACATGGGGTTTTTCCATCCTCCTTCCATTGCGATCTCCCCGGGACTGAGAGAGGTGACAGAGACAAGGCAGTAGCAGCCAGAGGGACGTGCGGGCTGGGCGTTAGCACGGCAACAGGCAGACGTATCCACTGAAGGCTGGAGAGATGGCTTAACGGCTAAGGCACTTGCCTGCAAACTCAAAGGACCCAGGTTCAATTCCCTAGGACCCATGTGAGCCAGATGCACATGGCACATGCATCTGGAGTTCATTTGCAGTGGCTGGATGCCCTGGTATGCACAGCACATTCTCTCTCTCTGTCTCTCTCCCTCAAATGAATACTTTTTATTTTTATTTATTTTTTTATTTTTTTTATTTTTTTATTTTTTGGTTTTTTGAGGTAGGGTCTCACTCTAGCTCAGGCTGACCTGGAATTCACTATGTAGTCTCAGGGTGGCCTCGAACTCACGGCGATCCTCCTACCTCTGCCTCCCGAGTGCTGGGATTAAAGGTTAAAAATATTTTTTTATTTATTTGAGAGTGACAGACAGAGAGAAAGGCAGAGAGAGAGAAAGAGAATGGGCGCTCCAGAGCCTCCAGCCACTGCAAACGAACTCCAGACACGTGCACCCCCTTGTGTATCTGGCTAACGTGGGTTCTGGGGAATCGAGCCTCGAACTGGGGTCTTTGGGCTTCACAGGCAAGCGCTTAACCGCTAAGCCATCTCTCCAGCCCACTTTTTTTTTTTTTTTTTTAAAGAAGTATCCATTGAGAACGGCTCTGTGGACATTGAGTCTTGACTTTCTAGCCAGCACTATAGTCTCAGAAAGTGAGGTTGACGTGTGGAGAAACTTGGCTTAAGCAGCAGCATCTTGTTTTGTGTCGTCGTGGTCGTATTTTGCTCCTCAGAATGCAGCGTGTAGTCCAGGCACAGGATGCAGGCCATGGCTGGTGTGTCAACCTCGAGCCCTGAGACCAAGGGAGCGTCATTGTCTGCAGCGCTGAGCGCCAGGCTGAGAGAGGCAATTAATACGGAGCTGGGCCAGTGGTGGGTACAGGGCCTGTGATTTCTGCGTGCCCATAGCTGTGATAAAGGAAGGCGAAACCCGAATCCTGTTCTTCATGTTTAACTTCCATAGGAATCAGTGATACTTGTGTTCCTCTCCACATGTCCAGCACTGATGTCTTCCCTCAACACTTGAGGTCTGGCCAACTAGCATGCTAAGGTCTTCCATGGGCCCGATAGCAAACAAAATATGGGGCATGGAAAAACTTAACAGCCTTTGGTTTTGTATAGGTTTGTGATCTCATAAGACAAGGCATGCAAATAAATAAATATTGCATTCTTGGGCTGTAGAGATGGCTCAGCGGTTAAGGCAGTTGCCTGCAAAGCCTAACTACCTGAGTTCAATTCCCCAGTACTCTCGTAAAGCCTTATGCCACAAAGTGGTGCATGCATCTGGAGTGTTTGCAGTGGCTGGAGGCTCTGGCATGCCATTCTCTCTGTCTCTCTCTCTCTCTCTCTTCTATTTCTCTCTGCTTGCAAATAAGTAAATAAGCGAATATTGCATTTTTGCATTCTTCCTGTTAAGTGTTCTGGCCAGGGTGTTTATTTTTTTCCCCAAAGTAAGGTCTCACTGTAGCCAGGCTGACCTGTAGTCCTAAGCTAGCCTTGAACTCACAGTGGCCCTTGTACATGTGTCACCATGCCCAGCTTTTTTTTTTTTTTTTTACTTTTTTTGTTCATTTTTTATTTATTTATGAGAGAGCAACAGACAGAGTGAGAAAGGTAGAGAGAGAGAGAGAATGGGTGCACCAGGGCCTCCAGCCACTGCAAACGAATTCCAGACGCATGCGCCTCCTTGTGCATCTGGCTAACGTGGGTCCTGGAGAATCGAGCCTCAAACTGGGGTCCTTAGGCTTCACAGGCAAGCGCTTAACCGCTAAGCCATCTCTCCAGCCAGCCCACAACTGCAACAAAAAAATTTAAAAAAAATTTTAAAAAGCAGTTGTGGGGCTGGAGGGAGATGGCTTAGCAGTTAAGGTACTTTCCCACAAAGCCAAAGAACGCAGGTTTGATTCCCCCAGGACCCACCGAAGCCAGATGCACAAGGTGGTACATGCATATGAAGTTCATTTGCAATGGCTGAAGGCCCTGGCACGCCCATTCTCTCTCTGCCTTTCTCTGTCAAATAAAATGAATAAATAAAGCAGTTGTGTAAAATCACTGTCTTCATTCACTTCCCACTCAGCCTTTAACACATTTCATGTAGATTCTGCCCTCATCTCTCCCATCTTCCCACTTTCAGTCTCCGTGTCGGGATATGTTTCTTCTAGCCTGCTGCCCAGGGTTAGAGTTATCCACAGCTGGGTCCTGGCCGCCTTTGCACCCCCTTCTCCCCATGACTTTCCTCTGGACCCTGTCTTTAGCTGATCACGCTTGCTCCTGAGTTCCCAGAGCCATTTGTAGGTCTCAGGATGTCCCCAGCTGAGCTCAAGTTCTTCCTCCCAGCATGGCTCTCCCAATGGTCTTTTATCATCATAGTTTATCTAGTCCTGCAAGCTTGAGGCCCAGGACCTGTCCTGCCTTCTCCCCAGCTCCCCATCCATTCGCCATCATGACCAGGAAGCTTCTGTACTTCTTTGAACTCCGTCTTTTCCCCCTCCCACCATGCAAGTCTTTGTGGTGTCCACCCTGCAGCAGAGGGATTGTTTATTAAATATTTTTATTTGAGTGAGACAGAATGGGTACACTAGGGCCTCCTGCTACTGCGAATGAATTCCAGACGCATGTGCCACTTTGTGGGTACTGGAGAATTGAACTAGGCTGTTAGGTTTTGCAAGGAAGCACCTTTAACCCCTTGAGTAATCTCTCCAGCCTCACAAAGTGATTATTTTAAAAAGAAAACCTTGTCGAGCATGGTGGCGCACAGCCTTTAATCCCAGCACTTGGGAGGTAGAGGTAGGAGGATCGCCGTGACTACATAGCAAGTTCCAGGTCAGCCTGGGCTAGAGTGAGATACTACCTCAAAAAAACAAACAAACAAAAAACCTAACACAATAAATAAATAAAAGAAAAGAAAACCTTGGCCTGGAGAGATGGCTTAGTGGTTAAGGCGCTTACTTGCGAAGTCTAAGGACCCAGGTCAAATCCCCAGTACCCATGTAAGCCAGATGCACAAGGTGGGGCATGTGTCTGGAGTTCTTTGCAGTGACTTAGGGACCCTGGAGTGCCCATTCTCTGCCTCGCTCTCAAATAAATAAAAAAAAATATTTTTAGAAAAAGAAAATCTTGCTCATATCCAGTGCCTATCAGACGCTTACCAGAGTCTGGAGAGCCAGGAAAGTCAAGGGCAGGTGAAGGGGCTGGAGTGGGTGGGGTATTGGGTCACTGATTGCCTTATAAATCATACACAAAGTATGGGTGTAGCTTTGTATTGCAGTGATGAAGAGCCACTGAAGGATCTTCAGGGTAGCCTGAGTGGAAGGGGAATAGGGCCAGACAGAAGGTACAGTGGCCTGGGAGGCTCAGCCCCTGCCGGTCATAGGAATTTGTCTTCAGGCAGCTTGGCATTAAAGGGTCCAGTCAAGCCGGGCGTGGTGGCGCACGCCTTTAATCCCAGCACTTGGGAGGCAGAGGTAGGAGGATCGCCATGAGTTCTAGGCCACTCTGAGACTCCATAGTGAATTCCAGGTCAGCCTGGGCTAGAGTGAGACCCTACCGGTCAAGCTTCTGCCCCTCCCCGACATCGCTATCTTCCCTCCACAACAAGCCCCACGGAGCCCCATCCAGCTCTGTCTCCCACTTCTATCCCAGCCTCCCCTCCAGGGTGCCTGCTGTCTCTGCAAGCTCCTCAGTCGGCCTCAGGACTCCTGCTAATCTCTACCATAGATGCCCTCCTTCCTTCACTTTCTCCAAGCCCATGTCTTAACCCAGGCCTGCTCCAGCCCCCCCCCCCTCCAGCCCCTGTCTGCCCCCAACACATCAGCATCGTCGCCGTGGTGGTGGTGGAGAAACCGACCGTTTGTCCAGCCCACCAGCACCGTTGCTCACTTAGTGCCTCTGGTGGAAAGAGCCAGGCTTGTGGATTGGGGGGCTAGGCAGACTGTTCACTATACTACAACTTGCGTCATCTTAAGCGGTTGCCTTGTATGTTGTTTCACTTACTGCCAATCAATCGGTACTGTATCCCCTGGTTATATAAATACAGACTCCTGAGTCAGAGACGGTCCAGATCCCTGCTGCCTCTGCCTGCTGTGTAACTTCGGAGAACTTGCCTGCTCTCTGTCGCAGTTAGCTTCTTGTTGCTGGCAGAAAGCACCTGACCAAAAGCAGTTGGTGGGAGGAAAGGGTTGATGTTTGCCTTACAGACCCAAGGAGAAGCTCCACTGATGGCAGGGGAAAGGGTGGCATGAGCAGAGGGTGGACATCACCTCCTGGCCAACATCAGGTGGACAACAGTGGCAGGAGACTATGCCAAACATTGGCAAGGAGAAGCTGGCTATAACACCCAGAAGCCCGCCCCCAACAGTACACTGCCTCCAGAAGGCTCCAGTCCCCAAATTGCCACCAGCTGGGGACCAAGCGTTCGGAATACAAGTGTATTAGTCAGGGTTCTCTAGAGGAACAGAACTGCTAGAATGAATTATTTTAAAAGGGGATTTATTGGATCAGCTTACAGTAGTCCAATAGCAGTTGCAGGCCCGAGAATCACCGAACCTGGTAGCTGCTCAGTCCTCGTGGCCAGATGCCTCAGCAGTCCCGACCCGGCACTGCAGATGGTGCTGGAAAGCCTGGAGGCTTCCTGAGGAGCCGCTGGGTTTTCAATCCACGGGGGTCTTCAGTTGATGCTGGTCTTTTGTCCGCACTGGTCTTCAATCCACGCTGGAAGGTAGCAAGCAGCTCCGGCAGCCAAAATGGAAGGAAGGCAGGCAGGAAGGAAGGGGCTCTTTTTACCCAGAGCTCCCTTGTATCAAGTCCCCCTCTGGGCGGGACCGCCCATTCTGGGGGAAGGGCTCACCCTGGGGGAAAGACTTCCTCCTTTAGTTGATCCTTCCTAGAAGCAACGTATGGATTGCTAAATAGATCAAGTTGACAACACCTTAACTATCACAACAAGTTTATGGGGGGGGGGACACCTGAATCAAACCACCATAGCCTCTCCGCGCCTCATTTCTACACATGCAAAAATTTAGGTAGTAACTACACCCATTCTTGTTGGGTAGACGGAGGTAGTTTGTGTAAAGTGCTCGGCACAACGTCAGGCTGCGCCTGCTTTTCACGGTACTGACAACGTACCTTAGAAAATCAACTTAAGCTGAGGAAGACTTTGTTCTGGCTTCTGGAGGTTCCGCCCATGATCTCTTGGCTGCACTGCTTCGGGAGGGGAGCCCATGGCCAAGCAAAGCCGCTCACACGATGGCATCTGGGAAGCAGAGAGAGGGGAAGGGCCTGGGGACCACTGTTCCCTTCAGTGGCCCACCTCAGTGACCTAACCTCTTCCGCCTTGTAAGGGTCCTCCCAGTGGTGCCATCCTGGGGACTAAGCCTCCAGCACAGGCACCTTTGGGAGACCTTTCAGGTCCACTGTAGCACTGGCCGGTTGCTGGCATTCCGTCCAGGTACTGTGAAAAGATTTTAGTGGCCCGAGGTCTGATTGTGGGCAGTGAGCGTCAAAGCACATTGGCCATGTGGCTGCTGGTCTGCACTCCTGTAAGGTGGAGCGGGGGTGTCTCTCCTCTTTAGGGAGGACACTGGCCCGTGGCAGAGCCAGCAAGCAGGTGCTGCCTGGCATTGCCTGACCAGTACCTGTCACAAGACTCTGGAGCCTTCACAGGAGAGGACACGGTTGAATTTAATGAGCCCGGGCTTGACAGTAAGCAAGGGGCCGCCCTGAGCTGGAAAATTCTATTAGCCCCACCTTCAGGAAACACGTGCCAAGATCTGAATGTCCCAAGAGGGTTATCTGGTTGCTTTTGAGACCTTTTTCTAGAACTAAGATCTGTGCATAGAGGGAAATTGTCAACCAGTGGGCACACTGCCACAGGACCAGACCAGGAGAACACCCAGCAACTCAGGCAAGGCAGGGACACAGGAGGAAACAGGGGTGTCTGTTTACGTAACTCCAGCCGGACTCCAGCCGGACTGTCAACAGAGAACCCGGGAACAGCGTGTGTCCGGAGGGATTTCCCCTTCCTATTCAAAGCCCCAGATGGAGGCCATCTCCCTTGGAAGCCTGGGAATGTGTCTGGCTTTGGAAGTCAGCCCTGCTTGGTCCCCAGCTCCAGAATACAGTCTGGTGCGAGAGTGCCCAGAATGCACGTGTGGTGAGAACCCCCCTCCCTCCGAGAGCAGGCCTTACAGGGCCCAGGCACGTACACACCAAGACCTGACATACAAGAAGCATCTTGCTTTCCTGCTCCTCTAAGGACACCTAGAAACTTCCAGAAGCTTGGCCCATGGTCTCACTCGGGGCTGTCTAGAACACAACTGAAGCCTGACTTGAGATGCCAGGGAAATCACCCCAGATGATCGTTAACCTCTTCCTGTTTATGTGGCTGTCCTCTCTGAGGGAAAGGGGACACCTGGGCCAGGCAGCTGAGAGAGAGTGAGATACAAGGGCATGGGAAAGGGAGGGAGCGCCTTGGGACTGTGAGGGACAGAGGACGGTGGTTGTGTCTACACACGAGGGTGAGAGAGACACTGGGGGAGAGAGAGGGGACAGGACTGTGGGACGGGGGAGCCCCCTGCCACACTGAGGAACAGATCCCAGCCAGAGTGGCTTCCCTAAGGGGAGGGGAGAGGAGGGGACCAGTGTATCCCAGAGCTAGATGGGAACCTGTTTTGAACCAGATATGGAGAGATGCATCTGTACCGCCGAAAGGAAGGCTTCTGAACTTGCTTTCATGACCCTTGTTCCTGAGCTGAGAACAGGAAGATGAGAACTGTTGTTACTTCTCCCCATCCAAGCTGCTCCCTTCCTCCACACCCCGTTCTGTGAGGTCACCAGGGCCACCTCCAGCCTCTGCAGACCTGGTGTTGAGCTTGTGGATAAAGTGGATTGGGCGCTTGAACTGGGTCTGGACCTGAGGGCCTCGCCTCACTTCAGGCTGGGGCCACGCTTGCTTCCCTTATCCTCCTTGCTTCAAAGTTATATTCAGGGGTTGTTTTTATTTGGGGGGGGGGTGTTTGGAGGTAGGGTTTCACTCTAGCCCAGGGCTGACCTGGAATTCACTATGTAGTCTCAGGGTGGCCTCGAACTCACGGCGATCCTCCTTCCTCTGCCTCCCGAGTGCTGGGATTAAAGGCGTGCGCCACGACGCCCAGCTATATTCAGGTTTTAATTTCCTTGTATGTGAGCTGTCCGAGTAGGACCCAGAGGGCCTCTGCACTGCCTGCCATCCCGCCTGGGCTCTGTGGTCTGGCCCAGCGTCTCAGGGTCTGATGTTCTTCAGGTAGCTTCTAAGTACTTTGTCCTGGGCGTAGTGGCCGCCTCAGACAGGGTGTGGATCAGGGAAACTTGTGGGAGCTTCTAGCCTGGAGGCCTTCAATTTTTAGCTGTCAAGAAGTGTTGTCCTCATAGAAGATGTGCTCTACAATACTCTCTCCCCATTTCACCTGCAGTGACCACAGGGACGAGGAAGATGGCATTTATCAAGCACTTTCTAAAGACCAAGCATGTTGAAGCGCTTTATACAGGTTGACTTAGCTCACAAGACCACCCCATAAGGAGGCATTTCTATCAGCCTCTCTTCCAGATAAGCAGCCGGGGGCCTGGAGAGATGGCTCAGCCATCACAGGCACTTGCTTGCAAAGCCTCATGACCTCAGTGTGATTCCCTAGTGCCAACATGAAGCCAGATGCACAAAGTGACACATGCATCTGCAGTTCGTTTGCAGTGGCAGGCGGCCCTGGTGTGCCCATTCTCATTCATTCGTCCGCTTTCTCTCTCTGCTTGAAAATAATAATTTAAAAAAAAAAAAAAGATTCCAGATGAGGAGCTGAGACACAGGGCAAATCTGGTGCCAGTTCAGGTATCCAGAGTCTCATTCCAGAGCCTTGCTGACCACGACTCCTTGTTTCCTTGTACCCCAGCCCTGTTTTCCACCACCCTTATTTTGTAATCAACCAGCTCGCTGTTATTTTATTTATTTATTTATTTGAGAGACAGAGGAAGAGGCAGAGAGAAAGAGAGAATGGGCGCACCAGGGCCTCCAGACACTGCAAACGAACTCCAGATGCACGCACCCCCTTGTGCATCTGGCTTACGTGGGTCCTGGGGAATCGAACCGGGGTCCTTAGGCTTCGCAGGCAAATGACTTAACAGCTAAGCCATTTCCCCAGCCCTCAACCTCAGCCTTAGGCAGAAATCCCACCCCTGCTAATCCTGAAGCTGGACTCCCTGGGAGATGGGGGAGGCTGGGGCCTCTCACACCCTGGCCTGAACCTCCTCCCTGCTCAGTGAGACCTTCAGACCTGAGTTCTCTACCCTCTGTCCTGAGCCACTGTGAGATCCTCCTCCTACTGATTCTGTGACTTACCAGGTCACTGCTTTGTTTCCTAAAGCCCTCAATGCCTGCCTTACATTGTTTCAGGTGAGATTTGAGCTCCTTCCAAGGTGCATTAGAGTCCAGAGACCATGTTAAGGACTTGCATTGCTAAAGGGTAAATATTTCTAAGGACATACACACACACACACACACACACACACACACACACACACACACACACAAAAAAAGTGGGGTGGAGAGATGGCTTAGCGGTTAAGTCATTTGCCTGCGAAGCCAAAGGACCTTGGTTCAATTCCCAGGACCCACGTAAGGCAGATGCACAAGGTGGCGCATGCGTCTGGAGTTTGTTTGCAGTGGCTGGAGGCCCTGGCATGCCTATTCTCTCTCTCTCTCTCTCTCTCTCTCTCTCTCTGCTTCTGTTCCTCTCTCTCTCTCTCTCTCATAAATAAATAAAAAGAGTAATTTTTTTTTAAAAAAGTGCTATCCTCATTAACAGGAAAAGAAGTGGACCATCAGAGTTTAGAGACTTAACCAAGGTCACACATGACACTGGGGAGAAGGATTCAAACTTGGTCCGCCACACCCCTGAGCCGATCTCCCCTTTAGCTCTGATTCATTTCTGGGCACCTCACGGAGGCACAGACTCACCCTCAGGTCCTCCAAAGCTACATTCCCTTCGCCCCTCCATTTCTCTCCAAACTTTTTATTAATCTTTCGTCAGAAGAATGCTGTACTGTTTCCCACCTGCAGAATTCCCATCCTTCCTCTCCTTGCCTGTCTGTCCCCGTGTTGGCTCTGAGAGATTGCCTGTGCCCTCGGTCCCGGGAGCTGAGCCGGTGGCAAAACGGGAAGCAGCTGCCAGTTTGCCCTTCTTTTGTTTTGTTTTTTTTGAGGTAGGGTCTCGCTGTAGCCCAGGCTGATCTGGAATTCATTCTGTAGTCTCAGGGTGGCCTCGAACTCACGGCGATCCTCCTACCTCTGCCTCCCGAGTGCTGGGATTAAAGGCGTGCGCCACCACGCCCGGCAGTTTGTCCTTCTTAACCTCACAAAAGCATTGGTGCTGGGCTGCTTCTTACTGGCTTCCAGACCACCAGTTCCCCAATACTGGCCCAGGACCTTCTGAATACTCAGTATTAACATTCTGTAAAAGGAGGCTTGGCTCCCAGTCCACACAGCCCTGATGGACTGCTCGTGAATCCTGTAGAGCTGAAATAAACGGCACATTTACAATGTCCTATCCATTTAGCTGTCAGTCATTCTAACAAAGGTAGTACTAACATCTTGCACGTGTAGTGATCTACCATGTACACCGTACTTTCACATGCCCTTTGGTAGCATTTCTATCTGTGATAAAAATATTTTGAGGGCTGGAGGGAAGGATTAGCATGGTGTTTGCCTGCAAAGCCAAAGGACCCTGGTTCGATTCCCCAGGAACCACGTTAGCCAGATGCACAATGGGGCGCATCCATGTGGAGTTTGTTTACAGTGGCTGGAGGCCCTGGCGCACCCATTCTCTCTCTCTCGCCCCCTCTTTCCCTATCAAATAAATAAAATAAAAAATAAAATATTAAAAAATATTTTTATATCTGCATGATACTAAATGGGCATCAGTTGGGCGTGGTGGCGCACGCCTTTAATCCCAGCTCTTGGGAGGCAGAGGTAGGATTGCTCTGAGTTCGAGGCCACGCTGAGACCACATAGTGAATTCCAGGTCAGCCTGGACTAGAGCGAGACCCTACCTCGAAAAAACAAAAACAAACAAACAAAAAATGCATCATTAAATTCAATACACTTTGCCTTGGTAGCATTATCAGCTAGCTTGGTTTTTATGACAAGCCTAGTCCTCACTTAGTTCCTGTGAATGTTGATAGTCTCTATAACACTGGTTACTGATGGGTCAGTTTTTTGGTGTTTTTTTTTTTTTTTTTTTTTTTTTTTTTTTTTGCTTGTGTGTGTGTAATGTGGTATGTGTGGTGTATCCACATATATGTGCTCTCACACACCCAGGCACTTGCCTGTGGCAGGGGCCTTTGCCTGCAGTGGTTGGAGTGGAACATCAGTTAGGCTTCATTAAACTCTCTCCGGTTCTTATTATTTTTGAGAGAGAAAGAGGCACATAGAGAGGGAAAGAGAATGGGTGCACCAGGGCCTGTAGCCACTGCAGGTAAACTCCAGACACATGTGCCACCTTGTGTATCTAGCTTATGTAGGTATTATGGAATCGAACCTGAGTCTTTAGGCAAGTGGTTAAGGCAAGCATCTTAACCACTAAGCCATGTCTCCAGCCCTTGATTTTTTGTTTTGTTTTGTTTCGAGATAGGGTCTTATTCTAGCCCAGGCTGACCTGGAACTCTGTCTGTAGCTCCAGGCTGGCCTCAAACTCACAGTGATCCTCCTGCCTCTGCCTCCCAAGCGCTAGGAGTAAGAGTGTGCACCACCATGCCCAGCTCGGTTCTGGTTTTTTTTTTTTTTTTTCGAGGTAGGGTCTCACTTTAGCTCAGGCTGACCTGGAATTCTTTATGTAGTTAGTCTCAGGGTGGCCTGGAACTCACGGTGATCCTCCTACCTTTGCCTCCCCAGTGCTGGGATTAAAGGCGTGCGCCACCACGCCCGGCCTCGGTTATGGTTTTGAATGGGAGTCTCTTACTGATTCTGGAGCTTGCTGCTTTTTGTGAGCCAGTAATTCCCTGGTCTCTGTTCCCCTTTGCAAGACTGGAGTTATAGTCACTGTTTACTTGAGTTCTGGAGGTTGAAACTCAGGCAGTTCCAGGCCCCCTCAGGGCCTCATGCTTGTGCAAGAAGCACGCTTAACTATTGAGCCATCTCTCCAGGTCAATCCCTGTCATTTCAATGCATGTTTTCCACTAGGGCACTAGGAGAGGGCAGAGCTAAACAGATGTGGAAGATGTCTAAGTGAGCAGGTTGAGGGTAAGGCAAATTGAAGTGCTACTGTAGGGTCCAAGACATTTGAATGGGGTTAAAATGTGACCAGACCTGTCCAGTGTTTTGACACTATATGGGTCACTAGAAAAGACTTGGGAGCTGGGGCTGGAGAAATGGCTTAGTGGTTAAGGTGCTTGCCTGTGAAGCCTCAGGACCCATGTTCAACTCTCCAGGTCCCACTTAAGCCAGATGCACAATGATACAAGTGCACGCGGCGAGTTCAGTTACAGTGGTTGAGGCCCTGGTGCACCAGTTCCCTCTTTCACTCGTGCTCTCTCTCTCTCATAAAAATAAAGACTTGGGAGCAAGGTGTGGTGGCGCACGCCTTCAATCCCAGTAATTTGGAGACAGAGGTAAGGAGGATGGCCATGAGTTTGAGGTCAGCCTGGGACTAGAGCAAAACGCTAACTCAGAAAACAAAACAAAAGACTTGGAAACTTTATTGTTAGAGATGGGGGTCTCACTCTGGAGCCCAGGCTATCATGAACACACTATGTGGACAAGGCTGGCCTTGAACTCATGATGATCTGCCTGCCTCAGCCTTCCAAGTGCTAGGATTACAGCCATGAGCCACCATGCCTGTCTTTTGTTATTAGAGACAGGGTCTCAGGTAGCCCAGGCTGGCTTCAAACTTGTAGCCAAGAATGGCCTTGAACTCCTAATCCTCTGCCTCCGCGTAACAAGTGCTGGAGTTGAGGTGTGTGTCACCATGCCTGGTGAGACTTGGAAACTTTAATAGCTAAGAGAGGAAGGGAGGGAGAGAATTGGTGTGCCAGGACCTTCTGCCATTGCAAACGAACCTGGGTCATCAGGCTTTGCAGCTAAGTACCTTTAATTGCCAAGACATTTCTCCAAGCCCCGAGACTAGGAAACTTTAAACCAAGATAGCAAGTAGTTGTCTTGTGTGGTAGCTGCCACTGGTTGGAGCCTCCTTTGTAATACTGTATTGAGAAGGATGCTGAAGCCCAGGCTCCCTGGAAAAGAACCCCATTATTAGACAACAATGTCAGCCACAGGTATGGAGCAAGACTGAATTACGTATGCCACATCTTCATCAGAAGTGCTTGAAGCATCTTTTTGTTTTGTTTTGTTTTTTGTTTTTTAAGGTAGGGTCTCACCCTAGCCCAGGCTGGCCTGGAATTCACTATGGAGTCTCAGGGTGGCCTCGAACTCACTGCGATCCTCCTACCTCTGCCTCCCAAGTGCTGGGATTAAAGGCGTGAGCCACCACGCCCGCCTTGAAGCATGTTTTTATGTACGTGCACTGGGCTTTAAGCATGCTAGGCAAGAGTTCCACCAGTGGGGGTCTATCCCAGCCTCTAAGCTATCATTGAAAAGCAGCGATCGGGCTGGAGAGATGGCTTAGTGGTTAAACTAATCAAGCCGGTTTGAGGCTCAATTCCCCAGTACCCACATAAGCCAGATGCACAAGGTGGCACATGCATCTGGAGTTCGTTTGCAGTGGCTGGAGGCCCTAGTGTGCTCTCTCTCTCTTTCTCTCCTGTGTCTGTTACTCTCGAATAAATAAATGAAAATAAACAAAATTAAGAAAAAGATATATTGAAAAGAAAAGCAGTGAGCTATCAGCCAGTAACCCAACTAGAACTATTAGAGCCATGAAGAACAAGAATGCCGGCAACCTCAGATGTTACCAAGCATAGACCTTGGCTGTCCTTTGTAGTTTGGCTTACTGCGACTTTGTTTGGGAATCATCAAACATCGGAGGTCATAAGCTGCATTTAGGAGTTTCTGGTGTTCCACAGCCCCTCAGCCGCTCCCATGAGTGTCCCCTGCCAAAGTAGGCCGGGCAGTGTGCGCTCTGTCCACTCCACGGCTGCTCTGTTCCCTGTGGGCATGGGAAGCTTTCAGGACAACACTGCATCTCTCTAAGAAAACGTGGTGGGGCTGGAGAGATGGCTTAGCGGTTAAGCACTTGCCTGTGAAGCCTAAGGACACCGGTTCGAGGCTCAACTCCCCAGGACCCACGTTAGCCAGATGCACAAGGGGGTGCACGCATCTGGAGCTCGTTTGCAGTGGCTGGAGGCCCTGGCGCACCCATTCTCTCTCCCTCTCTATCTGCCTCTTTCTCTCTGTCTGTCGCTCTCAAATAAATTAATAAAAATAACAAAAAATATTTTAAAAAAAAACTAAAATAAAAATTAAAAAAAAAAAAGAAAAAGAAAATGTGGTGGCCCCCAGTGCATCCCCCGCTCCTACTGTCCCCCGCCCTTGACCCCCAACTGCCTTCATATTGAACCCTGAATCTGGAGCCCACTCCGTTGCATTGGCTTCGGCTGGGTTTTGGAGCTCTGGGGCCTGCAGAGTATTAGACGTTTCCACAGCAGTGGGACTTCCTCCCTGGAGAAGTGCGGAGCCCCAAGCTCCTCCACCTGGTGGGTCCTTTCTGTAGCAAGGGGACCTTCTGTAGAGATGGTTGGTCACCCGAGAGGCAAGGCTTCTTCCCCTTCTGTCATGGGGAACTTTTCCCCTGGGGAGACGCGGACACACCCCTTCACCCCAAAGAGGGCTCCGATGGCAGACCAAAGTACGATTGCACCAAGGAGTTTATTCTGTTGTCACTTTGAGACCACGAAGAGGGGTTACTTATGGGAGGTCCCCAAAGCAGCCACTTTGGTGGGGCTTCTTGTGTCAAAATTACCCCCTAGGGGGCTGGAGAGATGGCTTAGAGGTTGAGACACTTGCCTATGAAGCCTGAGGGCCCAGGTTCAATTCCCCAGAGCCCACGTAAGCCAGATGCACAAGGTGGCGTGTGCATCTGGAGTTCGTTTGCAGTGGCTGGAGGCCCTGGCATGTCCATTCTTTCTTTCTCTCTCTTTCTCTCTGTCTCTTTCTCTCTCATTCTTTTTAAAATTTTTTGTTTGTTTATTTATTTATTTGAGAGCCACAGAGAGAAGGAGGCAGAGAGAGAGAGAGAGAATGGGCACGCCAGAGCTTCCAACCTCTGTAAACGAACTCCAGATGCGTGCGCCCCCTTGTGCATCTGGCTAACGTGGGTCCTGGGGAATTGAGCCTCGAACAGGGGTCCTTAGGCTTCACAGGCAAGCGCTTAACCGCTAAGCCATCTCCCCAGCCCTCTCTCTCATTCTAGATAAATAAATAAATAAATAAATAAAATACATGAATACGAAAAACAATTACCTCTTGGATGTTTCTCCCTCAGCCTTGGGGTGAAGGCTTACTCACAGAACATCGGGACCCCAGAGCAACATTACCGTGGGGCTCACTATATCAGGATTACCCCCGGGGGTGCTCCTCCCTCAACCTCAGGGTGAGGGCTTTCTTACAGAGCACGGAGACTCCAAAGACACCACCTTGATGGAGCTGGTTGTTTCCTGAGCTTTTCCTCTCTATATACTGTCTGCCCCCCCACACACACATCCCATCACGAGATCTTGTGCATCATTGTATACACAATGATGCAAGCACACAAGGTTGCATGTGTGTACAAGGGAGCACACATGCCCGGAGTTCAATTGCAGTGGCTGGAGGCACTGGTGCACCAATGAATCCTCCCTCTCTCTCTTGCATTAAAAAAAAAAAAGGAGGGCTGGAGAGATGGCTTAGCGGTTAGGCGCTTGCCTGTGAAGCCTAAGGACCCCGGTTCGAGGCTCGATTCCCCAGGACCCACTTTAGCCAGATGCACAAGGGGGTGCACACGTCTGGAGTTCGTTTGCAGTGGCTGGAGGCCCTGGCGTGCCCATTCTCTCTCTCTCTCTGCCTCTTTCTCTCTCTGTTGCTCTCAAATAAATAAATAAATAAATAAATAAAAAATTTAAAAAAAAAAAAAAAGGAAACTTGCCCCTGAAGTGAATGGATGCTGAAAATTACTTCTCTTGACGGGCAGGCAGATGTTTGATAAAGCCACACGTGACACTCCTGGCAGAATACGGGTAGGGAGTAAACAGAAGCTCACAGCAGACTCCTGTTATCTTTCCATAAGGTTTCCATGCAGGTTTCCCATAAGGAAATGTTGAGGAAGGGTTTCTCCCAACAGCGAATCGTTTTAACTTAAACCAGGTTCTTGTCCAGTGTGGTCCCTGGGGCCCACAGTGAGGGGTTGGTGTGTGGACGCATTTGATCTGTGAAGACTTCCTGTGGGTTTGCTGCTACCCTGGCCTCAAGGTAGTGCTGGCCATACACTGGAGAGGAAGAGAGAGAGAGAAGGCAGTCTTCACTCCCACATATGAGTCCATGAATTTGGGCAGCAGGGTGCCACACCGTCCTGTGCCATCTGCAGCACTTGGCACTCCTGCACAGTGCAAGCTGCATTCTTTTTTAAAAAACATTTATTAAGAATTTTCATTCTGACAGCCGGGCGTGGTGGCGCACGCCTTTAATCCCAGCACTCGGGAGGCAGAGGTAGGAGGATTGCCGTGAGTTCGAGGCCACCCTGAGACTCCATAGTGAATTCCAGGTCAGCCTGGGCTAGAGTGAGACCCTACCTCAAAAAACCAAAAAAAAAAAAAAAAAAAAAAGAATTTTCATTCTGGAATTTCATTGTACTCTCCCATTATATTTTCATTTATTTATTTTTATTGACAACTTCCATAATTGTAGACAATATCCCATGGTAATTCCCCCCCCCCACTTTCCCCTTTGAGACTCTACTCTCTATCATATCCCCTCTCCTTCTCAATCAGTCTTTCATTTTGATGTATCATCTTTTCCTCCTATTATGATGGTCTTGTGTAGGGAGTGTCAGGCACTGTGAGGTCATGGGTATCCAGGCCATTTTGTGTCTGTAGGAGCAAGTTGTAAGGAGCCCTACCCTTCCTTTGGCTCTTACATTCTTTCCACCACCTCTTCCACAATGGACCCTGAGCCTTGGAAGGTGTGATAGAGATATTGCAGTGCTGAGCACTCCTCTGTCACTTCTTCTCAGCACCATGGTGCCTTCTGTGTCATTCCAAGGTCACTGCCATCTGAAAAGAGAAGCTTCTCTAACCAAAAGTGAGAGTAGCATTAATATATGGGTATGAACAGTAAGAGAAGTGCTTACTGGACAGTTTGATGAGCATAGTATATACATTTAGCCAGACACCAGCAGACGTTATGCCCCTAAGGCTCATGACTACCCCTGTTTTAAGTTTTCAGTATCAGGGATGTATTCCCTCCCATGGAGCGGGCCTCCAGTCCAATTGGAGAGTGGTTTCTCCATAACAGACGTGCCACTATTGCAGCCGTTGGCTCATTTGGCCTGGCTGGCCAAATTTAAGTCTTGCAGTGTCCACTGTTGAGTATCTTCACTGGTGATCTCTCTCTCTCTCCCATTGAACTGCGTGTAGCGTGGCTTTTTCCAGCTTTCTGTCAGCTGGTCTACATGGAGGAGGTTTTCACAAGCTGCATTCTTTCTTTGTTTGTTTGTTTTATTTTGCTTTTCGAGGTAGGGTTTCACTCTAGCTCAGGCTGACCTGGAATTCTCTCTGTAGTTTCAGGGTGCCCTTGAGCTCATGGCGATCCTCCTACCTCTGCCTCCCTAGTGCTGGGATTAAAGGCGTGCACCACCACGCCTTTCTTTAATATTTTTTTTGTTTATTTTTTTGAGAGCGACAGACAGAGAGAAAGAGACAGAGAGAGAGAGAGAGAGAATGGGTGCGCCAGGGCTTCCTGCCACTGCAAACGAACTCCAGACGCGTGCGCCCCCTTGTGTATCTGGCTAACGTGGGTCCTGGGGAATCGAGCCTCAAACCGGGGTCCTTAGGCTTCACAGGCAAGCGCTTAACCGCTAAGCCATCTCTCCAGCCCACAAGTTGCATTCTTTAGCCTCCTCTTGGCCTGCCTGGCATTCTTCCTGTCTCAGAGGCCTGGTCATATGCTTCAGTGAAATGCTATGTGGCTCAGAGCCCCAGAGCTGGCCTGCAGATGGTCCGTCTGTCCTCCGCAGGTCACGGGCACTACAGAGCCCACAGGGCCGGGGAAGTGAGCCAGAAGCTGAGCGGCAGTAAAGAGGCTCTCGCAGCACTGACCTACATTGCAGGTCACAGTCATCAGCGGGGGTGGGGAACGCTGGAATCCAGTTTCAGATTAGCTGACTCTGATGTGGAGGTAAAGTCCAAGGACTGTCCCCCACCCCCAAGATTCCTCAGCCTGTGCCCTCCAGTTTCCAACTGGCTATAGGTAAAATGTTCAGCAATACAAGCTCTTGGTTTTCTTATTGATGTCAACTTGAACAAAATGGCATGAAGAAGGAAGATGAGGCCTGGAAGGATGGCTTAGTGGTTAAGGCGCTTGCCTGCAAAGCCAACGGGCCCATGTTTGATTCCCTAGGACCCACGTAACCCAGATAGATGCACAAGGTGGCACATGTGTCTGGAGTTTGTTTACAGCGGCTGGAGGCCCCAGCATGCCCATTCTCTCTCTCTTTCTCTCTCAAATAAATTAAAAAAATAAAAATAAAATAAGAAGGAAGATGAGTTGCAATAAATGGTACAAAGTCGATTTTTTTTTTGTTTTGTTTTGTTTTTTGAGGCAGGGTCTCGCTGTAGCTCAGGCTGGCCTAGAATTCACTATGTAGTCTCAGGATGGCCTTGAACTCACAGTGATCCTCCTACCTCTGCCTCCCCAGTGCTGGGATTAAAGGCGTGCACCACCACACCCGCTACAAAATCGATTTTTAAAAATCTATAGCACTGTTTTCCACTACTGATTGTGCCAAAGACTAAGAATCCTGTCAGGCCCTGGGTCCCCTGGGAAGATGGCAACACCCATATTTTTCACCATTCAACATGCTCAGTCCACCAGGTGCTCACACACACACACACACACACTCACACACACACAGTTCTCCTCCCAGCTGTGGTGCTGCTGCCTTGGATGCCTGCAGAACCTTCGGGTGATGTCCCTTCCACCTCTGCACGGTCGTTTGTAAACTGAAGACTGCCTAGCGTTAGAATGAAGGGAGTTTACAAGTGAACTCAGTTCCCATGTGAGCCCCCTTGAGCCGTAGCCCGCCTGTTGCTCCTCAGCCCTCATCTTGAGCCTGCAGGCCCCCCAGATCAGAACTGCAAGTGGGCAGCTCACTGGGACCCGGGGAGGGCTGCGGGGCACAGTTTTGGTTATGCCTGGAACGAATTGCCAGACATTCAGCGACTTAGACCCGCTGGAGGTCAGAAGTCACAATTCATTTGCCCTGGGTTGCAGTTAAGGTGTCCGCAGGGACGCGCTCCCTCTGGAGGCTCTGGCGAGAGTTGAACTCCTTGTTTTTCTGGCTTCTGGAACTGCATTCCCCGCGTTCCTTGGCTGTTGGCCCTGTCCTTCATCTTCAATAGGACGTCATGCTTCTGTTGCCCCTGGTCCCCCTTCCCAGCCACCTTCTGTATTAGCCCTTCATGCCTCTTGTGAGAAATTATGTCTGTGTTAAGGGTTCACCTGGGCCATCCAAGGGAACCTGCTCAGTTAAAAATCCTTTGATTTGGTGTTTTTGTTTTTTTCAAGACAGTGCCTCACTCTGTAGCCCACGGCTGGCCTTGAACTCACAGCAGTTCTCCTACCTCAGCCTTCTGGGGGCTGGGATTAAAGGCGTGTGCCACCACGTCCAGTTAAAGTCTTTTAAAAAAAAATCTTTTTAAAATTTTTTGTTTATTTTTATTTATTTATTTGAGAGTGACAGACAGAGAGAGAGAAAGAATGGGCATGCCAGGGCTTCCAGCCACTGCAAACTCCAGATGCGTGCACCCTCTTGTGCATCTGGCTAACGTGGGTTCTGGGGATTGGAGCCTCGAACTGGGGTCCTTAGGCCTCACAGGCAAGCGCTTAACCGCTAAGCCATCTCTCCAGCCAAAAAAAAAAAAAAAACTTTTTAAAATTTATTTGAGAGAGGGAGAGAGAGAATGGGCACGCCAGGACCTCTAGCCACAAATGAACTACAGACGCATGTACCACCTTGTGCATCTGGCTTATGTGGGTACTGGGGACTTGAACCCAGGTCCTTAGGCTTCATAGGTGAGTTCCTTAACTGCTAAGCCATCTGTCCAGCCCTAAAAATCCTTTCTTTACTCTTACCTGCAGTTCTGCTTGGTGACATCCACAGGTTATGGAGATTAAGATATGGACATAGTCGGGGACCGTTATGCATATATGCAACAGCTGACTTGGGAAGTTTCCCTGGTTTTGTGTCATGACTGGCCAGGGGCCTGATGGGTAGGAGCACCGGCCCAGACCCTGCATGCACGTTACGCCACGTCAGCACCGGGCCCTCTCTGGCTCTGAGGTCAATGCCAAGCGTCTCATTGTCTGCGGTATCCCTTATGCTGACACGTGCTGGGCACCGGGCGGCAGGTGTTCACGCATCGTCTGTGTCCTTTTAGGCCATGGCGAGTGTCACTGTGGAGAATGCAAGTGCCACGCGGGTTACATCGGAGACAACTGTAACTGCTCAACAGACATCAGCACGTGTCGGGCCAAGGATGGGCAGATCTGCAGTGACCGTGGGCACTGTGTTTGTGGGCAGTGCCAGTGCACAGAGCCTGGAGCCTTTGGAGAGATGTGTGAGAAGTGCCCCACGTGCCCAGATGCTTGCAGCTCCAAGAGGTAAGGGACTGCCCCAGTGCTTCCCCCCCGATTGTCTTCCAGCCAGAAGCCCTCACTAGCCAGCCTCCCCCATTGCCCACAGCCCAGCTTCCTGTCTGCTCAGCCTGGCTGCAGAGCAAACCTTGTGCACACAGCCACCAAAATCCTCGCTTTTGGAATGCTGGCTCCATGGGAATTTTAGAAGAAAACTAAAAACAAATCACAAAGAAAAATTCTTAACCAGATTTAGAGACTACAGGATTGCGGAGTTAAATAAAACGCGCCTTTAACCCCAGTACTCAGGAGGCAGAGGTGGAAGGATCGCTGTGAGTTTAAGGCCACCCTGAGACTCCATAGTGAATTCCAGGTCAGCCTGGACTAGAGTGAGACCCTGCTTCGAATTCCCCCCACCCCCACAAAAAAATTAAATAAATGAAACTAAACCAGCACTGATAGCAGACATAGTCCCTTGAGTGTGCTCACCAGGTACTATACCACGCATCTTTTTCCAAGTAAATCTGATTCCATGACATCTCTAGACAATGCTTCATAGAACACCCCTGTGGGAACTGCTTGTTAAACAAAAACATAGTCAGAGGCAAGCGGGATAGAAAGGCCCCGACCCAGATTAAGACGTTTCAGAAGCAACGACAGTTGGAATTTTCTGCTCCATTTCTGCTGATCACGGAGGGCTCTGAGCTGCCCCTAAGGGCAGGGGGTGGGGGTTGTGGTCCTGGCTGCTGTCACCAGCCAGCCCTGGGTCTCCCCACGCTGCTGACCGCCCCTGGCTCTGCCCTTTGCAACACGGGAGTGTCACAGAGGGCCAGCGGCCAGTCGTGAAGCCCTGTGGAACCCAGGCCTGACACTGGCTGCTGGAACTCGCTGAGAAACAGCTGTGTCATCGTCACCCGTGCTTTGGAGCCAGCCAGGCAGAAACCGATGGCGATACAGGCAGTGGTCCTCTTTGGCCGGGGGACGCAAGCGCGCGGTTTGCTTCTGGCGTATTTCCCGCCGATCGTCTGGGCCAGGCCGATCATGAAGCTGAGTTCACGCTCCCCGAGCCTGCAGCGGCTGCTGGGCAGTCTGAGCTCAGAAGCGCTGTCAGCCTTCGCTGGCTGGGGGCCACGGACAGTCCAAGCCTGGGCAATGGAACTTGGCTGCCAAATAAAGAGAAAAGCTAGGTCAGGGGATGGCCCCACATACTGTGCCCACGTGAGCCGGAACCACAGCTGTGTTGACAGGCACGACCCTCCATGCCACCCCAGCCCCCAGCGGAACCCTTGGGTGTTGCCACCAGTCCCTTCAGCGTGTGAGGGAGACGGAGCCAAACCAAGTCAGGACATGGAGTAAAAGGAGCTCCAGCCTCAGTCTACACTCCCGAGGAGTAGACAAGGTGGGATTTTCTTCAGGAAGTTAAAAGGCCTCAGGGAAAACAACCCTTGCTTTAAATGTTTGAAGCATTCACTCATTGACCTGATAATTTATCACCCTTTGCACAAAACTGAAGGAACAGGGCTGGAGAGATGGCTTAGCAGTTAAGCGCTTGCCTGTGAAGCTTAAGGACTCCGGTTCGAGGCTCGACTCCCCAGGACCCACGTTAGCCAGATGCACAAGGGGGCGCACGTGTCTGGAGTTCGTTTGCAGTGGCTGGAGACCCTGGCGTGCCCATTCTTTCTCCCTTTCTCTATCTGCCTCTTTCTGTCTCTGTCTGTCACTCTCAAATAAATAAATAAAAATAACAACAACAACAAAAAAAAAAAACTGAAGGAACAGGGAGAGCCCAGAGATAAGGGGGCATCCCTGTTCCTTCTCATCTGCCCCTGGCCACACTGACCCTCTGTCTCTTTCAGTCCAGTTGAAACTTTTAAAATAAAACAGAAAAGGAAAAAAAAAATAATCCTTTTGCGAAGGAAATCTCAGGACATTCCCCTATTGGCTGCCTTGCTAAGAGGTTTTGAGTGTCTCAATACTTCATCTCTGGCGTCTCAGGGCAATTAAATCTCCACGTTCTAGAATTAACCAAACACACCCTTCACTTCGGGTGAGGTCACACTCAGCCTCAGCTGATTTCAATTAACAGGCCTGGAGCAAAATCGCTTGGAGTGCCTTGGTTTTTTTTTTTTTTTTTTTTTTATAAAAAGCCAGACTCACTTTATGTCAATAAGTAACTCTAGTCCATTCCACATCTTAACCAGCACCGGGGAGCACAATTCTAGGCTGCCACAAACACTTAGGAAGTTGGGGTGTGTTCTGGAAATGGCCTGGAGCTCCAGAGATGCAGCAGGACATCAGAGCAGGCCATGCTGGGAGCAGCCATCCTCTTCCCGACGTTAGTCTAGGAGGATTGCGGAAGGGCCAGCCAGGTCAGCGTGGGACCCCCACCCCCCCAGAGTCACCCTGTCCTGAACTCCATTCAACCACACCTGGATGTCTGGGGCAGGGCCCACGATAGGACACGGAGACACAAGCCGCGACAGCTCAGCTCTGACTGGAATGTTTCCGTGAGCTCAGCCCCGGGAGAACAGGGTTTGCAGCCAGTTCTGGGAGAGCCGAATTCCTGAACGCGTCACTTCTCGGGTCAAGAAGGTTACGACCCTTTTCTCCTTATGCTGTCTCCCCACTTTTGCCTGGTGTGTCTGGATGGCTAGAAGGTGGCTAGAGGAGGGTGTCTGGGAGGCAAGGCAGCTGTTCTGCCAGTGTCTCCTCTTGGGCCTCATTTTCCGCCTTTGCAAAATGAGGGAGCCCTACCGGATGATCCCAGAGCTCCTCCCGTTCTGACTCCCCTTCCCAGCCTCTGGGTTCCTCAGGAGTGAGAATCAGGTGACAACGCAGAGGGCGCACATGGTGCATGACTTCCCTCCGTGGCTTGCCGGAGAGCTTCCAAACATGCAGGCACTTTGCTGTCCTCCATAGGCCCCGTGGTGGGTGAGCGGTGGCAGCTGTCCTCTGTCGCGGCCGGTGTTTTGTGGGATCAGCCCTTTCGCTTTGGATCCAGGGCCTAGTCATAGTGGTGGCCTCCCTCACACACCTGGCTCTACTCCAGCCTCCTGGGGGATTGTATTCCCTGGAGTCTTTCAGACCTCAGAGCTCCAAGACTTGTTGTCAACTGGGCTGTTTCGCCAACCCACTCTTTCCTGGAGTTTACTTCTCTCGTCCCAATCCATCCAGGGGTCAGGAGCTCCTGTAATCGTTTATTTATTTATTTAAGAGAGAGACAGAGAATGGGCGCACCAGGGCCTCCAGCCACTGCAAATGAACTCCAGACGCGTGTGCCCCCTTGTGCATCTGGCTAACGTGGGTCTTGGGGAATCGAACCAGGGTCCTTTGGCTTTGCAGGCAAACGCCTTAACTGCTAAGCCATCCCTCCAGCCCTCCTGTAATCTTGTGTGTACCTGATGCCATGCCAGTCCACCTGAGGAAGCAGAGATCATAGCTTAGCCTCCTGCGCTGGTGCAATTTCAGGTGGAGGGAGAATGGGCCTGGGATCAGCAGCTTTAAGTTGAATGCCTAATCGAGCACTGTAATCAAGCATCTCCGCGCGCTGTCAGCCTGAGGTGGGAGAAAGAGGGTCTCTTTTTTTTTTTTTTTTTTTTTTTAAAGAAACAGAGATTCTTTTTTGTTGTTTATTTTTACTTATTTATTTGAAAGTGACAGAGAGAGAAAGAGGCAGATAGACAGACGGATAGAATGGGCGCGCCAGGGCCTCCAGCCACTGCAAACGAACTCCAGACGCGTGCGCCCCCTTGTGCATCTGGCTAACATGGGTCCTGGGGAATCGAGCCTCGAACCGGGGTCCTTAGGCTTCACAGGCAAACACTTAACCGCTAAGCCATCTCTCCAGCCCATGAGAAAGAGGGTCTCTTTTTCATTCCGCATCCATTTTCTAGAGAATGTACCGGTAGAGACTGTAGTAGACCCAATTCCAGGTAAATGGCCGGCAGCTCCTTTGGCAAAGCCGACAGTAGGCTGTGTGTGAGAGGGATGAGAGGCCTGGTGCCCGAAGTGCCCAGGAAAAGTGGTGCTCGGCCTCTACAGGTGCCACAGCCGCCAGAAAGCCCCACCCAGAGGGGCAAATATGAGAGTGTGATGGGTTATATTGGAATCTACTTCTTGCAAGACAAAATTATATATATATATGAAAGAGTGTGTTTGGGCCCAGGTATTGGGATTTCCCTACCCCTGCCAGGAGCGCTCTGGGGAGTCTGTCTGCAGGAGGGTGAAGAGCCTTGGCCAGGGGGTGACCGGTGGGGTTCTGTAATTGGGACCAGGCAGGAACCTCATGCACCAGCCCCAGCAGCATAGGGCCTCCCACAGGGGTCAGGACTAGTTTATGTGCAGACAGGCGTTCACGGCAGCTGCATGCAGACAGGTTGGGGGATTTCCTAGCCTCAGAGTTGGAAAGGACTTCCATTGATCTTCACACCTCTCAAGGCACACACATCCCTCTGAGAGCCCTGGGGCTTTCTGATAATAGCAACAAGAAGGCAGAACAATTGTCTCCCAGGCCAGACTTCTGGAGCGACCGACCCTTCAGAGACGTGCACTATTGGAAGGACACAGGTAGGGGCATTGCCCAGCCGCTAACAAGTCACATTCATTTCCTCTTTCCCAAAGAGAATGCGTCGAGTGCTTGCTGCTCCGTGCAGGGAAACCCGACAACCAGACCTGCCATCACTTGTGCAAGGATGAGGTGATCACATGGGTGGACGCCATCGGTGAGTGCTCCCGTGGCTGGTAGCAGACACCTAGGAGGTCCCTCCTCCCCTCCCTCCCCCCCCCCCCCCCGGGAGCAGATGACCCAGCACCGGCTTCCTTGGCATAACTGCAACTTCCAAAGGGATACTGGGACGGGACCCTCAGGCCCTGCCAGCAGGAATGAGTGCAACGTGGAAACCAGGGTGACAGTTCCCCCCAAATGCCGCTCATAGAATCATCGCACGGTCCAGCAGCTCTGCTCTGCTCTGGAGCGTACGCCCAAGCTAGTTCTAGTCTCTGCACAAATGTGTATAGCATTGGTTATAAACAGTCAAATCCCATTAACTGATGGACGGTGAAGAGACTATGCTATATCCATACACAGTGTGTTGGCGAGGGACTGGAGAAGGTGGGAAGTGGGATTGAGTACTAACACCTGTGAATGGGTGTGGGGGAATGGTCTGGGATTAGCAGGAATGGTTCTATAACATTGTGTACTTGCAAATTTGATCATATGGGTTTTTTAAATATTTTATTTTTGTTTATTGATTTGACAGAGAAAGAGGGGGAGAGAGACAGACAGAGACAGAGAGAGAGAGAATGGGTGCGCCAGGGCTATCAGCCATCGCAGACAAACTTCAGATGCGTGCACCCCCTTGTGCGTCTGGCTGACATGGGTCCTGGAGAGTTAAGCCTGGGTCCTTTGGCTTCGCAGGCATGCGCCTTAACTGCTAAGCCATCTCTCCAGCCCTCTTCTAGGCTTTTTTTGTTTGTTTGTTTGTTTGTTGAGGTAGGGTTTCACTCTAGCTCAGGCTGACCTAGAATTCACTATGGAGTCTCAGGGTGGCCTCGAACTCACGGCGATCCTCCTACCTCTGCCTCCCGAGTGCTGGGATTAAAGGCGTGCGCCACCATGCCCGGCTAGGCTTTTTAAAATACACTCCTGCTGTCAGTGAACCTGCGAGGACGTCTGAGTCTTCATCTTTGATGGCCACAGCAATTTACCTTCCAGGTCAAAACTTCCGTGACCAACCAGGTTGAAAAGGCCAGAGAGAAGCGTTTCATGTGACATTCGTCTTCGGTGGTTGTTCAGGACCAAACTCGCCTTGCAGCCTCCCTTCCCTAACCCTGCATCCCTCTTCACCTTCCCCTCCTAAGGGAAGCGGGGGATGCAGCTGGTGCCTGGACAAGATTGTGATACTGTCCCTGGGGTCCAGGGCAGTGTGGGGGCACAGAGTGATTGTGGCAGCTGAGGAAGGGGCTGGTCAGGAGCCAGGCGTGTTATATCCAGGGCTGAGCCAGGCATGGCCTGATTTCTAAAGGAGGCTCCCTGTATCAGCATGGGTCCAGCCTCTTTTTTTGTTTGTTTGTTTCTTTCTTTATTTATTTGAGAGCAACAGACAGAGCGAGAAAGAGGCAGAGAGAGAGAGAGACACAGAGAAAATGGGCGCGCCAGGGCTTCCGGCCACTGCAAACAAACTTTAGACGCGTGCGCCCGCTTGTGCATCTGGCTAACGTGGGTCCTGGAGAGTTGAGCCTCGAACCAGGGTCCTTAGGCTTCACAGGGAAGCGCTTAACCGCTAAGCCATCTCTCCAGCCCAGCCTCTTTTTTCTTTAAGATTATATTTTTATTTATTTATATTTGAGAGAGACAGAGAATGGACATGCCAGGGCATCCAGCCACTGCAAATGAACTCCAGACGCATGTGCCCCCTTGTGCATCTGGCTTATGTGGATCCTGGGGAATCGAACCAGGGTCCTTTTGGCTTTGCCATCTCTCCAGCCCGGGTCCAGCCTCTTATCCACACGTCTTCATCAGCCTGAGGCCCGTATGTCTCAGGAAGGAGCAGCCTCTTGGCCTCTTTAGTCACCTCTCAGCCCTATGGACTAAGCCAGATTCCCAAATGTGGACGCTCACTCGGGTCTTGGTGGGGTGTGGGAGGAGTCAAGGTGGCTTTTTCTTTTCTTATTCCTTTAATTTCCATTCACTTCCATTTGTCCATTCCCAACAATTGAAGGCTTCTTTTACTTCAGTCTCTCCCCAGTAAATGCTTCAAAGGGTTGAAGGTCATCTGATGGGTTCCACATGTCCCGAAAGCAATAAACCCAGTCTTGGGCCTGTGTGATCTTGATGTGAGAACTCAGCTCATCTGAAAGCCCCTCAGCCCCGTCTCGTCTCTACCTCACCCTTCCGTCCCCGGAGCGCTCGGCTCCCGTCCCGTCCATTGGTAGCTCAGGTGCTGCCCAGACAGACGCTGAAGACATTTCTGCCTGCTTCTCTTTTAGTCAAAGATGACCAAGAGGCTGTGCTTTGCTTCTATAAGACTGCCAAGGACTGCGTCATGATGTTCACCTACACGGACCTGCCCAGCGGGAAGTCCAACCTGACCGTCGTCAAGGAGCCAGGTGAGTGAATCTCTACGGTCTGGTCCCCGGGTCTGTTTCCTATGCCAGTTCCTGCTTTGGAACTGTCTCTGTTCTCTCCTCACTGCCCTCTCAGTGTTTTCAAACTCCATCGAGAATGAGAATACGGGCTGGAGAGGTGGCTTAGCGGTTAAGGCGTTTGTCTTCAAAGCCAAAGGACCCAGGTTCGATTCCCCAGGACCTACTTAAGCCAGATGCACAAAGGGCACATGCGTCGTCTGGAGTTCGTTTGCAGTGACTGGAGGCCCTGGTGTGCCTATTCTCTCTCTATCTCCCTCTTTGTGCTTACAAATAAATAAAATAAAACTTAAAAAAAAAAACACACAGAATGAGAATACAGGGCTTAGCGATTAAGGCACTTGCCTACAAAGCCAAAGGACCCAGGTTCAATTCCCCAGGACCCACGTAAGTCAGATGCACAAGGTGATGCTTGCTTCTGGAGTTCGTTTGCAGCAGCTATCATCTGTCTATCTGTCTTTCTGTCTCACTCTCTCTCCATCCATCTAGGTCTCTGCGTCTTTCTCAAGTTAATAAATAAAAGTATTTTTAAAAAGAATGGGAATACAGTTTGTCATGACCATCAGGATCTAAAGCCGCCATTTCCCAGCCCTGGAGCTGAGAAGAAAGATGGCCAGAGCTAGGGACGGCGCTCAGTTGGTGGAGTATTTACCTGGCTTGCACAGCGCTCGGGGTGGATCCCTGTCACCGCAAAGACCGGCCCTGTAGAGCATCTGCCTCTTAGTCCTCAATCTAGTTCCTCATTTCTTCCCCCATAATGTAAAACCATCTAAACCAATTTGCCATTATGCAGCTCCTCTGGAGGTAGCCCTGCATTTCTTTCCCCATACATGGGAATCATGACAATGCAGCCCTCAGAGTTCCAATTGAAAGGGGCCCTATTGACTGACTGTGGCGCACACTAATCCCAGAACTCAGCGGGTGGAGGCAGGAGGATCAGAAGTTCATAGGCGTTAGAGGCCTGCCTGGGCTTTGTGAGGAGTAAGGGAAGAAGAGGAGGAGGAAGAAGAAGAAAGCCAGCCATTCAGCTGGGGCAGTGGCACAAGGGGAGGACAGGTCCTGCCCCTCCGGAATGTCGCCACAAAGGAAGGGAGGAAGAAGAGCTATGGCTCAAGTCAGGAAGCACTGGGATCACACTGTCTGGGTAGCTATACTCCCCAAGATGGATTCTGAGCACAAAACAGAGTGCCACCTGCTTCCTGCCTCCTCACTCAGCTCCTGGGGCCACCAAGGAGGCCAAGCGTTCATATCAACACCGACAGTTGTGCCTAGTGTCCTGGGTCCAGGAATCAACGGCCTTTGCCTCATAGTAATTGCAATTGCTGGGTGACCATTTTGGTCTTCTCTGGAGTGGGGAGGGAGCAGAAAAAGGTTGGCTGTTTCCCAACTCCACAGAGTCCAGTTTACAGACTCTTGATTCCAAGCGGAGCGAGACCTTCGCGCCCAGGCAGCATGCCTTCCCGAGGGCCGGAGGCGGAGGAGGTGTGGTACCAGCCCAGGGGTCGCTCTTGTGGGAGCAAGGCGTCGCTTCCAAGCGCTGGGGCTGGAGAGATGGCTCAGCGGTTAAGGCACTAGCCTACAAAGCCAAAGGACCTCGGTTCGATTCCCCATGCACAAGGTGGCCCATGCATCTGGAGTTCGGTTCCATTCTCTCTCTCTCATAAAATTTTTTTTTTTTTTTTTTTTTTGGTTTTTCGAGTTAGGGTCTCACTCAAGCTCAGGCTGACCTGGAATTCACTATGGAGTCTCAGGGTGGCCTGGAACTCACGGCGATCCTCCTACCTCTGCCTCCCAAGTGCTGGGATTAAAGGCGTGCGCCACCACGCCCGGCCTTCATAAAAAATTTTTAAAAAATAGAAAAAAAGCACATTTACTCCTTGAACTTCCACACTTTAGACTTAGAAATGCCTGGCCCCCAGCTCAGCCCCGGTAGAGAAGTAGTTCACCCCGCTAACTCTTTCCTGCCTGGTCTGTTCCTGAGACCGACCACTTGATGTGACAGCTGATAGCCAAGCCATGTCCCCAAACTATGTCCCCGTATCCTGCACTGGAGCCCAGCTGGGGCCACATGTGCTGTGCGGGGAAATGTAGCCATTGCCTTGCTGTGTGACCTTGGGATGTTTTACTGTCTAGACATCAGGGGAACCCCTCTGTACCCAACTCCCCAGCCTCCCAGAGGCAACTTGGACAGAGCAGAGGGGAGGGGAACTGACTGAGAGAGGCGACCTTTCCTCTCAGCTCTGCCTGAGAGGGAGGAGTGCAAGATGCCCCTGCCTTTGACCGCCTGGCACCTTGGTCCCTTTCAGAATGTGGAACCACCTCCAACGCCATGATCATCCTGCTGACCGTGGTTGGCAGCATCCTCCTCGTGGGGCTCACGCTCCTGGCCATCTGGAAGCTGCTTGTCACCATCCACGACCGCAGAGAGTTTGCCAGGTTCCAGAGTGAACGCTCCAGAGCCCGCTACGAAATGGTAAGGACGGGGGGGGGGGGGGGATTGGCACAGAGAGACCACCAGCCTAGGGGCCAGGTTGAAGGTAGCTAGTGTCTTTGGTATTAAAAACAATCAAGGGAGAGAATTGGTACACCAGGACCTCCAACCCCTGTAATTAAACTCCAGATGTGTGTGCCACCTTGTATACATGTGCAACTTAAAAAAATTTTTTTTTGGTTTATTTTATGTATTTGTGAGTGACAGAGAAAGAGGTAGAGAAAGAAAGAGAGAGAATGGGCACATCAGGGCCTCTAGCCACTGCAAAGGAACTCCAGATGCATGCGTCCCCTTGTGCATCTGGCTTATGTGGATCCTGGGGAATCGAACCAGGGTCCTTAGGCTTCGCAGACAAGTGCATTAACCTCTAACCCATTTCCCCAGCCCACACGTGCAACTTTGCACATGCTTCACCTTGTGCATCTGGCTTACATGGAATCTGGGGAGTCAAACATGGGTCTTTAGGCTTTGCAGGCAAGCTCCTTAACCACTAAGCCATCTCTGCAGCTCTGAATTTTTTTTTTTTTTTTAAGATTGTGGGTATAATTATGTGGCAGAACATTTGCTTAACATTCATGAAACCCTGGGTTCAATCCCTGCCACCACAAATCAACAACAACAACAAAGAAAACTCCTGCCATAGGCCCAGGTCAAGACTGCCGTGAGACAGCGGCACCTGACGCAGGCTCGCTGGGGTGAGTCAGCAGACATGGAGATCAGCAGCTCAGGACAGCAGCTCCAGTTCTGAGGGTTCACTGGTCCCGTGTATGAGTCTGTCCACAGGCACACTGCAGGCGCTGACTTGGTGCCCACTGACTTCCCAAAGTCTGTCTCTTAAAAATGCAAGGGATGTCGGGCGTGGTGGCGCACACCTTTAATCCCAGCAACTCGGGAGGCAGAGGTAGGAGGATCACCGTGAGTTTGAGGCCACCCTGAGACAACATAGTGAATTCCAGGTCAGCCTGGGCTAGAGTGAGACCCTACCTTGAAAAACCAAAAAAAAATTCTAAAAATAAAAATAAAATGCAAGGGATTTCAGAGGACTTCTGACATGGCCTCTCATTTGAGAGGTGAAGAGTGGAAGCTCAGAGGAGGGAAGGGGTTCTGGGGCACAGGGTAGTAAGTCAGAAGCAGTCAGTCCTGGGCTCCTGTGCTGGTCTCCCGATTCAATGTTCTGCCTGCTCTTCTCCCGGTAGCCAACTGAAGAACAGTAGACCGGAGCCTGTGGGCTTCAGTGTGAGAACCCATGTCCTCTTACCTTTTTTTTTAATTTCTTTTTTTTTGTTGTTGTATATTTTTATTTATCTATTTGAAAGTGACAGAGAGAGAAAGAGACAGATAGAGAGAGAGAGAATGGGCGCACCAGGGCCTCCAGCCACTGCAAACGAACTCCAGACACGTGCGCCCCCTTGTGCATCTGGCTAACGTGGGTCCTGGGGAATCGAGCCTCGAACCGGGGTCCTTAGGCTTCACAGGCAAGCGCTTAACCTCTGAGCCATCTCTCCAGCCCTCCTCTTACCTTTTGTGCTTGCAGGCTTCCAACCCCCTCTACAGACAGCCCATCTCCACACACACCATGGATTTCACCTTCAACAAGTTCAACAAATCCTACAATGGCTCAGTGGACTGAGGTTTCCTCTCCTAGAGGCCGGAAGAGCGCTGAGGACAAAGACTATAAAGCTCCTTGGACAGAGATCAGCTCCCCCACCTGATCACACTCTTTAGATAGGCAAGCACCAAGATGCCCACCACTGAGCCTGAGCAAGGGGTCCGCTGCCCACGTAGGTAGCAGCTGGCCATGACTCTGCTGCCGGCCAGAGCCACACCGGGCCACCTCCCTCCTCCAAGTCTAGGAAAAGCAAGGAGACACCGACGCTGTCGGCCTTCCCACCGCCTCCGGCTTGCTGGCTCCAGGAGCCGCTGAGAACCAGGCTGCCTCGCCCTTACCTCCCTCCCACCCCCACCCCAGCGCCTGGCCAGAACAGAAGGTCTCGGGAAAGGTTAGAGCGTTCAAGCCAGCGTACGGACGGGCCTTTCCATGTTGATCGTTTTGATATGAAATAAAAGGGTCACGCATTTATGGCATAGTCCTGATTACCGGTTTTCTGAGAACTGTTTGCCTGGTATCTGTGGGTGTTGGTGATAGAATCGGGGAGGTCCTCTGGTGATGTTGCAGATGTCAGCTTTTTTTTTTTTTTTTTTTTTTTTTGGTCTTGTCCATGTTTGTTTAGTACTTTTGTAATGAAAAGGGAAGACCTGGGATTGAAAGTAAAGATTAAAACTAAAGTCTGTGTTGGTCTGATACTGTATGTATATTACTTTCTTTTTTTTTTTAATTATTTTATTTGTTAATTTTTATTTATTTATTTGAGAGTGACAGACAGAGAGAGAAAGAGGCAGAGAGAGAGAATGGGCGCACCAGGGCTTCCAACCACTGCAAACGAACTCCAGATGCGTGTGCCCCCTTGTGCATCTGGCTTACGTGGGTCCTGGGGAATCGAGCCTTGAACGGGGGTCCTTAGGCTTCACAGGCAAGCGCTTAACCCCTAAGCCATCTCTCCAGCCCTATATTACTTTCTGAGTGGTGTTAGATGTCCCCAGTGAAAGACTGACATGGCAGTATACTTAGTCAGAGACAAGCCCCAGGCCAGTCTAACACTCCAGACCATGGCTGTCTAAGTGGGACTCCCTGAGGTGCTTCACGAGAGCACCAAGTGGGTTCTTTTGGGACTTCCAAGTTTGCTTGGAAAGAGTCCTAGGTAGAGACCATGCAAATTACCCCTCGAGTCTCCTGGCAGCGTTCTGCCATGCTGAGACTGCAAACAGATGCCAGAGGATGGTGCTGTATGCCTTCCCCTACCAAACTGCCCGGTTCCACCCCAGGCCAAAGCATGCAACTCACTGCAGCTTCTATTTCCTGCAGGTTCCCTCATCAAAGGTGAAGGACATGTCAGAGTCTGTCTGGCCTCATTCCCTTACTCACAGCCTCACAGACAGGAACACATGTCTTGTCTGAAGGTCAGACTCGCTGAGGACAGTGGAGTGCAAAGCCCCGGCCTCCTGGCTCTGCCCCTCCGTGTCAAATCTTTCACCAAGTGGGCTGTCACTACATCACTTCAAGCCTCTGGGACCTTCATTCCAGCTGATGTGTGTTGCAGTCAGGTTCACATTGCTGGTAGAAATCACCCAACTAAGAGCAGCTTGTGAGGAAAAGAGGTTTATTTGGCTTAGGGGAAAATGATGGCATGAGCAGAGGGTGGACATCACCCCCTGGCCAACATAAGGTGGACAATAGCAACAGGAGAGTGTGCCAAACACTGGCATGGGGAAACTGGCTATAACACCCATAAGCCCGCCCCCAACAATACACTGCCTCCAGGAGGCGTTAATTCCCAAATCTCCATCAGCTGGGAACCTAGCATTCAGAGCGCCTAAGGTTATGGGGATGTAAGGTTCAGGAGTGACCAAGGACCATGGAGAGAGCACTCTGAGGCAAAGATGGAAGTTTTTATTCTGGAAAAACACGAGCTGCCAGGACTGACTCTCAGGAGTGGAGCAGTCAGTCTGGGGCTGCAGATAGTGGGATTTATAGGTTTTTACAATTGGGGGAAGGTGAGAAAGGGGAAGGAATTTTCTTGTTTAGGGCAGCAAATCTTTGTTCTTTACATTAGCCATATGAAGAGACCAGGAGTGACCTGGTGAGAGATAAGGAGGGGCTGCAAATCCTGTTCTTGGGGCATCTTTCTTGAGGAATGTGGATGATCCATTTTCTTATATCTCCCTGTAGCCATCCTGTTTTTCTTTTGGTGACTCCCTTTTTGGAAAGCCCATTTCGACCTAACAGGGGACACCTGAATCAAGCTACCACATTCCGCCCCTTGCTCCCATAAACTTATAACAATACATGATGTAAAATGCAGTGAATTCATCCAACTTTAAAAGTCCCCATAGTTTTTAATCAATTCCAATGATTTCATACATCCCCATAATAGTCCAAAATCTTTTAACTGAGCCATAATACCAAAAAATCACCTCAAAAAAAAAAACCATAATGGCACAGAATAAACATTCACACTACAAAAGATGGCATTGGGCATAGCAAAGAAATACTCAAGCAATCATTTAAAACAACCAGGGCAAACATCAAACTCTGTAGCTCCAAGTCCAACAACTCTAGTTAGTGACAAACCTCCAAGTCTGATCATTCTAACCAGCAATAAGTCTCTGGCATTCCAATTCCGCCCCTCCAGCTAGGCTACTCACAGTCCTGGGAAACTTCCTCCGGTACCCGCAACTTTCCTTAGTAGCCATCTCATGGTCCCGGCATCTCCACTACAATCCACGGTTCATCCTCATGGCCCCATGGGGCCTCCATGCAGGCAACTAGCAAACCTGCTTCACACTGCCCATGGCCATTTCCAAAACACAAGACCATGTTGCAAACTCAATGATCCCCTCCTTCCTGCATTTCTTATACTCCACAAAACCAGGTGGGGTGCCAATTTGTTAGTCCAGTAGGGAATAAAGTAGACTTTGAAGAACAGGACACTCCTTGAGCACTCAGGCCCCTTCAAAAAAGTCTTCATTCTTCCTGTTGCCCCAGGTTAGGTCAGCTGGCCCAATCTCAAAGGTTGTAATCTCTCAAACAATTTGCAGGTGAATGGGCAGCAATTTAGGCCCAAAGACTTCATTTTTTTTTTCTGTGCCATATCCCTCTGCTCATACCAGTTCATTTTTATGCAAAGCCACCCTGCACAACTTCTCAGGACATGGGCATAACAGCAAGCTTTTCACACAAACTGCTAGCCCAGTCCAAGCAAAGCTCTTTCTCACCCTCATAAGCCAAACCTCACAGTCCATAGATCTTACTGCATTCAGGTCTCTCGACTCTGACCACAATAGTCCATCAAGCTGTATTACAGCACTGCAAGGTGTCTCTTAGACCAGGGTTTCAAATCCTTCCACATTCCTCTTGAAAATCATCTCCAAAAGACCAAAGCCACACAGGTGTCTAGCAGCAATCCCACTCCTCAGTACCACTTTATTGTTGCAGTCAGGTTCACATTGCTGGTAGAAATCACCCAACTAAGAGCAGCTTGTGGGAAAAAGAGGTTTATTTTAGCTTACAGGCTTGAGGTGGAAGCTCCGTGATGGCAGGGGAAAGCGATGGCATGAGCAGAGGGTGGACATCACCCCCTGGCCCACATAAGCTGAACAGGAGAGTGTGCCAAACACTGGCAAGGGGACAGCTGGCTATAACAACCATAAGCCCACCCCCAACAATATACTCCCTCCAGGAGGCTTTAATTCCCAAATCTCCATCAACTGGGAACCTAGCATTCAGAACACCTAAGTCTATGGGGGACACCTGAATCAAACCACCACAATGTGTTACCAGCTTTGGATCAAATGCCCTTACTTCATTTGGCTAACACTAATTAAATTGGGTCAGTTACCTAAAGCAAAAAATAGATTCTGGTGGGAGAGATGGTTTAACTGTCAAGGAACTTGCCTGCAAGGCCTAAGGACCCAGGTTTGATTCTCCAGGACCCACATTAGCCAGATGCACATTGTGGCACATGCATCTGAAGTTTGCTTGCAGTGACTAGAGGCCTTAGTACACCCATTTTCTCTCTCTCTCTCTCTCTCTCTCTCTTTCTCTCTCTCTCCCGTTTAAAAAAAATTAAAAGCAAAAAAAAAAAAAAATAGATTCTGAGTTTCCTTCCTGCCAAAAGTCCTTTCTTTTTTTTTTTTTAAATTATTTTTATTTATTTGAGACAACAGGAAGAGGCAGATAGAGACAGAGAGAAAGAGAGAATTGGCACGCCAGGGCTTCTAGCCACTGTAAACGAACTCCAGACACATGTACCACCGGCTTACATGGGCACTGGGGAATCAAACCTGAATCCTTTGGCTTTGCAGGCAAGTGCCTTAACCACTAAGCCATCTCTTCAGCCCAAAAGGCCTTTCTTTTATAAACAAAGTGAAATGAAGGGAAAATATGCCCCAAAAATGGCTGAGAGAATAAATTGGGGATATTTAATGAACTTGGAAGAAGAGTTTTTCTCCCATTCAGCTGTGGCTTTCCTGGAGACCGAACATTGGCTTGTTCAGAGTCCTGTTTTCTAGTGTAGGCACGCAACATCCTTGAACTACACACGAGCATTCAGGATCACTGACCCCTGAAGCAGAAGTCGGAGGTGTTTTACCATCCAAGTACTAAGGAGGCCTAACCTGCCTTCACTGGTTAGAGAAGACTGGGTGCTTTCAGGTTGAAATAGCCTTGTGCTGGATAGGCGTGTTTTCCTGGAGGCACCAGAGGAAGTGCCTGGAGGGACCAGCTATTTGTGGTGCCCTGCTGCCACCTTCTGGAAGCTCTTGGCACGGGCATCTAGGAGACACGGCACCTAAGATTCTGACTCAGTACTAACCATTATTATTTCTGTTACACAATGAGCTTAAAGTGGCAGAAAAGACCCTCTATTCTATTTTTCGCAATATTTTTTTTAATTTTTTTTTGTTTATTTTTACTCATTTATTTGAGAGCAACAGACAGAGAGAGAAAGAGAGAGAGAGAATGGGCACGCCAGGGCTTCCAGCCACTGCAAACGAACTTCAGACACGTGTGCCCCCCCTTGTGCATCTGGCTAATGTGGGTCCTGGGGAATCAAGCCTCGAACCAGGGTCCTTAGGCTTTACAGGCAAGCGCTTAACTGCTAAGCCATCTCTCCAGCCCCCTATTTTTCGCAATATTTTTATTTACTTGCAAGAAGACAGAGAACGGACATGCCAGGGCACTCCACCTGCTACGAACGGACTCCAGATGCTTGTGCCACTTTGTGCGTCTGGATTTATGTGGGTACTGGGGAATAGAACTGCGGTCCTTAAGCATTGTAAGAAAGTGCCTTAACCGCTGTGCTATCTCTCCAGCCCCTTGACCATCTACTCTAGATGCCTTATTTTGGATTGGAGAGATGGCTCAGCAGTTAGGTCATTTGCCTGCAAAGCCTAAGGACCCAGGTTCAATTCCCTAGATCCCACATAAGCCAGATGCACATGGTGGCACATGAGTCTGGAGTTCCCTGCCATGCCCATTCATTCTAATAAAGAAAATTTTAAAACCCTAAATACTTCATTTTACAGCCTAGCTCCAGATCTCTCTCTCTCTCTCTCTCTCTCTCTCTCTCTCTATATATATATATATATATATATATATATATATATATATATATATGAAAGACCTTGTTGTGTTGCTTTTTTGAGGCAAGTTCTCTCCTCTTATAGACCTCACATACACCTGAGATTTTCTTTCTTTTTCTTCCTAAGACTGCTAAGCTCTCTTTGCAGGGTGTCACAGACTCCCTCCCATTTTTGCTTCCGCAGTCCTGGGAGGGCAGTGCTAGCCCCTGGGGAGAGCTTCCCAGCCCAGCAGGAGCCCCAGTTCCTGGCTCCCCCGCTCACGTGAGGTCTATAAGAGAAGAAACAGAGGGGGGCCGCTGTGGTGTGCATAGCTGACAGGTCAAGGTCAAGCCAGTGGTCTGACTGATGAGGTCTCAGTTTGGTTCTGGAGAAGTCATTGCTGCCACCGCTTGAGGGAAGAAATCTGCTAGTTTCCTTAATGGCTAACTGCCATATGGGGAGTGACATCATGGGGAGATCTAGCTGGGGAGGCTCACTCTTCCTTTGGGCCCTGGCCATAAAATGTATCAATTCGCCAGGCGTGGTGGCGCACGCCTTTAATGCCAGCAGAGGCAGAGGTAGGAGGATTGCTGTGAGTTCAAGGCCACCCTGAGACTACATAGTGAATTCCAGGTCAGCCTGGGCTAGAGTGAGACCACCTACGAGCCAGCAGTGTAGTCGCCAGGGTGCTGACCACCCTCCAGGCAGGTTCAGCTCAGCAAAGCCCAGGAAGATGCAAGTGACCCGTGGGCCCACGGCCCTGATTCCCCTAAAACTCCAGCCTCCCTCCTATTATTCCTCACTCCCACCCTGGGGAGACAATGCCCTGCGTTACCCTCTTCTCTGGAGCTCTGCAGAGCCTGGGGTCAAGTGGACAGTTCAGGCCTTTGCCTCCCTGCTGCTCCCAGGAGCTATTTTATCAAGGAGAAGCACGGGAAGAACTGTAAAAACAACACCGGCTGCTGTCTTCACTGGGGCTGCCTTCCGGAGCTTTCTCTGCAGCGCTGACTCACACCAGCAGGGCCGAAGCTCTCCCTGAGGCTGGGCAGACATAGGACCCTCCAGCCTGCACGCTAACTGTTCCCAGTGCCTCCAGCACTAACCCTCTGTGCGCCTCAGTGCTACGTGCCGAGTGCGTGTGCGTCCTGTTGCGGTCAGGTTCGCGCTGCTGGCAGAAATCACCCGACCAAGGGCAGCTTGGGGGGGGGGGAAGGGGTTTATTTTGGCTTACAGACTCGAAGGGAAGCTCCACGATGGCAGGGGGAAACGATGGCATGAGCAGAGGGTGGTGGACATCACCTCCTGACCAACATCAGACAGGCAGCAGAAGAGTGTGCCAAACACTGGCAAGGGGACACTGGCATACAATACACCACCTCCAGGAGGCGTTAATTCCCAAATCTCCATCAGTTGGGAACCTAGCATTCAGAACACCTCAGTTTATGGGGGACCCCTGAATCAAGCCACCACAATCCTACAGGCTTTCTGGGCGCCCTGTTGGCAGTAGGACCAGATGTCGGAGCCCTGGGGGCCCATGTTCTTCCCTTCCCTAGACCAGTCAGTCCCCTGCGCTCTGGCTTCATGACCTCATGCTGTTTGGGTTTTTGCTTAGTCTTGTAGCCCTAGGTGCACCCTTCTTAAGAAATATGCTAGTCCCTGGGGCAATCTGATCCAAATGCCCAGACTTCACCCTACTCACTGAGCACACTGATGGTGCGGGACACACGAGTGTGAGTGTGCCTTTTCAGTGAGCTGAAGGGCCCAGGGACTCCTTGACATGCTCTGAGTGTCTCCCCAGGATCTGCCAGGGCTCCCCCGGGGAACAGGCAGAGCCCACGCTTGTTTTCTGGCAGCAGAGGGAGGCAAACTCCAAGGCTGTCTGGCTGCAGAAGCCAAACTGGCCAGGGCGCAGTGGTCTCCCCAAGTCTAATTCCAGCATGCCCCGGAAACATATTACAAATGTAGTCTCCAGCCCGTCAAAGCCCTTCCTATGCGCAGCCAGGCTGGAGGCTATGGGGAAGGTTGGAACAAGGTTAGTGGTGATTTTCATCTGTGACATTGCCCCCTGAGACTTGAGTATCACTCCTCCAAAGGCTCCTAACATCCCCGAGACTTGGAAGACACCCAGTGATTCCTATAGGAGTTCATCAGAAAACTCCTCTTTGTGACTTGGTTCCTCCAGAGTAACCCCGAGGCACTTTGGGGGAACATTTGTTTCTTCCCCAGAGAGAGAGAGACTGTCTCTGGAGGTGCAATGCTGAGGACCTGAAGCTCAAACGGGACTTTAGAACGGAAGCTCTCCACATAGAAACTTGCCAAGAAAATATAATAAAAACCCAACTGAAATCCAAGGCTTTCCTCTGATTAGAGAAGCAAAGACAGCCAGAGGCAGGAAGAGTTAATGTGGCAGGCAAATGGCAAGTGACCTCTGAGCCTGTCACTGCCTGTGGAGAAGGAAGGGGACTGTGTTTGAGCTGGTGGAATTAGAGCGAGGGTCAGCCTCATGCTCGGTCGCCATCCAGACACCACCCTGAATGTGAGGTAGCATTACTTCAAAATGATCACTTTGGAGGCTGGAGAGATAGCTTAGCGGTTAAGCGCTTTCCTGTGAAGCCTAAGGACCCCAATTCGAGGCTCGATTCCCCAGGACCCACGTAAGCCAGATGCACAAGGTGGCACATGCATCTGGAGTTCGTTTGCAGTGGCTGGAGGCCCTGGCGCACCCATTCTTTCTCTCTCTCTCTGTCACTCTCAAATAAATAAATAAGATGTTCATTTTGGTTCCTCACCCTTCATACTCTGCCCTCCAAGATGTGCCACAGACCAAAGAAATGGAAAAAGGGGGGGAAAATCTGTCAGTGTTAAGACAAGGGAGAGGCCATTGGTCTTTCAGAAATTCAGGGGGTTTCTGTAAGAACTAGAATATTCAGGGACCAGTGTGAGGAGGGGCTGCCTGGCTGGTTACGTCATGCGTGGAAGAGAAGGGCGTGTGAAGAAAGGAGGCCGAGGCCCCACCTCTTGTGCCTGGGGTCTTTTCACTACTAATGTCACAATCCATGGGAGGGTACGGTATGGCCCTGCTTTTGTTGTTCTCAGGATACAAAGCAGAGCTCCAGAGACCCCTGGGAGCATCAAGTACCACTGTGCTGTTTTCTTGCTACATTAGGGAATTGTGGTTGTCTTTGGAGTCTGAGGCTCCATGGACTTGTAAACTGAGCTGAGTTTATTAGATCAAATATTTTAGTCTAGACTGCAAAAGTTGTGGCAGAAGCAGGCCTTGTCCTGAAGTGAAATCTCAGGTGTCTGGACTGGTTCCATAGGAACAGGACTGGGTTCTGTAGAGACCTCCACTCAGACAAAACTGAACTGGATTCAGAGAGCTGATCAGAGCATTAGAAGACGGGTAGCCACTGGGCTTGTCTGAGTCAAGGGAACCTAGATTTTCACCTTCAGGAATTCCATTTGAGACCAGGTATGTTGTAAATGTAGCCTTGGGGTCATACCCAGGGTCAGTTTGTTTTGCTAGGGCACGTGGACTCTAGGGGCTGGTGGTAGTTAATTGGGTTGGACAGAAGCTGGCCTGGAACCTGGTCAAGAGCTCCTCCATTTAAAACCCCAGTCAAGTTATATATAGGAACACCTGGAGCCTGCACTTTCATTTACTTCCTTTAGAAACACGTGAACTGGGGCTGGAGAGATGGCTTAGCAGTTAAGGCATTTACCTGCAAAGCCAAAGTATCCTGGTTCAATTCTCCAGGACCTATGTAAACCAGATGCACAAGGAGGCGCATGCATCTGGTTTGTTTGCAGTGGCTGAAGGCGCTGGTATGCCCATACTCTCTCTCAAATTAAGAAAAAAAAAAAAAAATATATATATATATATATATATATATATATATATATATATGAAACAGGTGAACTCTCACAGAAACAACTTGGGATTACAGAGACCACAGTAAGAAGTTTGGATTATTTGTAGGGTACTTAGGAGGGATCAGAGATCGCAAGGAAACACACAGGCTGCTACGAGTTCTAAAAAGCTGAGCCCAGGCTGGAGAGATGGCTTTGTGGTTAAGGTGCTTGCCTGCAAAGCCTAAGGTCCCTGGTTCAATTCCCTAGTGCCCATGTAAGCCAGATGCACAGTGGCACATGCACCTGAAGTTCGTCTGCACTGGCTAGAGGCCCTGATAAACCCATTCTCTCTCTCTCATAAATATGTAAAGTAAAATATTCTCAAAACAAAAAATTTAAAGCCGAGCCTTTATGTCAATGAGGCCTGCTTTGCTTGATACCTGACCTTGCTCAGACCCTTCAGGGAAACGTACAGTGATCCAGTATGGATGAGGCTTCGTCTGCCCTATTGCTTAACAGGTCCTACCCTGATCTCTGTAATCAGAAGACTCACTCCACCTGCAAGAGAAAGCTTGTTTGAGTGGCCTCCCTCCGCACATGCAGAGACACCACTGAGCAATTTTCGTGCAGCGACTTGCTCTGTGTAACAAGCCTTGCCTTAACCAGGCATCTTATTTATACTTCTTTGTCTTAACAGGCCTAAGACTTTTTGTTTTGATTCGAGGTAGGGTCTCACTCTAGCCCAGGCTGACCTGGAATTCACTATGGAGTCTCAGGGTGGCCTTGTACTCAGTGATCCTCCTACCTCTGCCCCCAACTGCTGGAATTAAAGGCGTGCGCCACCACACCCGGTGCCTAAAACTTAAAAAAAAATTATGCAATGATTATTTATTTATTTGAGAGAGAAATGAATGGCATGCCAAGGCATCCAGCCACCTGCAAACTCCAGATGCATGTGCCACCTTGTGCAGCTGGCTTATGTGGTTACTGGGGAATCGAACTTGGGTCCTTAGGCTTCACAAACAAGCGCCTTAACCATTAAGCCTTAGCTGCTAAGCCATTTTCCCAGCGCCCCCCGCCCCTACTTTTTTTTGAGAGAGAATTGGTTGAGAGAATTGGCATGCCAGGGCCTCCAGCCTCTGCAATTGAACTCGACGTGTGCATCACCTTATGCACATGTGTGACCTTGCATGCTTGTATCACTTTGTGCACCTGGCTTACCTGGGAACTGGAGTCAACATGGGTCCATAGGCTTTGCAGGTGCTTTTTGTTTGTTTGTTTTTTTTTTTAATGAGAGCAACAGCAAAAGACTTAGCATGCCAGGGCCTCCAGCCGCTGTAATTGAACTCTAGACACGTGTGCCATCTTGTGAGCATGTACACTTGTGCCAATCACCTTCTGCATCTAGCTTATGTGATCTGGAGATTAGAACAAAGGTCCTTAAGCTTTGCAGGCAAGCACCTTAAACCCTAAACCATCTCTCCATTGTTAATCTTTTCTTTTTCATCGAGGTAGGGTCTCACTCTAGCTCAGGCTCACCTGGAACTCACTGTCGTCTTAGAGTGGCCTTGAACTCATGGTGATCCTCCTACCTCTGCCTCCCAAGTGCTGGGATTAAGTGTGCCACCACACCCGGCTTTTTTTTTTTTAAATAGTTATTCAAGAGGCAGACACAGAATATGGGCACAAGAGAGCTCCCTACCCTAAATGAACTCCAGATGCATGTGCCACTTAGCACATCTGGCTTTACGTGGCTACTGGGGAATCAAACTCAGGTCCTTAGGCTTTGCAGACAAGCACCTTTAACCATTGAGCCATATCTTCAGCCTTTTTTTTGTTTGTCTTTCGAGGTGGGGGTCTCACTCTAGTCCAGGCTGACCTGGAATTCACTATGTAGTCTCAGGGTGGCCTCGAACTCATAGTGATCTTCCTACCTCAGCCTCGAGTGCTGGGATTAAAGGCACGTGCCACCACGCCCGGCTCTTATTTGACTTTTTATAGTTACCTTTTTTGAAATGTACAATTTGAATGAATTTTGTAAAGCTGGCCCAAATTAAATTGCCTACAGTGGCCTGTTTAAGCGTAGGCCTGAGTTGGAGAAACAAAATCAGTATCTGTAAGAATTTAGTGTACTGTGGAGGGCCTGGATATATATCTGATCTTTCCTTGTTTTTACAACTGTGACTTTTCTTCTAGTATGAGAATGCTCTTGAATGCTTTAGAAGGACTTCATGTTTTCTTCTGTCCATACTGCCTTGAAGTTTCAAGGTATAGATCTTAGGTCCAAATCTGATCACTTAAGGGACCCCTCTGGACTCCTTGAACTGTAAGCCTGTTAGGGACTAAGGTAAATCCCAACAGGGCATCTCCTCAGAAGCTGATGTGGGCAGAGGACAAGACTTCACACCTGGAGACTCCCCCATCTCTTAAGTGTTCCTTTTCTTGATGAGACTATGCTGTGACCAGATTACTTGTTGAGAAGATGTGTAGACTGCTGTGGAGACTTAGGTACTAAGAACTGACAGGTTCGTGTATAGATGGCTCCTGAGGGCCCTGGTTGAGCAGTACAACCCACCTGATAGTCACTACGGTGACCTGAAGCCTTCAATGTGCATGAACAACGTTGCTGAATGCTAAGCAGTTCAAGTAAGAACTTAAAGAATCCCAGTACTACCCAACACTTGGGAGACACAGGCAGGAGAATCTCCGTGAGTTCAAGGCCAGCCTGGGCTAGAGCAAGGCCCTACCTCGAAAAACCAAATAAAAATAAAAATAATGCAGATGATGTATGGAGCCCAGAAACCCAGGATGATGACTCACTTGATGATGAGAACGTGCTCAGAGGAGGGAAGTGGTTAAAATTTATGGGCGGCTCTGTATTTGGCCTGAACTGGACACAACAGACAACCAACATAATCTGACCACAGTAATGAAGCTTTGGTTATTGGTAGGAAGCCTTGTACCTAGTTAAGGTATAAACAAGCAGCTAGTTGATCAGCTGTGGTAGTTAAGTTCCATAAGCCTCACTTCCATTTATCTGTAAATACTGATCAGGTCACATTGTTGAAGTTGCCAGAACCTGTTCTAGGAGCTGCTCAATTTGCAAATCACTGTTGTTATAGTCAGTGCTCAAATTCTTAAGAAATTCTCCTCTATTCATGACAGACAGTGACCCTCCAGTCTACTCTCAAGTGGGATCTGACACTGCTAGCTTTGTAGCTGAAGCAGCAAGCAGGCAAGAGGAGCTGTAAGTGACTCCACCACTGGTCTATCGCAGCTGCCTCGAAGCAGAAGTGAGCCAGAGCTGCTCCACCTTGCTCTCTCTGGGGAGCTGCAGTAATTCCAGGAGCCAGCACCATCTCTTTAGGGAAGTGAGTAGCTAACCGCAGAAGTTTTAGGTCCCACATTGGAAAAAGGACACAGTACTTCTTTTACTCATGTTGTAAAAAATTTCACTGCATTTAAGACAATTCAAGAGTCAAGCCCTAGAGAGACAGAGTCTTCTGCATTTGGCATGGCCTAACAGGCCCCTCAGTAAAAGCTTGAGAAAGAGCTTATTACAGTGCCAATGCAGTAGTCACAAGTCACATTTCCTAAAGCGCACGTATGATGTGGTAGCTCCAAAGTCTCCCACACAGGCCGTGTAGGGATCCAGGCAGGAGCAGAGGCTGCTGACCATTTCAGTGACTCCAGAGAACACGTCCCTTCAGTGTCTTCTAATCACTGGATCTGAGGCCCTCAAAGAGCAAGTCTACTCAAGTAAGCGTTCCAAGCAGCTTTTCTGTACATCTCAGCCGCCTCTAGGCGGTTAGCCGCTGCAAGTATGCCCCGGCCTACAATGATGACATCGGAACCTCTTTTGCCAATAACTTCTTGGGGGCTATTGTACTGTTGGCCAAGATGATCTCCTGTAACAAGATAAAGATAGTTTAACATAATACAAAACTAGCAGGGGCCTGGAGAAACAGCTTAGTGGTTAACGTGCCTGCCTACAAAACCTAAGGACCCAGGTTCGATTCCATAGGACCAACATAAGCTAGATGCACAAGGTAGCTTCTGGAGTTCATTTGCAGTGGCTAGAGGCCCTGGCACGCTATCTCTCTCTCTCTCTCTCAAAATTTTTAAAAGGACAAAACAAAACAAAACAGGAGGCTGTTGATACGATACCTCTGAATATTATCTAACCAGCTTTATATAAAAATATACTCCTGGCTGGGCATAGTGGCACATACCTTTAATTTTATCACTCAGGAGGCAGAGGTAGGAGGATCATTGTGAGTTCAAGGCTAGCCTGTGACTACCTGAATTCCAGGTCAACCTAGGCTAGAGTGAAAACCTACCTCGGGGGTATGTATGTATGTATGTATGTATGTATGTATGTATGTATACTTCTGCTTTCTTCCCTCTGTGTAGCAAATAACACAGAAGGGACAAGACTCATGTGATCAGCCAGAGATAGCCCTCAGGTAGAGGGGAGGTGGGAAGGGAGGAATGTTATCCAACTCCTTTTTACTACTGGTTAAGTCTGGAACATTTACAATTCAACTATCGAAGATGGAAAAAAAAAAAAAAAAAGGATGGGAGAGGGCTGGGGAAATGGCTTAGCAGTTAAGGCATTTGCCTACGAAGCTAAGGATCCTAGAGTTCATCTGCAGTGGCTAGAGGCCCTGGTGCACCCATTCTCTCTTTCTCTCTGCCTCTGTCCCCATCCCAAATAAATAAATAAATAAAATATTTCTTTTGAGGTAGGATTTCACTCTAGTCCAGGCTGACCTGGAATTAGTCACAGGGTAGCCTCGAACTCACAGCAATCTCCCTACCTCTGCCTCCTGAGTGCTGGGACTAAAGACGTGTGCCACCACGCCCAACTTTTAAAAATATTTTATTTCTATTTACTTATTTATTTGACAGAGAAAGAGGGAGAGAGAGAATGGTCATGCCAGGCCCTCCAAGCCACTGCAAAATGAACTCCAGATGCATGCTCCCCCTTGTGCATCTGGCTAACGTGGGTCCTAGGGAATCAAACCTGGGTCCTTTGCTTTACAGGCAAATGCCATAACTGCTAAGCCATCCTTCCAGCCCCCATAAATAAAAAAGGATGGGAGAGATGTCTTAGCACTTAAGGCAATTGCCTGCAAAGCCTAAGGACCTAGGTTCAATTCTCCAGGTCCCACGTAAGCCAGATGCACAGTGACGCAGCATGCAAGGTTACATGTATGCATGAGGTGGCACTGGCATCTGGAGTTCCACTGCAGTGGCTGCAGGGTCTGGTGGGCCAATTCATTTACTCACTGTTTCATTAAAAAAACAAACAAAAAACAGTAAATGTTTAAATATTGTCAAAAAAAAAAAAAAAAGAGGAAGGTTCAGGGCTGGAGAGATGGCTTAGCGGTTAAGCGCTTGCCTGTGAGGCCTAAGGACCCTGGTTCGAGGCTCAATTCCCCAGGACCCAAGTTAGTCAGATGCACAAGGGGGCGCACACATCTGGAGTTCATCTGCAGTGGCTGGAGGCCCTAGCGTGCCCATTCTCTATCTGCCTCTTCCTCTGTCTGTCGCTCTCAAATAAATAAATAACAAACAAAAATAAAATTTTAAAAAAAGTTCAATAAAGCCAAAAAAGCCCCAGGGCGTAGTGGTGCACACCTTTAATCCCAACACTTGAGAGGCAGAGGTAGGAGATCGCTGTGAGTTCGAGGCCACCCTGAGACTACATAGCGAATTCCAGGTTAGCCTGGACTACAGTGAAACTCTACTTCGAAAAGCCAAAAAAAAAAAAAAAAAAAAGCCCACAATGAAACTTGGCCTCACCACCATTCCTCTCAGAATCACTACGTCTGCCATGACCACCTCCTACATGACCTTCTGTGCTACAACCCCAGCAAGTACTCAGACCCTAACCCCTTAATGACTGCTTTGTTCATTATTAATTTGTTGTTCTAGAAGCACTGTGTTGACTGGCTTGCTTTATGATGCTTCAAACATTCCTGAATCCTAGGTCCTAACTGTACCATGTGGTGATGGAACTGTGGCGGCTCACAGCCAGCAGCCGCATGCTCACTTTGTGCAAGGCACTGTGTTAAATCAATGTTTTCACATCACCCCAACCATCACTACAGCCAAAGCCAGACTCAAGCTGTGGTCTTTCCGTCTTCCAGCTGCTGGGGTTACAGGCATTCGCCACTATGCTGAGCTCTCAATGTTTTTAAAGGTAGCCTTTGAACTTTGTTAGTTAAAATTTCATAAACTGAGAAACTTCATGGCTATAGTTCCATTTTTCAGCTTTTAAAGTCTAACTCAGAGAGAAAAAGAGATGGAAGATAGGCTGAATAATGTCCAGTAACTGATTAGCAACCATTTTTGCACAATAGTCAATTTAGGAAATATCACTGGACTTCATTTCTCCCTCATTCAAAACTGGAGCAGCAGCTTACTGAGTGTTATAGAACATCAGGATTCAAACCTGCGTGTGCTGGGAAGAGGACGGTTACTGCTGGAGGCTGAAGTCAGGGCCTCACGCATGAAACACACTGCTGAAGTGTCTGTTACATGTCCAATGAACTTTGGAAATATGGCAGAACCATAGCTAAACACTGGCACAAAGGAGCTCTGTAAAGTCCTCTGGGAAACAAATGTTTAACTGTGTAGCCTAGGGCTCCCCAAACTTCCTTGAGGACAGAATAGCTTTTATTTATTTAGTTTTTTCTTTTTTTGGGGGGGCGGGGAGGTTTGGAAGCAGGGTCTCGCTCTAGCCCAGGCTGACCTAGAATTCACTCTGTAGTCTCAGGGTGGCCTTGAACTCAGGGCAATCCTCCTACCTCTGCCTCCCGAGAGCTGGAATTAAAGGGGTGTGCTACCATGCCCGACTTCAGAATGCCTTCTTTAGGCAATATACTTAGAACACCAACTATGACATGCAAACCTAAAATAGCAATTTTCTGGACAAAATCAACAAGCAGCTTTCTAAATTTTTACCCTAAAATTAGACTACAGCTGTTTTGCAAATATAGGACATAGTACCATCAGGCCAAAGGACTGATTCATCATTATTCTAGACTGACTCCTTTTTTTTTTATGTTATTTATCTGCAAGAAGAGATAGAGAGTAAGAATGTGATCACCAGGACTTCTTGATGCTTCAAATGAACTACAGACACATGCACCACTTAGTGCATCTATCTGGCTTTATGCAGGTACTGGGGAATTGAACCTGAGCTTGCAGGCTTTGCAAGCAAGCACCTCTAACCACTGAGCCACCAACCGAGCCCTGACTGCTTTTCTTTAGAGATGTCCTGACAACATACAATGTTTTACTTTGCCTAACATAGGTAAAAGAACAGCCAGGCATGGTGGCACATGCCTTTAATCCCAGCACTTGGGAGGCACAGGTAGGATCATCGTGAGTTCAAGGCCACCCTGAGACTACATAGTAAATTCCAGGTCAGCCTGGGCTAGAATGAGACCCTACCTGGCGGGGGGGGGGGGGGGAGACAGGTAAAAGAAGTAAGTCTTGGGCTGGAAACATGGCTTAGTGGTTAAGGTGATTGCCTGTCGAAGCCAAGGGACCCAAGTTTGATTCCCCAGTACCCATGTAAGCCAGATGCACAAGGTGGGAGCATGTGTCTGGAGTTCATTTGCAGTGGTTAGAGGCTCATTCCCTATCTGCCCCTCTCTCTAACAAATGAAAAAGAAGTTTAAAAAAAAAAAAAAGAAGCAGTAAGTCTTGGAAGGGCCCTTGCCAGTGAGTAGACTTACCTCCTGTTTCTAACTGAACTCCTGGAGTCAAGTGAACAAATTCTGGTTTCATGCTTACTCGGGATCCAGAAATAAAACCAATCACAAATTCACAATGCTCCTCAGCCATTCCAACCTACATGGAATGTAAGAAAACAATTACATAGGAAAATCAATCTGCAAAAGTAAAAAACCTATTATCTAGAAAGAAACTTCCTGTACTAAAGCTGCATTTTCTCATTTCCTACTATACATATTAACTCATTCTACCTGAAACAGGCCATCTTAAATACCAATCATGACGAAACACATTTGCTTCATTAAGGTCCTGAGATGACCCTTTCCCCAATTCCCCCAGTGAACCATACTTCAGAATATGAAAATGCTGGGGGCTGGGGAGATGGCTTAACAGTTAAAGTGCTTGCTTACAAGCCTGCTGACCTGAATTTGATTCCCTAGCCCTCACATAAAGTGAGTCACAAAGTCTACTCCCACCTGGCCTATGGCAATGGGAGGTGGAGCCAGGAGATTCTGGAAGCTCACAGGCCCGCTATGCTGGCCTATCCAGCGGCAAAACAAGAGACCCTGTCTCAGAAAGGAGGACTGACCCCCTGAGGCTGCCCCTGGCCCCCACACAGTGCATGAGCACACACACGGTGGGGGGGGGGGGACATGGATACATCTAAAATCAAGATACTGAAAAATGACTTGTAACAATCCGATGACTCATGTGTCTGCAAGAGTGAGTGACTGTGCACCGTCACGGGAAAACAGCTCCATTCTCAGAGCTAAAGCTGTCAGGCACTGTCCTTCAGCACCTGCTCTTCACTGGTCTCCTCATGTCCGTACTATGACTTCACAGGCTCAGTAGGTCTGTCTGGCTTTCTGATTCGGCTCTTCTCTAAGACTCACACTTTCCACTCTTGGCCCTAGCTACCTCACCAAACAAGTGACATCCTGCCCTTGAGCCAGACCCGCACTCCCAAAGTGCCAGTACTAGCACTGACTCCTGACCCTTCTGCTTGTTCAGACTTTAGGGATGGAGTTAGATCTGGACCTTAGGGATTCTTGATAAATCCTTACGAGCTCCTTCTATAACATTTTAATGGCTATGGAAAAAAAAACTTCCGTAACATTCTTAAAAATTGGAATCATATTCAACTATAAATCTAATTTATCCACAATTTCAAATTGCCACTGTTTGCAGGCCATATGCCTTCACTGTAGAAGAGCCACCAAGATCAAAAGTCTAGGACAAGTTGCCGAGTGGACAGGCTGTCTGTCTGGCTACCCTCGGTTGTACTCGTAAGTTTCTGTATGGTTGGGTCTGCTGAGGACTGTCCTCTTGTGGGACAGGCACATGGAGTTGCTCTCTCTCTTTAATTATTTTATTTATTTTATTTTGTCTTTTTGAGGCAGGGTCTCACTCTAGCTCAGGCTGACCTGGAATTCACTATGTAGTCTCAGGGTGGCCTTGAACTCATGGTGATCCTCCTGCCTCTCTCGAGTGCTCCACCACGCCCGGCTGTATTTTTATTTATTAAAGTGAGAGAGAATGAATAAGAATCGGTGCACCAGGGCCTCTAGCCACTGCAAACAAACTCCAGACACATGCACCACCATATGCATCTTATCCACAATTTCAGATAACTATCCCAACTATGCCAAAACTTAGCAGAGGAAAATGTAAAGAGGAACTTTGCTAATTGGGATAATTATCTCTAATTCTGTCTTTCATAACCGGTGGCTGGATGGGGTGGGGCAGGTACATGCACACACACATTGTAAGAACTCTGCGCAGCACTGGAGACAGAAGTGGAAGACACAACACATCCGAAGCCCTCAGTTTCCCAACCAAGTCCAATCAGCATTAAAGACAGAGTAAGTGGAAGCCACGTCATGTGGACTGTTGTCACGAAAATGTGCAGCTCTGTGAGACTCAAGATTCTGCAAAACTGCCCAAGAAGTGTATTTCATCTTCATTTTCAGCACTTGGTGAGAGGAAATAAGCAATTATCTGAAAGGTAATTAAGTAGACATGGGACTGGCTTAATGTATCGGTGTACAATTAAAATCCCTTAAGTGTTTACAAGATATAAAATGCTATTAACTATCAGAGAATTCTTTTAGCTGGTGTTAATATGTCATGCTCTTAGCCGAGTTTCTTTTTTTAGGGTGTGTGGCCAGGGTTCTACAGACCTCAGATGAAGGGTTTTTCTTAACTAAGAGCATACAGTAATAGCTGTGGCCTTCTCCACCCAGCACCCATCACTTACTGCTGCTTTAGTGTAGTCCCCAGTGGCCAAAGAGCCGGCGGAGCTCATTTCTGCAATGAGCAGGCAGCCCCGATGCAAAGACAGGCCCACTTCCTGCAGGCCTTTCACAACGCCTGAGCCTGGCACCACATGGGCATTTACCAGATCTGCCCAGGAAGCTATTTTAAAGATACCACCTAAGAAGGAAGAAAAAAGGTATTTACCATTTTCAAAGAAAAAAAAAAAGTTAATCTTTGCCCAACCAACTGAAATTTATCTATCTACTTGGTGAGAGGTCACAATGAGAAAAAGTTCTTTCAAGTTCTGCACTTGCTGTATCAGGATAACTTCTAAGACTCAGCTTTTTAAAGTGGGGACCACCAATAAAGCTCATGCAGTTAGAAAGATAAGCATTTACTGTGCTTAAAGACAACAGTGACATCCTAAAATTGTCTCAAAGGTAACAGATTTTCACAACCCCCTCCCCAGGAATCTCTCAACTTTACTCTAAATATTGCTATGTGTTCCTTAGCTTACCTTAGCTTTTGGTAGAAAGGTACACATGTACATTTTATAAGTTAAATAAAACCCCCAACTTTTGAAAAAGCAGCATGCAAGCATGAAGAAAGGTTACAGAGCTCTCACTGTAGTTTATATATAGTCATTAAGCTCAACTGAACTATGCAATATATATCAATGGCAGGTTATCTTCAGAACATGAAGATGGTCACTTCTGCAAGAAATAGCTTGGGACTATGCATGCATTAAGAAGTCACTCAAGGGTTGGAGAGTGGTTAAGGAACTTGCCTGAGAAGCCTAAGGACCGAGGTTCGACTTCCTAGAACCCATGTAAGCTAGATGCACATGGTGGCACATGATTCTGGAGTTTGTTTGCTGTGGCTAGAAGCCCTGGTGTGCCCATTCTGTCTCTCTCTAATAAATAAATTAAAAAAAATTTAAATACATTTTTAAAAAGTCACTCAAAAATGGCTGTGTTAAGCTAGAGCAAGACCCTACCTTGAAAAACAAAACAAAAACAAACAAACAAACAAAAAAAGCCTATGTTAATAATGTGGCAAAATGGGCAGGAGAGATGGCTCAGCAGTTAAGGCACTAGCCTGGTTTGATTCCCCAGGACCCACAGAAGCCAGATGCACAAGGTGGCATATGCGTCTGGAGTTCATTTGCAGTGGCTGGCTGGAGGCCCTAGTGTGTCCATTCTTTCTATCTGCCTCTCTCTCTGTCTAGTAAATAAAATAAATAAAAATGTTTTTTAAAAAATGTTACAAGGTTAAGAGAAAGTATAAGGTTATGTGCAGTGTGACCATGTATCTGTGGAAGGAAGTTTCCATGGAAACACAGGCAAGACTAAGAGTATCTTTCCCAACCCACATGTGCTGTTTCAAGTCTCTCTGTGATAATTTTTTTTAAAGTGTGTGTGTAGGGGGTCGGTATCAACAGATCTTTTGCCACTTTTTTTGTTGTTGTTGTTGCTGTTTTTTTTTTTCTAACCCAGGTTAACCTGGAATTCAAGTGGCCTTGAACTAACAGCGATCCTCCTATCTGTGTCTCTTGAGTACTGGGATTAAAGGCATGGGCTACCATGCCCAGCTTATATTGCTTTTTAATCATTTATTTGTAATTTTCATCAAGGCCAAAATCTAGTATTTTTGCCTGCCTAGAGCCCATGCACACTTCTTTTGGTATCAGCTCACCCATTTTCTCTCAGGGAATTAACGTTTGCAGGAGCAGGTATATTCCCCAGGCCAGCTAATGTAGGGAGTCTATGCCTGGGCGAAAGGGACTGGTTCATGGAGAGCACGTGGATTTGTCTACCTGAGAAACAAGTCAAAAAAGAAAGCAGAGGTGGAAACGGAAAGTAATTACCGCACCATCACTTGGCACATCACTGGGTCCAACCACCGCTGACGGCCTGTTCCGAGGCTAGACCTTCAGCTACGTGAACGGATACATCTTTTTTCCTTTAGCAAATAAAGCTAGATTTCTAATTCTTGTAGATTTCTCAATGAGGTACTTACCTTCATACTGCTTTTTTACTGTGTTTCCTATATCAGCAAACTTTCTGTCCTCAAATATTAAGAACTCATGGCGTTTTGCCAGAGCTGTCAACTCCTTCGTCACATCTGGGGTAAAATCATCCAGAATATCTACATGAGTCTTGAGCATGCAAATGCTGGGTCCTAAGGCATCTGCAAGCTGCAACAGCTCTCTGGCCTCTGAGACGTCCGCAGACAGACACAGATTGGTCTCCTTCTTTTGCATAAGCCTAAGAAGCTTTGCGGCCATGGGGTGGATCCTAGGCAGCTCTGCACGTGCTCCAAAGCTGAGTTCTTGAGGTGCCTTCTTTTCAGAAGGGAGAGAACCATTATGATTCGATGACATGAAAACATTCTCCTCAATGAATCTCTTCACTCTCGCAACCATCTCAGCATCAATTTTTTTCTGCTGCTCAAGAATCTCTAGCATCTGGGACAATGTGCACACTGAGTGGAGACGGATCCCGCGAGCCTGCAACTCGCCCCTGCCTCCCTGCTCTCGGTCTAGCAGGACTATGGCGTCCGTCACCTTCAGGCCCTCCTTCCGAAGCACCTCAACAGTTTCCAAAACACTAGAGCCGCTGGTGACAACATCTTCAATGACTAGACAGGTTTCTCCGGGATTAACAGCTCCTTCTACAAGACGTTTAGTACCTAGACAAGAAAAACTGTTGGTTTATATATGTATGTTGTGTGTGTGTATGTTTCAGATGTTTTAGCCAATTCAAAATGTACTTTGGAGTATTAACTTTGGTGTGCTTATGAAGAGATAGATGATCTTATTTTCTGAGAGACAAACAAATAATGAGTATGGGCATGACAGTGCCACTTTTTGCATCTGGCTTTATTTGAGCACTGGGGAATCAAACCCAGGCTGTCAGGCTTTTGCAAGTGAAGGCCTTTAACCACTGAACCATCACTCCAGCCCAATATATAAAATTTAAGCCATAGGTTGTTACAGGAAAAAAACCAGTGTCAGGGGTAAGAAACTTCCCAACGAGTTGTTGGTCAGGGAGGCCCATGATGTCCCCCCCTCCAAACAATATAAGCGACTGCCAACGCTCTTGGTTGCCCATCAGAATGAGAATGTAAAACCTTACTTCTGAAGACACCATTTGGGAGGCTGAACTGGAGAGATGGCTTGGTGGTTAAGGTGCTTGCCTGTGAAGCCTAAGGACCCAGGTTTGAGTCCCCAGTACCCATGTAAGCCAGATGCACAAGGTGGCGCATGCATCTAGAGTTAGTTTGCAATGGCTGGAGGCCCTAGTGTGCCTGTTCTCTCTCTCTCTCTCAAGTAAATAAATAAACAGAATTTTAATAATAATTTTAATAAGAAAGAAAGAACGAACTGGGAGGCAGAGGTAGGAGGATCACTGTGAGTTTGAGGCCAGCCCAAAAATACATAGTGAATTCCAGATCAGCCTGGGCTAGAGTGAGACCCTACCTCGAAAAAAAAAAAAGAATTAAAGGCATGTGCCACCACGTCCTCTCTACTTACTTCAAAACAAACAGAATAGACAGGGATTTTTCCCTATTTATTTTTGCATGGGTAGGCACACAGGTATATGGTGTGCATGTACGGAGACCAGAGGTTGATGTTGAGTGTCTTTCTCAGTCACTCTCTACCTTATTCATTAGCACTGAGTCTTTTGCTGAATCCAGAGCTCAATAATTAGGCAAGATTAGCTGGCCAGCAAGCAAGGATCTGCCCCTCTCTGCCTCCTCAGGCTGGGATTATAAGCATGTACTGCCATGCCTGGCATACACAGGTGCTAGAGATCTGAACTCAGGTAAGTCCTCATGTTGGTATGGCAAGCACTTTACCCACTGAGCCAACTCCCCAGCCCCTTGCCCTCTTCTTGGGAATCATCTTTAGCCTTTCACATTTCTTTTCTCAATTCCTTTCTTCCCCTTGATGAATTTAAACATATTTTAGATAAAACGGGCTGGAGAAATGGCTTAGCAGTTAAGGCGCTTGCCTGCAAAGTCTAAGGATGACCCATGTTCGACTTTCCAGATCCCATGTAAGCCAGATGCACAAAGGTTAGGTAGGTGCAAGGTTGCACATACCCACCAGGTGGTGCAAGCATCTGGAGCTGAACTGCAGTGGCTGAGGCCCTGGCATGCCAATTCCCCCCATCTCACTAAAAAATGTTTTAGATAAAACAAGACAGAGTACTTATAGGTATGCTGAAAAATGAATTTCATTCTAGAAACACTTTTAAACATATAATAGAAATGCTTTCTTTATGTGTAGATGTTGAGATATTTTAACACTGTGACTTCAAGCATCAATAGCAATTTGTCTTCTAATAAAGAAAAAAAGAAAAAAAAAACAATTTGTCTTGTTACTTATAATTTCAAACAAAGGTACACAAGATAATGAACTACTTAAAAAACTTAACACTTAAAAAATTCAACATTTGGGCTGAAGATATAGCTCAGAGGTTAAGGAAGGCACTTGCCTACAAAATCTAATGACCTGGGTTCAATTCCCCAGTACCCATGTAAAGTCAGATGCATAGTGAAGCATGCATCTGGAGTTCATCAGCAGGGGCTAGAGGCCCTGGTGTGCCCATTCTTCTTTTTTTTTTTTTTATTTAAGAGAAAGATGGAGAGAGAGAGAGAGGGGTGGGGGGAGAATGGGCACACCAGGGTCTCTAGCCACTGCAAATAAACTCCAGATTCATGTGCCACCTTGTGCATCTGGCTTACGTGGGTCCTGGGGAATCAAACTTGGCCCCTTTGGCTTTGCAGGCAAGTGTCTTAACCACTAAGCCTTTTCTCCAGCCATTCCCCCCCCTCCCCGCCCATTCATCCTTTTCATCTCTCTCTGCATGCAAATAAATTAAATAAAAAGAAAAACTCAACACTTAAAAAAATTATGGGGCTGGAGAAATGGCTTAGCAGTTAAGGTACAGCCTGTGAAGCCTAAGACCCAGGCTTGATTCCCCAGTACCCAGGTAAGCCAGATGCACAAGGTTAAGCACGTGTCTTTTTGCAGTGACAAGAGGCCCTGGCATGCCCACTCTCTCTTTACCTGCCTCTTTCTCTCACTCCCTTCTTCCCCCCCACCAATTTTTAGAGGCAAATCCAAGAAATTGCATGTGTTAGCACGAACTGTTTTCTGCATGTGTGTGTGGTGTGCATGCACATGTGCACGTATGTATGTAAGGAGTCCAGAGTCAACAATGCGTGACTTCCTTAATCACTCTACTTTTTATCTTTGAAACAGGATCTCTTACTAGACCTAGAACTCACTCCTGTTTGTGCTCCAAGCACTGAGACGACACGCGCATGCCACCACACCCAGCACTGATGACCCAGAACTCACTTTGTATCCCAGGCTGGCAATGAACTCATGGAGATCCTCTATCAGCCTCCCCATTCATGGTTGGGATTAAAGGTGTTTACCACACCTATCTTCCCGATATTTTTAGAATAATTTTTAGGTTTTAAAAGCAAACCCAGGGATAGAGAGATGGCTTAGTGGTTAAGGCATTTGCCTGCAAAGCCAAAAGACCCAGGTTTGATTCCCTAGTACCTACATAAGCCAGATGCACAAGGTGACACATGCATCTGGAGTTTGTGCGCAGTGGCTGAAGACCCTGGTGCACCCAATATCTTTCTCAAATAAATTTAAAGAAAAATTCAATCTTTATAACAGCAAACTCTCTTAATAACCTATTGTCATGGACCCACAAAAGTATCTCCAAATGATGTAATTGTAGCATTACAAGAGTAATCTTTTTCTTTGCCCTTTATGCATTTCAATGTAAATATACTGGGAAAGAATGTACTCTGCCGGGCGTGGTGGCGCACGCCTTTAATCCCAGCACTTGGGAGGCAGAGGTAAGAGGATCGCCATGAGTTCGAGGCCACCCTGAGATGACATAGTGAATTCCAGGTCAGCCTGAACTAGAGTGAGACCCTACCTCGAAAAACCAAAAAAAAAAAAAAAAAAAAAAAAAAAAAAAAGAATGTACTCTTAGCACACTCTGCTGAGGAGGGAAAGGCCAATACAAATGTCGGGTTTACAGAGGACACATGCAAAAAAGCACTTTCCCCTCACTGCCCAAACACCACAATGCATTTCAGGCCTGGCCTCTAAAGGAAGGTGATTTCTGTCAGCAGTTAACAAACTCCACATAACAACTTAAAAGGACTTCTGGAGAATATTCAAATTAGTGCACTAAAACATTAAGGCATAGGACACAAGGGCAAAAAAATTCTAACAGATTACATATTAACTTAAGGGGAATGCTACTTTTATTTTACCATAATCCTTGGTTTCTTTTCTTCTAATGAGCATTGGAATTTGATTGGTTGAGCAGATAACTGTAGCCAGTGGCAGAGCTGTGTAGGGCACTCCACAGACAGTGTCAAAACTGATGCCTGCATTTTGGGCAGTGTGGAATAAGATATCTGCAACCTGGAAGAAATGAACACATAAACCTCCTGTCATTACTACTACTTTAGATGCCATATAACCATGTAACATTAAAGATGGGAAAGAACCCAGAGAGGATTTCATTTATTCATACATACATATAAACACATACACTTTAATATATATATATACACACACACACACATTCTCCTATAAGACTTTTGAGATAAGGTCTCAAACTGGCCTCAAACTAGTGGCAATCCTCCTGCTTCAACCTCCCCAGTGCTGGGCTCACAAGTAAGTTACATCTTGCCTAACTTCTTACCCCTGTACTTCTATTTAAAAACCCAGGGCTGAGCTGGGCATGGTGGTGCACGCCTTTAATCCCAGCACTCGGGAGGCAGAGGTAGGAGGATCACCGTGAGTTCGAAGCCACCCTGAGACTCCATAGTGAATTCCAGGTCAGCCTGGGCTAGAGTGGGACCCTACCTCAGAAAAGAAAAAATAAATAAATAAATAAATAAAAATAAAAACCTAGGGCTTAGAGAGATGGCTTAGGGGTCAAGGCACTTGCCTGCGAAGCCTAAGAACTCATGTTCAAATCTCCAGGTCCCACATAAGCCAGATGCACAATGTGGCACATGTGCATCTGGAGTTCGTTTGCAGTGGCTTGAAGGCCCTGGTGCACCCATTCTCTCTCTCTCTCTAATAAATAATAATTTTAAAAAACTATGAATAGTTTTGATTTGCAAAGGATAAAATTCCTTATACTAAAAATATTAACATATCCTAGAACCTTTATATCACTATTTTCAGTGAATACACTTGGAATCCAAGTGTTGTTAGTGACTTATTATTTGCCTGGCCCCATTCGAAGGGGAAGGGCTGGGGCGTGCATTTCAGCCGCACAGCACTTTGTCTAGTGTACTCAAGGCCTGGCCTTCAATCTCAGCAACGTGCACTCCTACATGCTTGCACGTGCACACACACATAGCTATGAAAGTTGGACCATTTTGATAGTTCTTTTCCTGTGGGTTTTTTTGAGATAGGGTATTACATTAGCCCAGGCTGGCCTCGAACTCACAGCAGTCCTCCTACCTCTGCCTCCTGAGTGCTAGGATTAAAGACTTGTGCCACCAGGCCTTGCTGATAGTTTTCAAATTCACATTTTCACTCCACTACCTTCACTGCAACACACATTTCTGCCTGAAGGCTGTTACAGATCTCACTATCATGGCTACATGCATACAAACTAAAATGTTTAACTATAAATTCATTTTTATCCTCATGATTAGTTCTTCTGCATGATCACTTTGGAGCGCATATAATTAAAATGTAACTTGTAAATTTTATTTTAAAAAAAGTATACAAGCCCGGCGAGGTGGCGCATGCCTTTAATCCCAGCACTGGCGAGGCGGAGGCAGAGGTAGGAGGATTGCCGTGAGTTCGAGGCCACCCTGAGAATACACAGTGAATTCCAGGTCAGCCTGGGCCAGAGCGAGACCCTACCTCAAAAAATCAAAAACAAAACAAAACAACAACAAAAAATACAAGCAGATTGTGAAAGTTAATTACTTAGTGAGATAAATGTTTACCCTTCCCCTCCACTTACTTAAATATTATATACATATAAATATTATATATAAATATATATAACTAGTTTAATATTATTTATTACTAGGAAGTTAAAAGCTGGCACATATTCTATTGCTTTTTATGGGATGTGAATACTGAGAAAGTCCTATTCACATAAAGAAGCTAATGTACAGCCGGGCGTGGTGGCGCACGCCTTTAATCCCAGCACTGGGGAGGCAGAGGTAGGAGGATCGCCGTGAGTTCGAGGCCACCCTGAGATTACACTGGGCTAGAGAGAGAGACCCTCCCTGGAAACAACGAGTATTTAACCAGCTACTACTGAATTCTACACCCACCCGGCCGCCTGTTCCTTTCTTCCCCAAGTCTAACTTGGCTACTTCTGAGGTTCTGATGTCCTTCAGAACGCGGGTGGACTCGGGCAAAGCACGTGTCCACCTGCCCTGGGGCTCCAGAACTGCGCAAGCGCGGAAGAGCCCGACAGGCCCCCCGCCTCTCCCACCCCGGCCGCCCGCCTGCCCGCCGGCGCCCCTTTCCCGCCACCCATCGCGAAGCGCACCTGGCTGAGAAGACGAGGCCGAGACACGATGCCTCGCAAGTCGATGTACACCGGGGAGCAGAGTCCGCTCTTCAGCACGAAGTTCCCGAACTTGAAAGCCTGCGCGTCGTACAGACCCGTGACCAGAGACTCCAGAACAGCGGCGCCGGCCGCCATGATGGTCCCGCTCCAGTCCGCTGCGCACCGCCCAAGCGTGCGGCCGCAGGCGCCCCCTCGACGTCACCGGAAGATCCGCCCCCTTCCGCCGCTCTGCTTCCTGATTGGCTGTATATCCCAGAACCGCTGCTTTGAAGCCCAGAGCCCGGGTGCATCCTGCTCGGTTTCTGGAGTCCAGGGACTTGTGTTTCTCCTCAGCAGAGAAGTTCTTGGGGGCATCGATCGTGACCCCCGTTTTTTTTATGAACTAAGGGGCGGGAAGAGAGTTAAGAAAGTTAAGATTGATCACTGCTGGGGCTCTCTGGGAGGATAATACTGCCCATCTGAAAATCCAAGCAATCAATATTTGGCTTAGCTGGATGTGGTGGTGCACCCCTGCGGCCCCAGCTTGGAAAAGATCACTTACAGCAGAGGAATTTTCCATTAGAGGTAGGCTGTGTTTTAGCCTAGTTTAAGGAAAATAACCCCTAAAATTTTAAGGCCTAACGTCCTATTTACCAAACTGATTCTGAGACATCATTTCTATATTATTTTTCTTTAAAGAGATTAAGTGTGAAAAGCCCGTGCTTTTGAGGTTTTTTTTTTTCTCATTACTAATAAATTCTATGAAACCTTAATGAAATAGAAGTCAGATGTTAAAACACTTTTGTTCTTGACTCCCCAGAGCCTACATAAGCCAGATGCACATGGTGGCGCATGCATCTGGAATTCATTCACAATGGCTATAGGCCCTGGTGTGCCCATTCTCTCTCTCTCTCTCTCATAAATAAAATAAAACATTCTTTTCTTTTTAAAAAAATATTTATTTGAGAGAGAAAAAGAGGCAGAGAGAGAGAGAGAATGGACGCACCAGGGCTTCCAGCCACAGCAAACGAACTTCAGATGCATGCACCCCCTTGTGCATCTGGCTTATTTGGGTACTGGGGAATCAAACCAAGGTCCTTTGGCTTTGCAGGCAAGTGCCTTAACCACTAAGCAATCTCTCCAGCTCTCATAAAACATTTTTTAAAAGAGGAAAACAAAAAACTTTCTTATCTCTCTGTGTCATTAGTTGGCAGTGTACTACAAATCAGCCTCATTTGTACCTAGATGACCTGCAGACTTTCAAAACCTGAACATGCCTGTATAGATTTATGCACCTCCTCATCCCCAACCCCCCAATCTCTAACCCTGACCCCAGGTTGCTGGAGTCCATACCAGGATGCATAAAACTGTGAGGCCCTGCCTAAATGTCTGCCAACTCCAACAACATTACCACTTAGAACACCAGAGTATCTGAAGCTGCCGTGACATTTTAAATAGCCTTATAATACTTTTCTAGGTCACAAATTACTTTCTTCCTAAAATACTGAGCAAAGAGTATTATAATAGTAATGTGATTTTTTTAGCTTGTCAAAAGCTTTCAAATATTTAGGGGAAGAAATAAAAAAAAATACTCTTTTATCAACAAAGGTTTTAATTAGAAAAAAAAGACAGCCAGAAATTGTATGTTCAGCATAGTATATTTATAGGAATGCATAACATGTGAGATGTACATTTGAAGTTTCATCCATAAATTATAACATTTACTGTAATAATAACAAGACAACAGGTCATCACTTTACAACATTACACATGAGTGACTTGTCTTGCAAAGAAAATATTTACAACCTACCTTTACAAAATGACATTGTGTGCATACAAAATGAACAACTGCAGAAAAGTTTAAAAACAATACAACCAAAAATCCAGAAGATACACTTAAGGCAGACCAGCAAGACACTGAAATAATTAAGGCTGTGGAATTCTTCTGCACCTTGAAAATATAGAGCTATTTATCAATACTGTGGAGTGATCTTAAATCAATTGTTACAAGCCTGATGGAAGTATGTACTTACATGTATATGTGTAATGGTCCCTATGGGGAAACCTGTCCACTTATGGATAAGGCCTTTAATCTGAATGGCCAGAGAAGCCCACCAAAAATTCTCAAAAGACCTGCAGGGAAGGGATCACTCAAAACCAAGAAGTGCCAATACAGTTTTCAAATCAGATTTTAAGAATTCAAATATGGGTTAGAGAGATGGCTTAGCAGTTAAGGTGCTTGCCAGCAAAGCCAAAGGATCCAGGTTTTATTCCCCAGTACCCATGTAAAGCCAGATGCACAAGGTGCAGCATGTGTCTGGAGTTTGTTTGCAGTGGCTAGAGGCCCTGATGTGCCCATTCTCCCTCTCTCTCTCTTTCTTTCTCTCTCTCTGCCTCTCTTTTTCTCTCAAATAAATAAATAAAATTTTAAAATATTTTTAAAAGAATTCAAATATGTATATCTGTTTGTTTTTTGTTTTCAAATATGTATTTCTGAGTCCAGATAAGCATAGTAGCATGAATGATGGTTCCACTGTGTTTCCCACTTTGTTAATTTGGCTTTGTGGACTTCAAAAGACAGCAAATGAGTGCCCAGATGAGTAGAACTCTCCACATATTAGCCCTAATGGTTTTGAATATTCCTAAATGGGTTTCCAATAGAAAGACTGACCCACCTGGGATGTCGGCAAATGGATAGATTTCTGCATATGAACAATAACATACGTACATATTATACACTATATACATGTACAGATGTACATATATCCACATTTTCCAACAGTTTGCACTTTGATTGCCACTGTTCTCTGCATAAAACGCATTCTCAAGAGTATGTTTAATTTTTCACAGTCTTCAAATTTTTCCCATGTATAGCTTTACTCACCTTCCCCATAGAGTAGGCTGAAGTTTGGCAGAAACAGAAGTAAAAGCACCAAGATTAAAAAAAAAAAAATCAAACACAGAGATGAAAGATATGGCTTAAGTTAGTAAAAGAAGATGCACGCTAACTTCAAATTCACAGCCACAGTCTTTGAGGTCACAGTAACAGTCCCCATATACTCTGGAATGTGGACTTTGTTCTTTTGGTGGAAGTCAGGAGTTGATGGAGCTCCTGTGCTGGCTATCCCCCTGGGCTGGCAAGTTCACCTGGTTAAATTAAACCTCAGGAGTTGGTATTCTAAGAATTGCTATTTGCAGGCTGGAGAGATGGCTTGGCGGTTAAGGCGCGCTTGCCCGTAAAGCCTAACAACCCAAGAATTGCTATTCACACTTTTCCTGCACTCTCCCCTTTCTTAGCTAAACTCGCTGAAGTAAATCATCTGAATGAACTGTTATTTTGGTCATTTGAATGAAAACAATCTCACCACAGGTTAGAATTTCTCATCAGACAGACTAACAGGAAAACACTATCGCCTATGAATACTAACTTTAGGCTTACAATAAATGTCACTTAAAGATGAAACCTTGCTTAGAATGATTATTTTCTTCTCCTGTAACTTCAACTTATATTGAAAATGAGGAAGAAAATGCCTTTCATAAAAATATGTCTATATGATACCTCTCTATTCTACTATTTCTGTATAGATTTTTCATGAAATAACATTTATTATTAAAATTATCTCGTTTGATGAACAAATTTCAGCCCTTTTGAACCCTCTAGAATTAATGAAACAACTGACATCCTTATTGTTTTCAGAAAAATAACTATTAAGAGAGTAGCTTCTTTTTCTCAGTGGAGTATGTGTAAAGTTTCCTTTAGCCTACCCTGGGGTCTAATCATTTGTTCACAAAAGACCCCTAGATTTTAACTAGCAAAGAAAAATCATGAAGCGTTTTTTACAAATAAGTCATTGAAAGTGTATATGTGTTTGCCTAAGCAGACCTCACAGGAGTGCTACCAAGGAGAGAAGGGGTAACTGTGTGCATTCCTCAGAAGTTACCCAGTACAAGTCACAAGCCACAAGAAGGATGTGGTGAGTGTGTTTTGCTCTTCTACAGAGACCCTTGATGTTTAAAGTATTTCCTCTGTCGGGTGCAGGGGAGAAAGTATTAATTAATGCACAAAACTAGCCACCAGTTCGTTTCTATCATACCTGCTCCCTCACAAATCTAAATTTCCAGGCTCTTCCAGGTAGACAAGGAAGAAGTAAGGACTGACTCACAGGCACTAAGTCATGGAGGTTTATGGGATAACAGATTTGCTACTAAAAAATAATCCAAAGCATTTCCTCCTAAAAGTCCAATTCATCTCTATACCTGTACATTTCACTTGCCTCTTCTAATAGATTTTTGTAAGAAATGAATTGTGATATGGGAGGATCTTTGATTCTCATATCTGCCCTCCCTGTGAGGTCACTAGCTGTTTGGGTCCTTCTCTATCCATTTTCCAGAGCACAAAGTGAGAAGAGAAGCTGACAGCTGCCTAGGAAGGCATCTTACTTCTCCCCCTTGCCAGAAGAAATACTGAAGAAAACAGCTTATGGACATTTAAGACTTCATCAGCTCTCCTACCCCTTATCTGTAGACAAACTCTTAAATGATCCAAATCAAAGCATAAGACCAAATTACATTTAGACAAGGAACACCTACTAGTTCCAGTGAAAAGCAATTTATAGAAGTTAGCCTCATGAGTTTATAAATTATATCTTAGAGACATGAATATTGGATACCTGGAATGTTCAAAGTTACTATCAATAAAATTCTTAGCATTGGCAGTGTGTAGCACTTTATGAGAATCAAAACATTTTATAGCTGTCTCAACTATGACACATTTTTTTTTTCAACATTCTTATGCGGTTAATGTTCTCCCTCCTTCTCAATGAGAACATTTCGGGCAGAAATAAACAAACACTTTGTGTAATTTAAAAAAAAAGGATGAATGTGGAATAGCTGAGATTAAAACTCAAGAATTCCTGGTCCCATCCTACATTCAGATGTTGAGAGATATTTTAAAATTAAGAAAAATACTGCAATATTAGTAAATCTAAATGCAATTGAACTTCATCTCCTATCCTCCTCTCTGAAAGGCACTAGTTACAGAGGCTTTGTGAAGCACAAAGCGGTGATGCCAGCTTTTTCCTCTGCTTCCTTCACTCCCCCTTAGATTGTTTATGGCTGGGAGAGACATGAAGGACACCTCCAACATTACAATTTTCTTAAAAAAATTTTTTTTAACCACATTCAGTATAGGTGGATATAAATCTAGTTTATTTGAAGCAAATGTTAAGGGGCGCAGAAATTATCCCACCTCCTATCAGTGAGCATGGGTGTCCCTGATCTTTTCCTTCCTTCTGCACCCCGCCATTCCAACACAAAACGAGAGTTCTACACTCTGCAATGAATGCAAGCTAAGCAAGAAACCCGTGACTTTAACCAGCATTGCTTTTTTACCGCCCCCCCCCCCATTCATGTGGAAGGTTCACCTCACTAAGAACTATAGCCTCCCAAGTGGTGGGAGGCCATGCCACAATGCCCTCCCAGCATTTACAAGGGTGCTGGGGGTGGGGGGTGGCGGTTCTGAACTCGGGTCCACTGAGCAACCTCCCCAGGCCCTACTATGGAGAATTCTTGAACCAAGACCACTGTCTTGTCCCTGTTGGGAGGGACCAGGAGCTTTGTAGACAGAGGACTTCCCTGTTTATTTCTTTCAGTTATCAAACTACATAAAATATTCCCCCTTTTCTTCTAGCTCATTCTTTTCTAACAATTGAACTTAGTTAGGCTGCAAGTCATAAAACCATACTTCTTTTCCTCTGCTCCCTTCTTCCCTGTCTTCCCCTCCATGTACGCTGGGTGGGGATTCCATGCAGCCCCACATCTGGAGTATCCCACCTCTGATATGTTAAACTGGATGTGAAGCTTTGGCTCTAACATCGTGTCACCCACCCCACTCACTTCACGACATGATTTTGATGTTGCTCTTCCATGCTGTTGGAGCACCATTGTCCTGCGCCCTGTCCCTCTCAAGCAGAAACTCAGCCTGTATAACTCAGTGGGTAGCTCTTCGTTCAAGTCAGCCACCGTTGTCAGGACAGACATTCTGTGTGGACATCTGGACTCCTCAAAGCCTGCATTCTACTCCATGGTATGCTCTGCAGCCCAGGCCTTTCTCTTTTATGCTGTGTTTCGTAATGAAGACATGTTTACTAAAAGGGCTTTCAGTAAGCATGTTTTAAATTTTAAAATATTGCATGGTACAATTTTGTAGTTGTATATACATCATGGTTTGAGTGAGACTGTGGAAGGTTATTGAGCTCTGAGGGAATGAGGCTTGAAGACCCAGGGCCACTAGAAGATGAGGAAATGACAGAGTCAGTTTCCACATATTTGGTTAATCCTCAAAATACTAAATGCTATCTAGTCTTATTGCTTATACTTTCTACTAAGTTCTTATTATAATAATCTCTGACAGGATGAGATGGAGGGCAGATAAATCTGATTTTGAAACCAGTGGGGGAAATGATTATAGTTCAGGCTTAGTTTCTCCCATTTCTTTTTCACTAAATAGCTTGGAATCCCATCTTTCCATCCTAAATTCTCTGCTTGCTCTTATTCCTGCAGGATGTTAATTTCTCAATCCCATTAGTAGGAGAGACATGATGACATTAAGCCTGATTCGAATAAACACTTCAGTTATATTTTTCAAATATTACTTTCATAAAAGCAACTTTCAGAACACATCTTAGAAAACAATGTGTGGACATGTACAAACACACACAAAAAAACAAGATGTCCCCCTCAAAAAAGGGAAAAAAAAAAACATGAAATACCCAGGTTTAATTGTTTTCCCACCAGAAGGAAAAGGGCAGTTAATAATCATCTTGTATGGAGACTCTACACCAGAAAGCAGCATCGGCCTCAAAATACAATTAGTCCTTTTAGTTCAGAGAAGGTGTTGACAGCTGAGTGGTAAAAAAGGTATTGCAATCGCAACGACACCTCAATGCTGTTGGGGTGATGGTCAGGCTTTGTTTCATGGCTTCTAAAAGGACTTAGAACCAGGCCTTTAAAAGGCGTATATGGCTGCCTCCTTTTGGTAAGCACCCCTAAGCGTCATGAGGGGTTAGAAGTAAAGTAAGCCAACTTTCTGAAAGCTGTGCTGTACAGCTGTAGAAGACATCAGAAAGTACTGATACATTGCTCACAGGAACTGTAGGAAAGGTTTCTATTTGCCCGTTTGTATGAAACTGTAATATTCATTTACCTATTTCCAGCCAGGTGTTGACATAAAAATAACCTCACAACTCTTACTGAATTTGGACTTATTTTCTGACAGTCTTTCTTACCAAAGGAGGTCAGAACTGCCAGGGAATTCAGTGTAGTGTTTCATATACAGAACCTTTCTTAGTCAAACCTGTGACATAGGAAAAAAAATATCTTCTCATTCACAGATCGCAAAAGGGTAGCATTGCTTTCTCTTAATACACAGGTTCTGGTAAAAGATTTCTATACAAGATTTATAAAATGCTCTAAAAAACTTGTCATCTAATTGTGCTTAGTCAAAACAATGTAATGCTTAGATAAATAAATTGTCTTAACTGGAGCACTCAAAGTTACTTGTGATTGATTTCGTATATAACTCTATTAGAAAACTCTGCAACCTGGATGGGAGTTCTTATACTGTAAGTGTATATGTATGCTATTAAGAAAACAATATCCAAGTCATATAAGCCCAAATAGCTGACATCTCTATTAAGTAGAACTTTTTGCTTAAATTTTCAGTGACATCAGAAACCCTTTTCTACTCACCATAGTGAGCCAAAGGTTTGCCACTTAACCACACATTTTGGAATGTACAATTAAAAGATTTCTAGCAACTAATATTGTTATTTTTGCCCTTGTAATACTTTCCGCAACTCTGCACCTTGATGTCTTCAGAATGACCTTCTGGAAAGCCCCTGGGTTTAGGGTGACTCTTACCGCTGCTCAGACAGACCCTACATAACCACAGACAAGGTTTGAGAGGACCCCTCTCAATCCAAAGAAGCACGTGGAGTGAAGTGATAAGACAGAGTTATTTACAGACACTTCCAGTCTTGCTTTGGCTCACACTGCACTTGTATGTGAAACCTGGGGCTTGGGAGATGGCTATGTCCCTTGGTTCACCCGGTTGACAATGTAGCTCTTGACATTGGGGATGGGCCGCACGTCGTTCTGGTGCTTGCGGCGTTCTATGAAGCACGCCAGGCGAGAGGTGTCCAGGGGGATCTTGGAGTAGCTGCCATTGTGAGGCTGCAGCCACGGATGCTGCAGGCACGAGGCCGCAGTGGGCCTCCTGCGGAAGTCTTCCTGCAAGATCACATTGATGAAGTCTCTGGCGGCATTGCTCACCCCACAGAAGTACTCGTGGGGGAAGCTGAAATCCACCCTGCACACGTTGATGCACGTCTCCTCTTTGCTCTCATCCAGGAAGGGGGAGACCCCACTCAGCATGACGTATGTCAGAACCCCGATGCTCCAGATGTCTGTGCCCAGGGAGACAGGGATGCCTTGAATCACTTCTGGGGCAGCAAACTCGGGGTTCCCCAGCAGATGGTGGATGTGGAAGTGGCCTGAGATTTGGACAGCATCCTCCAAGTCAATGAGCTTCACTCGAGGCACTGGAATCCGGAGGTCGATGAGCAGGTTTTCAGGCTGCAGGGTCCCAGGGAGCAGGGAGGAAGGAAGACAAGTTCAGGTCTTTGTTGTGACTATCAGCTCGACTCTGCTTGCTAAATACGGTTCTGCTATGGTTTGATGGACCCTACGATAGATGGGAAATTCTCTACGTGGTATGGACATGAGGCTTCAGAGTATGAGTTTGAACTCACTAAACTAGGTGATGTTTCAGAGAAGTTACTTGATATGAAATTGTGTCTTCTGATTTTCTTTGGTTGGAGATCAAACCCAGGGCCTCCTGCATGCTAAGCAGAGCTTCCACTATTAACTTACAGCCAGTTCCTGAGTACCATTACCATGTGTTCTTAAACACCCAGTGGTTCTGCACTGGATCAAAAAAGGAATTGCTTTATTATTTTTTCCCCCAGGCTGACCTGGAATTCACTATGTAGTCTTAGGCTGGCCTCAAACTCACAGCGATCCTCCTACCTCTGCCTCCCGTGCTGGGTTGAAGGTGTGCGTACCACCACGCCCAGCTAGGAATTGTTCTTTTAGGGAATAGAAGCTTCTGCTTGAGCAGCATGGAGGAGAGTGGGGCTCATTCATTCATGGATAAAGCATGTTAGTAGGGTGACAGCCTAGTTTCAGTTTAATAGTCATATGGATTCCAACTTGAACAAATAAAATACATTCAAATTTGCATTCCTCAAGGGTAATGACTGGCAAATTAGAACCAGCTATTTCTCTTCAACAGGAGCATTTTTGTTTTGAATTTTTTAGAGAGATAGAGAGAGAATTGGCACACCAGGGCCTCAGCCACTGAAATCAAACTCCAGATGCTTGCACCACTGTGGTGGTTTGATTCAGGTGTCCCCCATAAACTTAGGTGTTCTGGATGCTAGGTTCCCAGCTGATGGAGATTTGGGAATTAACATCACCTGGAGGGAGTGTATTGTTGGGGGTGGGCTTATGGGTGTTAAAGCCAGTTCCCCCATGCCAGTGTTTGGCACACTCTCGTGTTCTTGTTGTCCACCTTATGTGGGCCAGGGGGTGATGTCCACCCTCTGCTCATGCCATCGTTTTCCCCTGCCATCGTGGAGCTTCCCCTCTGAGCCTGTAAGCTGAAATAAACCTCTTTTTCCCACAAGCTGCTCTTGGTTGGGTGATTTCTACCAGCAATGCGAACCTGACTGCAACAGTAAAGTGGTACCGAGGAGTGGGATTGCTGCTAGACACCTGACTGTGTGCCTTGGCCTTTTGGAACTAATTTTCAAGAGGAATGTGGAAGGATTTGAAACCTTGGCCTAAAGAGATGCCTTGCAGTGCTGTAAGTACAGCTTGATGGACTATTCTGGTCAGAGTTGAAAGATCTGAATAGAGTAAGAACTATGGACTGTGAGGTTTTGCTTATAAAGGTGAGAAAGAGCTTTGCTTGGTCTGGGCTAGAAGCAGTTTGAGAGGCTTGCTGTTATAGCCATGTCCTGAGAAGCTGCGCAGGGTTGCATTGCATAGAAATGGACTGGTGTGAGCAGAGGGATTATGGCACAGAAAAACTAAAATCTTTGAGTAAACTGCTGCCCATTCATTTGCAACTGAGAGATTACAACCTTTTAGATTGGGCCAGTTGACCTGCACTGGGGCAACAGGAAGAATGTAGACTCTTTTGGAGGGGCCTGCGTGCTCAAGGAGCTGTCCTGTTCTTCAAAGTCTGCTTTATTCCCCCCTGGATTAACAAATTGGCACCCTACCTGGTATTGTGGAGTATAAGAAACACAGGGAAGAGAGGATCATTGAGTTTGCAACATAGTCTTGTGTTATGGAAATAGCCATGGGCAGTGTGAAGCAGGATTGCTGAATGCCTGCATGGAGACCCCATGGGGCCATGACGATGAACCGTGGCTTGCAGTGGAGACCCAGTGGAGCTGCCAGGACCATGAGATGGCTGCTAAGGAAAGCTGCCATTCCTGGATGAAGTTTTCCAGGACTGTGATTAGCCTAGCTGGAGGAGCTGAACTGGAACTCCAGAGACTTGTTGCTGGTTAGAATTATCGGACTTGGAGATTTGTTATGGACTGGAGTTGTTGGACTTGGTGCTACAGAGTTTGATGTTTGCTCTGGTTGTTTTAATCTTGTATTGGCTAAATATTTCTTTGCTATGCCCAATGTCATCTTTTGCAGTGTGAGTGTTTATTCTGTGCCATTTTGGGTTTGGGGGGGATTTTTTGGTATTGTGGCTCAGTTAGAAGATCTTGGATTATGGGGATATATGAACATCATTGAAATTGATAAAAACTATAGGGGACTTTTAAAGTTGGATGAATGCACTGAATTTTATATCATGTATGGTTATCAGTTTATGGGGGCCAGGGGTAGAATGTGGTGGTTTGATTCAGGTGTCCCCATAAACTTACGTGTCTGGATGCTAGGTTCCCAGCTGATGGCAATTGGAAATTAAAGCCTCCTGGAGGTGGTGTGTTGGGGGTGGGCTTATGGGTGTTATAGCTGGTTTCCCCTTGCCAGTGTTTGGCACACTCTCCTGTTCCTGTTGTCCACCTTATGTGGGCCAGGGGGTGATGTCCACCCTCTGTTCATGCCATCATTTCCCTCTGCCATTGTGGAGCTTCCCCTCAAGCCTGTAAGCCAAAATAAACCTCCTTTTCCCACAAGCTGCTCTTGGTTGGGTGATTTCTACCAGCAATGCGAACCTGACTGCAACAACCACTTAGTGGACATGTGCAACCTTGTGCTTACCTCAACTTTGTGTGTCTGACTAACGTGGGATCTGGAGAGAGATGGAACATGGGTCCTTAGGCTTCACAGACAAGCGCCTTAACCACTAAACCATCTCTCTAGCCCAACAGTGACATTTTTAAAAGTTACCTTTATATCTAAATGTGCAACCCGGCAGTTGTGAAGATACTGTAGAGCTTCCATAATGTCTCGGATATAGAAAGCTACTTTTTCCTCCATCAGCTCATCGTGATTCATAAGGTAATCTAAGAGCCGGCCATCATCCATCCTGAAAATGGGGAGGGAAAAACGAGAATGTTTGTAAAGAAACAGAAAAATAACTCATGCACAAAGCTTTAAAATTTCTAACATTCATTTATTAATGAAGAACAATGTGGCAATGCATGCATATTTTAGAGCCCAAACTAAGTGTAATGTTCAGAACTAAAATAAATAAATTTGCAAATGTGATAAGCTTCAGGGAAGAAATCCATGTAAATTTGCTTAAGAAAGATTGTTTTGTTCACTTTTAAGATGGTCCACAAGGAAAATGGGCTGACATGGCTTTAAGAGGTTCCATTGCAAAATAAAGCAATCGAAAGACATGAGCAATAGTGTCATTAATAGAAGTCCAGTGCCCACAAACAGTCCATTAGCAAATCACTTTTGCTGTTTGTAGATGGAGAAAATACAAGGCAGGCAACATTTGTCCTTGGCTTGCTTCATCCCTTTTTTAATCCTTTACCTTTTGGGAAACTTTCCAGCTTCCTCTTTCTTTATTATTAATTAATTAATTATTATCATTATTATTATTATTTTGGTTTTTCCAGGTAGGGTTTTGCTCTAGCCCAAGCTGTACCTGGAATTCACTACGTAGTCTCAGGGTGACTTCGAACTCACAGTGATCCTCCTACCTCTGCCTCCTGAGTGCTCAGATTAAAGGCGCGCGCCACCATGTCTGGCTCTCTCTCTCTTTCTTTCTTTCTTTTATTTATTTATTTTTTAATTTTTATTTATTTATTTATTTGAGAGTGACAGACAGACAGAGTGAGAAAAAGGCAGAGAGAGGGAGAGAATGGGTGCGCCAGGGCCTCCAGCCACTGCAAACAAACTCCAGATGCACGCACCACCTTGTGCATCTGGCTTAACTGGGTCCTGGGGAATTGAGCCTCAAACTGGGGTCCTTAGGCTTCACAGGCAAGCACTTAACCACTAAGCCATCTCTCTAGCCCCTCTTTCTTTCTTCTAAATGTTTTTTACTTACGAGAGAGAGAAAGAAAATATGGGTGAGCTAGAGCCTCTTGCTGCTGCAAATGAACTCCAGGCGCATGTGCCACTTTGTGCATATGGTTTTGTATGGGTAGCAGGGAATCGAAGCTAGGACAGCATGCTTTGCATGCAAGCATCTTTAACTGCTGAGCCATCTCCCCAGCCCCCAATGGCATGGCTTTGAGTCTCTACTACCTACGTGACGCCAAATGCACAAAGTGGCATATGTATCGAGAGTTAGTTTGCAATGGCAAGAGGCCTGTCACATTTATACTCTCTGTTTCTTTCAAATAAGTTAAAAAAAAAATTAAAGAGCATAAATGGAGCCTGTGTGAACTAAAGTTCCCAGAAAACAGCTCTGTCTGCTGCACCTACTGCCAGCAAGGCTGAAGGGACTGATAAAGCTCCTGTGATCAGCAGAGAGATGAAATGTTGCAAGTCAGAGCCAGATTACCTCGGGCTGCCTTTAGCCCCTTAATAGCCATTTGTTGCCCACCTCTGTGTCTGACCTAACATCCAGGTGACTGTCAGTTGATCAGGTAAAACACTTTTTTTTTCAAGGTAGGGTCTTGCTCTAGCTCAGGCTGACCTGGAATTCTCTCTGTACTCTCAGGGTGGCCATGAACTCACAGCAATTCTCCTACCTCTGTCTCCTGAGAGAGCCTCTTTGGAATGCAAGAACAGACCCTGGCTTCCACTAACCCTAGGGCTAAGAATGTCATCAGATAGCATCTGAGGCCCGTGGTGGAGATTGCGCAACCCCCCCCCCCCCCAAACTTCACTGTAACTGCCTTACCTGATGGTCAGCCAATGTATTTGAAAAATGCCTTGATTTATGACTTTCTTTTGTTCTGTAACTATAAAACCTTCACGAAGTTGTTGACACATCAGAATATAAAATTTGGGGTAACTGTAAGGTTTGGGAGTGACCAAGATCACGCAAACCACTCTGAGGCAAAGATGGAAGCTTTTATTCAGGAAAAGCACGAGCTGCCAGGGCTGACTCTCAAGAGAGGAACACAGCCAACCTGAGTTTTCAGGTCGTGGGCTTTATAGGGTTTCTTCAGTTGGGGAAAGGTGAGGAAGGGAAAAGAACTGCCTTGTTAAGTTGACTAGAAAAGTTCCTTTAGGGGAGATCATTAAATTAACCATTTAAAATAGCTAGGGTGTGACACCAGAACAGTGACCATGTGACTTAGGAGATAAGGGGGCAGGAAACCATGACCTGGGGCATTGTTAGGCAAGGAGGGGATAATGACCAGGTGGTTTCTTGAGGAATGTGGACAATCCACTTTCCTATGCCTCTGTCACCATTCTGCTGACCATGGTGACTCCATCTTAGGAGCCCATCCCAACCTAACAGTAACCTAACTCTGTGTCCCCAGGCCATGGTCACTCATATCTGGCTCCAGAATAAACTATCTCTTATCCCTTTCAGGTGAGAGCTGTGTCTTTTGGGTTGACAAAGCATTAAATGCTCAGTAAATGGTAGCTACTATTAATTAGCTCTTCCTAAACTTCTGCCTAGCCCAAGAATTCATAAAAGGAAGAAAATGAAAATAGAGAGAAAAATGAGCACAAAGTTATAGACAGATTCTAGTGATCTATGCATAACATAATGACAAATGTATTTCAAAATACTAATGTATTTAAAATACAAATAAAATACAAACTGCTAAGGTATTTAAAAATAGCTAGAGCTGGGTGTGGTGGCACAGGACTTTAATCCAGCACTCGAGAGGCAGAGGTAGGAGGATCACCATGAGTTTGAGGTCACCTTGAGACTACATAGTTAATTCCAGGTCATCCTGGGCAAGAGTGAGACCCTACCTTGAACCGCCTCCCCCAAAAAAATAGCTAAAAGAGAAGATATTTTTAATGTTTCCATCACAAAGAAATTATGTATTTGGGGCTGAAGAGATGGATTAGTGGTAAAGGTGCTTGCTTGCTAAGCCTAAGGACCCATGTTCGATTCCCCAGGACTCACATAAGCCAGATGCATAAAGTGGCGCATGTGTCTGGAGTTAATTTGCAGTAGCTAGAGGCCCTGGTTTGCCCACACTCTATCTGTCTCTTTCTTTCTCTCTGTCTCTTGTGTCTCTCAAACATTAGAAATTATGTATTTAAACCAGGCGTGGTGGCACATGCCTTTAATCCCAGCACTCAGGAGGCAGAGGCAGGAGGATCGCTGTGAGTTCGAGGCCACCCTGAAACTACAAAGTGAATTCCAGGTCAGCCTGGTCTAGAGTGAGACTCTACCTTGAAAAAAGAAAAAAAAATTATAATTAATAAATAAATAATATACTTAAGGTGATGAATATGTGAAAGCCTTGATTTTATCGTCACACAATGTATATAAGGCATTGAAATATCCCATTGCGGGCTGGAGGGATAGCTTAGTGGTTAAGGCATTTGCCTGCAAGGCCAAAGGACCCAGGTTCGATTCCCCAGGACCCATGTTAGCCAGATGCACAAGGGGCCGCATATGTCTGGAGTTCATTTGCAGTGGCTGGAGGCCCTGGTGTGCCCATTCTCTCTCATTCTCTCTCTCTCTCTTTCTCTGTCAAATAAATAAATAAATAAAAATAAAATATTAAAAAAATATCCCATTGCTACGGATAAATATAAAAAAGTAAAACTGTAAAAAAAATTGGAGTAAACATGTAGGCTCAAGGCTTGTTTTTCCACTTCTAGTTTTTTTTGTTTGTTTGTTTACTTTTATTTATTCATTTTCAAGGGAATGTATGCACTACTTTGTGCATTTGGCTTTACGTGGGCACTCGGAATGGGAATGAAACCTGGGTCACTGGGTTTTGCAGGCAAATACCTAGCCCCTCCACTTCTAGTTTTAAAGAACCAGCTTTGGGCTGAAGAGTTGGCTGAGGGGTTAAGAGCACTTCCTATGTAAGCATGAAGGACTGAGGAGGTCTGAGAGAAGGCTCAAGCTCAATTGTTTTTGTTTTGTTTTGTTTTGTTTTTGAGGTAGGGTCTCACTCTAGCCCAGGCTGACCTGGAATTCACCATATAGTCTCAGGGTGGCCTCAAACTCATGACGATCCTCTTACTTCTACCTCCCGAGTACTGGGATTAAAGGCATGTGCTACCACGCCTGGCTTTGTGTCTATTTTTATCAATTCTTTGTTAAAGGTAGAACAGAACCGAAAACTGAATCAGTGGAAAGTAAATAATTCAAACAGATGGGGGCCATGCTAGAGAGAGGACACCTGAACTTACAGTTCCAGAATGAGGATGTAGGATGTGGGGGACTCGTAGGTGTCATGAAGAGTGACGTATTGGGGGTGCTGCAGGTGCTGGAGCAAGGCGGCCTCGTGGGCAGCCTGCTCCTTCTTCTTCATTTTTTTGCTTACAAATTTCACAGCGACATCTTTGCGGGTAGCTTTGTGGATGCATTTCTTTACAATAGAGAAACGGCCTCTGTAAAACAGGAGAAAAGTTTCCCACAAGTACACCAATCAGCTAGGAGCATTTAGTCAGAAATGGGTAAGATTTGTATGACGTACTGAGTTAGTAACCTCTTATACGTTGAGCATCCTGACTCCAAAAATCTGAAATTAATACTGACATGACACCACAAATGGAACGTCCCATCCCTGACCCTCATGTGATGGGTCACAGTGGAAATGCAGTCACACTGGAATATACTGCATAAAATTCTCCTCAGGCTGTGAACATGAAATGTAGATGAAATTTGTGCTTATTCTCAGATCCCATCCCTAACATATTTCATTCTGTATATATATAAATCCAAAATACTCTTGGTCCCAAGCATTTTGGATAAGGGATATCAACCTGTATTAGAAATCCTTTTTTTTTTCTTTTTTCTTTTTTTGAGGTAGGGTCTCACTCTAGCCCAGGATAACCTGGAATTCACTATGTAGTCTCAGGGTGGCCTTGAACTCACAGCAGTCCTCTTACCTCTGCCTCTTGAGTGCTGGGATTAAAGGTGTGTGCCACCACACCCAGTTTAGAAATTTACATATATATATTTTTTTGTTTGTTTGTTTTTGTTTTTGTTTTTGGTGGTTGGGTCTTGCTCTAGTCCAGGCTGACCTGGAATTCACTATGAAGTCTCAGGGTGGCCTCAAACTCACAGTGATCCACCTACCTCTGCCTCCCAAGTGCTGGGATTAAAGGGGTGCGCTACCACACCCGGAAGAAATCCTTATTTTTAAAATTAATTAATTTATTTGCAAATAGAGAGAAACAGAGAAAGAAAGAGAGAGAGAGAGAGCTGCAAACAAACTCCAGATACATGCACCACTTTGTGCATCTGGCCTTACATGGGTACTGGGGATTGAACCCTGGTCTTTAGGTTTTGCAGGCAAGTATCTCAACCACTGAGACATCTCTCCAGCCTCCTCCTCCATTTTCTTTTTTTGTTTGTTTTTTGTTTTTGTTTTTTTGAGCTAGGGTTTCACTCTAGCTCAGGCTGACCTGGAATTCACTGTGCAATCTCAGAGTAGCCTCAAACTCATGGTGATCCTCCTAGCTCTGCCTCCCAAGTGCTGGGATTAAAGGCATGCGCCAACACACCTGGCTTTTTTTTTTTTTTTTAATTGTTGTTTTTCAAGGTAGAGTCTTGCTATAGCCTAGGCTGACCTGGAATTCACTATGTACTCTCAGGGTGGCCTTGCACTCATGGCGATCCTCCTACCTCTTCCTCCTGAGTGCTGGGATTAAAGGTGTGCGCCATTACACCTGGCTTATGTTTTCAACTATATTATTATTCAGAAATCTCATTTTCCTTCCTTAACATTTTAGGGTTCTTTGAGATACAGAAGGCAAGTGGTATCACTTTATAGCCTCAAAATTTTTTTTTTTTATCATTTTGAAAATTAACCACAGGTTTGTTTTTCCTTTCTAAGTAGAATATACTTTTTTTTTTTTTTTTTTTTTTTTTTTTTTTTGGTCTAGCCCAGGTTGACCTGGAATTCACTATGTATTCTCAGGGTGGCCTCAAACTCAACAGCAATCCTCCTACCTCTGCCTCCCGAGTGCTGGGATTTAAGGCATGTGACTCCACGCTCAACTCTAAGAACATACTTTAAAAAAATATAGTTTATTTATTTGAGAGAGAGAAAGAGGCAGTTAGGGAGAGAAAGAATGGGTATGCCAGGGCCTCTAGCCACTGCTAATGAAGTCCAGATACATGTGCCACCCTGTGCATCTGGCTTACATGGGTACTGGAGAATTGAACCTGGGTCCTCTGGCTTTGCAGGCAAGCTCCTTAACCGTTAAGCCATCTCTCTAGCCCATAGAATATACTTTTTAAAAAAATTATTTTGTTTATTTTTTCTATTTGAGAGTGACAAATAGGCAGATAGAGAGAGAAAATGGGTGTGCCAGGGCCTCCAGCCACTGCAAATGAACGTGTGCCCCCTTGTGCATCCGGCTAACATGGGTCCTGGGGAATCGAGCCTCGAACAGGGGACCTTAGGCTTCACAGGCAAGCGCTTAACGACTAAGCCATCTCCCCAAGCCCTGGAATATACTTTTATAAAACACAGTAGCAGGTAATTTAGAGGCGCGTGAGAGAATGTAAGATGGCGGAATAGACATGCGGAGCTGTTAGTGTTAACGCTGGGGACGGGCTTCGATTCCAGTCTCTGCAGTGTCAGTGACCACTGGGCGAAGAACGCGGAGGAGAGCTGTCCAAGATGCCGAACTTCAAAACCTTCAGCGGCAGTTCCCACCAAGACTTATGGCAGAAAATTGCTGACTGACTGGGCCTGGAGCTGGGCAAGGTGGAGACCTGTGTGGAAATGGTGAAAGTATGTGGAGAAGATGTCTACATTGTCCAGAGTGGTTGTGGTGAGATAAGTGACAATCTAATGGACCTTTAAAAAAATTTTTTTAAAATATATTTTAGTTTTATTTATTATTTTATATTTATTTGAGAGGGAGAAAGAGGCAGAGAGAGAAAGAGAGAAGGAGAGAATGGGCTCACCAGGGCCTTCAGCCATTGCAAATGAACTCCAGAAGCATGCGCCCCCTTGTGCATCTCACTTACGTAGGTCCTGGGGAATCAAACCGGGATCCTTTGGCTTTGCAGGCACACGCCTTAACTGTTAAGCCATCTCTCCAGCCCTCTAATGGAGCTTTTGATCATGATTAATGCCTCCAAGATTGCTTCAGCCAGCTGTGTTACTGCAGTCATTCCATGCTTCCCATGTGCCAGACAGGACAAGAAGGATAAGATTATGATCTACTCAAAAGATGGCCACATCTCTTTCCTCGAACTTCCTGGTAGCATAGTGTCTTAAGCTATAAAATAAATGTTTTTCAAGCAAATGAATCATGTTTCACACTAGCCTTTCCTTCCTTCCTTCCTTCCTTCTTTCTTTCTTTCTTTTATCCTTTCCTCTTCATTCAGAGCCGTGCTCCAATCTCAGCCAAGCTTATTGTAGATATGCAGTTTGCAGCAGGTGCACATCACATTATCTCCATGGAACTCCATGCTTCTCAAATTCACGGCTTTTTTGATAGCACCACGGACAATTCTGGAGGAACTGCACTATTGTCTCACCTGATGCTGGTGGAGCCAAGACAGGGGCCTCCCTTGCAGACTGGTTGAATGTGGTCTTTGCCTCCATTCACAAGGAATGGAAGATGGCCGATGAAGTGGACCGTATGGTGCTGGTGGGAGACGCGAAGGGCCGGGTGGCTGTCCTTGTGGATGACACGGTCGACACTTGTGGTCCAATCTGCCATGCTGCTGACAAACTTCTCTCAGCTGGAGCTACTGGAGTTTATGCCGTCTTGACTCATGGCATCTTTTCTGGCCCAGCCATTTCTCGCATGCTTTGAAGCCGTTGTAGTCACCAATGCCATCCCTCAGGAGGACAAGGTGAAGCACTGCTCCAAGATACAGCTGAGCGACAGACAGCTCCATGATCCTTGCAGAGGCCATCAGCAGAGCTCACAACGGGGAATCGGTTTCCTACCTGTTTAGCCATGTTCCTTTATAATAGAATAATTTACAAAGCTTTTTTAAAAATAAGCCAACCGGCCGGGCATGGTGGCACACGCCTTTAATCCCAGCCTTTGGGAGGCAGAGGTAAGGAGGATCACCGTGAGTTCGAGGCCACCCTGAGACTCCATAGTGAATTCCAGGTCAGCCTGAGCTAGAGTGAGCCCCCTACCTTGAAACCCCCCCCCCCAAAAAAAAGTTTTTTCTTGGTATTCAATGACAAATTTAGCAGAAGCCCAGCTTGCTCCAGTGTCTTTTTTGTTTGTTTGTTTGTTTGTTTTGTTTTAGGCAATCCTCCTACTTCTGCTGGGATTAAAGGTGTGTGCCACCACGCCCGGCTCAGTGTAGCTTTTTTGTTGTTGTTGTTGTTTGGTTTGCAAGATAGGGTCTTGCTCTCGTCCAGGCTGACCTGGAATTCACTATGTAGTCTCAGGGTGGCCTTGAACTCACAGCAATCCTCCTACCTCTGCCTCCCAAGTGCTGGGATTAAAGGCGTGCACCACCACGGCCGGCTCAGTATAGCTTTTTTTTTTTTTTTTTTTTTAACATCCCATACTCATATTAGGTATATTAGAATTGAGCCTGTGTTTCTGGTTTCCCTGGTTATTTAATGAGCCTTGCAGCTTTAACTAGAGCTCAATTGCTGCAAGATGTGCACATGTTTTGAGTGTCCCTTTGAGTGTGTCTGGCACAGGACAACCAGCAATAAACAAGTTTGCCAAGGTCTATGCTACACTCCAGCAAGAGCCCCTGGCAACCTCAAACAGAGAGTCCCAGTAGCTGAGCACCCTGTAAAGCAGCGGCAGGGAGCTAGCTCGGTGCAGTAATCGTTTATTGGGAAGAAGCAGCCTGACTCCCCTTCATCTGCTTGGCTATGTAGCTTGGATTTTCCTTTGTACCTATTCCTTTCTGTTTGGCTTTATCTTCAGCCATCTAGAGCTTCTCCTGGCCAAGGATCTTCTCGGGCCCCAATGCCCGCTGTACTATATAGTCTTCTATGAGGCTGACTGCTTCCTGCTATGTAACTGCCAGCATGCGTGTTAGATACCTGCTGTCGTGTAATCTTCCTTAGCCTACTACCACTATGGTAGCAGGTTTCAGGTGGTGTCATAGTGCCTTTTGATTTATTTAAGTATTTAAATTCCATCTTCCTTGGATCCATATGATCTCTCAAATAAACTAAGATTTCTGTTAAAGTTTGATGTCAGAGTCTCTTGTAGAATATACTTAATAGGGGTGGAGAGATGGCTTAGCAGTTAAGGTGTTTGCCTGCAAAGCCAAAGGATCCACGTTCAATTCTCCAGGACCCACATAAGCCAGATGCACAAGGTGGCACGTGCATCTGGAGTTCTTTTGCAGTGACTGAAGGCCCTGGTGCGCCCATTCTCTCCATCTCTCTCTCTGCCTCTTTTGCCTCTCAAATAAATAATTTTTAAAAAGAATATACTTAATAAAGTGCTACGTGTGAAACTTAAAACAAACAAACAAACAAAAAGAAACACAATAGGGCTGGAGAGATGGCTTAGTGGTTAAGGCGCTTGCCTGTGAAGCCAAAGGATCCCGGTTCAATTCTCCAGGACCCACGTAAACCAGATGGATGCACGTGGGGGCGCATGTGTCTGGAGTTCGTTTGCAGTGGGTGGAGGCCTTGATGCACCCATTCTCTCTGTGTCTGTCTCTCTTCTCTCTATCTCTGTCTCTCTCTACTTGCAAATGAATAGATAAGATAAAAATTTTTTAAATGTTAAAAAAAAAAAAGAAACACAGTAGCTGAGCATGTTGGCACATGCCTTTAATCCCAGCACTTGGGAGGCAGAGGCAGGAAGATTGACATGAGTTTGAGACCAACCTGAGACTACATAGTGAATTCCAGGTCAGCCTGTTCTAGAGTGAGACTCTACTCTACCGCAGAAAAACAAAACAAAACAACAACAACAAAAAAACCACAATAACAACAGTACAACAGTAACAACATTAAAGAAGGGGAGATTATACTCAGTGATGATTTTAAAATTTGTTTGAGACAGTATCTCACTCCGGAGCTCTGGCAGGCCTTGGCAGTGAGATCTTCCTGCAGCAGTCTCCAATGCTGGGTTACAGACTTGTGACTACAATTCCAGGTGGGGAGAGTGTTTTTCTATTTAAAATTTCTTTTATTTAATTATTTATTGGTTAGCAGAGAGAATGGGTGTGCAAGGGCCTCTTGCTACTATGAACAAACACCAGCCCACATGCTTTGTGCATCTGGCTTTATGTAGGAACTAGAGAATTGAATCCAGGCTGGTAGGCTTTGCAAGCAATTGTTTTTAACCACTGAGCCATCTTCCCAGCCTTTGAAAAAAAAAATTTTTTTTTTTGAGGTAGGGTCTCACTCTGGTCCAAGCTCCTGGAATTAACTATGTAGTTTCAGGGTGGCCTTGAACTCATGGTGATCCTCCTACCTCTGCCTCCCCCACCCCCAAGTGTTGGGATTAAAGGCAGGCACCACCACGATGGCAGAAAATATTTCATTCATAATTTTGAAGGGGTTATTCGATTGTTTTCCAATTATCCATAGTTATCTGATCTTCCCCTGCCCCCCAGAACTTTAGCCACCAGGGATTCAATTGATTCTTCCCCCCTTGTAGCAGTTACCTTTGTATTAAGGATAAAACACCCAAGGAGAAGCAGCTGGCAGAAGGGAAGGATTTATTTGGGCTTATAGTCCTGAGAGGAAGCTTCACTGTGGTGGGGGAAGTCATGGCGGAGCAGGCAGCTGGGGTATCACATATTATCACAGCAGCTGGGAGCAAGCCACCAGAGTGAGCCAGCTCTGGACACCCAGTGGGCCGGATTAATGCACCCCAAGGTCGGCCCTCATTGACACCCGTCCTCTAGCAAGGCTCCACCTCCCAAAGGCCCCACGAGCTGGGGACTAAGTAGGAGGTTTAATCACAAACATTTGAGGCTATAGGGGACATTTTATATTTAAACTGCCACATCCCTAAATGCAATATGTAATATATAGTTGGTTTTTTTTTTTTTTTTGTTCCTTGCTGAGGCCACCCTGAGACTACATAGTGAATTCCAGGTCAGCCTGAGCTAGAGTGAAACCCTACCTCAAGGAAAAAAAAAAAAAAAAAAAAGAGCTGGGCGTGGTGGCGCATGCCTTTAATCCCGGCATGGGAGGCAGAGGTAGGAGGATCTCTATGAGTTCAAAGCTGCCCTGAGAGCACATAGTGGAGTCCAGGTCAGCCTGAGCTAGAATGAGACCCTACTTTGAAAAAACAAAAAAAACAACATATGTATATATATATATATATATATTCTCTAAATTTTGCTATTGATCCTAGAGACTTTTAAACCTTCAGATATTATATTTTTCAGTAACATAATTTCCATTCTAAAAGCTATTTTCTATTTCTCTGTCCGTATCTCTTCTATCCATGTTCAAGAGTGTCTGCTTTTGCCTCAGGGAAGAAGGTTAAAATTTGGGCTTTGAGCTTGCTCTGCTCATTGTGACAGGAAAATCTCATAGGTGGCATCTGTTGATTGTTTTTCCCCTGACTTTAATAATTTTTTTAGAATACAAATAAAAGTTTATTGTACAAAATTAAGGCCTTCATATTTCATAGTTCACTAAAGCTAACAGAGACTAGATGACTTGAATCATTCCCCAACATTTCACTTTCTCTTCTCCACCACTTTCAGCCACTAACATGACCTGACCAAATGTTACCCAAACAAACACTATAAATAGCAAGGTCTTTTTAAAAATGGCATTCCAAATGTAATTTCTTGGCATAGGTGATTTTCATGGCATGACATGGTGTGATCTTAAACCCTTGCAAAGCATCTCTAGCGGCTCCAGCTTGCCCATCGTTTTCAAATTCAACGAAAGCAATGTCATGCCTCCCAGGTACCAAACGTACTTCCTTGAAACCAGGGAACTGATTAAACAGCATGGACAACATCATCTCATTAGTCTCTTCTGGGAAGTTATTAAGGAATAAAATGAAGTTTGGAGGGTAATCAGGAACCGGAGGGTTTGGTATTGAATTCCCTTGGGTATCAGCCGCATTCGGTGCTCCCTGCCCTGGCTTTTTGTTGGCTTTTTTCTTTTCCTTGTCAGCAAAAGTGCCCCGCGTTTTAGATATTATATCAGAATCTGTCGTTGCACACTGGATTCGCATTGGTTTACCATAAAATGGAAATCCTTGTGACTGTCTCAAAGCATTTACGGAGGAGCCCAGTTCCTTGCCCTCTCATCTTCATGGTCTTCAAAGCCACAATATCTACCGGATGCCCAAACTGAGAAAACAGGGCACACAGGGACCTCTTCAATTCTTCTTTTTTAATCTTGTCATTCATATCATTAATATAAATTGTATGATTTGTTCTGATATCCATGTTCGGGTAAAATTCTTCCAATCACCTGGGGCCCATGCCAGGTCTCCAGGAAGCCAATTTATTTATTTTTATTGCTTTATTTTTCAAGGTAGTGTCTCACTCTAGCTCAGGCTGGCCCAGAATTCACTATGTAGTCTCAGGGTGGCCTCGAACTGCGATCTTCCTACCTCTGCCTCCTGAGTGCTGGGACTAAAGGCGTGTGCCACCACGCCTGGCCCCTGAAAAAAAAATATTTTTTTTTTTTTTTTTGAGGTAGGGTCTCACTCTGGCCCAGCTGACCTGGAATTCACTATGTAGTCTCAGGGTGGCCTCGAACTCACGGCAATCCTACCTCTGCCTCCTGAGTGCTGGGATTAAAGGCGTGCGCCACCACGCCCGGCTTCCCTCAAAAATTTTTTAACTTCCCTGATTTTGGCTATATTGAGCAATTTTAGAATGTACCCTGAACATTTTGGGTCTATGCTGTGAGGCTTTGGGTTCTGTTAAAAGCCTCTGCAGGGAGATATTTTCTTCAGTAGTGTAGTCACTGCTAACATGCATGTACTCCGGTAAGTAGCCTCACTTGTGCTCATGCAAGCCACCCTAATTGAACTCAGTGGGTCTCACACACACACGGAGGAAAAAAAGACATTAAAGTAGAAAAGGGACTAGTTGGGAAGAAGGGGTTCAGTGGAAATAACGTGGGGAGAGCATACAAGAGAAAATGGGAAGGGATTATGGTCACATTACATTGTAAACATATGTGAAAATTGTCGATGAGGGCTGGGGAGATGGCTTAATGGTTAAGACACTTGTCTGCAAAGCCAAAGGACCCAGGTTTGATTCCCCAGGACTTACATAAACCAGATGCACAAGGTGGCGCATGTGTCTAGAGTTCGTTTGCAGCAGCTAGAGGCCATGGCATGCCCATTCTCTCTCCCTCTTTCTAGCTGCTTCTCTTTCTTTCTCTATCTCTCCAAATAAATAAAAAAATTAAAAATAAATAAATAAAAATAAAAATTGTCGATGAAAAAAATTAAAAAAAAAAAGCCAACCGCCAGGCATGGTGGCGCAGCCTTTAATCCCAGCACTTGGGAGGCAGAGGTAAGGAGGATCACCGTGAGTTCGAGGCCACCCTGAGACTCCATAGTGAATTCCAGGTTCAGCCTGAGCTAGAGTGAGCCCCTACCTTGAAAACCCCCCCCCACAAAAAAAAAAAAAAAGTTTTTTTCTTGGTATTCATGACAAATTTAGCAGAACAGCTTGCTCCAGTGTCTTTTTTGTTTGTTTTTGTTTTTGTTTAGGCAATCCTCCTACTTCTGCTGGGATTAAAGGTGTGCCCTGCTCAGTGTAGCTTTTTTGTTGTTGTTGTTGTTTGTTTCAAGATAGGTTGCTCGTCGCTACCTGGAATTCACTATGTAGTCTCAGGGTGGCCTTGAACTCACAGCAATCCTCCTACCTCTGCCTCCCGAGTGCTGGGATTAAAGGCGTGCGCCACCACGCCCGGCTCAGTATAGTTTTTTTTTTTTTTTTAACATACCATACTCATATTAGGTATATTAGAATTGATCCTGTGTTTCTGGTTTCCCTGGTTATTTAATGAGCCTTGCAGCTTTAACTGGAGCTCAAGTGCTGCAAGATGTGCACATGTTTTGAGTGTCCTGTTAGTCCCTTTGAGTGTGTCTGGCACAGGACAACCAGCAATAAACAAGTTTGCCAAGGTCTCTGCTACACTCCAGCAAGAGCCCCTGGCAACCTCAAACAGAGTCCCAGTAGTTGAGCACCCTGTAAAGCAGCGGCAGGGAGCTAGCTCGGTGCAGTAATCGTTTATTGGGAAGAAGCAGCCTGACTCCCCGTCATCTGCTTGGCTATGTAGCTTGGATTTTCCTTTGTACCTATTCCTTTCTGTTTGGCTTTATCTTCAGCCATCTAGAGCTTCTCCTGGCCAAGGATCTTCTCGGGCCCCAATGCCCACTGTACTATATAGTCTTCTATGAGGCCGACTGCTTCCTGCTATGTAACTGCCAGCATGCGTGTTAGATACCTGCTGTAGTGTAATCTTCCTTAGCCTACTACCACTGTGGTAGCAGGTTTTAGGTGGTGTCATAGTGCCTTTTGATTTATTTAAGTATTTAAATTCCATCTTCCTTGGATCCATATGATCTCTCAAATAAACTAAGATTTCTGTTAAAGTTTGATGTCAGAGTCTCTTATAGAATATACTTAATAGGGGTGGAGAGATGGCTTAGCGGTTAAGGTGTTTGCCTGCAAAGCCAAAGGATCCACGTTCAATTCTCCAGGATCCACATAAGCCAGATGCACAAGGTGGCATGTGCATCTGGAGTTCGTTAGCAGTGACTGAAGGCCCTGGTGCGCCCATTCTCTCCCTCTTTCTCTCTGCCTCTTTTGCTCTCTCAAATAAATAATTTTTAAAAAGAATATACTTAATAAAGTGCTATGTGTGAAACTTAAAACAAACAAACAAACAAAAAGAAACACAATAGGGCTGGAGAGATGGCTTAGTGGTTAAGGCGCTTGCCTGTGAAGCCAAAGGATCCCGGTTCAATTCTCCAGGACCCACGTAAGCCAGATGGATGCACGTGGGGGCGCATGTGTCTGGAGTTCGTTTGCAGTGGGTGGAGGCCTTGATGCACCCATTCTCTCTGTGTCTGTCTCTCTTCTCCCTATCTCTGTCTCTCTCTACTTGCAAATGAATAGATAAGATAAAAATTTTTTAAATGTTAAAAAAAAAAAGAAACACAGTAGCTGGGCATGTTGGCACATGCCTTTAATCCCAGCACTTGGGAGGCAGAAGCAGGAAGATTGACATGAGTTTGAGACCAAACTGAGACTACATAGTGAATTCCAGGTCAGCCTGTGCTAGAGTGAGACCCTACCTCAAAAAACCAAAAAAGCAAAAAAAAAAAAAAAAAAAAAAAAAAAACAATAACAACAGTACAACAGTAACAACATTAAAAAAGGGGAGATTATACTCAGTGATGATTTTAAAACTTGTTTGAGACAGTATCTCACTTCAGAGCTCTGGCAGGCCTTGGCAGTGCGATCTTCCTGCAGCAGTCTCCAATGCTGGGTTACAGACTTGTGACTACAATTCCAGGTGGGGAGAGTGTTTTTCTATTTAAAAATTTCTTTTATTTAATTATTTATTGGTTAGCAGAGAGAATGGGTGTGCAAGGGCCTCTTGCTACTATGAACAAACACCAGCCCACATGCTTTGTGCATCTAGCTTTATGTAGGAACTAGAGAATCGAATCCAGGCTTTGCAAGCAAGTGTTTTTAACCACTGAGCAATCTTCCCAGCCTTTGAAAAAAAAAAATTTTTTTTTGAGGTAGGGTCTCACTCTGGTCCAAGCTGACCTGGAATTAACTATGTAGTTTCAGGGTGGCCTCGAACTCATGGTGATCCTCCTACCTCTGCCTCCCCCACCCCCAAGTGTTGGGATTAAAGGCAGGCACCATCACGATGGCAGAAAAAATTTCATTCATAATTTTGAAGGGGTTATTTGATTGTTTTCCAATTATCCATAGTTATCTGATCTTCCCCCCCCGCAGCACTTTAGCCACCAGGGATTCAATTGATTCTTCCCCCCTCATAGCAGTTACCTTTGTATTAGGGATAAAACACCCAAGCAGAAGCAGCTGGCAGAAGGAAAGGATTTATTTGGGCTTATAGTCCTGAGAGGAAGCTTCATTGTGCTGGGGGAAGTCATGGCAGAGCAGGCAGCTGGGGTATCACATATTGTCACAGCAGCTGGGAGCAAGCCACCAGAGTGAGCCAGCTCTGGACACCCAGTGGGCCGGATTAATGCGCCCCAAGGTCGGCCCTCATTGACACCCCTCCTCCAGCAAGGCTCCACCTCCCAAAGGCCCCACGAGCTGGGGACTAAGTAGGAGGTTTAATCACAAACATTTGAGGCTATAGGGGACATTTTATATTTAAACTGCCACATCCCTAAATGCAATATGTAATATATAGTTGGTTGGTTTTTTTTTTTTTTTTTTGTTCCTTGCTGAGGCCACCCTGAGACTACATAGTGAATTCCAGGTCAGCCTGAGCTAGAGTGAAACCCTACCTCAAGGAAAAAAAAAAAAAAAAAAAAGAGCTGGGCGTGGTGGCGCATGCCTTTAATCCCGGCATGGGAGGCAAAGGTAGGAGGATCTCTATGAGTTCAAAGCTGCCCTGAGAGCACATAGTGGAGTCCAGGTCAGCCTGAGCTAGAATGAGACCCTACTTTGAAAAAACAAAAAAAACAACATATATATATATATATATATATATATATATATATATTCTCTAAATTTTGCTATTGATCCTAGAGACTTTTAAACCTTCAGATATTGTATTTTTCAGTAACATAATTTCCATTCTAAAAGCTATTTTCTATTTCTCTGTCAGTATCTCTTCTATCCATGTTCAAGAGTGTCTGCTTTTGCCTCAGGGAAGAAGGTTAAAATCTGGGCTTTGAGCTTGCCCTGCTCATTGTGACAGGAAAATCTCAGAGGCGGCATCTGTTGATTGTTTTTCCCCTGACTTCAAGTTATTTTTTTAGAATACAAATAAAAGTTTATTGTACAAAATTAAGGCCTTCATATTTCATAGTTCACTAAAGCTAACAGAGACTAGATGACTTGAATCATTCCCCAACATTTCACTTTCTCTTCTCCACCACTTTCAGCCACTAACATGACCCGACCAAATGTTACCCAAACAAACACTATAAATAGCAAGGTCTTTTTAAAAATGGCATTCCAAATGTTATTTCTTGGCATAGGTGATTTTCATGGCATGACATGGTGTGATCTTAAACCTTTGCAAAGCATCTCTAGCGGCTCCAGCTTGCCCATCGTTTTCAAATTCAACAAAAGCAATGTCATGCCTCCTAGGTACCAAACGTACTTCCTTGAAACCAGGGAACTGATTAAACAGCATGGACAACATCATCTCATTAGTCTCTTCTGGTAAGTTATTAAGGAATAAAATGAAGTTTGGAGGGTAATCAGGAACCAGAGGGTTTGGTGTTGAATTCCCTTGGGTATCAGCCGCATTCGGTGCTCCCTGCCCCGGCTTTTTGTTGGCTTTTTTCTTTTCCTTGTCAGCAAAAGTGCCCCGCATTTTAGATATTATATCAGAATCTGTCGTTGCACACTGGATTCGCATTGGTTTACCATAAAATGGAAATCCTTGTGACTGTCTCAAAGCATTTACGGAGGAGCCCAGTTCCTTGCCCTTTCATCTTCATGGTCTTCAAAGCCACAATATCTACCGGATGCCCAAACTGAGAAAACAGGGTATACAGGGACCTCTTCAATTCTTCTTTTTTAATCTTGTCATTCATATCATTAATATAAATTGTATGATTTGGTCTGATATCCACGTTCGGGTAAAGTTCTTCCAATCACCTGAGGCCCGCGCCGGGTCTCCAGGAAGCCAATTTATTTATTTTTGTTTTTTTTTTTATTTTTTGAGGTAAGTCCCACTCTAGCTCAGGCTGACCCAGAATTCACTACGTAGTCTCAGGGTGGCCTCGAACTGCGATCTTCCTACCTCTGCCTCCTGAGTGCTGGGACTAAAGGTGTGCGTGTGCCACCACGCCTGGCCCCTGAAAAATTTTTTAACTTCCCTGATTTTGGCTATATTGAGCAATTTTAGAATGCACCCTGAACATTTTGGGTCTATGCTGTGAGGCTTTGGGTTCTGTTAAAAGCCTCTGCAGGGAGATATTTTCTTCAGTAGTGTAGTCACTGCTAACCTGCATGTACTCCGGTAAGTAGCCCCACTTGTGCTCATGCAAGCCACCCTAATTGAACTCAGTGGGTCTCACACACACACACAGAGGAAAAAAAGACATTAAAGTAGAAAAGGGAGTAGTTGGGAAGAAGGGGTTCAGTGGAAATAACGTGGGGAGAGCATACAAGAGAAGAAAATGGGAAGGGATTATGGTCACATTACATTGTGAACATATGTGAAAATTGTCAATGAGGGCTGGGGAGATGGCTTAATGGTTAAGGCACTTGTCTGCAAAGCCAAAGGACCCAGGTTTGATTCCCCAGGACCTCCATAAACCAGATGCACAAGGTGGCACATGTGTCTAGAGTTCGTTTGCAGCAGCTAGAGGCCATGGCATGCCCATTCTCTCTCCCTCTTCTAGCTGCTTCTCTTTCTTTCTCTCTCTATCTCTCCAAATAAATAAAAAAATTAAAAATAAATAAATAAAAATAAAAATTGTCGACGAAAAAAATTAAAAAAACAAAACAAACCCTGAAGCTGGGCATGGTGGCACACGTCTTTAATCCCAGCACTCGGGAGGCAGAGGTAAGAGGATCGCTGTGAGTTCGAGGCCACCCTGAGACTCCACAGTGAATTCCAGGTCAGCCTGGGCTAGAGTGAGACCCTCTCAACACACCTTCCTGATACACAGTTCCTTCTCAAAGGGCTTCTGCAGCCCTTCCAGATTTGTCGCCGTTTTGCACCTGCTTCCAAAGGGCTGCTGCTCCTGAGTCAACTGCCAAAGTCACACTGGCTCTGTCTGACCCCAGGACTAACTGGGACTGGATTTTCTCAGGTTGCCTAGGTCATACATCAATCGCTCTTTCATCTGTTTTGCTTTCTTTCTTTTTTTAAAAAATATTTTATTCATTTATTTGTGAGAGAAAGAGAGAGAGAGAGAGAGAGGAAGAGGTAGATAGAAAGAGAAAATGCGCACACCAGGGCCTCCAGCCACTGCAAACTCTAGATGCATGCGCCCCTTGTGCATCTGGCTTATGTGGGTCCTGGGGAAGCGAACCAGGGTCCTTAGGCTTTGGAGGCTTATGCCTTAACCACTCAGCCATTTCCCCAGCCCTCATCTGTTTTTCTACATGTATCTCTTCGTCTACCTGGCTTCCTCAAGCTATAGTGGCAGTTGCATACTTCATTTCCATTGACTATGCCAAGCTCAGGTATCTCTTCCTCCTGTGGAGACCTATCGGCTGTGAATATGCTGCTAGTACAAGCGCAGGCCAAGCGTTCAGTCCTGCAGGCTTTGAATCCCGGCTCCTCACTTCCCAGCTGTGGGGCCCTGTGGAAGCCGCCGAACCGCCCCAAGTTCAGCAGTGAGTTCTGTTCCTGGAAGTTCGCTCTGCACCGCCTTGATTCAAACATTAGGTTAAGGTACAGCGTCTGGAACAGTGGCCTCATTGTCACTGTCATCGTCGCTTCCTTTTGCTTTTGTTTTTCCTTTGGTTGCCCAACGACATTGGGAAGGTCAACCTAAAGGTTGTCTTTGATGAGGTGTTGTAATGAGAGAATGACCTCGTGACTCATGTCTAAGAATCAGAAATAATAACGCATTGGATCCCTCCACAACTTCTTTCACCGACATCCCAGTTAGGGACTTTCACATAAGATGGGCACATTCAGGGTAATATGGCTGCAGATCTAGTTAGAGACTTTAAAGGGGAGACATCAATGAGAGATGGAGAAATCAAAGATCTCTTGCTTTTGTACTTAAACATTGGAGGGTGGGGGTGGCGATTTGTAAGATCTACCCACAATCTCCCCCAAGCCACCCGAGACCAATGTATGTAGAGGGAAGACCTCTTTTCCTTTTTGTCATTAACTATTTCATAGACTGGGTGATATTTTTTCCCCCAGGATTTTGTTAAAAGCCATTCTTTTATCCTTCTTATTTTGAGGACATACTATACATTCTCTAACCAAAATACTGGAAGAAAACAATAGAGAATTAAAGAGAAGTGGGTGCTGAGGTAGTTGAACTACAAATATCCACAAGAAAATTGGTGGGTGTTTGCTATAGGTATTTAATGGGATATATATATATATATATATGTATGTATGTGATATATATATGCTGACTTGTACCCAACAATGAGCAACTACACAGTTTTCTCAAGAATACACGAGCCAGCTGTGGAGGCACATGCCTGTAATGTAAGTCCAGCACTCCAAAGGCGAGGCAAGAGGATTGAAAGTTTGAGGCCAGTCTGGAATTGGCTACATAGTAAGTGCGACCTTGTCTTTAAAATAAGAAGGTGGGCATGGTGGCACACACCTTTAATCCCAGCACTTGGGAGGCAGAGGTAGGAGGATTGTGAGACCCTACCTTGAAAAACAAAAAAAAAATTAATAAATAAAAGATAAAAACAAAATAAAATGAATACATGAAACTTTTAAAATAAAAACTGACCGTGCTCTAATTAACCAAGCAAGTCTGAGTAAGTTCTCTGATCACAGTGCAATTAAGCTAGAAATCAGCAGCAAAAGATATTTTTTAAATCTCATACATACTTAAACATTTTTCCATTATAATTAGATTAAAGAAAAAAATCATAGTACAGGCTGGAGAGATGGCTTAGCAGTTAAGGCACTTGCCTGCAAAGCCAAAGGACCCAGGTTCAATTCCCCAGTACCCACATAAAGCCAGATGCACAAGGTGGCGCATAAGTCTGGAATTTGTTTGCAGTGGCTAGAGGCCCTGGTGTGCTCATTCTCTCTATCTGTCCCTCTATCTCATCTTAAATAAATAAATAAAATAAAGTTATTTTTTTAAAAGAAAAATGGAGAGTGAGAACTGGTGAGGGAAGCATTCAACTTTAACAAGAAAAAGAACAGTGGTAGCTGGGTGTGGTGGCACACGCCTTTAATCCCAGCACTCGGGAGGCAGAGGTAGGAGGATTGTCAAGAGTTCGAGGCCACCCTGAGACTCAATAGTGAATTCCAGGTCAGCCTGGACCAGAGACAGACCCTACCTCGAAAAACCAAAAAAAAAAAAAAAAAAAAAAAAAAAGTGGAAAATATGCAAACACACCAGCTGCGTCCTTACCGTGCATTTACGCAAGAAACCACACCAACAGAACCATGCCGCGCTGCTGGGAGGTTGCTGGCGCTCACAGAGCGCGATCTCCTTACCTGCCAATCTCACTCAGCTCAGTGTAAGCGGAATCAAAATTTTCCTTCCAAGAAATGGTGGCACCATCAGCAGCTGCATCTTTGGGAGAAGAAGAATCTATGATGACACGGTGGATGTCACATGAGAAGAAAGCGAAGGTTCCCAGCTGAGCTTCTGTACAACCCCAAAGCAATTCTCCTAAGTATGGAGGCCCCCCAAGTGGGAAAAGGCCATTACTCTCTGGCCTGTAACCTTAAAACTATCCAAGGGGAAACTGACAGATTCTCACACCCTCTTTCTCCTTAAACAAAGGGAAACATGGGATGATCAGAAATGTAGCTTCCGGCTGGGGGTAGAGGTGCTTGGGAGGAAGAGGTAGAAGGATTATCATGAGTTTGAGGCCAGCCTGGGGCTACAGAGTGAGTTCTAGGTCAGCCTGGGTTAGAGTGAGACCCTACCTCAAAACAAACAAACAAACAAACAAACAAACAACAACAAAAAGAAATGTAGCTTCTGGATGTTTTAAAGACAGAAGTTTGGGGGCTGGAGGGATGGCTTAGTGGTTAAAGCAATATATGCCTGCAAAGCCAAAGGACCCCCGTTCGATTCCCCAGGAACCACAAAAGCCAGATGCACAAGGGGATGCATGCATCTGGAGTTCGTCTGCAGTGGCTGGAGGCCCTGGCATGCCCATTTTCTTTCTCTCTTTCTCTCTCTCTGAATCTCTTTCTCTCTCTCTCTGTCAAATAAATAAATAAAATAAATTAAAAAAAATAGAAATTTGGGAGCTGGAGAGATAGCTTAGCAGTCAAGGTGCTAGCCTAAGGACCCAGGTTCAATTCCCCAGTACCCATGTAAGCTAGATGCACAACGTGGTGCATGCATCTGGAGTTCGTTTGCAGTGGCTAGAGGCCCCAGCGTGCCCATTCTCTCTCTATCTGCCTCTCTCTTTCTCAGATAAATAAATAAATATAAAAATAGAAATTTGGCAGGAAACATGAAAAGGGGGAACGAACAGCAATTTGAAGTCTAGAAAAGCCAGTGAGAACCAGGGCCACACAGGGAGGATGCGCAGAGAGGACAGGGGACAAGTTGCAGGGCCAAGGAAGGAGAAAAGGAGAGGTGTGTGTGTGTGTGTGTGTGTGTGTGTGTGTGTGTGTGCGCACGCGCTCAAGGCATTTTATGCACTTGCCTGACCCCACCACCGTCAGGCGTGCATGTGCTTATCCTGTATGTGGAATGAATAAAGTTCACGCACAGTAGATTCTTGGGCAGTTTTACCTTGCATGATGTGTTAACTCCCCGATAATGACCTTCACACACATAAACGTACGTGCCAATATATATTCGTGTTGTTTGCTGCGTACGAAGTCTCAAAAGTAGCCAAACAAGATCAGTGGTCGCCCCTAGGCTGGACTTGGTTGGTGGCTTGGGAAGAAAGGAGCCATGCCAGCTCTTCTGACCCCTGACACTGATCACCTTAGCCCATCCAGAGCATGACCTGGTAGCCTACCCACATTGAATTCTCTGAGCACACAGAGACCCAGGGCCAAGGTTCCCCAGTGAGTCAGTCACAGGCCTGTAGGAATAAGTCAGAGTCACTGGGAGGGAGCTGACTGGGCAGGGTGGAGGTGGTATGGAGGACTGGGGCCGTATTTAGACTCAGGCCCTCTGGGACTCACTTCCTTAACCCACAGACACACAGGTCTGCTGCTTTTCAAGTACAGTGGTACCATCTCAGGACTCCAGCACCCATAGACCACTTTCATGCACTGCCCAAAATGTTACTATGTGGAGATTTCTTCAGGTCAGCAAGTTTCCTCTTTGAAAATGTTTATGGGTCAGGCATGGTGGCACACACCTTTAATCCCAGCACTTGGGAGACAGAGGTAGGAGGGTCACTGTGAGTTCGAGGCCACCCTGAGACTACATAGTGAATTGCAGGTTAGCCTGGGCTAGAGCGAGACTGTACTTTGAAAAACTAAAAAAAAAAAGTTTATTGGACCAAGGTGGGTTGGTGAGATGGGTAAAATAAGAACCACAAAGCTGGGCATGGTGGTACATGCCTTTAATCCCAGCATTCGGGAGGCAGAGGTAGGAGGATTGCAGTGAGTTCAAGCCCACTTTGAGACTATATAGTGAAATCCTGGTCAGCCTGACCCTACCTCCTAAAACAAACAAACTAAAAAAGAACCACATTTGTAAAATACTCACTTGTTAGTTAATTAAATGTATATCTTGTCAACTTCTTGACAAAATACATAACATAGATCCATGTTGAAACACATTCTGGTAGTATAAGGCAGCTCTCAAAGCTTCATTTGAAAATGAAACCCTTCATCCCAGTTGCTTTTCTCTCCACTTTGAGTTAGTGAGTACAGCTGTCTCTGATGCTGTGGGGAACTGTGTGTCTGGCAGAGGTGCCCAGGGGAGAATAGACTTTGTATTCTTTTTCAAAAATTATTGTATTTATTTATTTATTTATTTATTTATGGGAGTGGCAGAGAGAGAGAGAGAAAGAGAGGAAGAGGCAGATAGAATGGGCACGCCAGGGCCTCCAGCCACTGCAAATGAACTCCAGATGCATGCGTCCCCTTGTGCATCTGGCTTACGTAGGTCCTAGGGAATCAAACCAGGGTCCCTAGGCTTTGCAGGCAAATGCCTTAACCGCTAAGCCATCTCTTCAGCCCAGGATTTGTATTCTTAAAGGAGTCTTAGAAGAGGGTCAGAGAGTGCTCATATGATGCATGACCTCTGCCTGTGACTCTCAATTCTAGAAGGCATTCCCTTGGGGGACCCGAAAGGCTCAGGATCAGCAGGGGAGGCTCACCTAACCTTTGGTGCCAGACACTTGGAGTTTCCCCTCATGGAAAAACTCTACCTGGCCTCTAAAAGGTGGCTGGACTGAACCTGCCAAGCAGCTCCAGGGCACCTCCCCATGGGGGCCTGTGATGCCAGGACTTTGTGGCAGTGGCCCAGTGCCTTGCCTCTCTGCCTGGGGTCCTGGGCTGGCTGGGACTCACCGTACTCTGGAAGCCGCACGAATTCCGAGGGTTCACTGGGAAGGCTGATTCCCCAGGGGTTGCTGGCGCTGACTCTGAACTGATACGGACACCCGGGACTAAGGTCTTCGATAACGAGGTAAGTGTCCAAGGTCGAAGCTACGGACTGCTGCCAGACCTGGGAACCTAGTGCACAGTGTCCAGGGAGAGGGAGAGAGACAAAGCCAAAAGCGACATTGTTTCAAAGACCTTCAGCAAACAAAGAAAGGACAATGGACACAGTCAGTTAGGACAGTGTGGTCTCTGTGTCAGGCTCTGAGAGCCTGTGGGCCAATGATGTCGGATTTGGGTCCAGTTTCCTAAATGACACACGGCTTGATGCTGTTCAAGAAATTGCTCTATGGATTCTGTTTTCTCTCAAAATGTGCAAATGTGAGAGCTAAAATTGACTTTACATGGGAATATATGGCAAGGCAATTAGGATGAAAGAAAATATAATATCAGTAATAAAATGTGAGAAAATGTGCCTCTGGAAATCAAAACAAAAAGGAAATTAAGCCGGGCGTGGTGGCGCACGCCTTTAATCCCAGCACTCGGGAGGCAGAGGTAGGAGGATCGCCATGAGTTCAAGACCACCCTGAGATGACAGAGTTAATTCCAGGTCAGCCTGGACCAGAGTGAGACCCTACCTCGAAAAACCAAAAAGAAAAAAAAAAAAAAAAGGAAATGAAGAGCCGGGCATGGTGGCGCACTCCTTTAATCCCGGCTCTCGGGAGGCAGAGACAGAAGGATTGCCATGAGTTTGAGGCCACCCTGGTACTACATAGTGAATTCCAGGTTAGCCTGGGCTAGAGTGAAATCTTACCTCGAAAAACCAAAAAAAAAAAAAAAAAAAAAGGGGGGGGGAATTGACATGTATTAAGCATTATATGTACATGTAAAAATACTACAGAACATGTCATAATTCTCTCCTTTATTTTTTTTAAATTTTTGTTTGTTTATTTATTTATTTGTGAGCGACAGAGAGGAGGAGGCAGAGAGAGAGAGAGAGAGAGAGAGAATGGGCACGCCAGAGCTTCCAGCCTCTATAAACAAACTCCAGATGCGTGCACCCCCTTGTGCATCTGGCTAATGTGGGTCCTGGGGAACTGAGCCTCGAACCTGGGTCCTTAGGCTTCACAGGCAAGCGCTTAACCGCTAAGCCATCTCTCCAGCCCTAATTCTCTCCTTTAACTATAAGTGAAACCCAAAAAAGTAGTTCACCAGATGAAGTGGGCCATTGAAAATACTAAATGACTTGCCCAAGCTCTCCTGGCCGAGAGAGCCTGGGCTCTGTGATGAGCTGTGCACACTGCACTTGGTGCGGGAACTCTGCGCAGTGGGTTCTGCAGCTGAGCAACCACACTTCTGTGCTGACCAGGGAGCTCCAACTGCAAACAGCTTAAGAAAGGCGCTGAAATGAGTCGTCTTATAACTGCTCAGGCGCTGTTTAACAATGAGAAGAAAGGAAAACTAAATGATCAGAGTAATGGAAAGTAAATGATTTTGGCGGAGGGTGAGCAAGCAGTTGACTTCCATTCAATCGTGTAGCTCCTAAGTGCTTCGGAGCTGCGCGGTCAGCAATCAGAACTTCCTGAAGCTGGGGCTGGAGAGATGGCTTAGCGGTTAAGCGCTTGCCTGTGAAGCCTAAGGACCCCGGTTCAAGGCTCGATTCCCCAGGACCCACGTTAGCCAGATGCACAAGGGGGTGCACGTGTCTGGAGTTCGTTTGAAGTGGCTGGAGGCCCTGGCGCGCCCATTCTGTCTCTTTCTCTCTCTGTGTCACTCTCAAATAAATAAATAAAAATGAACAAACAAACAAAAAAAGAACTACCTGAAGCTGGCTGGCTAACGGCAGGCTCCGCTGCTTGTAATATTCCAGCCCTGCAAAGCCCAAGGACCCAGATTTGATTCCCCAGTACCCACATAAAGCCAGATGCACAAGGTGGTACTTGTGTCTGCAGTTCGTTTGCAGTGGCTGGAGGACCTGGCACACTCTCTAATAAATAAATATATATATATACACTCTATAAATTCAATCTGGAGATGAGAGGAGTGGAGTTCTGATCATACTACCATAGTCAAGCTCTGGGGGAAAGTTCACAGGTCAGCAAATTAGAGGGTTGGGTCTAGTCCAGCTGTCTTACTCCTTGTGATCTTGTGTTTCTCAGCTCTCTTGGCCTTAGCCTTCTCATCTGTAAAATGGGTCCCACTGTCCCTGCCTAGATGATTGAGCAGGTTAATCAGGGGAATGTAATGCAGGCACTTAGAGAGCCCCCTCACTGGGTCTAGAAGGTACCAGGGAGATTTTTAAGCATCAGTGAAAACAGCTGCCAGACATTTGTGATCAGCAGGCAGCTAGTTGCAGCCTGGACCCTGAGGTCTCTGTGCTTCTTGTGACACAAGTCACCAGACACGAAAACCTCCTGAGAGGAAGTGAGGCCAGAAGAGCAAGGCAGCCCACCTTCCTCACGGTACTCCACCGTGTAACCGGAAATGGTGCAGTTCCCAGTGCTGGCGGGGGGCAGCCAGCGCAGGATGACGGAGGTGCAGCTCCTCTCCTGCGCGATGGGGCGGTTGGGGGCTGCCGGAACACCTGCAGAGACAGCGGGCGTCAGGGAAATGGTACCTAACCTGTGTCAAAGTAGCCCATGGCCCTGTCCACACAGCACACCTTCCTGTAGGCCCAAAGGAGTCCCAGGAGATGCGCCTTGCTCTCTGACATTCTTCCTTGACTAAACACTGCGCACTGCGGATGATGCTTGATCGGGCGCTGAGCAGGAGGCAGACGACCCATTCTCTTCCTATTGCCTAGGATTCTGTTCTGGGATTTCACAAGAGAGCCTTTCTTCCCCAGGTGTCCTGGTCATATACACTTCACAAAATGACCAACACAGGGGCTGGAGAAATGAATGGCTCGGTGGTTAAAGGCACTTGCTTGCAAAGCCTGAAGGCCCTGGGATCAACTTCCCAGTATCTACATAAAGCCAGATGCACAAAGTGGTGCATGAATCTGGAGTTTGTTTGTAGTGGCAGGAGGCCCTGGTGCACCCATAGCTCACTAACTCTCTTTTGCTCTCTGTCTGCCTCTTTTTTTTTTTTTTTTTTTTTTTTTTTTTTGGTTTTTCGAGATAGGGCCTCACTCTGGTCCAGGCTGACCTGGAATTAAGTCTGTCATCTCAGGGTGGCCTTGAACTCATGGCGATCCTCCTACTTCTGCCTCCCGAGTGCTGGGATTAAAGGTGTGCGCCACCACGCCTGGCTTGTCTGCCTCTTTGTCTCTCTCTAATAAATAAATAAAACTATTTAAAAAATTACCAATGCAGGAAGAATAGCTATGGACAGGACAGTAGGGAGGGAGGAACGGGGGCTTAGGTTTAATGGGTGTAGACTGGGTTACAGCTTGGGAAGATGAAAGTTCCATGTCTGGATGTGGGGATGGTGGCACACCATGTGAATGTCCTTCATGCCACTGAAACATGCTGAAAAGTGGTTCAGATTGTGCTTAATAGCTGGGCATGGTGGCGCACGCCTTTAATCCCAGCACTCGGGAGGTAGAGGTAGAAGGATCGCCGTGAGTTTGAGGGCACCCTGAGACTACATAGTGAAGTCCAGGTCAGCCTGGGCTAGAGTGAGACCGTACCTTTAAAAAACAAAACAAAAAACAAAACAAACAAACAAAAAAGATTGTACTTAAAATGCTGAGAGAGAGAGAGAGAGAGAGAGAGAGGGCGCATACCTTGCACCTTAACCGTAGCTGACGTGGATGCAGTTCCATGGTCATTTGTCGCTATGCAGGTATAAATCCCGCTGTCCTGGGGCATCAGGTTGCAGATCTTCAGGGTGATTTCCCCAGAATCACTAGGGACACCGAAAAAGATGTCCTTCAGACTCCAGTAAGCAGACAGTTGACGGATGGGTGAAATGCCATCGGATTGGCACATGGTGCGCTCAGCCTAGAGAGCATGCCTCCAACTGACCTACCTCCACACCCCAGACAATGCATACCCCTAAATCCCCATTTCCTTACGTAGGACAAACATTTCTACCTGTGCCCACCTCCCAACTTTGTGTAAATAAGGGAGCATAGGAATGGAATGAAATATGAATTAGAACATGGTTTGAAATATGCGAAGTCTTACACGTCTCCTTGTCTGCTATATAATTATCATCATATGGTAATGTTTAGTAACCTTGCACTGAAGGTATTTTCAATCTCATGAGTTGATAATGAATGGTAAAACAGAGAGCTTAAATAATGAAAACGTACAACTATTTCCAGTCTTCAACAGCATGTATGTGGAATTTGTTTGCAGTGGCTAAAGGCTCTGGCTCACCCATTCTTTCTCTCTCATCTGCCTCTTTCTCTCTCTCTCTCAAATAAATAAATAAATAAAATATTTTAAAAAAAGAAAGCGGGAAAAAGATATGAAGTCATTTTAATTTTTTTTTTTTAAAAAGAAAGGGTTGGGCTGGGGAAATGGCTTAGCGGTTAAGGTGTTTGCCTGCAAAGCCTAGGGACCCTGGTTCGATTCCTCAGGACCCACATAAGCCAGATGCACAAGGGGGCACATGCGTCTGAAGTTTGTTTGCAGCAGCTAGAAGCCCTGGTGTGCCCATTCTCTCTTTCTATCTACCTCTTCCTCTCTCTCTCAAATAAATAAATAAAATATTTTTTAAAAAAGGGTAAATTCTTGCCGGATGTGGTGTGGTGTGGTGGCGCACGCCTTTAATCCCAGCACTCTTGAGGCAGAGGTAGGAGGATCACTGTGAGTTAGAGACCACCCTGAGGCTACATAGTGAATTTCCAGGTCAGCCTGGGCTACAGTGAGACCCGTACCTTGGAAAGAAAAAGAAAGGGCAAATTTTTGCACCTTAATGGTAACTTTCTCACTTGCCCCAGAGAGGAATTACTCTGAGAGGGTCAAATTGGCAACCAAGTCATCTCCACTCTCCCCAGATTCTAGGATCGTCATGGTCCCAGCCAAGTACTAATTGTCAATCTGACTTGCTCAGGTCCATGAGGTTTTATGTCCTGGTTGCGAGTCTCTGATAGGAATACCAAGAAATGATGGTCTTTTGCGTGCGCGTGCACACACACATACACACACACACACCGTGAAATCTGTGTGATTCTAAGTGTTTCTCTCATAATTTTTTTTTTTTTTTTTTGTATTTTCGAGGTAGGGTCTCACTCTAGCTCAGGCTGATCTGGAATGCACTATGTAGTCTCAGGGTGGCCTCGAACCCACAGCCATCCTCCTACCTCTGCCTCCTGAGTGCTGGGATTAAAGGCGTGCGCCACCACGCCTGGTTTCACAAGTTAATTCTTAAGTTGTCAGGGCTTGCTCCTGCTTTTCCACCATAACCAGCAATGCCCAATGATGTGTGTGAGGATGAGTGGCAGTGGTGGCTCATTGCTAATTGCCCCAGTACTCAGGAGGGGAGGTAGGAGGACTACTATGTGTTTGAGGCCAGCCTGAGATACATAGTGAGTTCCAGGTCAGTCTGAACTGGATGAGACCTGCCTCAAAAAAACACAACAAAACAAGTTAGAATGGCTGAGAGGCAGTCACAACCAGATTTTGCTAAACAGTCTTTTTGTATAGAAGCATGCTTACATGCTTGATCTCCTATTGTGCATTTTGGAATGTGTCCCTTTTTTTCCTTCTCACCAATATAATTATCACGTAAGGAACAAATTATATCATTCTTGGCTGGGCGTGGTGGCACAGGCCTTTAATCCCAGCACTTGGGAGGCAGAGGTGGGAGGATTGTCATGAGTTCGAGGCCACCCTGAGACTACATAGTGAATTCCAGGTCAGCCTGGGCTAGAGTGAGACCCTACCTCGAAAAACAAAAAAAAAAAAAAAAAAAAAAAAAAAATTACATCACTCTTTTAAAGCACCCTGACTGGCACCAAGGATGTGTAAGGCAGGGACTGTAGAAGGACTTTAAATGTGTGATGCAGGCTTGACCTGTGATATAAAAGTTAATGCTTGTTTATTTATCTTTTTTTTTTTTTATTTTAGAGAGAGAGGGAGAGAGAAAGAGAAAGACACACCAAGAGAATTGGAATGCCAGGGCCTCAGCCACTGCAATCAAACTCTGGATGCTTGTGCGTCCGGGTGGGCATGTGTGACCTTGCACTTGCTTCACCTTTATGAGTCTGGTTTACATGGCATCTGGAGAGTAGAGCATGGGTCCTTAGGCTTCACAGGTAAGTGCCTTAACTTCTAAGCCATCTCTCCAGCCCCTGCTCATTTATTTTTATTTTAAATATTTTATTTATTCAAGAGAGAGAGAGACAGATAGAGAGAGCGAATGGGTGTGCCAGGGCCTTTAGCCACTGCAAATGAGCTCCAGATGTATGTGTCACCTTATGTATCTGGCTTACATGCGTGCTGGGGACTCGAACCTGGGTCCTCAAGCTTTGCAAGCAAGTGTCTTGACTGATAAGCCATCTCTCCAGCCCTATTTGTTTTTTAAGTTCTCTCTCTTTTTTTTGAGGTAGGGTTTAGCTCAGGCTGACCTGGAATTCACTATATAGTCTCAGACTTAAACTCATGGTGATCTTTCTACCTCTGCCTCCCGAGTGCTGAGATTAAAGGTATGCACCACCATGCCTGGAAAGTATCATAGGTCTAGCACACAATGTTTGGAGGTGGATCCTGTTGGCCCCAGCTGTGTCTGCCTGCTGCAGGGCAGCATAGGTGATGCATGCTGGCACTTGCCAGAGGCTCATCCTGAGAGGGCAGCTACACAGTGGGCAGCTGAGGCCATGCTGATACTTGGGTGCCAAGTACTCTAGCATGTGCGGCTGAACCACTCAGCACCTCTCCTACTTAGGACCAAGTGTCTGATCTGGAAGAAGCCCCGGGGCAGCTCCTCTCTGGGAGAGACTGGTAGCCTGAGCAAAGGCCGCACCTGCCTCTGGTACTGTGGGGGATGCTGGGTGGGCGATACACTTACCAGGAGGAGACACTGTATGTGGCTGAGCTGTTGTCAGTGTCAAGGATGTTCTGGTCTGGACCCTTCCAGGTGATGGTGGGCTTTGGTCGCCCACAGACTTTGCATTGCAGAACCACTGTGTCGCCAAGCAAACAGGTCACGTCCACTAAGGGCACAAGGAATTCTGGGGCCACTGTGATCAAACCAACACACATTCACATCATTCACACCAAACTTAAAGCAGCCATTTTAATATAGCATTCTCATCCCCACCTGGGTTACAAGGTGACTTAAATAACCTTTGGCCTAATATTGCCACATCATCTCTGTCCCTTTATTTGAAAGTAAAGTTAGGAAATATATAAAAATGACTAGGAAACTGGGTGTGGTGGCGCACGCCTTTAATCCCAGCACTCGGGAGGCAGAGGTAGGAGGAGCACCGTGAGTTTGAGGCCACCCTGAGACTAAAGAGTGAATTCCAGGTCAGTCTGGGCTAGAGCAAAACCCTACTTCGAAACAAAACAAAACAAACCCTAAAAACCAAAAACCAAAAACAGTTAGGAAGAAAAGCTCCAAAATGTCATGTCATAATACAGAGATAATCTCTGTGAACGTTCTGCTATACAGTCTTAGGCTTTATATAAACAGTTACCAAAATGAATCCTCTAATTCATAGTATATGTTATAGTCTTTTTCACTTAATAACTTATCATAAACATCTTTGCTAACTATAAATACAGAAGTGGGGGTTGTGGAGATGGCTCAGCAGTTAAAGGTGCTTGCTTGCAAATCCTACTGGCCCCGGGGTTCAATAAAGCCAGATGTACAAAGTGGTGCATGTGTTTGGAATTTGTTTGCCGTGGCAAGAGGTCCTGTTGTGCTTATTCTTTCTTTCACTCTCTCTTTCTCATAAATAAATAAAAGTGTAAATAAATAAATGCAGAAGTACAGCACCACTACTTAGAGTCTAATGCTACACATGGCCTAATTTTGTTAGCCAATTCCCACATTCTCAGTTCTACACCCTTTGAACTTACCTTCTTGTATGAAATTTGGATTTAAGATCTGAAAAACACAAAACCAGAAAATTGCTTGAGTATTAAACTACTAAGAGAAAACAAGAGACTTTCTGAATAAAAAGAAAACCAAGGCCGGGAGTGGTGGTGCACGCCTTTAATCCCAGCACTGGGGAGGCAGAGGTAGGAGGATTGCCATGAGTTCGAGGCCACCCTGAGACTACGTAGTGAATTCCAGGTCAGCCTGAGCTAGAGTGAGACCCTACCTCAGAAAAGAAAAGAAAAGAAAAGAAAAGAAAACCAAGGCCTATGCAGGGAGATGAGCAAGAGCGCCTTGTCTCTGCTTTATGGACATGCAGGGGCACAGACCCCCCTCCTTGACATCAAAGGGGAAAGATTACTTTCCTCAGCGGGCCACGGGTCAGATCAGGGTCATTGCCTCAGACCTCTGCTGACCGGGGCTACTTCCCTCCTTCCCTTCCTCAGTCGCCCTTCCTCTCTTCGCACAACCAAACACCTTTTCCATGTAACACACGGATTCTTCCCACTAATTTCTGGTAGGAATTTCCAGAAACAAGACTGACCAAACCGGGCCACTTCAATGCACCTGCCCAGTGTTTCCTTGTGAATGTCCTTCCTCTTATCCCATGGCGCCCTCAAGTGGGGGACACTTCCCTTCAGGTAGCTAAACAGAGCTCCACTGGTTGAGGGAAAAAGAGAGGTCCTTGTTATCTACAATCTGCCTGGGGCATTAGGCAACCCCCACAGGTAACAACAGACTCCTGATTTAACCACGCTGCCCTTTGCATCTTTCCAAGTGGGCAGATGTAGACTCGGATGGTGAGTCTCCAGTCCCATGGCCAGAGTGCTCTGGACGCAGCATGTGGCCTGCCCCACAGCAGGATGTTGTAGGTGACCAGCTATTCTGGAATGTGACTCTTTCTGGGGTGGATGGTCGCTTTGATGCACTCCCACCTTTATATTACCGCTCATCAGGCAAGCGCAAGCCTGGTCATGAAATCTGGGGTGTGAGCCGGGCGTGGTGGCGCACGCCTTTAATCCCAGCACTCGGGAGGCAGAGGCAGGAGGATCGCCAGGAGTTCGAGGCCACCCTGAGACTACAGAGTGAATTCCAGGTCAGCCTGAGCTAGAGTGAGACCCTACCACGAAAAACCAAAAAAAAAAAAAAAAAAAAAAAAAAAAAAAGAAATCTGGGGTGTGGAAAAAAAAAGCACTGGCTTTGGAGTCCAAGAGGTTGGGGTCACCTGCTTTCTTTCTTTTTTTTTTTTTAAATATTTTTTGTTTTTATTTATTTATTTGAGAGTGACAGAGAGAGGAAGAGGCAGAGAGAGACAGAGAGAGAGAGAGAGAGGGAGAGAATGGGCACGCCAGGGCTTCCAGCCACTGCAAATGAATTCCAAATGCGTGCGCCCCCTTGTGCATCTGGCTAACGTGGGTCCTGGGGAACTGAGCCTTGAACCAGGGTCCTTAGGCTTCACAGGCAAGTGCTTAACCACTAAGCCATCTCTCCAGCCCACCCGCTTTCTTTAATGTGATTGAACGCTATTTGTCATTGCTTAGCATCAATTTCCTCCACTACAAAATGTGATAATACCCAGTGCAACACATTATCACAAAGATTAAGTGGAATTGGGCTGGAAAGACGACTTGATCTTTTAATTTATTTTATTTGAGAGCAAGAGAATGTGTGTGTGTGTGCGAGAAAGAGAGAGAGAGAGAGAGTGTATGGGCATGTTAGGACCTCTAGGCACTGCAAATGAGTTCTTGACACCTATGCCACTTTGTACATCTGGCTTTATGTGGCTACTGGAGAATTGAACCCAGGCCAGCTGACTTTGCAAGCAAGCATCTTAACTGCTGAGCCATCTCTCCAGCTGCCCCCCGCCCCCACCTTATTTTTTGACAGGGTCTCTCATTGAACCTGGAGCTCACCAGTTATGCTAGACTAGCTGGCCAACAAGCACTAGGCATCCTCCAGTCCCCTCTCCAGTGTTGGGATTACAAATGCACCCTGCTGTGCCCAGATTTTTTTTTTTAAACATGGGTGCTGGGAATCCTAATTCAGTCCCTCCTGTAAGCATGTTAGTAACTGAGCCATCTCCCTAGCCTTTAAAATGTCTTTTATTTGAAATTTGTTTTCGATACATGGCCTTACTAAATTACCCAGGCAGGCATTGAATTTGGGATTTTGTTGCCTCAGCCTCCCAAGTAGCTGGGATTAAAGGCATGCCCTCTCATGCCTGGCTGACATTGGGAGTTTTGGAAGCTACTTTAAGTGAATAACCATGCAGCCTGGCTGGGGACCACTGTTGGAAGCTCCCCTCTGTTCAAGGCAATTGATTTTTTTTTTTTTCTCTTCGAGGTAGAGTCTCACTGTAGCCCAGGCTGACCTGGAATTTACTATGTAGTCTCAGGGTGGCCTTGAACTCACAGTGATCCTCCTACCTCTGCCTGGGATTAAAGGCATGTGGCATGCCATGCCTGGCTGATCTTTTTAAAATATTTTATTTTTATTTATTTGAGAGAGAGAGGTAGGGTGTCACGCTAGCTCAGGCTGACCTGGAATTCACTCTGTAATCTCAGAATGGCCTCGAACTCTCGGCGACCCTCCTGCCTCTGCCTCCCATGTGCTGGGATTAAAGGCGTGCGCCACCATGCCCGGCTTTTTAAAAATATTAATTTAATTTACTTTATTTTTAAAAATATTTTTATTTATTTATTTGACAGAGAAAGGGGGGGGGAGAGAATTGGCACTCCAAGGTCTCTACTCAGTACAAACGAACTCCAGATGCATGTGCCCCCTTGTGCATCTGGCTTACATGAGTCCTGGGGAATCAAATCTGGGTCCTTTGGCTTTGCAGGCAAGCACCTTAACCACTAAGCCATCTCTCCAGCCCGGAAATGATTTTTCAACACTACAGTGGACAGACTCTGAGTGAGGAGGCTCTTAGCAGTGTGCTGTGCTACAGTGCTAAGAGTGTGTGTGAACTCTGGGAGCAGATGGAGCACGCAGTGATGTCATTCCTTTGTTTTTGGTTTTTCAAGTTAGGGTCTTGCTCTAGCCCAGGGTGACCTGGAATTCACTGTGTAGTCTCAGGGTGGTATCTAACTCATGGAGATTCTCTTACCTCTGCCCCCTGAGTGCTGGGGTTAACGGCACGTGCCACCACACCCAGCATTTTTTTTTTCCCTGAGGTAGGGTGTCACACTAGCTCAGGCTGACCTGGAATTCACTATATAGTCTCAGGATGGCCTCGAACTCTCAGCGATCATCCTACCTCTGCCTCCCAATTGCTGGGATTAAAGGCATGCGCCACTATGCCCGGCTTTTGGAAAATATTAATTTAATTTACTTTATTTACTTGAGACACTGAGAAAGAGGCAGGGGAAGAGACAGAAAGAGAAAGAAAGAATGGGCACACCAGGGCCTCCAGCCACTGCAAACAAACTCCAGATGCATGTGCCCCCTTGTGCATCTGGCTTACGTGCGTGCTAGAGAAATAGAACCTGGGTCCTTTGGGTTCACAGGCAAGCACCTTAACTTCTAAGCCATCTCTCCAGCCCTTGGATAAGCAGTTTGGGCCTCACTTGCACACTGAGATACACCCCAACGTCCTATTATTCAATGTGAGGTGGGGTTTCAAAAAACCTCTGCTGTGGCAGTACTCTAAAAAGAAAACATTCCCAACGGCTGCTTGAAGAGTTTGTCTCATTCTTCTTTCTCATCACATAATCCCAGCTGGGTCACACAGACTGTGGAACACGGCCCGTTTAAGAAGCAAATGTTTCTAGTTAGGGTGTAGACTTAGTGGGGACGCTGGGGAGAGAGGTGGTCGATAGACTTAACTGCAGGTTCTCTATCTGAAAGCAGCTTGCAGAAACCGCCAGTCTTCATTTCTCTGCCCCTTGGCTGGCCCAGGTGAGGAGAGCAGTTGTTGCTGGTGATAATGTGGCTGGTCTGTGTAGCATTATGTAAGTGGCATAAACTACTCACAGACCCGCCACTGGTTCCTCCAAGCCCTGGAGGAAGTACGGAACCAGTGACGCTCAACCCTTACTTCCCAGAAGAGGCAGAGAAGCGAAGTGTAGGATCCTAGAGTGACAGCGGGCTGGATGTGGGAGCCACTGGCCATCAACCCGGCATGTTTTCCATTGCAGCGTGCAGTGTAATGGGAGGGGCTTGGAAAAAACATCACACAAACCTGTCATTGGTGTTAAAGGCCTGAGCAAATCCGCACGAAAGCCTTTTCTATGAGTTGCATTGTGTCCATCGAAGCTTCTTGTCCTCTTTCTCCTTTGATGTAAGTCATAGTACGGACAAGAGAAGCCCACAATATTTCTCTCACAGCAGTCCACTAGCCATGCATTTGTCTAAGGATCCCTCAGGCTCCTGGGTTTATGAGGACATGGGCCAAGTTGTTTTATTGGCTATTATTGCCTCCAAGTCTAGCACAAAAAGCTGGCACGCAGGGCTCCATATTTGAAATATAATTAAAAATATAATTTATTTGAAATAATATAATTGAAAATTTATAGTGGTTAGATTATAATTTATTTGGGGGAAGAGTGCTGAGAAAATGTTCCCGCCTCACCCACATAAGGTCTCGCTCTAGCCCAGGCTGACCTGGAATTTACTATGGAGTCTCAGGGTGGCCTCAAACTCATGGCAATCCTCCTACCTCTGCCTCCTGAGTGCTGGGATTAAAGGTGTGCGTCACCACGCCCGGCTTGAGAAAAAATTGTCTTCACATGAAATTTCCATTTCTATAAATTGCAGATGCAATTTGCTTGAGAATCCCACTGATCAGTTGAAGTCTGAGATTCAGCCAATGGCAATCTTCTTCCTTTGGGCTCTTTTAGAGACTGGCATCTTGAGGGTTCTGATGGTCAGCTGCCATGCATCATGGCATCTTGCCTGTATTGCATATGCCCACCAGGCTTGTGCACCTTTGGAACATTAACTCTTAGGTTTTATGTACGTACCACCAGTTCCATCAATCATGCTGTTCAACACAGCAGCTGACATACCGCAGGTCAAGTATACAAACAGGGTTAGCCGAGGTCACTCAGTTTGGATCTCCTGGCTACCTTGTCTAGTAAGCATTGTTGGCATGTGCAGGGACCTGAGGCTCTGATCATGAGCCTGACAGGTTTCTTGAAGCTGAATGTTTCCCTTAGAAACAGGCAGTGAGTCAATGTAAACGGTGGATGGGAAATGGGAGAAAACTAGAATCTGAAATAGATGTGGTTGTGGACGAAACATGATGACGAAACATGATGTCGTTTGTATAAAATGTATATGCTGGCTCTCTCTCTCTCTCTCTGAGAGACATTGGAGAGAATTCTGGGTAAAATCCAAGAGGTGGAAGCGGAGAGGGACTCCTGGGATCTGGCTTTATTTGAACAGCAGAGGGCGGCATGCGGCAGGGTTTCCCGAATCAGGAAGAAGGAACCTGTAGGATGTGGTCCCTCAGCGCTGAGTTCTTTCCTTCTGGAGAAACATACCATCAGGTTCTTGATTTTTCTTCAAAATAGTTCAGCGGTGAGACAAGAGGAAGCATTACAGATTGAAGAACATAAACTGAGCCTGAAGAAATCTTGTCTTTTTTTTTTTTTTTGGCCAAGAGTCTGACTCCAAGAATGAAGGCGAAATTCTATCTGGAAAACCAGTTGTCAACTGAAAATGCCCTGACCTCATTTTTGCCAAAGCCCTCATCACTTAGCCCCAAAACACTCCAGGCTCCATACCGATGATGCTAATGGAATAAAAATGGTTCAAAGAAACTCAAACGGAACATGATAAACCGATTCAGAGTTACCTTGAATGAACTGAAATTTCTGCCCTCTGCCTCTTCTAGTCCTTTTATGCTTTATGAAGGGAGTTTAGGTGATCTTTCTTGTTTTTTTTTGTTTTTTCAAGGTAGGGCCTTGCTCTAACCCAGGTTGAGCTGGAATTCACTATGTAGTCTCAGGGTGGCCTCCAACTCTTGGTGATCCTCCTACCTCTGCCTCCCAAGTGCTGGGATTAAAGGTCTGTGCTACCACGCCCGGCTTGAGATGATCTTGGTTAAGGAAACCAGCAGATATTTAAACATAAACTTTCTGGGCTGAGGATGTAGTTTAGTGCTACAGCTAGCATGCACAAAGCCATGGGTTTGATCACCAGTGCTGCAAAAATAAAGCATTCTAAAAATTTTTCTGTGTGTGGTATTAGGGTTAGGATGACTTCTGATTTGAAGGTTTAACCCCTTCTATTTTATTATTAAAGTTATTAGTTTATTTATTTGAGATAGAAATAGGCAGATAGAGAGGGAGAGAGAATGGGCATGCCAGTTCCCCTAGCCACTGCAAACTCCAGACACATGTACCACCTTGTGCATCTTGCTTTACGTGGGTCCTGGGGAATGGAACCTGGGTCCTTTGGCTTTGTAGACAAGCGCCTTAACCGCTAAGCCATCTCTCCAGGCCCACTTTTACTTTAATCTAGGCACATTGGACACAATTTTCTAAGGATTTAGAAGGTATTTCTGCTTCTGATCATTTAAAAAATATTTTATTTATTTATTTATTTGAGAGAGAGAGAGAGAGAGGAAGAGGCAGAGAGAATGGGTGCACCAGGGCCTACAGCCACTGCAAATGAACTCCAGACACATGCACCCCCTTGTGCATTTGGCTTATGTGGGTTCTGGGGAATCGAACTGGGGTCCTTAGGCTTTGCAGGTAAATACCTTAACCGCTAAGCCATTTCCTCAGCCCCTTCTGATCATTTATTTACTTATTTATTTATTTTTGGTCTTTCGAGGTAGGGTCTCACTCTAGCTCAGGCTGACCTGGAATTCACTATGTAGTCTCAGGGTGGCCTCAAACTCACAGTGATCCTCCTACCTCTGCCTCCCAAGTGCTGGGGTTAAAGATGTGCTCCACCATGCCCGGCTTCCTTTCTGATCATTTCTAATGAACATACAAGAAACTGCAATTTAAGGAAGCAAATACGACACAATCCCAAGCAGAAACTATCTGTTTGAACTAGCTTCCTACTCGGTATTTTCATCGTCATTCAGTCCAAAGTATTTCCTCTGTCCCAACTCTAATGGGAAATGTTGTTAAATTCACAAATCATTTTAAAAAATGTTTTATTTATTAGAGGGAGAGCGGCAGATAGAGAGAATGGGCATGCCAGGGCCTCTAGCCACTGCAAACAAATTCCAGATGCATGTGCCCCCTTGTGCATCTGGCTTACGTGGGTACTGGGGAATCGAACCTGGGTCCTTAGGCTTTGCAGGCAAGTGCCTTAACCACTAAGCAATCTTTCCAGCCCACAGATTTTTTTTTTTTGAGGTATGGTCTCATTCTAGTGCAGGCTGACCTAGAATTCACTATGTAGTCTCAGGGTGGCCTTGAACTTAAAGTGATCCTCCTACCTCTGCCTCCTGAGTGCTGGGAGTAGAGGCATGTGCCACCACTCCCAGCTTCTACATTTTGTTTGTTTGTTTATTTATTTGTTTGAGAGTGACAGACAGACAGGGAGAGAAACAGGCAGATAGATAGATAGAGAATGGGCACGCCAGGGCCTCCAGCCACTGCAAACGAACTCCAGATGTGTGTGCCCCTTTGTGCATCTGGCTTATGTGGGTCCTGGGGAATTGAGCCTTGAACCAGGGTCCTTAGGCTTCACAGGCAAGCACTTAACTGCTAAGCCATCTCTCCAGCCCCCACAAATCATTTTTTTTAAAGTATCTTTTTGTTACTGATTTATAACTTAATTGCATTGTGGTTGGAGAACGGGTCTATCCACGTGGTACTGATCCTCTGATTTTTGCTAGAATTTTCTTTATGGAACACTAAGGAATGCACAGAGTGAGCCTGCAGTGTGTGCATGTGTCGATGGGTAGTGTTTTTTTTTTTTTTTTCCTCCTCCAATAGCATGCTCTTAAACCAGCTCCTCCTGGGTCAGTGGGACCTGTACCCTAATTAGTGTATGCCATGGTGAAATGGGCAGGCTTTCAGAATAGGCCGAGGCGTGTCAGGGCACACATGACCAAGAGTGCTGGCTACACTGGCCTGAGAACCCAATTCAGACATTTCCCACCCATGTGATTGGACTTCCTTTCTGGCTACTAAGGCTGGGCTCTGAGTCACTGGGAAAGGGTGTGCCTAATGCCCAGCAATCACCCCAACAGTCAAGGGATTAGACAAGTTGTTGAGGAAGAAATTCTCCTCCTGCAAGCATATATGCAACAAGGGAGGGCCTGCGCCTCAGCATGCAGACCTTCTCCTTGACCCATGGCAAGGTGGGGCTCTCAGTGCACCACAGCAAGACCTGCTCTTTTCTTTCACCCTTCCTTCCTTCTCCTTCTTTTTCCTTCCTTCCTTCCTTCCTTCCTTCCTTCCTTCCTTCCTTCCTTCCGTCTCTCTTTCTTTCTTTCTTTCTTTCTTTCTTTCTTTCTTTCTTTCTTTCTTTCTTTCTTTCTTTCTTTCTTTCTTTCTTGCAGGGTCTCACTCTAGCCCAGGCTGACCTGGGATTCACTATGTAGTCTCAGGGTGGCCTCGAACTCACGGTGATCCTCCTACCTCTGCCTCCCGAGGGCTGGGATGAAAGACGTGCGCCACAACACCTTGGTCTTTCTTTCTTTTAAAACTATTTTTATTTACTTATTTGCAAGCAGGGAGAGATAGAGAGGAGAGACAAAGAGAGAGAGAAAAATTGAGAGAGAGAATGGGTACTCCAGGGCCTCCAGCCTTGGCAAATGCACTCCACATACATGAGCCTCTTTGTGCATATGGCTTTATGGGGGAATTGAACTCTGGTCATTAGACGTTGCAGGTAAGTACCTTAGTCGTTGAGCCATCTCTCCAGCCCCAAGACTTGCTCTTTTATTGGTTGTATGACCTTGAACTCCCTCTAGGAAGGTGGGGGGGGGTGATAATTATCAACTTGATTGGATTGAGACGTGCCCAAGAGATCATTAAAGCACATTTCTGGGAGCGTCTGTGAGGGCATTTCCAGAGAGGGTTAAGTAAGGAGGGGAGATCCTCTCTGAATGTAGGTTGACGCTATCCCACAGCCTAGGTGACCAAATGGAATAAAAGGGGAGAGGTGAAAACCTCCAGTGCAGTCATTCCCTCTCTGCCCCCTGGCCACCACAAGGTAATCAGTACCTTCTATGAAGTCCTCCTGCAACCAAGATCTGCTTCACCTTAGTCCCAAAGCAACAGGGCTAAGGGAGCAATGACTGAAGCTTCTGAGCTTGTGAGTCAAATACTTCCTCCCGTTAGCTTGTGTTTCTCAGGCATTTGTTACAGAGAAAAGAAAACTACCCGAGAGTGAGTAACTGCACCTTCTCCTGTCTGCCAGGAACAGAACACATGATGTGGCCATGCAATAGACTGTGACTTTGTTTTTCCTTTCTAAACATTAAAAAAAAAAAAATTTAGAGAGAAAGAGGGAGAGAGAGAGAGAGAGAGAGAGAGAGAGAGAGAGAGAGAGAGGGAATAGGCATGCCAGGACCTTCAGCCTGCTGCAAACAAACTCCAGACACATGAGCCCCCCCTTGTGTGCATATGCGACATTGCATGCTTGTGTCACTGTGTGCCTGGCAATGTGGGACCTGGAGATTTGAACATGAGATTTTAGGCCTTGCAGGCAAGTGCCTTAACCACTAAGCCATCTCTCCATCCCCTAGACTGTGACTTTATAATCTTCCCGAGAGGACCTGCTAGCCCCAGCGAGGTGCCCTACTTCAGTGGCAGAATATCAATCAGTTCTCATGGAGAGTCAAAGCAAAACTAGGCAGGGAGTCTCCAAGCCAAACCCATCAGATACATTACAAAGAAAATGTTTTGTCAAAATGAGAGGAATGTGATACTTTACTTACTTTCCCTCCAAAGGGTTCTTTTTTCATTAAAAAAAAAAAAAAAAAGGCATTGGTGGAAACCTACTGGTAATGCCAGGGTCGGTCACCTGACTAGGGGTGTAAAAGTTTTCTTCCGTCTGTCTGGCCAGGTTATTTTAAAGCCTTGAATCTGGGACAAAGAGGTCAGAGCAGCTGAGGTGGGCGCAGCAGGCTGGTTCTTCCAAGCTGTGGGTGGGAGCGAGGACAGGGGGCTTGGGGACCAGCAGGAAAGAAGGTGTTGCTTTTACCACTCACCATTTCAACCGAGAGTGGTCACTTCAGTCTGCTCTCAGGAGAAAATCTGCCCAGGCCATTCTGGCCACCGTCCCCAAGAAGCAGACCCAGCCTCTTCCAGTTCCTTCTGTGGAAGTCTCATTGCTTCCAGAGGCAAATATGTTCCAGAGCCAAGATTTACACGGTATTCAAATGGCAGCTGTGTGAAGGCCTGTATGCTTGGAGTTGTGCAGCCTCCTGCAGAGATTTCCGGCTGACAGTACCCGTACAAACTCCAGGTTTTTCTTTTTCTTTTTTGGTTTACCAGTGTTGGGTCTCACTCTAGCCCAGCTGACCTGGAACTCACTATACAGTTCCAGGGCGGCCTTGAACTCAGGGTGATACTCCTACCTCTGCCTCCCTCCCGAGTGCTGGGACTCAAGGCGTGCGCCACCACGGCCGTCATACACTCTAGGTTTTCTGACTCCTGTTCATTTCCATGAGATACTGTCTTTGTGTCACTTTTGTTTTCATTGTACTTTAGCTTTGGACAGCCAGGGCCAGCAGAAACAATGTTGCTCTGTATTGAGCTGGGAAACTGAACAGCATGTTCACACAGGGACATTAGTAGTGGAAGACAGGCCTCAGCTTTCTAGACCTGTGCAGCAAAACCAACCTGGAGATGGGGTGCTCCAAGCGGCTGCAGGGTGGTGTGTGATGGGGGAGTGTCGGGCAGAGAAAACCAACAATGGCCTCAGGGCACTTTCTAGTTTTCTTCATTCTTTTGTTTGTTTGTTTGTTTTTATTTATTTATTTGAGAGTGACAGACAGAGAGAAAGAGGGTGGTAGAGAGAGAGAGTGAGAGAGAGAATGGGCGCGCCAGGGCCTCCAGTCACTGCAAACGAACTCCAGATGTGTGCGCCCCCTTGTGCATCTGCCTAACGTGGGTCCTGGGGAATCGAGCCTCGAACCGGGGTCCTTAGGCTTCACAGGCAAGCGCTTAACCGCTAAGCCATCTCTCCAGCCCATCTAATTTATATATATATATATATGAGTTTTTAAAATTTATTTGCAAAGAGAGAGAGAGAGAGAGAGAGAGAGAGAGAATGGGCATGCCAGGGACTCTAGCCCCTGCAAACAAATTCCAGATGCATGTGCCCCTTGTGCATCTGGCTTATGTGGGTTCTGTGAAATCGAACCTGGGTCCTTTGGCTTTGCAGGCAAACACCTTAACCGCTAAGCTATTTCTCCAGCCTTTTTTTTTTTTTCAAGGTAGGGTCTCACTCTAGTCCAGGCTGACCTGGAATTCACTATGTAGTCTCAGGGTGGCCTTGAACTCAAAGTGATCCTCCTACCTCTGCCTCCCAAGTGCTGGGATTAAAGGCATGTGCCAACATGCCATGCCACTTTCTATTTTTTTTAAGATTTTATTTTTATTTATTAGAGACAGAGAAAGAGAGAGAGAGAGAATCGGCATGCCAAGGCCTCTAGCCACTGCAAACGAACTCCAGATGCATGTGCCCCCTTGTGCATCTGGCTTACGTGGGTACTGGGGAATCGAACCTGGGTCCTTAGGCTTTGCAGGCAAGTGCCTTAACCACTAAGCAATCTTTCCAGCCCACAGATTTTTTTTTTTTGAGGTATGGTCTCATTCTAGTGCAGGCTGACCTAGAATTCACTATGTAGTCTCAGGGTGGCCTTGAACTTAAAGTGATCCTCCTACCTCTGCCTCCTGAGTGCTGGGAGTAGAGGCATGTGCCACCACTCCCAGCTTCTACATTTTGTTTGTTTGTTTATTTATTTGTTTGAGAGTGACAGACAGACAGGGAGAGAAACAGGCAGATAGATAGATAGAGAATGGGCACGCCAGGGCCTCCAGCCACTGCAAACGAACTCCAGATGTGTGTGCCCCTTTGTGCATCTGGCTTATGTGGGTCCTGGGGAATTGAGCCTTGAACCAGGGTCCTTAGGCTTCACAGGCAAGCACTTAACTGCTAAGCCATCTCTCCAGCCCCCACAAATCATTTTTTTAAAAGTATCTTTTTGTTACTGATTTATAACTTAATTGCATTGTGGTTGGAGAACGGGTCTATCCACGTGGTACTGATCCTCTGATTTTTGCTAGAATTTTCTTTATGGAACACTAAGGAATGCACAGAGTGAGCCTGCAGTGTGTGCATGTGTCGATGGGTAGTGTTTTTTTTTTTTTCCCTCCTCCAATAGCATGCTCTTAAACCAGCTCCTCCTGGGTCAATGGGACCTGTACCCTAATTAGCGTATGCCACGGTGAAATGGGCAGGCTTTCAGAATAGGCCGAGGCGTGTCAGGGCACACATGACCAAGAGTGCTGGCTACACTGGCCTGAGAACCCAATTCAGACATTTCCCACCCATGTGATTGGACTTCCTTTCTGGCTACTAAGGCTGGGCTCTGAGTCACTGGGAAAGGGTGTGCCTAATGCCCAGCAATCACCCCAACAGTCAAGGGATTAGACAAGTTGTTGAGGAAGAAATTCTCCTCCTGCAAGCATATATGCAACAAGGGAGGGCCTGCGCCTCAGCATGCAGACCTTCTCCTTGACCCATGGCAAGGTGGGGCTCTCAGTGCACCACAGCAAGACCTGCTCTTTTCTTTCACCCTTCCTTCCTTCTCCTTCTTTTTCCTTCCTTCCTTCCTTCCTTCCTTCCTTCCTTCCTTCCTTCCTTCCGTCTTCTTCTTTCTTTCTTTCTTTCTTTCTTTCTTTCTTTCTTTCTTTCTTTCTTTCTTTCTTTCTTTCTTTCTTTCTTGCAGGGTCTCACTCTAGCCCAGGCTGACCTGGGATTCACTATGTAGTCTCAGGGTGGCCTCGAACTCACGGTGATCCTCCTACCTCTGCCTCCCGAGGGCTGGGATGAAAGACGTGCGCCACAACACCTTGGTCTTTCTTTCTTTTAAAACTATTTTTATTTACTTATTTGCAAGCAGGGAGAGATAGAGAGGAGAGACAAAGAGAGAGAGAAAAATTGAGAGAGAGAATGGGTACTCCAGGGCCTCCAGCCTTGGCAAATGCACTCCACATACATGAGCCTCTTTGTGCATATGGCTTTATGGGGGAATTGAACTCTGGTCATTAGACGTTGCAGGTAAGTACCTTAGTCGTTGAGCCATCTCTCCAGCCCCAAGACTTGCTCTTTTATTGGTTGTATGACCTTGAACTCCCTCTAGGAAGGTGGGGGGGGTGATAATTATCAACTTGATTGGATTGAGACGTGCCCAACAGATCATTAAAGCACATTTCTGGGAGCGTCTGTGAGGGCATTTCCAGAGAGGGTTAAGTAAGGAGGGGAGATCCTCTCTGAATGTAGGTTGACGCTATCCCACAGCCTAGGTGACCAAATGGAATAAAAGGGGAGAGGTGAAAACCTCCAGTGCAGTCATTCCCTCTCTGCCCCCTGGCCACCACAAGGTAATCAGTACCTTCTATGAAGTCCTCCTGCCACCAAGATCTGCTTCACCTTAGTCCCAAAGCAACAGGGCTAAGGGAGCAATGACTGAAGCTTCTGAGCTTGTGAGTCAAATACTTCCTCCCGTTAGCTTGTGTTTCTCAGGCATTTGTTACAGAGAAAAGAAAACTACCCGAGAGTGAGTAACTGCACCTTCTCCTGTCTGCCAGGAACAGAACACATGATGTGGCCATGCAATAGACTGTGACTTTGTTTTTCCTTTCTAAACATTAAAAAAAAAAAATTTAGAGAGAAAGAGGGAGAGAGAGAGAGAGAGAGAGAGAGAGAGAGAGAGAGAGAGAGAGGGAATAGGCATGCCAGGACCTTCAGCCTGCTGCAAACAAACTCCAGACACATGAGCCCCCCCTTGTGTGCATATGCGACATTGCATGCTTGTGTCACTGTGTGCCTGGCAATGTGGGACCTGGAGATTTGAACATGAGATTTTAGGCCTTGCAGGCAAGTGCCTTAACCACTAAGCCATCTCTCCATCCCCTAGACTGTGACTTTATAATCTTCCCGAGAGGACCTGCTAGCCCCAGCGAGGTGCCCTACTTCAGTGGCAGAATATCAATCAGTTCTCATGGAGAGTCAAAGCAAAACTAGGCAGGGAGTCTCCAAGCCAAACCCATCAGATACATTACAAAGAAAATGTTTTGTCAAAATGAGAGGAATGTGATACTTTACTTACTTTCCCTCCAAAGGGTTCTTTTTTCATTAAAAAAAAAAAAAAAAGGCATTGGTGGAAACCTACTGGTAATGCCAGGGTCGGTCACCTGACTAGGGGTGTAAAAGTTTTCTTCCGTCTGTCTGGCCAGGTTATTTTAAAGCCTTGAATCTGGGACAAAGAGGTCAGAGCAGCTGAGGTGGGTGCAGCAGGCTGGTTCTTCCAAGCTGTGGGTGGGAGCGAGGACAGGGGGCTTGGGGACCAGCAGGAAAGAAGGTGTTGCTTTTACCACTCACCATTTCAACCGAGAGTGGTCACTTCAGTCTGCTCTCAGGAGAAAATCTGCCCAGGCCATTCTGGCCACCGTCCCCAAGAAGCAGACCCAGCCTCTTCCAGTTCCTTCTGTGGAAGTCTCATTGCTTCCAGAGGCAAATATGTTCCAGAGCCAAGATTTACACGGTATTCAAATGGCAGCTGTGTGAAGGCCTGTATGCTTGGAGTTGTGCAGCCTCCTGCAGAGATTTCCGGCTGACAGTACCCGTACAAACTCCAGGTTTTTCTTTTTCTTTTTTGGTTTACCAGTGTTGGGTCTCACTCTAGCCCAGGCTGACCTGGAACTCACTATACAGTTCCAGGGCGGCCTTGAACTCAGGGTGATACTCCTACCTCTGCCTCCCTCCCGAGTGCTGGGACTCAAGGCGTGCGCCACCACGGCCGTCATACACTCTAGGTTTTCTGACTCCTGTTCATTTCCATGAGATACTGTCTTTGTGTCACTTTTGTTTTCATTGTACTTTAGCTTTGGACAGCCAGGGCCAGCAGAAACAATGTTGCTCTGTATTGAGCTGGGAAACTGAACAGCATGTTCACACAGGGACATTAGTGGTGGAAGACAGGCCTCAGCTTTCTAGACCTGTGCAGCAAAACCAACCTGGAGATGGGGTGCTCCAAGCGGCTGCAGGGTGGTGTGTGATGGGGGAGTGTCGGGCAGAGAAAACCAACAATGGCCTCAGGGCACTTTCTAGTTTTCTTCATTCTTTTGTTTGTTTGTTTGTTTTTATTTATTTATTTGAGAGCGACAGACAGAGAGAAAGAGGCTGGTAGAGAGAGAGAGAGAGAGAGAGAGAGAGAGAGAATGGGCACATCAGGGCCTCCAGCCACTGTAAACGAACTCCAGACGCGTGTGCCCCCTTGTGCATCTGGCTAACGTGGGTCCTGGGGAATCGAGCCTCGAACCGGGTCCTTAGGCTTCACAGGCAAGCGCTTAACCGCTAAGCCATCTCTCCAGCCCATCTAATTTATATATATATATATACATATATATATATGAGTTTTTAAAATTTATTTGCAAAGAGAGAGAGAGAGAGAGAGAGAATGAATGGGAATGCCAGGGACTCTAGCCACTGCAAACAAATTCCAGATGCATGTGCCCCTTGTGCATCTGGCTTATGTGGGTTCTGTGAAATCGAACCTGGGTCCTTTGGCTTTGCAGGCAAACACCTTAACCGCTAAGCTATTTCTCCAGCCTTTTTTTTTTTTTTTCAAGGTAGGGTCTCACTCTAGTCCAGGCTGACCTGGAATTCACTATGTAGTCTCAGGGTGGCCTTGAACTCAAAGTGATCCTCCTACCTCTGCCTCCCAAGTGCTGGGATTAAAGGCATGTGCCAACATGCCATGCCACTTTCTATTTTTTTTAAGATTTTATTTTTATTTATTAGAGACAGAGAAAGAGAGAGAGAGAGAATCGGCATGCCAAGGCCTCTAGCCACTGCAAACGAACTCCAGATGCATGTGCCTCCTTGTGTATCTGGATTACATGGGACCTGGAGAATTGAACCTGGATCCTTAGGCTTTGCAGGCATGCACCTTAACCGCTAAGCCATTTCTCTAGCCCCACTTTATAGTTTTCTAATTGAAAGTCACAACTCCTATACTTCTCCCTCCTTTAAAAATGAATGAGCTGGGGCTGGAGAGATGGCTTAGCGGTTAAAGTGTTTGCCTGTGAAGCCTAAGGACCCATGTTCTACTCTCCAGATTCCTTGTAAGTCAGACACACAAAGGTAAGGCACACGCAAGGTCGCATATGCCAACTAGGTGGCGCAAGCGTCTGGCATTGTGTTGCCCTGGCACACCAATTCTCTATCCCTCCTCTCTAAAAAAAAAAAGAAAAGAAAAGGAAAAAAAAAAAAAAGAAAGAAGGGAGCTGGGTCGACAGGGGAAGTAGGGAGCTGTTGCTTAGTAGGCACACAATAGGATCTGGATGATGGAACAAGTTCTGGAAAGGAACAGTGGCGAAAATGGCACAATGCTGTAAAGACAATGCCATTGAACTGTACACTGAAAACTGCTAAGGTGGCTATTTTTATGTGATGTACCTTTTACATTAAAGGTATGTAAAAACAAAAGAGATAAATGAAAGGGTTCAAAGTCCTGCTGAAAGTATGATTCTTACTCTGGTTAGAAATATTGTCCAAAATTAGCTTTGCTCTTCCAGGTGCCTTCTCTTGTGCACCCTTCAGGGCCCTTTCTCCAAGATCCTTCCCCTGTTCTTGACTCTCTAAGTGGACTAAGCTAACACTGTGGCAGCCACCTGGGGAATGCCTATACTCATTCTGTACCATGGGTTAGGCTGGTGGCACATCAAACGGCTGGAACCAAGATGGAGTCTTTTCAGTTCCTCTTACTCCTGACCTCTTACCCCAATGGACTGACCTTCTCTGCTAAGAGAGATATAGGGCCTTATTATTATTATTATTATTATTGGTTTTTCGAGGTAGGGTCTCAGTCTAGCCCAGGCTGACCTGGAATTCACTATGTAGTCTCAGGGTGGCCTCGAACTCATGGAGATCCTCCTACCTCTGCCTCCCGAGTGCTGGGATTAAAGGCATGCACCACCATGCCCGGTGACATAGGGCTTTATTTAAAAAACAAGTAAATACATGTAATTAGTTCATTAATCTTGATTGAGGTTTCTCATCCTTGGAGACAAAGGGCCCAAGTCTCTGAGCTTGGTTCAGGCCTTTCAACCCCACTGTGTGATGTAGTCAGGTGGCAACGTTGGTGTTGAAGAGGTAGAAAATGCAAAAATGACAGTTCTCAGCTTTTCAGAGGTAGCATGGATGTGGGGAACCTGCCTAGCCCGGGTCCTAAGGGAACTACAGCACTGCCCAGAAAGAATGCACATTTCTTGAATGGGCATCGGTCAGTCAGCTAAAAGGGCAGATGCTGACCTTGGGCACGCAGGCCATGGCTGTAGCCCTAGAGTGCCAGTCAGTAGTTTAAGCAGTACTGAGAAGAAAATGAGATGACTTATTCCCAAGACAACGTACTGTTGGTGTTTTTTTTTTTTTTTTTTTTCTTCCCAAGGTAGGGATTCACTCTAGCCCAGGCTGACCTGTAATTCACTACGTAGTCTCAGGGTGGCCTCAAACTCATGGCGATCCCCCTACCTCTGCCTCCCGAGTGCTGGGATTAAAGGTGTGCGCCACCATGCCTGGCTAGTGTTCGGTTTTTATCTTCATTTGGCTTTTCTTCCACCTGAAAGAAATTTCTTCAATATCTAATGCCCCCTTCACTCCCATCCCCAAAGTTCAAATAAAGGCAAAGCTGAACTGTGGACAGGTGCTCATCGTTATTTTCAGAACACCCTTCCATGAGGTATGGCTATAGAAGGATGGATGGACCAGGCTGTGAGGGGACCCCATAGACCTACCTAGAGCCAATCTTGCTGTGGCTGGTGGTGTGACCTGCAGCGCTGGCAGGGGGAGTATGTGAGACTATCCACAAGCATGCCCTTATTTATTTATCTAATTTATTTAGTTTTTTGAGGTAGTGTCTCACTCTAGCTCAGGCTGACCTGGAATTCACTCTGTAGTCTCAGGTTGGCCTCGAACTCATGGCAATCCCCCTACCTCTGCCTCCTGAGTGCTGGGATTAAAGGTGTGCGCCACCATGCCCGGGTATTTTGTTTTTTTTTGAAATAGGGTCTCGCTCTAGCCCAAGCTGGCCTGGGATTCACTATGTAGTCTCAGGCTGCCCTTGGATTCATGGCAATTCTCCTACTTCTGCTTCCTGAGTGCTGGGATTAAAAGCATGTGCCACCATGCCCGGCTTGCATGCCTTTATAGGAAAGGACATAAGGAGTGGTACAACTATTTTCTTTCATGTGAGTGAGTGTTTTTTTTTTTTTTTTTTTTTTGTCAGATCCTAAGATTCAACATTCCTTTTAATATTTTATGTATTTCTTTGAGAGAAAGAGGCAGAGAGAGAGAGAGAGAGAGACAGAGAGAGAGACAGAGAGAGATTGAGATCGAAGGGTGGGGTACACCAGGGCCTCCAGCCACTGCAAACAAACCCCAGACACATGTGCCCCCTGTGCATCTGGCTTATGTGGATCCTGAAGAATCAAACCGGGATCCTTTGGCTTTGCAGGCAAATGCCTTAACCGCTAAGCCATCTCTCCAGCCCCTCAACATTCTTTAAAAAAAATTATTTGCTTATTTCAGGGAGAAAGAGAGAGAGAAGGTGGGCAGGGGTAAAATGGGCGCACTAGGGCCTCTAGCCACTGTAAACAAACTCCAGACACATGCACCACATTGTGCATCTGGCTTTATGTGGGTACTGGGGAATTGAACCTGAGTCTTTAGACTTTGCAGGCAAGTGACTTAACTGCTAAGCCATCTCTCCAGCCCCTGAAGTTTATGCCTACAGGAAGCTTTGTGTCTCAGTTACTGCATTTTGAAACTTTTTAGACATGCAGCATCACAATTTTTGGCTTTCTTCTGTGCATGATTAACATCCTAATGCCTTTGCCCAGTAGCACTTCCTAGGGAACCATCTCACTCAGCCAGCAAAAGGGCTACAAAGCTCGGAATAATTAAAAACCTTATAAATGTGTTCAATTTGGACCACTTGTCTGTATACCTCCCTCCCTCATGCTGGCTTTAAAACTTTTGATCCTTCTACTCCAGTCTCCTGAGGGCTGGGGCTGGGCTTGCAGTCACACACCACCATATCTGGTTACATTTGACTTTTGTTTGTTTTTGTTCTTTGAGGCAGGGTCTCACTCTAGTCCAGGCTGACCTGGAACTCACTCTGTAGCCCAGGCTGGTCTTGAACTCACAGTGATCCTCCTACCTCTGCCTCCCGAGTGCTGGGATTAAAGGCGTGCGCCACCACATATTTTATTCAGATATCACAGGGAAAGGGCTGAGGAAGGGAAGGTAAAGTGGAGAGAAGGGAGATATGCCATATGGAGCCCAGGAGCCCATGTAAATGAACATGTATCTTAGATTAAAAAACAAAACCCATGAGGGCTGGAGAGATGGCTTAGCGGTTAAGGCATTTGCCTGCAAAGCCAAAGGACCCCGGTTTGATTCCCCAGGACCTTTGTAAGCCAGACGCATGGGGTGGGGGGGAGGGGACGGTGCACGCGTCCAGAGTTCGTTTGCAGTGGCTGGAGGCCCAGGAGTGCCCATTCTCTCTCTCTCTCTCTCTCTCCCTCCCTCTTTCTCTCTCTCTTAAATAAATAAATAAAATATATTTTAAAAACATTAAAATGGATTTTTAAAAAAGAGTGTTTCCAAAAAGATTAAAGACAATAATAAAAATAAGAAGTGTCCCTTCCCACCCTGGCGGCATGGGAGAGGGAATCTTACCAGCATGAAGACTCAAGAGCCTTGCTGCTGCAGTTCTGGAGAGAGCTAGTTCTCCACCACTCTCCTTTACTTATTTATTTTTAATAATTAACTTTTTTGCTGATTTTTTCATATATATTTATTGATTTATTTGTTTATTTGAGAGAGAAATAGGCAGATAGAGAGAAAGAGAGAATGGGCATGCCAGGGCCTCTAGCCACTGCAAGCAAACTCCGGATACATGTACCCTCTTGTGCATCTGGTTTACTTGGGTCCTGGGGAATCGAACCGGGGTCCTTAGGCTTTGCAGGCAAATGCCTTAGCTGCTAAACCATTTCCCCAGGCCACTCTCCTTTATTTTACCGAGGTAGGGTTTCTCACTTGGGCTCAGAGGTTACCAGATCAGCTAGTCTAGTTAGCCAGCTTGTCCCTCTCTCCAACTCCCTCATGCTGGGATTACAGGCAGCTGCCACTTCCGTCTGGCATTTACGTGGGTGCTGAGGGTCTGAACTCCAGTCTTCGTACTTGCATGGCATGTGCTGACTGAGCCATCTCCCCAGCATGTGTGAGCATGTGCACTCTCTCTTATCTAAATGTACTGTGGAACTGACTACACCAGGTGACTTTCCCAGTGGGTGTATCCTGTGTCCAATAGCCCACCAGAGCTGGACAAGGTCTCAACAGGCCCTCTGAAACACACATGCCTGGCTCCTCCCCTTCCTCTTGCCTGCCTTTCTATATTTGTACTCTGCATTTTCAATACATGGCAGAAACACAAGGCCCAGAGATAGGTACCCCTACGCAGCTGACACGTATGCCTGTCCTAAGAAATGCATGGAAAGGACAGCCAGGAATTTCCCTTGACTTCTTTATTCCCTATGAATGCCACAACCGTTTCCACCAACAGAAGTCTACTCCATTAACCCAAACCCGGCTGATGTAGCTCTGTGGCGGTACCCACACCCACAGGGGACCATTTTGTTCTGGCAAAACTCCCATTTTCAACCACTTGCCTCCTGGTCCAGTTCAACTCAGTTGGGTTCTTCCACAGCTGACTTACCTGTTATTAGGTCTCATGGTCCCCCTTGGGTTTTGTGGTAATTGCTATAATATGGGTATGGAGTTCTTTAGGATTATGTCAAATTAGAATAAGAATAGTAACAGGCCATCTGGGTAAGTGAAAAGAGTAGGGCTACACAAAAGAAAAGGTTAAAAAAAAACATTTTGTAGCTGTAGGTGGTGGTGCACACCTTTAATCCTGGTACTTGGGATTGTGGTGAGTTTGAGGACAGCCTGGGACTACAGAGTTTCAGGTCAGCCTGGGCTAGAGTGAGACCCTACCTCAAAAAAAATTAGAAGAAATCTCTAATCTTTTAAAATTTTATTTATTTGAGAGGAGAAGCAGAGAGAGAGAGACAGAGAGAATGGGTGCTCGAGAGCCTCCAGCCACTGCAAATGAACTCCAGATGCATGTGCCACCTTGTGCATCTGGCTTATGTGGGTCCTGGGGAATCAAACCTGGGTCCTTTGGCTTTGCAGGCAAGTGCCTTAACCATTAGGCAATCTCTCCAGCCCTCTAATCTTTTTTTTTTTTTTTTTTTTTTTTTTTTTGCTGTTGTTTGTTTTGATGTAGGGTCTCACTCTAGTTTAGGCTTACCTGGCATTCACTATGTAGTCTCAGGGTGGCCTCGAATTCATGGTGATTCTCCCACCTCTGTCTCCCGAGTGCTGGGATTAAAGGCGTGTGCCACCACGCCTTTTTTTTTTTTTTGAGGTACTGTCTCACTCTAGCCCAGGCTGACCTGGAATTAACTACGTATCTCAGGGTGGCCTCGAACCCACAGTGATACTCCTACCTCTGCCTCTCAAGTGCTGGGATTAAAGGCGTGCGCCACCACACCTGGCAGCTAGCTAATCTTTTATCTGTTACTAGGGACGGACACAGACTTGGAGAAAAGAGTAACCTACTCTGAAAGTGTACGTGACGAGTAGATCCAGCTCGGTGCTCACTCTAATCATCTTCCAGGGTCTGTAAATTTATGATGATTGTCTCTGTGCAAACCACACAAGAGCCAAATCTCTATAATCCAATAGGCAACAAGGAGTTGAACGTGGCTATGTATGTTGGTAGATGAACTGTTCTGGCCTGATTATTTCCAGAGAGAGCACCAAGGCTATAGGCGAGAGGTTGTCATAGGCTTCCTTTCCATCACCTGGTGGCCACAACCACTGGCCCGGGGAGTGGCAGAGGTGAGCCCTGGAATTGCTCCAATTGAAGCTCATTTGCTGTTGACCAGCTACCCACAGTGACTAGGAGCCAGGCTACTCAGAACACCACACTTTAACCCATGGTTTTGCAGCATAGGGGAAGGACCAGATCTCAGCAGAGCAAGATAAAGGCTCTGAAGGGGGTGGGAGAAGAAGAGAGAGTGCGAAGGGGGCAAGGAGAAATACAAGGAGAAGAAGGTGTTCAAATGGCTCCTGTTCTTAAGCCGCGAACCAACTACTGCTTATAGCCATTTTCCATGAAAAACTGTGCTCTAGGCTTCCAAATAATAAAGTTGGAACTTTTCTACATAAAGCTAAAACCTGCCAAAGAAGAAACTATCAAGGAAGCATTCAAAAGCTCTGTTTTTGTTTTTTCAAAAAAAAAAAAAGAAAAAAAAAGATATCAAGTTAGAAGTTTCACCCAAAATAGAGCTGAGATAAGCTTTGGTTTTGTTTTAGTTGGGATGTACTGAGATTCCCTGACATTTCAACATCACAATTCCTCCTTGACTTCAGCAAGGACACCGGCACAGAACACAATGAGAAAAGGCAATCATTGTAGGAAATAAGACAACGTGGCTGTTTCTACCTCCATGCTAGTATTAGGGTCAAGATCATCACACTCTGACTCCTCGGAACTGTTCGTCTCCTTGGTTGGCAGCATGAGGGAGGGGAAGAAAGAGAACACAGTTAGAAACACAGCAGCATGGCTAGCAAGAGAGGGGAATGTCAGAGAAGCATGGACGGTGGGAAACCCGGCAGAGAAACGACCGGGTGCTTTTCGGGTGGGGGGCGCAAATCACCATGGCAGCGGCATGCTCTTTTCAGGAGAGGAGCCTGGGACTGTGGACTCCTGCTTATCCCATTGGGAAGAGCAATGGAAGTGACCCAATGAAGCATGAGTGCCGGGAAAGAAACTGTGCTCGTTGGTGAGGCCGGACAGGTGTGGGTGAAGGACGGCATACTATTTCTTTTCCCCAAGAAGGATGTTGGAATGAGTTTTGTTCAGGCTTTTGCTTGGAAGGGCAAAGTACCAAGTAGATAATTAGTGTGTTCTTTCCATTGTCCGGAGGCAGTTTTTTTTTTTTTTTTTTTTTTTTTAGAGGGCTCAATTTAAACAGGGCAGATCATATTGTTTTTGGATGGGGCAGGGGGCTGTCAAGCTCATGATCGGCGAGTTCAAAGTAACAGATGGATTGTTACAAAGCAAGTAACTTGGGCTTCACCAATGTGTTTTTCTGCCCTTCCCACGCACAGGGGGAGGTAAGGAAATTGGTTGAAGCTGGCATTGTGTGAACTCTGGGGAAAAGAAATGAAACTTTATCAAGGACATGGGAGCCCTTAAACTCCAAAGCTCAGCCTTCTTTCACAGGATCAGGGGTTTGGGGGGGCATTCCTGATCCCTTTAACCTGCATATGTTTCCAACCTGGGATACTGAATGGGCAGCTTTGAGAGATTTAATATGGACCAAGCATCTTGCATTTCTAAGACAGTGATGTTGCAGATAATTTTGCTGTAAAACATCTGCACTTACAAAAGGAAAAAAAAAAAAAAAAAAAAAAGGAGAGAGAGGTACTTACTTGAATTGAAGGTGCCAGGAGTAATAAAAAAATAAAAAAAACAAATTGATCTTGCATGCAAAATCCTGCTAAACTACTTCCCCTCTGGTCCCCACACTGGGCAATAAATAAATAAATAAAAATAAATAAATAATAAAATCCCCACCCACCCAAATTGTCTTGTGAGAATGCTGCAAGTGGGAGATGAGAGGGACCCAGCTTCAGAATACCTTACTCACTTTAACAGAGACTTTGTTGCCCAGAATATCCTTGGGTTTACGAGGCCCTGTGGCTTCATTTTTACCCGTGTTCTCCACTTCCGCCCGCTTTCTCATGCGTAGAGTATGCCATGAACATGACTTCCTGTTATACCAAAAAATGCACCAATCAAAATGGCAGGTTGGGGCAGAGTGAGGTGGTTGGCAGGCTCACCACCCTTGTGTGTCAGATGAGGTGATCCAGTCAAGCCCCTGGGGGCTTCAGAGGCCCCCCCAAATCTGCATGCTAGCTCCCCTGATGGCTGACATCACCTCAAACTGGAAGTGAGGGAGGATGAACTCTGGCCTCTCCTGAAAGACGTACCAGGTGACAACAGCATTTGGAAATAATGGGTACCAGGTCACTGAACTACCCAGCTTTCCACGACTGAGGTCTTCCTCTCATGAGGGCAAGGTGGATGAGGAAGGAGGGATTGTGAGTCGAATAGGAAAGATAAAGGAAGGGTATGTTTGTGTGTACAAGCTACTTGTACCTTTCAGGGTACAGCTTAAAGACCTAACAGGATTATTTTGAGGTTCCCATCTCAATATTTGTATTTGAGGCACGACACTTGCTTTTCGGAGAAGTTGACTTAGTAAATGACCCAGCATCCCTCATATATCTGGATACTTTGGGGCTGAGGATTTCAGTCTGAGCTCCTCACATCATTCAGCGTTTGTGAATAAAGGGCTCTGTCAGTTGCTAAGAGACACTAGTATCCCCGTTGGAACAAGACGCTGCACGTTCCCAATGCCCTTTCATGACAACCCAACCTCTCTCCCATCAGAGGCTTAGGAGACACTGCTCAGATATATAAAGAGAAGTTCAGAGCAGAGTTCCTCGCCTATCAGACTCAAAGATAGCAAAAGCCAAGGCACAAATAGCATTGGGGACCCTGGGCAGGCGCCATCATTTTGGGTGTGGTCACATGGTTTGGATAAAGCTTCAGAGGCGGGGAGATTCAGAAAGAACCAAACGGCCAGCCTCTTCCCCACAGTATTCCACACATGTTGGGAGTCTAAGGATGCCCAACGGCATCTCCTAACACAGGTTTAACAATTAACCCGAAGAGGAAAAAAGCAACCACAGCCTTGTTCTTGGACCCCTTGGGAAGTGTGCTTTTTTCAGAAGTCCAGACCTCATAGCTCCTCTAGGACACCCGACTCTACACACACGGGAGCTGCCCTGTTCACTGGAGACCTTTGTCTATCTTTGGCCCTCACAGCCATGTCTTTTGACTCCCCTGGGATTTATCTTGTGTCAGGGAGGTCCCTACTGAAAAGGCTCCCAGGACAGAGGGCACAGTGTGCATATATCTGTGTGCGTGTGAGGTGTGTGTGCCTATGCTCATTGCCACCACCACATGGGTTCCCCGTGTGCTCAGAGAGATGTGAGCAACCTTTAAAACGTGCTCAGAAGGAAGACCAGAGCAGGTGCAAGCGGCAGGGCAGGCTCAGTTTCAGACTCTTTTTCCCAGAAGAATGCGGCATCATGGGTAGGGGAGCTTCCCATCTCTCGGCCATAAGCCCGGGGGTCTGATGGGGACACAACTTTTGTGACATTTATCCTGTGGGCATCATAACCAATTTTGATCCTGTGCTCACTGAAAACTCTAGGGAAGGGCTTCAGCAGTCTTAGCTGATAAGCACTGATACCACCTTTAGTCAGTTGCTTACCTCCACCACCACCAACCCTTTGAAACTGTGGCCGGCAGGGAACCCAAGTGACCAGCGTGTGCATCGATCTGTTGTCCTTCTTCCCTGCCCTCCCATAGAAGGTTTGAATACATGATCAACATATACAAAGGTGAGGAGGATGTATGCTTAGTGCTTAGGTAACGAGAGCATAACCCATTACAAGCTAGCTCTGTGAGGGTACAGATTAATGACCACTTTAGTGCTCTGCGGGTCTTCTTTTTTTTTTTTTTATGAGAGAGAATTGTCATGCCAAGGCCTCCAGCCACTGCAATCAAACTCCAGACGTGTGCGCCATCTCGTGCGCACGTGCCACCTTGTGTGCTTGCGTCACCTTATGCGTCTGGCTTACATGAGATCTGGAGAGTGGAACATGGGTCCTTAGGCTTTGCAGACAGGTGCCTTAACCGCTAAGCCATCTCTCCAGCCCTCTGGGGGCTTTCTTAAAAGGTGCCCAAACAAGCATTGTTAGAATAAAATAGTCTGGACCCATTTCACTTTTGGGTCACTGATGATTCAACGGTTACCCAGTAAGGGCAGATGTCAAGTTTGTATTCTCTGATAGAGGAAGGCCAGGGCAGCGTGGTTCTGCTGGTGTGGTTGCTCGGGCACTTCATGGTAGCACCTGGGACCCCTCTGTGGGTGGCCATGCAGCATGGAAGGCCGTGAGGAAGCAAGCAAACACTGCCTTGTCTCCAGTCATCTGTTTCCCTCAGCACCTCAAGGTTGCCCAAGATGCTGGGGACCGGCTGGACGGCATCTAATCTGCATGATTCTGCTTCTCAAAAACCATAGAGTACCCAGAGGGGCTGTTCAGAGGGACGGGTAGGATGAGAACTTTAGGGACAAAGGCACTTTTTGTGTAGGAAAAAACTGCCAATGCATTCTACCCACCCCTGAGATAATAGAAAAGAAAAGAAAAAAAAAAAAAAACTGCACACTTAAAAGCCCGAGAATAATGAAATGGGATGGGGGTGGGGGGGAATGGTCAACTAGTCTTTAACCTCATTGAAACATGCTCATGGTGAAAATTTATTTTACATATTTAAAATAGTACATTTAAAATTATTAGTTACATTACAGGTACAATGATGAACATTGTGACTCTCCATTATATTGCACAACCTGACTTCATCCATATGGGTCTCTTTAAATAGTGCAAAATACTTTATACAGGAATGTGTTTGGAAGGGTTCTTGCAACCAAAATAAGGAAAAGAAATATCTTACAAATTACCATGAACATATATTAAAGTGATAGGGGAAGGGGAAATAAAAATAAAAGTGTTACAATCTGTACAGAGGAATTACCACAGACAACCAAAAAGTTCCCTCTCTTCTGGGAGAAGCAGCAGGCCCTTGACCTGTCCAGGTCTGGCATTTGTGCTAAGGTCATTTTTTGGGTGTCAATCAAAAAAAAATATATATATATCAGTAACTTCATACAATATAAACAGAAGTCCAGTCCAGTGAGTCCCGTGGTGGGTCAAATGAAGCAACGGAAGGCATGTCTTTTGTCACCTAGGGTTTCAGTACGGTTCTTTTCTTAGTAAGTGGGGAAAAAGAAGGGGGAAAAATGAACAGAAAATTATAAATGAAAAGGAAAGAAAACCACCATGACCACCAACCCCCCGGAACAATGCAGCGTGGAAGCCCTGTGCTGTGGGCGGCTCCAGCAGTCACACCTTGCCTCCAGTGGCACTGTTGAGAATAAGCAGCAGTGACTCCCTACTGTGTGTTGGGACTTTTGTGTTCTTTTGATTGATTGATTTTTTTTTTTCATTCCATATATTGCTCTCCCAGGGAAGCCACCAAGGCACTTACTTGATGCTCCCGTCACTATTTTCTGTTGCTGTTGTGGCTTTGGTGAGGGGTGCCAGGATGCTGCCTGGGACCCAGCCTTCCGCAGCTGGGGAGTGGTCGCTGGCAGGCTGGTATACCAGGCACATGTTCTGCTGGTTGACGGCGAGGACCTGGACCACCTCGCCTTGGCTCACACAGATTTCATTCTCCTTCAGTGCATAGTAATCTTTGATCACGGCCATGGATGAGGTACCGTTGCAGCCTCCCAGGTCATTCTGCTAGAAGATAAGGGTGGGAGGGACAGAGACACAGGCTGTTTGCATGGGCTTGCTCTACACTCTGCTGCATGGTTAGAGGCCATATTGCCCACTGGCAGGATGAACAACAGGCAGAAGGCTCCATGAGTAGCAATATTACATTACTCATAAATACACAAATATGCTCTGAAAGTACACTTTCGTGTGTTTGTGTGTGTGTGTGTGTGTGTGTGTGTGTGTGTAGGCCAGAGAACCCCAGGTATCATCCTCAGGAATGTCATCTACCATTTTGAGTTTATTTTTATTTATTTATTTGAGGGGGGAGGGAGAATGGGTGAACCAGGGCCTTCAACCTCTGCAAACATGCGCCACCTTGTGCATCTGGCTTACGTGGGTCCTGGGGAATTGAACCTGGGTCCTTTGGCTTTGCAGGCAAGTGACTTAACTGCTAAGCCATCTCCCTAGCCCTCATCTACCATTTTGAAACAGGGTTTCTCATTAGCCCGAACTTGCCAAACAGGTTGGCCTGGGTGGCCAGCACCCCCCACTCCCAAGCACTAGGATTATAAGCATGTGCCACCATTCCTCCTATTTTAGGTGGGTACTTGGCATTGAACGCAGGTCCTCATGCTTGTGAGGCAAGCACTTTACTGACTGAGCTAGCTTCCTAGCCCTGAAGGTGCGTTTCTAAAGCAATATTTCATACAGTATTATTTTTCTTTTTTATGTTTTATTTTATTTATTTGAGAGAAAGAAAGGGAGAGAGAAAGGGAGGAAGGGAGGGAGAGAGAGAGAGAATGGGCGCACCAAGTCCTCCAGCCATTGCAAGTGAACTCCAGATGCATGCGCCCCCTTGTGCATCTGGCTTACGTGGGTCCTGGGGAATCAAGCTGAGATCCTTTTGGCTTTGCATGTAAACACCTTAACAGCTAAGCCATTTCTCCAGCCCTAATTTCATACAATATTATAATGAAGGTGAACATGGACAGATGCCCAGGTAAAGGTGTGGGCATGCTTTCAACCTGGGAGCCTGTGGTAGTTTGAATGTATGTCCCTCATTGACTGGGGTTAACAATTAAAACTTGAAATTTGGATCTCCAGCCACCTGGCTGGAGGAGGTGTCCCTGGGGGCAGATCCTGGAATCCAGCCCTAAGGTGTCACTGGGGGTGGATCTGAATTCCAGCCCAAAGGTGAAACAGAGCAGTCTGTGTTCTGGCATTGTGTGTGCTGGTGCTGGTGCTTTGCTTGCTGTAGTTGTTTCTCTCTGCTCGGATGTCTAAGGGTGCAATAAATCCCTTCCTCCCCTAAACACTGTCTGCTTGGATGTTCATCCCGGCAACGTGGGGCTGTCCACAGCAGTCTTCCAGCATGCAGCACAGAGCTCTGGGCAGCATCTTCTGCAGATGGAAGGAATAACCTGGAACTGGTACGGGGATATGTAAAGCACTTGGGCAGAGTGAGGTCAGAGCAAAGGTCAGGCCAAGGGTCACCATTCTCTATGAACAGATCACAGACCCCTTGATATTACAATTTTTTAACCTTTTTATTTTGAGACAGCATTTCATTATATAGTCCAGGCTAATCTTGAATATATCTTTAAAACATATTTATTTATTTATTTAAGAGAGAGTTGAGAGGGAAAGAGAGCAAGAATGGGCACACCAGAGCCTCTAGCCACTGTAAATGAATGACAGGTGCATGCGCCACTTTGTGCATCTGGCTTATGTGGGTCCTGGAGAATTGAACCTGAGTCTTTAGGCTTCATAGGCAAGTGCTTAACCACTAAACCATCTCTCCAGCCCAAACTTATTATCCTTGCACCTTAGCCTCCCAAATGCTAGAATATAGGCATGTACCACCATACTCAGCTCATTTTTCCCCCATTTGGAAAGAATTAACTGGCCCTGCTCCTTCTTGACACAGGATTAAGAATGGCACTTCTGTCTAATTCAAAGGCAATAACGTGAGCTTCTCTGTGAGAGGAGAGCTCCTCGTCTGCAGTCTCCTCCTGCGCATAGGAATACAAGATGTGCTGTCTACATGACCTCTCCACGGGGGACTACACCAGGACAGCTGCTTCTGGACAGACCTGGACTCTCTGAAGGCTGGCTGCCTCCCAGAGCACCGTAAGAGTCAGAAACTCTTCCATGTGGCTGTCAAAATGCCAAAGTAACTTCAACTGAGTCACATGGGCAGGGCTTTTCTAGAGCAGAAATTATTGCTTGGTGATGTGATGAAATAGGTTGGGACAGTTACTGGAATACAGAACTGATGTTAAGACATTAATCATTAACTTCAATAAAACTATCAATTAATGGTATTATATCAACTAAGGACTATACCTATAAAGTTGGATCATGTATGTAAAAAAATGTACGTGCTTCTATTCATAGGCCCACTGAGTTCTGGAGAACACTTAATCCTTCCTGATAGTTAACTTGTTAAGGTGTAAAGCCAGTGAGTTTTGGAGTTTGGAGTAGAAACTAGAGTAACCAATTCCTAACTTAGTACTTTCCCCATTTCTTTTCAGTTTCTATGTTTTAGGATCAAACCAGCTGTGCAGATGCTATACTGCTTATAGTTATAATATAAATATATATATTAAATATATATAAAAGTTTAAATATAAATAATTATAGCCCATGCTATAATGCCCCTCTCAGTGGTGTCTGAAGTGTGGACGATGGAGCCTGACTTCGGCCAGGCACTCACTAACTGTCACCTTTCCTTGCAACAGCAGCCAATGGATGGTGAAGAACTGTGAAGTTCTTTCTGCAGGTACTCGAGGCAGGTCCTTGTAAGGACTGTCTTGTTCCCAGATAGCTAATGCTGAAGCTCTGGCTTCTGGAAGCTTCACAGAATTATTCTGGTAAAAGTCACCCATTTTCCTGCTTAACACAACAATCCCTTATGTTTTTTTAAAAATATTTTATTTTTATTTATTTATTTGACAGGGAAAGAGGGAAAGGGAGAGAGAGAGAGAGAGAGAGAGAGAGAATAAGAGAGAATATAGCCACTGCAAATGAACTCCAGATGCGTGTGTCCTTGTGCATCTGGCTTACGTGGGACCCGGGGAATCAAACCTGGGTCCTTTGGCTTTGCAGGCAAGCACCTTGACAACTAAGCCATCCCTCCAGCCTCCCTTATGTTTTTAATGTTTCTGTAGGTGATAACAGCCCTTGGACACACTGCTTGAGTCAGTGGAAATTGGTTTCACTCAGGTTACGAAGGAAGAAAGAAAAAGAACTGAGACTAGATTATATTTAGTGGATTGTTCCTGCTGGAATAATCAGCGACTTCTGAGGCTGTTGCCAGGGTGGTGAGGGCAGGACTAACAAACTGTCACTTACCTTGCTGTCCTCAAACTTGTCCCCAGGCTGGTGGTAGTCAAACCCTGGACTGCCATTGGAGGTAGATATCTTCAGGGGTGGCACAGGTGGGTTGTAGTTGGAGCCCTTGGGAGGTTTCTCTGAGCCCACAGGGACAGAGGAGTAGGGTCTGGGGCTGGCTTGGGGAGCCCTAGTGGGCTGGGATCGCATCACAGCTGTGCTCCTTCCTTTCCGCTGATACTCGATGGGTGACTGGAGTGCTGCAGGATGAGAGAAGGACTTGCCTTATGCTTGGGAATCCCACAAGGATCTGAAGGCCTGCTAGGTTATCGGGATTTGTGCTAGGCATAATGTAGGTGTGAGGAAGCCACTACCCTTGTTTTGAAGGGACTGTGAGAACCAGGGCACCCCCCCAAAAAAAATTCAAAACCCCCAAAATGAAACAATAGTAAACAAGGCAGCAACTTTACTGCGCCTGTTACAGGATGCCTGCAGGGTCCACAGTCTCTGTGTATCACCAATTTGTTCTGGGAAGCTTAGGGTACTACTGAAATTTAGGATTAGCAATCACCTCTCATTTGTCTACAATCCCAGCACTTGGGAGTCTGAGGCAGGAGGAACACAAGTTCAAGGCTGGCCTGGGCTACACAGTAAGATAAGACTGTGCCTCTAATATGCAAGAATATGAACCCACGTTAAGGGTGTGGTTAGATGAATTTTTTAAAAAAGTTTATTTATTTGAGAGATAAAGAGGGAGTGAGACACACATACACACACACACACACACACACACACAGAGAGAGAGAGAGAGAGAGAGAGAGAGAGAGAGAGAGACACCAGGGCCTCTAGCCATAGCAAACAAATTCTAGATGCATGTGCCACCTTGTGCATCTGGCTTATATGGGTATTGGGGAATTGAACCTGGATCCTTAGGTTTTGTAGGCAAGTGCCATAACCACAAAGCAGTCTCTCCAGCCCAATAATTTTTTTTCATTCTTTTTTATTTTTATTTTATTTACTTAGTTTTTTTTTATTTGTTTTTTTTTGAGGTAGGGTCTCACTCTAGTTCAGGCTGACCTGGAATTCACTCTATAGTCTCAGGGTGGCCTGGAACTCACGGTGATCCTCCCACCTCTGCCTCCTGAGTGCTGGGATTAAAGGCGCCCAGCTTATTTTTGGTTTTTTGAAGTAGGGTCTCACTCTAGCCCAGGCTTACCTGGAATTTGCTATATAGTCTCAGGGTGGCCTTGAACTCAGTGATTCTCCTACTTCTGCCTCCTGAGTGCTGGGGTTAAAGGTGTGTGCCACCACACCCAGCAAGTTCATTCTTTGTTTTGAAATTTATTTATTTGAGAGAGAGAGACAAAATGAGTACACTAGGGCCTCTAGCCACTGCAAAAGAACTCCAGATGCATGTGCCACTTTGTGCATCTGGCTTTACGTGGGTACTGGGGAATTGAACCTGGATCGTTTGTGTTTGCCGGCAAGTACCTTAACCACTAAGCCATCTCTCCAGCCCTCACCTCTCATTTGAAACTCATAAATCTCCATGAGCTCAGACCCAAGGATGCTCAGAGATGTAAGGCTGCCTGAAATGGCCTTGCTACAAACCAGGCCCAGCGCATACCATTTAAGAAGTCTCGCTGTGTTTCTAAGACTTGATTGATGTCCTGCACCCAGGCCTGCTGGATGTCTGAGTTGGCAGCTTGCAGAATGAGTCTCTCGGAAGTCTCTCTGTTCATGAGTGCAAATTTGCAGGGGTCATTGTCCACGTTCTCCTCCAGGACCAAGTAATTCATCTGAAAGAAAGTAAATTGATCCTTTTCATATTTCATCTTATGGGTGAAAAATATCACCAGGAGAGGCTCCTAAACTTTCCCCTGGACCTGACAGTAAATGCTGTGACTTCTGTCTTTGGGGAATGATATGACCAGGGGAACTACAGGATCATGCTAGAGACCAGCCCTGGCCCTCTCACTACCTGTTATTAGGCTGAATGAAATGGTTCTCCTTGCCCCCCCCCCCACATCCCCATTGGGGCCCTCACCTTGATGCTTCTCTTGAACATGTAGCCTGGGGTGAGGGACCCCTTTCTGAGCAGTTCACTAAAGATGACAATCTGCTCAAAGAGGAATACACGCCTTTCCTTGGTCCGGGACTGCATGCCGGCGTCCAGCTCAATCACATAGAACGTGTCCTGCTGCAGAAGCTTGCCCTGGGCTGTCAGGGTGCCCTGATGGAAACAGGAATCAAGAGAGCCCATGAAAGCTAGATGCACATGGGACACATGTGTCTGGAGTTCGTTTGCAGTGGCTAGAGGCCCTGGTGTGCCCATTCTCTGTCTGTTTCTCTTGTCTCTCTCTCTCTCTGCTTACAAATAAATAAGTAAAATTTTTTTAAAAAAGCTTTTAAAAAAGAGGGGGTTGCTGGAGAGATGGCTTAGTGGTTAAGGCATTTGCCTGCAAAGCCAAAGGACCCCAGTTTGATTCCCCAGGACCCACATAAGCCAGATGCACAAGGGGGCACACACACCTGGAGTTCAATTGCAGTGGCTGGAGGCCTTGGTGCGCCCATTCTCTCTCTCTCAGGTAAGTAAATAATTTTTTTTTTAAAGCCCATGAAAAGTAGGGAGATGGACTCATCCTCTTTAGGGCCACAAGTCTCCCACCTCTGGGGACATGAGAAGCAGACCTAATCAAAAGCCTTGGGGTTTTAACAAGACGGTAAGTTGGGATCCACCTACTCATCTAGGGTCCTTGGAGGCAAGGGTAAAAAAGGTGATGGAACTACTAAGAAATAGTGTCAAAAATGCCAGAGGAAGGTAGCTAAAAAGGAGTTATTTTGCTCTTCCTGTTTTTTTTATTAAAAGGAGAACAGAAGGTAAGTGGCACTTGGAGCTAGAAGTAACCTTCCTGGCCTTGCAGTTTTGAGAAGTGCAGGGGCTCCCTCCCTTGCCTGCCTGGCTCTGTTACAGCATGGGCCACAGACCCTGGGCATTCTCAAGGCCATGAACCTAAAACCAATTTGTGAACAAGGGCAGCAATACAGACAAGACCTCAAATAACCTGATAGGTTAGGACCCTTATTTCCTTCTATTATTTAAGATGGGGATATTCCAAATTATTAGACTCCTCCTAAGGTGAAGGTCACAGAATGTCCCTCTTCATTTTATAAGGTGCAATATAATTCTCTAGTGATCCTTCTTAAAATGACTCCAGCTATCAGGCCACATATTAGCCAGCTGGGGTGGTAAAGCATGTCTGGTTTTCTAGCTGCTAATGAGATTTCCAGAGACAGCTTCAAAGGGAATTTGCCCAACTCAGCAAGTCTTCAGGGAACCTATCAAAAACCTTGCTTAGCCCAGCTTGGTAGTGCATGCCTTTAATTCAAGTACTCGGGAGGCAGAGATAGGAAGATCGCTGTGAGAATGAGGCCTGCCCGGGGCTGCACAGTGAATTCCAGGGTCAGCTTGGGTTAGAGCAAGACCCTACCTCGGAAAAAACAAACAAACAACAAAAACACAATAAGATCCTCACATTGGGAACAGTGGTCAGAGGACCTTTGAAATACACTCATGTAGACAACTTTTGTCCTTTATAGTGCAAATGTCAGCCGTGCCCTGCACGTGATGCCTTATTCCAAACATTCCCTGGCACAGGGGTCGTTTTCTTTTGTGTTGCTGAGAAACACCTGACCTCTGCTTGGATCATGGCTCCTTTACTGCCAAGGTCAACAGCCAAACAGGCTTATCGCTACCCTGGTCCAAAGTTAATATTAAGCCAGTGACCAGCTAGCCAGGCAAGCTCCACAGAGTCTATTAATGTTACACAAGAACCCAATCAGGGCCACAGAGAGCCAGCATCCAGGGAAAGTCAGAGGATCTGGGAGGGAGGTAATGACAGTGAGGTGCAAAAGCCACGTGCCCAGGGAGAAGGCACATGCTCACTGCTCTGCCCAGCCCAGTTAGCTGCGGGAATGCAGAGGATTCTCTGCAACCTGGTTACGAAAACAGGGGGCGATGGAGCTTGGTTTACTAAAGAGCTACATACTCCTGTGTGCAACCTTACGCGCAGACACACACGTGTATTTAGAGTTCTACTTGGGCCAGACAGCACAAATAGATACCCTTTCTCCTCTCATCCTACAGAGGCCCAGAGAAAGCTAGCTAGACTCCTGGTTAGAAAAGACAGGGGCTTCAAGGTTGGAGAGTAAATGGGGTTAGTTTGTTCAGAGTTGCCTTGGACTTGGCATAACACCAAGGGGGAAAAAAACGGTGTAAAATCTTGCTGGGATGACTGAAAGTGCCCAAGAACTCACAGTGCAATAGTGCCAAGTAGCCCTATTTATGCCAATATCTGGCATCTACCTTGGAACGCTGGGAACCCAGGAAAGCAAACACCAATGAAGACAGCAAAGCGTGGAAGCCAGCTGGACAGACACACAGGGCTGGAGAAGGACAGCGCAACCCCAGTACAGCACCTCCTAACTTTATACCATCAGTCTGTCTTTCTTTTTTTTTTTTTTTCAAGGTAGGGTCTCACTCTAGCCCAGACTGACCTGGAATTCCCTATGTAGTCTCAGGGTGGCCTCAAACTCACGGTGGTCCTCCTACCCCTGCCTCCTGAGTGCTGGGATTAAAGGCGTGCGCCACCACGCCCGGCTCTGTCTTCTATCTGTACTAGTTAAGCTATTTTAACTTAGGAAGTGTGAAGGGGGGTGGGTGACCCTTCTATTTTTTTAAATAAACATTTATTTATTTATATGAGAAAGGGGGCGAGGAGAATGGGCATGCCAGGGCCTCCAGCTGCTGCAAATGAACTCCAGACGCATGTGCCATCTTTGTGTATCTGGTGTACAAGGGTACTGGGGAATCTAACCTGGGTCCTTAGGTTTTGCTGGCAAGTGCCTTAACCACTAAGCAATCTCTCCAGCCCCCTATTTTATTTTATATTTTGATGTAGGGTCTCATTCTAGCCCAGGCTGACCTGGAATTCACTATGTATTCTCAGGCTGGCCTCAAATTCATAGCAACCCTCCCACCTCAGCCTCCTGAGTGCTGGGATTAAAGGTGTGCGCCACCATGTCCGGTGACACTTCTTTCTTAATTATCTCAACTTCTAAGAATCCCCTTTCTCCAAAAATAAATAATGAAATCTGCTGGGCGTGGCAGCGCACACCTTTAATCCCAGCACTTGGGAGGCAGAGGTAGGAGGATTGCCATGAGTTAAAGGCCACCCTGAGACTACAGAATGATTTCCAGGTCAGCCTGTGCTAGACTGAGACCCTACCTTGAAAAAACAACAACAAAAACAAAAATAAGAGAAATCTTTGGTTGAGAGAATACTGGAAAAGAGGATTAGCTCTACATCTTTCTCTGGGGGGATTAGCAACAAGGTACCTGTCAATAATGCTGTCAGTTGCCATATTCATATTCAAGATCTGTTTAACTGTGTTAGAAGATTTGAACATACACTAAAATAGTTATTCATTAAATATAAGTTAGGAAAATTGAGTTTGCTGTTATAAACTGAACTGTACACCCCCATGCCACACCAAATCCATGTGTTGGAGACCTAATCCTAGCACTCAGAATGCGATCTTATTGGCAGATGAGTCTTTACCAAGGTAATGAGGATGAAGTGAGCTCATCAGAGTGAGCTCTAATAAAATATGGCTGGTGTTTACCCATACCCAGAGGAATGGTGGTGTGAAGACACAGAGAGAATGCAATGGGAACATGAAGCTGCTATCAACAGGTTAAGGAGGGACCACATGCCTGGGCTGTAGGTCACTGAGAAATGAAGCTGGAGATGAGCTGAAAACCTCCTCCCTGTGGACCAGCTGACAGAAAGCTAGAAAAAGCTATGCTGCATTCAGCCCTATGGGATAGAGAAGTCATCAGTGGAGATGAACAACAGTGGACACTGCAAGCCATAAGTCTGACCAGCCAGGCCAAATGAACCAATGGGTGCAACAGTGGCATGGACAGATCCGCTCCATGGGAGGGAATACATGCCTGGTACTGAAAATCCATGATGGGGAGCTCATGAGCCCTAGGGGTATAACATCTGCTGGTGTCTGGCTAAATGCATATATTATGCTCACCAAACTGCTCTGTAGGTACTTCTCTTAATGTTCATACTCATATAATAACACTACTCTCATTTTTGGGTTAGAGAAGCTTTTCTTTTCAGATGGCAGTGACCTCTGGGATGACTGAGCTGAGAAGTGACAGAGGAGTGTTCAGCACAGAAACATTTCTATCAAATCCTCCAAGGCTCACGTCCATTGCAGAAGAGGTGGTGGAAAGAATGTAAGAGGCAAAGGAAGGGTAGGACTCCTTACAATGCACTCTTCCAGACACAAAATGGTCTGGATAACCATGACCTTGCAATGCCTGACACTACCTACACAAGACCACCATAAAAGGAAGAATAGATGATAACATCAAAATAAAAGAAAGACTAATTGAGAGGAGGAGGGGATATGGTGGAGAGTGGATTTGTGAAGGGGAAAGTGTGGAAGGGGAGGGAATTATCATGGTTTATTGCCTATAATTATGGAAGTTGTCAATGAAAAAAGTTAAAAAAAAATAAAAAGAAGTCAAGGAGTGAAACTAGGAACAGACCCTTCCCTTGCAGTTCTGAGACAATATCTTGACAATACTTTGATCAGAGTTTCAGCCTTCAGAACTGTGAAGATAAATTTCTGTGGCTTACACTACATAATTTAGGCAAGCAACTTAACCACTAAGCCATCTCTCCAGCCCCAACTACTCAATTTCGAATACTGTTATACCTGCTATTGCCAACCAGTATGTTCACTTAAGCCAGAATTCTTGTGATATGGAGCTATTTCCTTTAAGACCTGATTTCCCTTATTAAAGGACAGAAATGTGTCCTGTGATGTTGTAAAGCTTTAAATGTTCACTGACCTAAAAATCTAGTCTCTATATAGACTTGTTTAAAAGATCCACCCTCTAAAAAAGTATCCATTTTCCCACTTGGGTTTCTGGCGTATCACATCTCCTGCAGTGACTCACATCCCCACATTTCTCTATCAAGGAGGAAGAGTGGGTGCTGGGGAGATGGCTTAGTGGTTAAGGCACTTGCCTGCAAAGCCTAAGGACCCAGATTTGATTCCCTAGGACCCACATTAAGACAGATGCAAAAGGTGGCACATGCACCTGGAATTCATTTGCAGTTGTTGGAGGCTCTGGAATGCTCATTCTCTCTCTCAAACAAATAAATTAATTAAAAAAAAAAATAGCCGGGCATGGTAATGCATGCCTTTATTCCCAGCACTCGGGAGGCAGAGGTCGGAGGATCACCATGAGTTCAAGGTCACCCTGAGACTACATAGTATATTCCAGGTCAGCCTGAGCTAGAGTGAGACCCTACCTTGAAAAAAAAAATATATATATATATATATGGAGCAGGGGAACAGGGGTAGGTGGGAGGGAATATCCAGAGGCATGCCCCCCCCCCACACAATGACTGACTGCTATCCTCACAACTCATAACCCACAACCCCACAGTGAATGCCAGCAATCCCACCGAGGAGGGCCCTCAGTGGAATGGGGGCAGGGAGGAGGGAAATGATTTTACTAACGCATGATGTGGCCATACAAAGTGTCTACTTTGAAAAAAAAAAAAAAAAAAAAGGAGGAGGAGGGAACATGGCCAGGTTCAAAGTTTCAAAAGACTTTGGGTCTTTCCAAAGTCTCTTGGAATTCTGACTCCAGTTTTGCCAAGAGCTCTACTTCCGATTTATACTGGACTCCAGGTCTGTGGAGGGGAGGGGCAGAGGTGGCAGCACACAGGGGTTCGCAGGAAGAGCCTCCATAGCCTGCATTCCTACTGCCTAGATGAGAGGGGACTTAGAAGCATTCCCTAGGGGCTCACCTCAAAACCCTGCAGGCGTCCCAAGTTCATCATGTCGTTGCAGCGTTTGGGAACAAGGCACATTAACTCCACTGCTTTCTGTGGGAAAGAACAAGTCACTAAGGAGGGAAATCAGCGATCAGCGGGAGGCTCACAAAACTCAGCCTGGAAAGCAGGGACCTTGCCTCTGCTAGTTCCTGTATTCATACAGATGGTGCTGGTTTCTGCTGCCTACTCTCAGAGGATCGTGTATGCTTCAGACAGGAGCAGCTGGTCAACAGCTCAGGGCCTCCAAGTCAGTCAGTGACCACATGTTGGGGAATGTTATGCAGCTCATCATTTTTCTACCTCTCCACTTTTGTTGATCAAGTCACTTTCCTCCTCGTAGTTTCTTACTTCCACACTGCTTCCAAGCTGCCCAGGCAACAGCTTAGTCTGGCTTGTGAAACACTCAAGGTTTTCACCTAAAATAACCTGCTAAAATGGCTATAACCTCTGAGGATTAAAATAATCCCCATGGTGGCACAAAGGACTTCACTTAGCGGGTAATCCTTGGGGTTCAGGTGGGGGAATAAAAATGGAATATCTCGGGCTGGAGGGATGGCTTAGCGGTTAAGGCGTTTGCCTGCAAAGCCAAAGGACCCAGGTTCGATTCCCCAGGACCCACGTTAGCCAGATGCACAAGAGGGCACACACGTCTTGAGTTCGTTTGCAGTGGCTGGAGGTCCTGGAGTGTCCTCTCTCTCTCTCTCTCAATTTCTCTGTCAAATAAATAAATAAATAAAGATAGAACATTAAAAAATTGGAATATCTTATGTGTTAGAGTTGGAGCCATGGATAAAGTTGTGTATTGACTTGCTGCAGTTTTATCCAATCTCTGAAGGATACTGAGGTCAGATATCACCCTTTCCCACTTCATGTCACCAAGAGCCACAAGGAGAACCTCAGTGGATAGGCTCTGGCCTGGCCTAGAACAGAAATCCTAAGTTCTTAGAGACACTGTACTCAGTGAAAATCTCCATTCCTCACGCTGAACAGGAGAGGAGCTGTCCCAGACCCTGGGTCCTCCTGAGACAATCTTTTCCCTGCAGGAACATGACACTCAACATGGTCACTAACAGCAAGTATTACAAGCAGAAAACTCACCTCGATATCTGAACACTCCAAGCCAGCCTTCTCACTGTATCTCAGGAAGTCCTACCAAGGAGGGGAAGCAGGGAAGAGTGTGAGGAGGGGTGAAATCAATTAGTAAAATAGCGAGAGAGCTATAAAAAAACTTATCATAAAAATGAAACAACACACCAAAGACTTTACTTTCTAAAAGATGTGGTTTTCAGTAGCTGAGAAATGAAATTATGAGTCATTGAGAACACTGAGAAAAACCCTAGAATACTCATAGTCCCAAAGCTGGGAAGAAGGTAGGGAAAGGGGAAGAAATGAGGGATTATGACAAGACAGATGGGAGAAAGGAAAAATGTCTCTTTCTTCTACTTAACCTGTTGTTTCCTGAAGAAAAATCAAGTTAAGCTGTTGTTATTCTGGTTTTGATACTCTGGTTTTTTTTTTTTTGAGATAGTGTCTCACGCTAGCCCAGGTTGACTTGGAACTCACTATGTACTCTCAGGGTGGCCTTGAACTCATGACGATCCTCCTACCTCTGCCTCCTGAGTGCTGGGATTAAAGGCGTGCGCCACCACACCCAATTTGTTATTATTTTATTTTTTTTTAGGTTTTTGTTCATGGTGCTTGTTTGTTTGAGACCAGGCTGGCCACAAACTCATTATCTTCCTGTCTCAGACTCCTGAGTGCTAAGATTATAGGTATGTGCCACTCTGCCCAGCTTGTTTTAATGACTGCAATAAAACAGAAAGTGAACTGTGGGCAGGGATACATTTCAGTGTTAGGGCACTCGTTTAACATGTGCAAAACCCTTGATTCAATCCTCAGTACTATAAGAATGAGAGAGAGATAGAGATAGAGAGAGAAGGGGAGAGAAGAGAAGGAAGAGGAGAAGAAGAAGGAGATGAAAAGATAGCAAGCAAACTTAAGGGCAGAAACAAAAGCCATGCAATCTAGCCATAAATCTGGACACAAAACTGAAAGAGTGACTAGCAGGAGATATACAAGCCTACACCTGCCCTATCAGTCCACAGCCTCTCTTAGGACACTATAATGGGGACAGAATCTCGAGTCTATGTCTGCTGGCTCTAAAGAGACACTTCTTGGGCTGGAGAGATGGCTTAGCAGTTAAGGCACTTGCTGGCAAAGCCAAAAGACCCAGGTTTGATTCCCCAGGACCCACGTGAGCCAGATGCACAATGTGGTGCATGCGTCTAGAGTTTGTTTGCAGTGGCTTCTTTGTCCCTCTCTCTGACTTTTTCTCTCTCTCAAATGAATAGAATAAATAAAATAATTTTAAAAAGAGAGAGACTTCTCTAGTTGGACCCACGTGCCCAGCTTCTTACCTTGAGAAGCAACTGGTATTTTGTTATTCTCTGAATGGGCTTGATAAGGAAGTCACTTAGTGTCAGCCGTTGATTTATCTCTTGTTTCACCTCCTGAAACACAAGGGAGCCACCTGAGAAACAAGGAGCCCACGAACTGGTTGCTTGGGTCAGGTTCACAGATATGGATGACAGGTTTTCATCTTTCCTAGAAAAAACTTTGGAATCTTCAAACCACACATGCAAGTGCCTACCGCACTGCTCATGTATTACAAACAATGCTTGCTTGAAATAGCACCAAGCCTTCTTTTGTAGTTTCCTTGCTTTCATGACAAGTGTCATACCCTCTTCACCCCAGTCAGTCCTGGGAGACAAACCTGAACAACTTCTTTGTACTGTCCCAAAAAGAGTTAGCAAGAGGCTTCCCCTGGGACACACTATGTCTATAAGGCAGGGCCCTAAGCTCAGATCTCCAGACACTCTGTTGAGAACTCTTCCTGAGGGATTGGGCCAATTCTCCACCAGCAGGTAAGTCCTTCCACACCGGGGCATCCACACACCTGGAGGGGCCGGTAGGACCTCTGGGAGCAGGGGCAGAATACAACGTGAATTCTCTGCAGTCACTTGAGAAGGACTGAAAACTTCCAGAACAATCTCTATTATGGAATCATTTGATAAATGGAGGCTTCTCGACACAGTATGCAGAGTCACCTCAGCTCCTTGCAAGCAAAGGTGCAAGCAAAGCTTGTGGGAACAGAGCTAATGGCAGTGTGGAGGTAGTCTTCCCAACCTGAAGGTCTACAGGGGTAAGCCTTAGTGATGGAGAACCTCCACGTCCCAGTGTGGTTGTCCTGGCTTGAGCATCCCACCCATCATGAGTGGCTTACCTCAAAGTAGGCATCGTACTCGGCCACAATGTACTCAGAGCGCGGCTTGTTCTGGCAGTACCACACATAGATGTGCAGCTTCCGCTCCTAACAAACAGGAGAGAGAGAGCGACAGTTAGCTGTCTTGCACCTTTTCTTTCTCTCAGAGTCAAGGATAGAGAAGGACAAGGAAGTAAGAGGGCAGTGAAGTAGCAAAGATATATATATATATATATAAAGGCAAGAGCCCAGTTTTCAATTGCCAAGGTGGTTAAAAAAATCAAAAAGAGGGGGCTAGGGAGATGGCTTAGTTGATAAAACACTTGCCACAAGCATGAGGACCTGAGGTCACATGGGTGGCCTGCCTGTAATCCCAGGGCTTGGAAAGTGCAGACAGGGATCCCCGGGACAAGCTGTTTTAGCTAGACTTGCCAAATTGGTGAGCTTTGGGTTCAATGAGATACCTTGTCTCAATACAAAAGGTGGCGAACAATCGAGAATGTCAGTCAATACCAACCCCTGGCCTCTACTTGCACATACACGTACACTTGCACCCACCCATGTGAGTGCTCTAACACATGCACACACACCACATACATGCAAAAACAAAAATAGGGGCTGGAGAGATGGCTTAGTGGTTAAGGTGCTTGCCTGCAAAGCTAAGGATCTAGGTTCAATTCCCCAGTACCCATGTAAGCCAAGGTGGCACATGTGTCTGGAGTTTGTTTGCAGTGGCTGGAGGCCCCGACACACCCATTCTCTCTCTCAAGTAAGTAAATAAATAAATAATTTTTTTTTTTAAGAAAAAACAAAAACGTGCTTGGGGGATCAGGCTCACTCAGTAAAGTGCTTGCTTGGCAAGCATAAGGACCTAGGTTAGGATCCCCAGCACCCACAAAACACACCAAGCAATGACACTGACTTTTGCCCCGTACATGAACATATGCACCTGTAAAAATAGAAAGTCAAAAATACTCAGAGTCTCAGAGTGCTGAGAGAAAGGCAAACCTGAGAAGAGCAGAAGAACGGAGTGGTTTTAAAATAAACATGGAGGAACCTGGGAAAAGGGGAGGACAATTGGGGTGATACTCACATGTTTAATAAAGAGCTGGGCCAGTCTGTCTTGCTCTTGGATACATTTTTCCAGTTCAGCTAAGAAAAAACTAAAAGAAGAGAGGGGGTAAGAGAAGGAAGCCATACTATCTGGAGATGTACGATCACTTAATGGCATAAATGTCTGAAGGTTCCCTGAAAATTCCCTCACTCTCTCTCTTGAGATCAGATTTGGGAAGAGAACTCCAGTGTCAATCCTCAGGACAACCCAACCCTTGGGGCAGCATGAATACTTACTCTTTTTTTGTTTTGTTTTGGTTTTTCAAGGTAGGGTCTTGCTCTAGCTCAGGCTGACTTGGAATTCACTATGTAGTCTCAGGCTGACCTTGAACTCAAAGTGATCCTCCTACCTCTGTCTCCTGAGTGCTGGGATTAAAGGCGTGCGCCACCATGCCCAGCTGACGTATACTTACTCTTTATGCCAGTCATAAATCTGGTGGATATTTCCAAACACGATTTTATCCTTTCCTCGCATATCCTCGGGGACCCCCTTCTCTTCTATTCGCTTCATGAAGCCCTGCAAAGCAGAGGCAATGTTAGCAGAAGACTTCCATGAGAGCATTCTGGGCCAAGCCCATCCCACAGCACCCATGGCAGCCCATTCTGTGTGGCTCTGAGGGCACATACCTCCTTTTAAATAACGTAAAATGTTTCAAGAGGAAAAGAAAGCAAAAAACTGTCTCCATATTAAATTGTGCATCTTCATTTCCCATTTCTGTGAATCCCCAGACCATTAAACAGAGTTATCTAGCTAAAGCACCCAGGTTAGGTAGGCCCAATATGCATTTGGTCAGGTGAGTAGACGAACTCGGTGCCCTCGGCTCACCTCCACCACAATTCCCAGGTCCTTGACGTAGTCTTTCTCTGTCTGCACCAGCTCATTCAGCACAAACCTGAGTAGGGGATAAAGAGAGTGAGGGCTCCTCGTTGTGGTTCAGCAGGAAATGTCCACACTTGAAGGCCAAGGGGAAAGTTCAGGTGGTTTATGACAATACAACCCAAAAGACCCTCACTTAGCACACTGGAAAGGTGCCTTCAGGTGCTCCCTAGACGAGAGACCTCCACTGAAGGGCTAAGGGCGTGAGGTCAGAGAGGGCTGATCCCTGGTGACACACAACAGCTGAACAAAGGATAATGCTCATTGTGTTGCAATTCTCTTTCTATTTCTCCTTCTTCTTCTTCTTCTTCTTCTTCTTCTTCTTCTTCTTCTTCTTCTTCTTCTTCTTCTTCTTCTTCTTCTTCTTCTTCTTCTTCTTCTTCTTCTTCTTCTTCTTCTTCTTTTTTTTTTTTTTTTTCCTGAGACAGTATCACGTATCTTTGGCTGGCCTCCATCTCCTTCCGTAGGATGACCTTGGACTTATGATTCTCCCTTGTGCTGAAATTAGGGTGTGTACTACCATGCCTGGTTTTATGTGGTGGTGAGGATCAAACCCTGGGTTTTGTGCATGCCAGGCCATCACTCTAGTAAACGAGCTACATCCCCAGGCCCCCTTTTCCGTCTTTATGCCTCTTTATCCTTTAATGACTGCAGAGATGCAGAGCAGAAAGAACCACTTTTGCAGAACTGAGTTATGAAAGCTTTGAGGCTGAGGGAACATTTATTCTTTTACTTTAGCTCTATTCTTCACATAACAAAAGAAGAAAGGCATTTGTTTGATAACAAGCCTTACTAGCCTCAGAGGCACAGTGAAGCTTTTACAGGACAGAATCTATAGTTATTAGATTGGTATCCACAATCACTGGCCTAGAGAATCCTGTCATGTCATTCCATACTCACAGCTTTGATCACATATCCATGCCCCAGAATGCAGGATTGAGTAATGACAAGGTCATTTACTCTCTTGGATTCTCTGGGAATTATTTCTACCTCTTAGAGCATTTACTACATGCCAGTTACTTCATGTGGGTTTCCCCATGCTTATAACAGGCATGTATTATAAAATATATTTTATCTAAATGATAACACCGGGAAAAACGGAAAGGTTAGGTGACTTGTCCAAAACCACAATGTGAGAAGCAGAGGCAGGATCTGAATCCAGGTGTTAAGGCTCCAAAGTCTTTCTCCTTTCCCCAGACCCACTGCCTGGGGAACAGCTCAGCCAGGCCTCTGAAGTCCCTGGAGCTACAATCCCTGTCTATATAGTTAAATGCTGTACAAGAGATGTCACGGTTATGCGCAGGGAAGAGGAATGCTGTGTGTCCACTGGAGTCTGACTCTCATTATCTAATTTGAAATTAGAGGCATACTTGCACATTTTTGGCCCAACTGGCAGAAGGGATAAAGTTCTGAGATGTCAAAGAGGTCCATCACAAGGGTTATAACCATTTTGAACCCAGGAAGCAATTTATCTAAAATTTTAATACTATACAGCACTAAGAAGTCACCAAATCTTGGGGGTCTGGGATCCAGGGCACAGAGGGAACAAAGTAACACATGCTTCTTTATCAGGGTATCCAGAGCTTCCAACTATCTCCTTCCCTCCAACACATGATCATGTGCTCCAGACCACAGGAAGGAACTGGCAATGTCAACTAGAAGCCTTTAGATTTATCTTTAGCATGGCCCAAGTTACTGCCTAGAAGAAAATGGTCAAAGAAAACCCACATGCGTCTGGAGTTTGTTTCCAGTGGCTAGAGCCCCTGATGCACTCATTCTCTCTTTCACTCGCTCTCTTTGCCTCTTTCTCTTGATCAAGTAAGTAATTTTTTTTAAAAGGAATCCTCAAAAAGATATGAAATAGGGGCTGGAGAGGTGGCTTAGTGGTTAGGCACTTGCCTGTGAAGCCTAAGGACCCTGGTTTGAGGCTCAATTCCCCAGGACCCACATAAGCCAGATGCACAAAGTGGCACATGCATCTGGAGTTTGTTTGCAGTGGCTGGAGGCCCTGGCATGCCCATTCTCACTCTCTCTACCTCTCTCTCTCTCTCTAATAAGTAAATAAGATATTTTAAAAAAAGATATGAAATATATATATGGCAAAGCACTGCATGATTAACTGCCAAATAAACATAAAAATGCAATTCTTAGCTGAGCGTAGTGGCGCATGCCTTTAATCCCAGCACTCGGGAGGCAGAGGTAGGAGGATCGCTATGAGTTTGAGGCCACCCTGAGACTATGTAGTGAATTCCAGGTCAGCCTGGGCCAGAGTGAGACCCTACCTCAAAAAAAAAAAAAAAAAAATGCAATTCTTAAACTGGGCATCATGGTGCATGCCTTTAAGCCCAGCACTTGGGAGGCAGAGGTAGGAGGATGACTATGAGTTTGAGACCACCCTGAGACTACATAGGAAATTCCAGGTCAGCCTAGGCTAGAGTGAAACCCTACCTTAAAAAAAAAAGAGGGGGGAATGGAAGGATGGCTTAGTGGTTAAGGTGCTTTCCTGCAAAGCCAAAATACCGAGGGCTTCCAGACACTGCAAACAAACTCCAGATGTTTGCACCACCTTGTGCATCTGGCTTACGTGGGTACTGGGGAATCGAACTGAGGTTCTTTGGCTTTGAAGGCATGGGCCTTAACCACTAAGCAATCTTTCCAGCCCTCTTTTTAAATAATTAAAAAAATATTTTATTTTTATTTATTTATTTGTGAGTTACCTTTTTACATTGCTGTGACAAAATACCTGACTAAAGTAACATAAGGAATGGTGGGTAGACTTATTTTGGTTCACAGTGTGAGGGGACACAGTATATCATGGTGGGTAGAGGATGGTAGCAGGAAGGCCAGGAGGCTGGTCACATTGAGTCCACAGTTAGGAAACAGAGATGCACGCTGGCGTTCAGCTAAAGTTCTCTTTTGTTCCCTTTAACTTAGTCCAGGACCCCAGCCCATGGGATGGTGCTACCCACACTCAGGGTAGATCTTGCTTCTTCAGCTAAGCCTTTCTGGAAATGCCCTCACAGACACAGCCTGAGGTGTGTCTCCAAGGGGATTCTAAATACAGTCAAAGTGAGGACAAAGATTAACCATCACAGGCCCACTGATAACTACTCCCTTTCCACAGGAAATTCCCAGAGGCTTGGCACTGGCTGTTCACTGAGTGGAGATACCTTTTCTCCATGGGCTACTTCATTCTTTCCTCCTTGTCATTTTGCAACTTCCAGAACCCATTTGGAGTTGCATTAGAGTAGCCTTATTCACACTTGATATCCTTGTTTTGCTCTATCTTCTTTCTTTTTCCAGCTTCTAACCTACTACTTAGTTTATTTGGTTTGCCTATTTTTTTTCCCACTAGAATGTAAGTTTACCATGAGTGAAGACCTTCTTTTGTTTGCTGTTGTTTGTCTTACTCACTGATTTATCCGCTGGGGTGGTAGCAGAGGCATTCAACAAGTGCTTGGTTTGAGGACCTGGGAATCCACGCTCAACGTTTTTCTTCTTTTAGACAAATGACTATGTGTTGTCATCTTTTCACCAGTAAAACTCATTTAACCCTTTGGTTTCCTACTGCCATCTCCAGATTGAGGTTCAGTTGTCCATACCCCTCACCGTCCAGCCTCTTACATGAGTTACCATTAAGCATTGATATATCCTCTCTCTCACTGTGGCCATGAAGCACAGCAATTTAGAATAGGGACATAAACAGTAAGGGACATTCTATAGCTGGATTTTCAAGACAGCTCAGGATTTAAAGTGTGGAGCCTGGTGATAATGAGGTAAGAGAGAAACAACAGGTATAGTTGGTAAAAAAAAAAAAAAAAAAAAAAAAAAAAAAAAAAAAAAAAAACTTTTCGTTTTTTTTATAAGCTTTTGTTTATTTATTTATTTTTGAGAGAGGGAAAGAGGCAGAGAGAGAGGGAGAGAGAATGGACACGCCAGGGGCCTCCAGCCATTGCAAATGAACTCCAGATGTGTATGCCACCTTATGCATCTGGCTTATGTGGGTACTGGGGAACTGAACCAAGGTCCTTTGCTTTTGTAGACAAGCGCCTTAACTGCTAAGCCATCTCTCCAGCCCCCCTTTTTGGGTTTTTATAGCAAAACCAAATAGTATATTATTTGGACAATGGCATAAATACTGCTTATAAACCCATTCAATCTAGGTGACAAGTTTGTGACTAGTTTTTCCCAAGGCCTGTCTGTCAAAGCTTTCACCTCCCTGTCGTAAGCCTTGCTTCAGCTTGATGAAGGACTGGGCACAGCTCTAGGTCCACCTCACTGGTGTAACAGCCACTCGAGAAGCTAAGGGGGATCAGCTTTGTGCAGGGCCTGAAAAACTTCCCTTTGGGATGGATATTTCACTCAGCACATTCTTACGGTTCTCCCTGAGCACCCAAAAAGTTTGGGGGGAGGTAGACATGCATTTATAGTTTACACAGCTTTGCTCCTCCCCACTATGCAGTAGCAGCTCTGTTTTTTTTTTTTTTTTTTTTAGTTTTTTAAGGTAGGGTCTGGCTCTGGCTCTGGCTCAGGCTGACCTGGAATTAACTATGTAGTCTCAGTGTAGCCTTGAACTCACAACGATCCTCCTACCTCTGTCTCCCAAGTGCTGGGATTAAAAACGTGCACTACCATGCCTGGCACAGCTCTGTTTTGATATCAGGCTCTTGATATGATATGCTTTCACTTTTGCTTCCCAGGAAACAAAGCCATAAATGTCTACTTTGCTTATTTCCCATCAATGAAAGGACTTGGCCTTAGTTAGTTTTGTGAATTTTCAGGTCTGTGCCAACTAGCTAAAGGATGGATGAATGTAAGGAAGAAGGGAGGGGCCCTTCACATCTGCCTTCCCCTTTTTTGCTGCCGTTCACAATCTCACATGATGAACTGTGTCCAAGACTCACTTGGCAGCTTCCTGCCAGGAGAATCAACCCCAGAGTTGCAAACTAAAGTTCTGGAGGTGTTACGGGTCTACACTACAGGCACACAATATCTTCTCCATTACCACAGATAGCAGAAGATTGTCTTCACATCAAGGCATGTAACTTAAACCTCACAGTCACGTGGGTTTTTGTGAAATGCCAGTTGTATCCTCCCACTCACCATTCCAAGGGGAGAAGAGGTTATTTTAGAATTAAAATCACAAATGGAAGTGAAATTAAAGCCCTTGGAAAAGGAGCAGAAACAGGTCCCACTAGGCGGCACAATTCTTCCTATGCCCACTTGCCTACATTTGCAGCACGTCTCTTCAGGGGACTTCCATCGTGCTTCTGCCACAGCCAGGGAATCTGTGGGTCCACAGACCGGTGGCAATGATCCCACTATTCTCTGAACTCTACTGCTTTCCTTTCAGCAGTATGTCATACAGTTCTATCAGATCTTGGTTAGAACTATATTCTCTCAATCACAGCTCCTTGTTTATGAGAGCTGTACTACATAGACCTTGGTCACCTTCACTTACAAAAGGTAAGAGCAGCAGGAAGATAGCACAGAGCATCCCTAGCTAATGGTGCCCAGCCCTGGCCCACTGTCTGTTGCACACATGGACCAGGGTGGGATTTGAGGAGCACCTACATTCTGCCTCGCAGAGCCTTGGCTTTCTGTTCCTCTTCCAGGTTTCTAGGAGGCGTAGGAGGAGTCATCCCTTCATTCAGGCAGCCTGTAGGGTCTTTCAAGCTCCCCCGGTAGGAACTCCCTTCTAGAGTCTAGAAAGAGAAGAATAAATAGTCTCAGGGTGTACACTGGAAAGTCATTTTCTAGCCCTTGTCCCTCCTGCTGAGCCACCACAACTTGGTAGTCAGCAGCCAAGGCTGTTCTCTGCACCACAGTGGAGCTTTAGCAATTGGGGGCTCCCACCGTCCTGTAATAGGAGCCCCTGAGCTTCCACACACAAGCAGCACACATTTGGCATCCATGTACTGCCAACTGCCCAGGCATAATGCAACTGTCACATAACTTATCTCTGGGTAAGGACTCCAGCAGGAAAGCTAATTATGACAATTCTATACCAAATAAGGAGTTAGAAAGAAAAAACATTTTTGTAGGACTTCCAAATACAAATTGATAAGCAAAGGGTGGTGACAGAACTATTGTGGTAAAAATCATGCCTTGTTAGGGCTGGAGAGATGGTTTAATGGTTAAGGCACTTGCCTGCAAAGCCAAAGGACCCAGGCTCACTTCTCCAGGACTCACATAGGCCAGATACACAAGCTGGCACATGTGCCTTGAGTTTGTTTGCAGTGGCTGGAGGTCCTGGCATGCCCATTCTCTCTCTCCCACCCCTCCCTCCCCCTCCCTCTTCCTCTTTTTCTTTCATAAATAAATAAATAAAATATTTTTAAAAATCGGGCTGGAGAGATGGCTTAGTGGTTAAAGTGTTGGCCTGCAAAGCCAAAGGATCCTAGTTTGATTCTCCAAGACCCAGCCAGATGCACAAGGTAGCGCATGTGTCCAGAGTTCATTTGTAGTGGCTGGAGGCCCTGGTGCACCCATTCTCTCTCTATCTCTCTCTTTTTCAAATACATAAAATATATTTTAAAAAATAGAAAAAAATAAAAATCATGCTTTGTTAAATAGCTATAATTCTTTGCATGAGTACAATGAGATGTAGTCAAGAAATAACCAACAGATTGATTTAGCCTTTTCTAAAAATGTCTTTCCTAAGGTTATTTACCAAGGACTTTCTTTTATTTGTTACCCCTCATTTTTGTTGATTAAAGTATTGCAGGACTGATAAAAATAAATGGATTAATACAGTACTCCAGAAGGAGCCTAGGAAAAGGAACCTGAATCCTAGTCCCAGATCTGCTAGTGACTGGGTGATCTCACAGGAGACATCTAAAGTTGTTTCATTTTTCCTGAGTTTTTGGATTATATTCTACCCTTTCTATGGATGTCTAAGGAACAGAGTAAGTATTTGTGCAACCTCTGTGAAAAGTTATGAGAACTGTACAATGGGGGGGTGGCTTTCCCTTTCCCTCTGTGGTTGGCACTGACAGCAATAAGGATACTCAAAATGGGGCCAAGTGCCTTGGAAGAAGTACCACCCAATGACATTTAGTATTGTGTGAAATGGTAGCAGCAACATGGATAAATAAATAGCAGGACTAGAAATCAAGGTCAAGGTGGGCAAATAACTATAACACAAACATGGGAGGCTTCCAAACTATCCAAGATGCCTAGCCAGATCATCTTCTGTGGCAGTTGTTAGAAATGCTGGTCCTCAGATTCAAGTCACAAAGATCAACAAGGGTCATCCAAAGAGACAGTGGAACAACGGACTGCAGCCTGGTCTTAATCTGCACTTGAGCACTGTCACTCTGTTGGTTACTACATGTTAACATAGGCCAAACAGAAGTCCGGAAGAACATTCCAGGGAAATGAAGCAAAGCAAATGAGATGCCTGATATGAGGAAAAAGGGAGACTCTTAGTACTTGAATGTGCAAACCTTAATGTTGACTCTTGATAACAACCTTCTCCCCAGCTCTCAACTGGGGAGATGATACTGAGGGATGGATATGCCTTTGTTTCCAAGAGTAGGGTTAAAATGGCAATGTTTTCTGGCTTGAGAGACTTTCTTTCCACTTCACATAAGGGTATTTACAGAACAAGTAATCACCATGGAAGCTGTTACATCCAGCACGGCAGTATAGGCTAAAAATATAGAAAGGTCAAGAAGGGTTTAGCTACATTTATAGATATAGGATCTGTAACCTGCTATTAAGGAAATTAGAATGTCTGGTGCTGAGGCTTGACAAGCCAGTGACATGTCCCTTGGTGCCATCATTAGAGACAGGCTCCCACAAAGATAGACCCAGCTGGTGATAGATCTGATTAGTGCCTTTTACTTCCTGTCCCTCCTTCCCACTGTCCTGTTGTGGCCTCTGTTCTGTAGCCTGCTGGCTGGTGGAAGGCGAATGCTAGGCTCAGCAGACAGGCCTGCACTCTCTCTGGGATGACCATGGCAAATCCTGCTGGGCATGGCCCACTCTCAATCTATGTACACAGCTGGAGTCCCCAGCTGTTCAGGAAGGTTGTAAAAGCTTTAGGAAGTACAGCCTTGTTGAAGGAAGCACATCACTGGGTGGGGGGGGGGGGGAGGGTCTTGAGGTGTTACAAACCCAGCCCTGTTGGCTACAGACTCTCTGTTTCCTCCCTGTGGATGTGGTGCCAGATTCCTGCTCCTGCAGTGCTTTCCTCCCGTTATGGATTCCACCTTCTGGAAGTTTAAGACAAAACAAACTCTTTCCTTCCCCTAGGCTGCTTCTGGTTGGGTATTTTGTCCCAGTGACGAGAAAGCAATGGATACAGAAAATAGGTATCAGAAGTGCAACAGACCATATTCTTAGTCTTTTAGAATTGGAAGGTGGAAGAATTTTGAAACTTTGGACTAGAGAAGCCTTACAATGCTGTAAACAGAGCTTCAGGGGCCATTCTGGTGAGAGTTAGAACCAGAAGCCCAAGAAAAACACAGACGGTGGGCCTCAACTGATGGGGCTTCAGAAGGGAACAAGGACTCTACCAGAAAATGAACTGGAGGCAGTTCATGTGACACTCTGGTAGTGAAACTGGCTGCATTCTGCCCATGTCCTAAGAACTTGAACACAGTTGAATTTAAAAGTAATAGACTGGGCTGGAGAGATGGCTTAGGGGTTAAGCGCTTGCCTGTGAAGCCTAAGGACCCCAGTTCCAGGCTCGATTCCCCAGGACCCACGTTAGCCAGATGCACAAGGGGGCGCATGCGTCTGGAGTTCGTTTGCAGTGGCTGGAGGCCATGGCGCGCCCATTCTCTCTCTCTCTCTCTCTTGGCCTCATTGTCTCTCTGTCTGTCACTCTCAAATAAATAAATAAAACAGAAAATTTTAAATAAAAAAAAATAAAAGTAATAGACTAAGCCGGGCGTGGTGGCGCACGCCTTTAATCCCAGCACTTGGGAGGCAGAGGTAGGAGGAACACTGAGAGTTCGAGGCCACCCTGAGACTGCATAGTGAATTCCAGGTCAGCCTGGGGCCAGAGTGAGACCCTACCTCGAAAAACCAAAAAAAAAAAAAAAAAAAAAAAAAAAAAAAAAAAAAAAAAAAGTAATAGACTAATATATGTGGCAGAGGAAATTTTAAGATAAAATGATATTTAGTCTGGTATAGCTTTTCTTTTTAAAAATATTTTATTTTTCTTTATTTGAGAGAGAGAGAGAGAAATAGGCAGGGGAAGAGAGAGAATGGGCATGCCAGGGCCTCCAGCCACTGCTAATGAACTCCAGATGCATGTGCCTCCTTGTGCATCTGGCTTATGCGGGTACTGGGGAGTCGAACATGGGTCCTTTGGCTTTGCAGGCAAGCGCCTTAACCACTAAACCATCTCTCCAGCCCCTGGTATATCTTTTCTTACCTGCCCTGATTCAGATCTACAACAAAAGGACAAAATACAGAGCAGAAAGCTATGAAAAATCCATAGTTTAGTACAGAAAGAAACATGAGCAAGCTTCAGGTCCCAGACACAGAAACTGCTTCTGTGTCGTCTTCTGCTGTAATTGTTAGATTACTACCGCTAAAGATAAGCCAACTGGCTTGGCGTGGCGGCACATGCCTTTAGTCCCAGCACTTAGGAGACAGAGGTAAGAGGATTGCTGTGAGTATGAGGCCACCCTGAGACTACATATTGAATTTCAGGTCAGCCTGGGCTAGAGTGAGACCCTACCTCAAAAAAACCACACACATACACAAAAACATAAGCCAACTGCTCTATACTGTGACAATAGGAAAGATGCCTTGAAAGAATGATCTGACTCATTGAAGGCTCCAGATAGTAAATATGCCAATTCTTTTTTTAAAAAATTTTGTTTATTTTTATTTATTTGAGAGTGACAGAGAGATAAAGAGGCAGATAGAGAGACAGAGATAGATAGAGATAGATAGAGAGAGAGAGAGAGAGAGAGAGAGAGAGAGATAGAGAGAGAGAATGGGCGCCAGGGCCTCCAGCCACTGCAAACGAACTCCAGACACGTGCGCCCCCTTGTGCATCTGCCTTACGTGGGTCCTGGGGAATCGAGCCTCGAACTGGGGTCCTTAGGCTTCCCAGGCAAGCGCTTAACCACTAAGCCATCTCTCCAGCCCAGGCAAGTTTCATTATGTTGGCAAAAGCATGGCATGAGCAGGATCTTGTTAATATCTGGCTGGAAGTGGTCTGAGTGAGTTGGCTAGCCTGGCAAGCTGGACTAATAAACCTCAAGGTCCACACCCAGTGACATAGCTCTTCTTTCAAGGTTCTACCTCCCAACTTGTCACTAGCTAGAGATAAGGTATGAGTCTTTTTTTTTTTTTTGAGGTAGCGTCTCACTCTAGTCCAAGCTGACTTGGAATTCACTACGTTCTCTCAGGGTGGTCTTAATCTCACAGTGATCTTCCTAATGCTGCCTCCTGAGTGCTGGGATTAAAGGTGTGCGCCACCACACCTGGCAGGTACGAGTCTTAGTTACGAACAGGAGGCTAAGGGGGACACTTTACACTTAAACCACCACATTCTTTCTATTCCCTACGTGCTGACAGGATGATGGGACACCACCTTTCTGCCCCTGCCATGCTTTCTCTGCGATGATAGGCTCTACCCTCTGGAAGTATAAGTTGAAATAAACTCCTGCCCTAAGTTGCTTCTGGTCATTTTGTTCGAGCAAGAAGTAATGGATTCAGCAGGTTGCTGCGCTAGTAGGCTGGGGCAAGTGCGTGCCAGAAAAGAAAGAGGACCAGAGTGAAATCGGAATTCCAGAGAAGAGGGCAGAGGTGAGGCCTGCAGCCTTGTCCATGGCATTATGAGGAAGAGATTTCACTTTTACCCATGATGGGAGGGTTTTAAGTAGCATATTAACATATGGGATTTAATTTTAGAAGGACCAGTCTTCGTGTTCCAAAGACTTTGGCACGACATGAGAAAATGTCTCTGATAGGATAGCAAAGAAAATGGGATTTAAAATTTAAATGCTCTATGCTTACATGATTTGTAAATGAATCTGAAAGAAAATAAATCAACACTGAATACAATTAGATGGTTATAATTATGATGTTCATACTCATTACAATTTGTCACAAATACTATTTTATTAGTCAGAAAAGGGCTACCAAAACGTTTTCAAAAAGAGGGGCAACACTTTGGCAGTCACATGGAGAGATGTCAGCCTGAAATCTGGGAGCAAATGGTTGCTAACAGTCCAGGCAGGAGAGCATTAATTCTAGGTTGTGAGCACTATGTAAGGAAAGGCCTATGGTTGGCTTGAAGAAGAGCAGGACTCTAGGAATTTATTGACTATGTTATGGACCTTGAAGGGAGATCAGGTCTAATGACCTCACAGGGAAGTCACTGGTCCTTGCCAGTCACCATACCAGGGCTACTCTTTCTATTTTATTTTATTTTATATTGTTTATTTTTACCCTTTTGTTTCATTGTGGTAGGAAGATACCAGATGAGATCCAGCCCTTGAGATCTTTAAGTGTATAATTCAGCACTGTTAACTATAAGCACATGTGATACAACAGACATTTAGAACTTGTTCACTTTGCCTAAGTGAAACTTCGTGCTGATTTGTATTAGAGTCCATTCTATAGTACTATTACAAAAAAGCAGTGTGAGAAACTTCTAACGAAAGGAAGTATTTAGCTCACAGTTTCAGAGATCAATAGTTCAAAAAGCATGGTGCCAGCTGAGGTGAGACTCCCCGCTGCTGTATGCATCACACCACCATGGATGGCATTGTGGATATAGTAAGACAGGAAGCCACAGACCAGGGAGGGTCCAGCTTGATCTTCCATCACAATTCTCCTTACAAGAACTAACTCATGGTCCCATAAGAATTCCTTTAATTTCTGCCAAGGTCAAAAAACCCAACGATCTAACAATTCTCCCTAAGCTTCATCTCTCAAAGGTCCAACCACCTCTGAGTATCACCACAATGGGAATGCTGCTTCCAGAAGAACCTTTGGGAACAAGCCATATACAACCTATAGTGCCACTGAATAGCAGCTCATTATTTCCTCCTACCCCAGGCCACGGCAGTTATTCTGTTTTCTGCCTCTATGAGTCTAGCTATTTTAGACACCTCACCTAAATGGAATCATATAGTATTTGTCCCTTTGTGATTGGCCTGTGCTACTTAGCATGATGTTCTCAAGGTTCACCCATGTTGTAGCATATCATCAGTGATACGATAAATGTTTGGGTCCCAACAAAACTCACTGTCTAAACCTAACCATCACAGTAACAGTATTAGGAGCAGTATTTGGAGGGAGGGGGATCTTTGGAGGTGATTAGTTCATGAAGACAGCATCCTTGTGAAAGGGTTAGTGCCCTGCTAGAAGACGTCACAGAGCACCATCACAGAAAGAAGGCATTACCTTACCTACAAACCAGAAAGCTGGCACTCAGTCTGACAGGCACTAACTTGATCTTGGCCTTCCCAACCTCCAGAAGTGTGAGAAATAGATTTCTGTTTAATACCTACCCAGTTTATGGTTCTTGTTGTAGCCACTGAAAAAAGAAAAAGGACCTTAAAATAGGATTTACCTTTTTAGGAAGATTCTATTGTATTCTGTAGTAGACAGCCTCAGGTTGCTGGGGTGAACTTCCAAACCGGGCACAGTTATAGAGGAAGATTTATAGAAGCTTACAGATAGAGGGGAAGTTCCATAACGCAGAAGTTGGCCCCCCTTTCAAAGAGCAAAGCGGAAAGCAAAGCCACCTCCGGCACCACAAGCAAGCACACTCCAGGGAAAGCTCAAAGCACTCTGCAAATCTTGACTGGAATTCCCCACACACACCTTAGGGCTGGGCCCTGGGATCCGCCCACAGTGACACCTCCTCCAGCCAGGTCGCTGCAGATCTAAGTTGTAAGCTTTAATAAACTCCTGAATGTGTTGGGGGACAGCCAGTCAAACTACCACATGTTGTGATAGTTTCTTTACTTTCTCCAGTTTAAAATAATTGATTCCAGGCTGGAGAGGTGGCTTAGCGGTTAAGTGCTTGCCTGTGAAGCCTAAGGATCCTGGTTGGAGGCTCGATTCCCCAGGACCCATGTAACCCAGACGCACAAGGGGGCGCATGCATCTGGAGTTTGTTTGCAGTGGCTGGAAGCCCTGGCGTGCCCATTCTCTCTCTATCTGTCTCTTTCTCTCTGTGTCTGTCTGTCCCTCTCAAATAAACAAATAAAAATAAACAAAAACGTATTAAAAATAAAATAATTGGTTCCATTATGACATTTCCATATATATTTATTCTGTGCTCTTCATAGGCATGCTTTTTTAAAAATGTATTTTATTTTGATTTATTTATTTCACAGAAAAAGAGGGAGGGAGGGAGGGAGGGAGGGAGGGAGGGAGGGAGAGAGGGAGAGGGAGGGAGAGAGAGAGAGAGAGAGGGGAGAGAGAATGGGTGCAGCAGGGACTCAGCTACTGCAAACGAACTCCAGACACGTGCGCCCCCTTGTGCATCTAGTTAATGTGGGTCCTGGAGAATCAAACCAGGGTCCTTTGGCTTTGCAGGCAAATGCCTTAACCACTAAGCCATCCCTCCAGCCCCAAGGGCATCCTTTTAACCACTGACCCTTCAGTGGGCATTGAGATTGCTTCCACATCTTGACTGTTATGAACAGACTAGTTACTTGTCTTGTTGCTGTGACCAAATAGGTGACAAGAAGCAGCTTAAAGGAGCAAGGACGTATTTGTTGCTCATATTTTAAGGCTATGGCAGTGGGAATGGATTCTTGTCCATGGTAGCAAATGGGTAAGGTTGCTTTTTCACACATGAGTGGGTCAGGAAGCAGAGAGAGGACAGGAATGTGCCTGGGCAATAAGCCTTCAGGTCTCGGCCCCAGAGATCTACTTCCTTCATCTAAGCCTCACTTGCCAAAGGTTCCGCCACCTCCATAAGGAAAGGTGCGGGAAGGTGGCAGGCGCAGGAAGCAGAGGACAATCAGGAAGTAGGAATGGGCTGTAAAACCTCAATGCCTGCAGGACCACTCTTTTAGCTACACCTGTTGTAAAACTTCTATACTACACACATTAGGATAGTTCTTATGTATTAGCTAGGAGGAAGGGGAGGTAAAATGGGGAGGAGGAAGGGAGGGACCCATAATTGAGATTTTTTTGTTTTGTTTTTTCGAGGTAGGGTCTCACTCTAGCCCAGGCTTACCTGGAATTCACTATGTAGTTTCAGGGTCGCCTGGAACTCATGGTGATCCTCCTACCTTTGCCTCCTGAGTGCTGGGATTAAAGGCGTGTGCCATCATGCCTGGCTAATTGAGAATTTTTAAAATGTCAAATTTGTTTGGAGCTAGAGAATGAAATAGTGGCTACCAGAAGTGGGAGAGGAGAAGAGGAACAGGGGAGATGGAGGTCAGAGGACACAGGTAGCAGATATGCAGGATGGATAGATCTGCAGATCTCCTGCAAAACCTGAAGACCATACTTAACCTTTCGTATTGTATTAAAAATTTTTGTCAAGCAAATAGATTTCATCTACTCTTGTCAAAGAAAAATAACTATGTGAGGTGCTAGCTATGTTAATTTTTTAAATAAATATTTTACTGTCTATAGGCATGCTATAACAGGTTGCAAACATCGAATATTTTAAAATATGTGTAAAATAGAATTTAAATACTTTAAAATTTTTGTAAAAGTCATGAACTTTGTCATTCCCAGGCCAATTGCGGATGATGAAAGTAGGGACACCTTCATTGTGGAAAAACTGAAGTCTGGGATTTCCAGGCAAATAACATTTCAGGCATTTCAGGTTTATGTCTTTGGATTTTCAATTTTTGGCAGAATTTTAAACTACCCTTAGGAATCTCTTCCACAGAGACATGCCAAAGGAGTCTAGTTCCTGAAAGCATCCACCCCCAGAGTGCATATGATGGGCCATTATTTTCTTCCATCTAGATTCTACATTTCTGTTAACTCCCAGGCTGCTAACAGAACAAGCTAATTCACATACAGGGCAGTAAAGCACAAGACAGATACTGGCTGGTCCAAGTCAAGATCCTCACGAGGCTGGCCCAGGAGGTGAATGCTCTCAGAGCAGGAGAACTGGAGGGTGGAAGTCTTGCTGAAGTAGGGAGGCACATACTCAGGCCACAGGTAGATAAACCTGTGCACCTGCCCGAGAGACAGAGGGTTATAAGCTAGCACACACTGGTCACTGGAGCCGAGTGAACTACTTTAGTATATAACTCCGTGCTTTCTTCCTGGAGGCTCAGCCCTCTGTGCCGAGCAGATGGAAGATTCCTGGGACTCCAGGCCACGGTTTATGGACACAGGAGAGTCTCCCACATGGCCAGGAAGCTTATTGTTCCTTAAATTTGAAACATAAAACCTAATCATATTGTCTGCTAAATGATTTCCCCAATATTCTCCCAGCTGCCAATCCACTGGCTGACAATGACAGTGGTTTCCAGCACTACATTGAGTCATGGAAGATAAAGACAACACAAGGCAGTTGAGGTGGCTAAGAGCTAACATTTGTAGGTGCCTGCTTATCAGTGTACAAAGCTTAGTCATGTCTGCCCAATCATCGTTACTCCCTTGAGATTAGATTTAGGTGGACAGATTTACCATCATCATCAACAATAAATGCATAAGGGAGAGGCCCAACAGACCAAATCACTTTTTTTTTTTTTTTTTTTTCGAGGTAGGGTTTCACACTAGCCCAGGCTGACCTGGAACTCACAATGTAGTATCACGGTGGCCTCAAACTCATGGCGATCCTCCTACCTCTGCCTCCCGAGTGCTGAGATTAAAGGTGTGCACTACCACACCTGGCCCAAATCACTTAATTTTTTTTTTTTTTAATTTTAGAGAGAGAGACAGAGAGAGAGAGAAAAAAAGAGAGACACAGAGAGAAAACTGGCATGCCAGGGCCTCAGCCACTGAAATCAAACTCTAGATGCTTGCACCACCTGGTGGGCATGTGCAACATTGTGCTTGCCTCACCTTTGTGCATCTGGTTTATGTGGGATCTGGAGAGTCAAACATGGGTCCTTAAACTTAAACTTCACAGGCAAGCACCTTAACCACTGAGCCATCTCTCCAGCCCCCAAATTACTTTAAAAATATTTTATTTATTTATTTATTGTAGAGGGGAAGACAGAGAGGCACACACGCAGAGGTAGAGAGAATGGGTGTGCCAGAGCCTCCAGTCACTACAAACGAATTCCAGGTGCATCTTGCTTATGTGGGTACTGTGCCAAATAGTACCCATGTAAGCCAGATCCTTAGGCTTCTCAGGCAAGCACCTTAACCAGTAAGCCATCTCTCCAGACCCCAAATTGCTCTGTTGGGCAGACTTTCCTTGGGAGATGTCATTAGTAGCAGGGCAGGACTGAAACTTAGGTCTTTTGATTTGCAGCAGCCATCCACAGTTCTAAATAAAAGTGTTTAATCAAAAATCACACAGGAAGCCGGGCGTGGTGGTGCACACCTTTAATCCCAGCACTTGGGAGGCAGAGGTAGGAGGATTGCTGTGAGTTCGAGGCCACCCTGAGACTTTGTAGTAAATTCCAGGTCAACCTGAGCTAGAGTGAGACCCTATCTTGAAAAACCAAAAAACAAACAAACAAACAAAAATCACACAGGAGAGCCGGATGTGGTGGCACACTCCTTTAATGCAAGCACTCAGGAGGTTTAGGTAGAAGGATTGCTATGAGTTTGAGGCCATCATTGAACTATATAGTGAATTCTAGGTCAGTGTGGGCTAGAGTGAGATCATATCTTGAAAAACCAAAAAACCCAAAACAACAAACAAAACAAAACAAAAACAAAAACAAAAAGCCACACAGGAAAAGCAGAGGTAGTATTTGTAGCTCAGAGTTAGTTAAAGGCAACACCTTAATACAAAACTCAGAGGAAGCATGATGTTAGGTCTGCTTGGGGAGATGGGCGAACATCTTCTGATAAAGCAACATATAGGCTTATTATATATAAAGGCCAAGGCCAGAAGGTAAGACCTCTGCAGTACCCATCAGGTCCAGAAGGACACACCACTGGGGATCCCCAGGGATTGACTGCACTGCTGGCAAGCCTGAGATTCCTACTTCCATTCCCCAACATATACAGAGAGAGGTGGAGGCCTACGTGCAACAGTGACCATGGGGCTGAGAAGCCCTGGGGGACAGCTCTGAGACCTGGAGACATGGGATCTTATGGCCTCAGGTAGAGCTAGGAGGCCAAATGAACTCCAAGTACAGAATTTGGTGCCACTGTTTGAGCAAGTAATGGAAAGACTAGATGAGAGTCTCAGCACACCAGATGATCCCATCAAATGGGATAAGCCTCTGAATTGGAAAGGGTTCCTTAACTCCACTTTCAGGTCCAGGTTCTGCCCTTTGGAGCAAGAGGCAGAATGATCCTTCATTCAGGGAGCCTGACTGCTCCCCAGACACACTCTCACTTTCTTCCAAAGTGACCCATTGTACTGGTTAACTCCTCCAAGGCCCTTGCAGTTCTTTCAAGAACATTCTAGACTGCTGAATTTAGAATAAAATTATCACTCACACACAACTCCCTGATGGGCGTAGTTGAAGTTCTGTGAGTACGACCAAACTTATTGCTTCTCCTCACACCTGGAAACCGAACCTTTATTAAGTAAGTTTGTGATTCTACTGGCTACTTTGGCAGCCTTCATGCTGTTGTACTTTGTCAAATAAAAATCCCAGAACTTTCAAGAGCTCTTTTCTTCTTTTCAGCTAAAAAGCTGATAAGAAATTGGAATAACTTTTGAGGTAAAGATGCCACTTAATGTTCTCACATATTGGTTAGTTTCAGTTTGCAGGTTGCTCCACCACTGCCCCACAGTGAGATGGGAAGAAGACGAGAAGAAAAGAAGTGAATTTTGGTGAGAAGATTCTAGTAAACTGAACCACTGCTCCTTACTCTTTTCTTTTTAAAATAATATGTTATTTTAAATAATTTATTTATTTGTTTATTGAGACACAGGGTGGGAGAGAAAGAGGGGGAGAGAGAGAATGGGTGCACTAGGGCCTCTAGTCATTGCAAATGAACTCCAGACACATGTACCACCTTGTGCATCTGGCTTATGTGGGACCTAAAGAATCGAACCTGGGTCCTTAGGCTTTGCAGGCAAGTGCCTTAACTGCTAAGCCATCGCTCCAGCCCCTTACTCTTTTCTTTTTTTTTTTAAATCCCCCCTCACCCCTCATCCTCCTACTTTTTTCTTAATATGAGCTTTGTTTTATATGTTAAGCCAAAGAAACCTCTGCAATTTGGTGCTCACTATAGGCCTTAGGAAGTAACTGTTGGCCGAAGTTAAAAACCTTCATATGGTAAATTCATTACAGAAAGGATGTTTGTTTATTTATTTATTTACTTATTTTGAGAGAGAGAGAGAGAGAGAGAGAGAGAGAGAGAGAGAGAGAGAGAGAGAGAGAGAGGGAATGGGCATGCCAGGGCCTTCAGCCACTGTGAACAAACTTCAAATGCGTGCACCCCCTTGTGCACATGTGTGACATTGCATGTTTACATCACTGTGTGTCTGGTTTATATGGGACCTGGAGATTCAAACATGAGTTCTTAGGCTTCACAGGCAAGTACCTTAACCACTAAGCCATCTCTCCAGCCAGGATTTAATAAAAATTTTTAAAAATTTATTTATTTGCGAACAGAGAGAGAATGGGCATACCAGGGCCTCTAGCCATTGCAAATGAACTCCAGACGTGTGTGTCTCCTTGTGCATCTGGCTTACATGGGTCCTGGGAATAGAACCTGGGTCCTTTGGCTTCACAGGCAAATAAATGCCTTAACTGCTAAGCCATTTCTCCAGCCCAAAGATTTTTTTCATTATTATTTAGTAGCCATTTATTGAGAGCTGGTACAGGGCCAGTGAATTCCAATGCCATCTCATATCCCCTCTTTTCTGGGAAATTTCCTCTTCTTACAGGACAGCTCAATGTCTTTGCTCACATGTCTAACACTAGACCCTCTGGTCACACAGACCAGAGGACCAGAGGGACTTTCAACAGTACAAAGGTAAGCAGTGATAAGTAGTAGAGGGAAGGTAAGCCAAAATATAAGCAAATATGGATTTCTGGAAGCAAGTATTAATGAAAAACCCACTAAGTATAAATGACTCCTATGTTAATGGAGAAAGAAAATAATATATGGATCTTATGGGGAAAATAACTTAGGAAGCAAAGAGGTAAGTTTCAAATGATAACATGAAGATACTTTAACAATAAATAACACAATAAGGCCATCTAAGGGCTATCCCTAGAAGCATTTGGCTTTGGTTATTGCTGTGGGGTTTTAGAGAAAATCTGGTCTAGGCTGGTCAGGGAAGTACTCGTGGAGAGACATTTGAGTGAGACCTTAAAGGATCATTATATAGCAGATAAGCAAAACTAAGAAGGAGAACATTCCATAGAAATGGGGTGAAAGGAATAAAAACTTTAAAGAGGAAGACAAGCATGTGACTTTGCAATGCCAATGTACTGCTTAAAAGAGAATTTAACTCTTCCAGGAGGGCAGGTAGAGATGGCAGGAAATTGGACAGCCTCTAAGAGCTTGACTTATTACTAAACACACCATTTAGGTTTTTTTTAAAAAAGCAACTTGTGGTGTGCATGTGTGTCCACGCACGTGCATGCATGTGTGCTTGTGTGGGTGTGCATGTACCATGGCATGTGGGTGGAGGTGAGAGGACAACTTTTGGATGTTGGTCCTTGGCCTTTCACTTCATTCGAGGCAGGGTTTCTCGCTCACTGCTCCACTCACTAGGCTAGCTGGCCTGTGAGTATCCGGTGGATTCTCCTGTCCCTGTCTCCCTTTTTTTTTTGTTTTTTGTTTTTTGAGGTAGGGTCTCACTTTAGCTCAGGCTAACCTGGAATTCTCTATGTAGTCTCAGGGTAGCCTCGAACTCATGGTGATCCTCCTACCTCTGCCTCCCGAGTGCTGGGATTAAAGGCGTGCACCACCACACCCAGCCCTGTCTCCCTTCTTGCTACAGGTTTAATCTGAGATTACAGATGCCAGAGTTCTAGCATCCAGCTTCTACGTGGGTTCTAGGAATCAGAAGTCAGGTACTCACACTTGTATGGCAAGCACTTTACCAATGAGCCATCTCACCAGCCCCAATTTTTTAATTTGAACTTTTTTTTTTTTCTGAGGTAGGGTCTTGCTCTTGCCCAGACTGACCTGGAATTTACTATGTAGTCTCAGGGTGGCTTCAAACTCACAGTGATCCTCCTACCTCTGCCTCTCAAGTGTTGGAATCAAAGGTGTGTACCACCAAGCCTGGCTTGATCTTTTTAAAAATATTTTATTTTTAAATTTATTTATTAATTTATTTTAGGGGGGAGGGAGAGAGAGAATTGGCACCAGGGCCTCTAGCCACTGCAAACAAACTTCAACTGCATGTACCCCCTTGTGCATCTGGCTTACCTGGGTCCTGGGGAATCAAACCAGGGTCCTTTGGCTTTGTAGGCAAATGCCGTAACTGCTAAGCCATCTTTCCAGCCTGATTTTTTTTTTTTTAATTAGGAAGGAAAATAATGACATCTTATGTGTTAAATCTCTTTTGTACTTTCAGCTAGGATATCTGAAAAGGTAGTTACTGGAATCAAAATGATCAGGCAGCTTGCCTTAGAGTGGGTACACCATTTTCTTCCAATTTCTGGGCAAAATAAAAGAGAGTAATGTTGAAGATTAACAAGATTTCCCCAGAGAAATCTGGTGGAAGCACAGGAATTTATTCTAATGAGAATTGTAGGAAAAGCTAGAGACACGAATGAAAGAGGAAGAAAGGAAAACTTCCGACTTTCGGTCTGTAGTTTACAGTCAGAAAAACATGGGAGCACAGGGACGGCTCTATCCGAGTGAGCTGTCTAGAGAAAAGCCTTTCAGGACTGTGCCAAAGTCCTTCCCTCCAGTGATATCACTGACCCCTATGACAGCCATGGGCTAGGCCAGTTGTTATGTTATTTTCCCCCTATGATGAAAATATTCTCTGGGTCCCTTAATTTCTTGTGGCAAGCTATCCAAATATGCCTGCCCATAACCCTTTATGGTCAGCAGTCTGATCTTTGCAAACTAGAAGGTCCCCAAATAACATTACCTGGTGTTTTCAGAGATCTAACCTGTGCTATATCAGTAGCCCAGGGCACTGGCTTCAGAGCTAATCAGACATACATCAGTCAGTGCTGAATGTCACTTGCTTGGGGACCTGTAGGTAAGGCTCTCAGAGAAGGTCATTTGCTTTGGTTACTTTTTCACCTTTCAATAATATCACAACCCTCAAGTGCCTGTTCATACCTATGCCTAGTCCCAAATAAAGTCACAAAGGACCTTGGGACACAGCTTTTCGGAAACCATCATTACCTGAGATAATTCCGTAAGAAGAGTAAGTACGAATAGGGATCATGGTGGACTGATGCAAGGCCCTGGGAGCCACACAGAGGTGAGACACACGTAACTGCCTCCAGGATGCCCACTTACCAGCTTGTTTTTGACCAACTTTTCTATTGCACTGACAAGGTCTGCAGCAGTAGGTACTTCCGTGGAAGCCTGCCAGGCTGCTAGCAAAGAGGAGGACTGCAAGACAGGCAGCAAAGGAAAAGCAGATTAGCAAGGAATGAGGAAAAGCAATTAGAAAGCAAACCAGAAAGTCCAAAGCTCAAGGCAGGCCACGGAAGCACAGGTCTGTTTAGAGGTTAGAAGTGACAGAAGGAAATGAGGGAAGGTGGGTAGTGGTGTATAGGTAGGCTTGTCTGTCCCTGTTAGGAATTCTGGCCAGTGACCAGGTGTTAATGGATCTGGGGTCTCCTTAAGAAGGCCTCCAAAGGAGCTGAGGGGAAGGGCCACTGAGTCCCTGGGTGACCAAGAGGCAAGGGCTGCTCCTCCTGAGAGCAGGGCACTGGGAACTGCTCTGAGGGTAAACAACGTCAGCTTGTCCTGGAAGCTTGTTGCTATTCCAGGGTCTGAAGGAATCAAAACTCCAGCCTCCAATGGTCTAAAGTCCTGGCCTTACTACAGCAGTAATACGATCTAATATGATCTGGGGGCAGGGCACTTGGAGCCTAGCAAGTTAGATACCTCCTATTTTCTTTCTCTTTTTTCTTCTCACACATAGACACTCTCTCTCTCTCTCTCTCTCTCTCTCTCTCTCTCTCTCTTCTATCACATATAACTGGCCCCAGTAAGGCCCTCACACTGCAACAGTTCTGTTATTACAGGAGTTCTGTATCACATGCTGGGGCTCCCAGGGACTATCCCGCTCGAAGAACAGGGAAACTCAATAACAGGGTTTCTTTGTGTCCTTCATCTCCTGCTCCCGCCTGCGGCTTTGATCAGCGGCTGCTGTTCAGTGGTTTGGGGATTCCTACACACAGAGGGATAGTATTGCTCTGTTTGCTGATCTGCTTGATTTTTCCTTCTTCTCTCCATCTGAGGGGAAGATGGAGGGGGCAAAGGGGGGGAGAAATGGCTAGCTCTGAATCCATGTGTACACCTCTTTACCTTTCAGGATTAGAGCCAAAGGCAGTAGTGTTCCCAGGCTGGGATATGGGTGCAATGACTCTGGGCAAACAAAGATAAACGTCTTGGCCTTGCTCTGGCTTTGAATTTCTCCCCTTAGGTTAGGGTAAGATTTTCAAAAAGGAAACAAACAATGTAAACTAATAGTTACTTTTCAGTCTTTGCTTCTGTTGTGTGTGTGTGTATGGGGGAGGCATGGGGGAATCAAATAAATGCAGCTTAGAAAGATAGAACCAGCCGGCATCATGGCACACGCCTTCAGTCCCAGCACTTGGGAGGCAGAGGTAGGAGGACTGCCATGAGTTCAAGGCTATCGTGAGACTACATAGTGAATTCCAGGTCAGCCTGGGCTATCTTTTTCCTCTTTGGGGGAATACAGGAAAAAGTTCATGGTTTGGAAAACCAGGTTATCATCCTGGATCTGGTAATCTTACCCTTAGAACTTCTTCCAAGAGCAGATGCTATATGCACACAGTGATCTACAGATCTTACAGAAGCAAAGACTAGAAACAGCCTATCAGGGTGCCCACAAAGGAGCTGGCCAGGCAAATTACGGAACATCAAATAACTGAACAATTCTTCGGTCATTAACATTATGGCCATAACGATAAAACCTGTAAGATTTTAGGAAATGGGACTTGACAAAGCAATGGACACACCATCATAGACATAATCACACAACATCCATGTATATGAACGAAGAACAGACGATATGGAGAGTACAATTATACGTTACGCACACCTATAATTCCAGTACTCAGAGGCAGAAGAATTGCAGCAAGTTCAAGGCCAGCCAAGGCTACATAGTATGACCCTGCTTCAAACAACAACAACAAAAACTTTTTTGTTTTCGAGATAGGGTCTCACTCTAGCCCAAGCTGACCTGGAATTCACTATGTAGTCTCAGGGTGGCCTCAAACTCATGGCAATCCTCCTAACCTCTGCCTCACAAGTGCTGGGATTAACAGTGTGTGCCACCACGCCCAGCAACAAATTTTTCTTAAATGCATTTTATACAGTTATAAAATTATTTTAATAAATCCAAGTCGATTTCCTAGGAGTACTGGGACTAATTCTGATTCTAAATGTTTAAAAACAAAACAAATAAACAAGCTGGTCTAAGGAGAGTTTGGGGACTATCTCTGGTTATGAAAAGGGTCATACAGATGTGTAGGCCAAGTCTGCACTGTCCATTAGAAATTATACAGAAATGACACAGCATCCATTTCTCCCAAACAAGCTGTGTTTGAGGGAACTAGAAGGCGGGGGTTCATGACCTTTCTATATCTTACACCAGCTGGCTCCTCCATGCCTGCACGTTCAGAGCACGAGAGGCCTCCCCCCACGCTCACTATCGCTGTTTATAGGACACTTCACAAGGGTAGGCCTCAGGAAACCCTGAAAACTGGTTCATTCTCACATCAAGGTCAAGTGCTGGCATCTCTGCCTCTGGGAGTTCAGTGGGCACAGTGTCATCCTTCCTACTGTTTCCTTCCCAACAGTCCTGAGTCACAGTGCTGGCCCTGGGGACTGGCCCCAACACCACCGCAGGAGCCACAACTGTGCTTCCCAGGGCAAGACCTGTGGGGGTGGGGCAGCCAATCCATCTTAGTTAGTGTCCTATCCCTGGACAGCCTCTCTTCTGCACACAGAAGAGTACCTTGAATAATTACTGTGACAACCAAATGCAAAGCAGACAGAATCAAAATAAGAATTTGGATGTCACCAGAAATGCTGGACCATCCACAAATAGCCTAGAAGGTTCCTTTCCTATGCACACATGCTGGGCCACCTACTCAGAGGCAGCTTCTTCACTGTAAGAAGGAATACAGAGAGAGCCCAAGAGACGGCTAGGCAAGCTCCAAGACCACCACAAAATGATGTTCTGGAAACAAATGGGAAGTGCAACAATACTGGAACTCCCACTTCAACCTCCAGAGTCTAAGAGACACAGTACAAACCATGATACAAGCAGGCAAGACAAACTCATGGAGTGAAGGCATGGCTCTAAGAAAAGACAGCCCACACATCGAAGGCAGCCCATGTCCCAGGTCAGTGCTTAGAAGTCAGGATAAGCTTCTGTCTCAGAACAGAGTGACCAGCAGAGCATTAGAGAGGCACAGTGCACTTGGACACGCCACATACCAGCAAGAGGGAGAACTTTGTGGACACTTTGGCATGCTTTCCTTGCCCCCTTGGATAAAACTCTCCCTTTTACAGCATTTCCACCTTGCATGTTATGATGGCTTGCCTGGAAGTGACTGTAATTAGGTTTTAGAGTTGAACACAGAAGATAACTAAAACATAAGTACTCAGGCATAACAAAGTGATTGCCACTTAGAACCACCAACAGATTTCTTTGGGAGACAAACATTTCCTTTCAGAATCCTTCTCCTCAAGCACAGAATCACTACCCTGTCTCAACAACACAAGTTCCCAGGGAGATTCTTTAAGGCCTGCTCAGAATGCAATCAGGCCTTCAGGATTGTAGGAGAGGACACTTAGCAAACACACATGGAATCCATTTGACCAGCATTCAAGTGGGCAAAGAGCTAAAAGCGGCATATCTCAGTCTCACGCATACACAGAAAATGTAATCTCATTCATTCTCTAATGCACTTTCCAGGGAGAAAGCAGAGGTCCTACCATCTCATCCTGGGTGGGGTCATTGTCAAAGATCTTCATGGGTGGCGGAAGTGGGGTGTGCGACTCTTCATCTGGCTCATCTTCACCCCAACCCTTCTTGCTCTTCTAGAACAAAAGAGCAGCATTAGTTACTGTTTCACATAATAAAAGATGCCAATAAGTTTAGGACATGACATGATAAAAAAAAGTACATAGGGGCTGGAGAGATGGCTTAGCGGTTAAGCATTTGCCTGTGAAGCCTAAGGATCCCGGTTCGAGGCTCGATTCCCCAGGACCCACGTTAGCCAGATTCACGAGGGGGTGCACACGTCTGGAGTTCGTTTGCAGTGGCTGGAGGCCCTGGTGCACCCATTCTCTCTCTCTCTCTCTCTTTCTCTGCCTTTCTCACTGTCGCTCTCAAATAAATAAATAAATAAATGAACAAAAAAATTTTTAAAAAAGCACATAGGCCGGATGTGGTGGCACACGACTTTAATCCAAGCACTTGCGAAGCAGAGGTAGGAGGATTGCTGTGAGTTGGAGGACAGCCTAGGACTATAGAGGGAGTTCCAGGTCAGCTTGGGGGAAAAATACATAAGAGGAAGGGCTCTCTCTTAACATACCTTCATCTTTTCAGTTGCAATTTTCTCCTCTGTAATACACACACACACACACACACACACACACACACACATTTTAAGATATGGTCTTGTGGTATAGTCCAGACTGGCCTTAAATTCATGATCGTTTTTGTGACAGTCTCCAGAATATTGTAATTATAGGCTTATGTCTCCATGCTTGGCCTAATCTTTAAATTTCTGAAGGCTGTTAAATTAAATCTCACAGGCTATATGCCATTTCCACCTTGAACAATAGCAGGTACAAGGGAAAATCTGGTTATACATCAGGAAGATTTTCTTAGCCTTGCCAGTGATTATAGTAGTTTAGTTACATACACATATATATTTATATATCAGGTATCACATTCCCCTCTACCACCAAGATACATCCTTCTAGTTTAATTACAGAATCTCAGCTTTGTAAGACCTCAGACATTACCAAGCCTAACGTCTTGGCTAATTAATACCCAGTTCTCTCTGACTGATGTGAAGTCTGGAATTCTGAGACCTTCTAGAATTTGTGTGTATTAGTTCTCATGAAGGCCTACTATCATCTCAGATCCCCCAGTAAAGTTTCCTGGAGCTGAAACATGGCCTATCATCACCTTCATCCACTCTTCCTAGCTGTTCCTCAACTGCACCCTTCATACAGAGTGCGGCTCCGACCCTTGCCTGCAGCCCAGCCTTCTGCTTTCAGAGCACGGTCTCCATTCTTTCATTCTGACTCTAAGCAAGTCTGCCCAGTTTTGATGTAGTCCTCAGTGGAGGCAGGGAATCAACTGTCCTCCCCTCTGGCCAGGCCCATCTCCAGCTCTGACAAAGCGGTTTCTGTCTGCTTGATATTGCTGGGGCTGGTCAGCCCCTGAATGGGTCATAAATCAAACCAGCCATCTCAAGAATAAAAAGAAGTTAAAGATGACAGACTGCTGGAGACTGTCGACTGGCTTGATTACAGGGCCTCGAGGAGGCATGTCAGAAATCCCCTTCTGGAGAGGACACGGGCCCTGGGGCATTGCTAAGTACCTCATCAGCGCTGTCTCCCTGAGGGGTTGTCTCATCCCCAGGCTTGGGAGATCCCAGGTCAAAGCTCTTCCGGCCATCCCGCACTTTCTTCTGCTTTTTGATGTTGCCATCTGCTTTCCCACTGTTGAGTCGCCGTACTGGACTCGTCAGCCATTTTTTCAGGGTGTTGGTGGAACGCTTGGGACCCGGGGAGCTGTGGATGGAGTTCAGGGAGGGCTGAGACTGCAGGTTGGCCACAGACTCGGACTTGCCTCCATTTTCACTGGAGGAATGAGAGTATGCATCTGAGGAGGAAGAACAGATAACCAGCATGTCAGAGGTAGACAAGGCAGGCTGCTCAGGGTATGACGGCTCGATTCTCAGGAAGCTAGGGCACAAAGCAGAAGGTCAGGTGACAGCAGTAATAGCCGAGGCTGACTCAGTTCACACGGGAGGTACCGTTCCGGTTTTGTGTTACCAAGAATGAGCAGGAGAAAAAGCCTTCACAGAAGTTATAATCTGGTGAGAAATACAATAGTCTGTGACAACAGCACAGTGAGTTTAAAAAAGTAAAGTCTCACAGACAGAAGGAAGAGCTATATTAAAAAATAAAGTTGGGAGCTGGGCATGGTGGCTCATACCTTTAATCCCAGCACTTAAGAGGCAGAGGTAGGAGGATTGCCATGAGTTCAAGGCCACCCTGAGACTGCATAGTGAGTTCAAGGTCAGCCTGGGCTAGATTGAGACCCTACCTCAAAAAAACAAAAACAAAAACAAAACTAATAAAAATAGAAAAATAAAGTTGGAGAAGGTAAAAGGGTGCCAATTAAACACTAGGTTGGGGAAAGTATCATGACTTGACATTTAGGGATAGTCCTAATGGTGGCGAGGGACAAACCATGTGGCCATCTGATGAAGGGCATTCTAGGCAAGCAGATTATGCACAAATAGAAGAGTCAAGGTAGAAGCTGAGTTATGCCTTTCACTTCTACCTAGAGAGAAACCCCATTGGAAGATGGAGCCAGAGTGAACACAGTCTAGTTACATTTAAAAAATACTTTTTTTTACTATGTAATCTAAGAGTGGCCTTGAACTCTCAGTGATCCTCCTTCTTCTGCCTCCCAAGTGCTGGGATTAAAGGCATGTGCCACCACGCCCGGCTCAAAAATAGTTTTTAATATTTTATTTTTTATTTATTAGGGAGAGAGAGAGAGAGAGAGGGAGAGAGAGAGAGGGACAGACAGAAAGAGAGAATGGGCACACGAGGGCCTCTAGTCCCTGCAAACAAACTCCAGATGCATGTGCCACCTTGTGCATCTGGCTTATATGGGTACCTGGGGAATTGAACCTGGGTCCTTAGGCTTTGCAGGCAAGCACCTTAACCACTAAGCAATCTCTCCAGCTCTACCTTACATTTTAAAAGGTCACTGTGGCTTCTATCTTAGGGTAGTGAAAACAGAGAGATGGCGTCCAGGCCACTGAACTCTTCCAGCTGAGAGATGTTGGTGACTTGAAAGAGGGTGGTGCCAGTGGTTATTAGAAGGGATCATATTCTTGATAGATTTTAACAGTGGGGCCAGTAAGGTTTTCTGACAGACTATGTGTGGGATATTCATAAGTTGAATCAGGACTGGTTGGTTTTTGCACTAAGCAAGTATTGGGATGAGCTTCCTGAGGTAGGGTGGATCATGGAAAGAGGAACTTTGGGGTGCCCATTAGTTTGTGGAGAAGCTGATCAGCAGCTAGCTCTCATCTAGAGCTCAGGGGAGAAAGTGCCTGTGAGTTGGAGATTTATCAGTGTACTTTAAGTAGGAACTTATGCACCCATTTATTAATAATTTTCTTTTTTGTATTTTTTTATGAGAGAGAGAGAATTGGAGTGCCAGGGCCTCCAGCCACTGCAATCAAACACCAGACACATGTGCTATCTTGTGCGCATGTGTGACTTTGTATGTTTGCATCACCTTGTGTGTCTGGCTTACATGGGATCTGGAGAGTTGAACATGGGTCCTTAGGCTTCGCAGGCAAGTGCCTTAACCGCTAAGCCATCTGTCCAGCCCTTAGGAGTTTTATTTATTTTCATGCTAACAAGAAGTGGTGAGACTGTCAAGTGTTCATTTACCTGTTATGATAAGCATTGGAGCTCTTTCTCCTGTCTTTCTAGCCACGTGAGGACTACATTTCTCATAGCCTTGTGATTTATTCTTGGTTAGGTGAGTTGCCTGATCAAGGAAGTGTGAATGGAAGTGATATGAATGATGTCCTGATGAAAACATGCAGCAATTGGTGCACAGTTCCATGCACTCTCTTTTGTCTACTAAAACAATTGAATGGGCTGGAGGAGCCTTTCTTAATGGTGTTGGAAGCTATGAAGCCAGGTGAAATCATCAAAGGGCATGGGTATGGATAAGGAAGACATCTAGGGGTTTAGCCAGAAGTAGGGAGATGAGGGAATAAGGAAGTAGCCAGAGAGACAGGAGGAAAAGCAAAAAGTGGGTATCCTGGAGGATGCGTGCAGAAAGTGCTTCATGAAAGAGGGAGATGTCAGCTAAGTCGAATACTGCTCAATGAGTCAAGAGTACTGACCTAAGAATTGAGTTTTAAATTTAGCTACATGGAAATCACTGGGTGACTTTGCAAAAGAGCAGCTGTAGTGGAATAGAAGGCGGGGGTAAGCCTGATTACAGAAAGTGTCAGAGAATGGGAGAGAGGAAGACTGACAGAGTACAGAGAATTCTTGTTTTGTTTTAAAGAGATAGTGATTGAAGAACAAGAGTTTGCTTTGTTTGATTAAATGGGAGAAATCAGCACATTGTCTGCAAGTTGCTGTGCCATTTGTTGGCCATTTTCAATGTTATAATGTACTTGCAATAGCCTCGGCATTTCACGTGGGTCTTGTTTCGTGCTTGTGGCAACTCGGTGAAGAGGTCAGTGCTATTATCCTCACTTTACAGAAGAGGAAAATACAGATTTAAAGATCCCAGTTAATCTGCCCAAGGACATACAGCTCCCACAGCAGGGTGAGCTCTGCATACCAATCGCCAGGCTTGAGTACTAAACTACTCTACTAGGCTGTCATGCTTGTGTTATTCCCAGTCCACCAGTTTCCACTGATTATGGGACTAAGGATGAGGCTGGAGGCAATAAAAGTCCAGTGGAAATCACATTACTGGTGTAGTGGGACAGGGCAGGAGAAGCACACGAGACAAACCCTTTTTAATTTTCCCAAAATTCTTGACTGCTAAATACACATTAAACTCTTCGGAGATCAGTACCAGACATTACCTAATTAGAAGGTTTGACTAATTCAGGGGAAAGCTCCTTGTGCCCACTTCAGATGTTTTCTTAGCCCCTACTGTTCAGTGATGGTTCTATTAGTGCGGATAAAGCTAAGATCTCTAGACTTCCAGAATTTGTTCATAACACATGATCATTAATCATCAGTGCTCAATTTGAGAGGCCAAACCAGAATTACTAACCAATAATAATGCCATGGAGCACATATTTCATATTCTAAGTGTATGTAAGACACAGACTCCATTTTCCCAGACCTCTTTACATGCATACTCATATACAACAGTAGAGAAAGGTAGGGAGAGAAAAAGAAATGAAGCAGTAGGACAGTGCGCACAAAATAAAGATAAATTCACACGGCAGTGCGCGGTTAATTGCCAGAGGGTTGGTGTGGAATACACTGAAAAATAAGCAGAGTTCAGGGAGGGTCAGATCAGTGTAGGTGAGACTGATCAAAGGGTTCAATGGCAGAGATGTGGCTGAACAGAAGAGAAGGAGGGAGGAATCCCCAAAGGGAGGGACAGCAAAAACAAAGGCAGAGTCAGAGAAACTGAGACTAAGTTAGTAACCCTTGACAGATCCTTTGTCTGAAATCAAGATTAACGGAGGAGAAACATTTGTGAACGTATAAAATAATTCACTAGAAAAGTATGAACTTTAGTGTGAGATTCTGCTAGGGAATGACAAGACAAAGAAAGGTTTTTCTGGTTTTTATTTTTATTTTATTTTATTTTTTAATTTTGGGTTTTCGAGGTAGGGTCTTGCTCTAGCCCAGGCTGACCTGGAATTCACTATGTAGTCTCAGGGTGGCCTTGAACTCACAGCGATCCTCCTACCTCTGCCTCCCGAGTGCTGGGATTAAAGGCGTGTGCCACCATGCCCAGCTCGGTTTTCTGGTTTTTAAATTAACTTGGCAAATACATACAGCATAACCTTGGGGGAAGGGATTAGAATACAGGTCACATGAGGGCAAAGGAATACATACGGGACACTGAATTGCACAAAAGATGATTCTGCTAGTGTTTGGAAGAATAATTAAAGGTGAGTGGCCTTCCTGAATGCTTCCTCTTTTCAATGATTACCTGGTCCTGGGACAACCCCTGAAAAGCTCTGCCCCCTACTCCACGGGGAGTCTGTCTTCATACAGATATTGAGAACACACACGTTCCGGTGGCATCACACACACACACACACACACACACACACACACACACACACACTCAGAGCCTGGGTCACCTTTCCATGACTTTGCTCTAGTCCTAGACCAGAGCTCTCATTCTGCCATGGAAGCCCACAGTCGTAGACGAAGCCAGTACAGAAGAAAGAAAATCCACCAACGAAGCGAACAAATGCATTTGCCAGGAGAGCTGTCTCCAGGTTCTCCCACTGGCTGATACTGTAGGCACAAAGCTCGGGCTTGCTGGGCCGGAGTCCTGCTGGGATGTCTTAGCGATTGCTAGACCTCTGTGCATGCTTTGGAAAACAACAGCATGTATTTGCATTTAGAAGCACAAACACTGAGCTCCTAAAATTCCTTGGTATAAAGGAGCACCTACAGGGGTTGCTTTGCTCAGGGAATATTTGGAGACTGAGTTGGCTGGCACCCCTTTACGGAGAAAGCTGTAATCTTATCTCAAAAAATTCCTTGTTTTGCCATGGTCTGGGGTGTGTTGACATTGTTTCTGAAGTGTTTGGTATGGGTTGAGCTCCTGCCCTCAGAGCTGGGGTGATAAACATCTCTGGGAGCACTGGTAGTAGAGATAAGTGGCCGACTCTTTTCATTCATCAGGCCCTAGGGATGCATCAGGCTCTACTGGCTCAAATCTTCAAAGCTTAATTTACCAGCATGTGTGGTGTCAGCAAAGTGAGAGACCCAGCCACATTCACTGGGCCTTACGAAGCGAAGCAGGAAACTGTCCAATGGCAAATCATAGCCTGGCTTTGAGATTCACAGATGCAATTTTGGAATGGCAATTCCTCCCCCCCCCCCCGCCCCGTTATCATCTGGTTCTGCTTTTGTGCTTTCTGTATAAATTAATGGCAAGAGCACAAGGATGGAAAATTAAAAATCAAGAGCATTTTCAACAGTGTTGTTTCAAGTTTATTCTACGGAAACAATAGGAGCCATTCAACCATGGTCCAGAGTGGTAGGACTCCAAGTTGGAAACAATTTATGATTCATCATCTAGTTAATGTCCTATCTTGAGACAGGACCATTTCCAAGTCACTTAAATGCCTGGTTGTAAAATAATGCAGCATCATTTGGACAAGAAGTATCTGTTTTGTTAACTGCCTCTTCCCGGGAAGATTGGCATATTATGCCTGCAGCATCTTTGTAAAAATGTTGGCATTAGCTCTCAGAAAATCGGTTCCAGTACCCTCCCAACAGAACAGTTCAGTGACTGATTTATATCAACTACAACCAAGTTCCTGAGTTGAGATATGTCATATTTTTCATGATTTCCATCTGAGGAAACAGAAGATGAGAGTGTTTCAGCAAACTGAGGCCCACACTGGGTGGCAGAATCAAAACCTAAACCCAGATCAGACTCTTCAGCATGCATATTTCATCTCATTTCTCTATATATGTTCATTCGTGTAATCCTTTAGCTTTTACAATTACTATGTAAAGCAGCTTACTCAACATTTCAAATATAAATTTATGTATAATTTGTATAAATCATATAATCTTGGGGATGGGAAGATGGCTCAGTAGACAAAGGCACTTGCTTGCAAAATCTTCCAGCCCTGGGCTCAATTCCCAAGCCATTCACATAAGCCAGATGCAAAACGTGGTGCCAGGAACCTGGGTACAGTTTAGCTGGATACTTCTGGTTCAGGATCTATGACAAAGCAGCATGATATGTCACACTAAAAGCTATTTGGGGACCATATTGCAGCCTGCCTGCTGGCACAGAGTTTCTACTACATAATGGAAGATTTGGGATTAGGTGTTGGGTCAAATTGTACACAGTCCGATTATTCAGTCAGTGTTCACCTGAACACTCTGTCCTAAACTGGTCTCATTTAAAAAAAAAATTTTTTTTTTTTTTGAGGTCGGGGCTTGCTCCAGCCCAGGCTGACCTGGATGGAATTCACTATGTAGTCTCAGGGTGACTTCAAACTCACAGTGATCCCATGTGCTGGGATTAAAGGCTTGCACCACCACGCCCAGCTTTGAAATATTTTTAAACTAATAAAATACAGAAAAAATTGATGCCCATGTATTTATTATCTACATATTGTAAATGTATACATTTTTTCCACACTTGCTTCAGCTTAAAAATTTATTTATTTATTTATTTATTTATTTATTTATTTATTTATTTAGTGGAGAGTGGGAGAAAGAGGCAAATTGAGAGAATGGGCACGCCACGGCCTCTAGCCACTGTAAATAAACTCCAGACACATGCATTACCTTGTGCATCTGGCTTATGTGGGTCCTGGGGAATTGAACCTGAGTCCTTAGGCTTTGTAGGCAAGCACCTTAACTGCTAAGACATCTCTCCAGCCCTTGCTTCAGCTTTTTAAAAAAGAAATGGTTACAGATATAATTGAAAGCCTCCTATTGATTTTTTTTTTTTTTGCCCCTTCACAATCACATATCCCGTTAGCCCTTCTCAGAGTTAGTCTCTTCTGAAGATGGTGTGCACCTCTCACACTCATGCTGTTGCTTTATATGCAAATACAGTCTTATTTGTGTTTTGTATAATCATCATGCTGTATCATTTTGCCTCTTGCGAATCCTGTGGCTTCCACCTGAAGTTTCAGCAGCACAGGTCGTTCCCTAGAAATGACAGGTTTCTCCTTATCTGGTGGGGTCTCCCTTGGGCCAGCAGATTCTGATGGACTCAGGATAGAGCAGTTGAACACCTGCTAAGATCAGGTCTCAGATGCCATTTTGCAATAGAATGAACCTACCAATGTTATTGCTTTCTCCAAGGGGTCAGAGCTCCCCTGTTGCAGGGGTTTTTGTTTTTCTTCTTTTTCTATTTTCACCTTGGGTAGACTTTCATTCTTTTATGCTTTTCCACAATTATTTCTTTTTAAGAAACTTATTTATTGATATTTTATACATGTATATAATGTATTTTGATCATTTTTACCTCTCATTAAACTCTTATGCCCCACCCCCTCACTGAACCCTTTCTTTTGAACTTGTCCCACTTTTTCTGTGATGCCTCTTTCTTTCTTTTCTTTCTTTCTTTCTTTCTTTCTTTCTTTCTTTCTTTCTTTCTCTCTCTCTTCCTTCCTTCCTTCCTTCCTTCCTTCCTTCCCTCCCTCTCTTCCTCCCTCCCTCCCTCTCTCTCTCTCTTTCTTTCTTCCTTCCTTTCTTTCTTTCTGTTTTTTTTTTTTTTGTGACCCACTGAGTCTAATTAGGGTGTTGCAAGTGGTTTTTGGTTTTACAAGGTAGGGTCTCACTCTAGCCCAGGCTGACCTGGAATTCACTATGCATTCTCAGAGTGGCCGTGAACTCATGGTAATCCTCCTACCTCTGCCTCCCAAGTGCTGGGATTGAAGCACCATGCCCAGGTCACTGAAAGTGTTTTAATCACTGTAGCCTGAGTTTAAGAGGCACAAGGTTGAGTGCTGTCTGTTTCTCCACACACATCCTAACAGACCTGTTGCCTATAAAAACACCATCTTTTCCTTCATTGGCAAGAAAAGTAGAAAATATCTATGTGAAAATGAGTAGTAGCTAAATATACTAGAAATTAGTTATAGCCAATTAAGAGATTCAATTTCCAATTTAAAAAGTTTCCATTCATACTTCTTTTACTTGCATACCCCAAACAAGTTCTGCCTTTACTGGCCTAGTGTGGAATTTGTAGATTTTTTTTTAAGAGAAAGCACACACATGAGAGAGAGAGACACAAAGAGAGAGAGAATATTGGCACACCAGGGCTTCCAGCCACTGCAGTAGAACTCCAGATGCGTGCACCATCTTGAGCGCATGTGCAACCTTCCATGCTTGCATAACCTTGTGCGTTTGGCTTATGTGGGATCTGTAGAGTCAAATATGAGTCCTTAGGCTTTGCAGGGAAGCACCTTAACTGCTAAGCCATCTCTCAAACTAAGGCAGAATAGACTGTACTAGTCATTAAAGTACAGAAGTAGGATCTGGCAAATGCCTTTGGGCTGTGCCTACACAACTGCTATCTATGATTTTTAAATCACAAGTGCTCATATAGTCTCATTTCTATTCCCTTCAAAGTGTGTAGAAGGAACAAGACTACAGCTCCTTGACAAGAGACGGTCCCATGAGTTTTTGGTTTAGTATCTAAAAAGACCAGAACAGTGTCCTTGAAAAGGGTGGGCTGCAACCCACATAGTATGTGAGTAGAAAAAACAGACTCAGTTTCTCTCACTATGGTCTCAGCATGCTTCTCCCACAAGATGTGTGCAGTTGCTCCCCACATACCAAGCAAACAATTGGTCCTGTAGTGGACACAAGCTAAGTGTCCCCTAATTCAATTAAACTCTGGCACCCTCTGCCTGGAGACGGCAGCAGAGCCCATAGGTTGAGGGCTCGGCCTCCTGTTCTGCTCCCCATGCCACCTCAGATGCCAATCACAAGCCCTGGATTGTTTTCCCTGTGCTTCTAACTGACTGGAAACAAACTAGGGGTTCTTTGGTTTGATTAATTTGCTAGAGTGAAGCTGGGTGTGGTGGTGTGTGCTTTTAATCCCAGCACTCGGGAGGCAGAGGTAGGAGGATCGCCATGAGTTCCAGGCCACCCTGAGACTACATAGCGAATTCCAGGTCAGCCTGGGCTACAGTGAGACTCTGCAAAAACAAAAAACAAAATAAAAAAAAATTTGCTAGAGTGGTTCTCAGGACTCAGGGAAACACAATTTCCTGGTTTGATCTAGAGGATATCACAAAGGATGCAGATGAGGAGATGCACAGGGCATGGGGGAGGTGAGGTGGAACTTCCACTCTTTCTCTGGATGCATCACCCTCTGGGAACCTGCTCCCTGAGCTCTGCCCTCCTTTGGGGTTTTGGACCCCTTGGATTAAATCAGTAGCCAACTTGACTTTCAGCTCCTCTCCTCCCCCAAAGGTTGTGATGGGGTGGGGTGGTAGTGTTGAGATTGAAAGTTCTGACCCTCTAATCCTTCTATGGTCTTGCAGACGACCTGCCCCAAAGCTGCCAGCTACCAGCCAATCATTAGCAAAGTAAAAGTCACTTAACACTCTGGAGATTCTGCAGATTTTAGGAGTTGTACTTTAGGAAACAGAATATGTATAGCCAACATGTATGGCAATATCACAGCATGCATGTATGTAAGGTGGCATCCAAGGCTTTAATGAGCTGTGTAGCCACACATGCATCACTCATTAAACTGTCCTACCATTTTCTATATCAGATTAAACTGGCATAGCTCAAAATTGGAAAACTCAGCTGGGCGTGTATCCCAGCATTCTGGAGGCAGAGGTAGGAGGATCACCATGCGTTCGAGGCCAGCCTGAGACTACATAGTGAACTCCAGGTCAGCCTGGGCTACAGTGAGACCCTATCTTGAAAAAAAAAATCAGAAAACTCATTTTCAATCCAATTTCCTGAAGTACAGTGGTTGCATTCACACCTCAAAGATATGTCTTCCACATACCGTATCATGTAACTTCTAAAACACATGAGGTATAGTGCTATTTTAACCATACCTAGTTTAACTAGATGGTCAGTAGGTCTATTAGTATCTTCTTGTAACTCATCATAATACTGTATTGAAACTGACTCCAATAGCTGGAGCAGAAGAAAGAAAAAAGAAACAAACAAAAAAAAAAAACTCCTCACATCCACAACATGTTCACAGAAGGGCCCTTTAACCTCCTGTTCTTTTGTCACAATTTAGTTCCAATAGTACAGAAATAATTGTGTAACTGTCCATATTGTTTTTCATGACTTGAGCTGTGTAAGGACAGTGCAATACATCTGTCTGTAGAGATTATATGCACAAACATTCCTGTTTTCTTTTGTCTTTCTAGAAATAACTTGCTTAGTATTCTTCACAGTAGAAATTGAACATCTAGAGAACGGTATATTATGGGAGGGCAAGGGGGAAAATTCTGTATATGCATCTACGTTTATAGGCATGCACAGCGCAAGACCCCGTAAGTATTAATGTGTCCTGCATGGTGTGGGGTAACGAGCCTGTCAGGTCTTTTGGGGGAATGCTGATAAAGGCCAAGATCCTGGTTGCATATTCAGCTGAGGTACTGAGGGTTTGTCCCATCAGTTCCTGGAATGGCTGGCTTCCCAGCAAGCCATCTGGCTGGTCATCATGGTGCCTGGGCCATTTGGTGCTAGAGAATAAAGCTGCTATGGTGACAGCAATAGGAAATGAGGGAGAGAGAGAGAACACGGTTTCGTAACACTGAAAAGCCTGTTGCCCTTGCGATTACTCCTACTGCAGTGTTAGACAGAACTTGGCAAACTTGGCTTGGTGCAGGACATTTCTTCTCCCACTTCTTAGTCACTCTCAACTCTCAAATGTACAATGCAAGCCCCTGACGCTGCTGGTTGTGCCAAAGCTCCTAGGCTGCGTTTAGGAATCTCTTTTTTAGCAGCCCATCATTCTTTATGGTTCTCTATCTGCCCATCATTCTTTATGGAGACTTTATGTTTTTACAGATTTTGTACATCTAAATCCCTATGCATTTTGACATTAATGTTGATTTTTTTGTCATTATAGGGAGAACACAAGGGCCACTCTGAACCTGGAAAGCAGTATGCATGGGCTCAGTCTTAGCTCACTTCTACTTAGTGCTGCCTTCCTCCTCCCCGTGCTGCAGCTCCTGGTCTGCAGCACGCAGATTCCAGCCACAGAACTGACTCTAAGCCCAGGGGCACCCACGCAGGGCAGGTGGCCCTTTGTGATGTTAGCCCTTCACAGGAAGGTCTTTCTTTGCTAGTGGACAGAACAGTTCCCATAGAAGCGCCAGTCAGCCCCTCTGGCTTCTTTCCATCTAGATGAAGCCTCCTGAGAGGTCTGTTCTGATTCAGTCCTGATTCCCTTCACCACTGCTTACTCCTCCTTTGAGCTTCCTCCCCCCCCCCCGACACCACCATGCTTCAACTCCCTTCAGGATGCCACTGGAAGCCCAAGGAAAGATGATGGTGCTCCCTCTGTTTGTCTTCAGGGTCTTCTTGGCCTGTTTTTGTTGTGTAATTATCATGGAGACAGACCTGGGGGGAAGAAAGTCCTCAAAGGGCACTGACCACTACTCCCACTCCTGGGTAAGTGCATCTTGAAACACAAGACGCTGTGATATGTCACCAATCAGCTCATTTTCATTGCTACCCTCTGTAGTTGCCTTTGTTAAGTTAGGGGCTAGAAACCCCTGTCTCTGTTTGGCTAGTGGTGGGCTCAGGAACTTTACTTATCAGAGGAGGTAGACGGTTTTTCCACAGGTAAGTGTTCTAGATATCACCTCAACCTAAGCGCTGATCTCATCCTCTTGGACTTAGTCACTGTAGAGAGGGCACACACATATCTTCTAAACTGTGAAACAGAAAACTTTCCTCAAAGACTTCAAACTATTCAAAGCCACCAACAAAAGAACACAGTGAAACTTCACAAATTCAGACCAAAAGTACATTATCAAAATCTGGGAGCTTTCTTTTACAAATTGTTTCTCTATATTGCATCGCCTCTCAATTGCTAGAATGGCTATTGTCAAAGTCAAGACTGGTGAAGTGGGAAGAAAAGGTGATCCTATACATGTGGATGGAGATGGAGACTAGTATAGCCATCAGGGGAAATAGAAGGAAGGTTCCTAAAGAAATTAAAAACACAGCTGGAAGTGTCAATGTTGCACACCTGTAATCCTATCACTCAGACAGGATAATTGTGAATTCCAGGCCAGCCTGGGATAAATAGCAAGACTCTTTCTAAAGAAGAGGAGGAGGAGGAGGAATGGGGGAAGAAAGAAAAAGGAAGATGGAGGAGGAGGAGAAACACCACTACCACCGTAACCACCATACAACCCCACTCAGCAAGTGGCTCTCTCATATGTGATCCAGCATTCTCTCTTCTGGGAATACTTGCAAAGGAAAGAAAAGTCACAACCTTATGAAGATACTTGCATCCCTTGCATCATCATTCACAATCACCAAGGCATGAAAACAATGTTATCTATTAACAAATGGATAAAGAGACTGGTATATGCCTACATATGTATATATAATGGAATACTACTCAGCATTTAACAGTTAGCATCTGCCACAACATAAATGGAGCAGGGCACAGTTAAGTGAAATAAGCCAAACAGAAAGAAAACTATTGTATGATCTCACTTAAATGTGAAATCTAGAAAAAAGGTAACTGCACAGAGATAAGGAATAAAACAATGATTACCTGGGGCAGGGGATGGGGGAGGGACAGTAAATCGGAAGAGGCATGTCAAGCAAGTGCCTTTAGCTGCTGAGCCACCTCTCCAGCTGATGGGAGAGGTATGTCAGAGGATACAAAGTAATATACGTGGGGTGAAGAAGTCTCGAGGCCTAATGCACAACCTAAGAACTACAATTAATACCATTATATTATATTTGGAATTTTTCTTGAATGAGTAATTTAGTTGCTCTTGCCACAAAATAAGGGTTACCTGTGAGATGATGGTTATGATAACTTTTTTCACTGTAGTAACTGTTTTGCCATCCATATGTATCTCATAAAATCTTGCATTACATCTTAAATATATACAACAAGATTATTCAGACACAAAAAATATGGCTTGTACTTATCAGCGATAAGTCAACGAGCCTAAGCAGACAAACAGGAAGCAAGGTTTCCTGAAGCTTACATTATCTGTAAAGACATCATGAGCACAAGCAGTCATCTAATTGTGACACAGGGCACGAGTGGGTCTCTTCCGGCATTCTTTCTCCATGTGCTGCCCCCCAAGCTGTACCCTTCACACCAGCCAATTCTCCCTGGTAAAAACAGAGCCACTTCTGAGTCCAAGGTGTATCCCTAGCCTTCGAACAAGCCCACAAGTGGGCCTGATGAGCTTATCTCGAAAGCACTGACTCTCGTAGCATCTTCCCCTCTTCTTTTCAGACAGTGCACTTACCTAAGGTAAACCCTGGTAGTCGGTCAAAACCCTAGAAATCACGTTCTGCAAATGACTGTGTATAACTGAAAAGCTAATTTTCATTCCTCTCTCGTACCAGCAGTCTTCTCGCAAAGATTTCTGCACTGACACCATCCTCCATTCCCTCTGTCACTGCCCCAGTTCCTACCTTTCACTCTACTTGCTTTCACTGCATGGCAGCCTCTAAACTGTTTTTTTTTTTTTTTTTTTTCATTCCCTGGACACACATCTGTTGCCAGAGCAGCCACATCACTGTTCCAAACCTGATCACTAAGATCTGCTTGTCATCTCGGCTTCTCCATAGTCGGGCTGGAGCACGTCCTTCCATCGCCACGAGTGCCTAGGTTTTGGCAATCCAAGACTCTGAAATTGTGATACACACGCCGGTAGTATCAGCTTCGCCAAAAACCATGCAGAAATGCAAGTCCTTGGGCCACACTCTCAAGCTTGGGGCTGCCAAGGAATTCTGAGGCATCTGAAGTTTAGAAACCACTATTCTACATGAACTCTTCATTTAGGTCTAATTGTTCAGATCGCTGTACCTACCATGTTGCATTTCTCATCATTTGTCCTACTCTTTAGCCCTCTGCTCATCTGAAATCTAGCCAGGATTTCTTGAATGGGTAAGTCTACATTCAGAGTTCCTTGAATGGGAAAGTCTATCCTCTGCTGGCATCTTTGTGCCCTTCCTGATATACAGGTAAATGCTAGTTCACATTCTTTTTTTTTTTTTTCCGAGGTAGGGTCTCGCTCTAGCCCAGGCCGACCTGGAATTCACTATGTAGTCTCAGGGTGGCCTTGAACTCATGCATTCTTTTACTTTATTATTTTATTTATTTAGTCTGCATTCTTCACCTTGCTAAGAACCATCCTCAAGGACAGAGGTATCCTTCATCTCTTATCTCCAGCATAAATTCTTTGGTTATTAAGTGGCTAGTGATGATCAGCTAAGAACACAAAAAGATAAACCACTGGAATCTGGGTATTTTAAGGCCTAAAGGCCTCTAAAAAGAGTCAATTTCAGTGTGATCTTCAATTCTCAAACTTAACAACATGGCTGTAAATATAGGGTTTTATTCTTTGTTCATTTTTTAAAATTTATTTAGTTGAGAGCGACAGAGAGAAAAAGAGGCAGATAGAGGGAGAGAGAATGGGTGTGCCAGGGCCTCCAGCCACTGCAAACAAACTCCAGATGCGTGCACCCCCTTGTGCATCTGGCTAATGTGGGTCCTGGGGAATTGAACCTGGGTCCTTTGGCTTTGCAGGCAAGACCCTTAACCGCTAAGCCATCCCTCCAGCCTGACGTCTCAGAATTTTTAATATGCTAATTAGGTGTTGACTAAGGGATCACATAGCATTTGCCACATGCCCTTGCCTGCAGTGTGGCTGGCATAGATCTTGGCTATTATTCCACGTGAGTCTGGGCTCCCAATGTGAATCGGATTGCTAGGGATGACAGAGAGCAGGCTTGTTGATTAAAACCAAGCCTGTTGTAAAGGCCAAAGGAGGAGATAAGTTACAGTCCGGTCCAGTTATTTTCAGCAGACGTGCTATCACATCAAAGCCTATCCAGAAGCCGGTGTGAAGCCTGCCCTGGATTCAGCTGATAGTGTGCCCTTCAGCAGTAATGTGACCCGAAGGTAATTTCTACAGGCTTCATGATGGGAGCGAGGGGAGGAGTTCAGAAGAGTTACTCTGGACAGCTTAAGACTGTTATTAACTGCTGCGGTGGGAATTCTAGTGAGCCTGAGGGATGAGGAAAGAGACAGCTTCATCTGGACAAAGAAATGGCTAAAGGTCTATAGTTGCCTATCTTCAGTCTCCTTTTTTGGTCATGTACATTTTCTTTCTTGTGTGTGTGTGATGTGGTGTGTGTGTGATGTGGTGTACGGTGTATGCACATGCATGTGCCCTTGAGCCACCATAAACTCACGTATGGTGGTGGGGGGTCAGCTGCCTGTGCAGGGCAGAGTAGGACATCAGGTGAACTGCTCCATTGCTCCTCCGCCTGGTCTTGTTTTGAGCAGGAGTTTCCTTTCATTAATTCCAGAGCTTGTAGGACTCTGAAGAGTCTCAGATCTCTGCTCCCCCTCCGGACTGGGATTATAGGTGCGAGGCCATACCCAGCTGTGTTATGTGAGATCTGGAGGTCTGAACTCAGGCAGTCTCAAGCCCTCTCGGAGGCCCCCAAGCTTGTGCAGGAGGAAGTGTACTTAATCAGGAGCCACCTCTCCAGCCCTCATCCACATTTTCTGTAGGGAGGGGTGAATGGGAAAGAAAATGGGAGAGTTCAGGAGTCGCCTGGTTCGAGATGCCCCAGCATTAACCTGCCCCCGCTTCTCCCAGTTCCAGAGCCTTGTAGGCATGTGGCAGGGCCTCATTCCCCAGCATGGGGGAAAGTAGCATGCTAACAGAACAGGTTCTGTCTGGGTCTCGCCAGAACAATGTCTCACTCTCCATTTTTCAGCATCCCTGTGTGTCTACCTTCTTGCCCCCTGGAGCACAGGACCCACAGTAAGGGCACACACGGCTAGGAGAACCTGCTGCCTGGTCCACCTGGAACTTGGATTCATGAGTATGGTCCCATTAGTAGTGGTTCTTCAAAACATTTTATTTTATTATTTCTCTTTTTGGTTTTTCGAGGCAGGGTCTCCCTTTAGCCCAGGCTGACCTGGAATTCACAATGTTGTTTCAGGGTGGCCTCAAACTCATAGCAATCCTCCTACTTCTGCTTCCCGAGTGCTGGAATTAAAGGCATGCACCACCACGCCTGGCTAAAATGTTTTATTTTGACATAATTTCAGATTGAAGAAAAGTGACATGACTAATACAAAGAATTCTGGTGCTCTGTTCTCCAGGTTCCCCAAATGTATGTACTTTTACCACCTCTCCTCTCTCTCCCTGACTGAGAATAAGTTACCAGAAGAGTCTCCTTTATTCCCAAATACTTCAGTGTGTGTTTTCTTTCTTTTCTTTCTTCTTCTTTTGAGAGAGAGAGAGAAAGAGAGAGAAAGAAGGAATGGGCATGCCAGGGCCTTCAGCCTCTGTGAATGAACTCAACACATGTGCCCCCTTGATTGCATGTGTGACATTGTGCACTTGTGTCACTGTGAGTCTGGCTACGTGGGACCTGGAGATTCAAACATGAATTCTTAGGCTTTGTAGGCAAGCAACTTAACTGCTAAGCCATCTTTCCAGCCCTCAGTGTGTGTTTTCTTAAAATACAGCTGTTCTTGGACTGAGGAGAGAGCTCAGTGGTTAAGAATGTCTGCTGTTAAGCATGAAGGACTGCAAGGGCCTAAGACAGCTGGAGTTCGATTCTTCCAGAACCCACACAAATGCTGGTGCAGTGATGCATACCTATAATCCCAGGCTGCTGGGGGCAAAGATCAGAGAATTTCAGGGACCCACTGATGGGGAAAAAAATAAAAGGCAGCTCCAGGTTGAGGGAGAACCCTTTCTCAAGGAAGTATACAGATTAACAATAGAGAAGGGCAACCAAAATTCTCCTCTGGCTGCTGCATGCATGTGCACTTGCACACACAAGTGCACCCCTACACATGCACAAACACAACAGTCCATTCTTTTAAATAGCAGTAGTAAAGTGAGTAAAAACAGAACTTTAGAATTGCTACTGCATTCAGAGATCACCAATTATCCTAATAATGTACTTTACAGAACAAAAATGAGATCTTTTATGATTTGTACAACTTTTATGAAGACAAGGTAGCTATTTTACCGAATGTTCCTCAATTTGGGTTTGCCAGATGTTTCTTCATGTTTGACCTTAGAATATACAGCACATACACCCACCCCAAAATGATGCATTACCTTAGAGGCACATAGCATCAATTTATTTTCTAGTGATGATGTTAACTTTGACCCTCTGGTTAAATCGGTGTCTGCTGCTTGCACTATGTTCTGACTCACCAACTTAAATGGCACACTTGCTTAGCCTGAATGTTTTAAAATCCATGTACAATTTTTGCCTTGTTCTGAGCATGTGTGTGTGTCCATGACAAATTAACTGCAAATGATGTTGTTTGAACATAATTCCCATGTAAGATACTCAACTCCATTCATAAAACAGCTTCCTGATCACAAATGTGACAAGAGTAATTTTCCACTCCATTGAAGACAGACTGAACAAGGTACAATAAAAGTTGTAGGGCTGGAGTCGTGGCTCAGCAGATAAAGTTCTTACTGCTCAAACTATAGGACCTGAGTTCCCTTCCCAGACTCCACTCAGAAGGCCAGAAGCAGTTCTACAATCCCAGCAAGAAACAGGAGAATTTCCAGGGAGCTCAAGGTGAGCTGAGCCTAGCAAAAACCAGTAGATGGAGAATCCAAAGCAAGAAACTCTGTCTCAAATGAGGTGGCTAGACAAGGACCAGCTGGAAAGTTGTCCTCTGGCCTCCACATGCACACCAGGGCACCCAGGAACATGTGAGCACACACACAACTCAACTGATGAATATTTTATAAATATTTATAATGAGCATATGAAAAACTGGGGTTCATTATGACATCTTTGCACATGCGTACCATGTACTTGGCTTGTATTTATCCTCCCCCAACACAATCTCTTATTCTCCTTCTCTCCCCAGAACTAGATAACAAGTTATATTTTGACATGCCATTTACAGCTGATGTTTTAGCCTGTGGGCATAAAAAATATGTCCAGTTGAAGTTTCCATGGGAAACACACATTCCTAAATGGGAATTTTGAAGCTGGCTGGGCTCAGGTTTACACTGAAACCATAATCCTCTTCCCTGGATCTTTAAATTGTCATAAAAAATGGTATTTGGTAGCTGGGCGTTGTGGCACATGCCTTTAATCCCAGCACTTGGGAGGCAAAGGTAAGAGAATCACCCTGAGTTCAAGGCCAGCCTGAGACTACATACTGAATTCCAGGTCAGTCTGAGCTAGAATGATACCCTACCTCGAAAAACCAAAAAAAAAAAAAAAAAAAAAAAAGTATTGGTGGGCTGGAGAGATGGCTTAGTGGTTAAGGTGTTTGCCTGCAAAGCTAAATGACCCATGTTTGACTCTCTAGATCCTACATAAGTCAGACACACAAAGGTGAGGCAAGCACAAGGTTGCACATGCCCACTAGGCTACACAAGCATCTGAAGTTCAATTTCAGTGGCTGAGGCCCTGGCACGCCAATTCTCTCTCTCTCTTTCCATCTCTCTCTCTCTCTCTCTCTCTCTCTAAAAAAAAATGATATTGGTGGCCGGGCATGGTGGCACATGCCTTTAATCCCAGCACTTGGGAGGCAGAGGTAGGAGGACTGCCATGAGTTCGAGGGCACCCTAAGACTAATTCCAGGTCAGCCTGGGCTACAACAAGACCCTACCTCCAAAACAAGAGGTACTGGAGTTGTGGGGAGAGATGTAGAATCCTGGGGCTGGCTCTGTTACTACTGTCACCAATAATAATGGAAGGGTTTTCACAACGAAGAGCAGAGCTTACTCTTGAGTCTTGAAAGGGAGGCTGGTCCACAGAGAAGGCCACAGGCTGAAGAACGGTAGTGATCTGAAGGTAGATATTTATAGACAGTGAGGTGTTTCCAGTTTCACCAGTTGAAATGTAAGGGTTAAAGATGAGAGAACTGGCAAGGCAGTGAAGACAGGACAGATTAGAAAGAACCTTAGAGGTTGGAATGCTGGCTTTTAGTTGAGCCAGGGTTGAATTAATTCTTTACCTAACCGTTCTGGCATATAATATGCCTTAGACACAAGGAGAACAGAGTAGAGAGCTTGGATTAAGTGTCTAAGGAGGTCACTTTCCAATTACAGAGGGAAACAGAAACTGCCTTGAGCAAACATCTACTATTCTTGGGACAGGCGAGACAGGCTGACACCTTGCTCTGTAGCCAAGAGCCAATTCCTAAGACTTATTAGCAGCTATTTGAACACTTGTTCATCAGGAAAACATCCAGGGTTCCTAATAAGCTGCTAGGGACCATAACACTTATCTACCTGGTGCAAAGGTCACCACCCAGATGTCCTTAGGGATCAATAGGTGAGATAAAAGGAGAAACTGGACACTGGACAGGCAGAAGTATGGGCTGTGGCAAAATGGAGGGTCAAAGTCTGCTAAAAACATTCATATTATTTTAAAGGCTGCAAATGCTCTGTTGTCAAATTTATCAAATATCTTGGGCCAAAGAAGAATGCACCTTTGCCTCTCTTGCCCAGTTGCGGTGAGGCCATTTCTTCTTCACTACGGGTGTAAATCACCCCTATCCCTCACATGCACAGACACTGGGGTAGAGTATTTAGGACCACAGGCATCCCTGCAAAGGCAGCAAACAGCTAGAGGACTCCCATAGAAACAGTCCTTTCCCAGACTTCCCAGGCCCTGCTCACTGTGACGGCTCTTGGGCTCTTGTATTACTCACGTGCTGGGTCATTCAGGCCCACCTTATGTAACTCATGTTTAAAGAGGTTCCACGTTCAACTCATTCAACAGCTACTTACTGAGTGCCTTCCAGGAGCTGTTCCCGCTATGGGCTCTAGCAGTGTAGGAGACAAAATCTCTGACATCAGGAAGCTGACATTCTCATTGGGGTGGGGGTCAGAGGTGAGCTGGATTACAAACTAATGGATGAATTAGAGAACTTTTGGATAGTGCTGAACAGCATCTAGAGAACTTAAGTAGCAAATGAGCTGGAGGGGGCTGGATGCTTTCAGAAGGAGTAGCTGGTGACATTTAACCTGGAGGACAGGAAGGAAGCAGCCATGTAAAGATAGGGTTGCGGCTTCCTGCTAAGGGCATAGGCTATGCAAAGGCCCTAAGGCTGCATGAGTTTGAAAGGTTCAAGTACACTGTAGGAAGTCCTTGGACCACAGTACACTGCTCATGTAGGGACAAGGGATGCAGTTAGACAAAGAGTCAGGGACCAGACCCAGAGCTTTGAAGGCCATGGTGGTGAGCCAAAAACTTGATTCCAAGTGCACTGGGAAGCCATCTGAGTAGACTAAAAGGAGTCAGTATCAGCACAGGTGATGAGGTGTGATTTGGCTTTAATTTACCCAGATATATTTCTCCTGAGTCAGCTCCTTTTCTTCTAGGAAAGAGCATGGGAAATGGTAGGAAACATCTTCCTGAACATGGATGAGTAGGAATGATCGGCATACGCAGATCTGATCTCTGGGCAAAACATTCCATACTTAACTCGTACACAACTATGGCCTTCCTAGTCCTCCCTACCAGCTCATGAACCTGTCACCTATGTGTCACCTGGTGTCTCTTTCCTCCTATTGTGGTACAAAGCATATTGATACAGTATTTGGTCACATCACCAATGACATATATACCTCTAGCTCTGGTCTTGCTTAAACTCTCTGCCTAGAGAGTTCGACCCCAGATCTACACAGTTTATCCCCTTCCTTCCTTTGGGTAGTCACTGATGTGCTCCTGTCTCAGGAGAGCCTTTCCCAACTGCCCTATTTCAAACGGCAACACCCTGCCAGTCACTTTCCCAGCAGCACTGACTGCTGCCTCGCCAACTGTATTAGCCATATCTTTTTATTTGCCAAGTATGTGCTCTTCCCTTGGATCTCTGGGTCCTCGCTGAACATGAAGAGAGGGGCTGCTCCCATTCCTGGAGATAGAGGATGCCTTTCCTATGTGATCCTACCAATCCAAGCCTCAAGCCCAAAGCACCTTCTCTATTTTTCCAGCCACTATCTACCAACTGCAATCACCTCGGGGCCACGTACCAGCTATATAGAGACATCCTCTTATATCTTAGTGCCCTCTGAAGTTATTCAAACTAGTCAGTCCTACACTTGCTTACCCTGCCTTGTTTCGAGTTCCTTCTTCCTTTCTGTCTGCACCAACCTCAGTGTCTCCTGTGGTCTGGCATGTCCTGTCCCCCCTCTTAGAAACTATGAGAAATAAACTGCCTTCTCATAGTGATCATCTGGTCAATTGGTATTACTAAATACTCTGACTTTTCTGTACTAATAGACATGATAAATACTATAAAATTTACTTGTTAGTTGTCATTCCTCCACTCCTCACTAAAATGTGAACTCTGGGGCTCAGGGATGTTGTGGGCTTTGGGGTTACACTTCCTGCGCCTGAGGAGAGACTGACCTGGAGCTGAAGCACTCCTCCCTGGGTCATGGTGGGCGTTCATAGAAAGTGCTCAGTAAATATGTTGTAAATATTCAATGAGTGAAAAAGGGGACCGGGTGTCTGTTTATATGCACGGGGATGAACACAGAAACCAAGTGGTGGACTGAGAAGATTTTGGAATTTGAGAGCTCAGCCTTTATGAACCCTTGGTCTCCTCAGATCTAAAGTGAGGATCACTACCAACACCTCTGAGATGACAGCACTTACTTAAAGCAACAGTGCAAGGTTACTATATGGCAATAAGCAGCAATAACAATAGTGACTACTATGTTGCAATAGGGCAGTGCCCACAGGGCCTTGGGCCGACGAGACAGCTAGTCCTTGTCCTCTCCTGCACAGTGCACTGTCCCTTACGCCCTCTCCTACCCCCTGCTCCCCATCAGTCACAGATGCAGAAGCAGAACGGGCTCATGCACAGGCACACATCTACTCCCAGGTGTGCCACATGTAAGCATGTGAGTTGTGTGCCACACTTAGAGGACTCCCACAGCTCAGGATGGAGACCCACCTGTTTCTTACTTCCAAGTTAGAAAGTACTTCATGAGGCCAGGTGTGGTGGCGCACGCCTTTAATCCCAGTACTCGGGAGGCAGAGGAAAGGAGGAACACTGTGAGCTTGAGGCCAGTCTGAGACTACACAGTGAAATTTCAGGTCAGTTTGGGCTAAAATGAGGCCTTACCTCAAAAACCCAAAACTAACTAACTAAATAAATCAATAGATTTTATATGAACTGGAAGACTTGGGGGGGGGGGGAAGGCCAAGACTCCAAAAACATAGTCATTTCAGGAAGAAAATGAAGTTTCTGTAACCCACCCATTTTTCTTAATACTTTAGAACACTCACTGTACAGCGCCCCCTCATGTTGTGTGGGTCTGCTGCAATGTATATTTGTTGAATGAAAGACATAAAACTCAAGCCCAGGGGTTGGAGAACCTGGCTTAGCAGATGAGGCGTTTGCCTGCAAAGCCAAAGGACCCAGGTTTGATTTCCCAGGATCCATGTAAAGCCAGATGCACAAGGTGGTACATGCATCTGGAGTTTCTTTGCAGTGGCTAGAGGCCCTGGCATGCCTATTCTCTCTCTCAAGCAAACAAAAAAACCACTCAAGCCCAGATGACCCTCTCCTGATACTGGCCTTGGATAAGTCTCAGGTATCATGGACTTTCCATGGTAGCCAGATATCAGATTCTCAACTCCTTAAAAGAAAGAGCATGTAACCCTTCAGAGGAGCTTTGGGCCTCACCAAGAGCCTGAGGTGTGGTTTCCAGCCTTACTACTAGCTATGGTACAATCTTGGGTAAACTCAAATCTTGCTGGGTTTCAACTGAGGAATCTATACAATGGAAGTTCATCTTTACCTGCCCTTTCTTCTTTACGCCTCTAGCTTAAATGTGTATTCTAGGCAGACTTCATTTTTTAAAACTTTTTTTTTTTTTTTTTTGGTTTTTCAAGGTAGGGTCTCACTCTGGTCCAGGCTGACCTGAATTAACTATGTAGTCTCAGGGTGGCCTTGAACTTGTAGAGATCCTCCTACCTCTGCCTCCCAAGTGCTGGGATTAAAGGCGTGTGCCACCACGCCCGGCCTAAAACATTTTAAAAATATTTTATTTATTTATTTGAGAAAGAGAATGGGCACACCAGGGCCTCCAGCCACTGCAAACAAACTCCAGACGCATGCACCACCTTTTGCATCTGGCTTACATGGGCACTAGGGAATTGAACCTGAGTCCTTAGGCTTTCCAGGCAAGTGCCTTAACTGCTAATCTATCTCTCTAGCTAGGCAGACTTTAAACCTGCCTTTCATCCCAACTCAGGCCAGGCCACACAGCAGAAGGCACTTTCCAGGAGAGAGAGGCAAAAACATGGGTCCACTGGTCACCAGGAGAGAAAGCAAGAAGAGAGGTGGAGACTGTGTGGTTTCCACATACTTCCGCCATACTACTTTGTGGTAAAGCAAACACAGACTTGTGCCTCTAGTGGAAACAATGCTCCTGCACAGCTTCTTTTTTTGCATTTACAGAAATTTTCACTGTTGCTACAAGCCCAGATGACACTTTTTAGCCTCGAGAACATTCTGAGACAATAACTTCTTTAGGGTACAGCTTAAGAAAGGTATTGATGGGCCAAAAACATGCATTTCTTTCATATATTTCTCTCTCAATGTTTGTTTTCCTTCTTCCATTCTTCCCTCTCTTCTCCTTCCTCCCTCTCTCTTCCCTTCCCACTGGGGAGAAAATCTCAGGCCTCTATGCTAGACAAGTATATGGCGGACACGTGCGTCACCACTGAGCTATGTCCACAGCTTTCACATCTTAAGGTTTTAAAGATTCTGTTATATGTGCCATAATAGTCCACAAAGATGACTTCAATTTATATACACCCCCAACAATTTTACAATTGAAGAGTGAGAAATAATCTGTTTTTATTTGCATGCTTCTGATTACTACTATACTATCTTTTCAAAAGTATAGTGCCACACTCTTCCAATCCTGGCACTATGCAAGTGCTCTGCCACTGATCCACACTCTAGCAGTTTATCTTTCCCTTTTTAACTTCCTTTTTCTGGGGGGGGGGGGGTTCAAGGTAAGGTTTCACTGTAGCCCAGGCTGACCTGGAAATCACTACAGAGTCTCAGGGTAGCCTCGAACTCATAGCGATCCTCCTACCTCTGCCTTCTGAGTGCTGGGATTAAAGGTGTGTGCCACCATGCCTGGCCCCTTTTTAAGTTTTTTTTATTTATTTGCAAGCAGACAGAGAAAGAGAGTGAGAATGAATGGGCATAGCAGAGCCTCTAACCACTGCAAACAAACTTCAGATGCATGCGCCATTTTCTACATCTGGCTGTACGCGAGTACTGGGGAGTTGAAACCCCAGGTTGTTAGGCTTTGCAGCAAGTACCTTAACTGCTGAGCCATCTCTCCAGTCCCTTATTCACCTTTTAAGATCTTACTTCATGGGCCAGGCATGGTGGTGCACCCCTTTACTCCCAGCTCTCTGGAGGCAGAGGTAGTAGGATCACCATGAGTTTGAGGCCACCCTGAGACTACATAGTGAATTCCAGGTCAGCCTGAGCTAGAGTGAGACCCTACCTTGAAAAAACAAAACAAACAAACAAACCCTACTTCATAACTTTTGTCCATTTTATCTATTATGTGGCTACTTATTTTCTTATTAATTTATAATAACTCCATTCATTCTAGATATTAATCTTTTTTTTTAGGTAGGGTCTCACTCTAGCCCAGGCTGACCTGGAATTCACTATGGAGTCTCAGGGCGGCCTCAAACTCACGTCAATCCTCCTACCTCTGCCTCCCGAGTACTGGGATTAAAGGCGTGCGCCACCACACCCAGCACAGAATATTAATCTTTTATCTATTATATAGATCATAATATTTTATCCTAGCATATCATTTGTTTTAATTTCCTTTATATTGTCTATTACATTGGTCTAAAATTCATATGGAACTTATTCTTATATAATGTGGTTGGGACTATAACGTATCTCACTTGAACTCTAGGAAAAATATTTTCAAGTGAGAATGTCAAAGAACCTTACTTCATATTTTTCCTTTTCTTTCTTTTCTCTTTTCTTTTATCCTCTCCTTTCCTTTTCTCTCTCTTTTTTTTACTCACTCACTCTTTTTTTTCTAAGGTAGGGTCTTACTCTAGCCCAGGCTTCACTATACAGCCTCAGGGTAGCCTTGAACTCACAGGGATCCTCCTACCTCTGCCTCTCAAGCGCTGGGATTAAAGGTGTGTGCCTCCATGCCCAACAGAGAGACACAGCAAATGGGCATTCCAGGGCCTCTAGCCACTGCAAGTGAACTCCAGAGGCATGTGCCACTCTGTGCATCTGGCTTTATGTGGGTACCAGGAAACTGAACTTGGATCACTAGGCTTTGCAGACAAATACCTTAACTGCTGAGCTATCTCTCCAGCCCTACATTTATCTTTTATTTTTATTATTTTTTTTTTGGTTTTGCTTTAGCCCAGGCTGACCTGAAATTTGCTATGTACTCTTAGGGTGGCCTCGAACTTATGGTGATCCTCCTACCTCTGCCTCCCAAATGCTGGGATTCAAGGTATGTGCCACCACCCTCGGCTTACATTTATTTTTTAAGATTACAGATTTTATGCACCAAACATGGAAATTTTAAGGCGACAGAACCATAGAAAAGATTAAGAAGAAGCCTTGCCACACATCTCACCATTGGGGCATTTTCTAGCTAGCAACTGTACTACACTGTATGAGCATCAGACTTGCCACACAGCTGGGCAGCAGACCTTGGGCTCTGGCTCTCGGGCAGACCCTGTGCTTCTGAGGCTCACCATAAGGACTGGCATCCAAGACAGGACAAGCTCCAGGCTAACTATCATTCATGGCCAAAGTTCAAGACCCTAGGAATGCTCCAAACAAAAACAACATAGAAATTACTCCAAAGTATAATTTCTTTTCTGCACAAACTCCAAACAGTGTGCTTTTATTTCTGTGTGTCCTACAACTGTGAAGTTACGTTTCAATACATTTTAGGTCAGTGATAAATGCTATACAAATGTATGAATGTACTGTCAAAGCTATTCCTGACAGTGATAACCATCAAAATGGTAGAAGCTGATTAAGGGAGGGTTAGTTCAAGGTCAGGACAGGGAGAAGTTGGCCTTGTGACCTGCATCCATCAAAGAGTCTTGGGGGCTGGGGGTGCTCTGTCCTTGATTCCATCATCATTACGTTTTGGCCTTCTTAAGCTTTTATTGTAACATACTGTCTTATTTATAAATGCAGTCTCTATTGCAGGAATTTTGGACGATTCAAGAAGTTTAAAGCAGCATGTAAATATCACTCAGAATCAGCTTATCCAACATGTCTAGTCAATTTCCGTGTGTCCTAATAGATTGCTCTTGTAACTGCCTTTAAAAAGCCTTGCTTCTTCCCAACTTTCACATACTTACTTACTTTTGGAGGGAGGGACATAAAATTGTTCTAAAACCATTAAATTGAGGAAAAATACACGTGTCTTAACTTCACCATTTTAACCACTCTGAAACAGTGTACATTGCAGGGGCAGAAAGTGCCTTCACAATACTGAGCAACCATCTTTGTTATCTACACTGTCTTCTACATGTCATCCTTTGCTGAGCACATGCCACACTTTAAGAGATGCCAAGGATCTCACTGCCATTCTTTTTTAAAAATATATTTTATTTTATTTATCTGACAGAGAAATAGAGAGAGAGACAGAGAGAGACAGAGAGAGAGAGAGAGAGAGAGAGAGAGAGAATGGGCGCACCAGGGCTTCCAGCCACTGCAAACAAACTCTAGACGTGTGCGCCCCTTTGAGCATCTGGCTAAAGTGGGTCCTGGGGAATTGAACTTGGGTCCTTTGGCTTTGCAGGAAAACACATTAACCAGCTAAGCCATCCCTCCAGCCCTCACTGCCATTCTTGTCTAACATTTACAATATTCCATGCACAAAGGTGCTAGTATTATTCCCATTTTAGCACTCAGAGTGAGCATCGAGAGGTTAAGTTCCTTGTGGTGGATCAGAGTCGATAAATGACAGGGCCAAAATCCAATGGAGGCCAATGCAGGGGCTCCTGCAGTTTGAGGCCCCATTCAGATAAAGGCCTACAGAGGAATCAAAGTATGTTCATGCATTATCTATGTACAGGAAAGGAATTTAAAAATATCTGGTTTGAATTTTTAGTTACTAAAAGGTCTGAAATATCTCTAGACCAATAGAATGGAAATTGCAAAGTATTTATCCTCTTTAATGGGATAATTTATTTTAAAAATCATAAAAACATTTATAGTGCTTTCATGAGCTCATCTAAAACCTTCATCTCCCAAATGTATTTTCCACCATTAAGCACCTCAACTTTTAAATCTACTATCACAGGTTACAAAGAAATGACCTTTGTGGTTCGGGAAGAGAAATAATCTAACAGTGGCATTCGAATGGCTCCTGCCATGGCTCAAAGGGCCTGAGACTGCCACATGTCACTCTGGAACCTACTGCTCAAGCCACAAAGCAAGTCTGGAACATGGGAGGTGAGTCCTGGCTCCCATTTTGTCTAGGGCTCAAACTGTGGGGTTTTCAGTTTGCCACCCAGGTCACCCCGACTTTGGGAGAGGGATCTCAATGATGGAATCCAAGCCTAAGGCACACAACACAGAACCACACGTGCAGGCTGACGTTCTCTTCCTTCATCCTTGGGAAGGCTTGGAGGAAGACCTCAGATCAGAGACCCTGCTCCATGTGGTAGCTAATGTTCCTCAAGTGGTATGATGTAGGGTTGGGGTAGGGTGGGGGCATAGATAGAAACAGCAAGGTGAAATCACCTTATTTATTCCTTTTCCTTGACCTCAAGTTCAAAGTAAAAATATGGCAACTTACTTTACAGCAAAGGAACCCTATAAGCTAACATATGGGAGGGAATGCTTTGTCTGTGGCAGGACCCCAAAGTATACACGCTATTCTGTTTTTTTTTTTTTTCTCTCAGTGCTAGGGATTGAACCCAGGGCCTGGTGTATGCTATGCAAGTGTTTTGTTACTGACTTACATCCTCGGTCCCAGAAAATAATATTCAAGCTGAAGGGAGGGGAAGGACAGATGACCCACGTTAAAAATGGCTGTTTTGTCTGCAGATGATAGCTTAGGGGTAGGGTGCTCATCTAGCACAAGGCCCTGGGCTCCACCCTCCACACACACACACACACATACACATACACACACACACGTTGGGCCCATCCCACATGTTAGACACAGCCTGGGCTTCAGGTTACTTTCCTCTGGGAGAAACAGATTCTGGCTGCCAACGCTACCAGGAGAAGGCAGGTATAAATAACAGACACGGGTTCTGGGAAAGCTGTGACAGCTTGAGGCTGCCCCCTCAAGAAAGTCAACACTATTTTAAGAGATAAACAAGTGTGACTGTGGTTAAAGATAATCACAGTCAGATGTTGGCAAAAGTAGACAAATATTTCTAGGCCTCTGCTATTTAGGGTATAAAACTGTGTGCGCGCGCGCGTGTGCCAGGCAACGCTTCTGTTAAGAGCTGTGGCAGCACAGGGTTTATATATACAAATGAAACTAATATCCTAGAGCTGCTAGCCCATCCCATAGTTACAAGGATATTATAATATGGAACGGTGCTCAATTCTACTGCAGTAATAAAGAAGCAAAAGAACTTGACTCAAGATCTGGAATGGAATTTGAGCAGCAGGGTGAATAAGACAGGCAGTAGACTCCCGAGAAGAAGCCAGCCTCAACTCAGTAGCCAAAGGCTCTGAGGAAAATAGTTCAATCCCTCCAAGCCTCAGTCTTTTTTAACCTCAAAAACTGAAGAGCAATAGACACTGCGGTCACATGTCATGAATTATCTATTTGTCTTTACTATGGAAGCTTCAGTCCTCCTAGGCTTTCATGTCCTTCCTTGTACTGTCTCCTTTGGCTTCTTTTTTTTTTTTGGTTTTTCAAGGTAGGGTCTCACTCTAGCTCAGGCTGACCTGGAATTTACTATGTAATCTCAGGGTGGCCTTGAACTCATGGCAATCCTCCTACCTGTGCCTCCTGAGTGCTGGGATTAAAGGCGTGTACCACCACGCCGGTTCTGACTCATTTACAAAAAAACACCCCAACATTTTATTTATTTATTAGAGAGAGAGAGAGAGAATGGGCGCTCCAGGGCCTCCAGCCACTACAAACAAACTCCAGACATGTGCACCCCCTTGTGCATCTAGCTTAGATGGGAACTGGGGAATCGAACCTGGGTCCTTAGGCTTTGTAGACACGCACCTTAACTGCTAAGCCATCTCTCCAGCCCACCTCTGTCTGATTTCTTAGATGATGAAATCCCTCCTAACCCTTTAAGGTCCAGGTCCCTTTTCACATGGCTTCCGCAAACGGAAGCCTTACCCAGCCTCTACGTGAGTCTGTCCTCTGAGCACTGCCACAGGGAAAACAGGCAGGTGGTTCTCGTGGGACCCAGGTTGACATGCATCTTAGAGGGCATCTGCCGGCTGGCTCCCTAGCATCCTTGCTTCATAAAAGCTTCAGTGCTTTCCCTGCTCAGTCTCCAGACATTTCATTCCCTGGGCCAGGAGGATTAAGTCCAAGAGGGGGATAGGGCACAAATCAAGGCAGACTCCCCAGGTAAAGTTAACTGGGGGGCACTTCCTCCTTCCTACTGAACATGAAGCTTTGTAAGTGAATTTCTCTACTGCAAGAAGCATAATGTAAACTATGTCTAACCCACAGTACATTTCACCAGACTTTATAGAAGGTCTGGTTTTTGTCTAAAAGTGAGAAATGTGGTTGCTGCACCTAAGAAACTATGATTGGTTCTGATGATGGGACAGAAATTTCTGAGCCATAAATAACATTAATTAAAGGGATACATCTAAGGCAATCAACTTTGAACATGAATTCATAGTAATGGCACATAATCAATTAATCAATAAATGAGGATCTTTAGTCCTTAGTGGTGCCCTGCAGAAGAACTGCTTAAGAATCTAACACATTGGCTGCTGGGCCTAGAGAGAAGACCTGAATAAAAACCATCACCCTGAATCAGCCCCTAGGATCCAGCAGGGATCAGTAAAAGGAACACTCTGAGGGCTCAAAAATCAGGCAAAATGCCACTAGCTGGAAGTCTAGATTACATGTCTGCTTCCCTTGAAAGCTCTGAGAAATACTCACCTATTCCTATTCCACTTAAGAGTTCATCTAGGATGATGGCCCTGACAGTGGAAAGATGTTATTGCCCTCAAGGTAGCATTTTCTGAGGGCATCCTATATACCAGGGAGCTGGGAGCCACACTGAGGGTAAACACACATTGTAGCAGATGAGCACCTGCATTCTCCCAAGTGCACAGTGGATGACACTGGCATAAAGAGTCGGTAAGCAGACCAAGTCCACACACTCAGGGAGCACTCGTGACCAAGAGGGAACTCAACTTGACCCTCTTGACCCAGGCTTCTCTGTCTTACAGACCTGACCTAAAGAGAGCAGTGCCTACTACGAACAACTCTTCTGCTACAGAACAATGACAGGAGCCCAAGAGAGCTGGCTGACCCATATTTCCTTCTCAGTCAGATCCACTTACGATGCTAACTAGGGCATTTCCCCACTAAAACCCCAGCTCCAGCTTTGTGCTCGGTTTCTCCTCTTCACTCATTTTTTTTGGAAAGACACATGAACTCAGGCACCCTCTCAAACCTGTCTCTAAACTACTTCCTAGACATCTATTAGCTCAAGTGAGAAGACAAAGGTTACCCCATTTGAATCAAAATTTGATGACACTTTAAAAGAGTATAGGATGTTGAACATGCCTGCACACACGAATTGGAAGTATGGCTACATCATAATGAGGTAAAGTTTACAAACTAAATCTGTTTCAGTGATTTGCAATTACACATTTAAAAAAAGATTTATTGAACAGAGAAAGGGAGAGAGAGGGAGAGAGAGAGAGAGAATGAGGATGGGCACGCCAGGACCTCCAGCCTCTGCTAACAAACTCCAGACGCATGTGCCCCTTGTGCATCTGGCTAACGTGGGTCCTGGGGAATCAAACCTAGGTCCTTTGGCTTTGCGGGCAAACGCCTTAACCGCTAAGCCATCCCTCCAGCCCTGCAATTACACATTTTTAGGGCCTGACTTGACAAACCCATTCCACAAATAGGACCTTAGGCACTGCCTTGCCCTATCTCTTCTATGTGCACACACTGACACAGAAAGAAAGAAAGAAAGAAAGAAAAAGCCAGCAACCCAATGAGTGCTGACGTTAACGTTAACGTTAACATAGCACAAAGTGCAGACTGTACCTCGTTAACCTGGGGCCAGTATCTTTGGATTAAGAGGCAAGGGTGAGCACATAATTGTGGCATAAATGCTTGGCAAGAAGCCAGGGTAATTACAAATCCAGGTAAGTTATGTCATTGATACTTTACAATGGGAGGAACAATGGGTGGAGAGCTTGAGGGACTTTCTCCAAGGGACCCAGCCAAGCTGGGATGACTATACTCTTCATCCCGACCTCCTCCTCGTCTCCCCGCCGGGCTGGCTAGGCTTTTGGGAAGGCTTGCCCACCTTTTCTTCACCTCCCACACATACAACACCCTGAGAACAGTCCAGCCCTGGTTTTGCTCTCACAGCCCTGGCTTGCCTAGCTGGCAGAAGGGGCAGAGTTAAATTTAGACTTGACCACCTCCCTGGGGCTGATCTGGGACACTGGCTGTGTGAGGAGAGCCACAGACGCTCTGGTTGAACTGGCTGCGGACACTCTCAAATGGAAGCACTATTTGGTGGTTAGGCTGAAAGTTAAATGGGGAAGCGGGTGGAATTTCCAAAGCACAAAGAAATGAGAGGTTAAAAACTAGAAAGGCTGACATGTACCTTAAAAGGTTGCTAAGATCTTCTGCTTTCCAGCAAACAAGTCGTACTATCTCTGGTTTATAAAATCATTTGTAGACTAGGAATTGAACAAGATTGCAGAGCTGACTTAGGGTAATGCCTCAAATGTCACAGAATCAGAAAGGGAGAGAGAGGTGAGATGTTCAGGTTCAGTCAACATTTGCCACTGGGTCATGAGCAGTGGGGGTGGTACTGCAGAGGGCAGCACTGTGGATGGTGAGCCCTTACGACCAGAGCTAGGGTACAACAGAAAGGCCAAAAGTAGGTGACAGTGAATGGGAATCTGGTACTTTTTTTTTCTTTAGTTTTTCGAGGTAGTGTCTCACTCTGGTCCAGGCTGACCTGGAATTAACTACATAGTCTTAGGGTGGCCTCGAACTCACAGCAATCCTCCTACCTCTGCCTCCCAAGTGCTGGGATTAAAGGCGTGCGCTACCATGCCCAACTTCTGGGAATCTGGTACTTTTAATCTGGATCCTAGTGGTGAGGCTCTAGGAAGGGATTCAGGTAACAAGTGGACAGCTCCACAGAGACTGAGGTTATGAATTTGAATTAGGAAGTAGGGGCTCTACCAGTGACCCATTGTGGCCAGACCACAGGTGTTTCATGTTTGTAGACTATTCTTCAGGGGTTCTTTCTCCTTCTTCTTTTAAAAAAATTTATTTATTTGAGAGATAGAGAGAGAATGGGTGCACCAGGGCTTCAGCCACTGCAAATGAACTCCAGACACATGTGCCACCTTGTGCATGAGGCTTACGTGGGTCCTGGGGAATTGAACCTGAGTCCTTTGGCTTTGCAGGCAAGTGCCTTAACCACTAAGCAATCTCTCCAGCCCCTCTCCTTTTTTTGAGATGGGATCTCTTTGTGTTGCTCAGACTGCTCTTACCTTCTGGGCTCAGAAGATCTTCCCAGTGCTGGGACTAGAGATGTAACAGTATGCACAGCCTACTCGAGCTCTTGAGGCAAGCAAAGCCAGTTTCAAGCAAGCAGCTAAACCACAAATTCTACACAGACACCTGGCTCATGTTCTTTTTACTCTACTTCCCTCATGTTCTCACTGTAATGTTTTGCAAGACCTTCCGGAAAGACTCTTTAAGTTTGGCTCAGAATGCAAACAGTGCCCACTTAAGGACCCGAAGAGTGGCAGCAAAAAGACTCTTGGTATTAATTTCACTTCCTCAGCCAGGGCCCCTGTCACTCAAGCAAAAATCCCACCTCTTCCCCCTCACCCCACCCGACATTGTCAAGATATCCTGTTCTTTTACTTGAGAGCACCTAGGAGAGAGAGAGAGAAAACACACACACACACACACACATACACATGCAGAGAGAGAGAGAAAGAGAGAGAGAAAAAACAAACACACACACACATACAGAGAGAGAGAACACTCAATCTATGACTCCCTCTACATCTGAACTGTAAATTTATAAGAGCAGAGCCTTGTTCTATTTTGATTTCTGCTTATCTCCCAGTTCTTGGAGGAGCCACTGGTGACAAGGAGTCAGGTGTGCACCTGACAGGCAGTCACACATCTTGCTAGGCCTCTACAAGAGCTTCATGGGCCCTGATTAGACTAGAGCACACTGGTTGTGCAGACCTGTCTTCAGATCCTCCTTGACCTTTTGTGGCAGTGTGAATTAGGTGCCCCCCAAACTCATGTGCTCTGAATGCTTAATCCCCAGCTGGGGGCAATTTGGGAGGCGGAAACTTGCTGGAGGAGGTGTGTTGATGGAAGTGGACCCTGAGGTTTATTAACCCCTAACTTGCCAGTGTAAGTTGGGCTTACTAGTCTGCTGCTATTTTCTACCTGCTGTGGGTGGCAGAGGCAGCCTTTGCTCAAGCCATGCTTTCCCCTGACATCATGGAGCTTCCCCTTGAGACAGTAATAATAATAATAATAATAATAATAATAATAATAAACAAACTTTCATCCTAACAGCTGCTTCTGTTTGGATGCTTTGTCCCAGCAATGAGAATATAACTAAAGCAACACTTTCCATGTGGCCTTGATGGGTCATAGGAAGCCCCCCTTGGATGTTTCAAGAAAGCCTTCTGGCTTTGCTTGGGTACTCCAGGCCAGTGGTACAGACCCAGATTTCATGGGACCAGCTGGAGCAAGCTCTCAGTTCTAGGTTGTTGGGATCAAGTTGTACTTTCAGATGTGTGGGCTTTCTGAGTGGTAGAGGACATCTGTGAAGACTAGAGGCAACTGGCCACCACAGGACAGATTTCGAAGAGATCTATAGAGGTGGTTAAGGGACAGTTCCAGGAACCTGAGAGTGATTTCTAATTTACTGGGATCCTTGCTTCCTAGTCCCTTCCGCCAAAGAAGTAGGTATTCAACCTGATCCAGCCCTTTCATCCTCTCTCCTCATCCCCCCAAACAAAAAGGGTAGGACACTACTTTTCACTGGCTCCCTACAAAGATCAAGAAATTTGCTACAGAGAGCATCAGGTCATTTTCCTAATTATCATTAAAAAGCTAGAAAAAGGTGAAATACATTCAGTCCAATACCTGCAAAACGTCATCATCATTTCAATATAAAAATTGACAGAAGGCCGGGTATGGTGGCACATGCCTTTAATCCCAGCACTCGGAAGGCAGAGGTAGGAGGATCGTCTAGAGTTTGAGGCCACCCTGAGACTACATAGTGAATTCCAGGTCAGCCTGGGCTAGAGCGAGACCCTACTTCGAAAAAAAAAAAAAAAATGACCGTGTCCCATGTAGCTCAGGCTGATGTCAAATTGCTGACTCCCTGTGTAGCCAAAGGTGACTTTAACTTGTGAACCTCCTGATTCTATGTGTGGCAGGAGCAAACTGCAATTTTAACTGGCTTCATTTCAAGTCCTCAGCAGTCACAGGTAGTCAGTGACTCCTGGATTGGACAGTGCAGCTCTAGGAGGCAGCTCTAACCGGCTTGCTTTGCAGCCCTCGAATGTTCCTACAGTTTTGCTCACATGAAATCCTAGGCCCTTTAAAAAATCTCCCCCTCCCCTCCCTTTTAGTGTACAGGGAGGACTTCCTGGGAAGTCCTCTAGATGACTCCAGACCACTATGCTCACGACAGCTTCTGCTTAATTACTTTAACCAGTAATCAGCTGGGAATGTCAGTCTTCGTGATGTTCTTAGTAACTAATTGTTCTTTTGCTTGCTCTGACTGGCATTTATGGGGTAGCTTCCAGGTTGCACTGTAAGGAGGCAGAGGTAGGAGGATTGCCGTGAGTTTGAGGCCACCCATTCCAGGTCGGCCTGGGCTAGAGTGAGACCCTACCTTGAACCCCCCCGCCCCCGCCAAAAAAAAGTATGTACCTTAATTTACTATATGTTAAGGAATTACTGGATTCATTTGAATGTGGCAGCTTACATAGTGTACAGAGACTTCTAGATACTCAATCATAATTGAATCCTTCCCTAGTAAACATGTCAATTCATCTAAGCCTTGCAAAAAAAAAAAAAAAAAAAAAGAAAGAAAGAAAGAAAAAACACAAATAGACTGCATGATCATCTCTACATTTCAGACAAGAAACTAAGGCAAAGAATTTATGGAATATGCACAAAGTCACACAGGTCACACAGATAAGTAGCAGTGCAGGGTTCACATTCATTGTGATTCCTAAATCCAACTTCTCATTTATTGTGATTATCTTACTTTATAATCCAGGACAAACACCTCTCTCTCTCTCTCTCTCTCTCTCTCCCTGAGTCTCATGAAGAGTAGGCTAGTGTGGAACTAGTTAATTAGCTGTGGATGACCTTGAACTTCTGATCCTTTTGCCTTCATCTCCCGAGTTGCTGAGATTATAGGTGTCTGGTTTATGGGGTGCTAGAGATTGAACCCAGGGCTTTGTGCAAGTTTAGGCGAACACTCTACTAACTGAGCTACATTTCTAGCCTGTGTATCAGCACTTAGCACAAGAATCAAAGGCATTAGTCTGTTATACTCTCAGCCAGGGTGTTTTCTCATCTAAAAGAATTAAGTTAGTTTAGAAAATGTAAGCAGAAGTAAACAGTTGGAGAGGCATGAAATTCCTAGTCCCAGAGGATGTTTTTCATAAATCCTCTTAAAACAAAAAACAGTACACTCTTCTTTTCAAAGGCTGTGAAACTGAGGGTAACTGGCAACAAATGAGCTTCAAGTTCTCCATATTTTTTGATACAGGAACCCCATTTCTAGGAATTTATCTTAAGAAAGTTATTATGCGTATATGACAAGACAACCACAAGAATGGTCACTATAGGGGCTGGAGAAATGGTTCAGCAGTTAAAAGCACTTGCTTGCAAAGTCTGACAGGCCAGGTTTGATTTCCCAGTACCCACATAAAGCCACATGCACAAAGTGGCACATGCATCTGGAGTTCATTTGCAGTAGGAGGCGGCCCTGGTGTGCTCATAAATCATTTTCTCTCTGTGTGTCTGCCTATTTCTGTCACTCTCTCATACAAATTAAGAAGAAAAAAAAAAAAGAATGGTCACTATAATCACTGCAATACGGCTTAAAGCAACAGCAAAATAAGTAATTAATAAATAAATAAGAAAAGAAAAAGAAATAGCCTGAAATATAGGACATTAAATAAAAACACATGATATTCATGAATGATAACATGTGCATGTAGTGGTATGCAAATGAAACAAAAAACCCTGAGGTATGTGTGGTGTTTGGTGTCTTTGATGGTATCAAAACCAATGTTTTGTCATTTTTTTCAGGTCAGCCTGAGTTAGAGTGAGACCCTACCTCAAAAAACAAAAACAAAAACAAAAACAAAAACAAAAAAGATGTAGAAGTTATCCCCTATATAAAAGAAATTAAGCTTGCTGCACTACTATGTCATATGTTGGAGAAAAAAAATATGTAGGTGGAGAAAAAAATCTGAAAGATACATCTATTAAAAATGTTATTTCTCGGGCTGGAGAAATGGCTTAGCAGTTAAGGCACATGCTTGTGAAGCCTATGGACCCTGATTAAATTCTCCAGGTCCCACATAAGCCAGATGCACATGGTGGCGCATGCATCTGGAGTTCATTTGCAGTGGATAGAGGCCCTGGCGTGCCCATTCTCATTCTCTTTCTCTCTCTCTGTCTCAAATAAATAAAAATAAATCTTTAAAATAATGTGATTTCTAGGGCTGGAGAGATGACTTAGTGGTTAAGGCATTTGCTGGCAAAGTCAAAGGACCCAGGTTCAATTCCCCAGTACTACATAAGCCAGATGTGTAAGGTGGCAATACGTCTGGACTTTGTCTGCAGTGATTAGAGGCCCTGGTGCGCCCATTCTTTCTCTCTCTTTTTCTCTGCCTCTTTCTGTCAAATAATTAAATAAATAAAATATTTTTTAAAATGTTATTTCTAGATGATGGAATTTCATTTTCATTTGCCCATATCAGAAATTATTTCCCATTTACATATGACGTTTTTAGACACACATACACACACACACCAAAAGTCAATCAAGGCTTTTTTTTTTTTTTTTACCAGTTATGTAAATTTAATGACCCCTCTCTCAAGGTATATCTCAAAGAAAAGAAACAGAAAAATCCCTGAAGCTGCTCCTTGTGCACTACATCATTAATAGCACTATATAACTGACAAGAGGGGAGGGCAAACCCTGAGTTATCCTCTGTGTAGAGGGGATGGTAACCCGACTGTTCAGTCTCATAGCTTACAGGTGAGAAAGGGGAGAACAGGGGTAAATTCTACCCTCACAGAAAGGAAAGGTGGGAAATGGAAACCTGGGAACCCCAGGCCAGGAATCGGTGTCTCTACACAATCTGATCGTAGAAAGGCCCACATCCTAGCCCAGGATTCTTCCTCATATCTTCCCACCAAGTTTTAACTGGTGCATGAAACTCACAAGCAACAACTGTCAAGTTCAAGTCTTGTCTGCAGTGCAACAATCTGTAGCCTTTCAGAACACTAGAGAGTTGGGGATGTAGCTCAGAGGCAGTGTGCTTGCCTAGGATGCAAAAGGCTCTGGGTTCCATTCCCAGCATTGGAAAACATAATCCTAGAAATATAGCTACATGGAAGATGAAGTAAAAGCGAGTTGTCAAAGCAGTATGTAAAATATGAGTCCATTTACGTGAAAAGGGATGAACACACGACAGTGGAATACGGTAAGTGGTTAAGAAGAGGTGGCCTCCAGGTGGCTGAGGGTTATGCTTTTGTAGGCTTTTTGTTTGCCTAACATCTGATTGTCCCCCCTGTGGTGAACACAGTTCTCTTTAAGAACAGTGAGGAAAAGAACAAAAAGCAACATAATCTTAAATTAGAAGAAAAATACACACACCTCCCTTATTGGATCCTTGATCCCAAGAGCTCCCAAAGGAAGTCATAGATGCTTCCTGATTTCTCATTCCTACTCCCACCCCACCCCCTCCCTTGTGACAGTGAATGGTAATGAGGCCAAAACAAGAATTCCCCAGGGTAGAAGTGGCCTTCTCATACAGAATCCTTTTCCATGCTGGAGTTGGGGGAAGTGGAGGGAGGAGGCAGGGATTTGAGACAGGACAAAAGGAGAAAAGTGCATATCAAGAAGGGAAAGAGGCGTGGTGGTGGCCCAAGCCTTTAATCCTAGCACTCTGGAGGCAGAGGTAGGAGGAACCTAGTGAGTTCTGTGAGGACAGCCTGGGACCACGGAGTTGAGTGCCTGGTCAGCCTGAGCTAGAGTGAGACCCTAACTTAAAAGGGGGGCGGTGGAGAGATGTCTTAGCAGTTAAGACGCTTGCCTGCAGAGACAGAGGACCCAGGTTCGATTCCCCAGGACCCACGTAAGCCAAATGCACAAGGGGGCGCATGCATCTGGAGTTCATTTGCAGTGGCTGGAGGCCCTGGCATGGCCATTCTCTCTCTCTCTCAAATAAATAAGTAAAAATAAATATTAAAAGAGAGAGAGAGAGAAAGAAAGAAAAGCCAGAGAGAAAGTAGATTCTTTCCAAGTCAGTAGTAAGCCTGTGGTTCTAACACTTTAGAGAGCTCTATGACAACCTGGGGGAGCTAGTTAAGTCACAACTGCTCGGGTTCTGGGGTCCTGTGGTATGCATGTCCACTACAGTTCCCAGTGAGCACACTTTAGTAACTTTACTCAGGCATTCTGCTGGGGGGGGCGGCGGGGAGAAAGATTGGAAAGACAGATGCAGCCAACAGGTGTGAAACTAGGATGCAAAACTGCGGCAGGTATGGACGGTTTAGAACTATGTCTTGACAGTGCAGCTTTTTTCCTCTTTGGATGGGGAAAAGTAACATCCCTTTATCCACAGGAGCAATATGAAGATTCTAATGGAGAAAGACGGGAAAAAAACACCTGAGGATGTCCCAACATCCTATTATATACCAGATGCCGTGAGGGAAGAAACGTGCCAAGATCATCAGGCCCCAAAGAGAGGCAGACAGAGGAGAAAAGCAAGCTGACCGGGTGCTGTTTCCACCTCACAGCAGAAGGGCTTTCCCTTGAAGCTCGCTGGCTTCCTCACAGTGCTCACCAGAAGGGCGAGAAGAATGTGGAGCAACCTGTTCAGAAGCTCTGAGCTTTGCTCTTTACCTGACAAAAGCTACCTAGCAGCCTCTCAGCTGCCTCCCGGGTGCAACCAGGGGGCCCCTCCTTCCAGGAAGTATAACACGGAAGGTTGTGCCAACCTCAAAAAAGATGTGCCCCATTAGTGACTGAACAAACCAGGCAGGAAACCCAGCCCGCCTTGTCTCTCATGTGTGAGGGACACAGAAGAGCCTGGCTGAATCCCAGCGAAGCATCCAGGAGCCCAGGGGCAGAACTAGTGGCCCTGGGCTGAAGGGCTGTAGTTTTCACCTCAGCCTGAAGAACCAGGCAAACTCCACACATTAAGGATGTGCATCTCCACTAACTATACGGCAAACAGAAAGGTGTTTCTATGCCCTTAACCACTAAGCCATCTCTTCAGCCTGGCTTTTTCTTTTTGTATGTGGCTTCTTGGGATCTAAAATTCAAAACTTAATGTAGCTGACAGCAGGCAGAATGCTTGCTTAGTGTGTGCAATGCTCTGGTTTCCATCCCTAGCACCCAAAACAAAAGGAGACAACAATAAAAACAAGCACAAGTAACCAGTGTGTCTATTCTCCAACTTCTCATACCTTGTGATTTTCCCACAAGAGGAGGACAACTTGAAGACACTTAGGCTTCTTGTTGGACTTTTGTTGAGTCTTATTTTATGGAATGCAATGATTGTGACACTAGCATTGTTACATGGGTTTTTTTTTTTAATTGACTGAATTTATTTTAAAAAGGAGATGACAAGCTTTCTTTCCTTACTGTGACAACTCCACAATATAGAGGCACTGTGGCAAACAGTTTGAGCCAAGGCCACTGGATTGTTAAGGAACTCGGGTTTACAGCATTACCACCTAGAGGACCCACTAATGCTTAGTTGAGAGTCTCCTGTGGATGGCATCTATGTCTGGTATTGCTGCACTTTTAAAAAGCAGGTTACATACCTGGTGCCATGCTAAGCCCTTTACAGACATTATCCTAAGTAATCCTCACAGGAGCCCAGTGCAGTAAGCACCATGAGGATTCTCATCCTCTCCCAGGTACCCAGTGCCAGGCTGGCACGCACTCAGCATATAAACATTTGTCAAACGATGTTAGAATACTGTGAGTTACAAACCAGGAGCAGTCAAGGATGGCACGAGAGGAATGCGTTTCACTGATTCATTTCTTCCTGAAAGAGTGTGCATCAAGAACAGTGACAAGCCAGCTGAGGTGGTACATGCCTGTGGTCCCAGCCGCTGGGAAGGCTGAGGCAGGAGAATGGTTTGAGCCTAGGGAGCTGAGGCCAGCCTGGGCAACATAGTAAGTTTCTTAAAGTTACAGGTACAAGAAAGAAAGGGGGAAAGAGGGGCTGGAGGGGTGGCTTAGTGGATAAGGCACATGCCTGCAAAGCCTAAGCACCCAGGTTTGATTCTCCAGGTCCCACATAAGCAAGATGCACATGGTGGCACATGCATCTGGAGTTCGTTTGCAGTGGCTAGAGGCCTTGGAGTGCCCATTCTCCCCCTCCCTCTCTCTCTCCCCCCCTCTCTCAAATAAATAGAAATAAAATCTTTTAAAAAGAAAGAAAGAAAGGGGGACAGAAACTGAACTGGAGGGGAAGCCCTGAATAGATATTTACTAAGTGATACACAGCTGCTCTGGTGCACACTGTCACAGGCGGTCTTGGGACAGAAGAATCCTTAAAGTAGGCCAGCCAGGCAGTGTGGTCACCACAAGAACAGGTGATTCCATAGTCAACAACCAAGCTTCCACTTGGGAAGAGAGCAGGTCCTTTCATGGGGTCAGTCCTGCCTCTGCAGAACTGCTACTCCAGGTCTAGGAGATGGAGTGAGGGGGGGGTTCTAGTTCTGCTACTAATATCTGGTGTTTCCTTTTCCAGAGATGTGATGAAACAGTCCCTAAAGCCGGGCGTGGCAGCGCACACCTTTAATCCCAGCACTGGGGAGGCAGAGGTAGGAGATTGCCATGAGTCGAGACATGCCTGAAACTACAGAGTGAATTCTAGGTCAGTCTGAGCAAAGAGTGAGACCCTACCTTGAAAAACCAAAAATAAATAAATAAAAGAAATAGTCCCTAGAATTTCTTCTGGTTCTAACTTCCTCTTTTGTGCCTTCTGCTGGAGACGCCCTCTGAAGGTTTCAGACCCCTGCCTTTCCTATGGCTTCCCTTTAGGATGGCTGGCCTGGGTTCTGGTCTAAAGGAGAGCACAGGGCCTGAAGACTCTCACTGACTGAAAGAGGAGCAACATTTTTAAGAGACAGGCCATATTTTCAGGGAAGGAGAGAACAGGGTCACAGGTATCAAAATCTACATCAAGCCGGGCGTGGTGGCGCACGCCTTTAATCCCAGCACTCGGGAGGCAGAGGTAGGAGGATCGCCGTGAGTTCGAGGCCACCCTGAGACTCCATAGTGAATTCCAGGTCAGCCTGGGCTAGAGTGAAACCCTACCTCGAAAAACCAAAAAAAAAAAAAAAAATCTACATCAAGAGACGGAATACCAACGACCCTAGTCAGACATGCTCACAGCAGCATTGTATAGGCTCAGAGTAATGCCCCATGTTCACCTGCTTGTTTATTTTCAAATCATTTCACATCATAAAACAGATACAAAGACTGCATTTTTATCTTTTTTTTTTTTTCTCTCAAGGTAGGGTCTCGCTCTAGCCCAGGCTGACCTGGAATTCACTATGTAGTCTCAGGGTGGCCTCAAACTCATGGTGGTCCTCCTACCTCTGCCTCCCAAGTGCTGGGCTTAAAGGCATGCACTCCATGCCTGACATTTTTATCTTTTTTATCCCAAAGTAGGGTTTATGGAGGGGTCCATTATGATGATGCACCCATAGGATTCCTAGTGATTCCAGTTGGACACAAAGTTGTACCAGAGGAGAGCTGTTTGGCTTCAGTTTTCAGGATGTGAGGTACCCCTCCTCAGATTAGGGTAATCATTAGAATCTGTGGAGAGATATGTTGGAAAGCAAATATATGCCAAATGGCCAGTTGGGTTTTTGTTGTCATATTATTTTCCAGAGATGAAAAATAAGAAGGCATGTATGAAGTTCCCAAGGATTGTGTCTTTTGGGTAGTGTCCTTCAAGGTTATCAACATGTTTCTAAAGAAACTTGGTGTCATGGTTTCACACATTAAAATCAGTTAATAAAATGGGTAGTATTACATCAAGTCATAAGGTTCCTGGTTAGGGACTCTGGGGAAAGAGGTCAACTATAGATGAGAGTAACACTGGATATCCTGTGAACCTCCATAAACCCGACATCAGAGTCAAGCAGGAAACCAACTACCCTGTTGTAGAAGGATCATGGGTAGGTGATCCCGGCATGTCCAGTGCCCACCCCTCTGAGACGTTCAGGGAAGACATGAGGGCATACAGCTTGGGATACAAGGACAAGGACACATTAATAAATCCCATGCACATGCTAAGGAGCAGAGGAAGAGGGCAGTCGGGAAAGGCTTGCCAGCAGAGATTTTTTTTGCCCACACATCCAAAGTTAATTACAAGTTGACTGGAAAATTGAAGACCCAAACTGGCTTTCATCTAGAAAGATCTGGGATTTGTGATCTAAGAGGTCAAAAATTCCAGTGGGGTACTTAACAATTTCCAAGTGATTTGAAATCTTTTTGTCACTCTGAAAGGTTATTTAAAATAAAATAAAGCAAAACAAACACAACTTTAAGATAACTAAAGAAGTCTCCTGAGCTGACCTACTTCTTCAGGCTTAAAGGACAGTGTGACTAGCTCCAGCAGTTCCTTACTCCCCACAGAGCGTGACACCAATGTTTTATCACCCTTCAGATACATGTATGCCATTATCTCACTTTCCGTTGGTTTTCGCTTTCAGAAACGCAGCTGTAAATGTATTTGTCTTACTTTCTTCTCATCTCACCTCTGTTTCTTTTCTACCTACCCTTATGTTCTGCTTCTTTAATACCAATTTCAAGATAGGAAAAAAAGATCATCGTTTCTCAAATTTCTTTACCATTCCCATACTCAACAGAACCAAAACATACGTAAATAAACAGGAAGGGGGAAAAAAAGCTTTCTCACTTTTCCAAATCAGAAGACAAGCTTCACTAAACTTGTGCGTATTTTCCTTCAGTGTGATATGTAAAGCCATGCAGGGACTACTTACTGACTCTTATTCTTGTGGTAACTATTACAACTACATAGGATTCACTAGAGAAATTCCTGCATGGCTCTTTTCCCTTTGAGTCAGAAATAACTAGAACCTCTACTTCCTCTTCATTCCCCTTGTTTTGTGCTTCTCCTTAGACTTTAGGAGTGCTCTACGTCCTGAGTGACTGGAAGCCAGTTAGCCAAGGCCCCCTTGACCTGGGAACCACAGCTATGGGCTCTGACCTACTGAGCTTCAGGGTGTAGCTACTTAAGCAAGGAGGAGAGAGGCAAGTTCTCGCAGAAGCAGGAAGGGTCAAATGAACCAGCTGCTTTTATTTAAAGCGGGAAGTGGGGAGAATGCCTTTCAATGGTAGGAGATCTGCAAGACTGGAGAAACTGGTTTCAGAGAGTAGGGAGACAGTTGAGGAGCTCCTACCTGTGAATACCCTCCACTGGGGTCTCCTTTGTGTCCTCTCTGGCTTGCCGTTAGACAGGTTTCTTCCCACAGAGTTCTGGGATGCCCCAGCAATGGATACACTCAGCCTCAATAGACCTTATCTTCTGGCCTGCCTTTGAACTATGATGTCCCTAGGCTGAGTGAAGGGAGACTCCCACCTCTGTTTGGAGGGAGTGTCCCAACACTTGAGATGCTACCACTCTGCCCAGCCACCAAAATCTGAGTCAGATTTAGGTCACTTTCCATTCCCACACGTTTCATGTAAGGAGCAAAGGCAGAGGTGAGAAGGTAGCCACCTTGTTACCTTCTTTTTTCTCTTGAGCTACTTTCATCGCTAGGATCTTTTGCTTCCCACCAACTTGAAGGGAGCTTCATGGTGTCAGCCGCTGGGGCTCCAGCAGCACCACCCCTGTCCCACATCCTCTCCTAGCCACAGTCTGCAGCCACTGCATTCCATGACTCTGGGGCTCAGCAGTGGGCTGGAAAGCCAGGGCAACTGACAAACCCAGGCCACATACCCGGGACAGATAAAGCTGCCACATGTGGATCCAAGGGGCGCAGTGACAGAGGCTGTGGACAACCACCACCCAAGCCCCCACATTTCCCCTGGACAGGAGATGGACTCCCAGGAAGCCCTGCTTGGAAAGCCTTCACCCGCAAGCAGCTCTCAGAGCAAACCCACCCACTCAACTCCCTTTTCGTTTCTTCCTGCTTCCTCCCTCCTTAACTCACCCCCTCCCTGCAGTTCCCAGCCTCAATTTCTACTATTTCTCAACCAGTCATGGTTCCCCGGCCCCACAAATTCCTCTAGCCAAAAGCAGGAGATTGGGGTAGGATACCAGCTCCCAGCAGTTCTAATTAACACAGACATTAAGAGACTCTAATGCTTGGATGGTGAACCTTAATGACTTGAGAAAGTTCTTGAGATTTAATTAATTTTTGTGACCAGACATGCACACAGAACTGGGACTTTGTCAGGGTTACGTGCGTGGCTGGATGGAGTCAATGAATGCAGTCGAGTCACCAGTAACTCAGCTATGAAGTGCCGTGGGCATTCTGTATAGACAATGAGATTGACACTGGGACTCTGTAAATGGTGTTGGGGACCAAAGCCCCAATAGGTGGGAAAAAAATTTAGGGTTAAAGGCCAAGTAAGAGGTCATGCGCTCACCTCTAACCACGTGACCATTCTTCCCAGGTCTCATGGTAACATGAACAGTGTTAGTTAGCATCTCACCTTTTTTCTGAAGCTACATAGCCCATAGCCCTCTTTCTGAGGTCTTTCTCACTGTTTTGCAGGCTGATTTGGGGAAATTGGTTGCTTCCTGCAAGTCTCCCCAATGACATTAAAATTAGCAGAATAAGTAAATACAGTCCTGATTGGGTACAAAAATAGTTCTTGATTAATTAATCAGCCAAGTGCTGGACCAGAGCTGCAATTCCACCCCGTCTGTGAACAACCAGTCAAAAAAAAAAAAAAAAAAAAAAAGCGAGTTCCAATCCTACAAGAAAATTGTCACTTGGGTAACAGTTCCTAGTGTAGACAGTGTCAAACACATTCCTATTGCCAAGAGTCATAGTAATTCCGAAGCTGAGAGCCATACGTAAATGGGCAGCGCCGTGTCTCCCCTCCACTAAGGGGACACCCAGAGCTCCGGGTCTCCCCTCCCCTCCCTCTACAGCTCTGCATCCCAAGTCCCTGGAAGTAACTGTCCCCAAACTGCAGTTCCACATCCAAGTCAAAATCCTCACCCAGAGGACGCTTTCCGCTGCTTGGGGAAACTGCGCCCGAGGCGGCTCTCAGCACACCAGAGGCGCGCGCTCATCCCAGGGCCTGACCCCATCCTCCTCCTCCCGCGCCCCTAGCCCGCCAGCCGGCTGGAAACGCCACTCACCTCGGCAAGGGAAGCAGCAGCAGCACTTAGCCAAGAGCCACCCCAAAGAGGGCCCTCGGGTGTAAGCCCGATCGCCGCCCTTCATGCTGCCGCGCGGCTCCAGCGCTCCCGCATGGCACGGGCGGGCGCCAGCCGGGCTGAGCCCCGAGGAAACTTCCGAGCCGGCTCCGCCGCCCAGCGTCCTCTCCCGCACCCACCCGGGCGGCGCGCGGACGGACTCCCGGGGACCAGGGCCACCTTGGGGAGGAGGGGAGGGACCGGCGAGAGGGAGGGCCCGGGGGCGGAGTTTCAAGGTCCAGCTGTTTGCTGGGGACCGGGCCAGTGGTGGCCTTGAGCGTTCTGCGCCGCTGCAGGTGGCTGTGGATAATGAACCTGGAAAACTCGGTCGGTGGTCTAGATCCCCTGACGCAAAACAGGTACTTCTTAGGTGCAGCGTCTTTCCCTCAAAGGCCACCATGGTCAGATTTGGCTTAAAATATACTGTTTAGAAGAGGCCAAGGAGGTGGAAGAGGAGAGAAGGCTCAAAACTAAGCAATGGCTCTCTCCTGGTCGGTTTGTCCTTTCCTTCCCCTCATCTTCTCTCTATTAAAATTACCCAACCATCTCTTCTTTTCCTCCTTTAATGCTTACAACTAAAAATGGTAACAGTGCCTCGTTTCTTTATCTTGCTTCCGGACCACAATGATGGTGTGCAAAAGCTCTCTGGGCTTGGCATCATACAACCAAAGTTCAAAGCTCACTGTCACCATTCACTAGTGGTATGAGCTCAGGCCATTCACCTCAATGTTTTGATCTGTGGTTTTCTCACTAGAAAATAAAATATACAGGTGTGCTGGCACATGCTTGTAATCCCAGCGCCAGGGAGGCAGAGGCAGGAAGATCAAGAGTACAAGAAAAAGGCTTGAGGAGAGAGCTAAGTGGTTAAGGCACTTGCCTGCAAAGCTAAAGGACCCAGGTTCGACTCCTCAGGACCCATGTAAGCCAGATACACAAGGTGGCGCATGTGTCTGGAGTTTGTTTACAGTGGCTGAAGGTCCTGGCGTGACCATTTTCTCTCTATCTGCCTCTCCCCCTTCTCTCAAATAAAATAAAGAACGAAAGAAAAAGAAAGAATTTAAGGGGAGGGCCTGAAGAAATAGCTGAGCAACTCTTGCAAAGACAGGAGAATTTCTCCAGAAGCTCCCGAACAGAGTGGTGCACAAGGAGAGACTCTGCCTCAAACAAGTGGAAGGTGAGGATTAACTGGAAAATTGTCCTCTCACCTCCACACCATGGCACACGTATACACACACACATGCACGCACGCACACGTGCTGTGCGCACCAAATAAACACAAAGAAATAACATTTAAATAAAAGAGTTCAAGATAAGCCTCAGCTACATAGCAAGACTGTGTCTAGAATTTACAAAGACATCCACAGAATTATCTGTTACAGAGGCAATGTTTAATAGCTGCAGGTGAATGAGTGCCTGCAGAGAAATGCAAATACCACTCCTATGGTGAAAGGCTTCTATTCCCGGTCTTCCCACTCTCATACCTCCATGCATCTATCATTCTTTTTCTTACATCCCTATTCTTCTTTAAAAAATATATATATATATATATTGTTTTTATTATTTATTTATTTATTTGAGAGCAACAGAGAGAGAGAGAGAGAGAGAGAGAGAGAGAGAGAGAGAGAGAGAGAGAGAGAGAATGGGCGCGCCAGGGCCTCCAGCCACTGCAAATGAACTCCAGACGTGTGCGTCCCCTTGTGCATCTGGCTAACGTGGGTCCTGGGGAATCCAGCCTCAAACCGGGGTCCTTAGGCTTCACAGGCAAGCGCTTAACCACTAAACCATCTCTCCAACCCAAAAATATATGTTTTATTTATTTGTTTGAGAGAGAGGGAGAAGGAGGCAGACACAAAGAGAGAGAGACAGAGACAGAAAGAGAGAGAGAATGGGTGCAGTACCCGGGCCTCTAGCCACTGCAAACGAACTCCGGATGCTTGCACCACCTTGTGCATGTAGCTTATGTAGGTACTGGGGAATCAAACCTCGGTCCTTAGGCTTTGCAGGCAAGCAACTTAACCACCAAGCCACGTTTCCACCACAATCCCTATTCTTTCTTAAGTATTGTTCATGGTTCAAGGTCAAGCTTATTTTCTTTTTAAAAAAATATTTTAGTAAGCCGGGCATGGTGTCGCGCGCCTTTAATCCCAGCACTTGGGAGGCAGAGGTAAGAGGATTGCCATGAGTTCGAGGCCACCCTGAGACGACATAGTGAATTCCAGGTCAGCCTGAACTAGAGTGAGACCCTACCTCGAAAAACCAAAAAACAAACAAACAAACAAAAATATTTTAGTTTTATTTAGTTGAGAGAGAGAGAGAGAGAGAAGCAGAAAGACAGAGAGAGAATGAATGTGCCAGGGCCTCTAGCCACTGTAAACAAATTCCAGATACGTGTGCCACCTTGTGCAGCTGGCTTACGTGGGTCCTGGGGAATCAAACCTGTGTCCTTTGGCTTTGCAGGCAAGCGCCTTAACCACTAAGCCATCTCTCCAGCCCTCAAGCTTATTTTCTATCAGCACTGAAACTGACCTGGGCCTTGTCATACATCACTGAACAAGTCACTCACAGGATGTTGCTCCTCCTTTTTTATGCCCAACATAAAGCAGACACATTCATTAGGGGGAAAAAAAAGGATCATGGGCTGATAGTGTGGCTCAGGAGTAGAAGACTAGCTTATGTGTGAGGCCCTGGGTTCAATTCCTAGCACCATGATGGGGGAAGGGGGTGTTACATTTTTCTCTGGAAGAAAGGTAGGCAAGGTACAAGGCTCTTAGGCACTGCCAAGATGTGGGGCTTCCTTTCCCAATGTGAACCGTGCTCAGATTTGGGCCTTGCTTTTCTGTGTGTCACAGCACCTGCCACACGGTCAGCAAATGAGAACAGCGTGACTTAATGAGTAACAGCAGCTAACACTGAGCATTTGCATATGCTGAGCAGTTTCTCAATATTCTCCATTTATAAGCCCATTTACCCTGATGTGTGTGTTGGGTGGGGGAGACCTTCAAAGACCTTTTTTGACTTAAAAAAAATTTTTTTTTGTTTATTTTTTTATTTGACAGCGACAGAGAGAAGGAGGCAGAGAGAGAGAGAGAGAGAGAGAGAGAGAGAGAGAGAGAGGGAGAGAGAATGGGCGCGCCAGAGCTTCCAGCCTCTGTAAACAAACTCCAGATGCGAGCGCCCCCTTGTGCATCTGGCTAACGTGGGTCCTGGGGAATTGAGCCTCGTTAGGCTTCACAGGCAAGCGCTTAACCGCTAAGCCATCTCTCCAGCCCCTTTTTTGACATTTTTGAAGAAAGAGAATGAATTATAATGACACTTTCATGATCTAACTCTCAAGAGAAGCTAGGAAGTTTCACCCCGTAGAAACATCAGGACCTGTCAAAAGCTCTAGCTCTCCCCCGACCTCTCACCATCCAGCAGGAAATGTGCCTCTGAGGATCCTTCTGATACTGGTAAACAGAAGCTCCATTTGCTCACAGCCTTGCCCAGGAGTCCCGCTTCCTTGACCACCCTGGCTATTGGCCAGTCTCATCTTGTCAGCTTGAGTTCAAGGTCAGACCAAAAGGTAGCTCTGTGACTCACAAGCATGGGCCACTGTCTGAGAGTCAGTATTTTGTCTAAATACCCAATCTACCTCTTTTGAGATATGTTTTGTTTTGTTTTGTTTTTTCGAGGTAGGGTCTCACTCTAGCCCAGGCTGACCTGGGATTCACTAGGTACTGTCAGGGTGGTCTCGAGCTCATGAGATCTCCTCCTACCTCTGCCTCCCAGATGCTGGGATTGAAGGTGTGCGCCACTACGCCTGGGCTCTTTCGATACTTTGGACTATTCTCTTAAGTTAATTTTTGAAATTGACACAGAAGCTATACATATTTATGGGGTACCCTGTGATATCTTGTTATGTAGCATTCTGAAAAGATGCTCCAAAATGTCTTGGTGAGTGAGTAGGGATATAGTATAATTAGTAGAAGAATTGCCTCACATATGTGAGACCCTGGGTTCCATCCTTAGCACTGTAAGAAAAAAAAAAGAGATTTTCCTTGGTGAATATCACTCCCTTTTTAACTTAAGTCTTCCTTCTGGGCCTTTGTGTTCAGGTGACACTGGTTCACTTTTCTGTCATAGCCTTTTTTTTTTTTTTCTGGTTTTTCGAGGCAGGATCTTACTCTAGCTCAGGCTGACCTGGAATTCACTGTATATTCTCAGGACTGGCCTCAAACTCATGGCAATCCTCTTTCCTCTGCCTCCTGACTGCTGGGATTAAAGGCATGCTCCACCATACCCAGCTCTGTCATAGTCTTTTGCCATCTTATAGAAACTAGCTTCAGTTAGGTGTCTGAAGAATACCCAGCTCTTACTTCAGAAATCACTGCCAGTGAAACTTGGATAGCAGCCCTGTGATGCAAAATGAGTCCCTTGTGCATGTTCCCACTGGTCTTCATGCCCCAGAAATCCACCCTCCTCTCAACATAAAGACATTGGGAATTTCTCCGTATCTGAAGCTGACATGGCCAATATGTTTGGCAATACTGCAGAGCCACCTTGGTGTTTGATACCAATAGCCCAAGAGTGCCACTGTAGTCCTTACTGGCCTCCCTGCATGAGACTGGCCAACGTCTACAACCCAGTGAGCAAGTCTTGGCACTGACTGGTCATCAATTTCATCAAACACTTACTGAGTGCCAACCATGTGCTGAGCTGTATTTCAGGCACTGCATCTACTTGAGTGAACAAAACCAGTTTCTGGCCATATGAAGCCACTTCTTGGATAGACTCACCAAGAATACAACTTGGTCAGACATCTGATCAAATTAAAGGAATTGAGAAAAGAAGAGCCCTCAGGGTCCATTGAGGAAGAGGTGGTAGAAAGAATGTAAGAGGCAAAGGAAGGGTAGGACTCCTTATAATGCACTCTTCTAGTTATAGAATGGCCTTGACATTCATGACATTACAGTGCCTGGCACTACTTCCATAAGACCCTCGTGATAGGAGGAAAAGATGATGACATCAAAGCAAAAGGGAAACTGGTTAAGGGGGGAGGGGATATGATGGAGAGTGGAGTTGCAAAGGAGAAAGTGAGGGGGGAGGGGATTATCATGGTTTACTATCTATAATTATGGAAATTCTCAAAAAAAACCTTTTTTTAAAAAGGAAAGAAGAGCCCAGATCATCTAGTCTGCATCTAGATCTGTTTATGTTTGCAAGGTAACCTAGGAGGGCATTGAAGGGCAATGGTGTTTGGCACAGGTGTTAGTAGGAATCACCAGAGAGCTTTTAACAACTATAGGTATTAGTATTTTTGCAGTCTCCTCGGTAAGTTCCAGGGTGCAACAAATGCTGAGAACCACTAATGGCTGAGTCTGTCCCCTGGCCATTCAGTCGTTGACTTTGAATGTATCTAGGTATCAGTAGATTTAAAAGTCCCCCAGTGGCCTGGAGAGATGGCTTAGCGGTTAAGGCACTTGCCTGCAAAGCCAAAGGACCTCGGTTCGATTCCGCAGGACCCATGTAAGCCAGATGCACAAGGTGGCGCACTGTATCTGGAGTTTGTTTACAGTGGCTGGAGGCCCTGGCACCCATTCTCTCTCTCTTTCTCCCATTCTGCCTCTTTCCCTGTCTCAAATAAATAAATAAATAAATAAAAATATTTAACAGTCCCTAGTGTTTGTTATGCACTGCACCACCGAACAGCTACAGGTATGCTAAGACGACATAACTATGCTCCATGCCCAGGGCTTCTCATTTAGCCAGGGTGAGTCTTGAGCACTTTCTTTGTTGCCAGAACGTAGGTGGTATTGGTGTTGGTACAGTGATCACAGTAAGGACCACTGGTGGTGTGAATTTTTCCCCCACCTATTTGCCAGCTCTGCCCTCTCATTTTTGTATTACCATCCTAAGTTTGCTTTGAGGAAACAAGCTTTCTGTCATAAGGTCAAGAATTGGTTTCGTTGGACTGGAGAGATAGCTCAGCAGTTAAGGTGCTTGCCTGTAAAGCCAAAGGACCCAGGTTTGAGTCTCCAGTACCCATGTAAAGCCAGAAGTACAAAGTGGCACATACGTCTGGAGTCTATTTGCAGTGGCTAGAGGCCCTGGAGCACACATTCTCTCTCTTTCTCTGAGTCTTCTCTCTCTCAAATTAGTAAATAAATAAATAAAATATTTTAAAAATAAAAAAAAAAAGAATTGGTTTTGTTTACTCATGTGGACCTGATACCCAGAGCAGAGCCTGGCACATTCCCAGACCACGTTTCTGGTTGTGGCTAACATCTTTCTCCTGCCCATTCTTCACTCCCAAGATTAGCTCAAGCAACACCTAGGCTTTCTTGTCAGTCACAGGGATTGAATGAGACTTAGCACCTAACCCAGGTTCATACAGTGAGCATAAACCTTGAGAACTACTGAGGAAGCAACAATCTTTTTCCATAAGATTTTGAAGTGGATGGAATGTTAGCCTATAGCATCATAGGCAGCCTTACTGTAACCACATGGGAAAAGCTGTGTGGGAATGAAACCAACAAGAGAGGGGGGAGGAAAAAAGAGGAAGAGATGGAGGGAGAGATGAGAGAATAGGAGAGAAGTGGGGGGGGTGAGAAAGACAGTTACAGAGTGCGAGAGCGAGACAGAGAGAGCATGAGCACCAGAGTGAATATTTTTTTAAATTTTTATTTATGTATTTATTTATTTGAGAGTGACAGAGAGAGAAAGAGGGATGGGGAGAGAGAGAGAGAGAGAGAGAGAGAGAGAGAGAGAATGGGCACACCAGGGCCTCTAGCCACTGCAAACGAACTCCAGACGCGTGCGCCCCCTCGTGCATCTGGCTAACGTGGGTCCTGGGGAATCGAGCCTCGAACCAGGGTCCTTAGGCTTTACAGACAAAGCACTTAACTGCTAAGCCATCTCTCCAGCCCCCAGAGTGAATATTTTAAGGTTTTGAAAACCTATGTCCAAAGTTCAGGCTAAAACCTTGTGAACATCATTAGCTGTTCCCACAGATGGACAAGTCTCACACTTGGCATTTGTCACAGTGATACTTGTTCCACAAGTAATTTGGTGTTTGAACATTTAATACCTTCCTCAGTCTGCACTCCTAGTATCAAGACAGATTTCCCCCATTGTTGTCCTTAGGGCTTCCTGCCAGTTTCCTAGACAGATCTTAGTGCATGGTGTGAGAATCTATATAGGAAGTATAAATTGGATCAGACATGTTCCCTGAGCAGAGACAAAGAACAGGGTGAGTTCTAGAAGCAGCTGGTTCAATTTTCTTGGCACACACAAGAATTTGGCACAGACTGAAGCTTGGACATAAGGCAAAGAGGAACTTTGACAAGTCCTCAGTGAAATTAGCACTGACCATCTCCTCTTCGTGTGGTACGCCTAGCTGGGCAGTCTGCTTTGTGGAAGGAGGGCACGTAAACCCATCTGCTCAACATCATCAGCTGGTCAGTGGTGGGGCCGTAACCAGACCAGGCTGTCTACCTCAGATTCTTAGCTACTGAAGCACCTCGTCCCATCCTACCTTGTGGCCCACTTCACATCATGGCAAAGCATCTTTATTCTACAGATGGAGTCCTGGTGCACATACCAATAAGGCCAGCCTGACAGTTGAAAAAGTGGTTAAGATGCTTGCCTGCAAAGCCGAATGGCCCAGGTTCAATTCCCCAGTACCCACATAAAGTCAGGCAAACAAAGTGGTGCATACATCTGGAATTTACTTGCAGCACCGGAGGCCCTGGCACATCTGTTCTCTGTTTCTTTCTGTCTCTCTCTCTCTTTTATCTCGCTCTGCCTGCAATTAAATAAAAAGTTTTCTAAAAAGTTAATTAGGGCTGGAGAGATGGCTTAGCAGTTAAGGCACTTGCCTGCGAAGCCAAAGGACCCACATTAGCCAGATGCACAAAGGGGGCGCACGCGTCTGGAGTTCGTTTACAGTGGCTGGAGGCCCCAGCGCACCCATTCTCTCTCTCTCTCTCTCTCTCTCTCTCTCTCTTTACTTGCAAGTAAATAAAATAAAAAAATTTAAAAAAGGTAATTAGAATACTATTTTAGAACATACACAAATGACTACTAGGAGTACCCAGAAATCTGAGCAGCCTGTAGAGTTCAAGTGTAGAAGATGCATATCTTGGAGCCCTGTGTCTTCAGTGAGTGAGTGAGGGTAAGGCTGGACAGAGTTCCCACACCAAGAGGGAATATAAATGGGATAACAAATCCACACACCAAATGATCACTTCAAACAAGTTAGGACTTCTGAATTTAACATTTGTTCTGCTCTATGCATTTAATAAAATAATTTAGGGAGAAACTGCTAAATTCTAATACCTTAGGCAAGTAGGAGCCAACATTTTATATGGAAAACAGAAAAAGACTAGAGTAGAGGGAGAGTGAGAATAGTGGGTTGGGGAATGGCAAGGGAAGGATTTCAGTGCCAAGAAAGAGGAATATTCTAGTATTGGAAATACATTGAAATCCAACAGGCTTTTCTGGAGGTATGACGTCTCAGTCCCTGGGGTATTCAAGTCATGCTTGGTTTACCTCCTCTGAGGAACACTGGGGAAGAGGTCACTTGTACCTGGGGAGGGGTAAACCCCAACACCTTTCAGGTACGCAAGTGGTGGAATTTAATAGCCCAACAAATCCAACTTTCCCAAGCTAAATTAAATCTAATCAAGGATTACTTTTAGATTTTATTCACTTACCAAAAGAGAAAGTTTTAATTGTAGCTATTTATTTGTTTGAGAATGAGAGAAAGAGGCAGGCGGAGACAGAGACAGAATGGGTGCACCAGGGCCTGTAGCCACTGCAAATGAACTCCGGATGCATACACCATCATATTCATCTGGCTTACATGGGCCTGGGGAATTGAACCTGAGTCCTTTAGCTTTGCAAGCAAGGACCTTAACAGTTAAACCATATCTCCAGCCCCAGAACTTTTTCTTCTGAAAAAGGAAGAGCTTGTTTTGGAATTTGCACTCACGCAACTTGATCTATTTTTTAAACTGTACCAATTTATTTATTTATTTGACAGAGAAAGAGGGAGGGAGGGAGAGAGAGAGAGAGAGAATGGGCTTGCCAGGGCCTCCAGCCACTGCAAACAAACTCCAGACGTGTGTGCCCCCTTGTGCATCTGGCTAACGTGGGTCCTGGGGAATCGAACCTGGGTTCTTTGGCTTTGTAGGGCAAGCTCCTTAACTGCTAAGCCATCCCTCCAGCCCTCTTGATCTATTTTTTTTTTTTTTTTGAGGTAGGGTCTCACTCTAGCTCAGGCTGACCTGGAATTCATCTGTACTCTCAGAGTGGCCTTGAACTCACAGCGATCCTCCTACCTCTGCCTCCCGAGTGCTGAGATTAAAGGCGTGCGCCACCACTCCAGGTACTCTCTTGATCTATTTTTAAACACACTTTTCTTCAAGAAGTATCAGCACTCAAACTAATTATAGTCTTTGTTATTCAAAATCATTATTTCTGTTTCAGGTAGTCAACAGTATTATGGTTTTGTTTGAGAGAAGGTCTCATGTGGCACAGGCTGTCCTCAAACTCACTATGTAGCCAAGGCTGGCCTTGAACTACTGATTCTCCTACCTCGTCCACCCAAGGACTGGTGTTACAGGCATGAGCCCCATGCCCAGAAAGGATTCATAACTAGTTGCTTCACACCTGAAAGGAAATGTTTTGGGACTATTCAATGTCTATTTTTTATGGTGTTAGGCATTGTAGGGTAAATCAAAACTCTGAAGATTAGTTGTTTCTTATGCTGAAAAATATGTGTGTGTGTGTGTGTGTGCTGGGACAGGGACTTTGAAGGATTGTCCTGGTATGCATGGGGCCCTTTAACTGTCTGGATTTGATAGCAAAAGAGACAGGCATGGCAGGAAAGGGAGCCGGAACTTTTTGGTGTGTTGGCTTCTGGCATCGGAAAGTGCTGGGAGTTCTCACCCTGCAAAAAGCCTGTGGACAGGCTGGACCAGCTCCAGGCTTGGCTGGCCCTTGTCAAAGCTGCACCCCGCTCAGCCTGCTGTCTGGGGGGGGGGGGGCTGCATGGGATCGTTCTGCCCCAGTATCTTTTTAGTGGGCCAAGTACCTGCAGGACAAGATCTGCATCTCATCTGGTGTTTGGGGCCAGAGATGAAAGGGAGAGGGAGAAAGTAGGGTGTGTGGTGTTTGTGACGAGGTCAGTGTCAGATAGAGAAAAAACCCTAAGCACTTGTCCTTAGGAGGGTGCAGCAGTACAGAGCGGTGCTGTGAGGGGCTGGGAATGGACAGCCTGGATATAAACCCAGGCCCACTCGTTGTATACTATGTGACTGGAACAAGTCACCCTGGCTCTGTAGGATTGGTTCTTACCCGTAGAATGAGCAAATTAGAATTTATTGGCTTTAAATCATGAACTCAAAAACCTGGCCTACAGTAAGGCTCACTAAAGAAAGGCATTTTTATAAGCAGTCACAGACGTAAGTAATGAGGATTGCAGTCTTGCTCAGTGTATTCAGGCCACTGGTGACATTTGCCTCCATAGCCCACAACCTGGGTAAGCTTCCCTGAGGCCAGCTAAGTGAAGAGTAGCCATGGTCACCATGACGACCTGCTCTTCTGCCTCCAGGGCTCTCTGTGGATGCCCAGGGCTTGGTTTCTTTGCACTTCTCCAGACCCCAGCCCAAGCCAGGGAAGAAAGCTCACAGGGAAGAAGAGGAACACAAGATATTCTATGTGGCAGGGAAGAGAACTCAGATCGGGGATCAGAACCTTGTACAAGGACCCAGAACCATTTAAAACACAAACAAACAGGCTGGGCGTGGTTGCACACACCTTTAATCCCAGCACTTGGGAGGCAGAGGTAGGAGGATCACGTGAGTTTGAGGCCACCCTGAGACTCCATAGTGAATTCCACATCAGCTTGAGCTACCGTGAGACTCTACCTTGAAAAAAACCAAACCAATTAACCAACCAACCAACCAAAAATAAAAAATAAAAAACTATCCTCACTATTTTAAATCTATAGCTCTGGGGCATTAAGTACATTCATTTTAAAAGTGTGCATCTCAAGGAGGGAGGAGGACACTCAGTTTGTTGTGCAACTAATGCCACTAATCATCTTCAGAATTATTTCAACTTGCAAATGAAAGTTCTATACCAACTAAGGAATTAACTCCCTAGTGCCCTCTCCCCTGAGTCCCTGACAATCATCACCAATTCTACCTATGTAAATTTCACTACTCAAAGTCTCATGTAAGTGAAATAATATAGTATTTGTCTTTTTCTTGTGACTGGGTCATTTCAATTAACACAATATCCTCAAGGTTTGTCTATGATACAGCTTGGTGTCCATTTTTGTTTTTTTTTTTAAATTTTATTTTGAGGTAGGGTTTCACTCTAGCCCAGGCTGACCTGGAATTCACTATGTAGTCTCAGAGTGGCCTCGAACTCATGGCTATCCTCCTACCTCTGCCTCCCGAGTGCTGGGATTAAAGGTGTGTACCACCACGCCTGGCTGAAAATTTTTAATTAATTAATTTATTTGAGAGAGAGAATAGGTGCACCAGGGTCTTTGGCCACTGTAAACAAACTCCAGATGCATGTGCCACCTTGTGCATCTGGCTTACATGGGACCTAGAGAATCCAACCTGGATCCTTAGGCTTTGCAGGCAAACACCTTAACTGCTAAGCCAGCTCTCCAGCCCCTTTTTCTTTGCTTTTTGAGGTTGAATACTATTCCATTGCATGTGTTCCACACTTTGCTTATGCATTCATCTGTCCATGGACACTTAGCTTGTTTCCACCTTGGGGCTGTTACAGGTAATGTGAACACAAACAGGTGTGTAGATAGGTTTGTGTCCCTGCTTTCAATTCTTTTAGCTATATTCCCAGAAGTGGGATTTCTAGATCATATGACAATCCTATTTTTTGAGGATTTCCACTGTATTTTCCACTTACCATTCCCCTTAGCCATGCACAAGTGTTCCGAGCTCTCCACAGCCTTACAGATACTTGTCATGGTGTGTGTGTGTGTGTGTGTGTGTGTGTGTGTATTAAATAACAGCCATCCTAAGGGGTGTGAAGTGGTATCTCCTTGAAGCTTTGGTTTGCATTTCACTAGTGATTAGATATTTTCATGTACGCACAGGCCGGCTGTGTAACTTCTTTGAAGAAATGCCTATTCAAGTCCTTGGCCCATTTTTTAATTCAATTGCATTTGTTGGTCATTGTTGTTGAGTTCTTTATATAACCCAGATTTTGATGCTTAAACCCTCCAATGCATGTTATGTATCTCCTAAGCTATAGTGGTTTGATTCAGGTGTCCCCCATAAACTTAGGTGTTCTGAATGCTAGGTTCCCAGCTGATGGAGATTTGGGAATTAACACCTCCTGGAGGCGGTGTATTGTTGGGGGCGGGCTTATGGGTGTTATAGCCAGTTTCCCCTTGCCAGTGTTTGGCACACTCTCCTGTTGCTATTGGTCATCTTCTGTTCATTCCATCGTTTCCCCTGCCATCATGGAGCTTCCCCCTCGAGCCTGTAAGTCAAAATAAATCTCTCTTTTCCCACAAGCTGCCCTTGGTTGGGTGACTTCTGCCAGCAATGAGAACCTGACTACAGCATAAGCGTATACTCTAGGGCTGCTGGACCCACAAAGCAGCATTTCTCAACTCTCAAATCATCAGGTTCATCAAGAAACTTAAAAGTATTGAGGTCCACCAGGCCTGCATTAGTTGGTCTGGGGTTTTTCAAACTCTCTAAATAGAGCTAAGAATGTGTCAGAGGTTGAAAGACTCTACAAAGTCTTTGTTCTTTGGGAAGTGTCTCCACTACCGCTTGCTGCTGACAAAGTGAGATGGGATCATCAGAAGAAAATACTAGAAGGCCCAACCCCAGGGAAAGCCCTGAGATACCAGGGTGAGAGGAAAGGAACAGGTAAGGCAGGCCCCACCACTGGGTAAAGCTACCTTTACACAGGCTCTGGGAAATCGCCAACTCCATCATGAGTCATGTCACACATGTATCACAGTAGCCCTCTGCTGTCCTAATGGCCGCCCAAGAGAGGAGGGGCCCAGGGTTGCCTGGAAATCTAGTGGGTAGGACATGCACAGGGCACGGGCTGCACAATCTGCTTCTGCCCGGCCACAGACTCTCCCCATGGCTCTGCCTTCCTTTGCCCCAGAATCTCTCCGGGAGATGAGACACTGGGCTAGGGCAATGGATCTCCACTCAGGCTGTGCCTTAAATCCACTGAGAAAATGTTGGTGTTTATTCCCTGCTCTGAGCATGCTGCCTGCAGTTGTTCTACGTGGTCCTAGGGGTTTGTCCTTCTGGAAAGCTTGTAGATTGTTTTAATGTGCAGACGGGATGCAGGCCCTGTTGTAGCTCTTGGAGTACTTCTCTTGGCACTCACATTTTGCAGTTCCTGTATCCAATTCTGGCCCAAATACTCACATCACACTAAGTACCTCACAGATGGCCCCGCCTCACACAGCCATTGCTGACCTGTGCTCTCTGGAAGGTTAGGAGGGCCAGTTCCTTTTAGGAACTGATGAAATCAATTCTGATCTCCATGATGCCATTCAAGGGGGTCTAACCTGTGCCACCTGCCCCTTAAAATGCCGCATTCTGTATAACTTCTAAGTTAGTGTCCACTGGAGACAAGTCACAGCTGGGCAAAGAGAAGGCCAGGTTGCCAGCAGGCAGCCGCCTGGGATGCAAACAGGAACAGCTGACTGGGTTTGTGCTATTTCGATGCAGGTCTTCCTAAGGGCACAGGGATGCTCCATGGCCCCTGACCAGGAGTAGAACACCTTTATATTCTTTTAAAGTATATATTTAAATATTTTATTTATTTATTTGAGAGAGAGAGAGAGAAAGAGGTGTGTGTGCGGGGGGGGGGGGGGGGGAGTGGGTGTGCCAGAGCCTCTAGACACTGTAAACAAACACCAGATGATTGTGTCACCTTGTTCATCTGGCTTATGTGAGTACTGGGGAATTGAACCTAGGTCCTTAGACTTTGCAGGCAAGTGCCTTAACTGCTAAGCCATCTCTCCACCCCCACCCCTTTTTTTCTTTCTTGAGACAAGGTCTCATCCTATATCTCAAGCTGGCCTTGAATTCATGGCAGTCCTCTTGCCTCAGTCTTTCAAGTGCTGGGAATGCAGGTGTGAGCCAACACTCCTAGTTGAACATCTCCATATTCTGAGCCCAGTTGGTGAGAAGATAGAGAGGGTTCATGGGTTTCCTCTACAGCTCTGCAGGCGCAGCCTCACCAGCCTATGCTTGGAGAGCGAGGAGTCAATCTGCAGATAAACAAAGCCAGCAAAATGGGTGGCAGGCACTTCTGGCTAGTGCAGTGAGCTTGAAAATTCTGGGACTGCCTGCCTTTCTTCGTTAAAAAATATATTTTATTTATTTGCAAGAAGGGAGGGAGGAGAGGGAAGGGGAGGAAGAGAGAGAAAAAGAAAGAGAGAGAATGGATAAATGAATGCAGATGGGCACATGTGCATTTGGCTTTACATGGATCCTGAGAATCGAGCTTGGGCCAGCAGGCATTGCAAGCAAGCACTTTAACTATTGAGCCATCTCCCTAACTCCTTCCTCTCTTCTTTCTTTTTAAAAATTTATTTATTTGAGAAAGAGAGAGAGAGAGAGAGAGAGAGAGAGAGAGAGAGAGAGAGAATACATGAGCCAGGGCCTCCAGCCACTTCAAATGAACTCCAGATGATTGTGCTACCTTGTGCATCTGGCTTTACCTGTGTCACAGGGAATTGAACCTGGGTCCGTAGGTTTTGAAGGCAATCATCTTAACCACTGAGCAATCTCTCCAGCCTGTGCCTCTCTTTTCTATCCTGGGCCTTAGCTCCTGTTTGTGGTGACATGCCCAGCAGTCTGTCCCATGAGACACCTCTCTGTAGAGTTCTTCCCTGAACACCCCCACCTCTCCCTGTTGGGGCACACTGGCTGATGTTGCTCATTCTCCACCTTAGGCTTGCTCCTACCTGCTTGCACATGTGGTGGGCCCAGTTAAGAGGGGCTGCACAAGTCACCCAGCCAGGGGCCAGGGAGGGGAATGTCTTATCTAGCAGTCTGAGTGATGAAGCTGAGTCTCTTCCCTGGTGAATCACTCCATACCTGGGATCCAGGGACAGCTAGCTTCTCCCTCTGTGGCCCAGGCTGTCCCAAAGTCACTAGGTAGATCAGGCTGGCCTTGAAAACACGGTGATCTGCCTCCCACAGCCAGTACTGGGATTACAAGTGTTAGCAACCATACTTGGCTCCCAGCCTTTCTCTCCTATGCTTTGTGTCTGCAGATGGAGTCTCTCATTAGGTCTGTGGGAATCTGCAGGTACTCTGCCAGGTAATGTGTGACAAACGATACAATAATTTATGACAATAAAGTGTACTGAGCGAATTTCAGGCATTTAAAAAAATCTATTGTCTCATTTTACCCCCACAATAGTCTAGCTAAATTTTCTCTGGGTAACTCCAAACACAGCCAGATTCATAAGGTTCCTTTGTACCTCCTGGCACTAGGAGTTTCCCCATTAAGTACTTCAAAAGACTGGGAAGATGCGTCTGGAATTACAGATTGCTCCACAACTTCCAGCCAGCCTGTCAGTGACCCTCAGACGAAGGGAGGAGAGGGACAGATGATGGCTGGGGTGTGGTGTGGGTTGCAGGTGAGCAGAGAGAATCAGGGAGGGGATTTTACGTTCTATTTTTCTCCTTTTGGAAGAAAAAAGAAAAAAAACAAAAACAAAAACAACACAGGATCGCTGGATGAAGAGCCTGGCCAGCAGAAACATTGTGGCCTGCCACTGCCATCTAGTGGTCAGAGGCAGGAAGTCATGTTTGAGAGAGCCCAGATGGAATTCCAGAACTGGCATGTTTCCAGACACTTACCGTTGGTAACTATCTTCGAGAAGACTGGTGGTGACCCCCTGCTTCTGAAACAACGAGGTCCCCCCTTTCAGCCTTTCCCATAAATATCTAGCACAGTTCTGCACAGATGATGACCCCGTGCTGTTGATCTGACCAGCTCCAAACTAAGACGCGGTTCTCTGTCATTCTCTGGGCCTCAGTTTCCTCAGTGCAGAGTGTGGATTCAAGGCCATGCTGCCTTTGACCTTGGAAGTCTGTGTTTTCAGACCTGATATGTATCAGCCATCCGGAGGGCAGGGCTGGTTCAACCCCAGCTGCTGTGGTCACTTGTTGACTGAATATGGTGTGCCTGCCTGCTTGCAGAGCCAGAGCTGCTAAGCTGGAGGCCACCCTTCGAGAACCATTGCTCTGGCCAGTTTAGTGTCCCTGGTGTGATGAAAAGTGAATCAACTTTTTAAATGGTGGGAACACAGAACAAACATAAGACAAAAGTCACTGTATGTATACATAACGGATGCATAAAAGGAAATAAGTGAACCGTAAGCCTCAAACTCTGGCAACCCAAGTCCTACTCTATGGCTGTTGGGGTTGCCCAACCCTCCTGTCAGGAGGAGTACTTGATGGGGGCTCACAGCTTCCAGGTGCCATGGAGGGGAGAGTGGTGAAGATGGAAGGAAGGAGTCCAGTCATCGGTGGTCATAGGTAAAAAAGAACTGGGTGTAGTGTGATGCTGGGAAAGCTGGGGGAGGGCTTAACAGCCACCTGTTCAGTCTTTAAAATGAGAGGGACTCAGAAAGGTGAAGTCACTTTTCTTTTCTTTTCTTTCTTTCTTTTTCTTTTTTCTTTCTTTCCTTTTTTTTTTTTCAAGGTAGGGTCTCACTCTAGCCCAGGCTGACCTGGAATTCACTATGGAGCCTCAGGGTGGCCTCGAAGTCATGGCGATCCTCCTACCTCTGCCTCCTGAGTGCTGGGATTTAAGGTGTGCGCCACCACGCCTGGCTCAATTTTTTAAAAAAATATTTTATTATTTATTTATTTGAGAGAGAGAGAGAGAGAGAGAGAGAGAGATACAGAAATAGGCAGGGAGACAGAGAGAGACAAAGAGAGAGAATGGGCACGCCAGGGCCTCCAACCCTGTAAATGAACTCCAGAAGCATGTGCCCCTTGTGCACCTGGCTTACTTGGGTTCTGGGGAATTAAACCACGGCTCTTTGGCTTTGCAGGCAAGCGCCTTAACCACTAAGCCATCTTTCCAGCCCGTGAAGTCACGTTTCTGAAGCCTTGCAGCAACCTGTATCCCTTTCTCTCCAAGCTCCCAACCCACCCTCTCCACTCCCAGGTCTCGAGAAATCTGGCGCAGTTGAAGAAGGTTCCCGAAGCAGGTTAGTGCCACCGGGTGAATGGCACTGCCCGTCTCCCCGCCCTCCCTACCTTTCACCAAGGGGAAGAAGCAGTCCATCTCCACACTGCTGCGCGAATGCGAGATGCAGAGGGCGCTGCTGGGGACCAGGCCCTCCTGAGGGGGGCTCCGCTCTGTGGTGCGGACCAGACACCAGCCAGGCCTCTCGCTGGGCCGCTCCAGCAGCTCCACGGTCTGTCCCACCTGGATGCTCAGCTCGCTGCTGTGGCCCGCGCTGAAGTCCTGGAGGACCACGGTGAGCTCGCATCCACCTGAGAGCTTTGGTGGTGGCGGGGCAGAATGTGAGGGTGAGAGGGGAGGAGGAGGAAGCAAAGGAAAAGGATGGCATTGGGCAGAAAGTGGGTAGAAAGAAGGCAGAAGATGGAAAAAGGAGTTGGGAATATGATGGGAAAGAAGAAGAAGAAGAAGAAAAAAAGTGATTAACAGAGTGCCATTGAGTCACTCAGACAGCCAGTCTGGAGCCTGCCCAGGGCCAGCGCTTTCCTTCTGATTCTGTCTTGAACTTCCTTGAACTCATTCTGCCACTCCTTTGCCAAGCTTCCAGCCAATGGTGCTTTCAAACTCTTCCCCGTATGCCCATCGCTCCTTCCAAGGGCTCTTACTTCATGCTTCCTGATCGGGCACTGGTTTCTGATCCACTCTCACTGCCTTCTAGCTGATGTTTGGGGAGGTAGGTGAGAAATCCTCCTGCAGCACCCCCCAGCCCCACCCCTCACTGGACTCTGCCCCTCTGCTCTCACACGTCCTATGTCCCTTTGTTGTCCACCTTCTGCCACACCCATTAGCCTAAAAAAGGCTATGGGAGGGCTGGAGAAATGGCCTAGTGATTAAGTGCTTGCCTATGAAGCCTAAGGACCCCGGTTCGAGGCTTGATTCCCCAGGCCCCACTTTAGCCAGATGCACAAGGGGGTGCACACGTCTGGAGTTCATTTGCAGAGGCTGGAGGCCCTGGCGTGCCCATTCTCCCTCTCTCTCTCTCTATCTGCCTCTTTCTCTCTCTGTCTCTCACACTCGAATAAATAAATAATTTTTAAAAAGGCTATGGGAACCAATCCCCCACCCCCCCCAAAAAAAGAGAAAGAAAAAAACAATGAGGGCTTCTACTCAAAGGCATTGGCCTGGCCACTGAGGGCCAGGGAGCAGGAAGGGACAAGGAGGGGCCAGTCTTATTTAGGAATACTCTTGCCTCCAGTGGATCTCTCATCTCAAGGTGCCTGCACTTCCCTGCTACAGGAACCCTAGGGCAGGAGGAATAGAACAGAGGGGAAGAACTGGGAGGCAAGGGGGGAACAGGCCTACGAGCGCACAGCCGCGGACTGCCTTCACCTTGGGGTTCCATCCTCTTTCTGTCCCTTGCTCACTGCCCGCCATAGAGCATGTTGGCTGGAGTGAGGGCCAAGGACATTTTCCTGTCATGATTGTGCAAGACACACTGGCTGGAGGGTTTTCTAGTCACCTTGCTGGCGTGAGCCCGGATCTCAATTATGAATCCCCACATGCCTTAAACCATGTGATATTGAGCAAATTACTTATTTGGGGGTATGCCTGTGGCTGGAGGTGGTGAGAGACAGTGGCCTACCTGGCTCTCTGGATTGTGATGCTTTGTAATGGGGATTTGATCAATGTACGCCATGTGTGAACAAATCTAGCACTGAAAATGGAGTTGCACCCTAATAGTCTATTTCAGTTTGTTTTCAGTCCCTGGTGACAACCTACTATATTGATTCCATCTCCCACCAAGAGGCTCTTTGTAGAACACTGGCCTAGATGTCCATGAACGTTCCCTATATGCTAGAGATTGTCTATGGCTGCACTTCTGTGCCTCACTGGACCAGCTCCTGAGTGCTATTGCCCAGTGCTCCCGTGGGTTGCAAAACCGAGTCCAAGTACCCTGCACACACGGTCAGAGAAGCATCTTGATGCCCCTGAGTTGAGTCCAGGAAGGCTTGTATATAGTCCTTTTCCAGACTGTTGAGGCAGAGCACAGGGGTCCAAGGCTAAGGCTGCAAACAGCCCTTCAAGATACAAGGCCTTCCATCTTCTAGGGAGTAACAGTGTACAGATGGTTTGTGTCTATAGTCAAAGGTCCAGGTCTGGGGATGTCGTTCAGTGGGAGCCTCTAGGAAGTAATGGGCTCCATCCCTGGGACAGCAAAACCAACCAACTAACCAACCAGTTCCTAAACCAAGATTCAGTGCCCAAAAGAAGCACCACTAGATGGCGGTGTTGCCTCCTGTAAACTGCCCAGTTCAGAAAGACTGGAACGAAGTAAGAGGATAAATGGGCAATTTGTTCAGAGTTCACACTGAAACTGTAGATCCAAACAAGAAAACCACTATGGTTCAAACACAGGATAAATATTCCAGTACATCTCATCTCAATGGCTTGATCAGAAAGATTTACCAGGGCTGGAGAGATGGTTCAGCCGTTAAAGGTGTTTTCTTTCAAAGCCTGATGGCCTGGGTTCGAGTGCCCAGTACCCATGTAAAGCCAGATGCACAGAGTGGTGTATGCATCTGGAATTCGTCTGCAGTGGAAGGAGGCCTTGGCATGCACATACTCTCTCTGTCTTTTTCTCTCAAATAATATATATATATATATATATAATCTATTTCATTCTACAGCACAAAGGGAATTCCAAAGTGTAGCCACTAAGGGAGACAGTAGGGCAGATGCATGAGCCAGGTTAGGCAGGGCTGCCCCCTCATCTTTTCTCCAGAGCAACAGGGAAGTGTTAGGGTCCCCAGGGGGATTAAGGATCATGCTCGAGAAGCACTGCTTAGGAACCCAAGTCCAAGGGCAGAAGGGTCAAAAGATCTTGGCGCACTTGCGGTCCTTAGATATGGCTCCCTCATGCTTCTAGCTTTTAAGCCTTCTCCTTGCATGTGATGAGTCACACCTAATCAAAGTTAATTGCGTAGAGCATGCTCCCCATTGACTAATAAAACACAACTTCCCTCACACTACGAAGTCATCATTTCTAGACACAGTTTTGTCTTTATTTCTGACTAACCTGGACCTAGATGTCAGCAGGCTTCCCTTCTCACAGGCCCACGGAGCCTCGGGGTGATTGCGTTTTCCCCTTCCTTTTTCTGTGTCAATAGGACAGGAATGCCACTCCATTCCAGCGTCTTTCCTTGCTGCCTCACTTTCTGACCCTTCGTGGGGGTATATTTGGACAGCTTTCATTCTCTCCAGAAGCTAAACCTCTGGCCTCAGGAATCTGAGTTGGTTTTAGAAACTGTTGCAAATGAATGACATCTGCCTGTTTTTTTTTGTTTTGTTTTGTTTTGTTTTTTGTTTTTTGTTTTCAAGGTGGGGTCTCGCTGTAACTCAGGCTGGCCGCCCTATACTCCCAGTACCTTCTGTTAATGCCTGGACTCCACTGTCAGAGGACAACATCACTTAATTAGGCCATGTTGCTTAACATGAAATGCTTCAGTGCAGAGTGCTGAATCAGGTTTCTTCCAATCACACACACAAAATGAAACATTGCACTGTTGACATGCAACTATGTTTATACAGCTTTAAGCATGAAGATATTCACAACATTGATTTTCTGAGTGAGGAAAGCTTTACAACAGTAAAATTTTAACCCTCTTTAAAACTAAGATATAGGGCTGGAGAGATGGCTTAGCAGTTAAGGCACTTGCCTGTGAAGCCTAAGGACCTAGGTTTGATTACTCAGTACCCATGTAAGCCAGATGCACAAGGAGGTGCATGCATCTGGAGTTTGTTTGCAGTACAGTGGCTAGAGGCACTAGCATGTCCATTCTCTCTCTATCTGCCTCTTTCTCTCTCTTGTTCTCTCTTTCTTAAATAAAATATTTTTAAAACTAAAATATAAAAATCTAACAAGAGGGGAATGTTTAAGTCATTGTGATATATCCACTAAGTAAATGATTAATTATGTAACCATTAGACATTTATAAAGCTTTGGTATAGCCTCAAAACTGCTTATTTCATACAAAGAAAAAAAGCAGGAGCAAAAAGGATGGTACGTACTATTGCATATATAACCATGTGAAGAACACCATTAACACAATACTCTTCATAGGAAACAGGAACGTAGCCCATCAAAATGTTAACCTTGGCTTTACTGGGTCATAGAAACTGGGTACTTTCCCCTCTGCTTTTTTTTAGTTCCAGTATTACCCAATGTTTCTCACATGAAAGCAACAATAATATAGACAATAACAACCTTGAAAACAAATCAACAAATGTATGGTGGGTATGATTACCCCAAGGGGGCATGATACTTTGGGAGGCAAACAGGAGTAAAGGGTGGGAAGTTCTTAGTTTCTCTCAAGGACTGATACAGCAGCTTTGGGAAATCCCCACGGGGCTCATGATGTCTCAGTGCGGTGGCTTCAAAATCCCTCCCCTACTACACCCATGAGCAATATTGCAATACCGGGAAACTTGGACGAGCTCTCTAGAAATTAAGCCCCTTTACAATTTAGTGCTGTGCTTTATCTTGAATTGATAGAATTTTTGATGCCAATGTGAAGGAACTGAAGAATATTGCTGTGTAGCTCTCTGGGGTTTCTTCGATTTTCATGGTTGCCCACGGAGCCGCCAGGTCCAATTAAGTCTGTAATACGCTTTCTCCTTGTTCGCTAGAGCTGGGGTGGGCGGCTCCTGCTGGCTGCAGACGGAGTTGTTTGGCTTTATTGTTCCTCAAGGTGCTTCAAGGAGCTCTGTGGTCTCTTAGGTCTCATGAATTACACAGTAATTAGTTGTGGAGGATGCAGGAAGGAGAATAAAAGGCCTTGCTGCTGGCAAAGGGCCCCTTACATGGGACACTGGGTAGATCCTATCCCTTTTTCCTATCTGAATCCTTGTCTTTAGCACAAGGGACTTCAGGACCCCTCCCAGTTTTAGCATTCCATGACAGGAGGACTTTCTATAGTCACTTGGAACACACAGCCCTGTTTACTTTTCTTGAGCACTTATTAGCATGCACTAGTGTTAATTTGTTGTTTGTTGCTCATCAGAAGGCAAGATCAAAGAGAGCAGAAGCAGTCTCCACCTTGCACTTATCCTGTCTCCTGTGTCTAGAGCGATGCCTGGAGTGCAGCAGGTGAGCAATAAATACCTGCCCAGCATACCTGTGAATGTGCGCTGCGAACCACTGCCTGACATGTAACGGAGCGGTCCTGTTACAATGTGCTCTGCGAACTGTTGCCTGACGTGTAACGGAGCTGTCTGGCTACAAGGTTACTATGCTGCGAGGTCTCTCTCACTGGCTACCCATCTATTCCCCTCACAGTCTCCTGGGCCCCATATTTCACTTGCTCTGAGCCCCATTTAAAGAAATAATCTTGCCCTTTTTTTTCCCTGTTATTTAGCTATATCTTTATCTAATGGCATAAAGGGGTAAAGAGGAGCTATAAATCCCCAAGAACAGAGAGAATGGAAACAGAGTCTGACTTGGGCTGGAGGGAGGAGATGCCCGTTCCTGCCCCGTAGCTGGGCATAGCCCTCTCGTAGGCTCCAGAAGTGGAAGTGCCGGGCAGCACTGATGGTGTGTCCATGGGGCTAAAGGAGGAGGGTAGGTTGGAAGTCTGTAACGATCTCTAAAATCCATCACTGATCCTATATACCTTGTCCTGTGAAAACTTGAAATTCAATGCAGGCCTACATAGAGCATGGGGAGATGACTGCCATTCTGTGCCTCTTGGCTCACAGAGGAGCCAAATAAACATCTGAGCAGATTTGACAATTATTGAGAAGTCAAAAGATGTACAGATACTCAAATACTGACATCTGGAGATCCCTCCTCGCCTGATCACATTGCAGCATGACCTGCCCGGCAATAATCTCCTTCCTTTATGCACACTGTCCAGTCAGCTACTGTGTCCCGTGTTCATACATGTGACTACACAGCCTCAGATCACCATACTTTCAGAAAAGCCTAACATAGGCCAAAGTAGAAACAAAGGGGGACTTGGAACCCAAGGAAAGCCACATTCAAGCAGGGCAATGAAACAACATTGCTGTTATATCCTCAGAGACTTAAAAGAAGATATGATATAGCTGGGTGTGGTAACTCACACCTATCATCCTAGCACTCAGGGGGCCAGGAGTTCAAAGCCAGCCTGATCTACATAGCAAGTTCAGGACAGCCTGGGTTGCAGAGTGAAACCTTGTCTCATAAAAAGAGGATAGCATAGTCACCAAAAAAAAAAAAAAAAAAAAAAAAAAAAAAAAAGGTAAAAACTACAAGAGAAACAAAACCAAGCTACTACAGAAGGGGACAAAAAGTATAGAATGAGAGAAAGAGCTCTCAGAAATTAAGAATACTATGGTTGAGGGCTAGAGAGATGGCTTAGCAGTTAAGGAGCTTGCCTGAGAAGCCTAAGGACCCATGTTTGACTCTCCAGGTTCCATTAAGCCAGACGCACAAGGTAGGGTCTCACTCTAGCTCAGGCTGACCAACCTGGAATTCACTATGTAGTCTCAGGGTGGCCTCAAACTCATGGTGATCCTCCTACTTCTGCCTCTCTAGTGCTGGGATTAAAGGCGTGTGCCACCATGCCTGACTTTTTCCCTCTCTCTCTCATAACAAAACAAGTTAATGGATTTGAAAATGTCTCACCTACATAATAGTTTTTGATTTTAGCAAAGCATTCATCTGAGCCTTGCATGACAACTTTTGAGACAAAGAGATTCATATAGTTCAATTCCATTTATTTACAGATAAGGAAAAGAAAACTCCAAGAGGAAGGGACTTATCTAAGGAAGACAGTGTCTGGAAGACACTCTCTCTATATATTTGGTTTTTTGAGTCAGGGTCTTAGTCTAGCTCAGAGCTGACCTGTAATTCACTATGTAGTCTCAGGGTGGCTCTCAAACTCACAACACTCCTCCTACCTCCAAGCACTGGGATTAAAGGTGTGCACCACCACACCTGGCTCCTAAATACTTTGTAAGAATAGTTTTTATTTACTTATTTTCATGTGCACATGCCAGGGCTTCTTGCTACTGTAAACAAACTCTAGATACATGTACCTCTTTTGCGACTGGCTTTACGTGGGACCTGGGGAATTGAACCCTGCGCTGGCAGCTTTGGCAAGTAAGTGCCTTTAGTTGCTGAGCTATTTTCTCAGCTTGATAAATTTATTTATTTGAAAGATATATAGATATATAGATAGATAGACAGACAGACAGACAGAAAAAAGAAAGTGTGCACCAGGGCCTTCAGCTGCTGCAAACAAACTCCAGATCCATGTAACCACCTTGTGCATCTGGCTTACATGGGTCCTGGGAATCGGCTTCATAGGCAAGCACCTTAGCTGCTAAGCCATCTCTCCAGCTTGTTAAATATTTTTTGAATGAGTGAAGTAAATGAGTAAGATGGAGATTATCCAACTGTCTGAACTCAAAAGTAGAGAAACTGAGGACTCTAAGCTAGTTGAAGGTAGGGCCAGGGCCAGAATGAGGTTTTCAAAACCTAGGTACAGAACACTTTCTTGGAACTGAGCAAGATTAATGATTATATCAACTGCCATAAGGCTCTAGGCCCAAGCTTTCCCCTAGGGTATTGGTATGTGAATTGAGCAGACCAATGGTGGGCACCCAGAACTCTGGTGTGTGGCCCGGTGTCAGTGTGCAAAGGCAACTTTCAAAGTCACACTGAACATGGCTGCAGAGGACCCCAAGTTGGGGGGTGGGGAAGCAGATCACAGACCAGAAGCCCAGAAACTATTCTAGGCCTGCATGAGTCTAACCTACTCTCCAATTCCCAGGCAGCACCTTTCCAGAATATCTAACCCTGATTTATGCTGGTGTCCCCTCCTGGGGGAGAGTTGTGGCTTAAAGAGCATACTCTTTCTGTTTGCAATTTCAATCCATCTTCAGTCTACCTTCTAGGGTGCAGAGGAAGAAATCTGTCTTTTAGAGACCTTCACATATATAAAAACTAGATCAAGGATTCCTGGTCTTCTCTTTTGAAAAAAAAGATCTTTCAAATGGCTCTCAAATATTTAGTTTCCAATATTTCTATTATATTGGCCAATTCTTGTGGATAAACATATTATAGTCGCAGAACTGAATCGGATCCTTTAGCTGTGGTCTGCCCAGCACAGACTACGCGCGCTCACTTTCCTGTCTACACCCCACATTTCTTCCCTGGAGCACCAAGGATTCCAATACACACCTGATTAATTTCTTAGGGCTTCTGAAGCCATGTCTTCTTCTTTTTTTTTTCTCTCTCTTTCTTGGGGCTACCAAGTCCTTTTTAACTCAGAGAATCTTCTGCTTGTCATTATTCAATTACATTCCTTTAGTCTCTCATCGATCGCAGTGGAGATTCCCTCTGGTTTTGTGTCAGCTCAAACCTGAAGAGCAGTTTCCTTGTGGTGCATCCAGGTGGGAGATTAGAGAACAAGGCAGGAGCAAGGGCAGAGCACAGAGATACTGCAGCTGGCTTCTAACAGATCCACAAAGCCATCTAGGCATGAGTCTTGCTCAGTGCTGCCCAGAGGCATCATGACCTCCAATGGTAGAAGTTACAGGGTTTCAAATTTGATTCAAGTTAAAGTTCATTAAGTAAAGGCCTATCACATGCACGGCAGGGGGAGGGATGCAAACTAACACACACTGTTGTTCCTGACCTCAGTCCTCCCCACCTAAGCTTCCCAGAACACTTGGACCACACACTGACTTCAGTGTGGGTGAGAAGGGCAGGGCCTTCTTTCTTTGTGCTAGAAGAATAAGCAGGACCAGAAGCTGGTACCCTCTGGGATAGTTTGAATAAATGCCCCCCAATAGATTCAGGAGTTTATTAAAACATCTTGGATTTCCAGCCATGTGGCTGGAGGAGGTGTCATTGGACAGATGGGATCTTAGGGTCCAGCCCTAAGGTATGGGCGTTGATTTGACATTCCAATCTAATGATATGCAAAGTGCCTGGAGTTCCTGAAGTGTGCTTGTTTGTGGTGTGGCTTTAGGGATTTGGCTTGTGGCTTTTTCTCTCTCTGCTTGGACCTGTGAAAACAGGGCCAGCTTCTTCTGTCATTACAGAACTTCCCCTGGATCTGTAAATATCCCTTCCTCCCTAACTGTGTCTGGCCTGGGAATTCATCTCAGTGACATGAAGCTGTCTGCTATACTCTCCTTTTCTCTCTTCATCTCATTGCCCCTGTGTCAACAGAGATGGGGCCAGGAGGATCAACAGTGGACAATGAACAAGGACCCTTCTTCACCTGTGGAAGTGACTGTCCTGCCAAGAGAGGTTTCTCCACCAAGCTTTGAGCTTGAGCAAAGCCATCTATTCTGCTGTTCTGGAAGAGCTTGGGTAGGAAGTCATTCCCCTCTGATGCACCCCTGGCTTGGGAGAGAGGAATGGCTCTGAACACCCAGGGGAGTTGTAGTGGAGAGAGTGGAGGTAGCTGTGAAAAACCTGAGGTTAAAGAGAAAGATGAGAAGTCACAGGCTTCTCTGAATGCCTGCAAATGATCTACTGTGTAGACTGCACAACACCAGAAAGATGAGCTTCAGAGGAAACCAGGCCAAAGACCTGAGGCGATTATCTGCGCAAAATACAAAATGTTATCAAACTTCAATTATTTAGATGTGGATCACTATTTCCTATTTTGTGGGTTACCAGGCTCAGACCAGACTATGTAGGTTTGAATCTGTTGCCATTACTATCAGAATAATCTTGAGCAGGTTAATTGACCTCTTTATTTTTAATTTTTTTTGTTTATTTTTATTTATTTATTTGAGAGCATCAGACAGAGCGAAAGAGGTAGGTAGATAGAGAATGGGCATGCCAGGGCCTCCAGCCACTGCAAATGAACTCCAGATGCATGCGCCACCTTGTGCATCTGGCTTATATGGGTACTGGGGTATCGAGCCTTGAACGGGGGTCCTTAGGCTTCACAGGTAAGCGCTTAACCTCTAAGCCATCTCTCCAGCCCTATTTGGCCTCTTTTGAGTTCATTTTCCTTATCTTTTTTTTTTTTTTTTTTTTTGGTTTTTTGAAGTAGGGTCTCACTCTAGCCCAGGCTGACCTGGAATGTACTATGTAGTCTCAGGGTGGCCTCAAACTCTAGGCAATCCTCCTCCTGCCTCCAGGTGCTGGGATTAAAGGTGTGCACCACCACACCTGGCTCATTTTCCTTATCTATAAAAAGTGATCTCACTACTTCCTGCCAAAGACAAGTTACTATGAGGACTACATAAGTTAACACAGGTACAATCTGACATGTATTTACATACTCCCAAAGTGCTACTTCGTGTGTATCCAGGCACTGAAGCTTGGCCACAGATGAGATGGGGTTTTCTACACTGATACCTCATGTCCAGGGAGCAGACATGCACTTCCAAAGCACCCTTCATGACAGCTACTGAAAGAAGCTGACAGACTGGGCCCAAAAATTAAAAGCAACTGTATATTCCCAAGGCCAGGGTTAAAAGGGTTAGGTGTGGTTCACAGTTTTACAGGCCATGGATGTAACCTCCTTCACTTCCTCTCCCAGGCCTCTTAGAGAAACAACAGACTAGAACCAGACTGGAAGGGAATTTTAAAAAATTTTTATTTATTTGAGAAAGAGAGAAAGAAAGAAGAGGGGGGGAGGGAGAGAGAGAGAGAGTGAGCGAGCACACGCCAGGGCCTTCAACCACTGTAAATGAATTTCAGATTCATGCACCACCTTGTGCATCTGGCTTACATTGGTCCTGGGGAACTGAACTTGGGTCCTTTGGCTTCACAGGCAAACGCTTTAACTGCTAAGCCATCTCCCCAGCCCCCTCCCTTTTAAATTAATTTTATTTAACTGCAATTAGAGAGAGAGAGAGAGAGAGAGAGAGAGAGACATAGAGAGAATGGGTAGGACTTTCTAGCTACTGCAAACAAAGATAGATGTGCCACTTTGTGCATCTGGCTTTATGTGGGTACCAGGGAATCAAACCCAGGTTGTTAGGCTTTGCGGGCAAGTGTCTTAACCGTTGAGCCATCTTTCCAGCCTAGGAATTATTGATACTAGTTGCAAATCAAGGTAGATAATGCTCACATTGCAGTCCGGGCAAGGCCAAGGTTATCAGTCACACACAAACACTTGGTAAAGTAAGCTCTGTGAAGAGGCAAGCTTCCTGAGGTCCACAGGGAACCCTGACCAGTCTAATAGCTTAGTCATGCGAACGCTGCCAGAACCAGAGCTGGGAGGAGGCACAGGCAAACCTGGGGGTACGCTGCCGAGGATCTGAGAGGGGCATCTCTCTAACGAGGCTACAGAGTGGCTGGGGGCAAACTGCAGTCACATTTAGGAGCAAGTATGTTCTAGGTGCTTGGCTTCAGAAAGCAAGCACTCCCCTCCCCTCAACCACTGACTTCCTGGCTGCTTCTTGTCTTCAGGCAGAACCAGATAGTCGTTAAAATTTATGTGGCCCCTTCTGGTTTGTAAACTCTTGCATAGGCTTAGTTTCTCCTCTTGTATCCCATCAGGTTGGTATTATTATCTGATCTTATGAATAAGGAAAATGGGGCCCAGAGAAGGCCACACCCTGGCTTCCTATCTCCAGGGGAACATGCAGTTCGCATGCATATTGAGTGTGACATCAGGAGACATGTGAGGTGCTGGCCCAGAAAGGGAAAGTGGGACCTTTCAGAAAGTGACTTGCACTTCCCAGTACTGCCAGCCCTCTGCGCCACCTGATCCAGCCATACTGTCTCCTCGCAGCTCTTTATATTATTGGCCTCAGGAGAGGCAGCAGTGGACCCTCACAGCATCTTCCCCAGTAGGGGGGGGGGTTACCCCCAACAAGTTACTGTTAGAATTCCCCCATTCCCCTGAACTACTCTTATGTGAAGACATAGCCATCACCTGTGACCCCACACTCCCTACTTGTCCAGGTTGGCCCACTTACTGGGAGGGTCCTTATATGATTCTTATTTTTCTACTTTTGGTTCTTCTTGTTCTGGGGTTGACCACTGCCCATGCCTCGTGCCTGGCTCACGGGATCGTGCTTTCTGGTCAGTGCCTGATCTACCCTGTTTGAGTACTTCTGCAATGACACGCTCTCTGGACACCATTTTCTACTGTTCCGGGCTCCATCTCCCCTTCTTGTCTTTTCCATTTCAACCTGCTCTTCACAGTTTGGCCACTAGAGGGAAGCAACAGCTAAGTCACATAGCTGCTCAATGGAAGGCGGGCTCCAGCCAGATTGCTTCTGGCCAGCGGGGGCCCACCACCAGCCCACACGAGAAACCTAAGGAGGCCATTGCTTACGTGTGCTGTGGCGCTCACTAAACTGATTCCTGGAAGGAACTGTTAATTTGGGAAAAGAGAAACCAGAGGCCAGGGTAAGCTGTGCGGTCCAGGCTTCCCAGTTCCTAGCCAGCCTGCCTGTGTGCCAAGGCCTTTCTTCCTCCTCTTTCCTGCTCAACTCTCTGTGACTCAGTCCAGTTTAACCACCCTGCCCATTCAAAGGTCTCAAAACATTTTTGGATAAGTGAGATATTGAACTCTTTTTTTTTTTTTAATTTTACTTTTATTTATTTCAGAGAGAGAGAGAAAGAGGCAGAGAGAGGGAGAAAGAGAGAGAGAATATGGGGCCTCCAGCCACTGCAAATGAACTCCAGACACATGAGCCCCCTTGTGCATCTGGCTAACATGGGTACTAGGGAATCGAACTTGGGTTCTTTGGCTTTGCAGACAAGTGCCTTAACCACTAGGCATTCTCTCCAGCCTGAGACTCTTTTCTTTATCCTTACACTTGACCTGTCAGCACTGTTAACTTCCCCTGTCTTTTGGGCAGCTCTGTCTAAACCTGGCTCTCCTCCCCCGCCCTCAGCCTTTCCACAGGTATCTACCAGCTACTCTCCTCCACTCATTTGAGAACTTACATCCACTCTGTGTGTAGCCCCTTCAAATTCTCTCAGTGTACCCTGGCATTCCAGCCCTTCTGATACTCCCACTCACTTAGCTTCTCCTACTTGTCCAAAGGGTTTCTCCGCTTGTTCTCTGGATGACATCCCAAATATGACCTAGTCATTTCTGACCCTGCTCTTGTCAGTGAGCAACATTCCAACTCTGTTTCCCATTTCCTTCCCAGTCCCTGTCTTCACTACCTCTGGAGGTCAATCCAGAAGCTGTACTTAGAAGTACAACTTTCAAGCCCAACATCTCTTACATTTTTGACAACCACCTTTATACAGAGATTCCCACTTCTAGAACTAATTTTGTCATTTTTACTGACTTCAGCTTTTAAGCCATGAGGACATAGCCCTCATTTTAGATGACTTGTGCAGATATGAATAAAATTTACCATATCTCCTGTCTACTGGCTTAGTTACTAAAGCATCACTTTTTCATGAATTCTCTTTCGAGTAAGTATTGTTTCAACATTACAGCATCCTAGAGCTGTATGATATCAGTCAAAGGAATTGTGTGTGGATAATGAAGATGTGGTATATATACACAATGGAATTTTACTCAGCTGTAAAGAAAAATGAAATTATGAAATTTGCAGGAAGCTGGGTGTGGTGGTGCACGCCTTTAATCCCAGCACTTGTGAGGCCGAGGAAGGAGGATCACTGTGAGTTCAAGGCCACCCTGAGACTACAGAATGAATTCCAGGTCAGCCTGGGCTAGAGTGAGAGCCTACCTCAAAAAAAAATTGCAGGAAAATGGATGGATCTGGAAAAAGATTATACTAAGTGAGGTAAACCTGGTTCAGAAAGTCAAATGCCACATGTTCTCTCTCATATTTAGATGCTAGCTTCAAATGTTTAGATTTTTATGTGAGTTGGAGTAATAGAGGCCACAAAGCTAGAAAGGGACCACTGAGGGAGGTAGGAGAAGAGATGGCTTAAGGGGAGGAGATAGTAGGTAGATAAATAAATAGAGGGGTGGGATGGTTTAAGTGGTATTAGGGGACATGATGGAGGAGAGGAGGTAGTGGGAGAAGGCTTATCAAAACTAAAAGAGGTTATGAATAATCCACATGACAGCCTACTTCTTTGCTAGATAATTAAAATATATATAAGTTTGGGTAGAAGTACACTGTGGAGGTATACATTCTATGCCCAGAAACCATAGGTTGTGAAAGAAAAATTTCAGTGCCAGGGTTGAGACGTCTCCCATTGGACTTCTTAAGTCAGGGAGGCCACTGAGGTTCCCACAACAATAAAGGCTATTGCCCGGGCTCTTAGTTGCCCACCAGAGCTAGGTGGTAAGACGCTCCTGCTGAAGATGCCACCACATGCTTCAGTTGCAGGACACGGAGAAATCCGACTAGAACTGAGCTGGAACCCTCCCCTCTGCTGACAGGCTGTCACAGTGCTGGAAAGTGCTATGCAGCCTGCTGGGAAGGAAAGTATTCAGTGGTCTACAGCAGCAGTGGACCCTGCAAGCTGCACTCACTAGAGCAGTAGTGGATGTCTGTTATGGGGGATACCAACTATTCTCTGTAACTGGATTTGAGGCCCACTTCACGGGGGGAATTCATGCCTGATACTACAAGCCTCGCTAAAAGCCTATGACTAGGAAGGTCACAGGCTCTACAGGGGAAGTTACTACTATTGTTTGGCTATTGGACATATTATGCCCACCAAGTTGTCCTCTAAATATTTAGGTTTGTGCCTGTCTGCATAGTAGTGCTGTTCTCACTTTTGGTTAAAGAAGTTTCTCTTTCCAGATGCCAATGACTATTGGGGAGACTCACCTCATCAAAGTGCTGAGAAGTGTCAGTTGACTATTCAGTACTTAATGAGACATTTCTTTTTCTTTTTCCTTTTATTTATTTATTTGAGAGAGAGAGAGAGAGATACACAGAAACAGGCAGGTAGAGAGAAAGAGACAGAATGGGTGTGCCAGGGTCTTCAGCCACTGCAAACGAACTCCAGATGCATGTGCCCCCTTGTGCATCTGGCTTACATGAGTCCTGGGGAGTTGAATCTGGGTCCTTTGGCTTTGCAGGCAAGCGCCTTAACCGCTAAGCCATCTCTCCAGCCCTTAATGAGGCATTTCTATTACACACTCCAACTGCTCAAAGGACGGGGTGATAGAATGTAAAAGGCAAAGGATGGGGAGGACTGCTTTGGAACATGGTCTCCCAGACACAAAGTAGTCTTATTATTCATGACGTCCCAGTGGCTGTCAGTACTTGCATATTACTAGGCCCATCAACAGGTTGTTGTAGATGATGAGGGCGAAAGGAAAAAAACAAAGAAGGGGTTCAGAAAAGAGGGTGGGGAAGGGGAGGTATGCCCAGCTTTCTAATGTAGGCTCTTGGGAACTGAACTCTGTCTGTCAGTCCTAGGTCCTCTCGGGCCCTCAAGCTTAAGTGGGAAACACGCTTAATGGCTGAGCCATCTCCTCGGCCGTTTCTCTTTCCCATGTTCCCATGCTGACTTCGCACTTTCTAGTTCTGGTTTCTTCTCCTGTTTTCATGAAAGAAAACAGAACAAAGACGACTAGGGCAGAAACTCTCCTCTGTAAGGCGTGGGCCTTCCCAGTCACAGTGGATGGAGTTTCACTGTCAAGGTCAGGTGTGGGCGGGCCTGTCTGCTGAGTCTGGCTGAGGCATTTCAGAGTGCAGACAGCTGCATCCTTCAGGGAGGTCTGGGCTCCAGAACATCAATTGGCAGCAATTAGATAATGTAGGAATGTTAGGGACTTCCCTAGTGTCACATATTCTGAAATATAGCAAGATCATAGAGAAAACACTCAGATGCTACACCTGATCCCCTCTATGTTTCTGCAGTCTAACCTCATCACAAACACCTGCCTCCCAGCTCTTAACCTCGGTCCCAGCAACCTGCTATGTACAGATTCAGGAGCTAGATGCTCAACTGTCATTGACAGTGGGGTCTTTTCTGTCTGGAGTACCCTTCCTCCAGCCCCCAGGTCCCCACCTACCAAGTGGTCCTACTCCCTTAGGGCTGAGCTCCATTTCCTGATTACATGACTATCTTATTTATTCACTGAAAAAAAAAAGTATTGAAAGCTCACTGTGTGCCATGCTTTCTTAGGTGCCAGGAATTCAGCATTGAACAGAAGCAGCACTTCTGCCTACCTGAAGTTTGCATTCTTGAGAAGTGGCCAGAAAATCGGATAAAATAGCAAAAATAAGGGCTGGAGACATAGCTTAGTAGTTAAGGCACTTGCCTGCAAAGCCAAAGGACTCAGGTTCGATTCCCCAGTACCCATGTAAAGCCAGATGAGTGAGGTGGTGTATGCATCTATAGTTTCTTTGCAGTGGCAGGAGGTCCTGGTGTGCCCATTCTCTGTATCTACCTGTCTCTCTATCTCTGACTCTCAAATAAATAGATGAATAAATAAAATATTAAAAAGATAGCAAAATAAGTAAAATGTTAGTGACATGCACTGAAGGGGAATTCACAGTAAAGACAAGGTACTGCAAAGTGCTGGTGTGTGTGTGCGAGCCAGTATGCATGTGTATGTGATGGATATATGATGGTGGGGATGTGCAAGGCTTTTCAAAACTTCAGGACCACAGAATTGCCTCGGCCCTACGTGTTCTCAATGCACATTATAGGCATTTTTTTTTCTGAGGTAGGGTCTTACTCTAGCCCTGGCTGACCTGGAACTCTGTAGTCCTAGGCTGTCCTCGAACTCACAGTGATCCTCCTACCTCAGCCTCCTGGTGCTGGGATTAAAGGCATGTGCCACCATGCCCAGCCCTATAGGCACTTTATTATAGTAGTTAACAGAATTAGGTACATGCTATGGTTTGAATCTAACTGTCCATTACAGGTTCATGTTTGTTACTGGTTTTTTTTTTTTTTTTTTTTTTTTTTTTTTTTTTTTTTTTTTTTTTACGTGGCATGGGCATGTGAGGAAGTCAGAGATCCTTCTCAGGATATTGGTCTCTCTTGTTCTGTGAGACTAGCTGGCCTATGGACTTCAGAATTCTCCCAATTCCACCCCCTAGTATAGGCTTGTTGGGATTATAGACATGTGCACCCTTTTCTATGTAGGTGCTAGGATCTGAAATTCAGTCTTCAGATGCGCTGAACAAGTGCCTTTAACCACTTAGCCATCTCTCCAGCCTGAGACCAATATTTTAAATACTTGTTTTCCCACTAGTGCCATTATTCTGGGAGATTGTGAAACCTCTGGGACATGGAGCCTACCTGCCAAAAGTAGGCCACTAGGGTTGGGTTTCGGCAGGTTACGCCTGCCTCTGGTTCCAGCCTAGCTCTCTGCTTTCTGGTCAGGCCTCAATGCTTCAGTTGCCACAGAGCCTCTTTGTCATGCTTTCCCTGCCATGATGGGCTGAGCCTTCTGAAACTGTGAGCCAAAATAAGGCTTTCCTCCTTTAAGTTGTTTCCATCAGGTATTTTGTAACCCTGATGAGAAAAGGAACTAACATAGTTCTTCTATGACAGCATTTAACATAAGATATCTATATTACAGTATTTATCATGTTATGTACAGTATTTATATCGTACGACTATATTTATATTATTTATTATATAATTTATTTCAGTATTTATCATGGGTACCTAACTATCATTTTAAAGCTTAGATGCCAATTATACAGTGTTTAACATAGTGTAGGTGACTATATCACAATATTTACCATAAGCTTTCTGGTGACTTTCACTTGGTGTAAAATATGTATGTGGGTCATGTTCTGTCATTTGAACTGAAGGGGTCCCTTGAGGCTTTGTGTTTTCAAACCCTGCACCAGACACGCCTTGTGTAGTGACTATTTACTCAGTTTTTACTAAATTTAAATAAAATGCAGTCCATAGAGGAGAAGATCACATGCACCCTCGTGTCTGTGTTTTCTCTTTGGCTTTCTATTTCTTGTATCTTTCTCACTGTGTTTTACTCTTGTTTGCTGCAGACATTTTCTTAATATCCTCCTGATGGTGGCTAGTGTGGCCCCTCTGCATGGGAGATGAGGGTACTTAGCATCTACTTGCTTTTGGGTCACTCGCTTTGGAGAAAGCCAGCTGCCATGTTGTGAGGACACTTTGGCAGCCCTGCAGGGAACCCACAAGGTAAGGAACTGAACTTCCTGCCCAAAGCAGGAACTCAGCTGAACTGGCTCAAGCCTGCAAGGATGGAGCTCTGCCAACATCCTGACACACCTTTGAGAGCAACCCCATTCCAGTGGTCTTGGATTTTTGTCCCACAGAAGCTTCTAGATAAATGTTTCTTCCTTCAGTTCTCTATTTTTTTTTTTTTTTTGAGGTAGAGTCTCACTGTAGCCCAGGCTAACATGGAATTCACTATGTAGTCTCAGGCTTGCCTTGAACTCACGGCAATCCTCCTACCCTCAGCCTCCTGAGTGCTGGGATTAAAGGCGTGCGCCACCATAACCTGCCTTCTCTAAGTTTTGAGGGAATTTGTTTGCAGCAGTACATACTAAGTAAGTTCTGCATAGTCGGTCACTGACACTGAGGAAGCCAGGGTCAGCAGAGTCTAAGGAATGCCAGCTGTCATGGCCCTGCTCTTGAACACACCGAAGGAGTCATGTAGCTGTGGTAGCTGTGTGTACAAACCAGCAACTGTGATCTCTCTGTGCCCTTTTCTGCACTCAGGGGTGAACATCTGAACTCAGAGTATAAGCAATGGCTGGGAGTGAAAATGAACTTAGCAAAGGGTACACAAAAGCCCGCAAGTGAATAGTTGTCTGCTGAGGAGACAATAAAATTTTTTTGTAATTATTTTTTATGAGAAAGAGAGGGAGAGAGACAGAATTGGAATGGCAGGGCCTCAAGCCACTGCAATTGAACTCCAGAAGCATGAGCCCCCTTGTGCTCATGTGCAACCTTGCGCACTTGCATCACCTTGTGCGTCTGGCTTACGTGGGACCTGGAAAGTAGAACATGGAAGTTCTTAGGCTTTGCAGGCAAGCACCTTAACTGCTAAGCCATCTCTCTAGCCTGGAGGCAATTTTCTTTTCATGTGTGAAGTGCTTCATAGCTGGCCAAGTGTTTTTATGTCTATTATGCCACTTAGTCCTCACCTTCTCCATTCTCCCCTGAGGAGGTGGAGCCTCAGAGTTTGGGTATCTCATTAAGCATCTCAGCTATACTAAGTTCAGAAATGAGGACTGAGACTGAGCTGCTAAATTCTACTTTCTAGCACTTTTGGCCACCTCTCTGAAGATCTGCTTTATTTTCCTTTGACTCCACATTACGTGAGGCAGGCTAAGGACACTGTCTGACGTGACTGCAGTTCCTCATATTAGAGCTTTCTCACTTATGGCTGTTAGTAGGGCAGGCCTCAGGCAGCAACATCTATTGCACATGTCTTGTCCCTTCTGTGCCCACAAGTGATAAGACAAGGATGGGTATCTGGCCCTTGGAAAGCTACATGAAAGGTCTACCAGTGACAAATGACAGGGCTTAGGGCAAAAAGATGGCTGAACTAATTAATTCCTATCAGACAAAAGTAGAAGCAGGGCTGGGGAGATGACTTAGCAGATAAGGCACCTGCCTGAGAAGTCTAAGGATCCATGTTTGACTCCCCAGATCCGACAGTAAGCCAGATGCACAAGGTGACACGTGCACAAGGTGGCACGTGTGTCTGGAGTTCGACTGTAGTGGCTGGAGGCCCTGGTGCACCAATTTTCTCTCCCTCTCTCTCTCTCTCATATAAAAAAAGTAGCAGCAGCAAGAGAGTGACATATTTATCTGAGGAGAAGAAGGTTGTTATGAGGGAGGGTGGGGGCTAGAGTGACCATCATGTGCTCTAAGCTAGCCAAGATTAGGAGGGGAGAGAAATGAAGTAGAGGCAATAGGGTGAAGAAAAGTACGTGTGCACAGTGCAAAGTCTGGGTGGTGGGAAGACAGGATGACAGCACCAGGCTGTTGGCAGGAGGCTCGTTTCCTTTCCTGTGAGCTACCTGAGGAGAGGGCCTTAGTTTGGAATGGCAAGTGAGGCTGTTCTAGCCATCCTGACGTAGGACCAGCCTACAGACACAGTATCCCCAGGTCCAGATCTCCCAGGAATGCAAGTTTTCAGTGCCTGTGAGATCCTGTTTTGCTCTTACCAATTCCTGGTAAGACTTACCCCTAATTTGAGCAGTCTTGGGACAGCTCTTGCCCTAGGGACTAAATGAATTTAACTAAAACTGGAATGTCTGATGTAAAATTAAAAAAAAAATAAACTTCATGGTTATAAAGTTCCAAGGCTCATAGGATTTTCTAAAAAAATATACATATGCATAAAGACCTCCACAGATCCTGAATAAAAAACACTCCCAATGCCAAAGGCTGCTTGCATTTCACAGCATCAAGATGTGTCAAGAAATGAGCTCCACCCCACACAGAACAGGCTGTGCCTGGGAACTAACCAATTGCTTTGCAGTTTTAAAGAAACAATGCTAAAGAGGTGACAATCACAATCAGTCTAGAGCAATACAAAGGCCAGGACACATACACAGGTCAGAAACCCTACTGCTAGGAGTTAACTGATTAGGGAGCAGGCTTGTGAATCTTAACTGCCAAGTGTGGTGGACATAAACCAGTGCCCCATGAAAGGTTGTAATTTGCTAAAGGGTGTCCACTGAGTGGCCCTTGGCCTGCCAAAAAGTGACCTTCACAGCACCAGGACAGATATATGGCATTAAGAGTCCTGACTGACAAGAAGGGCCCTGCACATGATTCCCAGCTCTGTGGCTTGAATAAGCCACTTCAACCTCAATCATGGCTACTCCAGCTATCAAACAAGATAAAAAGATGATCCATGTTATTTTAGCTTGAAAATGATCTACATGTGTGGTTCAGTCTTACATATCTGGTACAACTTAACACTCCTCTAGCCTTTCTCCATAGACACATGGTAGCCACATACCCCCCCACCCCACCCCAGAAAAAATTAACTCCAGGGCACATGGAGACTACGTATAGACCTGGGCACACAGCTACCCAGGTGAACATTCTCTGAAAGGGCCTAAATAGATGACTAAAAATAAAATGGACTTTTTGCATGGTTCATTTCTTATTTCATTTACATTTAAAATAAATTAGTCAGGATGGATAAATGGCTTAGCAGTTAAGGCCCTTGCCTGAAAAGCCAAAGGACCCAGGTTCAATTCCCCAGGATCCATGTAAGCCAGATGCACAAGGTGGCACATGTGTCTGGAGTCTGCAGTGGCTGAAGGCCCTGATGTGCCTATTCTCTCTCTCTCTCAAATAAGTTAAAAAAATATAAAAATAAAATAAAGTCAAATATTTAAAAGTGTATACAACTCTCACTCTTGCCCTTCCTTCTTCCTTGAGTGGCTTATGCAGTTGTCATCAGGCTCATCATTCCTAATGGCACCACATTTGCTTGAAAGTTTCCAGCCTTTTCTACCTATCAGTGGGGGAGGATTTGGATTCTGTTCCTCTTCCTCACAGCATCAGCACATTTTGGACAGAAGATCTAGCAGTCCCTAGAAGGTATAGTCAGCCCAAGTAAGGGAGGAAGGCTTGCACTGAATTTTTTTTTTCTTTTGGTTTTCTGGGTAGGGTCTCACTCTAGCCCAGGCTGACCTGGAATTCACTATGTAGTCTCAGGGTGCCCTCGAACTCATGGCGATCCTCCTACCTCTGCCTCCGAAGTGCTGGGATTAAAGGTGTGTGCCACCACGCCCGACTATGAATTTTTCATATTTCCCAACCAGGGTGGTAAGGAGATTTTTCTCTAAAACCATCTCAGGATATTTATTATTTTGAAATCTCACTTGACTGCTAACCCTTGCTCCTCTTCATCTGGCAGTCACACTCTAGCAGCTGCATCTTCCTGAGCGGTGCTGTGCCTGTCATCAGGGCCCACACAGATCTCAGTGGCACTCTCACAAGGACCATACCACTCCTCCTGTGACAGCACAGGACACACAGCGGAGGGGCACCGGGCTAAGAGTTGAGAGACCTGGCAGCCATCTGGGTCTGCAGTTAAGGGATGGTGAACTGGGGCTCACCACTGGCCCTTTCTGGACTATTTTTTCATCTATAAAATCAGAGCATTTGGCACTTGAAAACACTCTCTCTCTCTCTTGAAAGCATCCCAGAGCTCCAACTCTGTGTTCTGAATCACAGCTTGCTCTATCAGAACTCTGGGGATGGGTTGGGGACAGGAAGCCTGTAGGGATGCTGAGGACTCAGGGCTAGTGTGTGTGGGGCTGCTCTTAGCTCTGTGACATTTTGGGGTGCTATCATTTCTCTGCTTAGGATTGTCATCTTGAAAGATATTCTGCTTAGATCTCTACATGTATCTTTAACATTACCAAGTTCTTCTGAGCCGGGCATGGAGGCACACGCCTTTAATCCCAGCACTCGGGAGGCAGAGGTAGGAAGATCACCGTGAGTTTGAGGCCAGCCTGAGACTCCATAGTGAATTCCAGATCAGCCTGGACTAGAGCGTAACCCTACCTTGAGAAACCAAAATAACAAAAAACAAAAACAAAGCTCTTCTGAAAGAAATGAAGGGACAGATCTGTCTTCCTTCTGTTCTGTCAGATAGCATGTCTTAGCTCTTGTTTAAACTTTTGCTTTTTTAGTAAAAATTTCTTTATAGAAACTTCTCTCATCTACTTTTAGTGTCCCTGCGCCTAAGCATATTCAGTAGTGCTTTAAGAACTCATCCCAAATGCTGGCCAAGTTGTTCACAATGTGCACACATATCCTTTTCCTCTGAGCACATAGTACTACTCAGAGATCATGTCTTAATTACACAGCTACATAACAGGCAGTACTTCTCCTTTCCCTGTCTCCGCCTCTCACACACACATTACACTATGTAGCTTTACATTCTCAATACCTTTGGTTCCCGTCAAGGCCGTTCAGAATCTTCCTACCATGCTGAAGGAAGAGAGAAGACACACACTTTTATACTGTGGTAGCCTTGGACTTGTCAAAAGCCAAAATGTGGGCTGGAGTGATGGTTTAGCAGTTAAAACACTTGCCTGCAAAGCCTAAGGACCCAGGTTCTATTCTCCAGTACCCATGTAAGCCAGATGCACAATGTGGTGCATGCATCTAGAGCTCCCTTGCAGTGGCTAGAGGCCCCGGCATGTCCATGTGTTCTCTCTCTCTCTCTCTCTCAAAAAATAAAATAAAATAAAATAAAATATTTTAAAAAGCCAAAATGTTATTTAAGCTGGCATGTTTGCCCTTTTGCTCTTGTTGCCAGAAAAAGTGAAGATAAATTCATTTCTCACACCTCAACAGGACTTCGTGAGTTCTCACTACCCACATTCCTCTTGTTGATTCTTCACCAGATTTAAGACTCCTTACGTACTATAAACATCTCATCAAGAGAAGTCCTGCTCACTCCTTCCTGAGAACGTGGAGGTCGAGACATGCGCATGCCCATCTTGTCCTTCTATTTTCCTGCTGCCTAGAGAACCAGGTCCCACACCTCCCAGCATATACTTCCTTTCTTGGAGGAGCCAGTCTTCCCAACTCTCCATCTTGTCTGCTACCCACACATTTCCTCTGCTTCAAGTCACACTGACACTTGCTGACTCGAAAACTCACCTAACACTTCCCCAACTCCCTGACGTTTATGATGATGTCTCCTCAGTCTGGAAGAGGTCTGCTTCCCCTTCTAAAGCAGACTCCTGGCACCTTCTGGAAACCCTTTCCTACCTCCAAGTTCACCTCCCCAGCAATTCTTAGCCACACCACTGCTACCAGCAGCCCGTGAAATTTCTCTCGTTCACTCAAGCCACATGTTATTTGCACCTCTGATACAGCACATTTTTGCCTTGGATGACATGTCGATACTCTTGTCTTTATTGTGTAGAAAAGTACCTTAACAGGGTAAGCAGTATAAGTTTTAGCTTTTTTTTTCATACAGTGTAGATTCTCAGTTATTACTCATTGGAACTTATGAAATACATATTATATAATACATTCTACAATATTTTTGAAACTTTTACATGTCATGTCTTTCATACCTATACTCTCCTATGTTTAATTTTTAGATTTAACATGTTTAAGTTTAAACTTTCAAGTCATTTTGGAAATAGGTACTGCCTATTTCAGTTTCCTTTTGTTGGCTACCTTGGACTGTTCATTGTGCCATCATTACCACTGAGGAAAATGCTTTGTCATTCTCTAAATCTAACCTGTTTTAAAATATATTTACTGTTGGGTGTGGTGGCACATGCCTTCAATCCCAGCACTTGGGAGGCAGAGTTAGGAGGATCACTGTGAGTTCGAGGCCACCCTGAGACTACATAGTTAATTATTCCAGGTCAGCCTGGGCTAGAGTGAAACCCTACCTCAATATATATATATATATTTGAGAGAGAGAGAAAGAGGGAGACAGAGAGGAAGAGAGACAGCAAATGGGCGTGCCAGGGCCTCCAGCCACTGCAAACAAACTCCAAATGCACGTGCCTGCCTTGTGCATCTGGCTTACGTGGATCCCAGGGAATTGCACCTGAGTCCTTTGGCTTTGCAGGCAAACGCCTTAACCACTAAGCCATATCTCCAGCACTAAAATATGTCTTAAATATTAAGAGAAAAAAATGAATGAATTAGTTCTGAATACTCTGGTTTTTCTTCAGATTCTGTAAATCTTTCACCTTTTGAATTAGTTCTGGGTCTCAAGGACGTGTCTGCTGCACATTAGTGCTCTTTGGTACAAAGTAAGTACAAAAAGTAGAGGAAGAAATTAACTGGTGACATACATGACAGATTGCCACTAGTTATTATTTTTTTTTGGACAGTAAAACAGACTACGGAAAAGACTTCCAGGTATCTTCCAAAGTCCATTCTGCCTTAGGTGTTTTTATTTTTTGTGGGTGTTATAGAGTATACTCCCCAGGTTCTCTGGCAGTAAACCTGAACATATCACAAGCTTTGACAAGAGGACTGGTGCAACAAGTGTCTTAATGTGAGCAATGACATCACCTTTCCTTTGCCCAACCTGCTCCCTGGAACTGCATCTGTGTTGGAGTATGGAAACAAGATTCCACCTTAGGAACAGTGAAGGAGTAAATTGGAAGGAGGCTGGGATGTTCTTTCCCAGCCTTTGATTGTTTTCTTCCAGTGAGCTGTCAGATGAGAGAAAAGTGAATATTCTTACTTCAGCCAGTGTCATCTGCAGTGGTTTCTACACATAGCCAAACCTCCTGATCCTACAGATACAGGTAAGACAGGGAAAGTTAGAAATAAGTTATAAAAATTATGATTAGGACAGTAAAATACATTCAAAAGTGGCTTGGGGTGGGCATGATGGGGCACACCTTTAATCCTAGCACTCGCAGAGGTAGGAGGATCACTTTGAGTTCGAGGGCACCCTGAGTAAATTTCAGGTTGCATTTTCTATTTGACTTAGTCCTCTTTGCTTCTTTATTTTTCTTTTATCTCTCGTCTAGATTGTGTCCAAAGTTATTTTTTCTATATTACTTAAGTACTGAAATTATTTATTGTATTTTTATTTTTTAGCAGCTATACCTATATTTTTCAACATACCAATGCCAAAATATTTTTGTTAGAAGTCTAAAAAAAATCTAAGTTGAGGGCTGGAGAGATAGCTTAGTGATTAAGAGCTTGCCTGTGAAGCCTAAGGACCCTGGTTCAAGGCTCGATTCCCTAGGACCCATGTTAGCCAGATGCACAGGGGGGCGCATGCATCTGGAATTCGTTTGCAGTGGCTAGAAGCCCTGGGGTGCTCACTCTCCTCTCTCTATGTCTCTTTCTGTCTGTCGCTCTCAAATAAATAAATAAAAATAAACAAAATTTAAAAAAGGTCTAAGTTGATTCCTACTTTTTTTTTTTGAGGCAAGTCCCACAGACCACCTTTATCTTTTAATGTGAGAGAAACAGAGAGAATTGGTGTGCCAGTGCCTCCAACCACTGCAATCGAGCTCCACACGTGGGCGTCCCTTTGTGTGCATGTGGACCTTGTGCATTTGCATCACTGTGTGTCTGGCTTACGTGGGACCTGGAGAGTTGAATTTGAGTCCTTAGGATTCTCAGGCAAGTGCCTTAATTGCTAAGCCATCTATCCAGCCCAATTCCTACCTTTTTTGAGAGAGATAGAGAAAAAAAAAAAAGAGATTGACAGAAAGAGAGAGAGATTGATTGAGAGATTGGGACAGACAGAAGTCTTGCTATGTAGCCCAGGCTATACTCAAACCTAAGATCCTGCCTCAGCTCTTGAGTTCTAGGATCATAAGTATGCACCACCATACCCAGGAATTCCTACTTTTATCCTGTTTCAAGTCAGACAAGGATCTAAGCTTGCTTTACTTTCCTTCAAAACTTTTCATTTTTTTAAAAAGTATTTACACAGTAGTAAAATTTATAAGTTTTGTATATCTGGAAATACTTTTTTTTTTGAGGTAGGGTCTCACTCTAGCCCAGACTGACCTTGAATTCACTATGTATTCTTAGGTTGGCCTCAAACTCACAGCAATCCTCCTACCTCTGCCTCCTGAGTGCTAGGATTAAAGGTGTGCGCCACCACGGCCGGCTGGAAATATCTTTATTCTCATTCTTTATTATAGTTTAGCTGGACATAGAATTCCAAATCATAAGGATTTCACATTAGAACACTGCAACTCAATTTATCTTGCCTTTGTGTAGCAGACACACACACACATACACCTCATGCACAAACAATTTGAAAATTCTCTATTACTATTTCTTTTTTGCTAACCTACCCTTAGTCCTATATAAGGTTCCCCCTCCCAATATTGGACAGTTTTTTTTAATATATCTTCCATGTTTCTATCCAGCTTTTTGAATGCATGAATGCCATCAATAACTATTTTTTGCATGTGTATATATGTGTTCAAATGCATGTGGGCACACATGTGTGCAAGTGTGTGTGGAAGCTGACAAGCATCCCTGAGTGTCATTGTCAACTATGTCATCCACCTCCTTTGTATTGGCCCGGATTGCAACAGACTGAACAGCCAGTGAACTCCAGGATCTGGCCAGCTCCACGTCCTCACACAGGAGCTATAGGTGGGCTTTTATGTGCTCACTGGGGATCAGCTCAATGTGGGACAAGCGCTTTACCCACTGAGCTATCTCTTTAGCCCTTAACTATCTTTATATGCATGTCTGTTCTGACATTCTCATCAATTCCGTTTCAGTTTCAATTCATAATAATCATTCTTTTCTGTTTCTTTTTGTGTTGGGACTTTAAAAAATACTGTATTTATTTGTTTGAGAGAGAAAGAGAGAGAGAGAGAATATGAATGACACAGCAGGGCCTGTTCTAAACAAATTCCAAACAAATGTGCCACTTTGTGTGTCTGGCTTTATGTGGGTACTGGGGAATTGAACCTGAGTTGGTAGGTTTTGCAAGCAAGCACCTTTAATGGCTGAACCACGTCTCCAGTTCCATGTCTGGTAATCTTTCATTAGATGGCAGACATTGTGAGTTTTACCTCATTGGAAGTTCAATGTTTTAATACTCATAACTATTCTTGAGCTTTGTTCTATGGTGCACTTAAGTTACCTGGAAACAGTTTGGCCCCTTAAGTGTTGGGGACAGAACCACAACTGTGTTCAGTTCAGGATTTGTTGCTCCTCACTAAGGTAAGACACTTCTGTGCATTCAACCCCCCCACCATGAACATGAGGTCCTTCAGCCCAGTTCCTGTGAGCAGGCACTATACCCCTCCCCACACTGAAACCTGAATATCCGGTATAGCAAGCTGGGCCATATTCCTTCCCTTATTTCTCTTTCAGGGATCATACTGAGGTCTCATGTCCAGTGGCTTGAAAATTGTTGTTTCTTATACTTTGCCCATTACAAATTTGTTTCAGGGCTGTAAGGATGGCTTAGTGGTTAAGATGCTTGCCTGCAAAGCCAAAGGACCTAGGTTTGATTCCTCAAGGACCCATGTGAGCCAGATGCACAAGGCGGTGCATTTGTCTGGAGTTGGTTTACAGTGGCTAGAGGCCCTGGAGTGCCCATTCTCTCTGTCTCTCTGAAATAAATAAATAAATGAATAAATAAAAATTTAAAAAATTGTTTCAGGCAGGGAAATAAATCTGTTCTTTGCCTAATATCTATCTTGGTAAGAATTAGAAGATTCACATCTTCCTTTCAGACCACAACTATTTCTCATTCCAGATTGTTGATTCCATTGCTCATACAGTGTGAGCATCTCTAATCTGCAAATGTGAAATTCCCCTAAATCTGAACAACTCTGAGCATCATCAGGATACTCAATGAGCTTTGAGTTTTGAGTTCTGAAGTTTCGGATTAGGGATGTTCTTCTGGTAAAGTCTATGCAAATATCCCAAAGTCTAAGAAACTCTCAAATCTGTAACGCTTCCAAGGCCCCAGCATTTTGGATTAAAAACACTCAACTTGTATTATGACCTTTCTTTAACCCCACTGATGCCTCCAGTTCAGAAGGTCCTCTGCTTTCTCTAAACCCACCAGCCTTCTCCCTGCTCCATTCTCCTTCTTCTGGATCATAGATGTCATGACCCATTATTTCCATAATGCTCTTGCCATTGTCCTTGATTCTCTAGTCACATCTGCTCATTTGACCCAACTGATTACATGGTAGACGCTCAATACATTTTATAATGAATGTATGAAGAACCGAATGACAGAATTGGACATATATTGTTAATTTCTGGAGAACTTCTTTGCCCATATTTTAAAATTTTTTTATTTTTATTTATTTGAGAGAAAACGAAGCAGATAGATAGATAGCGAGCGAGTGAGCGAGCGAGAGAGAGAGAGAGAGAGAATGGGCGAAAAGGGGCCTGTAGCTATTATAAACGAATTCAAGATGCATGTGCCACCTTGTACATACTGCTTACACAGGTACTGGGGAATCAAACCTCGAACCAGGATCCTTAGGTTTCTCAGACAAGTGCCTTAACTGCTAAGCCATCTCTCCAGCCCCTAAAAATATTTTTATTTATTTGAAAGCAGAGATGGATAGAAGAAAGAGAGAATAGGCATGCCAGAGCCTCTAGCTGCTGCAAACGAACTCCAGCTGCATACAATATTTGGTACATCTGGCTTTATGAGAGTACTGGGGAATCAAACTTGAGTTGTTAGGCTTTGCAGGCAAGCACCTTATCTGGTGAGCCATCTCTCCAACCCATTTGTCTATTTATTAAATATTTTATTTATTTGAGAGAGAGAGAGAGAGACAGACAGACAGACAATGAATGGTCATACCAGGGCCTCTAGCCACTGTAAACAAACTCCAGACACAAGAGCCACCTTGTGCATCTGGCTTTATATGGGTACTGAGGAACTGAACTTGGGTCCTTAGGCTTTGCAGGCAAGTACCTTAACTACTGAGCAATCTTTCCAGCCCATTGTCTATATTTTAAAGCAAAACAATTCCTAAAAACGAGTCTTTTATACTCCTATGCATCAGTTGAATTAATAGTATTTGTATTGTTAAGTTACCCTTTATACTGAAATATGATTTTTCCATTTTTCGTTTTTTGTTTTTCAAGGTAGGGTCTCATTCTAGCCCAGGCTGACTTGGAATTCACTAGGTAATCTCAGGGTGGCCTTGAACTCATGGCGATCCTCCTACCTCTGCCTCCTGAGTGCGGGGATCAAAGGCATGCGCCACCATGCCTGGCTGGATTTTTTCAAATTTTACATTACTTAGAACATATGTTGATTAATTTTTCCTACCAAAATAATGGATTTATGGCTCACAACTAAGTCAGTAACAGAAAAATATAATGTTTAAACAAGAAGGAAATTACTTTCCAATTTTACAGATAAAATAAATTTTGAGTAGATGAGTCAGCTAATATATTTTTCAAAGCTTACATAGTTGGTCAATGGCAGAATTAAGATCAAAACTAAATTTATAATTAAAACCCAGTGTTCTCACTGTACCATTGCCCAGGTCTGTTTGGGTCCAGAACCCTGTATTTGCAGACAATGTGAATGTATTTTCCATTAAAAAATGCCTTAATTTCCCAGCGACACCCTAGCTAGTCAGAGGTAGAATAATGCCATGGAATAATGAAGCATATCTTACAATGGAAACAACATGACATTTGGGCCATGTTCTTATACTGAGGTAAGACATCATTTGGAATGTTAGTAACTTCGCTATATGAGATCTAATATGTTCATATCTATCATGAAGCAGGTTCCATGTAAGATCTTATGCTAATTAGAATACAGGTTAGCACGTGGGTAATGTAGTAAATTCAGCTCTTAGATACTGAAGGATTCATTAGGACATTATACCCTACAAATTGGTTCCTTAAATCTGGAAAGTTTCAAAATGAATGAGAAGCATTTTCATCTTTGTACTCTGACTAGACAATAAAAGCAGTATTGACCCACCACATATAGAAAAAAAAAAATTCATGGACCTAGGTTAGGGGAAATTAGAGCAACACAAGTTAACAGAAAACAATGAGATTGCTGTGACTTGAATGTGAAATGCTCCCCATTGGCTCATGTGTTAAAGCACTTGGTTTCCAAATGATAGTGCTGTTTGGGAAGGTGGTGGAATCTTTAGGAGGTGGAGTCTTGCTGGAGGAAGTAGATGACTGGGGGAGGACCTTGAAGTTTTCTGGCTGGTCTCACTTCCTATTCATCCTCTGCTTCCTGACTCTGGCTGCCTGTGGCCAGCTAGCCTCTTGCTCCTGCTGCCACACCCTCCCCACCATGATGGAGATCCATGAAACCAGAATAAATGTTTTCTCTCTTTAATTTGCTTCTGGTCAGGCATTTGTTCACAGCAATGAGAAAGTAACCAATACAGAGATAAACATGAATAATGTTACTTCAGTGTATAAATTTGAAATTTACACACACTTGTTTTCAACACCTATTTGGGTTACAGCCATTGTGTAAATACTGAGTTGGAGACAAAATGTATATTATTTGCAAATATGATTTGATTTGAACAGTTAAGGAAGCCATTCTAGTGTTCACCAAATATTTATAGCTCTGCCTCTGGATATTACTCCATTTTTCTTCCTTGTGGTTGAGTAGGGCCTTGTGACTAGTTCTGGTCATTAATACTGAGCCATTTCCAGCCTTCAACATTTAATTGTGGGCATAAGAACCTTTAGAATTCTCTTCCTCCTTGGATGATCATGAACAACTTTATAAGCCGGTCCATCAGTCAAATCGATGGATAGTGAACAAAGCCCTTTTACCAAGATGAACATGTAGTATTAGCAAGAAGTGAGTCCTTGAGATGGGATAGTGGAACATGTGATATGAAAGTAGAAAGGGGCTGGAGACATGGCTCAGTGGTTAAGGCATTTGCTTGTAAAGCCTAAGGACCCATGTTCGACTTTCCAGGTCCAACGTAAGCCAGATGCACAAGGTGACACAAGCGTACAAGGTCGCACATATGCACAAGATGGCACACATGTCTGGAGTTAGATTACAGTGGCTGAGGCCCTGGTGTGATAATTCTCTCTCTTGCTCTCTTTCTCTCTCTTGCAAAAAAAATGATGGCCAGTCTGTTGGGCTTTCCTCAAAATAAATAAATAAATAAATAAATAAATAAATACAAAACAACAATAAAAAACAAAAGTAGAAGGGTGGAATACTGGGAGTAGAGAGGCCTAAGTAGGGCTAGGGGTAGTGGGATAGAGGAAACAATGGGGGATGGTCAACCAAAGCCGTATGGAACTTATTTTTCTGTTAGCCAATTAAAAAATATAGTAATAAAAAAAAGTTTGGCCGGGTGTGGTGGTGCACACCTTTAATCCCAGCACTCAGGAGGCAGAGGTAGGAAGATTGCTGAGTTCAAGGTCACCCTGAGACTACATAGTGAATTCCAGGTCAGCCTGGACTACCTACCTCGAAACACCAAAAAAAAAAAAAAAAAAAAAAAAAAAAAAAAAAAAAAAAAAAAGAGTTTGAACAGAAGTACCCTGTGTGGATAATGATGCTCCCAGAAGCCATCACTTTTTTTTACAGGAAAATCCCAGTGGTTAGAGTGGGATGATTCCCAGTGAGTTATCTGGTCATGAAGGTCCCTGAGGCCCCAAAACAATACAACCATTGCCACTGCTCTTGGTTGTGCACCTGAACTAGATGGTAAGATGTATCTGATGAAGACACCACATGCTTTGGTCACACGATGGAGAGAAACCAAGCTGAAACTGAATTGGAAACTTCCTCTCTTCTGACTAGCTTTCGTAGTACTAGACAGTGTTATGCATGCTGCTGGGGGAAAGGAGTCATTAATGGTCTTACCTAGTAGTGGATCTTGTGTGTTATGCAACCGACCAGCTAAGCAAGATGTGTCTACTGTGCAATAGTGGTATAGTGATTATGGGGATAATCTGGTCTTTGATTTAGGCCAGATCCATAGGAGAGAATTCATACCCGGTACTGGGGACCTAGTCAAAAACCTAAGGCTCAGGAGGGACACGCCCCTAGGAGGGAAGCTACTACTGTTTGGCTAAATGGATATCTTATGCCAAACTACCACACACACACACACACACACACACACACACACACACACACCAGAGAGACAGAGAGAGACACACACACACAGAGACAGAGAGAGAGAAAGAGAATTGGTGTGCCAGGGCCTCAGCCACTGCAATTGAACTCCAGACACCTGCGCCACCTAGTGGGTATGTGCGACCTTGTGCTTGCATCACCTTTGTGTGTCTGGCTTATGTGGGATCTGGAGAGAGGTCAAACATGGGTCCTTTGGCTTTGCAGTTAAGCACCTTAACTGCTAAGCCATCTCTCCAGCCCTATATATTTATTTTTATTCCCACAGATATTGCTGCTGTCACCTTTGGTCAGAGAAGCTTCTTTTTGTGGTTGGCAGTGACTACTAGGGAGTTTCAAAACTCTTCAGAGTGTTGAAAATAAGTGACCACCGAGTGCTCAATGCTAAATGATAGATCTATATCACTTTCTCAAAGGCTCAGGGAACATTGTTGATGAGGGGGTGGAAGTAACATAAGAGGTACAGGATGGAGAGGAGTGCTGTAGAAAACTGTCTTCCAGACATGCCACTGCTATTGCATTCATGATTTCACAGTAACTGTTGTTACCTGTACAGGATCTGCACAGTATTGGGTCTATCAACATTCCATCATAGATGGTGGAAGATAAGGGCCCCCTTTCTCCCTGAGGAATTACTGGCAGTTAATTGTTGCTGGGGGAGGAGAAAACATTTTCTTCAGTGGTGTAGCCACTAGTAAGTTGATGTGCTCTGGTAAATAACCCTAACCTACGCACATGTAAGCAACCCCCAATTAAGCTCAGTGGGTCTCACACACATGACATCAAAGTAGAAGAGAAACTTGTTGGGAAGAAGAAAGAGTTAATGGGGTTGGGGAAGAGAAGGTAATGGGAAGTGATTTGATTAAGATCGATTATATGCATGAATAAAAATTCTAAATAAATAAGAATACAGTCTTAAGTCACAAACTTTTTTAGAGTTATTACAGCATAATCTTGCTTATTATGACAGACGTAGATGCTTTTCTCTCTCACTAGATGGAACTGTCTTGAGGATGAGTACTGGTAGGAATATAGGCACACTGAAAGAGTGGCATGAATGGGGCTGAGGAGATTGCTCAGTGGGTAAATGTGAGAATCTGTGTGAGTTCAGATCTCCAGCATCCAAGCAAATGCCAAGTGTGTATGGCAGCTCGCCTGTAATCCCCGCTCCTGGGAGATAGAGACAGAGGGGTCTCCAGGGCAACTTGGCTACACAGACTTAACTGAATTGGCAAGATGGGTTCAAGTGAGACCATGGCTCAGTAAATAATGCACAGAGTGATTGAGGACTACACCCAACATCATCCTCTGATCTTCACAGCCCCCTCACACTCATGCACCCATACACATGGGAACGTGTGGACTCATGCATGCACACTAAACAGTACACATGCAATAAAAATGAGAGAGTGGCAAGAAAAATTAAGTTAAGAGATGAAATGAAGCCACACTAAGACAAATGTAAATTAAAATTTTGACGGATTTAGTGAGTTTTATTATTATACCTCCTATGGTGATGATTATTATATATTCTTTTAAATCTGCAGATTACTGCCATTGTCTGCAGTGACTCAGCCTTGATGCTGGGAGATACAGAGGGAAGAGAGATCATTCTAGCATCTAAACTTCTCAGGCTAATGCCAGAGCTATTCCTACGTGGTGTGAATTTTGTTCTATGAATATTTATATGTTCTTCTCCCCCAGATGGACCACAATTTCTCTGGTTAAGGACATATATATATATATATGCCAATAAATCCATGCCAATAAAGTGTATATATATATGTATACACACACACACACACACACACTTTATTTTTATTTATTTATTTGAGAGAGGGAAAGAGGGAGAGAGAGAGAATGGGCACACCAGGGCTTCCAGCCACTGCAAACGAACTCCAGATGAATGCACCATGTTGTGCATCTGGCTTATGTGGGTACTGGGGAATCTAACCACGGACCTTTGGCTTTGCAGGCAAGCATCTCTCCAGCTATATATCTATATATTTAAAATATTTATCTTATTTTATTTATTTATTGGAGAAAGAGGCAGAGAGAAAGAGAGAGATAGAATGGGCACACTAGGGCCTCCAGCCATGGCAAACAAACTCCAGATGCATGCGCCACCTTGTACATCTGGCTTACGTGGGTACTGGGGAATCAATCCTCGAACCAGGGTCCTCTCTCCAGCCCCTAGGATCATATTTTATATTCCTTTCTGTGTACTTTTGGAACAGTCCTAAAGCATAATAAGATCAGTGTGAAGGCCAGCCTTGCTTGCTATTCGGGAAGTGCATCAGAGCCTACCACTGATCACTTCTTGGGCTGACATAGCTGATGGATCAATTTGCACATTTTCATTGAGCCTCTGAAGTGCTTATAAGAATCATGACAGGGGTGGAGCAGGGCAGAGAGGAGAGCTACATTTGCAATCAACACTATCTTTACAACTTAAGTCCTTCTCACTAGCAACTGACTCAGCAAACCAAATGGGAGGCATTTTTCAAATCTGACTTCTTATAACAGTTGTTTTATTTTTTTTGGCGGGGGAGGGGGCTTCAAGGTAGGGTCTTGGTCTAGGCTCAGGCTAAGTGAGCTCAGTCTGACTTGAAATTAGTGTCAGGCTCGCCTAGAACTCACAGTGATCCTCCTACCTCAGCCTCCCAAGTGTTGGGATTAGAGGTATGTGCCACCATGCCTGGGAGGGAGGGAGGGAGGGAGAGGGAGAGGGAGAGAGAGAGAGACAGACAGGGAATGAATACGAGTGCACCAGGGCCTTGAGCCACTGCAAACTCCAGATGCATGCACCACTGTGCATCTGGCTTTACGTGGGCACAGGGGAATCAAATTCGGGTAGTTAGGCTTTATAGGCAAGTGCCTTAACCATTGAGCCACTTCTCCAGCCCAATATAGGGGTTTTTTTTGTTTGTTTTTTTCTGAGATAGGGGTAGCCCAGGCTGACCTGGCACTCACTCTGTAGCCCCAGGCTGGCCTTGAACTCACATTTGCAATTCTTCATAAGAAATGGCCCACAGAACCCAGAAGTCAAGTGGTACATTTAAAAACTCATGGTGGGGAACAGAATAAAATCTGTACTGAAAAAGAGCCAGTATTTACCGGAATTCTTTTGTCATTGGCCAAACCCCGTGGCAGCTTCCCACACCCGACAGAACATCTGAGCTGCCACTGTGTACTGGCGTCCTTTGACCACGGCCCCTCTGACTGGCTTCTTTCCTACATTTTCCCTGCTTGTCTTGGCTCTCAATCGTGGACTTGGCATCGCCTATCAGATCGCGCATCAGACCTGCCTTCACTGTGAAATTATCTGGAACTCAAGGAGCATGCTACCTTGCTTTTGCCAAGGATAGCATTATTCTACAGGACTCCTCCGTCCTCCATAGTGCTGCGACAGAGGTACTCTCTGTGCTCCTGCACTTTCTCTCCATGCCATCAATCGTTCTTACAGTGTTCATAATGTGTCAGGCACTAGTATGGGCATTGGGGGCCGGGCGTGCTGGCACACGCCTTTAATCCCAGCACTCCAGAGGCAGGGGTAGGAGGATTGCTGTGAGTTCGAGGCCAGCCTGAGACTACAGAGTGAATTCCAGGTCAACCTGGGTTAGAATAAGACCCTACCTGGAAAAACCAAAGACACAGAATCCCTCTCCTCATAGAACTCACACTGTAGTCATCAACAATCCAATCGCAAGCATGCTTTGACATGGATCCTTATAGCACTAAACCTCATTCTTCACCTTGCTCATGATTAACATCTACTTGCTCTACTTGCAAGTTCAAAAGATTTTACTCTCTATAGATGTGGTCTCAGTCATGTTCAAAGTGGAATTTGCATCAGAACAAATCAAAAGATGGTTGATCTGTACCAGGATGGAAATACCCTACTGAGCATAGGTACTGATCCAAGGAAATAGGAAATAACTAAATGTCACATTCAATTTCCCATAACCACTGGGATAATGTGATTTTGTTTGCCATTAACCAGGGGGCTCCCGTACCGAGGACCTGAATGAGGAAAACCTTACTTTTGTAGCCCTTAGCTGGAAGGGCTCACAAATGTCATACTCAGCTGTGGCAGACAACCTCCTTGACTGTCTTGCAATGTGTCTCTAGTATAAACTTTAGCATTAGATGAGACCTATTACGTAATGAATAGGTGCATTGAGTGTGTTTGCTGGTATCCTGGGCTCAACTCTCATTTGGCCTCAATCTTAAAAGCTTGTCTCTAGGGGTAAACTAATACAGCTGGGAGGAGACAGCCTGATTTCATCACATTAGCCCACCATATGAGTTGAATGAGTCCTAAGTGGGGCCTGGGGAGAGGAAACAGGAAACTATATTTACACTGTGAGGGAGCCGCTCACCTTCCTGTTGTTGGGCGCTTAGATCTACACTGAACATATCTATTACCTGGGCCCAAGGAAAGAGTCTATTATGGTCCCCAGTCTCTAGCCTGAATTCCTGTCCCTCTTGCTCAGCTTTCCTCTGGGCCCTATTCAGTTTGTGGTCAAGCACAATGGACTTTCTCTGTCCTTGTCTTAATGACTGTGCTGGTTCTCAGAGCGTGTACAGGCTCAAAACTACCTCCTATTGTGGCCAAACACTTTATCAAGTTAGTCTTGAAGGATCCCTGCAGTTTCCTGGTAGTTGAAGGATGTATCCAAAGGGAATTAATATTTTTAACTTATTGAAGACAAAAAAAAATACTGTACCACACTACTCAAGAATCTGCAGCAATGCCCTTTGGAGCTGCCAGAGACGTGTGAATATTGCATTCCATTAATTCTGGGTTCCTGGATTCATGTGGAACTTGGACCAAACTTTGATTCATTTTCAACAGTCTCACCATATGAACTGGAGAGACGTAATCAAACCACAGGTGAGGTTCTCTTCGCTTTTAATGAATCAGGTTTTCGTGATCAGCTCCTGTTCAGTCATGAGGGCTGAAGGAATGTTTGATTGTTTTGCAGTGCTGAGGACTGAACCCAGGATCTCATGCATGCTAGTCAAATGCTCCACTACTGATCTGATCCCCAGAGTCTGTACAAAACTGCTCTCCCTGAAGCCTTCATGTTTTTTATTTTTTTGTGGGCAGCAATGAAGACAGATTTGGAAAACCTCATGTGTGCTTCTAGAAAAAGCCTCACCCACCCCCTCCCAGCTCACAGCCTCATTGCCTTTATCCGTTTTGAGACCGTCTGGATTCATTTCATCATCCCTGTGTCCCTGACTGTGACAGTCGCCCATACTCGAGTCCTCCCTTCCCCTTTTCAGTGTACTTCTTATTCCCGTGTGCAGCTGCATTTTTCTCCATAGCGTGTGTCATCACCTGGCATTTGGTGTGTATTCCCACCAGAATGCCAGATTCATCAAGACAGGAATTCTTATGGGGGGGGGGTAGGGTGCTTTATTTTTTTCTATCTAGAATAGTACCTGACACACAGTGGGTATTTAATGAATATTTGTTGGATGAGTAAATGAATAAACGGGATATACTTACTACTTTTTTTTTCTTAAGATACTTCATGTGTTAGTACCATCTTTTCCCACCTACTACTTCTTGTGACAGAATATTAGCTATACTCTTGTTTTGTGGATAAATGACCCCCTCATTGATGCTTGGAAGCTCTGTTGTACATTCCCATCATCTCTTGGTAGTCTGTCCAGAATCCAGCTCATTATTCCTTCCCATGCCAAACATTTACACTACATTACATTATCTCCTCTGTCAGTATATTCTTTTGTAAATATCTAATCTAGAAGAAGTCAGTTCCTTTCTGAGGTCTGGGGCATGATAGGCAAGTGGCAGGGTCATGTTCTAAGAACCAACTTTCAAACACTATTAAACTCATTGGTCTCTTTACTATCTCACTTGAAATTTGGAATCACTCATTACTCAGAAGCCAGAAATCCAGGGCTGATGATGGTGGCCCCTCCTGGAAGGCTACACACATGTCTGGCCCTACACATAGCTTTTTTGCTGTGCTATACAGCTGGGATGCCATTACGTTTATTCTCCAACACCAACCAATCAACTGGACATTGCAAGAGCCCTTCTTTAATGACTTATTCTATTCTTAAGTCTGCTTATGGGACCCCCTGTGGACTCACAGGGAGTACCTAGGATTTTTTCTGATGGCCTGGCTTTGAGGATTATAATCCAGAAACTCACCAGAAACGTTTTTGATTTGATTGCTTTAGCAACACCAAAACACAAAGTAGTATGTCATAATCTTCTACTGCAAACGAGAACACAGAAGTCTGAGAAGCACAAAGCCTCAGATTTTCACTGCTAGCTTTAAATTGGCTTTGAAGGAATACAAACACAGAAATCTCCAAATTGCTCCTCTTAAGGCCACAATGCCTACCTAAGTCTTTGTAAATCTGCAAGGTACCAGAACAATATATAAAGTGCCTTATCTACACATTAATTTCAGAGTGACTGCCAGCCACATTGATGACATCTAACCTCCATTTCTCCCTCCTCACCCTGGTATATGCCTTTGCCCTGATGCATGCCTTAACTACTGCCCAGCAGAGATCAGCACAGCCATACCTAAAAAGTCCATATTGCACTTGGATATAAGGGCCATTAAAAGCTCACCATTGATAGGCAACAGAATCCATGGACATTCTTACAAGTGTAGTAACACTCCTTACTTTACCGTTCCAGAAAATCAAAGGCAAGGTACATAGAAACTGCTATTTCTGAGTCTCTATAATCTCCCCATAGTTACCACTACCCAGGCGCATGCCCAACCATGGCAGGCACATCTGTTATCATCCTACTGGCACCTTTGAAGACTAGTCAGCCTGGACATAGCATAACAGTTGTGCTGAAAATTGCCCCCATCCCCTCGCCAGGGTTAGGATAGGTTCGCAGAGGTAGTGGAGATAGATTTCAAAGGACAGATCGGAGGCCTGGTAGCATGTCTGCCCCAAAACCCTGACTTGAGATTCCAGCAGTGACAAAGTCCATCACAAAGAAGAGTGGTGTCAGAGGCTGGGTGCCACCTTTGTGCTGCTGAGGGAGTGAGGGCTGCTGCCTCCTACCTGGCAAGTGTGTTCATGGTCAACAGAACTACAGTCTCATCCTTCACTTCTGACTACACTGTGCGGTCATGGATTTGGAGTTTATCTAAAGGATTTACTTGCTCATAAGATCCTAGTTAACTTGTCTGCAACACCTTGCCCATGCATACATATTTGTAAATATATATGCACATGCATGCACACACAACTGCATTGTTGGATCATGGCTGGAATCTCCTGGCAGGGACTTCGAAACTGACTGAGCTGTGATTTTTTTTTTTTTTTTGAGGCAAGCTCAACAGACTGGCCTTTTTTAGAGAAAGAAAGGGAGGGAGAGTGGGGGAGAGAGGGAGAGGGGGGAAAAGAGCGCAAGTGTGCCAGGGCCTGTAGCCACTGTAATTGAACTTGACGTGTTCACCACCTTGCGCACATGTGCAACTTTGCACATGCATCACCTTGTGTGTCTGGTTTATGTGGGATCTAGGGAGTTAAACATGGGTCCTTAGATTTTGCAGCAAGCACCATAACTGCTAGGCCATCTCTCTTACCCTTGGGCTGTGAATTCTGTGCATCCCACTCTCTCCTACGACTCAGTTTGTCTATTATATGTTATTTTTCTGTCATAGTTGACGTGCAACTTTCTTAAAGGAATATTTTTTTAGTACACTTTGGAGTCAAGCTCAGCAAGCACACATTCACACTGGATCTTTCATCAATATAGAATTTCTAATTCTCCAAGCCTTATGACCCCCAAATATTCAACTTCCATGTGGGTTAAATGCAACTGGTATTAGATTGTACTCTTATGTTTCTGAGCAGACAACATGTAACTATCACTTTGCATGCCCAGAGCCCAAGCCTAGTGTTTGCTTCCATCCCATCTTCCTCTTCTGATACTTTCTTCCTGAATAGTGCCTGTCTTATGCTGAAGCTAAAATAGCTCATTAGCTGGAGTCTTTTAAGCATGCAGCAGTGAATAAAGAGAATAAAAATGGACAGCAGCTCGCATGGGACTATGGCCCATGTCTAGAATATACCTGAATGCTGATTGTTCTATGTGGTTTAGAGGGTGGCTCTATTATATGTCATGTTCTTTAAGGATAGATAGGATTATGATTAATTTTTGTAGATTTTACAGGGTTTGATACTAAGTGCTTCATATACGTTTATTGGATGAATGAGCAATCCTAGTAGAGGACAGATAGGAAGATGTCAGGATATCAGTGGATTGGGAGACAGGTGGAGGAAGTTCTAAAAATTACATTTCTAAAATTCGCAGGGTCTTTATCCACAAGATTCAATAGGGGACCACACTCTCACCCCGAGAAGTCAGTTCAAGAGTGTTTGGGAAAGTGGCCAGGAGGGCAAACACTGGGAAAGGGGATTTTATTCTTCATTCCACTGGGGGCATATTTAAGTGCTCAAGAATGTGATTTATCAGCCATCAAATTTTACAAAATCTACTCCGTTTGCTATGTGTTTTAGTGATACAAAAACCTTTCAATTATCTCTACTAATGAAATGGGAGCAATGGCTTATATAATCAAAATGTCATTTCCATTTGCTTTTGGAAAGTATTGTGTGTATTTCCAGCAGCATGTTTGCTTTCATAATGATTAGTTTGAGCTCAGGTTAATAACAAAGTGAGTTAGCATTTTCTCTGCATAATACCTAGTGGGAGAAAAGGAGAAATGTGTTTATGGCAAAGAGAATTTATGCAGGGCCCAATACTTGCCACAGTTAATCACTCATGTGGATAACCTTCTTGCAGCGAGTGGAATTTTGAACAGAACAGAAAAGCAACTAGAGGTCTTGATTCTCAGTGGCCCAGGGTAGATGTGCCAGGACAATGGTATAGCTACTATTATGAAGAAAATTAGCAATGAAAGAACTCTGGACTTGGAGCAAGGAAACTGGGGTTCTTCTACCCTGGGATGCTATATACCCCTTTGTTAATCAATTCCCTTGTCCATAAAATGTTTTGCATTCCTAATAGGTTAACTAGTCAAGAGGAAGTACAGGACAGCAGAAGGGCATGTAGACATGTGACAGTTATAAAATGCAAAGCATGGGTAGACAAGCAATGGAATGTTATTGACACCTCCTTTTCTGGACATGTTGCTTGCCTTATTTCCTCAAGGCTTCCGATGCTTCTTTCTTAAAAAACTACTTTCATTTCTTAAGAATTCTATGTGTGAATCTGTGAATACTTTCTTATGGAATAGTGAAAATTTTTTTAAAGATTTATTATTATTTACTTATTAGAGACAGAGAGAGGGAGAGAGAGAGAGATCGAGAGAGTGAGAATGGGCATGCCAGGGCCTACAGACACTGCAAATGAACTCCAAAAGCATGTGCCACCATATGCATCTGGTTTACATGGGACCTGGGGAATCGAACCTGGGTCCTTAGGCTTCGCAGGCATGCGCCTTAACCACTAAGCCATCTCTCCAGCCCGGAATAGTGAAATTTTTAAGAAGATTTTTTTTTCTAGGTAACAATTAGTAATTCTCAAAGTGTGGTCCTTGGACCAGCAGTACCAGTATTAGTTGGGAATTTGTTGGAAATGAAAATTTATGTATCTACTGTAATTCTGGGAGTGGGACCAGCAATCTGTGTTTTGATAAGCCCTAGGTGATTCTAATAGATATTTAAGTTTGAGAACCACTGCCAAAGAAGACAAGAAAAGCTAGGATTTGAGAAATAGGATATGCCAGAGGAGGTGGCTTTGGGACTTTCCCAATTCTACTATACAGCTATCTATTTACTTAGAGTTGGGCACAAAGCAATATGTTGAATAGTGTTTAAGGCACTGTGCCATACTTAAAAAGAGGAGAAATATTTATAACCTGTTAATTTGTATGTGTGTGTGCATGCGTGCACACACACACTCTCTCTCAATGACAATCTGGCAATCAGTTTCTCTGGAACATCCTTTTCCAGACCATCCTACTTAAACAGGCATTCCTACCTCTGGCATGGTCTGTCTTCCTTCCTTTTTGTCATCACATTCATTACCTTCTAATATGCTGTGTTAATTTTTTTTTCTTTTTCATTTTCTTTTGAGAAAGAGAGGGAGAGAGAAAGAGAATTGTGCCAGGGCCTCAGCCACTGCAATTGAACTCCAGACACTTGTGCCACCTAGTGGGCATGTGCAACCGTGCACTTGCCTCACCTTTGTGTGTCTGGCTAATGTGGGATCTGGAGAGTCAAACATGGGTCCTTAGGCTTCGCAGGCAAGTGCCTTAACCACTAAACCATCTCTCCAGCCCCTAATTTGTTCTTTTTTTTTTTTCTGTCTCAGTGAGAATGTAATATTCCCCAAGAGTGGTATGTTTTATTCACCCCTGTATCCCTAGCTCTGAGAACTGTGCCTGGCACCTAGTAGTCATTCAATAAATGTTTGCTGAATTAATGAGTGACAGCTAGATCTGGAAGACAGGAACATGGTGGGACCAGGTGAAAACATTGCAGCACCTGTGCACATCCCTTATCAGGCAGTGTCACTAAAGCATGAAGCTCTGCCTATCTGTTCTTGCTTTGGGTTCTGAGATGAGTCTGCCATCGTCAGGGATTCAGTTAGCCACACTCTTTATCATCTCCAAATGTATCCTCTGGGTTCTGCTAGGGACGGGGATAGCATCTAGATTGACTGGCATTCATATGGTTGGCTTGGGCTACAGGGTAACCCTGCTATACAACAGAATAGTGGAACCTACTAGGGAAAAGGTAGTGTAACAATAAAATTCAGGTGCTGGAGGGATAGCTCTGTGGTTAAAAGCACTTGCTTCTGAAGCCTGATGGTCCAGGGTTTGATTCCCCAGTACCCATATAAAACCGGATACACAAAGTGGCACATGAATCTGAAGTTTGTTTGCAGCGGCAGAAGGCCTTGGCATGCCCACCTGCTCTCTTGCTCTGTCTCTGTGTCTGTCTCAAAGAAATCTAAACTCAGGAGCTTGGAGTTATAGTTCTTATTTTGTCCCTAATGTGCTATGTATGACTTTGGGCCAACAGCCTGCCTGGGTCTGTTTCATCTCACTGATCTCAAGGACAATTCCAGTTGTTGACATATGTTTATTCATGTGCTATTTGGTGCCTGTCTTCTTTACTATTCCAGTAGAACAGGGACTGTTTGCTCACCTGCTTCATAAGGACCAGAACTTGGAGGCACATAGAATACTTGAGAAGAGAGCCAGGTGTGGTGGCGCACACCTTTAATCCCAGCACTCGGGAGGCAGAGGTAGGACGATTGTCGTGAGTTCGAGGCCACCGTGAGACTACATAGTGAATTCCAGAATTCCAGGTCAGCCTAAGCTAGAGTGAGACCCTACCTAAAAAAAAAAAAAAAATACTTGGGAAGAATACAAATCTCTATGAAAACCTACTGATGATTTCAGCCTCACTGACTCATGCTCTACACAATCAAGTCACATGAGGGCGTGTGTTGCAAAGGCCCTCGCCCAGAACTGTTCACCAGGCACACAGGGGAGAACAGAATACTGGTTGCACAGCTCACTAATGTAGACAATGGAGGCTGGTATACCATGGAGAGCCCTGGCCATCTGCCTGGTGGTTTGGGAAAGCATGCATTTGGGGATTATAGATCAGAATTCCAAAGCTGTTATTTCTAGCTGCATGAATTTGCTCGAGTGGCTTACTTCTCTTAGTTTCAGCCTCTTCATTAGAGAAATAAAGACAATACTGCACGCCTGTCTGCATGCTATGGAAGTTATAGGACTATATCCGGTGTCTTCCAAGTGCTCAGGGACTGGAAGGCCTCCTTGTCTGGTTCTGTCTCCTCCCCCCCCCCCACCAACATAGTTGTTAGGCTATGAGGTTTCCAACAGTGCCTCTGTCCCCAAAGAATTGACCTAAAGTTGTTACTGGACTGTGGGAGTTCCCTAGCCAGTCTTGGTTGAAGGGAGCAAAATGATTGGTATAAAAAAGTGTTTCTCCGAATATCTACCTTTGTGAATATACCAGTTTGCCAAGTGATCTTTATACCTTGCTATGGCTTAATACCAGAAGGCACAATTTAGATAATAAAAATTAACAACTGACTATGATCAGAAGGCACTAGACCTAACATTGCACAGAACAAGTCTGAACTTGACCTGCCTCTTTTTGGCTGCCTTTGTTTCCCCTTGCATTTTGCCCCTCCCTCGCTGGTAGAGTGACTTCCACTCCCGGTCCTGGCCTGTGCCCCCTGCCTTTCCTCTACCATAGTCGATCACCTTTGTTCTGGAAAACAAATGCTGTTGCTAGGCGACCAGAAGACAAAATGGCTGTGGTTTTTATGATCCTTATTAGTGACTGCAATTGCAGTGGTGCCACCATCATGCCAGACGCACACTCCATGCATCTGTCCCCAGCTTGATAGATCTTTCCAGATAGTGGGAAGGGATTCTTGGCCAAGAATTTAAGGGCCTCATTGCTCAACAGAAAGTATTCATAAATCACTGTATATCAACAGCCTGCTTTAGAATCATTTTATTAGAACACATTCAAGAAAGTGACATACGGAAAAAAGACAGCAGCAATTGTCAGTCATGCAAATGCCCGTGTTAAGGTTCTCCATTGGGTTTAAATTCAAGTACAAAGACAGTCCTTTCCTGAGCCAGGTGCAGTTCCAGAGAATGACACTTTGCATTGAGAGCACATGTCCTTCGCAAAGTTCAGAACACTGAACAAGTCACATTCTCACAATAGGATTGTGAGATACATGGAAAAATGTAAACTTTTGAGGACCCTCTTCCCTGCCCTCCCCCGTGACCCAGCCTGGGAAGTGAGCCCAACTTCAGGAACTCTTAGAAATAAGGGTTAGTCTATTGAAAATAAATCAGTGGGCCTTAAAAAAAGATTAGAAAATGAATGTATGTGTGTGTGTGTATATATATATATATATATATTTATGTATATATGTATTTATATGAAATGGAATCATCTCTGCTTCTTGCCTTGGTCTGGGGATCTCCATGATACTCTGTTAGGGGTTGGGGTTATCTCTTGAGTGTGGTTAGAAGCTGGAGGAATTTAAAAATTTTTTATTATGAAAAATTGCAAACATATACAAAAGTGAGAATAGTATAATGAGCCCCCATGTGCCCATCATCTAAATTCAACCATTGTCAACATGTGGCCAGTTTGTTTCACACATCTTCTCACACTCCCCACCCACCCCACCTTCAGGATCCCTGGAAGCTCGGAGGCTGGGAGTGCGGGGAGGGCAGTGAGGAAATCCTGACAGGCCCGTGGAGGCCAAATCAAATAGAAACCATGTTGCGGAAGCGGCTGCTGTTCATGTTTGGGAAAGGCTAGCATTAACCTTCCGTTAACCTTATGATGTGAGGACGTCAGCTAGACTAGCATCTTTGGGACTTTCCAGACTGGGGACCACTGTCCAGAGTCTAGTGGCCCCCTCTATTTTCCCTGCCTCCTTGAGTGGCAGACCTCTGAGGGTAAGGGCCTGGGGAAGCATAATGATCAGATTGGGAACTGTATGGGGTCCTGGGCCTCTTATAGCCCTAATTCCTCCACCATTTTAGACTTTGGATTGAAGCTCAGCAACTTCAAAATTGCACCCAGGAGAGAAGCAGGAAGGCCCAGGGTGAGCCCATGGCCCAGGCGGGCAGATTTTGCTTGGAACATGTTGCCCTCTGAGCAAAGGCCCACATCCCACACCAGCCCTGCCAGAGCAGTCTCAAGAGAGGTGGGTGATTGGAGTCCTGGTGGGAGGTCCCAACGGCGCCACGGCTAACCCGGCGAGCTGCAGGGACAAGTCCCAGGCTGCGCGCTAAACGTAAGTGGAGAAAGGATCTCCAGGTCCCAGGTGCCACCGAGGAACAAGGTTGCCATCCTGTTAAGAAAAGGGCTGGGCTCTGTGATTTGCATATGACTTTGCAAAAATCTGCATGAGATCCCATAGCCCTTTATAGCAAACAGTTAAGCATCCGTGCAGCCTACTGTATTCTAGTAACCCAGTGCACAGTGCACTCCTGTTAGACACACCTCCATTCTTTCAGAAGAGGGCATGTATAGAGGAAGCAGAGCTGGAAAAGATGTCCCTTGGTCTAAAGGTTCAGAAGAGGCCACGCAGGTCCTGGATCCAGGTGAGGATCACTGGTTGGCCACTTTGACTAATGGTGCAGAACTGAGATTCATCCTTTCACCCCCATGAGACCCCTGTGGACCAGCCTTGCAGTGGCTTTCTGACATCCCAGGCACACACAGCAGGAACAAGCCAGGAACAGTGTTGGGATGCAGTTAAGTAGGAGGTTCTAGTGGCAGTGATCACTAGTATTTATTTCATACCACCTGGGGTACATTCTTCTTGCTTAAACTCTTTCAGGTCCCCATGCCTTACCAAGTCTTGACAATGCAATATTTAATTGGGGGAAATAATTTTGCCCATTTATGTAGATGTTTAACAGTAATGGGCTTAAAAATTCATGATTATAAGTGCTCATGACAGCGGCCATGTGTTAGTTTCCTAAGGCATGCAGCTGGTTTGGGCAGACTGCCAAGGCTGGCTGAGGGCGTGTATTAGTGAGTGGGCCAGTGAGTGAGTATGGGCAGACCAGAGACCCAGCAGCCATATTCCAGTGTGCTTTCTTCTGTCTCTACTGGCCATGAGAAACAATGAGTCATTGTTTCTCTCAGTAAAATGGCAAACTTCTAGCACCCATTGAAAGACTGAAGTGTTTTAAATAGCAGTGGCTCCTAGTTAAGATAAAGAGTTAAGTTAGTCATTTTGCTGGGGCTTGGCCATGATGAGAAATCCTATCTGAAACTCTTCTGATCAGAATTTCTGACAGGTAGAACTCATCCCTTATGCTGGAGATAACACTTCAGTGTCAACTTGAAATGGCAGTTACTCTAATGATTATGAGCTCGATAGAAGGTGGGGGACTCTTAGGGTGGAGAAGGCAGAAGAGATTTGGAAGAAAGTCAGGAGCTGTTCACATGCATATGTGAAGTCACTCAAGGTCACACCCCTCATCTACCCAAAGAAGTCTCGTGTACCCTGGCAAAGGGAACTCAAGAATTTTAAACTACATTTCCCTTGGTATAACGGCATAGTAACATGAACAAAGGAGGAGCCATCAGCTGTCTGGATTAGCTAGTCCCTTACACTTGAATTTGCCATCTTTTCTGGGTTACTTTGTACATGCGCTACAAGGTCTATAGAATTTATTTTAATAAGATTTCATAGTTTTATAAATATGCTGAATTTGACATTTCTATTGCTCATTAGTTATTAATAATAAATGTTTGAGTGCTTACCATGTGCCAGGGCAAAGAGCTAAGTGTTTACATGCATTATGCCATATACACCCTATGCCAGAGCCTCGTGGAGGAAGTATCGCTGCCTTCACTTTACAGACTGAGGCCTGGGGAGGTCCTGCCCAGATCAGATCACTGGCCAGTGGCAGGGATGAGCTCTGAATCGAAGTTTATTTGATTTCAAACCATTTTTGGACCATTGGTATACACTGCTTCTTCTACAGGAGACTTTACCTACTAAATGCTATTTTGACATTTGTACAAGGCTGATACCAAAGTCTCTCTCTCACACAGATCTATCTTCCGTACCAGGACCTAACGTGAAGTAGTTCAGGTCATTTTATCATGCATGTACATTAGTTCAATTGAAAACATCTCATGCCCTTTTAAATCTCAACTTGTGATTAGCTCTGTGTACCCACAAATGTCTCTGAAGACAGTTCGATGTATGAAGATGCCCAGGTAATAAACCCATGTAGACAAACTGAATACATTTATTTCTTAAAACTCTCTCTATATATATATCTGCATAATAAGGAATGATTTGATATAGACAACTGGCACTTCAAAAGACTGGTGAGTGACACCACCAATGCAGAGCTTTTATCATTTTTTTTTTTTAAGATAAGGTCTCACTATGTAGCCCAAGCTGACTTACAATCCTTCTCCTTCAGCCTCCCAAGTGCTAGGATTACAGATATGCACTGCCACATCCCTCTGTCTAGCTTTTTTTAAAATGTGCAAAGTTTTTAACTTTAAAAGCAGTTATTCATAATCTCATTTAGATGCCTTTTTAAAAAATCAGGCCTAAAGCAAGGACTGGTGGAAAATATTTAAGTAGGATATGAAAGAAGAGACCTTTAGATTTTTTTGAAGTGCTAATGATTTTTCTTATTTGGAAAACAGCTCTCAGATTAGAAGTCTCAGACATTTCATGTCTGATCACCCATACATGCCTTTAGCTTTCTGATTCCATAGGCAAGCATAGGTCAGGATTCTGAAATATTTCCCTATAATTCTAAGGTTACCTGGAATTCTTAATACAGAGGTTTTTTTTCTATGTCCCTATACTTCCTGAATTCCCAACAGTTTTGACTGTATTTCATCTCTTCCAGAAACAGCGAGACCTACTTTACACGACAATAAGATAGTGACTTTTTATTTTTTGTTTTATTTTTGGTTTTTTGAGGTAGGGTCTCACTCTAGCTCAGGCTGACCTGGAATTCACTATCTCAGGGTGGCCTCAAACTAACAGCGATCCTCCTACCTCTGCCTCCCGAGTGTTGGGATTAAAGCCGTGTGTCACCACGCCTGGCAATAGTGTCTTTTTATTAACCAACCCCCTCCTCAGACATCTTTATTTTTTGGAGGAAGCTATGTTGCAATTTCCTCATCTCCTCCTATTTAGGTACAGCCTTCATACAAACTTTTATTTAGTAAGCTTGTGGGCCCTGTCCTGACACTAGACTGTCATAAGAAGAGCTTCCTGAGCTTTCTTGAGATTCTGCAATCACTGTGTACAGGGGAGATACTGACTAGACATCCAGAGAGATAAAACCGGCCACAAGTGGGGAACACATTTATTATGAGGGATTTATCTCCTTCCTTGTTCCACAGAGAATTTGAGGCAGCTATTTCCCAACATATTGTTAAGTGAATCTTAATTGCATGTTGCTAAGAGTGTTCTCAACTGTAACTTATCTGACGATACAGTCTCAATGTTTCATTCTCAATGTTTCATTCTGACGGATCAGGAAACTGCTGAGGCAGGGATGCGCCTGTTGCCACTCCCATGGCTAAGATAACATTGTACATCTCTGTGCCTAAGTCATGCCATGTGCTGCTAGGCACCGGAGTGAGCAACTGATACACAGAATGTGGGACACTTGGTTTTTACATTTGGCTGTGTCTTATTCAGTTGATCTGGACAGGGAAATGATGGAATTTGTATTATCTGGGCTAAAATGCTTGTGTGTTTTTGCCTGTATCAGCCTATGGTTTTCTTTATTGGACTTGGCCCAGTAGGAGGTCACGGTCATAGAGGACCTAGGTTCGAACCTCAGCCCTGTACTTTCAGGCTGCAGGACTTGAGTGAAATGGCCCCGTAAAGTCTGTCATCTGCAAAATGAGAGTGATACTTACCTTTAGGACTGACAGGCTCATGTTAGGGGTCAGTCAGAAAGGCTGGGACCAGTGCTCTATGCTCTGGATGGCCTTCTTGCCTGTCCAGCAAGAGCAGTGATTCTTCAGGGGAAGGGCGGTATCTGCCCAGGAGATGGGGAGGGAATTTGGTCCTGGTTGGGGACTGTGTGTAGTTTGTCCATGTCCTTCTACCGTACATGGGAAACTGCAAATATCATGACAAATGGCTTATAAGAGCCTCTCTCCACCTCAAGTTTCAAACCAGAGCCCAGACCGGAAAGTCTCCTTGATGCAGCCATCAGAGTTAAAAACTGAGATACAAGTAGTGGAAATAGTGAATACTGCACAGAGAGAAGACATCAACACCACGAAACATATTTTCAGACCAGCTCTTTTCAAGAATTGGTTTTAGTAGCTTGTTTGCTCCTTCGTGCATGCTACTCTGCCTCCAGGTCTCCTTTGGGATCTAATGATTGCTGCTCATGGCCAGGGCTCTCTGTCCTGTCCCACATTCTGTGGGGAGGGGATGAGTGAGGGGCAGGTGAAGGGTGGTTGGCTGAACAATATAGTGTGAGGAACAGAGAGGCCTCCCAGGGTGTACAGCTGGGCCCATCTACAACGTAATATTTCCCCCGGGACATGCCAGATGCCCTACCTCCAGAACATCCCACCACAAGGAAGCTGCCTACAGCCAGAACTGTCCAGCAGGCCTGTCTCTCCTTTTTCTATTTCTCCTTCTACTCAGGGGCCTCATGGCTGAATTCTGAACCTGGACAGTGTGGGAGAGATATCCTTGAAAGTGTGTTTCATGTAACGTTTTGGTTGTAATTTAGAAAAGATAGAAAAAGCTCCCTCGTCAGAACACTTTCCCTCTGTCCTTGACCATGTGTGTGCATTGGGGGGGGGGAAGGGCTGGGGGTCAGTCTCAACCTTATGATGAGCTGTCTCCTCACAGAAACCTGCTGCTCATACAATGGCCACTGAGTTCCCTACAAGGAATCCTCTGTACAATCCTATCCATGTGTCCCACCTGGAGTCCCTCTGTAAATTCCTCCTTCTGGAAATCATTAGAGGCTAAAGAGCCAAACTTGAATTAGGCTTCTTCTGTCTTCCAGGGAATATCTTTTTGTGAAATCCCTCATGAACTTGAAAGTAGGTTCCAGGCTTCCTCTTGCCTTTTCTACCCATCTGTAAACGGTTCTGGGGAAAAGGCTGAGGACTCATCAGGCCCCTCTCACCCTGCCACCTGGTGTCCAGATTTTCCTTTTCTTTTCTATCACAGTCTGAGGCTCTTGATCTTCACAACCAAACTAAGTTGCCAGTTTCCTTAGCTTTTAACCTTGGCCCATCTGTAAAACAGCCTGATTCACTCTCTCGTCACTTTTCAATCTTGAGACACTGGGGAGAACCCATCACCTTGTTCCTCACCAGGTAGTCTTGCGTCATGAAACCCGCTAATAATATCATCACTTTCTATCTTTTAAAAAGCAATGCCTATTAGAAAATTTTTTGTTATTAATAACAGTACTGTATCGTAGAGAACTAGAAAAAGCCACCAACCAGAAATAACCATAATTTACATTTTGGTGTATTTCTTTCATATATACATATATGTATACATGTATGCACAAACATATATATGTATATATGGACACATAAGCACAGATACACATGTATGTACGCATACACATTCCCATGTTTAACATCGAGATTAGCCTTTCACAGTAAGAGGGAAAAAGATGCCAAAGGACATGGGAAAGAAAAGTAACTTCAGGCCTCAGCTCAGGCAGCCCTTCCCCTGTGCCGGCCACAGTCACCAGTTCTTGGGGACACCACTCACTAATATACAATGATATGGGCCTGATAAGCCTCCTCCCCAAACCACACAGATGAACACCTCTTAGACAGTCTAGGGAAATATATTTAAAACACAGCACTTCATAAATATAGACAAGTAAGAGATACACACACAAGGCTCCTCATTCTTTTTTGAGCATGTCCCGTGAGTGCATAACTCATCTCTGAGTGCTGTAGATAACATAGCCAACAAGCACGAAACTTGTCACTATGGATCTTGGTGGTTCAGTGGCTGAGATGAAAACTCATCCGAGAGAAATAATCTCAAACTGGAAGAAGATACTGTCTCACAAAGTCTGAGGGAGGAACTCCAGGAGTCACTTCCATAATGAAGGCGATGTGTTCCAGTAATGCTCTTCCCAGAACAGAAACTTGTCTAAGAGGACGTGTTCATCAGGTGGCATGCGTGTTTTGTCTTAGCACTTGTGGTGGTTTGATTCATATGTCCCCCATAAACTCAGGTATTCTGAATGCTAGTCTCCCCAGCTGATGGCAATTGGGAATTAACGCCTCCTTGAGGCAGTGTATGGTTGGGGGTGGGCTTATGGGTATAACAGCCAGCTTTTCCTTGCCAGTGTTTAGCACACTTTCCTGTTCCTGTTGTCCAGCTTATGTTGCCTAGGGGGTGATGTCCACCCTCTGCTCATGCCATCATTTTCTCTGCCATCATGGAGCTTTCCCTTGAGCCTGTAAGCTAAACTAAACCTCTTTTTCCCACAAGCTGCTCTTGGTTGGGTGACTTCTACCAGCAGTGTGAACCTGACTGCAACAGCACTGCACTTCCATCTTGGCACATAGTAGGCACTCAGAAAAAAATGTGTTGGATGAACATAAATGGAAGCACTACTCGAGTAAAGTCACTTCAGAGACACAGGCTTGGAATGGGCATCAGAAGTGAAGCCACAAAAAGTATTATGGGAGGTGAGAGAGCTGTAAAGAGGAATCTTAAATGGAGAAGTTCAAGTGCAGTTTGCCAGAGAATGAAGTCACAGGTAAGGGTTAGATGGCAGAGGGGAAAGAGGCATCTGGCCACACGAGAAAGGGAGGTGAAGAGCTGAACGCTGAGGTAGGCATGGGGGAGGGGAGTCAGAGTATCGTGCTAGGCTAACAACGGACTCACTGAGTCCCGAGGGAGGGTGACAGAAGAGTAGTGCAGCATCAAGGGGAAGAGAGAGGTAATTCTGTAGCCATCGTGCTAAACAAACCTCAACCCCCAGTCTTCTGCACTCCCCTCAGAAAGGTCTAAGTTCCTCTTATGGTACTCAGCACTGCCAGGATCTACAAAACTCATGCTTTATTTCCTATAACTCACACACAAACCCTGAACTTCAACCATGTCAACCCAGTCTCCATGTTCAAATTCATCCTATATTTTCCTTTCTTCCTAATTCAGGTTTTTTTTTTTTTTTTTTTTTGGTTTCTCAAGGTAGGGTCTCACTCTATCTCAGGCTGACCTGGAAATCACTATGTAGTTTCAGGGTGGCCTCAAATTCTTGGCAATCCTCCTACCTCTTCCTTCTGAGTGCTGGGATTAAAGGTGTGCACCACCATACCCTATCTCACTTGGAAAAAATGTTATTTATTTGAGAGAGAGAAAAAGAGGCAGATAGAGAATGGGCATGCAAACAAACTCCAGATGCATTCCCCACCTTGTGCATCTGGCTTTACATAGGTACTGGGGAATAGAACCTGAGTCCTCAGGCTCCGTAGGCAAGTGCCTTAACCACCAATCCATCCCTCCAGCCCTCTACCTCACTCACTCTTGATCCATCTGGAATGATTCTTCTCCTACTCTCAATATCTATGCTGCTGTAGTAAGTTCTACCCAGCTGGAAATATTGAATGATGAACCATCTCTGGTCTTCTGAAGTTAGTAGCTTTGAATTCCTTAATTGTATGTTAGCTCCCCTTTGCTCACAGTACCAAACATAATCACCTTATGTATATTTGTCCACTTTTTTTTTGTTTTGTTTTTTCGAGGTAGGGTTTCACTGTAGCTCAGGCTGACCTGGAATTCACTATGTAGTCCCAGGGTGGCCTTGAACTCATGGCAATCCTCCTACCTCCGCCTCCCGAGTGCTGGGATTAAAGGTGTGTGCCACCACACCTGGCTATTTGTCCACTTTTTATTTACTTGTTTATTTAACATATTTATCAAGTGCCTTCTACGAGTTAGCACTTCGCTGGATTTGGTGATGCAATGAAGGGATAGAGCATATATATTATTGTCCTCATGGACTTAGGTTTCATGGAGAAAACAATTACATAGCCCTACAGATTCTTATATAACTACTGAAAGTGACAGACATCAATCAAGGACAGCCAAGTGCTATGGTGAGTTAGTTCCTCTGTCAACCCAGGTTGTCACAGCTTTTCTGTATCCTTCTTACTCTCAATAGCTCAGCCTTGTGACAATATATAGAAGTAGTTTTCTCTTCTAATTCTCTTGGTTACTTGGCCAAGTAACCAACAGGCATGTACAACTAGTGTCCCTGGGCAGTGATATGGCCTAGGATAGTTATGAATGTGGCACAACATGAAAATCATAAACTTACTTTCAAAACATTTATGAGACAATTTTTAGCTATTTATTTTATAACTCAATTGCATGATTTTTGAGGATGTGTGTAATTTATAGGTGACAAAACCATCTCATTTTTAAAGATTTCCAAGACCATAAGGGATTTGTATAAAATTAGGATTTGAGAGGGCTTATTGTGGACATAAGTGTTTCTTTTTATTATGTAAAGACTTCCTAGGTCTTAGATCTGTTGGTCAGGCAGCTAAGTAATAAACTCAGTCTATCATTATTTCTCTATTAATTTCATTGCTTTAACTACATTATATGTCATCTAGTGTGCTGAATAAAAGGTAACATGCAGATGCTTTTTAAAATGGTCCACTACTTCTTAATTCTCAGTAAAACTGAGGCATGCTTATGGGTTGACAGAAACATGCACCATATATTAAGTCATCATGTTGGTATACTCTTCTGTGGAGACATATGGTAAACTATATTTTAAGATACTAAGTGTAAGAAATGACTTCTGTCACACCCCATGACACTCTAACTTATCCATGTATTGCCTTCAGAATAAAATGATGTACTTATCAAGATGCAAGACAGAGAATAAAAAAAGACTAGCCATAGAGGACAATGTATTTTACATGTATAATCCACAAAAAAAGAAAATCCACAATATATAAACTCCTAGCCATGAATTAGGAAAACAACCCATGATATTGGGCCAGGGATATTATAAAAGGAAATTCAGAAGCTCAGCAAGAATGTGAAAAGGTGTCCAGGTCCACAAACAATCAGACAAATGTCAATTAAAACCAGAACAGGTGTTCCTACACACCTAACAGATCTGTCAGAACTTCAAAGTCTAAATATCAAGTGATGGCAAGTAAGCAGAACAATGAAAAATAGCAGTAGGAATGTATATTTAGAATCATCACTTTAAAAAACAGTTGAAAGTAAGGCATGGTGGCACATGCCTTTATTCTCAGTACTTGGGAGGCTAAGGTAGGAGGATCACTGTAACCTCAAGTCCTATCTGGGCTACAGAGTGAGATCCAGGTCAGCCTGGGCTACAGTGAGATCCTGCCATGAAAAAAACCAAAACTAAACAAAGAAACAAAACAACAACAACAAAAAAAAAAACAGTTGATAGCATCTAGGAAAGCTGAAGATACCCATGCACATCCTACCAACTAGCAAGTTCACTTTCAGCTTGACACCCCAGAGAAACCAGGCTCCATGTGCTCAGGGATATGTATCTAGGAATTTTCACATGATTATTCACAATAGCCTCAACATTATGTGGGCAGAATGGATAAATAAAACTTTGCATATTTAAAGAACAGAATACTGCACAGCAATGAAAATGAACAATCATACATCAGCATGAATGAACCACATAAAATGTTAAGTGAAAAAATAAAGACAAAAGAATAGTATGGTGTGATTCTAGTTCACAAAAACCAGTCATACTGAAACTACATTCCTGAGAAACAATCACACAGGAGACAAATTTATAAGAGGAGGACATTATTCGTGTCAGCAGTGTGGTTAGCCTAAGGGGAGAATCTCAGGGCTGTGATCAGGGAGGGTACATGGGGGGGGGAGCGGTTGAAAGAGCACAGTGCTCTATTTCATGGTCTGCACAATTGTTACATGCACACTTACTCTACAACTGTCCCCTACCTTGCTCAGTTTTGTTTGTGCATTGTAGCATACGTGTTACACAGTTTGAAAAAAAAACTGTTAAAGTTTATCATAAATCAGATGCTCATAATGAGGAATGCATTTTATTCATGGAAATAAGTTTATAAATAACAGTTCGTCAGAGTAGCCTATAACTCATTTAGGTACCAGTATAGATTTACTATATTTCATTAAAACTAATAGAAAGTCATAGTTGCAATATTGGCAGCTAAAAAAAAAGTAAGAGGAAACATGAATAAAGATTTTTTTTTTTTGGTCTTTCGAGGTAGGGTTTCACTCTAGTCTAGGCTGACCTGGAATTCACTCTATATTCTCAGGGTGGCCTTGAACTCCTACCTCTGCCTCCCAAGTGCTGGGATTAAAGGTGTGCGCCACCATGCCCTGGCTAAGATTATTTTTAAGGTGCCTGAGAGTGTGGGAAAGATAAAACTGTTGATAGACTACAACCTGTGTGGAAGTTGGCTCTCCCACAACTGAGGGATGGGTTGGTTTAAGAGCTCTAGGGAGTTATTTCACATTTCTATCAGAATTTTTTATTTGTATGTGCCTGTGTGTGTGTGTGCTATAGTGTGGCACCCTATATGTTTTGCCTGTGGCTGGGGTGAGGGGTGGTGGAAGAGATCTTGCTTCGTTGCTCTCCCACTGAGTTTTTTTTTTAATATATATGGAGTGTTTCATGAATTTGCATGTCATCCTTGCACAGGGGCCATCTAATCTTCTCTATCATTTCAATTTTAGTATGCGTGTTGCCAAAACAAGCACATCTCCCACGCAGTCTGGAGTCTTGAGGGGCTTGGAGGACTCTCAGGTCTCTGTTCCCTGCAGGAGGGGGGGTTATAGGCACCTAAGGTCATACTCAGTTGTTTACTTGGGATCTGGAGACTCAAACTAGTGGTCTTGGGTCCCCTCAGGTCCTCATGCTTACATAGGAAGCACACTTAGCCACTGAGCCATCTCTTCAGCCCTCTGCCATAGTTTAAATGTATACTCTCTTTGATGCAGTAATTCTACTTCTAGGGAGTTATCATGTAAATATATTTGCAGGGTGTGAAAAATTATACCTGTATATGAATATTAATTTGAAACTTATTAGCAATGGCAACAGATTGGAAATATCCCATCATCCCACAGATAGAAGACAAGTTGAATAAATTATGGTGCTGTAGAAAATGGACTATGGAGTTATCAAAAAGGATAAAGCAGGTTCATGTCATGCTTCAAATTGGTTTTGTAGATTTTTTTTGTTTTGTTTTTTTTCGAGGTAGGGTCTCACTCTGGTCCAGGCTGACCTGGGATTCACTATGTAGTCTCAGGGTGGCCTCAAACTCACAGTGATCCTCCTACATCTGCCTCCCGAGTGCTGGGATTAAATGCATGAGCCACCATGCCTGGCTTAGACTTGTAACACTGAAAAGTATAAAGAAGTATGTACTATATGCTACTTGTTTGAAAAGGTATTTAAAAATATTTATTTATTTATGAAAGAGAGAGGGGAGAGAGAGAGAGAGAGAGAGAGAGAGAGAGGTGGGGGGTGGTGGATGGGTGCACCAGGGCCTCTTGCCACTGCAAACGAACTATAGATGCATATACTACTTTGTGCAACTGGCTTGACATAAGTACTGGGGAATCAAACTCTGGTCATCAAGCTTTGCAAGTGAGTGCTTTTAACAGCTGAGCCATCTCTCTAGCTCTGAAAGGTGTTTTTTGTTCAACTGTATGTGTGTGTGTTTTGTGTATATGCATGTATGTGCATGTGTGTGTGCATATTTGTATGTGTATGTGTAGCCTAGAGACCAACACAGAGTGTCTTCCTCAATCATTCTCTACCTTAACCAGTGAGTACCAGGGATCCTGCTGTCTCTGTCTCCTGAGCACTTAGTTTACAAGCCTGTGCCACCATACCCAGCTTTTTATGTGGGTACTGGGGATTGAACTGAGGTTCTAATACTTGTGTGGCAAGGACTTTACTCACTGAGCCTTCCCCTTAGTCCTTTTTGAAAGATTTTTAAAAGAATAAATAAATGTATGAGGTTTTGTGTGTGTGTATGTATGTATGTATATATATATATATATGTATATATATATATATATATATATATATATATATTTTTTTTTTTTTTTTTTGAGGTTGGATCCCACTCTAGGCCAGGCTGACCTGGAATTCACTATGGAGTCTCAGGAAGGCCTTGAACTCAAGGCGATCCTCCTACCACTACCACTTGAGTGCTGGGATTAAAGGTGTGCACCGCCACTCCAGCTGAGGTTTTATCTAAAAAATCATCTATATTTTGTGCTGCATATAATATTCTTTAATAATTCATAAAAATTCCTGAATGTATAGGATTAAGGAAGACAGGTTTGGTTAGATGAAGGTGAGAAAGTATGAGAAGGCTTTGGTGAAAATGCTTAAAGTGGCCTGTATAGTTCCCATGCAACTTTAAAAGTCTCTTTCTGTATCAAAATAAAATAACTCGGACTGGAGAGATGGCTCAGTGGTTAAGGCGTTTACCTGCAAAGCCAAAGGACCTTGGTTTGATTCCCCAGCACCCACATAAGCCAGATGCACAACAGGGCACATGCATCCTGAGTTTGTTTGCAGTGGCTGGAGGCCCTGGCATGCCCATTCTCTCTCTCTCTCAAATAATTAAACAAAAATAAGTTTAAAAAATAACTCTTTTGCTACAGATATATTGGAGGTACTGTTCTCTGATATATTGCCCTTTGTTAGAGTTATTTTGGGAGCTAAAAATGATACAAAGGAGGAGAATAGAGAGAAAGGTGAAATTCAAGGCCAAACTCAAATTTCACTTCTGGTATCATGGACCTCCCTGGTCCCTAGGCTAACTCTGATTTTCCAAGAGGTGTTCTTTTGGTATAAAATGTATCACATCTACTGGTAAGTAGATATGACTCATCTCTGACTTCTCTGATGCTCAGCACATCAATTGGCATGAAGAAATGCTGAATATAACTGTCTCATTTCATCAACACATGGTGCCCAGAGCCACCACCTGCACAAGACTTGGGGTGTGAACTGCAGACTATGGGAAAGAATGGAGACTTTCATTTGCACACTGAATATCCACGGCATCTAGTCATCAGTGCACACTCTGTTCAGTTACACTGAATTCAGTGTAGGAATATAGCTGACTTGCTTTTATATATTTCCCCCTAACTTTGGCTCTTCTCTATTGACAGATCTTCCTGCCTGGTCATGTTAGTGGCCTTCTGCCCTCTCACAACAAACTTACTGCTTTGGAATTCATATTTCTCTGTCCACAGTTTGCCTTAAAGGTCAGAAAACACTCCTTAAAATATTTCCTTTGGGGAGTTTTCAAGAAAAATTTCATATATGCAATAAAGAGTCCCTCATCTCTCTAGGGACAGGAACAGTGAGAGGTACAGGGAGCAAATGAGCCAGGTTCTGCAAAGACTTAAGATGCTCTGACGGAAATGCCTCCTTTTAAGGAACTACAGCTCATTCCCTTCAGATTTGTTTCCACTGTTTTGTTTTTAAAACCACAGCCCTTTTACAAGTCCCAACGTCCTACTATTGATCATACCTAGGATAACATCCGCGTAGCAGGGAAAGCTCCAAGTAGGCAACTAAGGTGTTTCACCTGTTTAATCTACAGCCGTATCCTTTTTGCCTAGAACAGTGCATAGCACACAGTAGGGGCTCAATACATGGATGATGAATTAATAAGACAGATAAAAAGAGCATATCTCAGAATCATAAGGAAAAGAGGAGAATGAATATCTTCTCTCATTCACTAAGCCAATCCACTCTCCGTGTATATAAGCTACAGTAAAAAACAAAACAAAACAAAAAACAAACAAACAAAAAAACCCACAACTCTTAAAACTTCAGCCCTGCAGCTAAAAGGACACCAGGATACAAACATAATAAAAGGGCTGGAGAGATGGCTTAGTGGTTAACGCTTGCCTACAAACATAATAAAAGATAGCGTCTGATGCCTATTTATTTTAACTTCAGTACATCAAAAAATTCAGAGGTATAGAAGCTTCCACAGGGCAGAGAGCAGTGCAGAAACGGGCTCTCAGGAAGGATTCCATGGCTTGTGTCAGCAGGGGCCATCCTGCCTACTGGAAGAACCTTCTTGGAGTGCTGCTGGTCAACACAACACCTGTCTGTCTGTACTAGCAATTTCAAACAACAGCATTCAATAACAACAAAACAACTACAGCATCAATGGAAGACAGACAGCACTGGAGCTTTCTAGCTGTGTAAGACTCAACCTGAAGCCCCTACGGACCTAGGCGTCCTGGTACAAGAAAATGACTGCTAGCACAGCCAGGGCTATGTCCTTGAGTGGAGACTGAGAAGCAGGAGTAGCCAAGGGACAGGGCCCCAGGTGGAAGCAGCAGGGCACAGCAGTCTTGGGTCTGATGGGCACAGTGCCGCATCTTCTTCCAGCAGTGCTCTCCCAAAAGGAGACAGCGCCAGGCAGAGGCACCTGCTCCCTGCTGCTCTGGGAAGATGCCCGAGACAAAAACAATGTTCTCACGGTGGCTCCTTGTACTAGGCCACTGAGGGGGGGGGGCATTTTGATGGGTTTCTTTTGGCAATACTGCTTTCTACAGACAGCGAGCCTATCACCCTACTTCAAAGCCATACAACCAAAACCCATCACCTCCATTACCCATCAACCACAATGGTCATGGCAGACAGACTAACAGGATCCATCAGAAGTGAAGAAGGTGACACTAATCTGCCAGGGATATAAAACCTAGGTAAGGTTCTTCAATCTGAGTGCAAGGTCAAGAATCAGGGAACTACTCCTCCCAACAGACTCTCCCAGGACTCTACATCGTGGCCACACCACAGGCATCCTGGGCCTTGCTTCCACATAGCCATACCTATCAGGTCGGCTCCATCTAGTCCATGCTGTTTTGACTCCCTGTGCTGCTGTCTAGCGAAGTTTCTACTTGAGGCTCCCCCAAAACGCTGTGCTCTTACCTGCTAGAAGAGCTCACCTGAGGTGCCATAGCCCTACTGTCCCGGCTAGTCATCCCTGAGCTCACCTTCTGAGAAGCAGTATTTCCCAGCGTGCCCCTCCACCGTTACTGTTGACAAGGTGGACCCAGTCATTTTGTTCTACATGGAAAAATGTCTTCACCAGCGATTTGCCAACACCTCTGTGTACAATAATCCCCCCACCTTTATCTTCTCAGTCTTGCTTCCCTTACATCTGTCTGTCTCCCTTGTCCCCAGCAGAGCATACAGGGCTGAGGAGTCTCACATGGGTGTCGTCTGCCCTGGGCTGCCACCAGCTAATCCACTTTAACATCTCGGCTTGCTCTCAGGTTTGCTTTCTCCTTCCACCACAGCTTTAACAATGGATGGAATTCGACTTGCTGCCAGGCTGCAGCAGGGCTGAGCTGCTTCTGGGAACTCGCTCCTCTCGGGCAGGTTCCAAGGCAGAGATCAGTCTTGCTGTGTCTCAGTGCTCACTGCCAAGTGCTCAGAGCCCAATAGGAATCTGTCTGGGAGGCTGGAAGACTCTGGGCAGAATCAGAGCTCCACAAGGCCATGATGTGAGTCACAAGTATTTGGTATTAAAGAGTCTGTGACAGGCACTAAAACTCATGACAGCCCAAAGACATGGGACAGCACCACACTGTAACTTATTCAGGGTCACTATGGAGTCACTGGTGTGGGAGAAGAGGCAGTTGGAGGAGGGGTAACTATGGCATTTGTTTTTGGTTGTAGGACCAAGAAGCTGAACTATCAAGGTCACAACAAAAATAGTGCTTCTTTTTTTTTTCTTTTGGTTTTTTGCTTAGTAGGGTCTCGCTCTAGCCTAGGTTGACCTGGAATTCACTCTGTAGTCTCAGGGTGGCCTTGAACTCATGGTTGGTTCTCCTACCTCTGCCTCCTGAGTGCTGGGATTAATGACATGCACCACCATGCCTGGCTGAAAATAGTGTTTTAAATCTGACTTAACAGGCGGGAGACTGACGTGGTCTACCATGAACTGTTTTTGGACATCTCAGAAGTTCACTGTGTTCCTCTGAAATGAGATGGAGGAAGTTCTAGACAGTCTCTAAGCTTCTGACCCTCCCTAAATTTCTATAATTCCAAATTCCAAGCACACGCTGAGTAAAGTTGGGCCATGCTCATAGCATTCACAGACCTCTAATGTATTGACCAGCTGCCTTTCCATTTTCCCTGTTCCTGCATCAGACACCTGGGGCATGTCACCACCTAGAACAAAGACATTTTGTGTAGGCTCAAGTGTCTGATGTCAGGAGAAAGAACACTCCCAGTATCTCCTGTCACTAGCCTGTGCTCAGCAAACTCCTTGCTGGCTTCTGTCTTTTGTGACACTTAACTTTTTTATGAGATGATTGGTAATTTTTTTTTTCGAGGTAGGGTCTCACGCTAGCCCAGGCTGACCTGGAATTCACTATGTAGTCTCAGGGTGGCCTTGAACTCATGGCGATCCTCCTACCTCTGCCTCTCAAGTGCTGGGATTAAAGGCATGCACCACCAAGCCTGGCTTGATTGGCAATTTTAATGATGGGTTTCTCCAGGGAACTTTTTAACCTATAGATCATAAATGGGCATATTAAGTAAAATAATGCCATGAGGAGAGGTTTTGCCTTGTGACTCTAGGCAGAATACTGGAGTGCATTTGCTGCCTTGTGGTGGCATACAGCGGCTGGAAGTCATTCCCACATGTGAGGCCCTTCTCATTGGGAAAGCCTGTGACTTCAAGTCCTCATACTGTGTGCATGAGTTCTGAAAGCCGGCACCCTATACTGTGTCCACCATCACTGAGAGGATGTAGCTGTGTTTCTGGGAGATGGCAGAGCAGGCAAAGGGGGGGGGGTCTCAGGTGTCCCGAGGATCCTGGGCTCCTCTGCTCTTGTTGCCCACAGCTGCCATCTTTCTTCCCCCAGCCACCTGCCCTTCAGAGAAGAGAGAAACAAAGAAACTGCCAGGAAAAATATTGCAAATGAACTCCAGACATGTGCCACCTTATGCATCTGACTTACGTGTATCCTGTGGAATGGAACCTGGGTCCTCTGACTTTTCAGGCAAGTGCCTTAACCACTTGCTAAATCATCTCTCCAGCCCATGACTTTTCTTTTAGTAGGGCCCTTGCCACTTCTGACTTGAGCCTTACTTTCCAACAATTAAAACTTTGCAGCCAGGTATGGTGGTGCATGCCTTTAATCCCAGTACTTGGGAGGCAGAGGTAGGAGGATCACCTACCTACATAATTAATTCCAGGTCAGCCTGGGCTAGAGTGAGACTCTACCTCAAAAAACCAAAAAGAAAAAACAACAACTTTGGTCATGACCCACTACCTTGATTTGACGATTCAGAGTTTAAACACCATTGAATGGGCTCCTCACCCCCCCCCCCCCCAGGCTTTTCCAGGTGTTTCCCCGTTCCTCTTAGCACAACAACATTGCCAGCCCACCTTCTATCTTGGTTCACATCAGCTTGTTACTGAAGTTCTTCATTCGTATCACACACCAGCCATGGGATGTTTCAGCGGTATCCTTTCCCTTATAATTGTTATAAGAACAGCACTTGCAACTCAGTTTCATCCCAGTCTCCCTCTCGAGCTAATCTGGATATGGCAACAAACTCAAAGTGCTTTTTGCATAGAGTAGACTTCCTTGGATGGGTTTATAATGTTCAGTCAGTGTATTGACTACTTTCATCATGCCTGCTCTAAACATATGCATGGGGCTCATCATGGTGCAGATGGCTGCTTTTCTACCATCAGCTGGAAATTACCTAGCAGAGATTCATCACATTAAACAAGGCTCTTCTTTGCTGCCACCTCATTATTTAGCCTTACTTGACTAGAATTCTATAAATCTAGATATTTGACAAGTGACTGCAAGGCCTCAGCATTTGAGGTAAAAGCTCTTTTCAAGTGGGATGTTCTGCTCAGAGCTGCATGCATATATTTCTGGACACAACAGGGAGGGTTTTGGACCAAAGAAAGTGCAGCTATTTACTTCAAGAAATAGCACTTTTGGGCTGGAGAGATGGCTTAGTGGTTAAGCACTTGCCTGTGAAGCCTGAGGACCCCGGTTCGAGGCTCGACTCCCCAGGACCCACATTAGCCAGATGCACAAGGGGGCGCACGCATCTGGAGTTTGTTTGCAGTGGCTGGAGGCCCTGGCGCGCCCATTCTCTCTCCCTCTCTCTATCTGCCTCTTTCTCTCTGTCGCTCTCAAATAAATAAATAAAAATAACAAAAAATATTAAAAAAAAAGAAATAGCACTTTTGTTAACACGGGCCTGTGGCAGAACTTAATTATGCAGCCCCATTTGAGGATTAAACAAAAGCATTCAGGAAGACTTATTAACGGTATTTATTTATTGAGACACTTATATCAGCTCTGAGAGAGTTTAATGCAAAATTATGTATAACAGATGATGAATGACAGCTTAAGCCAACAGTTCCAGCTCTACTGTTGCAGAAAACAGTGGTTGAGTTTCCTTCCCTTAAGACCTTAAAGAAGAACCAGATAAGGACGTTTCCAAGTGACAAATGAGAAGGGAGGCTGCATACTGGTATTCAGTCCTCAATCTTGTTAAAAAACCAGAGCTTTGGGCTGGAGGGATGGCTTAGTGGTTAAGGCACTTGTCTGTGAAGCCTAAGGACCCAGGTGTGATTCCCCAGTATCCACATAAGCCATATACACATGGTGGTGCATGTGCAACTGGAGTTCATTTATAGTGGCTAGAGGCCCTGGTGTGCCCATATTCTCATTCTCTGCCTCCTATCTCAAATAATAAATGAAAGTTTTTTTTTTTAAAAGAACGATTATTTGGCTGGAGGGATGGCTTAGTGGTTAAGTCGTTTGCCTGCAAAGCTAAAGGACCCAGGTTTGATTCCCCAGGACCCATGTTAGCCAGATGTACAAGAGGGTGCCCGTGTCTGGAGTTCGTTTGCAGTGGCTGGAGGCCCTGGCGCACGCCTTCTCTCTCCCTCCCTCTTTCTCTGTCAAATAAATAAATAAAATATTTTTTTTTTTTGTAAAAAAGAAAGAGTTTTGACTAGGTAAGAAGGTTGTCCTGGTCACTAGGATGGGTCTAGGCCAGAGAATATAATGATGCAAAGTGGTCCTGCACTTGGTTCCTAAGTTATCTACCAAGGTCAATCCTTGAAAAAAGGCATGGAGATCTATATGGAAACATGGGGCACCCTGATAAATTATGCCAGAGAGAACTCTGAACACAACAGCTCTAGAGCCAGGGTTATATGCACAGGTGCAGACTACCCACCCTTTTAGACAGCCTGTTTCATATAGAAATGACATGCTGAAGGAAGTCCAGAGGACAGCAACCAGGAAATGGAACTGTCTGAAAACATATTAATATAAGGAATAGGTGGAAAAATTGAGGACTTCTAATCTTCTAAGACTGGAGAAAAAGACATAAGTGTTCCCAAACACCTACAGTCTTAGGAACAACCACCTTCCAAATGCAGTACACTTTGAGCATTCAATGAATGACAGATAAATACAGATTATAATCTGTCCAGTAATAAACTAGCCCATGAGCCAAAGCTAGCAACAAATCTCTACATCTGATATTCTAGGGGATATCAAATGGAAAGTGGAGGAGAAACACTCCTGTTTACAACAGGCAAACTGGAGCCAGACCACTTTAAGTCCAGCACAGAAAAGATGTCGCTGACTCCTGCTGATAATGAAGCCAGAGGTAAGAACTCTGCTCAAGAACTCACAGTGCTCCTCACAGCCTGCTAAACCACTGTGCATTCTCATGCATAGGACCAAAAATGTGCCTTCCCTGTCCAAGGGTAGAAGTTAGCCTTTACTGTATGTTCAACAGTAAACACATTCCACTTAATCATCCTAATGACTGTGATGAGAAACCAGAGTTTGGTCACCCAGGCAAGGTGACACAAGTGGTGCCGTGCTGGACTTAACCCGGGTCCACCCAAGCCCCTTGCCTGGCACCACAGCATACACAGTACATGACAAGCAACTGGAGGGTGTCCCACAGCTCCTCACGTGGGCTCTGCAGGGTCCGTTAATGGTCCACTTTCACCACTGAGCAGCCCAATAGTGTCACGCTGCCATCATTCCTTTGCATCACAGAAGGAAGACTGGGGCCTATCTTAGGAATCTACTGTCGTAATGACTGATTTCTGTGAGGTGTCCTTGCCCAGCCCCCTCCCCACAGTCATCCTTATTCGCCCTTCTGTTGATTATGACCAGTTTACCTGAATCAGTCCAGGTTATTTTTCTACTCCGGAGTCTGTTCACCTGGCCTCTAGGGAACCTTTTAGCAGAGGCGGAGGGAACTGGACCCTGCTGATAGCATCTGTAAGTTCAAGTTCATGAATATTTCACCGATGGAGGGAGGTGTAGGTCAGAGAGGCCACTTGGCTGCCCTGTCCTCACTGCTTTGCGTTAGAAGAACAAGAATATATTTTACTTGATAGCACATATTCATCAATAGGCTATCTGTATTTTCTAGGTTTTTTTTTTTGGTTTTTTTTTTTTAGTGTGGAACAGAATTTATCATCTCCTCACTTTCTGCCTATGTCTCCCAGGGCCAGAGAAGGCAATTGGTGGCTAATGTTCTCCAAAGGGCAACTACTCTAGTTTACTAAGTTTGCTGCTTGGAGACAAGGAAATTTCTAGACTTCTTCAACATCTTTAAAAATAGGAAGTTTAGGGCTAGAGAGATTGGCTTAGTGGTTAAGATGTTTGCCTGCAAAGCCAAAGGATCCTGGTTCGATTCTCCAGGACCCATGTAAGCCAGATGCACAAGGAAGCGCACACATCTGGAGTTCGTCTGCAGTGGTTGGAGGCTCTGGTGTGCCAATTCTCTCTCTGCCTCTTTCTCTCTCTCTCTCAAATAAATAATTTTTTTAAATAGGAAGTTTATTTGTTAGCTGCTTTTTTTTTTCAAGGTAGGGTCATGCTCTAGCCCAGGTTGACTTCATGTTGACTCCCCTTGATCCTGTTGGGATTAAAGGTATGCACAACCATGCCCAGCATGTTGGCTGCTTTTTAGCACTTCAGTCCTGAAGTTCCCTGAAAGCTGGCACTTTGTACCCTGTATTTATTCACTGCACAAATATCTCCTGAGCCTTGATATATGCTGCATGCCAGGAGTACCTCAGTGAAACAGACAGACACAGCCCAGGTTCTCATCAGGTACCAACTGCCCAGCTATAGAGACGACAGGAGACGAGAAACTGCACAAATAGGGATTTCACACTCAACAAACAGTGCACATCTCTACACAGTATCCAGTACCGAGCTCAGCACACGGCAGGTGCTTTGGAACATGTGGCTAATTGTTTGTGTGGAACGTGCACAAGGACCGCCCGGCTGGATTAACCTCATCAGCAAGGAGACTTCTAGAGGGGAAGACATGATAGTGAATCAGGTCTGGGTTCTAGTTTCTACTTTAACACTAACCACGAAAATTTTCTTGGGTGAGGAATTCAGAGACACCTTGGCTTCCTCACTTGTAGTAACAGTGTAAGTACCAGGATCCTTCATTAACAATGAAAGACCTCTGGCCAGAGGTCTCATCTACCCTCACTTACCTTACCAACAAGAAAAATAATAGACAAATGGCTGCAGTATAGGGGTATGTGTGTCTGTGTCCGACTGCTAGGAGATGGGCTAGCAGCTAGAAGAGATGATTCCCCCTGGATCACCAAGTCTATGTGTGAACATGGATAATGTCACAAGTGACTTACCTACTATGGACTGTTTAAAAAGGAATGCTTTTTTTCCATAGGGAATTCTACTTATATTGTTAGATAGAAGATCAGAGGAGACAGGATGATATAAATAATTTTCTCTGTATGCTTTTTTAAGTGGACCCCCCAATTTTTCAACTATTCTGCTAGTGGAAAGTTGCTTAAAAGCTTAAAAACAGCTCCCAAATAGAATTACCTTGAATGTACTTGAATGCTAGTCTAATAGAGCATGGTTAGGGTGATGTGGTACCATAACCTGAGCAGGTTGGGGCATAGTTCTCACACTTACATCACAATGGTGAATTTTTTTCCCTCCCAGCAAGAAAAAATTAGAAAAAAACTTAATGAATTCAGGAGTATACTCATAATTTAGAAAATTAAGCTGAGGCAAGAGCACAGCTTGTTTCCTGAGGCCAAAGTGCTAGGTTTGAATGAACTAAGGCCAAGCAGTCTTTGGAAGTATTGAACTTCATCAATACAATTACTAATATGCAAGAGAAGGTCACCTAATACTCTTTGGATCCTGGGTAAGCATGAGTGAGAAGCAGGGCCATAGAGCCTCTTTCTTCTCGCCTGTGAATGCCATCAGCTGCATTCCTCAAGCATCAAGCCCACATACGGAGCCTTCAGATAGTTCCCTTTCTTGTGTGCCCTTCAGAGCTCCTACTGCTTGCTAATTGGCTCCAAGGTGTGGGACAGCAAGTAACCAGCTTTCTTACAAGGTCACTGTTTACTTCATATACCACTTCCCGGTCCTTCTGCCCACTCCCCTGCCTGTCCCTCAGGAACTGAGCCCCAGGGACCTGAGCAGGGAAAGATGTCCTTTACCTACTGGAGTCCTTTTGGGTCAAAGGACCCTACCAATTGGCCATCTTCTAAACCATTGGTTTAATCTTGAGATGAGCCCCAATCAAACCCTGATAAATATGAGCCAGTCACAGACCACTGGGACCTCAGGAAACTATCTCAACCAAGGCCTGTCCGAGGTCCATCACTTCAGAAGGACCTCACAGTACCCCAGCAGGGCAGCTGAGAGGGATCAGACACCTCGCCTTTCTCACTATTCATCTTTTAACTCTGAGTGACTCTCCTGATACGGGAGTCCAGCCCTGTTCTTTCCCTTCACTGGCACGAGACAGTTGGCTCACGTGGTCTGGCTCTAGAGTGGGAGAAATTCTGACAGTGACTCTCCAGGACTGGTGAAACCAACAAGAAGTTTGGGTTAGGGGAAGGAAGGTGGGGACAGTCCTACCTTGTCACTGTCCACTGTGTTCTGAGAGGTCCTAGAGGCAATGGAGATGGTGTCTGGCTGGCTGCTCCCATCCCCCTGGCTGTCACCATCCTCTACTCCATCCCTGCAGGAAGAAGAGAGAAAAGAAACAGGGGTGGGGGTGGGGGGAACCACTGTGGGTTTAGAGTTCACAGGCTTGGAGGCTGGGCTGGCATAGCCACCTGAGCATTTTTAGTAGGGATTTGTCCAATATTATCATGTTAATGGGTGTAGCTCCTCCTGCACTTAGTAAGCTTACAATCACTATGCTGGCAACTGAGTACAACATGACCACTTCCCACTGCAGAGGGGTAACTATTTTTTTAATTCAACTGGGAATGGGCATGATGTAGGCAGCATCCTATTTAAAACTAGGCTTCTATCCAGTGGACAGTGTCCCTTTTTGATAATCCCAGAGCACAAGGGTCTCGAACAGTTTTCTGTGTGCTGAAATTAGGATGCAGGTTGACTTACTGCCAACATATAAAGAAATCAAAATGGATATTTTTCTTTTCTTTCTTCCTTCCTTTCTTTTTTTTTTTGACTTTAACAAAACAATTTATTTAATATAGGTAAACAAGCTCATTCTATATTAGTTCCACATTCCTACCAAACAGCCTTTGGACCCCGGGTCTGCCGCTTTATGGGAAGCGGCGTCTCGACACCTTCCCCACATGGAGTCCTTCCTTTCTTTGAGATGGGGTCTTGCTATGTTGCCCAGCTGCCTTGAAGTGCTGGGCTCAAGCAATCCCTCTGTCTGAGCTTTCCAAGTAGCTGAGATTACAGGCATATAACAAGAGCCAAACCAAGATAATTTTATAACTTGCATTTCTTCTGTTCAGGAAAATGGGTTGGGGTATTTACTCTAGGGAAGGTTATCTTTAGGCAGGTTCTAATATTGGTCCTCAACTCCTGGGAAGATGCCGCAGGCATTTACTGCTTTCTTTTAGGTAGGTCTTGTTGATTTCATGCTTGCTTGGAATGATTTCTTATCAACATAGACGACCTGGGCATTTTCTCCGTGATTGCAGAAGAGACTAAATTTCACAGCACTATCTGAGCTGGCTCTGCCCCAAGGTGCCCACCTAGCATTTGAGCCCTTCTCTGGGCCCCAGCACCATCAAGCCACGGCACCCATGTGGTTCTTTCAGTCCTGACTCTAATGTTGCACCCACAGCTCTGGTCCAGAGGGAATGGATGCCTGGAAACTGCTGATGAGCTCGTGTCAGGGAACACTTGAGAGATGTGAGCTAGGGTTGGAGGAAACCACAGCTTTTCCCATGGATGCTTTTATGAAAGCTACCTCCCCACCATCCATGCTACGTGTGGAGAGGTAACAGCATTGGAAGACGGAGGACATGGATGCTGAGAATCTTACCCATGGGCAAAATGCCCCTGTAGATGATGACTCTGCCTCACATAGTAGGAAAAATCATTATCTGGCTTATGTGAGAGCATACATGGATGTGTGTATGCAGTGTCCCAATGGGAAAAAGTTTCTCGATGTAGAACATTTCTAAGTTGATTGCTTTCTCACCATCACTTGTGGGCTTGAGAAATGCCAACTTATTTTAATAAGATAAGCCACACATTCATAGGAAGGAAAATCTGCTGTGAAAAGAAATTATATGACGCACTATAAACCAAAATGAGAGGACTTTTAGATCATCTGTTGTTTTGGATGGTCTGGGCATTGTGCCCCCACCCTGCTTGTAGATGAGAGCTGGCTGTACTTTCTGCTTCCTGCTATTCTGGCTTATTATGCACCCTTCTGGTCCTCTGACATGAAGCCAGTTCTGGAGGATGAAGGGGTTGATCCAGGAGTGTGGGTGTGGGTGGCATCCCCCAAGCCAATGTAGTCCTCCATAAACTCACCCAACTAATGGCAGCACAGACTGCCTGGCTATTCTCTGCAGTGTGAGAGGTCTCTCTGAATACCTTCACGAAGGACAAGAGGAAACATGTGAAGCACAGAGAAGAAAGTGGGGAACATCATCTTCCTGCCTTCTAAAGGCTCTCTAGGGAAGGAGTTATTTAAGAGGAATGCTTTTCGGCCTCACCTAGATTTCTCTCTCACATGGTCATGAACAATCCATTCTTAATATATTATTTAATTATTTGAAAGAGAGAGAATGGGCATGCCAGGGCCCCTAGCCACTGCAAACGAACTCCAGATTCATGCTCCCCCTTGTGCATCTGGCTCTCCTGGAGAATGGAACCAGAATCCTTTGGCTTTGCAGGCAAACACCTAAACTGCTAAGCCATCTCTCCAGCCCACAATCCATTCTTTATAATGGTTTCCTTTCCATCTTCCTTGTTAAACTAGGGGCTCCCTGACGCAGAGCCTTTCTCCAGGGCTAAAAGTGAGTTGACTAAGCTTAGACTCTAAACATAGATATGTGAAATCAAGATGATCCCTCCTCCAACAGAGTCATAATTAGTCCTTTCACATTCATGGGATGACCCTTACCCTGGCCATGCCATGTCTTAGGGCTTCTGCCCTATGGGGGCATACTCTACTCTAGTCATACCCTTCTTGGTGCTACTACTTCATTCAGTACAAGGCTCTGCAGTGGCTTCCCATCCTGCTTATCCTGGTTGGCAGTAAAAGGTTCACTAAGTCCTCTGGTTTGTTTTATCTGTGAACCTAGGAAGAGTGGAAAACCTACTACCATCAATGATCACCATGCTTGGAACCAGGTTCTGCCATATGCTTTTTAAAAAAAAAAATTAAAAATATTTATTTGAGAGAGAAAAAGAGGGAGAGAGAGAGAGACAGACAGACAGGATGGGCACATCAGGGCCTGTAGCCACTGCAAACAAACTGCAGACACATGTGCCACCTTGTGCATCTGGCTTATGTGGGTCCTGGGGAATCAAACCTGGGTCCTTTGGCTTTGCTGGCAAATGCTTTAACTGCTAAGCCATCTCTCCAGCCCTATCTGTATGCCTATGCCTTCTTTCAAAATGTAAGTAACATTTCTTTTGTGCTTTCTTTTGAAGGGCCCTCAGACAGTCCCTGGAAGTGAGGATGTCACATGTTGACTTGAGAAGGAATTACTTCAGAAGCCACTCGCTGGTTGAGAGGAAACATGTGTTCAGAAAGCCCAGAAGTATTCAAAAAATGAGGCCTGTTCTGTCTCATCAGGTTGGATAAAGGTAAGGACTCCTCAGATCGGCAGGAAGAACCTCAGTGAAATCCTTAACACAGCAGCCCACTCCCAATAGTGTACGCCCCTCCACTGGTCAGGGCAGAGGCCTCCTTGCTCAAGGCTCAGCTCCTTCCTGTAGCCTTCTTCAACTCCACAAGGGGCCATTTAATGTCCCCTTTCTGTGAATTCTTACAGCATTTACTTGTCCCCCTCCCCCACAGATGGTTCTGTTCCTGTCTAACGACTGCATGTAGGAGACACAGCTGCTGGGGGGTTTTTGTAGCACACAGCAGTGTGCTCATCAAACAGGGAATGCTCTGTGAAAACCTGCTGTCTTAGCAGACGGTAACTGGTGAGATACTTAAAGATGAGATCGCTCACCACAGGTAGAACCTGCGGGTCTTCCGGGATGGAGTGTGAAGCACGGCACCCCTAAATGGGAAGATCACCCCACTCCCGCATCACATGAGGCAGCAGTGCTCAGGGAGAGATGCTGGTTACCTCTTACTATTGTTCCTCAGTTTGGCTGGTGTTTTGGGGAGCTGGATTGGCTCCTTTAAAGCTCCTTTCAGGTGAATGATCCTTTCCTGAATCACTTCTCGAATGTTCTTGATCCACTCCTGCTTGGTTTCGATGTTGGAAGCCTGGAGTGCCACAGGGAGAAACATTGACAATTCCAGCTTCCTTGGCCCTGCCAAAAGAACATTCTCAACCCTCCCCCTATAGGCTCAGTGGTTAGTTTCAAGGACAGCAAATATCCGTGGGGAGTTTGTTTTAGACTTCATACCTGTGACTTTTCAATCCCAGGGTTGCACAACTTCAAGACTCAATGTAGACTTTACAGGGAGAGTTTTGAAAGTATTTTGCAATCCATTAGGCATTGACCAAGCTGGTGTCTGCCCTGCAGCTAGAGCAGCATCCAGCGGGCTCTGCTGGCCTTGGGTTAACACTTGAGTCATGGATCCTGGGCAGGGGAGTGGGGACTAGAAGAGGCGACATTTGAAGGCAGTGTCTATCTACCAGCCGCCATGGGTATATGCCAGGATGTTCACCACCTACCATGGCCAAACAGTTGTGCTGGCTAGAAGTCAGTGTTGGGTTTTTAGCCTGCTAAACCTATTGACTAAAGCAATGCTATTATTCCTTGAATGTCACATTGTCTTCCTGGACCTTGTTCAGGTAATTCTTCCTCATGGCAAGTAGCAACTCTGCTTAATTCAGAGTGGACATTTGTGAAGTTTCCCTGGGCTGTTCCTTGGTACTTCCCTGACCAATAAGTGAGCAGCGGGAGGTCTACCTTCAAGATCCCTATTCAGTCAGGCTTCTGCTACCAGGTGCAGGAACTCAAAGCCAGGCTGTGCCTGAAGAGCTGATGTGAATATCTGGATCCCCAGAGAAGTGGACCTTACTAGAGTCTATGGAATACAAGTTCCCCGAGAATAACAGTTGTCTCTTATAGCACTGGGCAGAACATCTTGCACATAAACGGCATTTAGGAAAACATGTTGAGTGCATATGGAACAACTCAAGATACCTTTTATCAACTGTTCTTGCCAATGGAGGATACATATAAACATATATGTTCATGAACATACGTATGAACAGAACACAGTTGAGTCAACAGGCCACTCTGCCCTCTTCGCTATGGACCTGATGAGAACATTTGCCTTTGAGATTCCTGGTCCACCTTCATGACAGAATCTGCTTCTCGATACCCAGGGGAAGCTGCCATTCTCTACAGAGGGCTGGTGGCTCAGTTGTTTCCATGCCCAGCTTTCTAGTGTCACATTTTGCACCCCTTCCCTACACCCCCAGCCCTGGTCATGCGCTAAAGAAAAGAGCAGCACTTACTTTGAGCACTGTTTTATTGTCTGAAGATGGGGTGCGCCCAGACCACAAGGCAAATTTGCAGGGGTCGCCCTCCACGTGCTCAGTCACACCCAGCTCTGAGGTCTGTAGACAGGAAATGCCTGTGAGAGGCGGGGAAGGGAGGGCAGTGGGGGAACTTAGGGCTGGGATGGGGAGGGGAAGGCAACAAAGAGGAGAGGGCCGAGGGAGGGGCTTCTGTCAATCAAACTTCAACAGACTGGATATTTCATCTACTCAGGATGAAAAGGACCTGCAAGGCAGGTGCCCAATTAGCAGGGAGGGTTGGTGAAGAGGGAGGCACTAAAAACAAACAGAAAGACCTATGAACTCTAGGACAGACAAGTGGTAGATGAGGGTGAACACTTTCCAAGCAGGAGCCATGGGCCTTTGTCCAGGAGGGCTTTGGGTGGAGGCAGGGAAAGAGGTGCTGCAGATCCCTTCCTGCCCACGGGTTCTTATCAAAGTGCGTAGCCTTGTGCTGTCCCGCCTGCCCCACCTACCAGTAGCTTGTTCTTGTAAACATATTTCGTGTGTCCTGAAGAGTCTTTGATCTCCTTGCTAAAAACTAAGGAGATCTCAAAGAGGAACAGGTGCCGCTCCCGCCCCTTCCGGATCAGCGACTTCGGGTCCCACACTTGAAAGGCATCCTGAAGAATCAACTCTCCCTGCACATCCAAGTTCTCATCGAACCCTGAAAGACACCCAAGTCCACCCTGTGGAATTTCTCCAGTGCTATATTGGGGGGGGGGCGTTCCATTTCCCCTTGGAGAGCAGCTTCCACTTCCATGGAGAGCTAACAGATCTCTTACCTACTCTCTGCCCCATGTCTCCTGTATGAATACACATCTGTGGGATCTCCTGAAAGGTACTATATAATCCTCCCGCTCCCACTGTGACAGGGGCCCGGGACCTTCTGAAAAGGCAGATCACAAGGCTCTTTTTTCCTCCATGACTCCCACTGTTCCAAGCATGAAGCTCTGAGTGTGACTTAAGACAAACACCATCTGATGGAGTGCCCTTGGCTCTGCTTTATTTGTTGTTGCCCTATTTTCTTATATTCCATTCCCAAGACTCTTCCTTTTGGTTGCTCCTGAACTGTGTGGTGCACAGGCTTTCAATGGTGTATACCACTTTTAGAAGACTCTCTAGCTGGAGTGTGCATAAAAATCACCTGAGAATTATGTGAAAACACACATTTCTACACACCCTTCTCCTCCCAAGAGGTTCTGATTTTAGTAGGTAGTAAGTGAGTCCACGAATCTGCGCTTCTTCAAGCTCCCAGATGCCATTGTTGGTCCGCTGGATCCAAACTACAGATCAGGGACAGGCTGAAGGAGCAGAGTACTATAGGGATGGCCAAGGTTGGCGATCCAGTGCACACAGTAAAGACAGGGGTGGAGAAATTGTGTCAGCCAGGGGGCGGGGCCATCAGATGATAGGTGCTCAGTGTGCAGGAGAAAGCCCAGGTTCTATTGCTTTAAGACTTGAGCCTTCCTGTACTAAAGGTGGGCCAGAAAGCACCCAGGCCACACTAAGCTTCTTAGTGATGGGAGCAATGATATCACAGGGGTGGGTTGGAGACCAGAAAGGACAGAATAACCCACATACTTCCGTATTTGCCAGGGACTGTACTTACTTCCTTTACTACCTGTTTATCAGACTGGAATGATGTCTTAAACCCATTTATCAAAGTTCACCCCAATCTGGCTCCTCTGTGCATCTGTTTTGCAATATCAAGACCACTTTAAATTCTTTCTGGATCCCAAGAACACAGTTCTAGCTGACTGAAGTCCCATCCAGGCCATCTGGCCAGGCTTTCCTACATTTCCAGGAACGACAAAGTCTAGTTGCACAAGAATGTACATGTGTTGAATGTCACTGAGCTATACTATTAAAAATAGCTATAATAGCTAATACACACACACACACACACACCATTGTATATACCATTTATATATATGTATGAAATTTTATATTTAATACCATTTATGTATATAAATCATAAATGCTAAAGACACTGGTATGTATGTGTAGAACCAGAATTTCTACTTAGTCTTCTGACAAAGGCAATGCAAATGGTATGCAGATGAGCAAGTCTACTGTGGTCCAGGGTTCTAGTACGTTTAAAGTACGGAACATGGTCTGCACTGACTTATCTCATGGACGGCAAAGTGTCCACACACCTTAAATAGCTTAGGCTTGCACCACCTGGAGGCAGGTGTTAACCAAGCTGGTTTGTGGTGCTCTCTTTCCAGGTCTACCAAAGACCCATCTAACAGCTTGCTATTTCTCCTCTCTTCCAGGCTTGCCCGTGGCCTGATTTCATATCTCTTCCCTCCCTGTATACAAGTTCCCTGGCCCGAGGGATGGAGGTAGCATCCCCAGGAGGTACCTTCCAGCATGCTGACGTGCATGGCATCATTGGCTTTCTTGGGAACACTGAGCATCACTTCTAAGCCATCCTTGAGCTCCCCTTTCCCTTCTTCACAGCATGTTAAAAGTTCCTGGGGAAAAAGTCCAGACAATTAGGATTATTTCCTTAGCTTTCCAACCCTCCCACAGTCTAAACCACCAAGAAAATTCTATGCCAGCATCACATTCTGCCTGTAACAGTTCCCTCTGAGCTATAAGGAAAGTAGAGGAGTTCATGTAGAGGGCTGGGTACTGCCATATAATTCAACTACTATTTTTCTTCCAGGGGAAGCTTCTCCAGTTCTGTGTAGTTCATTTGAAGTCAATCTACCCCAATTTCCAAATGACTGAACTTTAAGTCAGCGACTAGGGCATTCTCCATCACTGTGCTGCCTTCTTATGGAAGGGACTACCCCTGACAGAGCACACCACCAGAGATTCAGTACGGTAGGATCCTAAGGGAGAAGTAAAGAAAAAAAAGGGATCTGAGAGGAAACAAAAGCTGTGCTTCATAGCAGTCATGTGTCTCTGTATGCCTACTGCTGACACCACTTTTATTTATAAGCCTATACTGCATGAGAACTGATTTCTATCCTATTGGGAGCACCTGAGGTTTGATAGTATAGATCTGTAACATTTCAGAGTTACAAAGGATTTTTAGATTGCAATGAGAGAACTTCTTGACCTGAGGCCAATAGATGGGATTGTAGACTAGTCCTTTCATCATCAGCATAGAAGACTGGGATGGAGAGGCATGAAGTGATCTTCCTCACGTTAGGTAGTACAAAGGAGGCCCTGCAGGGGCTGATACAGACCTGAATGCAAGTTGGGTACTCCGTCCAACGTGCCAGCCCCTCCATGCTCTCTGAACACCAGCACTTGCTGGCACAGACTCTGTCTTGTTTCCTGCTCAGTTGGGAAGCATAACTGTAAAGCTGCCCAAAGATATATATGATCTGTTTTCTAGAGAAAATACCATTTTCAACAATCTTAGGAATCATAAAACCATCTGAAATGGTTTTTGTTCAAACTAGAGAAATGTCTTTTTCCTAAGAGGATTACTGCTCTTGATCACTGCACCAGTGGGGAAGAAACAGTAAAGTCATGTTGATCTGCAAAGCATATCTGCTTGAGGGGCCGGGGCTTCTATGAAGGAAAGAAGTTCATCAGATCAAATCTTATAAACATGGTAATGATAGGACTCCTGGCAAATCAACTTAGAGCACTTGTTGGCAGGAGAATACTTATCTATGTAATGCTATTAATAGGATATATCTGGCCTCTCTAGGACTTCTTATGGTAAACAAACCTGGAACCTGTGGTTTTAGGGACACGGCTGTCTGAAAAGTGCCGCATAAACCATGCAATGGTCTAAGTAAAAACCAACAACATGAGCCTGGTATGGTAGCACACGCCTTTAATCCCAGCACTCGGGAGGCAGAGGTAAGGAAGATTGCTGTAAGTTTGAGGCCACCCTGAGACTACATAGTGGATTCCAGGTCAACCTGGGCTAGAGTGAGACCTGACCTTGAATAAAACAAACAAACAAAAAATAAACAAACAAATAAATAAAAAAAGCAACAACACTCCATAACTCAAAGTGCTCTCTTCAGGGCAAGTGATACTGTGTGGCATGTTTCACTTGGAGATCTCTGTTCATCTGGAACAGAGGATATTCTGACACCACAAGAAGGAAATGGACCTCCCTGGCTGCTCTAGATACCCTCCTGCCATGTTGGGATTATTCATATCTTTGAAAGTATTGGTAAATGTCTATAGTTGGCCAGTTGTCTGATTAATGAGAATCAGAAACAAAATTCCAGCCCTTAGGTTTTCCTGTGTTGTCTTGGAGATGTTCCCATATGAACAAAAGAGTGTAGGGTGTCTAGGAAGAGGTGTGCTGCCTGGAGCATGTCTTTGGGAGGTTGTAGTTCCCAGCCATGTCTTTAGTTCCAGTCAACCTGAAGTTCTCTGATGTCCCCACCCTTTTCTAATTGTAACCCTCCCAACCTTGTTCTCATACATTATCAAAGGAAATGAATGCGGTAGAACACAGGACAAAAACAAGAAATACGCTTGAGTTTGCAACAGAAAATACCCATTGGCTTATTCCCCCAAAGCAATTTAACAAATCTGTCAACCTGGTAGCAGAGCCAATAAATTCTCCTTGGGTCCTTGTAATAGTTTATGACAAGGAGAAGGCTCCATATTTAATTTAGGCTCCAAAAAGGACAGCCAAAGCAGATTAACAGTCAGAATATTGAGCATTCGAACTGACATACAGTTTCTACTCCATGTAACACCTAAGTGATGAGCCCCAGAGGACACTGACAATTAAATATCAATTTATTTAAAATTAAAATCACCTTAAGGAGAAAATAAATGCCACATTATTTATTTATTTATAGCAAAAGCTCAGCAAACTATTTTTCTTTTACTCAACAGGCATTATGCCACCAGCATATTTTAAAGAGGCCAAAATTATTGTTTTTTACCCCTAATAATTTTGCAATCTCCCTACATAAATAAAATCTCTGCTACTCTATTAGTTCACATCTGAGTTACTTATATAGTACCTCCCTCCAAAACACTCAATTCCAGCATGAAAGTCTGGAGCACACCTTTCCAGAAGCTTAAGGCCAATTCTGTTCTCCCTTCTCTCCCTCATCCCTGTTATATAACTAATTCTCTGGAATGTCGGCCTCAGGGGGCTAAAGTAGGGGGAACTATACTTTTTTTCCTTAGAACTGCATCTTAATTGATTTAACATTGGCAGTGTAGATAAGTGAGTCAGCTTTTGTTAATTTTTTTCTTTCAAACTTCGCAACCCCACCAATTCCTATAGAGGCTTTGTGATACATAAATCAAAATCCACAAAAATCCATTTTAAAAAGTCTATTAGGCTGGGTGTGGTGGCGCACGCCTTTAATCCCAACATTTGGGAGGCAGATTGTTGTGAGTTCAAGGCTACCCTGAGACTACACAGTGAATTCCAGGTCAGCTTGGACTAGAGTGAAACCCTACCTCGAAAAACCAAAAAAAAAAAAAATAATAAAAAATAAATAAATAAATAAATAAATAAATAAAAAATAAAAATCTATTAGAACAACAAAAATAATTTAGAAGGGCCAGACATTAAGCAGGCCAGGGGAGTTCAAGAACGTACCTGTTCCCAGAGGTCCTGGCTAAGGAGGATCCATGGGAAATGACCTGAGAGTCAGAGGCAAGGAAGGGTCTAAAGCACATGCGTCTGGAAGGCCAAGTCCAGACTGAGTTTTCAGGAGAGACTCACCACTCCAAGCTCTTAGGGAAATCTCTGAGCTTTTATATGGAAACATCAGAAGATAAAGAGGAAAAACAGTTCTGCCTCAACAGCTAATGTGCTCTGCACATTGTCATCTCCATCCTAACTCTCACTAAAGGCCCAGCCATGATGGTCGCGTGGTTCTCTGTCATTCTGCAGGGCTGCATGACCCTGGTACCTGGAGATAGAGGCCCTGTGGTCCCCTCTCAAGGGATGAGGCAGGAGGTCAGCAGGAAGCAACATGGAGGGAAGAAGGGTACATGGCCTTACCCCAACCCACAAGACAGAAGACAGAACTCCTGAACTACCACCTCTCTCCTCTCACCATGGAACCACTAGTATTTTACTAGGGAGACCTTGGGGGTTGGAATGTGGGCATGACCCAGTGTAACCAGTGCCTAGGATGTTAAGTCAGCCTGGCTTTCAGGTGGTGAAGATAGGTCATGTAAAATGCTGCAGGTACCTTTAAACATGAGATGAGTGTTCTAAAGTTACTTTTCATACATTTCCTAACCATCTCTTTGTTCTTCACATTAGCAGAACAACCAGAAATACATACAGGAGGAAAACCTGTACTCATATACTTCAGGAACTCATGTGAGTATCTAACTTCCTATTACATCCACCTCTATCGCTTCCTGTAGAATTTTCATATGTTCTGAGTATTTGTGTATCTTTACATAAGAAAGCTAAGTCCACATGCTCCTCCAGACACAAAATGGTCTGGATACCCATGATCTCGCAGTGCCTGACACTACCATCATAATAGGATGAAAAGATCATGACATCAACATAAAAGAGAGACTGATTGAGAGGGGGAGGGGATATGATAGAGAGTGGAGTTTCAGAGGGGAAAGTGGGGAGAGGGAGGGAATTACTATGGGATACTGTTTACCATTATGGAAGTCGTCAATAAAAAAAAAATTAAACAAAAAAGAAAGCTAAGTCCAAAGACTGGGGAGGTGGCTCAGTCATTGCAAGTGCTTGGTGCACAAGTATGAGGACCTGAATTTGGATCACCAGGACCCATGTAAAAGGCAAGACATTGTGTCATGTGCCTGCAATCTCAGTGCTGGGAAGGTGGAGAAATCAAGTCCCTGGGCTTGCTGGCCAGATAATCTAGCTGATTTGGTGTGCTCCAGCTTCAGTGAGAGACCTGTCTCAAAAATAAGGTGGACAGCAGTTGAGGAAGACACTCATTGTTGATCTCTGACCTCCATCTGTGCATACATACATGTGTATGCACACCTGTATACATATGTGCACACATACAAACACATACAGAATAAATAAATGGAAAGATAATTACAAATTACTTAAGTGTTTTATATAATCTTGTTATTTGACTTTTTAAAAAATGTTTTAAAATTTTTTTGTTTATTTTTATTTATTTGATAGCAACAGACAGAGAAAGGGGGGGGGGAGAGAGGGAGAGAGAGAGAGAGAGAGAATGGGTGTGCCAGGGACCCCAGACATTGCAAACGAACTCCAGATGCATATGCCCCCTTGTGCATCTGGCTTACGTGGGTCCTGGGGAATCGAGCCTCAAACTGGGGTCCTGAGGCTTCACAGGCAAGTGCTTAACTGCTAAGCCATCTCTCCAGCCCCAGAAGAATCTTTTGAAAGAAGTTCAAACCTTTTGGTTGGCTGCAATAAAACATCTAGGGCTCTATAATCCAAGATGCCATCAAGTTTTCATATGTTCCCTCTTACTATTTTTCCCTCAATAGACACACAATCTTAACAAACACTAAGGTTAAGGTGATGGTAGGTGCCAGTGTGTGTATATAGACTGGCCCTGCTCTTTAAGATTCTGACCTTGATTCCTATAAAAGAGTGGAGGCGTCCACAGGAGGAAATGCTAAGGAGGGCTGGAGTCACCAGTGATGGGTGGGAGTGGGAAATAGTCACAACTTATTCCTGCTCTCATTTCTCCTCTACCTGAAACAGCATGTGGAATTCCACAGGAAAGGACATAGGGTCTAGAGACGGCAATGCTGGCGTGGGTTCATCTGAGGCTCTGTTCTAAGGGGGCAGAAATGCTTCAGCTGGGGCCTTTCCCATTACTAGGGGCAAAGCCCAGACCTGTGTCAAGACCTGCATTCTCTAGTCAGGAGTGTGGGCAGGGTGGGGAGGCGAGGTACCTTCAGGAGCAGCTGGTACTTGGTGATCCTCTGGACAGGCTTAATTAGGTATGAAGAGATGGAGTTGGCCAGGCCGTGCCGCTGCTGAATCTCCTATAGGGATGAGAACAGGAGTAGTGAGACGTGGGAGGAGGGTGTGTATGCATGTGTGTAACGTGTACGAGGTCCTTCTGGAAAAATCAAGGCAGGGTAAGGAGAACACAGACGAAACAGAGGTGGACATTGATGAGGAAATGGTCTTAGGTAGAAAGGGGAAGAAGAGAGCTCAAGATACAGAGAGAAAAGGAGAGATGGCAGAAAGGAAGAAGCTTCTGGGGAAGAAGAGGGTTTATAAAACAGAAGTGGGACTTAAACAGAACTGGAAGGAGATACAGGTAGAAAAAAACAGTGATGAGTAATAGAAGGAAAAAGTAAAGGTAAAAAAATAGAAGAGAAAGAAATAAACCTGCAGATAAGGGAAACAAAGGAGGACTGTTGAGAGGAAAGGGATTATAAGAAATGAGGTTCTAATTTCTTTTCTGACAATTTACAAATCTTCCTCTGCCCTCAGTCTCCTTAAAATTCTACAAGGAGAGATGGGCATGGTGGCACACGCCTTTAATCCCAGCACTTGGGAGGCAGAGGTAGGAGGATTGCTGTGAATTTGAGGCCACCCTGAGACTACAGAGTGAATTCCAGGTCAGCCTGGATCAGAGTGAGACCCTACCTCGGAAAAAAAAATCCACAAGGATACAGTTCTTCGTACTATTTCCCCTCTTGTTGCAACTTATCATGTCCCAACTTAGGTCATCATTCTGTTTTCTCCACATTTTTCAATGTGGTTAAGGGCATCTCCCCCATTCCTCAAGTTCTCTGAGCTTGAAACCAGTCATTTTTAACTGTTTTCCCTCTGTTACGCCCAGTGACAAATCTTTTCTTCCATCTCCATAGACATCACCCCCACCACTCATGCCCAGGACAAGGCCATGTCCATGGTTTCCAGCCACTGCTGGTGCTATTTGTAGTTAACTTATATTCCTAGGACAAAACACCTGACCAAAAGCAGTAGATGGGCAGAAAGCATTTATCTGACCTATAGTCTCCAGGAGAAACTTCATGAGGCAGGGATGAGCAGAGAGTGCTGAAGGAGATCTCCTGTTCTTCACAGTCACCTTTATTCCCCCACAAGCGTAACAAATTTGGTAGCCCACCTGGTGTTATGGAGTATAACAAATGCAGCCAAGGATCATTGGATTTGCATTGAGGTATTTTGCAGATGACTGGGGGATGTGAGGCAGGGTTGCTGAAGTCCCTGCATGGAGACCTTGTGGAACCATGGCATGAAACATGAGTTGCAGTGAAGTCCCCAGGATCTTGGAGATGACAGCTTCCAAGAAGAGCTGCTGGCTTAGAATGCAGTTTTCACCAGGCTGTGGGCAGCCCAACTGGAGGGGCAGAATTGGAACCTCAGAGATCTTTTTACTGACTACAGATGTTGGACTTGGAACTACAGAATTTGATGTCTGCCCTGTTTGTTTTAGATCTTGCTTGGTTCAGTCTTTACATCTTGGTTCAGTCTTTCCTTGCTATGCTCTATGCCATCTTTTACAGTGTGACTGTTTATTCTGTGTCATTATGTGTATTTAACTTGTGTTTTAATTTTATAGGCTTATAGTTAAGAGACTGTCTTGGGTCTCAAATGATGTCTTGGACTTTGGACTTTTGAACAGTGTTGGGATTGATTGAAAGAACTATGGGACTTTTAAAGTTGGACTGAATGCAGTTTTACATCTTGAGATGGTCATGAGTCTATAAGGGTCAGGGGTGGAATGTGGTAGTTTTAATCAGACGTCCCCCATAAACATGTGTTCTGTATGGCCCCCAGCTGGTGGCAGTTTAAGTGGTGGAGGCTTGCTAGAGGAGGTGTGTTACTGGGCGTAGGCTTTGGGGTGTACTTAACCTTCATGATACCTGGACAAGCTACCTAACCAAAATCAGCTGATTGGATGAAAGGTTTTATTTTGGCTTAGAGTCTTAAGGGGAAACTTCATGGAGGCAGAAGGAAAGCATGGCACACGTAGAAGCTGGAAATCACCCCCTACCAGCAGGTGGAAAACAGCAGCAAGAGAGAGTAAGCCTACCTGAGATTACATAAGAACTAGAGAATAGCAAAGGACTCATCTGAAATTAAAGGCTCTGACAAGGCATATTAACTTTCCCTTTCCTCGTTATATCCATGACACCAGAAGTGCTCAACCCTGGCTACACAGCTCTTACTGGACCCTTAATCCCAGCACAAACCACATTTGGGCTCATCACATCAGAATCTCAAGTGGAGGTGTCAGGAATCAGTATTATTCAAAGTTCCCCTTGCAATTCAATTGTGTAGCCAAAGTGCAAACAATTGCTAGAAAAGTGATTCTCAAAGCTGAGATTCTAGAGGGCTCCATACAGCTCAAATTTCTAGGCCTTAACCAGTTATCTGAGCCAACAGGTCTGGAGTGAAGTTCAGAATTTGCATTTCTAACAAATGCTCAGGCGATGCTGATGTGGCCTGGCCCAAGGACCATACTTTCAGAACTACTATGATTGAGAAAGTTATCTCTATGAAGTAGAACATCTTAATCATCAAGTCTTCTAAACACCAAGTTTATGTCTAAGTTTAGTGCTGAGACCTACAGAAAATTTTGCCTTGTCTAAAATCACCACAGTTGAGAAGGGATGGACTAAAACAAAGGACAAGCATTGTTTTGTGCTAGCTTTTCTCTAGACTTTATCCATGAAGTGAAGGTTGACAGTGGCCAGGAAAGAAAAACAAGGCAAAAAGGCTAACTGAACACTCATTGCAAAGCAGCAAAGCATTATCCCCCTGCTCTTTGATTGTTTGAGAATGGAAACCACAGCTTACATCAAAGAAGGTGCCTGCATGCTCCAGGATCAGCTGGTTGGAATCAGGCTTATTTTTACAGTAGGTGACATACATCTGAAACTTGTCTGCCTGAAAAGAACAAAGACAAGCATCCATTAGTTGCTCCCTCTGTCCACTGTGCCTGAAGGATGAGCAAGGGCTGCAGAGTCAACCCTTCAGAAAGCAGTGCCTGCATTCTCTTTGGCAAATGGCATGTTTTCTTTCAGTCCATAGTCCCCTAAAGCACGTTGGGATGCTTTTCTTTGTAGAAAAGGTCTGCTCATTCTACCGAGTAAGCACAGGGTAATACCAGGCTGAGCTAGAGCAAAAGAAGTTTGTTCATGTATTTGGAGGTTGGACAAGATTCATTTATAAATTACCCTTACTTTTTATCACCAATAATTGTGTTTCCCATTTTAAAAAAAAGCATAAATGCCATCCATGTTCAAGAGAAATACAAAAAGTGAAGATGAGCTATATTCTCAAAGGGAGCTCTGTCTGCGCTCCATAATGATCTCTACTTCAGGGAGTTTGGGCGATCGTCATGCAACTATAGTACCGTCCTCCATGTCCTAGGAGCAATGATAAGTCTTAGGGAAGAAGACAGGGTGACCCTTGAAGTGGCTCTGATTGTTACTTCAAGCCAAGGCCCTTACATTTGGGTGAAAACTCACTTAATTCTCTCATGACCTCCCCACCTTTCTGCTGTGAAAGCATGTTTTGATCACTAAGTGCTTTTTCCACTAGTGAACTGCTGTCCATTTTACCGCCTCTCAGGCATCTGTGATAGCCTCTCCTGAGACAGCAGCCTAAGTCTGTGCTCATCACATCCGACTTTGCTGTCCTGAGTGCCTCATGTGTATCACCCATTTGGTCCTCAGGCCACCCCTATACAGTGGGTTCTACTGTTGGTCCACCTTGATAGTTGAGAAGATTGTGGCACAGGTCAGTTGTGGCTGAACACTTAGTCTTAACTACCACCACTCAACATATTACGAGCAACTCTTCTACTCTTCATTTCTATGCTACACTCATATGTTAAAATCATAAGATTTAAGAAAATCTCTTCATGGTAATTCTGGGAAAAAGGTGAATAACTTTTCTAGTCACCACAGGTTTCCTGAAACCAATGTTAGTGGCTGTATACTACTTAGGAGTTACTCATCATCCCCAAGAGATGACATTAAATCATACTTATTGTTGATTGTAAAGAAAATCCAAAAATTGCATGAATCAAGACTCAAAAGTATCCTGTACTTAATAATCCCTCTTGATTTTTGCTACACTGGCTATGCAGCATAACATACATACCAGTATTATGATGGGGCTGTGCACTGACTCATGCACTAGAACAAAATAAGATGGCAATCTGAGATTTTCTGAAGAAATCAAAATATGCCTGGAAACAAACATTAAGATTTCAAGAGAAAGCCTGTGTGGGTGTGAGGCCCGAGTTGAGGGACTGGCTTGGACATTTATTACATGTTAGTGGGTTGTTCAACCTTTTTTCTGAGATGAGCCATCTCTGAAATCTAAAATATAACCACAGTCCTGCTTGTTACACAGGGATGTTAGGAACATTAACTCTTTGGATTGTGAAGACAATTCTGAAAGGCAATTAGTCCATTCTGATTGCAAATTACAATCAGGCAATTAATACATAGTAAAATTCATAGTCCTTGGGAGGAGTATTATACGTAGCTGAACTTGGTGGACTGCCACAAAGCTCCCTGCAGTCACATTGATGAGCCTGGGCACAGAATAAGGTATGGTGGAGGTACTAATGAAGATTGATTTTTTTCAGTTTATATTACTAGAACCTACTACATTCAGCCCAGTGACTTGGCCCATGATACAGCACTGAGAAACAGGATGACTAGATACTCATCTTGTAGGTCAAAATTGGGATGGAGACCACAGGAGTCTGTTCTTCTCTATTAAGGAAGAAAGTGTAACCAATATTTAGATGGCTCCTGAAAGTTCTAGTTTCTCAGTCTTTATCCTATACACATACTGAACTGTGTGTGGCAAGGGTGGTGGTCTTATTCTACTCTCCTGATCTCACAGTTTTAGAAAGTTTGTAGAGATCTCAAGATGGACCTTGGACTTGACATCTACAAGCTTTTCTAAGGAGGGCTTGGCTCCCTGCTCAGGGATAGATTTTTTTTTCCAGAAGCTTCTCACAGATCCACTCATGACCCCTCCTGTGGCACCTGGTCCCAAGAGAGACTGGTAGTGACACCAATCTTTAAGTCAGGCATGGAACAGTGGTGCTAGGTACACTCCTGGAAACACGGACAGTGGGGAGGGAATTCAGTTGGTTACCCAGGTGACAAAGCAGTGTCCCACATCCTCAGGCAGCTGCTCGTACTTCTCCAGCTCTTTAAGGAAGATGCTGCAAGGGGAGAGAAAGGCTGTATCAGACACCCTGGCACAGAGGATTATACTGGGGCCAATTTAATGGTCAACTCCCAATTACTTACATGTGCTTTCTCTACTCTGTAAGTGATAGTGCAGTGAGGGTCAAGATGTATGCTTACTGATTAATGAGTGCCACTTAATATTTTTCCCCTCAGAGGTTCACATATCTTGGGATGAAAACAGATAATAAAATATTGTAGCTGTGTTGTACCTTTCATTTTATTAGCAATTTTGAACTTACTGTTTTAATCCAAGTATCTAAGCACACTGTAGATATTTTTTAAAAAAGGTAACTATTTGAGTAGTAATTGTGGCACTGTTTACAATGACAAATATGGTCTGTATAGAACACAGAATTTGAACTGTGATATATCCATAGAACTGAACACTATGTAGAAGTACTCAAAAGTGACAAAGCTGGGCTGGAGGGATGGCTTAGCTGTTAAGGTGCTTGACTACAAAGCCAAAGGACCCAGGTTCGATTCTCCAGGACCCACATTAGCCAGGATGCACAAGAGGGTACAGGCATCTGGAGTTCCTTTGCAGTGGCTGGAGGCCCTGGCACACCCATTCTCATTCTCTCTCTCTCTCTCTCAAATAAATAAATTATATATATATTTAAAAACTTACAAAGCTTTCTATGCCTCCCTAAGTGGAAAAACCAAGGTATGGAGCAATGTGCAGAAGATTGTACTAGCTTTTTTTTTGTTGTTGCTTTGTTTTTGTTTTTAGAGGTAGGGTCTTACTCTCTAGTCTAGGCTGACCTGGAACTCACTATGTAGTTCCAGGGTATCCTCGAAATCACGGTGATCCTCCCACCTCTGGTTCCCATGTATTATCTTTAAAAATTTTTTTGTTGTTTATTTTTATTTATTTGAGAGTGACACACAGCCAGAGAGAAGGAAAGAGGCAGACAGAGAGAGAGAGAGAGAAAGGCATGCCAGGGCCTCCAGCCACTGCAAACGAACTCCAGATGCATGCACCACCTTGTGCATCTGGCTTACATGGGTCCAGGGAAATCAAGCCTCGAACCGAGGTCCTTAGGCTTCACAGGCAAGCACTTAACTGCTAAACCATCTCTCCAGCCCCCATGTACTATCTTTTTTTAAAAAATCTAACCACAGATTATGCATTCTATTTCCAATTCAAGAACCAATAAAAATCATACCATAAGGGGCCAGGTGAAGAAACAATGGAATTCAATGGCTGGTGAAATATCTCTGTGTTTAACTTTCTGTTTCATTTTGATTTTAAGATTACATGCATGCAATATCCTTAAAAAAATTAAATGAAACAATGCAGTCTTATGTTATTCCACTATTGACTTCTAGCTTTATTTTCAGTTGCCTTGTTCTATCTGGCTGATATTGTCCACACATTTTGGCAGTTTTTTTTTTTAATGAGAAAGTGGTTATTATAGGTGGTCATGCATTTTATACTTGTGTTACTTGTGTTCTTCCTTCACTGATATAGGGAGATGTCATGTTGGAATTTAAAAATATTTGGCAAGCCAAATTATTAACTATGACTGATGGGATCATGGATTAATTTTTCTTTATTCATTTATAAATTGAATTTTTTTCTTCACAATAGAAGGCCATTTGTAGAGAAAATGATAAAATATCATTTAAAATTTGAAAGATTTCCAGCACTAACCATTTGGTTACAATCATCTTTTTCTTAAATGTGAATTTTACAGTCTCCTAAACTGATTCATGGAGCAAAAAGCATTCTAATGAAATTTGGGCATTGGAAATGCAGATAAGCAGTGCTCAAAACCAATACAGTATCATGTTTACTACTATTTTTCAAGGTCTGTAGGTGAGTTTCAACATACATGTTTAACATAAATTCTAAAATAGAAGTAGGAGGGGCTGGGGAGGTGGCTCAGCGGCTAAAGGTACTTGCTCAGTCTGATCCTCCCCAGCATCCATTCAGCAGAAAGCAAAGTAGCACAGGGATCTGTGGTCACAATGCAGCTGCGACAGTAAGAGGCAGAGCTGGGAGAACCTGGAAGCTTGAGAGAGTTTGTGGGCCAGCTAGTCTGGCATACACAGTGGCAAAACAAGAGTCCCTGTTTCAAAAAGAAGGTAGAAGGTGAAGGCAGAACCCAGAGATTGTCTTCTGACCTATACATACACATACACACACAAAATTAGAAATATGAAAGTATTATGTTATAACCGAGGATCAAAGTTAGTTTAAAGTCCAAAGGAAACTTCCATTTTTGTTGCAAAAAGAGCCAATCAGACCATCTCTATGTACACATACATGCACACATACAGGGTCACGTGCATGTGTATGCATGCATGCATGTATATATAATCTTTTAATCTATGGAACTGAGTTGTAAAAGACATTTATTTGTATGGCCCCCTTTTTACAATATACAATGCCTTCAGAAAGTGTTCAGGAATGTCTTATGTGGCCATTCCTCACATTAGCTTTTAAGACAAATCCTAGAGAAGACGTGACTGGAAATCCAGCTCTGAGCCAAGGTGGCCTGATGGCAAAAGGAAGGGGCTAGAATGGCTAGGAAAGCAGTAAAGAAAATCTGAGCTGTAGCAGGGTGAGGGCTAGTGAAAGAAAATAAAGTGCTTTAAAGAAAAGGGGGCCAAGGAGGAGAAGAGCAGGGAGAATCAGGAGACTTGAATGCCTAGGACACTGCTTTCAGCTGGTAGGAAGCCTGCTTCTTTATGCATATGACCAGGATTCTTACTGCAGCCCTCTGGACTCCGACCCACAGTAACTTGTCTGTTCTTCTTTAAGAGTGGCCAAAGAAATGGTGAACAGTTTGGATCACAACATTCTATGCAGAATATAAAACTGTATATATTTTTTTGAGGTAGGGTCTTGCTCTAGCCCAGGCTGACCTGGAATTTACTATGTAGTCTCAGGGTGGCCTCAAACTCAGCGATTTCTCCTACCTCTGTCTCCTGTGTGCTAGAATTAAAGGTGTGTGCCACCATGCCTGGCATAAACTTATATTTTTGTTCTGGAAGTTTCAGGGATACCCATGGCAACTCAGTAAGTTTCCCTCTTTCCTCATCTTGTGACCCAAAGCCAATTGATCAGGTCGCTTTAATATTATTTTAAGCACACAGTGTTAACTGTGTCTATGGAACTGGCAATTGATCCAAATGAAGATAGTGCTAGGAATTTTATTAAAAATCCCAGCAACTGAAGAAGAACAACATGATGACCTTTTGGTCACTTTTGGTTAGAAAAGCTTCTCTTTTCAGATGCTGATGACCACTACGATGACCCAAAAGGCAACATAGAGCTGAGAAGAAGTGACGGAGGAGTGTCCAGCACTGAGACATCTCTATCACACCCAAGGCTCAGTTTCCATTGGGGAATAGGTGCTGAAAAGAATGTAAGAGCCAAAGGAAGGGTACCACTCCTTACAATGAAACTGCCCAGACAGAAATTGGCCTTGATATCCATCACCTCACAGTGCCCAGCAATACCTTCACAAGACCCTCATAATAGGAGAAAAAGATGATGACACCAAAATAAAAGAGAGACTAATGGAGAGAGGGAGAGGTTATGATGGAGAGCAGAGTTGTGAAGGGGAAAATGGGGGAAGGGAGGGAAATATCATGGTTTACTGTCTGTAAATATAGAAGTTGTCAATAAAAAATTTAAAAAATTCTCAGCAAATGAAAACAGTGTAAACTGAATTAAATGCATGGCATATGATTTCTATGACAATTGTCTTTCTGTGACATGAAGGAATTTTTAATAATTTTTAATAAGTGAACTATATTACCCTTGTAGTTTCATAAAATTTACGTATACATGAACATTTCCACATGAGAGTGAAGTCTGAAAAAAATGACATGATGCTTTTATATGTTTTGGAAGGAGAACAATATATTTATCAAGGAATGGAGGACAGATGAATCCCTGAACTGGGTGGTCAATTCTAGGGATGTTACCAAAAGCTCTTGGTGTTCCTCCCCTTGTCTTTCCCCTCCCTCTCTTGTCTTCTTTCCTTCTTTTTGGAGACAAAGTCTCATTTAGACCAGGCTGGCCTTGAACTCAGCATGTTACCAAGGATGACCTCTACTTCCTGATCCTCTTGCCTCTACCTCCTGAGTGCTGGGATTACAGGTATGTGGCATCACACCTAGCTTCAAGTGAAGGTCTTAACACAGCTCAGATGCCACCAGTTTACCCAGGTATTAACTGTCCTTGCCACCCACAAGCAAGCACATGCTGAAGAATCATCATTCACAGTGGCCACAGGTGTGAGGAGGTTTTCTAGAACCTCATCTCTATTTTTAAGTGATAACCTCATTAGGGTCTTGGGGGATGTAGTAAGTGCCAGTGTCTAGTGGGCAGCAGGCTCTAAGTAAGCAGTGGTTCATCAGGACCAGTGCTATCCAATCTTAATAAACACACACATGTCACATCTGTTCTCACTTCTGGAGACTTATATCTAGGAGTTTTTCCCAGCAAGCCCCTGTTGAAATTCTATAGCTGGTCACCTTCCCCTGAGTGTACCCTGGGGAACCCTTGATCGGGTGTACGCAGAGGTTGGATTCCAAGGTCACCTAACACATACGTTCAGGACATGGCAGAGCAATCTGGTTGCTTTGCTGCAGGACTCCCACGATCCTGTAGCGGAATGCCATGCAGGCAGTAGCGGTACTGCCCGAGCTTCCTTCAAAAGCAAAGGGAGAAACTATCGGACTTTGTGTCTAAGGGCATTCTTGGAAAACCCTGGTAGGTGGGCACACCTGGCTGTGCATTACCCTCTAGGTTGAGGAGCCAGGTTCAGAAATGCCTCCTGGGCAATTCTAATGTCTCCAGCCCACAGATCATAGTTGAGGGCAAATGCTGTAAAGTACTTCCAGCTGGCAAGTCTTGCCTCAACTCTCATTATCATGGAACTTGCATGTGTGTGTATGGGGTGGTGGCTGTTGGGGAAGCTAAGAATCAAAACAGTATTAGGATGGTGCTGGGCACATCAACAGAACTTCGAGGAAGACATTCACTAAAATCTTAGTGTTGTTGCAGGTGAGTGAATATTACACTCTACTTGTCTTTAAAATTTTCTTATTTTTATTTATTTGTGAGGAGCGAGAAGAAGGGAATGAACGAGTGGTGAGTGAGAATGGGTGCATCAAAGCCTCTTGCAATTGCAAACAAGCTCCTGACGCATGTGCACTTTGTGCATCTGGCTCTGTGTGTGTACTGGGAACCAAACTTGGGCTAGCAGCCTTTGCAAATGAGCATCTTTAGTCCCTGAGCCAGTTTCCTTAGGTCCTCTATTTGTCTTTTTAATTTGAAGTTTATAAAAGTGACAGATCATTAGTCTGATCAATATCATTCTATTTCCTTTGCCAAGACTCTAGTTGAAATCACAGCCTGACAGCTGACAATACTCCCACAAATGATGGGATACCCATCTACTCCCCACCTCGCCCCTCACCACATCAGGGGCTGTGAGCAAAGCCATCACTCTGCTAAACTATTATGATGCAATATGTTATGCAGCTACTTGTAAGGAACATATGTCCTGTGGCTTTGTGTACAGAGCCCTGGGAAAAAACACCTCTAGCATTATTGATAGAAAGCTCAGTTTTGATAGAGAGCATTATGGGAACAGTACCATTCTAAAGATATCCTGAGTCATTTCGTTCTTCTCTCCAAAGATCAATTTGGCTCGTTGCTGCCAAAAAAGCCTTTCTTCATGGAAGGGCCCACAACCTTCCCAACCAGGTTGGGCACATCAAGGTTGTATCTGCATAGAGAAATGTCGTCGATGACCTTGCGTGTGCCTGTGCACATGCTTGCTAGAATGTCAGAAGGGGGACAGAAGGGGGACAGAAGGGGGGAAGATAAGGAGGAAAGGTTGTGGCAACAGGTCAAAAGAAGACAAAATGAGAATCTACAAAGAGATGAAAGTGAGGGTAGTGTAAGAAAACCGTTAGGCATACTTATCCGTGGAAGTCTAGGACATTCCCTTAAGCTCATGATTATTTTGAAGAATCCATTAATGACTTGACAAATTAAGAGCCTAGAATTAAGAGGGTCTAAACTGCAAGGACTAAGGTAGCTGTGAGCATATTGGAACAGACACTAAACTGACAGAGAGTCAAAAGCAAGGAATGGAAGGTGCTGAGCAGGTTTGGCATACTTTGATCACCAAGGCTAAGCTGTGGGCTCTGTCCCTTTATTTAACCCAAGGGTCTCTAGCCTGGCTGAGGAATGGGAAGAGAGGTGTACCGGGGATGATACACTTCTACCAGCACACCCACACAGCGTTCAAACTTAAGCGACAGGCAGTCACCTTGCTGCATCACTACCTACTAAGTGTGTCTTTCAATATTTCCTTATTCTAGATACCTTGGGTGGTCAGATGCATAACAACTTATATGCATGATACACACCAAGTTTAATACCAAAATAAATGCAACATAAAAAATGAATTTCACATTCAATATTACTTATAGCCATTAAGGTGCTGCTTAGCAACTAGACATGAAAGCCAAAAAGTGTTTACAACTGAAATTAAGATTACTTGGACAAATCCTATTTTAGGTTTAATCTTTCTTTGGGTATTGCCCAGTATCTGCTTCTCACAGCTTACTGAACACACAAACAACAGCAATAAGACCAAACCTACCTTCTGTAGGCTCCACTTAAGACATGTGTAAAGCTTGTAGTTACCCCTTGGAGTGTGGGTCTGTAGCACAAGAAACACACAGGTCTTCTCTATCTATGCTCTCTAGTGTTTGAATATTACTAAAATGAGAGTGGGGCTCTTGGTTGTGTCACTAATTGGTCTGGGGAGGCCACCGACCTTTATAAGCTCTAGGTTCCATAAAACAAGGGGACAGAACTAGAGTCTTTTTAAAGATTGCCTCTAGACCATACATTTAGCAATTCTACAGTTTCATGGAAAAGAGATAAAACTAATATCACACGCATTTGAGGGGCGGAGTGCATAGAAAATGCACATTAAGGGTTTGAGCTGCACTGCCTCTTCCTTGCCACCTGGTGGAGCCAACGTCTCATATAAGGTTGTGGGCCAGCTGCTGTTTCTAGGGGCAGCAAAAACAACTTATGGGTGGCAACCACCATTAAAATAGAGGAAGAGAAAGAAATAGAACCAAATTAACAGTGCATCGTATGGAGTAAGGATGCTGTCTTGCCGAATTTAAGTTCCCCATTACACATAACATACAAGCATGTGTATGTCAGGGCATACAATCTTTCTTTGATCCATGATTAGGTCACCAAGGTAGTGTCTATATCAGTTTTCTCCGTCTTCTCCACTCTCTCTCCCCACAGTCCTCTGGTCTCCTTCCCACACCACTCCCTTTATTCTTTCTGGAGTCTAGGCAGATAGCCTGAGCTATACATGAGAGTTAAATAGAACCATTTTATATTTTCAGGTTAAAAACTATGAACCTGATAGTTCAGAGTAATATATTCCTAAAGAATAAAGAATTGTCATTCAGACAGTTCTGTGGTCTTTCCATTAAGAAGCTCCCAGGAAACTCCTTCACTTAGAAATTCCATTATTTTGTTGGTCAAGGAGGCTCTGGTGATGAAGGAGGGATAAAGTCATATGTAAGAGTTTTTCCTTCATCTTGAGACTTTCCACAAGCAAAAAAATGAGTTATGACTTGAATGGCATTGCCTCAAGTTTGCAAAATGTAATTTTACTTTTAGGTCATCCATCATCCGTCCATCTAGTCACACAGCCACAGAACAAATACTCACTACAGGTTGACTATGTGCCATGTACTGGGATATACCGTGAAAGACACGGTCTCTTAAGGAGTTTACTGTCCCTGCATTTTCTAAGTTTGGGCAGTTAGCATTTCATCTTTTATTTATCAGAGATCTTAAAATGTTAAATTTTTTCCATTAATCAAAATTTGTGGGGCTTTAGTTGAAAGCATTCATTATGAATATAGTTCAGCTTTAGATAATGCAGAAGTTTAATATACAGCTTAATATCCTTGGATGTTCCTGAGATTTGTGGGTAATTTACAACATTAATTTCTTTTAGCCAATAGCCTTCTAAATACATTACAGAGTTATTTTTAATGCAGAACATGCTAATGATTCAGGGATATTACTAATGTCAATTATGATGCCACACTGTAGCACAGTGGCTGTAATGGACACTATAGTATAGTACAGTGTTGCTTTGTGGCAATGTTGAGCAGCCTCTGATCATTACGACATTTTGTTTAAGTTCATTTTTTTAGAAGTTTTGGGGCACAGAGTCTCATTATGTTGCCCAGGCAGGCCTGGATCTTGCTTTGTAGCTCAAGTAGCCTTGAGCTCTAGATCAATCTGCTTTAGTCTCCTGAGTACTAGGAATACAGGCTTGTACCATCAAGCCCTGCTTACTTTTTTATTTTCTTTTGCCATTTATCTGTATTCTTTTTGTCAGCTTTTATTTAATGTTGCTCACTCAGCTAGTCACTCAAGCTCCTAATTCTGTGTGTGCATGCTGGTACGTGTGTGTATGTGCATGTGTATGTGCATGTGTGTGGTGCTAGGGACAGAACCCAGGGCTTCTGCCATCTTAACCAAGTATTCTATCTCCAAGCTACATCCCCAACCTTGATTCTTACAGTATTTGTTTAAATTTCTATGGCCTTGAAAGCTACATAACCAAGAGGTCTAGAGGCTGATAGGGAGGAAAGAAATGTACTTCTATTAAAAGATAAAAATGAGCTGGAGGGCTGGAGAGATAGCTTAGCAGTTAAAATGCTTGACTGCAAAGCCCAAGGACTCATGTTTGACTCTCTAGGTCCTATGTAAGCCAGATGCACAAGGTGACACAAGCATACAAGGGGACACACACATCTGGAGTTTGAATGTAGTAGATGGAGGCCCTGACACACCAATTCTCACTCTCATTTTTGCATTAAAAAAGGCCAGTATGTTAGCCTTGCCTCAAAACAACGACAACAAAACTGGGCTGGAGAGATGGTTCAGCCGCTAAGGCACTTGTCTGCAAAAACCTAATGACTCAGTTTGCTTCCCTAGTACCCATGTAAAACCAGATGCACAAAGTGGCACATGCATCTGGGGTTATTTGCAGTGGCTAAAGGCCATGGTATTCCCACTGTCTGTCTCTTTCATTCTGCTTGCAAATAGATAAAAATATTTTTAAAAAGATAAAAAACTTTGTATGTGTGACATCTCTTGGTTGCTCAAAGGCTAGTTCCTTGTTTCTTCCTAATGTTCTAAAAAGGTCACCTGTGCTTGGCAGCTATTTCATTTGGAGTAGTATTTATTCTTCTTAATCACAGAATGCAGCTCCATATGGTTTAATTTGATTTTACAAAAGAATTTGTTAAGCCTGCTTTTTGTAATGGGTAGGTGAAGTTATAGATATTTAAAAGATTATGATACCATTTTCCATGGCTTACTAGAATGCTATCCTGAAACCAGAAAAGGGGAATTGTTCCATGCTTTTATCAATTTATTTTTATTTATTTATTTATTTATTAGAGACAGAGGGAGGGAGGGAGGGAGGGAGCGGAGAGAGGGAGAGAGAGAGAGTGAGAGAGAGTGAGAGAGAGAGTGAGAGAGAGATGAAAAGAATGGGCATGCAAACTCCAGATGCATGCACTACCATGTGCATCTGGCTTACAAGGGACCTGGAGAATCTCACTTGGGTCCTTAGGCTTCGCTTTACATGTGCCTTAACTGCTAAGCCATCTCTCTAATACAAATGTTCCATTTTGAAATAAGTATTATTTCCCTTTACAAACTGATTTGGAAAAAGTAGGGTTCACAGTACATACATATCAAGATCTTAATACATCATAGTCTGTCAATTTAGGAAGAGCTTGAAGAAAGTGAGATCTGTTGACTGTCTCCCAAAGACCATAAGTCAGACAAGTATGGCCATGCCCAGCTTTTCACTTAGGCTCTGGGGAGTTGAACTCAGTGGTCTCTGGCCCAGGGGGACTTCATGCTTAAGCCACAAATGCTCTTGATGACTATACAATCTCTTCAGCCCAGGACAGGTTACTTCTATGTCTGGAACTTGTTAGATAAATCAAATAGGGAGGATTAAAGTTGGTGATTAAGAAAAAAATGGACTGGACACACACATATACATATATATGTATATAATTGATGTGCATAATTTATTTGCAAGCAGAGAGAGATAGAGAGACAAACAGAGAGAATGGGTGTGCCAGGGACTCTAGCCACTGCATACAACTCTAGGTGCATGCACCAATTTGGGCATCTGGCTTTATGTGGGCACTGGGGAATCAAACTCAGGTCATTAGGCTTTGTAGGCGAGTGCCTTATACTGGGTTATTTCTCCAGTCCAGAACTAGGAATTTTTATTGAGTACTCTAGAAAGTCAGAAGGCATTGTCCTCCACTTTAAGTTTACTGGCTTATAATCTGACAAGGTTAGCATGCTATAGGCACTATACATTTTAGGCCTCCTTAAACTGATATTCCCACAGGGATTAGCCATCAGAACAGTAACTTTTCATCACTTATTTAGACCTTTCAGAGCTCAGGATCCATTTACATACAGCTCTTGCTTGCTTCACGGTCATTCTCAGCACAGAGCTATATTGAGGTTTTATTTTGCATAGATGGGCTGTCCAATATGATAGCCAGTTTTCACTTGTGACTAAATTTATTAAAATTAAGTTAATAAGAATTGGGTTCCTTGCTAGCATTAGTTCAATAGTCACACGTACACAGTGGCTACTCTGTTAGACAGTATAATACACAGTTTTGTTTTACTACTGCAGAAAGCTTCCCTGAAGAGTGTCCTGGAGAGAAGGGGGTTCTCCAACTATGCACATGGTCTCCTTGGGGACTTCTGGAGCTGGATGTCTTATCTCCAGCATTACTGTCTCAACTCAGTAAGTCCCAGGAATATCCTCACATAGCCTTTCCTGCTGCAGGCTCCCAAGTGAGCTTGAGGAGTTCATGCCACATTCTTCCTGCGTCTGAAGGTTCTCTCTACTTATATTTTAGAAACTGTTTTCCTTCCTTTCTTCCTTCCTTCCTTTTTTTTTTGTTTTTGAGGTAGGGTCTCACTCTAGCCCAGACTGGCCTGAAACTCACTATGTAGTCTTAGAGTGGCCTTGAACTCATGGTGATTCTCTACCTTTGCCTCCTGAGAGCTGGGATTTAAGGCGTGTGCTGCTATGCCCAGCTTTAAGAAACTGTTATTTCTATCAGTTGGTCATGTAAAGAGTCACACCAATGTTCTTGCTGACCAACAACAAACATGCTTAGTATAAGGTATAAAGGAGTCTTAAGCTGGAGCTGGAAAGATGGATTGTGAAGTTTTAGGGTTCAGTGGTTCTACTTATTTCAATAAAACACACAGGCCAATGGATGCTGTCCTCTACAAGCTGTGAAGAAATGTGCTGCATTAAGTATTTTGATTATTTTTGTTGTTGTTTTGTTGAGGGTAGGATGATAGGGTAGTTGAGTGTGGAGGAAAGAGTTGAGAGAAAACTTCAAGGGAATTTGAAACCCCAAACCACAATGGTTAGTTCCAGGTGACTCCTGACAGCAGGATTTTGCACGGGTGGAATGGGGAGAAGCTACTTTGGTTTCCTCTGAGCCTGGGGAGCATTCTAGGTGGGCAGATGCGTATGCTGTGGCTCAGCCTCTGAGAACTGGGGTGGGACATGGAGATCACTCACTTGTCTCTCCACTGTGCAGTTTTTTAAATTTTTTTTTTGTTTATTTATATTTATTTGAGAGCGACAGACAGAGAAAGAAGGAGAGAGGGAGAGAATGGGCGTGCCAGGGCTTCCAGGCACTGCAAATGAACTCCAGACGCGTGCGCCCCCTTGTGCATCTGGCTAACGTGGGTCCTGGGGAATCGAGCCTCGAACCAGGGTTCTTAGGCTTCACAGGCTAAGCCATCTCTCCAGCCCTACTGTGCAGTTTGAACAACTGTGAAGGAAGGTGAGTAAGAAAAAAGTCTGACAGCTATGGACTATGAGATCAGGTCAGGTAAGAAAGACTGTGCCATGTAAGATGTACCAATTGGCTTCAGTCCACTTGCTGGGTAGCCCAGATGTCTGGTATTTACACTCTAAGTGTACTTCACTGAACCCTCCACCAACATACTTGTTATGAAAATCGTAGATCTCCTGGATGTTGCCAAAGATGATATGCTCTTTATTAAGGATCCCAGGGGGTATCTCCTCCACACCACTGGTCATTTCCCAAAGGTAGGTCTGTAAGATACAATAGTTTTGTCATTGGCTACTACACCACAAGAAATCCAGACAGACATACACCTTCAAACTTGTGGGACAAGCCAGGGACCGGGAGTGCATGCAGAGTTAAAAAGTAAAGTGTTAAATAAGCAGAACAGAAAGTAAGTAAAGCCTGAACATTCCATTATCCCAATTTCAGCAAATGCTATTTATTAAATGAGTGTCATGGTTTTTATTTTGAAGTGGCTTATGTACTTTCATGTATTTTGGCTGGGTCTAGCCCCAGTCAGAGACAAGTGTAGACCTTCTTTTCAAAAGCATTTAAAACCCCCATGCAATTATGGTTGGCTCTGGAAGGACAATTTCTCTTGATGGCCTGTTATTTTAGTTTCTGGGAAAACAGTAGGAACATTGAGTTCCTCTTGAGAACCTGACAGGGGCAAGGATGCTGTTTCTCTAATGGAGCTGTGAACTGAACACGGTGACTTACCTCTAAGCACTCATGTAAGTCCCTTACATAAGCCTTCTCTGTTTGGAGTAGTTCAGCCATAATGAACCTAGAAGACAACATGTGGCCTTTTAGTTGCTTATACATATAGTGCCTTCTTCCTTCCAACCTTACCTTCCCATGTCAGCATCTGTGACACTAGACTGTCCTCTTTTCAATTTTATCAACATCCCCCTTTCCTCTCCTGAGTCACTTTCACCCTTATCATTTGCGTTGCATCCCTGTGGCACGTTTGCATTCCACTTCATCTTCAGTGCTGATATGCATGGGCTCTCAATTACATGCTTGTTTTCATGTGTGCACGAGACTCAGAGTTGTTTGCACACCATCTTACTAGCTAGAGATAGCTTGAATCTCAGCTTCCTATAGCTCTCTCATAGCCCCCAGAATGATTTCTGTTCTGTAGTTCATAGATTTATGCCCAACCGCTTCTCAGTACTCAAGTTAAATCAGGTTTCAAAGTCAGACAAAGATGCCCAATTCACCATTGAGAACAAGGGTTTACAATTTTTTTCTGTGAAGAATAAGATCATAGTTGTGGGGCATTCAGCCTCTGTAATAACTAGTCAATAGAGCATGAGAAGAGCCATAGATATGAGTGTAGACATGTTCCAATAAAATTATTTATGGATGCTGACATTTTTATGTTCCAAACAGTATTTAAATTTTTTTTTCAACCATTTAAATAACTAAAAATTAATTGCAGATTAGAGACTAAGTCTGTATGAGTCAAATTTGACCTATAAGCCACAGTGTTGACCTCTGATAGACTATACTATTTAGACATTATCACCAATGGGATTTGTTCATGTCATAAACTGATGTGCATAAGGCTGATATGCCCAACATGAAACTAATCACATTAAGAGACTGCTCTGCAGTTAAGAAAAGTTTGTGCTCTGTATCTTTAGGGAAAGCATTTCCCCTTTTGAGCCCCTAAATAACACAAGAGGTGAGCAACAGTTAAATTTATGATATATGACTTCATTACAGTATATCTACTTTATTCTTCCCTCCATAAATTTTTATTATTATAAATGAATCTTGTTAGCTACCAATATAATTTAATTTAGCACAAACTACATCCTTATACATTTATCTTACATTTCCTAAATCAGTTTTTCATGGACTTCATAATGAGAACTCTTATTTCCAGGTATTCTATCACACAGAAAATTTGGGACTTAATGCCCACAAAGTGTCCCCTCCTGAAAATGTCACAACAAATAGTAAGTAGCATCTTTTCCTGGACTTCTATCTTGGTGGGATTTCCCTTAAAGAAATACTTTATTCTAACAATGGCCTTTTGAAAAATTAAATTTAAAGATTAATGAAAAATTTCACTTTTGTAGAAGTCAATTAGTCATGTTCTTCCTATTCTTTACTGTGGTTGGAACGAAAAGTGCCTGAATTTTGGAGTCAGACAAGAAGAAACTAAAGTAGAACTTGATTCTTAGCTTTTCTATGACTCAGAATCCTTAGCTGTAAAACAGTTGATTACCTGGGATTGCTGCAAGGATTAAATAAGATCATGTGCACAAACTGTCTGGTACATGGGAGATGGCTGGAAAATACTCAGTGATCAAGTCTGTAGATTACTGAAGAACCAGGACAGATGGAAGATCAGCTGAAGGGCTTTGGAAATTTGTGTTCAATCTCCTTGCCTTGGGTTTCCTGCCCTTGCCTTTTCCTGTATCTGCCTCCTACAGCCTTACCTATCTCTTCATAATTTATTTCCACTGCTCTCTGCTTGACTTTGTTTGATCTTCTACCCATCTTTTACCTGCTCTATTTCTGGTGTTCTCAAAGGACGCCAGGAAGATTTGGCCAAGAATAGTTTCTTCCTTTTCTTCCCTGTTATGAGTTGAACTGTATCTCCAGGAATTAATATGCACAAGGACTATTCTTCCATGTCTCAGATTTTGACCTTACTTGACAATAGTCATTGCTATACCAGAATAGGGTGGGTTCTAACCCAGTATGACCAATGCCCTCACAAACAGGGGAAATTTGGATACAGGCATGCATGTTCAGGAAGAACACCATGTGAACATGAACATCTCCACCTGCAAGCCCGACAGAGACCTAAACACAGCCTTCCCTCTCAGGCATCAGAAGGAACCAACCTTGCCTACACCATGATTTCAGTCTCTGGCTTCCAGAGCTATGAGACAGTATATCCATGTTGTTGAAATCACCAACTCATAATACTTTGTTATGCACCTCTCACAAGCTAATGCAATCTTATGAGTTCACAGACAGGCTTTTGTTTCTTCACTTTCAAGGAAGGTATGATCTCATTTTATTTTGATAAAATGATTCCACAGAGCTACATAATCTTGGAGATACTCTTTGTTTCTCTAATATTATCCATAGTCTGACAAAATATTATTCATAAAGCCCTCCAAAGATCTCTGCATCTTGTCACTTTGTAATCTCAGCATGAAGAAAGCAAAGTATGAGGCTGGGGAGATGACTCATTGGTTAAAGGTACTTGCTTTCAAAATCTACTGACTCAAGTTCAAGTACCCAGCCACTCACGTAAAGCAGGATGGGCATTTGTGTGTAGTGGTCAAAGACTCTGCCATGCCTACTCACATGCATGTAAATAAACAAAAACTTTAAAAAAGAAAGAATCAAGAAAGTATAAGATTGACATAGCTCATTTTTTCTATATCTAGGACCCTATAATTCTTGACTAATATGAAATATGGGTAAAGAGTTACCTATCAACTAATCAAAAAAGCAAATAAATAAGATTGGAACTGGTCTTTTCTCAAGATACTCAGGAGATTTCTTCTCTGGCTTCCATAGATCCCCACAGATACTCAAGTTCCTTCTCTAAAATGTCAAAGCATTTGCAAATAGCCTATGCATAGTCTCCCACATATTTAAACCATCTGTGGTGACTATGAGAGGAAGAAAGAGCTTTTTCTAGACTGAACTAGCAGTTTGTATGAAAGGCTTGCTGCATTCTTCCCATATCCTGAGAACTTGTGTAGGTTTCATTGCATAGAAATGGACTGGTGTAACAAAGTATTATAAGTTGGGTTATTTCAACAACATGGATACACTGTCTCATAGTTCTGGAAGCCAGAGACTGAAATATGGTGTAGACAAGATTGGTTCCTTCTGAGGCATGAGAGGGAAGGCTCTGTTCAGGCCTCTCTCTGGCTTACAGAAGAGCAGAAGGATATGGCACAGAAAGTAAGTTTCAGGCTGAAGGCAGTGCCCACTTAGATGCAATTGTTTGAGATATTACAACCATTGAGATTAGGCCAGTTGTTCTGCATTGGGACTGCAGGAAAAATATAGACTCTTTTGAAAGAAGAGGGCCTGAATGCTGAAGGAGTGTCCTCCTCCTCAAAGCTGGATTTATTCCCTCTGAATTAACACTTTTGGTAGCAACATGGTACTGTGGAATATATCAAATGCAGGAAAGAGAGGGTCACTGTCTTTATAACGCAGTTTTGTGTTTTGGAAATGGCCATCGGTGATATGAGGCAAAGCTTTTGGAAGCCCCTGCATGAAGCCCAGATGAAGACATGAGGGTTAAATGTGGGTTGCAATGGAGATCCAGTGGTGATGCCTTCCAAGGGATGGCTTGAGATGGCTTCCAAGGACAGCTGCCAGCACGGGATGTAATTTTCTCCTGACTAGGAGCAGTACAGTTTGAGGGGAAGAATTGGAAATTTCAGACACTGTCATGGGTTAGAGATATCAGGCTTGGAGCCACAGGATTTGATGTTTGCCCTGTTTGTTTTAGATCTTGTATTAGTTCAATCTTTCCTTGCTGTATCCATTGCTATCTTTTGTAGTGTGAATGTTTACTCTGTGCCACTATGTTCTTTTGGATTTACAGGCTAACAGTTATGAGACCTTGGACTATGGGGAGGTTTGAACAATACTGGGATTGAAAAACTATGGGAACTTTTAAAGTTGGACTGAATTCATTGAATTTTACATCACAGATAGTTATGAGTTTATGGGGGCCAGGAGCAGAATGTGGTGTTTTGAATTAGGTTCTGAATGCTAAGTCCCCAACTGATGGCAATTTTGAAATTGGAGCCTTGCTGGAGGAGGTATGTTTCTGGGAGTAGGCCTAAGAGTGTCTAGCAGCTTCTCCTCACTGGTGTTTGGAACACTCTCCTGCTGCTGTTGTCCACCTGATGTTGGGCAGGAGTTGATGTCCAGCCTCTGCTCATGCCATGATTCCCTGCCATCATGGAGCTTCCCGTCAAGTCTGTGAACCAAAAATATCCCCTTAACTCTTATCAGCTGCTCCTGATTGGGTTCTTTGTGTCAGCAACCAGAAGGTGGCTACAATACCATCTCTAGACTCTTGGCTCATTTATATTCTTGACACCATAGGTTCATATAAGAGAGTATAAAGTACCTGTTCTTGTTGAAGAGTTTGTAATGTAGCTAGAGAAGCATGCTTAACAATGGAATGAATGGAAAGACTGGAATGAGTGAATGTGAATCAGAAAAGAAGTATAGATATTCAGAAAGGAATGGACCTATGGCAGCAGAGGCTGCAGATAAAAAGTTGACAGAGCTGGAGAGATGGCTGAGCAATTAAGGCGCTTGCCTGTAAAGTCTAAGGACCCATGTTCTACTCTCCAGATCCCACATTAGCCAGACGCACAAAGGTGAGGCAAGCACAAGGTCACACATGCCCACTAGGTGGTGCAAATGTCTGGAGTTCAATTGCAGTGGCTGAGGCCCTGGTGCACCAATTCTCTCTGTCTCTAAAAATAAAAAAAAATTTTTTTTAAAAAGACTATAGCAGTATTGGGCATGGGCTAGGTTTTAGAGAATTAATAGGATTGATAGAGGGGCAAAATAAAATCACACAGGAAAAAAAAAGAACAAGGACAGGGAAGGACAAAAGCAAACCAAAAGCAGAGGGTCTAGGTCAGGAGCATTATACAAACAACTGTATCTATAACATTCTTGCACCTGAAGGAAGTCAGTGACAGTGATCTGTCTGAACAATGTCATCTAACTGGGAAGGATTTTGGAATCAGATTTACTTAGATGAGGCCAGATAGTGATACCTTGAGATACCTGATCATTAACTGAGGTGCGGGGTGGGGAGGAGTAGAATGAAACCATATGAAATGTGGAACCAGTGAGAGACACAGTGGGATCTAGTCACAGTGTACAGAATGATGAAGAGTCAGAACTGGTATAAATTCTATATGAATTACATACTGCCTATGTCATTTGAGGACAGTGGCTTAGCTTTCCTAAGTCTGATTTCTCATGGGTAGGATGGTTTGGTTTGGTCACAGTTGACTTCTGACACTGTAAAATAAAATTTGATGATCCAAGAGGAAAGCACCCTCCAGGATGGCCCTGATACCAGAAAAACACTCAGCTCTAGGACAGACAAGAGTTACTGAGAGCTCTCCAGTGAGCCCCTATTCTCAATGAGGCATTATGTCTGTTCATCTCAACCTCTGCAGGTAGACAAGAGGACATATTAAGCTGTCATAAGGAAGAGCCTGCTAGCTGCAGTGGGAGCTCCCTGCACGTACTCTTTCTTCCGAGCTGACTTCCGTTTCTCTTCATTGACCTCATGGTTGGCATCCCGTAGCTTGACTTCACGATCTGAGAGGCTTGCTGGGATGATGTCCAGTTCCAAATCCTTGTTATCCTGCATGAGACAGATCACAGAGGTCACCTTTGAGAAGTCTTAGGAAAGCCACTGACCCGAGTGTTGGGGGGTGGTAAAGTAAGGAAACAAACAATATAATGGAAAAGGATGACAAGATGGGGCTCCTACAAGTGTCCCCACAAGCCCTCTCCTTCTTTAGGCAATTCTTTTTTGTCAAGTAGTAAAGATATAAAATGTTCTGGATATAAAATGTTTAGTGTTAAATATCCATAGGTACAGATATGTGTCTATTTCCAAAAGGTGTTTAATTAATTAAATGTAAACACACACACACACACACCTCTTTACAAACAAAATAAATGTGAAGCAGAAACACAAAAACTTAAAAAAGAACTATTTGTCAAAAGAATACAAATCCATTTTTCTTAAACAAGTAATTTCTTATAGAAATAGGAAGTTGAATGATTAATCAGTGACTGAACCATACAAATGCACATGCCTGATTATTTCAAGCATCATTTAGTATTATACATGTTGGAATCCTTAGGCAAACAAAACAAAAACAAAAACAAGCTGGGCGTGGTGGCACATGCCTTTAATCCCAGCACGGAGGCAGAGGTAGGAGGATCGCTGTGAGTTTGAGGCCACCCTGAGACTACATAGTGAATTCCAGGTCAGCCTGAGCTAGAGTGAGACCCTACCTCAAAAAACAAAAACAAACAAACAAAACAAAAAACAACTCAGATTAGAACCTAGGGAAGACACAGACTGCCTCGAATTTTAGTGGTTTGACCACTTCATCAAGGCTGTTCTGCTTCAGAGCATGGGCCTATTAAAAATGAAATCTTAGGATTAAATGACAGGGTGTATTTAGCTCTTAATTCATAGGCTACTGACCCCTATTATAAAGAAGAGATTAAAAGTCAGTCTTCCTTTGCTTCATGGGAAATAGTACCTTCTTTCAGTTGAAATGTCAAATAGCCTTGCACAAATTGCACCCCTTGTTCTTGAAAGAGCATTATACACACTAAGGACTCTAATCACTGGCTCATTAACATAATTGGTTAGATGATGGCACTGAGGAGACCTAAATAAAAGGGTCAGCCTTCAAAGTCAACAACTCAATATAGCAAAAAACCTGTTTTGTAGCCACAGTCTCTGCTCCTGGCTAGCCAATTCTGCAATTCTTTAGGGGCTAGAGGTGATAGGTCAGCAAGACATCCCCATTATTCATAGGGCACATGCTCACAGGGGGTGTGTGTGAATGGTTCAGAAGGATTTCTCTGTTAATGCTCTTCCTCCACAATGATGAGGCCAGTGGCCTGTGAGAAGAGGTGAGGGGAAGATGTCTCAGTCGCAGTACTCAATACTTACCTCTGTGTTGACTCCCAGGGCTTTCTCCAGGGTATACCGGTACTTTCCCATCCTCAGGGAGAAATCTCGGTAGTGCTTGTCCACTGTGGTCACCCATTTCCTTATCTCTGTGGCGTGAATGTGGCCCTTTTCCACGAAGCTGTCAGCCAGCTGAATCAGAAGTTTCACCTTCTCCTTTGTTTGCTGCCCCAAAAGACGTCCTAAAGTTACTGGATCATATTCTCCTCATGTTCTTTCACCCCAATACCTCTTCTCCCTGCTCAGCACTGTGTGCACCTCAGTGCTGGATACCTGGGTTTGTCCAATGGCTCTGCCACTCACTAGTGGGTTGATCTTGAGAAGATGAGGGAATCCCCTGTGCCCTCTTGAGCCCTTTACCCACAACATGGGAGTCACAACAGCATCTGCCTCAGGAGGCTGTGGTGAGCATGAACAATGCCTAATGCTTAGGAGAATATCTGGAACACGGCAGGGACTCCCAGACACCAATCTAAGAACTTGGTAAGCCAGAAATGTTATCTATTACTATCCATGTGAGGTTCTCTTGCATTGATACCGTGTGCTTCACTGATTTATAGAACACCATCTGTGACTCGCCTGAACCATAACCCATCCTTAAGAAGTAGGTAGGGAGATGGTATGTGTCTCTTTGAGGCACAGATGAAAAACTTGGAAGATTAGTTTTTAGGACTGGCCCCGTCATTAGTAAGCAACAGGGCCTTTTGCCTCTGTTCTTAGTTCTTGCCCTCCAAGGCAGGTTCTAATTATCATCATCAGTTGATGCAGGCTGGGATCCACAGAAATCTAACTATGAGACTGAAGAAGTCAACTCTGTCCCTTTTACCACCAGATTCTAACTTCAGTTTCCATTAGTGAGAAAGAAAAGGGTGAATGAGGCTGGCCAGTGCTCATCACAGGGCCAACAAGGTAAACCTCTGGCATGTACTGAGTCAACCTCATTTCTGGCAAGAAATTGCCCAACATCTCCTCTTCCCAAAGCCCTGAATAGAGAGCTCTGGGGATGGGATTTGCAGGTAAACAAAAGGCGGGGGAAAAGGGTGTTCATTTCTCCCAATCTAAAAATCTCCAGAGGGGACAAGATTTTTTCACACAGAATTATTTAATAACTGGGAGCATCATATAACTGAATGTCAAAATGAGAAGTATATAGAGTTAATAGAGGAACTTTAAAGTGGGAAAAGATGAAGGTCAGGAGGTATGTGAAGATCGGAAAGGTCTGATGGGGAAGGCAGGGCTCAAATTGGGTAAGATACAGAAAAGAAAGGGGTGAGAGAAGTAAATACTTGTGCATCTTTTATCATAAGTTTAAATTTTGAAACTTTGAGCTCTATCAAGGAAGCCTGAGAAATCTTAATGAAAAGGAATTAACATTTAAATCTCCTGGTTTGGTGGGAAGGAGGTCCACAATTTGGACTATGTTATAATCTACGTAATTGAGGGAAATTAAGGAGTTGAAAAATCAGTATAGCTTTCCCCCTTACCACATGGAGAGTGAAAAAGCTGAGGAGCAGGACTTCTGCGGCAGAGAAGGCACCACTAGCAAAGGTAACGCTAAGGTTACAAGGTCCATGGAGGGGACGCCCCACTGCAGCTACAGCCTGGTGCTGGTCTGAGGAATTGGTAGGTCTTCCCAAGTTGTTGTAAATTTCAGAATGGCCCTGCACATGAGGAATTGTCTATCTTCTAAACCCAAGGTTGTTTAGAGGTGAATAAAGCCAGATCACCCAGTTCATTGAGACATCAGTCATGGTCATGCCTCCCATTCTTTCTTGAATACATGGTATCTATGGTGATGCCATGTGATGTGCCACCTTCCTGGCTAAAGGTGATGAGATCAGTGGCAAAAACTTGTCCCACAAAGGCAGCCCATCAATATGTGGTGACTTCTGAGCTGTCTGGCTTAAAAGCCCTGTTTAAACAGGGACAGTGATGGCATGCTGGGTCAATTGAGGTTGTTTCTTTGGTATTTTGAATTGCAGACACAAGAACCAGGACGAATGGTTGCAGAGTAGAAGTGAAAACACAGAAAGAAGGCAGGAAATGAAAGGTAAGTAGAAAACTAAACTTTTAAGGCTAAGACAGGAGGAGGATCACTTGAGTTCAGGACTTTGACATCAGCTTGGGCAATGTAGCGAGACCCTGGACCTCTTACCTCCTTAATGACAGATAATAGCTTAATGTTGATAAAGATGTGAAGACACTGGGACCTGCACACACTGGTTGTGAGAGTGTGAAATATTGTAGCCACTTGGGAAAAAGTTTGGCAGTTCTTCAAAAGAAAACACAGAGGTACAATATAACCCATCCACTCCACTCCCCAGTATGCACACAAGAGAACTGAAGACATATATTCACACCATAATTGGTACATGAATGTTCATAGCAGCATTATCCCTAATGCCCCAAACTAGGTATTATTCATATGAGAAATGAAAAATGAAACATCCATCAGAGGAACAATAAACATAAGGTGATGTTTATTATATAATATTCTTTCAGCAATAAAAAGGAATGAGGCTCTAACACAGGCTACAACATGGATGGATCCTGAACGCACTATGTTAAAGGAAAGTAAACAGACTCAAAGACCATGTATTGAATGGTCCTATTTATATGAAATGTATTGTACAGGCAAATCTAAGAGGGAGAAAGTGCTTTCCTGAGAAGAGGGGATGGGGAGTTACTACAAATGAGAATAAAGTTTTCTTTCTGTGGTGATAAGAATGTTCCAGGACTCAATAGTGGCAATGTTCATATGACCCTATGAATACTACAAAAAAAAAAAAACACAAAAAAACACCTCACTGAATTGTAAAAAGAATAAAAAAGAAAAAACCCAAAACAATCTAATGCCTGTTGAAACCACAGAGGAAGTGGGGAGATGAGCAAGAGTCCTGCTTCCACGGTGAGGCTGACAAGCAGCACCAGGGTGAGTGAGACAGATGCTAAAGATACTCAACATCTACCAAAGCAGAGATCCAGAGGCTCCTAAGGGCTCATCACTGAAGTTAACTCAAAACACACCCACCAAGGCTCAGGGAATTTTGTGGAAGGGGCCGAAAGATTGTAAGAATCACAGGTCAGGATGTCATGTCCAGTGGCACTGCTTCCCCCTCAGTAACTGACTGCTACTCCCACAACACATAATCCATAATTCCATGGAGAATACCAGCAAGCCCACCAAGAAGGGGCCCCTGTGGAATGGGGGCAGGGAAAAGATGGTGCCAACACATGATGTATCCATACAAAATATGTTCTTGATAATAAAAAAGAAAGAGTCTAATGTCAATTTTTGTTTTTAGAAGAAATAGAGTTCTATCAGATGCCAAGATGATAACCTTCCCTATCATGGGTGCCTTGATCCCTTGTAAATTTGGAAGCCTGAACCATATCCAAACATAAGCCCGCTCTCCATTATCAAACTACTACCGATCGTGGGCTACAAGAGGGCCTACACCTATTAAATTCTCTATAAAAAAGTAAGGGTTATCTCATTTCTTGGGTGTTAACTTTACTCTCCGTTGGAGGATCTGCTTCTCTTTTTTTCAGATAGACATAGCTCCTAAGGAGAGAGCCACCCCATCATATCTCAAAAGGGCCCTGGCTGAAACTAAGAACAATTGGTGAAACAAGCAAGGGTGCTGTTTTCTTGGTGAACCTGGTACCAGCACAAGGGTGAAGGAGATCAACACAGAGAAAAATCAACTCCTACCAAATCAGATATCCAGAGACCCAGAGGCCCCTAACACCTCATCACTGAAGCAGAGCAAAAATGAACCCAACATGGCTCAGGGAAATTTTATGGAAGAGGAGGCAGAAAGAATGTCAGAGCCACACATTGGGTCATGATATGCAGAGACATTTATCCTCCCCACAACTGTGGGCTAACTCCAGAATGCATAACCCATATACCTCAACAAGGAGGGGCCAGGGGGAGGGGGTAGGACATGGATGAGCCTAACAATGGTACCAAATTGACTGTATTCGCTGAGTACAAAACTAATTAATAAAAAAAGAAGTATCATTTGTATTCTTGCAACTAGATTGCCTATAGTATACCACAATATGCAATTTTATTCTCTTATTATCCTCACCCAAACCTTTTTTTAAATCTCATTTTACTTTATTTGTATACTTCTATATAGAAAATACCTTTTAATATCATGTTTCTTCTACTTGGTCTTTTTGTTTAGAGCAGTGTGTAATAATTCAATATAATTTGTTGCCCTACTTATAGTTTCTCCCTGTGGTTCAAGTTCCATTTGCCTTCTACTTTGAATTCATCTCACTGGTTATAAAGATTAAAAACCAAGAGGCTAGTTAGTTAAAAGAGGTTTGCTTCTGGGGAGTAGGGCTGAGATGGGGCAAGAGGCTGCTGGCTTTCATCAGAAGCTCCTCAGATGGGTCGTTATCATGGAGATATTCTGACATAAATAACCCTGAGATCTGGAACATGTTAGATGGGAGAATGATACCCCCATTAGCAAAAACTGTTCGGGTGGGAGGAAGTCAGGACTTGGAGAGCCAAAATAGAAAAGTCATACTGAATGTAGATTTGGGGCCAGAGTGCTAAAATGACCAAGCTTCCTTCTCTTTTTAGGTTCATGCATGTCTACGGCCATCCTTGAATGTATAAGATACGCCAAGTAGCTTGGGGAACACAAGGCTAATAAAGCAGGTTCCTGTCCTGGGGTATCTTTTGTCCTTTGGGGATCATGTAGGAGAGATGACTGTGCACAGATTCCTGGAGAACAGACAGTTCATCCCACATGTCTAAAGGTTATATAGACAAAGGGCCCATTGTATTCAGGTAGGTGGACAGAATCACAGAGGTGGCACTTGCCTGGAAAGGTAGGTTTTCTTCCCAAAGCACAAACCAAAGGGAAAGGAAGACACCGTAGGTGGAGAAACAGTACGCAAAAGATACAGAGGTGAAACTACACAATTTATTCTCTGAGGCTAAGAAAAACTACACCCATATAGCTAAAGCCTGGAGTTGCATAAAGAAATAATTGAAGCTAAAGTAATGGGGTGGGGCAGAGCTATAGAACTGTGCAGCCTTAGCCTGCCGACCACTAAAGTTCTTGAGCAGGGTGGGTGATGTGACCAAAGCAACCCTTTCATTAAAAAAAAAAATTTATTTTTTATAATTGACAACTTCCATGATTGCAAACAATATCCCATGATAATTCCCTCCCTCCCCCACTTTCCCCTTTGAAACTCCACTCTCCATCATATCCCTCTCAATTAGTCTCTCTTCTATTTTGATGCCATCAACTTTTCCTCCTATTGTGATGGTCTTGTGTATACTAAGTGAGGTAACCCAGGCCCAGAAAGCCAGACGTCGCATGTTCTTTCTCATATGTGGATCCTAGCTACAAATGATTGGACTTCTGTGTGAGTAGGAAGAAAACTCAGTAGCAGAGGCCAGTAAGCTGGAAAGTAGATATAAAGGGAATAGAAAGGAATCAGGGGGGACTTAATAGAATGGTATTGTACATATGTAAGTAGAAGAACAGAATAATGGGGGTGAAAAGGCCTAAGTGAGGTCAGGGGAAGAGATTGAGTAAAGGAAAGATGGAGGGAGGGTTAATTAAAATCTAAGAGGATATAAATAAATCATATGGAATCCTACTTTTTTGGACAATGGAACACTCAGGAGCCATGGATTGTTACTAGAATATTTTCAGTGCCAGGGAGGGGATACCTTCCAGTGAGTTGTTGGCCAGGGAGGTCCCTGATGCCCCCAAAACATTACATGCCATTGCCAAGGCCCTTGGTTTCCCGCCAGGAATAGAAGGTAAGACCCTATTGCTGAAGACTCCACATACTTGGGCTGCAAGGCCACTGAGAAATCCTGCTGGAGCTGAGCTGAAAACCTCCTCCATGTAGATCAGCTGACAGAAAGCTGGAAGAAGCCACACTGCATGCAGCTCAATGGGAGAGAGAGAAATCACCAGTGAAGATATTCCACAATGGACATTGCAAGCTTTATATTTTGCCAGCCAGGCCAAATGAGCCAACGGGTGCAACAGTGGCATGTCTGTTATGGGGGAAACCAACCACTCTCTAATTTGACTAGAGGCCCGCTCTGTGGGAGGGAATACATCCCTGATACTGAAAACCTACAGCAGGGGTAGTCATGAGCCCTAGGGATGTAACGTCTGCTGCTGTCTGGATAAATATATATACTATGCTCATCAAACTGCCCAGTAAGCAGTTTTCTTAATGTTCATACCCTTATATTAGTGCTACTCTCACTTTTTCATTAGAGAACTTTCTCTTTTCAGATGGCAGTGACCTTGGGATGACTCAGAAGGCATCAGTGTGCTGAGAAGTGACAGAGGAATGCTCAGTACTGCAATATCTCTATCATACCTTCCAAGTCTCAGGATTTATTGCAGAAGAGGTGGTAGAAAGAATGTAAGAGCCAAAGGAAGGGTAGGACTCCTTACAATGTACTCTCCCCAGCCACAAAATAGCCTGGATATCCATGATCTCACAGCGCCTGACAAAGCAACCCTTTTAAAGGTAAGAGGATTAGGATGGATTTTTAACAAAAGGTGACCAGCATGGAACCCAGCTCAGATGCTGCTGCAGTTTGGGGTGCTAATGGTGGATGGAAGAGGAGAAAGCTGTGCAGCAGGTTACAAAGGAAGGATGAACTACACTGACCAGACAGTTCTCCATGGTTCTACTCTAGCTATGGTCAGACTGACCCTGAGAGGCTCCAGCTACTTTCTGTAGTCAACCTATGCAGGTATGGATACCACTGGAACTGAGACCATTCAAGCACATTAGTGGTTCACTAATGATGTTGTTTGGAAAGAAAAAGCAGATCTCAAACTGATGAACTCAAAAGCCACTTTTACCTGGATCTGAACAGGTGTATCTGCTACCTTCTTTGTACTGTTTGCTTTGTGGGTATTCCGAACTCACTTCAAGTCAGGCAAAAGGTCCCAAAGCTCATAACTATGCAGGGGCCACCTGCCCAGTATTGAGAGTTCAGCGTATAGGGCTCATAATGTGCATAATCACTTTTGAAATACTGGCTCAGGAATGAGGCTAATGGCTGAGTTTTGTTCAATCAAACCATAGGAACATGTGCTATAATGTTGAAGGGATTTGTGGGCAGGGCAGGGCCTCAATATCTCCCTCTTGGCCTTCCTAAAATCAGCTCTCACTCTAGAAAGAACATTGGCCACATGTGGAGGGAATGCTGAGAAAGGTCCTGCATGTTAGACAGCCTACGGTGACAGAAAAGGACACTCAAAGACTGAGCCAAGACACATCAGCTATTCATTCAAACCAAGGGTGCTCAAATGTTGGCTGTGAAGACAGGTAAGATTCAGATTTCCTTCTGTTACAGCATTCCCACCACTTGGCTGTAAATTATGTGAGGGTATGTGCACACATTTTGCTCCCAAGAGACCCTACCTGTTTCCTTAACAGGTCTGAGGACACATGGAAGTAAGAAACTCAGTGGCTTTAGGAACCTAACCTTAACGGGTTCCCAACATGTACGTATTTCTTTTTCTTTCTTTTGCTCCTGTCATGTGAGTTTGGTCAGAATGTGGGGTGCTGAGTGGGCTTGGGGAGGGGCATGGGATGCCTCCTACCTTGGCAGGCACCCTGAATTCCCCATATTCTTTCAGCAGCTCCTGAGTCTCCTCTGTGGTCTCTCCAGTGGAGGTGTGTGTCGAGAGGTAATATTCTCCCGTTTCTTGAACCCAGTCCAGTGCCTGTGGAAGCAAACAACCTGCTCAGTGCCCACGCAGGTGACTGCCAGGCGGAGAACAGAAGGTTTGTAGTTTGGGCCAGTGCTGGACTCATGAAATGTAATGACGGAGTTCCATCAGTGTGTAGCTCAGAGACAGTTTCTGTCAAACAGCTCTTCCCTGAGGTGGAACAGCCCAACAGCAGAGCATTAGACTGAGGGCTTTCACAGCTACGTCAGAGCTGGTGTCATCCATGAGTGAGGGGCACAGTGATCGTGTGTGCACACCCTCACACAACTTAGGATAGGGAACTTGAGGGCCAGGGAGGTGGCTCAGAAGTTCAAGGCATTTGCTTGCAAAGCCTGCCATCTCAGACCTCCATTCCCCAGTACCCATGAAAAGCCAGATGCACAAAGCAGTGCAGGCATCTGGAGTTCTTTTGCAGAGGCAAGAGACCCTGGCTCACCCATTCTCTTTTTCAAATAAATAAATATATTTTTTTAAAAAGGATACAGAACTTGGTAAATTTGAATTACTGACCAGAGAAAAACTGATCCCCTTTCATCTCATCTTCCTCCTCCATCTTCACTCTGCCTGATACGCTGACACTCTCCAGGGCCTGTCGCAAGCCTTGGTATCTAGGTCTCTCTATGCTCCCCAGGAGCGAGGCAAACCCAGGGAAAGCTCTGCATGTACCTGCTTAGCACTGCGCTCAAACACCACGTATTGCTGGCATTGGTCTAACCGCCGCTTCTTCAAGGTCCAGAAGTGCAGGACACGATTCTCCCTCTGCAAGAGTTCACTCAAGATGGCTGTGGGGCAGAGGAGGGGAGCACCAGTCACCGAGAAGGCTCTGAGCAAAGCTCCAGCTGCTCTGGCCTCACTGCCCAGGGGATTTTCAGGTTTCCCCACAGGACTAATGCAGAATCAGAAGAAAGCCAGCAAAACCCAGAGTAGACAGGACTCCTTGCAATGGGCCAAGAGTGGGGGACCATGGCGAAAATCTGTTGCTGAGGGTTCTATCAACCGAGAGGGGGCTATGCCACCCAGGACTCTCTATACCAGTCAATCCTTGCTATAAGAGACCTTGGGAAATGTGAGTCTCTATGGCAGCAGCTAACTCAGTTGGCCTGGAGCCCAGTGAGCGTGGATGGACTTTGCCAGACTCCCAGGCATTCCTGAGGAGTTTCTGGGAGAGGGACAGGAGGTAAGAAGTACTGGGAATAGCCAGCTCATGCCATGAGCTACTGCGGTGGTTTAATTCAGGTGTCCCCCATAAACTTAGGTGTTCTGAATGCTAGGTTCCCAGCTGATGGAGATTTGGGAATTAATGCCTCCTGGAGGCCGTGTATTCTTGGGGGCGGGGCTTATGGTGTTTCAGCCAATGTCCCCTTGCCACTGTTTGGCACACCCTCCTGTTCCTGTTGTCCACCTTATGATGGCCAGGGGGTGATGTCCACCCTCTGCTCATGCCATCGTTTTCCCCTGCCATCGTTTTCCCCTTCCCTCTCGAGTCTGTAAGGTAAGATAAACCTTTTACCCCCCACAAGCTGCTCTTGGTTGTATGATTTCTGCCAGCAATGCAAACCTGACTGCAACAGCTGCCATCTCTGTCCCAATAAGATCTGTACACATGACACTATGACAGCAGAGCCTCAGTTACGAAGCTTCTGAGCAGAGGGTGTGTGGAAGCTGTACTGCCATCGTGGTGACATATTGTCCCACCCAGACTCTGTGGAGCTGTGGATCTGAATGGTAGGAAAGCTGAGAGCTGGAGCAGGAGAATATAAAGCATGCAGCACCACAGGGAGCCATGGCGGGCGTCCAGTCCACACTGTTTCCCTTCTCATTTCTTTCTTTTTTTTTTTCGAGGTGGGGTCTCTAGCCCAGGCTGACCTGGAATTCACTACGGAGTCTCAGGGTGGCCTCTAACTCAAGGTGATCCTCCTACCTCTGCCTCCCAAGTGCTGGGATTAAAGGCGTGCACCACCATGCCCGGCCCCTTCTCATTTCTTTTAGCAGTAGTTTGCCTGGGTTGATTTCTTAGCTGTTTTAAATAGTATATTTTATACCTGATGTAACCAAACTTAAGTTATCTTATATTTGCCTCTCGTTTTCTGTAAACTATATCAGATATTGAAAAAGTGCATAGTAATGATGGTATGGATAGTCAATATTTACTAAGCACTCACTATGTGGCAGGAACATGTTTTCACACATGATGCACATCTTTATGATCTTTGTTGTTTTACAGCTGAGGAAGCTGAGGGTTAGCTTCCTCAGGTTCAATTAGAAAGAAAGGGGTAGAGCTTGGCTTTCGACCACATCCTTTCCCTCCCTGCTCTCCCGGGTTACTGGGGCTAAAACTCACACTTTACTGTGCTTTGACTCCAATTGTAGTATTTGTACTTAGGATTTTTATATTGATATAATTAACTCATAATCCCCTTGGAGGTTTGGAATCTATCTTGATCTTATGATAGATTCTGTTTATATTTCCTTAGGCTAAGAACTTTCAGAGGTCCCTATTACTCACCACTCCCTGAGTCTATGCCTTCACCACAGAACTTTTCATTCCTTCCAAGAGTGGCCAAGTTTACTCCTTCACTCCAAGACTGACCTCAGGCTTGGCCATGTGACTTGCTCTGGCATATAGGTTGCTAACAGGTGCGATATAAACAGGAGCTTGAAGTATGCCTATGAACTTGACCTTGTTCCTTGCCTCCCTGATATCAGCATCATAAGAACTTTTGAGTAACCACTGTCTCCTGGATCCAGGTCTCAGAATAGAAAAGAACCCAACTCACTGTGAGGAGCCTGAAGGACAGCTGCACTGCTGAGCTCAGCCACAGCAGCCGAGTCAGCCAATGACAGTCACCTTGCTCTCAGTGAGCAACACCAAAGTTCTGACTGTAATGTAGCAATGGACTCCCATATCAAAACCCTGAAACTATGTGGCAATGGCTTTGAGTACAGGCAGCAGGGTGAAGAGGAACAAGATACAGAAGAGACTGGCGGTCTTGCCTCCAGGAGATACTCCCGCTGGGCAAAGGCAGAGTGAGCTTCTGTTTCTTTAGGCTTTTTAAAGAAGTGTTTTAAAAAATTTTTATTTATTTGAGAGAGAGAAAGAGGCAGAGATAAAGGGGGGGGAGAGAGAGAGAATATAAGCACACTAGGGCCTTTAGCCTCTGCAAATGAACTCCAGACACATGTGCCCCCTTGTGCATCTGGCTAACATGGGTCCTGGGGAATCGAACCTGGGTCCTTTGGCTTTGCAGGCAAATGCCTCAACCACTAAGCCATCTCTCCAGCCCTGTTTCTTCAGTTTTTACATCCCCTAGTCAGAGTTTCACTCACTGCAACTATCTATGGTGGTTAAAAAAAAATCAACCCAAATCAGGAAAAACTCCTGAAGTTTTAGGCTTCATTTTTCCCTTTAAGAGCTTTCACATGGGCAACAACCTGCTCTCGCCTTGAGAAGATGGAGGTATTTCTGGCTCTCTCTGGGTGCCTGTCCCTCTTCTGCACACACAGGTGTAGGTGGAGGTGTGTTCTCTTAGCAGCAGCTGGCCTCACCCAAGCAGCCACCTGCATAAGTCAGAACATACACTCTGATATGTGCTGGAAGAAGGGGGTAGCAGGATGTTGCCCACCCCTAGGACCCCTCAATCAAAGACAAAATGACACATCTAGAAAAGAACCTGGGTCTGTTTCTCTGTAGGTGCTTTGATTCTTTAACTCTTTCCAGTGGCTTCTGATATTACCAACTCCTGAGTTCTCTGAGCAGGGAAGAAAGCTCTACCTACAGCAGGCGACAAATGCCACTTTGCCCATGGCTCCAAGTTAACCCAAGTCTCCTCCCTAGCCTCATCTCCAGGTTATGTGTCTCTGCTTAGACAAAGTGGACACGTGTTAAACTTTTCATCTACTTGCAGGCTAATTTCTGCATGGCCAGAGCAATAATTTAAGAGAATGTGACAAAAATTAAAGTTAATATGATTGGGCAAGAAAGGGTATCTGTCATTTTCCTGTGATCTTTGACTTTATATACAATTCAGGGAGATAGTAAAGATCATCTAGAATAGTCATTTCATACACTTTATTTGCACACAAAATGCAGGTTCTGACTCTAGGTTTGAGTGAGGTATGAGATGCTATGCTTTTTACAAGCTTCCAAGCGGTATTAGTGCTGCCAGCTTGGGCACCACAGTCTAAATAACATGAGTCTAGAATACCCTTCTACAGGTGTTACAGGCCTAGACTACGGGAAATCTTTTTGCTTGTTAAGAAACAGACTATGAATTACCATCACACTATGCCAGACCTTTTCTCCTCAAAGGAGAAGCATCAGGAAACTTGAAAAGGCATGAAGACTAGGACACAGCTTGCTGCAGGCCTCTCATGCACACCACTAAGGTGACTTACATCCTGGCAGATCTCTGACTCACCTTTCACTTGCTGCTCAGGTCCCCGAGTATGGCTGGCAACACTGGGCATGCTGACATTGTTCCTGTGGATGTACTTGAGAAATACCTCAGCGTTCCGCCGTGCCAGGGTGCAGGCCTGAGAAAGACGAATTTGTGAGGCCCCTGTTCCTAGCAAATAAGTGGAATCCAAGATACCAGACATGGGTTTTCTCTTTAGGAAGCTTGTGAACTTGATGGTGATGAGGATGCTGGAAGGAGCCACAGAGAATAGAGCTCTGGAGGTCACCTGTGACTCACAGACATTCCTGCTCTGAGCTTTCCTGTTCTCAAGTGCCACGTTCATCATATCAGACAAAAATCAGAAGTCAGCAAGATCCCTTGCTACCTATGTTGGCTAGGCATTACTAATGTTCACTCCCAGGCTGGTTTTCCTCTTCCACAAGAGTGCCTTTTACTTGACCACTGATGTAAACCCAGAGAACACAAGCCCACTTTAACATCAATCTGATTTTAAAGTGAACAAGTAAATCTGATAAACATACTTCTACCATACATTATAAATCTCAATAGAAATTGCCAACATTCTTCAAACTTGTACATCTGGTCATCAAGTTCCCGCCCCCTTAGCTAAATAACACTAATGAAACAGGTCTTCTGTGGCTGGGAAATACCAATCCCCATATAACAATCAGAGCCATTATATTACCCATTGAAGGCTCACATCAGCTGTGAGTGGCAGAAAGGACAGATCACATTCTCTTTGTTTTACTGATGAATATGACCAAGGCCCAGGAAGAGTGGCAGGCAGGAAATAACACATTATCTAGAATCTGGATGTACTGGGAGAATATCTAGTTTTGCTTAAGCCCATATAGTTTCCAGACTTTTCTAAAAAGCAGATTTTCCCCCAGTTCTAGTGCAATACATGTTAGTTCACTAATTTCTAATCCATAGTTTCTGGAATTAAATTATCTCTAGACCAAATTGTTAAATTTTAAAACCATCTTACATTTAGCCTCTGACCCCACAAATTATGCAAATAAAAATGATCATATCTTATATAATTTAAAATTGACATAGTTGCATGCCATAAAAAATTAGCAACAAAAGCTTCTCAAATCTCTGCCATGAGCCTGTTGGTTGGCCCAGGCTCTCTAAGGCTCATGAATTTGAATCCTGGTGGGGGGTTAAGGCAAGGACTCTTGAGATGATCAGATGTGGCAGAGAATTCCCACAGTGATGAGGAGTTTCTGTGGCTTTACTATTATATGAAAAATATAAGCCTAGATGATTAGTGTCTGTATTTATTTAGTTCTTACCCTAAATTCTGCATTGTCCACTTAAAAAAGATTTATCTTAATAATGTTTTATATCTAGACTTACATCTTTCAACCAAAAAATCATTTTAGGGTTGAGGTATATATAAGCTCGATGGCATAGTGCTTTCCTAATGCGTGCAAGGCTCCAGGTTAAATCTCCAGCACCACAAAAGAGAACAATCAGCAGCAAAACACTGATAAACTGAATGTGACTGAGTAACAGCATGTGACAACAGCCAGGTGATATCAGGACAGTCCAACATGATGGTAGCAGAAATTGTGTCTCCTGGGTGCCTGATGTTAGTGAAAGTGCTGAGAAATAAGTGAGTGTTTGAAGTGTAACTGGATGACCTTACAAATTAACCAGATTATTCCAATCTCTCTCCTCTGTAGATAAGATGCTGGAAAATGCAGGGCCGTGGGAAACCCTCACGAAGCAGGGGAGGAGGGCTGGTTGGTGAGGGAAGGGAAAGACCTTGTGTGACAATGTGCTCTGACCTTCAGAAAGGCCTCCTTTTGCTCCAGATGTTTGCTGATGAGCGGAATGACATGGTCCATCTCTGCTGCAGGCCCCAGTTTATCTCGCCCACCACACCAGTCCTCGTCTCTCCGGTATTCTTGCTCTAAACTCTCCAGGACACTGCACACCTAGAGATCACAGGGGAAAAGACTCAGTGAACCAATCGGTCAGCAAGAATTCTCTGAGGTCGTCTAGCCATGGAACCCTACATGGTAATGGTTTGCATTGAAACTCATTCTATAGATTTAGTGTAGGGGGCACCCCTGGGACATCTAGGAGCAGCTCAGGAGGCAAGGAGAATCCTGACACTAGAGTTTACGAAACAGACTATGACTAGAAATGGAGTGTAGATTATCTTTTTGTAGTCAGTTATCTATGGAGGTTGATGACATCACCAAGGAATAGTATGAGGAGTAAGAAAGTACAGAAGAAGAGTATATTTGGGGGTTTACAGTGTTTTATACATGTTATATAGATGTACTGTTGTAACCTCATAATCACTACGAATTATGTAGAATAGGAGATGGGATTTGGAGAAGATACTTGGTGACTTGCCCAAGCAGCAGTACGTGTTCTAGAGCAAAGAGCTTCAAGAACATGCAAGGAGGAGAGGGGAGAGCTGCCGCTCTTGTGTGATTTATGCGCCATTAAAAAATCATTTTTGTCCTCTCCTGTTCAAAGTTCTAGCAGAGGGCAGTGTCATCTCTTGGATATCTGTTATAAAATCACATTCCTGAGGCTGGGGCGATGGCTCAGTGGATAAAGTGCTTGCTATACAAGCATGAGGACCCAGGTTCAGATCCCCAGCACCCATCTAAATATCAGGCAGATATGGCAGCCTATTGATAATCCTAACATTAGTGAGGCAGACAGGAGATCCTCAGGATAAGTTGGCTAACGAGGTAGCAGAATCATCGATCCCTGGGTCCAAATGAGAGCCTTCCTCAATAAGTAAGGAAGATAGCCCTTAAGGAAGATTGCTGAGGTCAACCTGAGGACTTCACATGCGTGTGCCCACGTGTGCATGCTCACTTGTCCACATGTATGCCTACACGATCCAAACTTTCATATACACATGCACACACACCACACATATACACACACCAAACATGAAGAAAAGAAGAAAGGAAAAAAAAAAGAATTAAAAGTTACATTTCCTTTTGAGGGAGAATACATTTAAGTCAACATCAAAGACAGTTAAGCAACTTTTAGTTCTGAAAATGCAGAGAAACCATGCTATGCCATGTGGCCTGAGAAGAAAGCAGAACATTTTAAAGGAGTTTGCAGGGAAAGTTAGATTGAGTCCTGTAGTATGAATCTCAGGGAACCTAGCATTTGGGTCCCACAGGTAGGAATTTTTAGGCAGGGGAGAAGATGGGAAATAGAAACTCAGCCCAACATTTGTTCTGACTCCCATCCTCAGCATGAAAACAAACAAACAGAAATCTAGGGCTGGAGAGATAGCTTAGCAGTTAAGGTGCTTGCCTGCAAAGTCTAGGGACCCGGGGTTCTATTCTGCAGTACACATATAAGCCAGATGTGCAAGGTGATGGTTGTGTCTGGAGTTTGTTTGCAATGGCTGGAGGCCCTGGTGTGCCCATTCTCTCTCTCTCCCTCTAATAAATAAAATATTTTTAAAAAGAAAACAGAAATCTAAATTTCTATACTTTCCTTCAGTAGACATGAACTAACTGTTTGGGTATAGCAGAGACAGTGAGCGAGCGAGCAGCTCTAACTATCTGTGGCCGCCTCTAATAAAGCCATTCTTCTTGATGACAAATGTGTTTTTGGACAGAATGTCCATTGATTTATGAACTGAGCTGAAAGAGGTCTCAGATAGGGACTGGGGAGACAAGTCCATGGATAAAACCTGAGTACTTGAGTTTAATCTCCAGACTCCACATAAAAAGCCAGAAGCTGTGGTGGGTTTCTGTCATTCCAGTGTGCTGACAGTGAGATGGGAGACAGACAGGAGAATTTCCTGGAGGCTCAGGCCATCACATTACTGAATAACAACAGTGAGCATAGAAAGACCCTACCTCGAATGGGGTGGAAGACAAAGACATACCCAAGAAAGTTGTCCTCTGACCTCTACATGTTTGTCTACACACACACACACACACACACACAGCATCAGACAGAACTTCCTTATTGCCAGTCATATTTCCTAGGTCACAAAAAGGTCTGCCTCTCATCACAAGGTGACTTGTCTAGCCCCATCTCTAGTACATCTCCTGCAACACACAAAAGTGTGCAGGCAGGTGCATGTCTTGAGATAAAGCAGACGGCAGACCTGTAGAAACTTATGACTAAAATTACATGAGATCTGCTGTAGCAGAAACAATGCATTTGAGAGTTAGAACAAATGAAACTATCAGTAAGTAGAAATATGGAATAGGCCAGGAAACAGAAATCCAGAGAGGTAGAGTAACCATTAGCAAGGTCAGTTAAGAGTTAAATTCCTGATTTCTTTTTCTTTTTGTGTTTTTTTTGTTTTTTTTTTTTTTTTTTTGAGGTACAGTCTCACTTTAGCCCACGCTGATCTGGAATTTACTCTGGAGTCTCGGGGTGGTCTCGAACTCTCTGAGATCCTCCTACCTCTGCCTCCCCAGTGCTTGGATTAAAGGCATGTGCCACCATGCCCGGCAACAGACTAGCCTTTTTTTTTTTTTTAATGTGTGTGTGTGAGAGAGAGAGAGTGAATGAGAATTGGCACACCAGGGTCTCCAGCCATTGTAATCAAACTCTAGATACATGCGCCACCTTGTGAGCATGTGCAACCTTATGCATGTGTCACCTATACTGACTCATGTGGGATATGGGGAGTCGAACATGGGTCCATAGGCTTTGCAGGCAAGTGCCTTAACCACTAAGCCATCTCTCCAGGTCAAATTCATGACTTTTTTTTTTGAGGTAGGGTCTCACTCTAGCCCAGGCTGACCTGGAATTCACTATGTAGTCTCAGGGTGGCCTTGAACTCACAGCGATCTTCCTACCTTGCTCTCCTGAGTGCTGGGATTAAAGGTGTGCACTACCATGCCCAGAATAAATTCCTGATTCTTGTTTTTTTTTTTTTTTTTTTTTTTTTTTCTGAGGTAGGGTCTGGTCTTGCTCTAGCCCAGGCTGACCTGGAATTCACTCTGTAGTCTCAGGGTGGCCTTGAACTCAAGGCAATCCTCCTACCTCTAACTCCCAATTTCTGGGATTAAAGATGTGCACTGCCACACCTGGATAAATTCCTGATTCTTAATCGCATGCTCTGTTTCTTTCACTATCTTGATCCATCTCATATGAAAATTTGTGTATGATTAGATAGAGATTATGCCTCATTTTATCCTATATAGATATTCAGTTCTGTGGCAGCATTTATTGGAAAGATTTTCTTTTAATTCACTGAATTGCTTCATCAAAAATCAACTGATTATATGTGAGGTGACTCCTTTTACCTCAATTCTGTTCGATTGTGTGTATCTATTACATAAATAGCATTTGGGGTGGGTCACAGTGGCTTTAGATCAGTCTTTACATGGGGCAGTGTAACTCCACTAACTCTGCTCTTCCTTGTCAACAATGTTTTGGCTACACTAGATTCTTTGAGTTTTATTTTCATATAAGTCTTAGGATCATCATGTAAAATCAGGCCTTAAAGATCAACTGGGAAAGTGCTTTGTCATCTTAGTTTTTGGCCATCAAAAACATTACCTCAGGGAGCCGGGTGTGGTGGTGCACACCTTTAATCCCAGCACTCAGGAGGGAGAGGTAGGAGGACCGCTGTGAGTTCGAGGCCACCCTGAGACTACATAGTGAATTCCAGGTCAGCCTGGGCTAGAGTGAGACCCTACCTCGAAAAAAAAAAAAATTGCCAATCATCTCAAAAACATTGTAGGGCTGGAGAGATGGCTTAGCAGTTAAGCCTAAGGGCCCATGTTCTACTCTCCAGATCCCACATAAGCCAGACACACAAAGGTGAGGCAAGCAAAAGGTTGCACATGCCCACTAGGTGGCACAAGTATCTGGAGTTGGATTACAGTGGTGGAGGCACTGGCATACCAATTCTCTCTCTCACTCTCTCTAAAAATTTTTTTAAAAAAAGTATCACCTCTCTGAAACAACAGAAGTATGGTAGGGACTATATAACACTCACAGTAGGTTCTGGCTGGACATGTTTTATGTGCTCCAAGGCAGACTTTGCAATCATCGTCTGAAAGTCACTCAAGGGGTATGCTCCTCTGATCTATTTCTACTAGGGAGAAATTCAAATGAGAAAACTCTTTTACACTGAGTAAAATCACTCCTGTTTTAAACCTCTACTTTATAAAAAGATTCCTTGACCACTAAATGGGCCTTGCACATTTTGCTAGTATGGTAACCTTCTGCACCTTCAGGCTTTTGCCTACACATCTCTTGCCTTTTCTCCCCTGTTGCACCATCTGATCACTTAGGATCATCGTTCCCCAGTGACAGATAGGTGGATTTCTTCTATTACACTGAGGTCCCTGTAAGTGGATATATTTTCAAGTAGTGGTCATTGCTTCGGGTAGATTATATTATTATTCGGTGAAGATTCATTTTTCTCTCTCAACTTCATAGGAGGCATTGTTGCCTCGCTGATGTCGACTCAGCTATGTGATTATTTTGGCCAATGGTATGCTAAAGAATGTGATAGAAGGAAAAGCTTGCACAGTAGAGTTCGGGTTTTTGTACCCCTCCTTTTACTGTGGATGTGCTTCACGTAGTTGCTGGTCAGGGAGGACGAGAGACAGACAGAAGTAGAACTGGACGCATGGTACAGCTAAGAGTCTAGAGCTACTGAACCCCAGATGCTTAAACAGAAGTTAATGATGATTATTTTACATGGTCAAGTTTTGGGGTTAGTTTATTGCATAATATTACTGTGGCACTGGCTGACTACTAAAACAAAGCATTCAGCATATACCCACTTTCACCTGGAACTCCTCCATTTTGATTGGATGAGTTTGAGAAACTTATGGAAAAAACAATCACACGGTCCATTGCTATAAAGGAAAAATGATAAAGTATCCAACTACAGTGTCTCCACAGAGCATTCCTTTATTCTCAAGGGTGAGCATCGTGAGGCCTGGTTTCTGGATGGAGCCACAATGTGAGGCAGAAAGAGCCTTTGTCAGCCTCCATCTCATAAGCCCCGCAGCCCTTTTCCTCACCTGTTCAGAAGTTTTGTAAAAGGCCACAGAGGCATTAACCAGTTTCAGCCGGTCTTCCATCTTCAGCATGAGCTGCTGCCAGTGGAGGGCCACCTTCTCGGCACATTCCCGAATGGCATCTGCGTCGTAGTGGCCAGCCTGGAGCAGTGCCTCTGCTTTCTGCTGTACCTGCAGGGCGCTCTGGTGTGTCTTCTGCAAGGAAGTGGCATGAAAGAGGGACTGGGTACGAGGGGAGGAGAGAGAAGTCCGTGGGAACAACCCAGGTGTGGTATGGGAGGGGGTGGAGTGAGGCGTGAGTGGAAAGATGCAGAAAAGTTAAAGAGCTTTAAATGACTGATCCATTCATCATGGCGATCAATACAGTATTGTTTCTAAAGCATATTTTCAAAAGGCTACCATACATTTCCATTAATCTCTCAGGATCCTAACTCTTACACCCCACCCTTTACTCTCTACTTCCATACTCTGGATGTTGCAAACATTTCAATTTTCATGGTAGAGAAACAGAAGTTTTGTGGAAATCTGCTCCAGTCTAATCACAAAAGCATTCATCACTAAATTTTCAAAGATTACTGGTGCAGTATCATTTTACAGATTAAATAAACATATGTACTTTAAAAAACCCATGTAAGTGCAAATTCCCAGATAGCAATGCAAACATCTTAAACGTTAATAACCAGTCAGAAGGGATTCTAGTAGGAGGAATAAATCTGGCAGATCGATGAAGCTGAACAGTAACTTGTCATGTCCTCTCTTAGTAATTCCGCCAAAGGAGCCGAGCAGTACAGGGGACAACTGCAGACCCTCGTGCTAGTTATGTTGCTTTTAGGAGACATGCCTGCATATGATATGTGTCTTATTTCCTTTATGCATTCTGTTTCAGGCATTCTCTGGCTTCCCCAAACTGCAGGAGGTGGGCTTAGCAGGCTGGAGGACTGGGTGGTGAGGAGCAAACTCAATGGGGTTCAAGTTTCCTAAGACAGATCTGTTGCTCAGAGCACGGCTGACCTGACAGGGCCAACAGCACTGTGACTTCAACAACTGGATCGTTCTAGCTAATGGTGTCATCATGCTCACATGGCCCTGAGGTTCAGCTCAGGTGGAAAGGGACAGCTAGAAGCCCAGTGACTCTCTGGAGTTCCTTTCTGCTCCACTCGGGCAGCAGTGCGGAGATGGCTCTCAAAGCTGTCCCATGTGGCATTCCTTGGTTCTGAGTGCAGTCTCCTTTATTTCCACCCCCATCTGCACCTGTCCTCACCACAACTCTCCTTCACCCTCTCAGCATCTTCAGCTTATGCATTCCTTCTTGTTTTTCCAAGTCTACCCATGCCTCTTAGCTTCTTTCGCTTTCCCCAGAACCTGCAGTAGCTTCACCAGTGCCATCTCCTCCAGCCACGCAGGCCTTCTGTGCCCTCGCCTCGCCTCGCCTCGCCTCTCACTGCTTGGGTCCTGATGACCACATCAGTGTCAGGCTCCTAAACACTGCATGTAGCTAGAGAAAGAAAAATAGGGCAGAAAAAAAAAAAAACCATTACAAATCCCCTATTTTCTTTCTCTGGTTTACTGGCACCATTTTGTTTCCTAAACATAATAAGAGATGCCTGGGTCAGCCCTCCTTTTCTGTCACCTCTGTGAAGCCTCATTTATTTCCTTGGCTTCTGTTATCTCCTTTTTGCAGATGACTCACAGTCTCCTTGTTGACAGCTCTCTTCCTCTAATTGAGGGAGCTACCTGTCCACCTCTCACTCTCATGAGGAGCACTTGCTCAGTTAGTCTGTCATCTGTCCTGTGTCCACTGCTGCAAAGGGCATTCTTAGCTAAAGCAGCCATCTTCCTGGAGAGCAGAGAGGTCCTAGGCCCTAAATGAGAAGGACCTTCCTGTCCTCTCAGAACTTCAGTGAAAAATGGTTTTCCCACAGTCCCAGTGCCTTCTGTTGCCTCGACCCCAAATTTCCTGTCCTCTCTGCCACCTAGAATCACAATTTTGTCATCATTCTTGACTGCTGTTCTCTACTTCCCCATCCTAGCCCAGTTCTCATCACTTCATACACAGACTTCTGTGGAGGTGACTTGGTGAGTTTTCTTGCCTTCCATCTTTAATCTCTCAGATCCATCTTTTTCTTTTTTTTAATATTTTCCTTCCTTCCTTCTCTCTCTTTCTCTTTTTCTCTCTTTCATGCTGGGAATTCAACTCAGGGCCTTGACCATGTCAAGCATACACTGTACCACTGAACTACATCCTCAGTCTATTCCTTATAGTTCTAACCATTCAATATAATGGGAAGTACTTACATCAAGTAACTTGCTCTTTCTAGCTCTAAAGCTCATGCTTTAGAAGTGTTTATAAGTTAGAAAGCCTCCAGTGGTTTCCTCATAGCTATGAGTTTAAGTTCCAACTACATGCCATTAACAGCGCCTCACAACATGGTTCCTAACTACTAGTGTAACAATATCAACTACACTTCCTTTCAAAAATCCTTTGAAAGCATGTGGCAAGCTTCCTTGCCTTTACTACTTTCCTTCTTCCTGACTTTGGCAGATGCCTCCTAAGTCTGTGACTGTGTCCCAACTTTTCTTTGAGCCTCACCTTAGACCTGCCTTCCTTCAATGAGGGCTTTTAAGGCTTAGGGGGAAACTATCTTTTCCTGAATGCTTATGTAACTCAGCTAACTTTGGTGCATTCCTCTTACCTAGAGGGTGTTACTGTTAAGGGAGAGGGAGAGTTTGGGAAATATTTAAATAGCTATTGGTTATCCTGTGCTGGGTCCTATGCTGATGCATGGATTTTTCTTGTTCACACAACACTACCGTGAGGTGGATTTTATTTTCATCTTAGTGATTAAGACACTCAGGCTCGAAGGCTAAATGATCTGCCCCAACTGTACGACAAAGCAAGTGATGAAACCAGAGAGGAAACATGAGCCTGACTTATTCCTAAGCTGGTGTTCTCTTTACCTGTCATAGGGATGTCACTTTATCTCTGGGATCAGAGTGGTATCTATAATATTTCTCATTTGGTGTAAGATTTACCAGATGAACATCAGTGACTATGATAGTTATCTGCCCTTTCCTTAATATATAAAACTAGCATATAATTATCATCATAAGCATGTTATAATGTCTTTTTCTCTAAGAGTGGAGAAGTAGCCTTGAGTTTTCTACCATTCATGGCACGTTACAATGATCTTCCTTACTATGAAACTTGTTACTATGTAAGTCCTCAGTACACCTTCCCCTCTGATTTCCTAAATGATAAATTTTAATCCACATGGCATAGTCTTTGCTTTTCTTGGTTTAAGTCATTATTTTGCATTTACTTCTACTTGCTATTATCTAATCCTAGTGAATGTTTTATCTTTAGGATGTGGATTATCAGGGCATTAATATTTAGCAGGAATAAGCACAAGAAAATTGAACTGAATTAATTGAATTTATTATCCAGTTGTAACTACGTTTTTCCTAGCATGATCTTTCTGGTTAAGATGCATAAGAGGATTTCAAATACAAATGGATTTTAATGTTGCGCTTCTTGCTATGAAATCCACAGTTCCTAAAGGCACATCAGCCGCACATAGAACACTAGCAAATAATGCAGTTTGCTTAATAGGCCAGGCTGCTTCTAGGTGAGCTGTATAGCTCTCCAGTTTGATTCTGGAGGAGTTTTTCTGAAGCCAAGGCCACTTCAGGTTGAAGTTCTGACACTCCTTGGAAGGTTAAAAAACCTTCAGTGCAATCAGGCCACCAAAGCTGTGGTTAGCTTATATCCTGGTTTGCCCAGTTCCAGTATACGTGCATTTTCCTGCTTTAATTATTAATAATCCCCTCCTTTATAATTTTTGAGCTAAGGTCTTGTTATATAGCCCAGGCTGGCCTTGAACTCACAAGCCTCCTGCTTCAGCCTCCGGAAGACTGCTGGAGTTTGAGTTGTGCGCTGCCACAGCTGTACTGCCTTCCCTCTTACTGTGCATGTCCTTCCCACCCCTACCTACAGGCACTATCAAGGCCTGTGGTAACACTGGCAAATGGGGTAAGCCAAACCAGGTTACTTACACTCCCTTTAAAATTGCTCACATACAGGCTGGAGGGATGGCTTAGTGGTTAAGGCATTTGCCTGCAAGGCCAAAGGACCCAGATTCGATTCCCCAGGACCCATGTAAGCCAGATGCACAAGGTGGCACATGCGCGTGGAGTTCATTTGCAGTGGCTGGAGGCCCTGGCGTGCCCATTCTCTCTCTCTCCCTCTTTCTCTGTCAAATAAATAAATAAATAAATAAATTGCTCACACACATTTGGGTGTGGTAGCATATGCCTGTAATTCTCAGCACCTGGGAGGCTGAGGCAGGAGGACAGCCATGAGTTCAAGGTCTGCTTTGGCTATATAGTGAGTGTGAGGCTAGCCTGAACTATAGAGCAAGACCATGTCTCAAAACTAAGAACAGGTTGCTCATATCCTCCCTGGCATGTTTTCTTCCTGATGCAGAGTATGGTCTACATGTCTGTTTCCAGGGAAGCACGGGCACTGCAGGAGCAGCACACACTGTAATTCGGGTTCGGTGTCCCTGGTTCTTACATCATGCTTCAGACCCTGCTGACCACCCATTCCAAAGATGTTCCAAGAATCCTATCTGCTCTGCCATGTCCTCATGAGACCAGCAACACCAATCCCAGAGTCGCCTACAGCTCAGCATGATTCCAAGAATACTGTGCAAGTTGTTCCTGTACAGAGACATAGGCCTTATGTTTAGCAAGCCTCTACTATGTAAGGATGAAGCAGCATCTAGTATAAATTAAAGCATACTGCACACACAGCCAACATGAATTTAGTATTTCAACAGTACTGTGAAAACATTTATCCAGTCTTTCTTGCCAGCTCACTGAGATACTCAAGTGTGTCATGACACTTGGTCTTACTTGCCATATATTTGACTAAGGGAATTAATATTTAATCACCTCACAGGGCATGTAAACCTTTGTCAAGGTAAATAAGAAAAAGTGGCTAAGAGCTGTCTTCCCACAGTGTCCTGCCATGCCTCTAGGCTGTTACCAACCCTCATTGCTGCCTATGCAACAGGAATGTGATCACTGTATACATAAATGTAACCTCAATCCAGGTTTTCCCTTACAGTGAGTAGATCCTAACACTACCATATTTGGGAATGTCATAAGCTAGTAGAGACATAAAACTTCTGGCATCTGACTAGTTTCTCCTTAGACAATGACTTGCTCATACTGTGTGTACAACATACAATTTATTTTTAAATCTCAAATAACAGACAGCACTCCAGGACTAGCAACAGTTCCTAAGAAGATACCAAGTAGCATATGGAAACATGTCATTCATTCTTATGGTCTATTTCTGTATGTAAGATGGCTTCTGGAAAATTAAATGGCTGAATTCAATCAGTATTAGTTTAAAATGGCTAGCAATCTGTTGGACTACTACATTAAAAGACATTTATGGGTGTGGGTGATTAAAATTTTATTATTAAAAATTATTATTTTCCTTCCACTACGTATAAAATTCTAATGATCATTTTTTAAAACATATTTTTCGTGTATTTATCTGCAAGGAGACAGGGGGGGGGGGCAGAGCATGGGGACATCAGGGCCTCTTGTCACTGCAAACAAACTCCAGACACATGTGCAACTTTGTGCATCTGGCTTTACATGGGTACTGGGGAACTGAACCCAGGCTGTCAGGCTTTCCATGCAAGTACCTTAACCACTGAGAAATCTCTCCAGCCCATAATGATTATTTTTAAAGAAAATAATGCCTTCGAAGTTCTTATGCACACAGTGTGTGAGCTAAGTGTATAGGCTAAGTTCAGCACTGAACCACTGTCTTTGAAATTTCACTCCATTTTCCCAATGGTACTGAACTAAATTTTAATATAGTTCCAATGTTCCATTTCCTACTCTGTCTTTGACACCACTGAAAATCAATTTACTAAATTCTCTTTGGGAAGGAGAATGTCCTGGTAAAAAGGATAATTAAAAGTATTGTTTAAAGTAAAGCAACATTTATTTTAGATTATCACAAGTGGGGTTTTATTTTATATTTATTTATTTAAAAATTTTTTTCTTTTGGTATTTCGAGGTAGGGTCTTACTCTAGCCCAGGTTGACCTGGAATTCACTATGTAGTCTCAGGGTGGTCTCGAACAGACGGCGACCCTCCAGCCTCTGCCTCCTGAGTGCTGGGATTAAAGGCGTGAACCACCACGCCCGGTGGATTTTATGTTTAAAATAGGCTTTAAAGAAATCCTAGTTGATGAACTTCTAGTCGCAGCTTATTCTTCAAACACAGCTTCTGCCAGTGTCACTGAACACCCACGTCAGTGAGCAAGCTACCTGGTGCAATCTGCTCCGTGGCATGCTCCTCAGGAAAAGGCAGACAATGATCTACAAACAGAACGTTTCAAAGAAGAATCCCAAACTGGTATTGATTTATGCACTTGTTTATTCCCAGTCCTGAGTGATCCTCAATTGGAAGCTGCTTCCAACCTTTTTGCTTTATATTTCTCACCTGACACGTAATCTATAATGGGCAAAAATATCAATGTACCAGGGGCCTTAAAGGTTGAAGGCACCAATGAGCAACAAACATTCTCATTTGTAGGGGGAGTACTTCTGATACTGGGCTTTTTTTTTTGGGGGGGGGGTGCTTTCTTGATTCCCTGCTAATACCTGGATAATAGGAAAATTCTGAAGACCATTTCACGAGAAAGAACAAGAGCTCCATCAACTAAAGGAATACCCACTCTCAGAGAACCAGACTCGGAGCAAAAAGGGGAAGAGAAGACAGTGCATCCAGATGCGGGTATTACCTCAATGGCTAGTTGGAACTGCTCATGCTCCCGCTGCAGCTGCTCTGCTTCAGACAAAGAGCTGGCATTGACCAGGCTGGCGTTCAGCATCGACTCTCCATTGCGGATCCATCCCAAGACCTAGGAAGTTGGGACAAGCACACAGGTGAATGGCCAGCCACAGCTTCCCCAGAGCTGTTGCCTTCTCTAAGGGCACATCAGTCTGAGGGCTCTCTATCCTTTATCCTCTGCTGGAGAGAGGACAGGAACGGTCTTAAGTGGCCACCTCTCTAATTGTTCTAGAACCTTGTGCTGTGAGGCACTTCACGTTTCTACTTCATGTCCATCTCCGTGTATTAGTTCACCCACCTCCATCACCCTGGGACCCCAATTTTTCACACCCACTTAATTAACATTACTTTACCTAGTTGTATGTGCATCTAAAGTTCCTTCTGGAACACAGAAAGGTATAAATAAATTCCACCTGTTATCCTTTTATTATGACCCAATTCAAATGATGACTTCTTAAAATCTTCCACACCTTACCACTCCTGTTAGACATGGTCTTTGCCTCATCTGGTACAGCCACACTGTTTTATATGTGTCACCTTTACGTACTCACCACAGACGGCCTTACTGAATTATTTCAACCTGTATTTCACCTATCCCTTAGAGGGTCAACTTCCCAATGTCTAGGGCAACATGCGAGTCATATTTTCATCTTACATAGTTAATACAATGGGTGCAACGTGATAATGTTTTGAAAGTAATACCCAAGTCACATTGAGCAGTGCTCCAACTGTCTCTATCTTATATAATAGCAAGAGAAGACAGGCTTGAGCTTTGGAAGACAAATGACCCAAAGAAAGGAGGAGAGAGAAGACAAGCAAAACAGCATGAATAATTCAAAATAGCATCATCCAATGATATCAGCAAAAAGCAGGGCAAATTATACTCAGATTATTCAGTGGCTATGGCTGGGCTACTGGGCACTCCTTCTACTTCTAGGGACCCTAATGACTACTGAGTGAAAGGAAACTCAGGTAGGAAATATCAGGATAAAGAGCGGTAGTCCTGGACAACATAGATCAGTTTCTAGAGTCAGAGCAGATAATCCAGTGGGAAGAACTGGCATCTGGTTACCAGAATATTTCTAATCCCTTCTTTTCTGGGGAGACTGAGATTTTTTTTTTTTTTTTTGCTTGGTGAGGAAATACAAATTATCCTGAAATTTCAAAAATCAGTAAATATCATCTATCTGTTATTCCCTGCCAAAGGATAAGACACCACAATCTGTTTCAGATTTCTATCAGAATTTTCTTCCATTCATTTTCTCATCTTGAACAATGGGAAACACTAAGCCTGGTCCACTGCCCCGTAACTCGAATGGGCATTTGGCAAATTTCATCCCTGGGTAGAAAATGACTGATGTCTTATTGTGCATAGATAAGTGTGTGTGTGTGTGTGTGTGTGTGTCTGTGTGGAATAAATCCTGCTGGAGCAGGTTGACTTGGATTGAGATGTTAATTCACGGCCAGGCTGGCAGATTGTGGAAGAGATGCCAATCCATAAGGCAATTAGTTGCAGGAAATAACTGCTCAGCATGTTACGTATGAAATCCCTGTTGTCTCTGGTGGACTGTGGCTCATGGGCTAGAGGTGCTAATGATTTTGAAATGCTGCCTGTGAGTCTGGGTATGTGCATTCACAGACTACATGGCCAAATGCCTCATCTCTTTGGAAAATGGAACTCACAATGCATATTTTGTACCATGTCTTTCTACAATGTTTCACTGCTTCCTGCTTAGTATGTTGATTTACTTGTGGGTGTCAGAAAGTCATTTTCTGCATGTGTTATCTGAAGTCAATGCTCTGAGTGTTTTCTTCTCTAGTTCCAGCCTGGTGGAAACATCAGTTGTGGCTATGGTGGCAGGTATACCCATTTACCAGCATTTCCATTGAAAAATAGAAAGTGTTTCAATACCTGCTTCTTTCATCCAATCACATCGTATTCTTGTTCATTTGTATTTCCAGATGCTATTTACAAAGACATTCTAGGACTCTAACGTCATAAAGATTGTATTTTAGGAGTACAAAAAAAGTGCACAATAAATCTATGGATTTATTGTGTTTTTAAAAAATATTTTCTTTTTATTTATTTATTTATTTATTATTTGAGAGAGGGAAAGAGGCAGAGTGAGAGAGAGAATGGGCACACCAGGGCTTCCAGCCACTGAAAACAAACTCCAGATGCATGCACCACTTTGTGCATCTGGCTTACGTGGGTCCTGGGGAATCGAACTGAAGTCCTTTGGCTGTTCAGGCAAGTGCCTTAACTGCTAAGCCATCTCTCCAGCCCTATATCCATGGATTTAATCTAGAATGAGACTAAGTCCCTTGAATGAATCAGCCCTGGAAGTAGAACTGGCATAATGTACAGAATAAGCATGATATCTGAAGGCAGAGCACTTGATTTTGTTACTTAGCAGGCAAAATCACTTAACCTCCCTGAACCTCAGCTGTCTGTATTGAAAACTGGGGATAGTTATTCCTCCTCTTTCTGCATTACAGAACTGAAGCAAAGTTTGGTGGTGATGATGATAATGCTGGTGGCAGTGGGGATTTTCAGTTTGGAGCAAAGATAGGCAATGCTTTGATTTTTCAGTTATGCTTCTCCAATAACAAGAGAAAAATTGGATATGTTAAATTTTATTCAATTGTTTGGATGAGCTCATTGGCACCTCCTGATGTAACATGGGCTTCTTGGGTTGATGCCATCTTTATTCTTTGTTCTAATCACTGACAACCTTATTGCTATGATTTCTGTGATCATTCTCTTTCTCATCATGTCAGGTATTCTGTGAGCATCAAAATGTGTGCTAGGCAGCAGAAAACATATTGTAACTAATATGAGAAAATATTGGGTCTATTAATCTCAAACTGTATAACCTTGGATATAACATTTCAGGCTCAGTTTTCTCATCTGTAAAATGTGAGCACTTTCCATGGCCAAAGCAAAGAATGAGTATAAAAATGAAATCATTAATATAACAGTTTTTTAAAAAAATTAATTATGCACTTTATGAACAAATTGTGTGTTAGTCCCATTCCCCTCATGTAAAAGTACTTTTCAAATTATAAAACCTACATTAATCAGTAATCTCAGGTAACATTTTACCTAGTAGGTTAGATAATCTTTAAAAGTCATATCCTGCTCTAACATTACCCACTTCTTTAAAAATCTAAAGACTATACCTACATCCATGGGATTCCAGTGCAAACTGGATAGGTAGAAATAAGAAAATCTAAGAACAATATTGTTTGGGGATTTAAAACTAGCCAAGAATTCAGCTCAATTTCTGCTTAGTCATGGAGTGAAAAATGTCTATCTACTACTTCCTCAGGACAAGGAGGTTCAGAAAAGCCCAAATGAGAAAAAAGTAGCTCTTGACAAATAATGAAGCCCTTAAGTTGGGCAGCCTGGGCTTTGCTTCTCCTAGGTTGGGGAAGTGGCAAGCAGATGACTGTCCTCCAGGTCATACCTACCATAAGCCACGAAGTTGCCCTCAGGGCAATGGACGACAGAGAACTATTACTGGAGATGACCTCTCAAGGCATTCCAGCCACAGCAGAAATTCTCTGTTCCTTAGATGCCAACAAGGAATACGTCATAATTCCAGAGTTCCTTAGTTCTGAAAGTCCACATGACTGTGTACATGCATCCTTTATAGTTTTATAGACTGTGCCCACATGCCATATGTCCTCTGAATTGTCTACATTTGGAAATGAAAGGATGAGACTTGTCCCTTTGGTTGCCCCTCTTTTGGCTCTACTCCATCTCCTAACTTTAATATACAGACACCAGACTGAACATAGTTATTTCCCACAGATGTACAAGGTCAGACTAATTTTTCTTCCTTTATTTTGTATGTCTATCTTGATCACATGCAAATTTGGGCCAGGATTTGGCAGAAAGAAAAATCCACTATCATAAATACATTTTAGATTATTTCCTGCTAAAGATACTGCTTTTGCAGGAATATGTTAAGAAAATCCATTGTATCTTACGCCATTAAGACTTCTTTTTTCAAATCTTCCTGAATTATCTAATAGATATGAGGTCATTTTTGCCAGGGCTAATTTTCATAGAAGCAATCAGAGCATTCTGTGGGGTCTGGAGAATAAGCTGAGAAGCATGTGGGTGGTCCACAGGCCACGCTCATGTACAACAGTGGAGTGGTTTCCCTTCAAGGATCTCATTTGTCCAGAGGTATGTGTGCCGTCTGTCTTAGATGTAATATCCAATGTTATCCCTCAAGTAATCAGTTGCATTCATCAGTTTTATTCATTCTGAACAGTTAAATTTCAGCCTGATGTCTGTGAATTCCTCACTCTTCAGGGCTTCAATTTAATGTTATTTCCAAGTGACTACATGAGATTAAGATGACCACACAGTCAACTATAAATCTTTCATCTATGAGCTCCAACAACAGAACTGAATCATGGTACATTATTGTTCTATCCCTGTCTGTCCCCATTAATGGCTCTTCAACTAAGGTGTGTCCCTTTTATATCTTTCTCCCTCTTTTTAGAGTGTATATTCAAAAGAGAAACTCTCAAGCCAGCATCCAAACTTAGCTTTACTGATCGATACTGACATCTAAATTAACTCCGTTTTCCAAGTGTCAACAGCTTTGAAATCAATATTTCCTGCTCCACCAATTTCCATCAGATACAAATGCTTTCTTTGAAACTGGATCAGATGAATCCCTGACAAAAGAGCCTCCACTGACAAGGAAAACAAGCTTGTCTAATGAGGCATGGTGGCTTAACCAAGCAGTAGTCCCTTGATGCGTCAAAGGATTGCTGTCCTTTGCAAAAGGCCTTTGTGTGTTTCTTCAGTCAGATTTGAACACTTATACAAAAGCCTTCTGTGGGCAATGCATGTCATGCTGGAAAGAAGGCACTTTGCTACCCTGCAGAAGTGGAGATCATTGTACCCAAAATGACCAATAATATTGAAGTAACTGTGATGTAGGTATTAGGAGACAAATTATGAACAAGAATGCATACAAATATTCAACCCAAGATTATTTACAGATAGACAGCCGAGTTCCCTATCTGACCAACTACCTATCATCATCCCAGTTCCCATCCAACATAGAATGGCTACTTAAGAGAATAAAAATTTCCATTTTAAAATCAACTATGGAAACTATAATTAAAGTTGACTCCACTACTGATGCTAGAACAACACATAAATAAAAACAATAGAAAAACTATAGATTTCTCTCCCACGTCAAAGAGGAATGCCTTCTGTAGTGGTCTGCCTCAGGTGTTCTGTATGCTAGGTTCCCAGTTGATGGAATTTGGGAATTAAGGCCTCCTGGAGGCAGTGTATTGTTAGGGGCAAACTTATGGGTGTTATAGCCAGCTTTCCCCTTGCCAGTGTTTGGCACACTCTCCTGTTGCTATTGTCTACCTTATGTTGGCCTGGGGGTGATGTCCACCCTCTGCTCATGTCATTGTTTTCCCCTGCCATCATGGAGCTTCCCCCTTGAGACTGTAAGCCAAAATAAACCTCTTTTTTTCCCCCACAAGCTGCTCTTGGTTGGGTGATTTCTACCAGCAATGCAAACCTGACTACAACACCTTCCCTGTTCTCTGTTTTGATTGTTGCTGTCCCCTGTCACTAGTGGAAATTACTGGGCACAAGAGCAGAAGAACACATGATCTGCTGGAGCCCACTGACTTCTGATAGGTACCGCCTGCTTGGGGAGCTGAGGCCATCCCTGTCCATCTTCTAGGACTGGGTGCTGAGGCCAGGAAAGCCTCGGAATGTGTTCTGCAGCTGGACCTCTTCCTATAGCTTTCACAACCCCAGGATGGTTGTGAAGCCCTGCAGAGGAAAACAGTGGGAGGCCTAGGTTTCTAGTTCAGTTCCCAAGAGGCCTTTGCTGCACTGTAATCCTATGGTACCTTCGTTTTCTTATTTGTAGAGTGAGTGTAACACCACTTTCCACCAAGGGTCGTCTTCTCTCTTAAAGTGAGGCCCTAAGTGAAAGGATCTCAGATGAAAAGAAAGCATGGTGATGGCGGCTAAGAGTTGTGAGATTTGTGTACACATTACTGCTGCCAGCCTGCTGGCGTTTCCACCTTGTCCTTATAAATAATGGTTCTGTCTGAAAGCTCAGGCGTGACCTCAGGATGACTAGGCAGCGAACAACTGGATGGCAATTGTGTGATGGAGGCTGGGTGTGGGATGCAGTGATTTCACCTACGCTGAACATAAAGCTTTAGCATGGCATACGTGCAAACTCTGCTGAGCACTGACCGGAAGAGAAGTGGAGTGGAGATCATTTTACCCAATATGACCAGCACTATGGGAATAACTAGGATACAGGCATATAAGTGACTGAGTGAGAGTTAAATGAAATATGACATCCTATACTAAATTAACAGATTTCACTCTAAGAGCTCCAACGGTCACTGTGTAATGTTTAAAAATGGAAGACGTTTTTCTCATTTAGGATAGATAATTCAGTAGATGAGGCTCTGCCACGGGAAGCAGAGGACAGAGCCACTTGGGAGAGGGTGGAGCAGACAGCAACAACCACTGAGATGAGGTGGTGACTCCTCTGCTGGAAGGCACTCCTAGACCCGTGGAAGGTAGTAGTATGCTCTTTTCCTTATAGTGACCATTGCCTGGGGAGCCTGTAAGCTTCAGTAAATCTGTGATTAGGAACAGTGTCACTACAGAGAGTGGTTGTGAAGGTGACGGGGATGGAAATGGCACTATAGGTTATAGGTATAGCACATCATTATTTCTTCAACCTGACTTTGTTCATCATAGGTATACAATAATTACCACTTAGTCTGCCTCTAATAGTAATATTTACAGAAGTGCTGCCGGTGACTGAACGCATGCTCCTGGAGGTCTGGGCATGGTCTCCAGTAAAATGCCTGGTATAGTGCCTCATGCAGGTAAGAACTTCTGTCTTTTTTATATCATCTTTTAAATGGCAAGAAAATATTCTTTTTTTAAAAAAATATTATTTATTTATTTGACAGAGAAAGAGGGGGAGAAAGAGAGAGAGAGAGAATGGGCGCGCCAGGGCCTCCAGCCACTGCAAGCAAACTCCAGACGTGTGCGCCCCCTTGTGCGTCTGGCTAACGTGGGTACTGGGGAACTGAAGCAGGGTCCTTTGGCTTTGCAGCCAAACGCCTTAACTGCTAAGCCATCCCTCCAGCCCAAGAAAATATTTTTATAAGAATCATATATGCATTGGGAAAAATGACGGCTGCTATTTAATTGCTACTTGCTAACTCTGTATTAGGAGCTTGATAAGGCACAGAGGTGCCCCAAAGGGTCCAACCTGGCTCTGTAGCCAGAATATTTACTGATAAAGGATTTGTGTTTTTCATGGACTATGTGACAGGATGGAGCATAGGAAGGAAGAGAACAGATTCAATGACAGAACAACTTGGAAATACTCTGAATATCCTCTACTATAGTGAAAGGAAGTTTGAGGCATTGTACCCTATTTTGTGTCAACTGCCAGGCTTTTAGAAATCAATCCAACTAGCCCCTACCTCACCTTATTTCCCAAGGCCTGGCTATTTGAAGTGCATACCTGTGATGCTGTGTGCCTCCCTGCAGCAGGGGTGGCACCAGGCCAAACCCACCTGTTTGACCTCAGCCTGGAGGTGCCGCAGCTGGAGACACTGCTCTAGCCGTTTATGCGTCTGCTCGGCGTTAAGCTCCAATTCATGCTGCTTCTCATGAAGAAACTCCAGGAGCTCTTGCACCTGAGCTGCCAGATCAATATCTTTTTCACAGATTAACTCAATTCCTGATTTAAAAAAAAATGAAACAATTAAAATCCAGTCTTCGTATGCATAAGAAAACTGGGCTTTGACAGTGACTGTCAGCAAATACCCAACCCCCATGGACTCCCCTGGGCCCTGCTGAGGGCACCATCACTTTGGCATGAACTAATCCTTTGCCAAGGAAGACCTTTTCAACAGATGGCTAATGCCTTATTATCAACAGGAGCTAGAGAGGGTACTGGATCTTTGGAAGTCCATCACCTGGAAGTCCCCACAGATTCATGAGAAATCTCTGGACCATATTAGAAATTCTGATCTTCCTGCCTCTGCCTCTTCAGCAATATCCTACCAGCGTGTGCCACCACAACTGGCCCATATTGGAAATTCTAAAGTCGAATCAAAAGGGCTCTGTCTCCAGAACTAACAATAGCATATTCTCTTATCTGGTTAGATAAAATTTATCATCAGATCAGAGTGCTGACTTTATTAACCAACAATGTAGGTTTCCTGATAAAAGCAAATCTTAGACATAAATGTTAGCTTTCAAATAAATACACCTCAACAATCCCACAGGGACAGTGAATGCTATCCATTCAGAGAAACACATTTAAGATTTACCAACCCAGGAAGTTTGCTCATTGCTCTATTGAGTCAAAACAGTTCATACGTCCAGTTACTCACTGTCAAACATCCCCAGTGTTTATGAACATACCACCCAACCTCAACGAACTGCTAGCCTGTCATGGGAACCTGAGTCAGTACGTGCCAGCCAAAAGCTGTGGCTCTGTCCTTGTCCACTTCCCTGTCTTGCTCTTTCTATATACTCTCCTGATACTTGAATACAGATGTACTCATACCCTCTCCCCCCACCAGTCAGTGCTCCTATTGATACCTTATCACCAGCTGGTCCAAGGTAGCCTTTCTCATATGGATTTCTGCTTTAGGAAAGGTCGTTAACAAACTCTGAGGGAGAGTAAAGGGACAAATTTTTATCTTCTGCCTGTTAGTGGTTGAAACCGAGTCCTTATTTACTTCACAAGGAAAGCAATGCACGTGTATTAGTTTTGGAGCCAATCCTGAGATACAATCTTCATTTTCGGGGAGTTATCTAAGCTCTTGGAAGCTTCATTTTCCTCATAAGTAAGCTAGGATTTTACATAGCTACTGACCTCCTAAATGTGTTGGAAAATAGAAATGACACATGTAAAACTTATGTCACATGCACATCTATTTATTATGTGCACATATAATATATTGAAATATATTGACCCTGATGCCAGTCCCACAGCTCTGCTAGTTCCTGGTTCTCGCATTAAGCTTGAATTTATTTCAGTTACACCCCTTGCTTGTTTATTTGTGACTTGATGTAAAGTGTGACCCATGCTGTTCTTGATTCTGATATCTACCTATATCTGAGTCAGCCCTGCTCAGATTCTTAGTGCTGGGAACATTCTGACTCGGGATTGCCTTCCTGTTCTGATCCCTCACTCCCCTTGGCTCTGTAGACTCATAATTCCGTCTAAATCTTTCCCCTAGTTTCTCATCCTGTGACCTTTAACACAAAGCCACTGTGCTCTGGATGCTTGTACCCTGTGAGAGACATGGAAGAAGAGTCCACACTCCGAAGCCCAGCAGGTAAGTTCCCAAGGGCGGTGGACCTCCATGGGGATCCAACCCAAAGGAACCTCCAAGTTGCAATACGTGGTCACACACACACAATAAAGATCTCCTTTGGGAGGATCCCCATAGCTCTGACTCACACCAGCAGAAGCTTGCTGTTGCTCCACCACATGCCTGCAGCCTGCATCCGGGGAGTGCAAGTAAAGCCTGCCCACACGGAGGGAAATTCGGTTCTGGAGGCAAAAATAGTGTTTTATATAAGGCCAATATGGGAGAGTGGGAAAAAATATTTTCTGGTGTTACATGGTAATAATTTCAGTATCTTTTCATGTTTATTTTTTCTGCGTTTCATAATTCCAAGTCTCAGCTCCTGAAATATCTGTGGGAGACAGAAAAGAACGGCTTGTTCTTTTGGCAGCCAACCCCCTCTAGTTACTATTTTCAGACACAAGGAAGATGAGGTAGAGCATCTCCTGGACTGAAATAAAAACAAGAAGAAATGGAGAGATTTCCACCATGCCAGGCTCAGTAGGGGAATGACCCCTGGCCCTATCATGTCCAGTTATCTTGCGATTTATTTGAGCTCATCTTCACTCTGCATGCTTCTCTAGGGTTCAACTTGCTAGGATTCATCAAAGCCTCTCTCCCTCTGGTAGGCTCACTTGTCACAGTGCATGTGAATGGCCTCTCAAGGCTGGTAAGTAACTCATCAAATAAGGCCAGCCCCTGTTCTAGACATCATGCAGAAGTGGCCATGTGCTCTAAAACTGGGGCCCTGCCATTCCATCTGTTCTTCTTGATATTTTTTTAAAGTATATTTAATTATTTTAGAGAGAGAAGGAGGGAGAGAGAGAGAGAGAATGGGCACGCCAGGGCCTCCAGCCACTGCAAATGAACTCCAGATGTTCCCCCCCCCTTGTGCATCTGGCTTACGTGGGTCCTGAGGAATCAAACCGAGGTCCTTTGGCTTCGCAGGCAAACGCCTTAACCACCAAACCATCCCTCCAGCCCGATATGAATGTGTGTATGTATATATTTGATGAACACAGGATGTGCAGAGGATGAAGAGGGTGCGCACTATCCACCTGCACTCAGCACGTATGGATCCAATGTTGTGGATGGAGCTCATGAGAGGAGCATGAGGGTTTATTCGACCTGTACCTAGACCAGAAACTAACATCTCACTCCCACTGCAAACACGGCTCTGAGAGCAGTTGACGTTTACCCACTGGGAATGTCCAGCTCTCAACGTCGAGGAATTTGCTTTGGTTGGAGTTGGCTTGGTAATCGTAAGCTACCCATTCTCCTTAGGAGTTTGCAGCAATCTAGAAAAACCTGCGTGCTCTTTCCATCAAGTAATGACTATATTTGTCTTTTTCAAAAGCAGTGGCTTGATTTCTTTCCAATGTGCCCCTACAGGGATCTGTCACACTATCAAAGCTGGCTCCTTATGACTTTGTTCATATCGTTACTGGAATAAATAGAGGCTCCTTGATGCCAGGGCCATGCATGGTCCATTCATCTATGCCTCTTCTGGCCCTGGCATTCGTATCACCCAAACATTCCCAATCAATGGACAAGCAGGCCAGTTCAGGGAATAACTAGGAGCGATACAGTGTGGTAGACATCTCTGGGAGGAACATACTTAGGTTTGAATCTATGATCTGAAATACATTAACAGGGTGACTTTTACTCTCTCCTGAGCCTTTGTTTCCTCATCTGTAAAATGGGAATCTTATCCTTATCTTAGGGATGCTATGAGGACTGAGACACATTATATATAGAACCTGGTATTTTATCAGTTCAAAACTTACCCATCTTTATACTTTTTTCTTTTTCTTAGGGGAAAATACAATGTATACTATGGTGATTACTGATGGGACTACTAAGTGGCTTCTATAAAATGTAAACATAAACTCTAGTGACAAGATGGGCATGGTGGTGCACGCCTTTGATCCCAGCACTCAGGAGGCAGAGGTAGGAGGATCACTGAGTTTGAGGCCAGCCTGAGACTACATAATGAATTCCAGGTCAGCCTGGGCTGGATTGAGACCCTACCTTGAAAAACAAAACAAAACAGAAATTGAACAAAAATCTAGTGACAGATGTTTGTGTTCTTGCTCGAAGTATATCATTATAAACTATGGTGGTTTCAATACTATCAGAATAAGGCTTGCAATGTGACTCACATTAGATTCATTTGGAGAACTTTTGAAAAATCACCGTGCCCTAGCCATACTTGAGACCCACTGCCACAGAATTTCTGGCTGCCAGCCAGGCACCAATTCCTCAAGCACCTGGGAGATTCTAATACACAACTGGGGTTCTTAACCACTGGTCAAGGTAGCAGCAGCCATGACCCAGATGACAGATATTCATATGCTATGCTCAGTTGCAGAATGCTCTGCACTGTTTTCTCAAGGCCACCGCTAATAACAGCATAGCATTAAGTAGTACTTTGCTTTCCTTGGCTGCATGGTCAGGGTATACCACTTCATTTCTTCATTTGTTTGAGGGTGCTGTGAATCAGACCCAAGATTTTTAGCAATCAAGGCAAATGCTCTGCCACTGAGTGACATCCCAGCCTCCACTACCACTTTACTTTCTCAGAGAGAAAGGCAACTCTGCTGAGGGCCACAGCCTGGCTTTCCTGGCTCTGCTGCCCATTCCTATCATGTTCTCAAGCTGTTTCTGTTCTTAGCTCATCTCTGTTTCATTGAGAATATCTTTTCTCTGTTCTCTGCCCTTCCTACTCTTCTTTCTGTGTTATTCCCTCTATACAACACTCAGGTCAGACAGTACAAAGTCCTTTAATCAGGTTTTCAGATCAGTGTTCTCAACTCTGGCTGTTACCTTAGAATGGCCTGGGATGGTTAAAAACAGCCTGAGCCCATTCCAGACCAATTAAGGATGGCTCCCTGAGCAGCAAGGCTCAGACACTGGTCTTTTAAAGAAGTTCCCCAGGTGATTCTAAATGTGCAGCCAGGTTGTGAATCACTAGTTTATTCTGAGGCTCCCATCTATCAGCTCCACCAGGTCCACATCCTTGTGGACTTCAGAGTAGCTTCCATTCTGAAATCAGATGCAGGTTTTTCTTTTTCTATCCTTTTATGACAGATATAAAATTACTTGTGGTTCAGTATTTTCACCTTCGTTTGTTCCACCCACACTGATGTCCATCATCTTAACCATGTCCCTATGCAGTAGATCTTCCTATGTTGCTTCTTTCTCAGAGGAAGCTTTAGAGAGACTGGATGACATGCCCAGAGACACCTAGGTATGAGGAGTGACTATGACTTCAACCCAGGATTTACCCTCATAGCTGTGTTCTTAGCCTCTAAGCTCAAGAAGAATGATCCCAAAAAGCAGAATATATCTCATCCCAGCCTGTGGTGCAGACCTGTGATCCTAGCTACTCAAGAGGTTGAGGCAGGAGAATTGAAAGTTCAAGACCCAGTTGGACTACAGAATGAGTTCAAGGCCAGCCCGTGAAACTTTAAGCCAGTTCCAAATTAAATTTTTTTTTGGTATTTTTGAGGTAGAGTCTCACTGTAACTCAGGCTGACCTGGAATTCACTGTGTAGTCTCAGGGTGGCCTCAAACTCATGGAGATCCTCCTACCTCTGCCTCCTAAGTGCTGGGATTAAAGGTGTGTGCTACCACCCCCAGCCACAATAATTTTTTTAAGTATTTATAGTATTTTCAAGTGCTGCAATTGGGTACTCATTGGGCACAGTAAATTCCAGTTATTATTCCCCATAGACTCCAAAGATAACACACACACACACACACACACGTGTGTGTGTGTGTGTGTGTGTGTGTGTGTGTGTGTGTATGTGTGTATTTCACTTTGAAACATTGTATAAAGGGACTTGATACTTTAAACCACAAAAGCAACATATCCATAAGGTCACGTAGTTACTGTATTATTTTGAAGGTCAAATGTAACAGTTATGTGGCCAGACTTCACTGCAGACAAGACCTGGGCATAACAAGTGAAGGTAGAAGGGCTGAATCATGGCAAGGGGGAACTGGAAGGAAAGTCGGAAATTAAAGTCCATGTGCCAGAGTAGACAGAAAAGATTAAGGTCTCAAGAGGAAGAAAAGGAACTTCCAAAGCCAGGTTGCTCATTCATGATAGAATTTGACCTTGAATTCAGGGAACATCTTTTCCTCCTGGCAAAACTGTCTACCTCTCAACTTAAGGCTCAAACAGATAATGCTATAGTGAGGAAAGAACCCGAGCTTATCAGGACACGGCTCCTGTTTGCCCTGCTTCCTAAGGCTGGTGTTGACGTACACCAAGGGTTTTGCTTTCATTAGAATTGTTGGCAAATGGGCTGGAGGGATGGATTAGCAGTTAAGGCACTTGCATGCAAAACCAAAGGACCTCAGTTTGATCTCCAGGACCCACGTAAGCCAGTTGCACAAGGGGGCACATGCATCTGGAGTTCGTTTGCAGTGGTTGGAGGCCCTGACGTGCCCATTGTCTCTTTCTCTCTCAAGTAAATAAATAAAATCTATTTAAAAAAAGATTGTTGGCATATATTGTGGAAAGCTGCCCTCCAGCATAACAGCTATGACCATCTTATCAGAGTAATGTGACCACCCACAACAGACCCTCATGATCAGGCCTAATGACATTTTCTTACAGAAGGAGGGCATGGAGGGGCTCATTAGACTCTCACCTGAGACCTAGCCACTCCCTCTGCATCTCTCTCCCAGCTGCAGGTGATCTCAGAAGTGCCAGCTAGTGTACATAAGAAGGTCTAAGGGGAGTGACTATTCAGGCATATCCAGCCTTTTGACATTGAGACAGGATGGTGTCATACAAAGTTCATGCTTGAGAGCCATCTGTGATGGCATTACAAAAGAAGTCATGGAAACAAAATCTCATGATGTGTTATGGCAATTTTATGATTTTGTACTGGGTCATACTGATAGCTATCTTTGGCTACATGTGGCCCATGTGCTGGACCAAGCCTGAATGCGGCTATGGGGAAGGAGTCATCCATGCTGGGGTGAGATTTCCAGTGATAGGGTTGCTTGGGGGTTATCCACATTCCTGTAAGTACCTGCTTCTGTAAATAAGCCCAACAAACTCACTGGTTCACCAAGTTACACAGGGAGAAGCATTACTGTGGTCTGTTGCTGGTGTCTATCTGGAATGGCCCTAGGGAAAGTTAATTCAATAGCATGCCAGAGGATGCAAGAGAACTTGGCTCAATATTACAAATGACACACTTGATAACAAGCATATGGAAATTCCCTGGTTCCAGTAAGCATTAAAAATCAAAGCAGGGGGCTAGAGAGATGGATCAGCAGTTAAGGCGCTTGCCTGCAAAGCCCAACAAGCCAAGTTCGATTCCTCAGTACCCACATAAAACCATATACACAAAGTGGTGCATGCATCTGGAGCTCATTTGCAGCAGCTAGAGGCCCTGGTGGGACCATTGATCATTCATTCTCTCTCTCTCTCTGCTGGGCATGGTGATTCACACCTTTAATCCCAGCACTTGGCAAGCAGATGTAGGAGGATTGCTGTGAGTTCAAGGCCAGCCTTAGACTATGTAGTGAGTCCCAGGTCAGCCCGGGCTACAGCAAGACTGTACCTCACAAAACCAAAAACCAAAAAAAAAAAAAAAAAAAAAAATCAAAGCATAAGCTACTAATTTAGTAGAGAGAACTAAAAAACAATAAAAACCTTAATTTTGCTAGTTGTTCTTTTCCCAGGACAACAGTTTATTTCACTTTAGTTCAAATACCATTCATTAGACAGAGTATGTGTCCAAGGCATTTGCTGTGTCTGTACTTCACCTCCCATGTCCTGCATTCCTCAGTCATGCGTGGGGAGCAAGTGCTGCTCTGGGTCTCTCCACATCCCAACTCACCCCCAGATCCAGTGTGACCCTGCCCTCCTGTGCACAACGTGACAGAAGTGCCTTCTCTACAGAGCAGGCCGAGGGCAAGCAGCAAACTCTGTTGATACCCTTGGACTCATCTCCTGTGAAGTCTCATGGGTTCTGCCCGACTGAACAGCTAGCTATGGTAGGCAGAACAGCCCATCTCGGCAAAGGGCTGAGGAGGCCAACCAAAACTCTTTGAGCAAAACTCTTATCTAGAACAGGATACTGTGGGGGTGGGCAGCCCATCTGCCTGTGGGTATTTTCACCCACTCAGCCCTCATGGTTGAGGATGGATGCCAACCATTGCCAACCCCCAGTCACAAGCAGTCCTTAAAGATTGCCAGTTCCCAACAGTCTTTCTGGTACCGTGGATACTTGGCTCCTGGGACAGAGGTTGGCTTGTCTAAGGTCATGTTGGCACACTTAAGGCTCAAACAGATTATGTTATACTGAGTAAAGGGCCTGAGCTGCTCAGAACATGACTCCTGTTTGCCTGAGTCCTAAGGCTGGAGACACATCCACTCAGAGCAATGAGGGGTAAGCATCTATGGCCAGCATCAATCCTAGCCTCTGGGTCTGCCTCTGCCTCTCTTGTGGTTCCCATCATAGCTGCATGGCCAGCTACAGGGCTGATGTAAACCCCAAGTACAGAAGAGGTTCTCGGCCACAGAGAAGGGATTGTTTCATCTACCCTTTCTGATAAGAGCCTGAGAGGCTTGGCTGGTATCTTAGAACACTGCTTCTTCTTGCTTCAGTGTATATGTCCATTGACCTGGGCATTGCTTAACAAGTGGCTTCAGATTCTCAAATCCAGGATGAAGCCTGTGATTTTGCATTTCTAGCCGGCTCTGATTATTGCCAGTGCTACTGGTCCAGAGCCAACCCTGAGTGTGGGGGGGGGGTCCTCAAGCCAGCAGTGATGGATTGAAGTGCTTGCCTGCGAAGCCTAAGAACTCATGTTCAAATCTCCAGGTGCCACGTAGCCAGGCGCACAGTGGTGCAAGTGCACAATGTTGCACATGCACGCAAGGGGGCGCATGCATCTGGAATTTGTTTGTAGTGCCTGGAGGCCCTGGCATGCACATTCTCTCCCTCTAGCTTGCTCACTTGCTCTCAAAATAAATTAAAAAAGAATATCTAGGCATAAAGCCTGAGCATTGTCATTTAAAAAAAATCCCAGAATATCCAAAATGATGTCCCTTCATGAGCTATGTGAAGTGTGAGCTGCACACCTAGAAACTGGCCAGCGTCTCAGGCAACTACATCTATGTTTATAAACCTGAAAATCCAAGAAAACAATATGCTATCAAATGTGAACAGAATTCTCTGGATTGTCTCTTTGAATGCCACACAGTAATAAAGATCTTACTTTTCTTATTACCAAAAGAAGTAAAGAACCCTAAAACTCAGTATTATTGCTAAAGCACCGTAGCATTCTTATCATGATTTTAATGTCCACCATTTAAAGTACTGATGGCCTCAGTCCATCTGTTTTGACCAAGGAAGCAAGGAACCAATCTATGAGACATCCTCCTAGGTAGGAGGACACCAGGATGGGGTGAACTAGTGGCAGAGCACTTGGATTCCAGCACTGCACAGGTGTGAGATCAGATGAGTGGCTTTTCCTCTGGGTGAGCAGTCCTCTGGAAGTTCTCTGACTTTCGCAAGTCTAACAAAGTATGAGCTGTCTTAGAGACTAGCAGATACCCAGTGAGGGATCTCACACTTGTTGGATCAATTTTAAATAAATCTTGGGCAGAAAAAGAAGTAAAATCTGGGTTGCTCAGCCATGTTTTTCTAAGCATTTATAAATCTATATGGTCTTGCCATAAACTTTTATCAGCACTGCTTAAACTCACAAGCCAGTAATAAGAAAAGAAACCTGATGATTCCAGGAAGCATGATCCAGAAACCAGAAGACTGCTTGGGAGTAAGGGAAGGAAAGGGGACACTGCACTGGGGACAGGGGCTGGGGAACAGTTTAGCTGCCCACTAGAGTGCAAGTGCATGGATGTGTAATTGCTCTTGTTTGTTTATTTAGGTCATCTTTTATTCTCCAACTTGCACTGTTTTCTGTCATTGGTATTTCTACTCTCCTCAGTACTGGGGAGCCTCTTGTTCTATTCCCATCTTTCTCACAGTCTAACTGGACAACCTTGGACAAGGTTATTTTGTCTCTCATGACTTTGGTCTGTCTCCCTTTAAAATGGGTATAGATTGGGCTGGAAAGATAGCACAGTGGTTAAAGTGATTGCCTTATAAGCATGAGAACCTGAATTCAGATCTGCAACACCCATATATGATTCTGGGCATGATGGTGCAGGGCCTGTAACCCCGGGGCTGAGAAAGGGGAGACAGGGAACCTCTGGGGCTCACTGGCAAGCTAGTCTAGCCAAATCAGTGAGCTCTAGGTTTGTCAAAAGATCCGGTCTCAAAGAATCAGGTGAAGAATGAATGAGGAAGATACTTGACCTCAACCTTTGGCCTCTACACACATGTACGCATACCATGCACACATGTTTTAAAAAAAGAAACAAAGAAAAAAGTAGATAGAAATTTTTCTATTCTTTGTATTGATAGGAATAAAGTCAGTAGTGTGGAAGCTGGGGGTAACTGGGATCTTTGTTTTCATCGTCTCTCCTGCCAAGAGAATTAGAGGCCACCCACCTGAGGCCTGCACCTCCATGATGTACTGGTGCAGGTCTTGCCCCTGTTGGATGACCTCAAAGGTCATGTTATTCATGGCAAGCTTCCGCTCTGTGTGACGCTGCAGCCTCTGCTCTGCCAGGGTCAGATCCTCAGTGTTGAAGTCATTCATCTGCCGAAGTAAGTCCTCATTCCAGGCATCCAACTCTGCTGTCACCTGTGAGGTACCACCACCATCAGCAAGCGCTTTATGGGTCCAGGAGATGCTATGTTGCAGCTCCTCATTCCAAGCCTATTCAACTAACCCCTCAATTTCTCTTTCCCGTCTCTTTGACCCTTAGACTACAAATGCCCAAGTGTACATGTTTTTTTTTTTAAGTGTGTCCGTGGGTGTCCATGTCTGCAGAAATGTGAAGGAACAACTGCTCGCCATTGTGCTCAGGATTATAGTTTAAAGTTCTGTCATCCTCATCCCATTCAATTCCCCACAATGAACCACGAGGCAGGCAACAAGGAGACCTCCAGGTCACCTTCTAGAAGAAGCAATTGACCCTCATCCTGGATAGATGAGAACCATCTGGCCAAAGTTTGTCTTGCTAGTGAGGGGCAAAGTAGCTCAGTTCTCCTATTGAATTCAAAAACTTTATCATCCCACAGTTGTTACTCTGAAAAGTTCACAATTGGAGAGGCCTTCAGAAACTGAAGGCCAGAGAAGCCTGAGGACTGGCTCAAGGCGGCACGCTCAGTCACAGAGCTGGTGGATATCGAAGCCCACATGTTCTACTGAGCAGGATTCTCTACCTCCACTACAAAGTCTGGACTTGGAAATAGTGACCAAACCAGGTGTACGTGCACAGCATCCCCCCAGAAAAATTAAGCACATTGTAATTTACTGGAAAGCAGTCACGGTTTTCGTGTAGTCTGAGGCCTGTGACGAAACGCTGCCCTAATACCAGCTGTCTCGCTGTTCACTGCTCTAGGCTGTGACTCAGGTCACTTTACCTAGTCATTTCTCCACAGGTAACCACCAAACCCTCCACTTTCTTTACATTCTCGACAGTCACCCACACCCATGGAACTGCTAAGCACCGAGCTTACTAAAGGAGATAATAATCTCATCTCATGTGATTCGAGGTTTCAGACATGTTCTTGTGACATATCCACAGTGATCAGTGAAGGCAACAGCACGAGCATGGACATCTCTTTGGAGAAGTAGAAATTAAAACCTCCCGGGTTGCACATCTGCACCGTGGTCCAGCAGTGTAATCACATACCCTAGAGCCCTTGTTCAGTAAACTAGGTCTCAGCCCAGTTGACAGGTGTCATCGCCTCTCGAGCTACCGAATGCTGCTGTTCTGGGATGCCAGGAAGTAGAAAGCGGCAAAAAGAAAGGGGGGAAGTGCCCTTAGATCCCATGCTGGGACCATGCACGCTGGGTTGGGAAGGCCAAGCAGTTCTTTGCAAGGAGCTGCTTGTCTGGGTCACGGGATTTCATTTGTTGTTTGAGGGTATGATCTTTTCTCCAAGCAAAACCAGAAACAGACGAATGCATAGTAGGTCTAGTTGAAGTGGGGATGAGGGACTGTAGAAATACCCCTCTTACTGCCCTGGGGTCTCACCTCATGGCCCAGACCTTTTCAGGTCAGCAAAAGGAACTGCTGAGCTTAGCAGGAAAACACAGTGTCAACTTATTGTGGGGAGACCTTGGGGGACCTAGAAACCAGTAGGGTGGCAGGCAAACAAGTTTCTATTAGAGCTCCATCTTTGAGGAGTACCTTATTCTCTAACTACGTAAAGAGATTAAATGGAGAATAAGAGGGAGAAATTTCATTTATAATTTGTAAGAGATAGTTTATGGGATGAGCATGACTTTTTAGGATAGGGTTCTGAGTATTTGCTCTTCTTATATTTTAAAAATTGGGCAGGCATGGTGGCACACATCTTTAATCCCAGTGCTTGGGAGGCAGAGGTAGGTGGATCACTGTGAGTTCAAGACACAGTGAATTCCAGGTCAGCCTGGATGAGAGTGAAATCCTACCTCGAAAAACAAAACAAAATAATAAATAAATAATTGGGATGCAATTTACATGTAACACACACATTTTTAGGATTCAGTTCTATGAGTTCTGACAATATCATATACCCATATAAGCTATCACTTAACACAGAATATAGGCCCACTGCCCTAGGTAGCCCATTCTTGCCCCTTTCCAATTAGTTCTGTCCTCCTCACACCTAGCAGCACTTTCTGATTTCTATTGGGTATGGCTCTGCAGATTCTTGAATTTCCCATGACTGAAATCATATGGCATGTACTCTTGTGTCTGGTCTCTTGTTCAATATGCCACATTCAGGACCCATTCATGTTGTATGTATCTGTAGTTCATTCCTCACCACAGCTGCGTGGACTCTACTATACAGAAGGACTGTGGCTTGTTTGTCTTCTCTTGCTGATCAGCTTTTGAATCTCTTCCAGATGTAGCTATTGTGAATAAGGCTGATATGAGAATTGTTATGCAAGCATTTCTATGGGCACAGATTTTGAATAGAATCAGAGGGTCATGGGGTAGGTGTATGTTTATCTGAAACTGTCAGAGAATTCTTCAAAGGGATTAAAACATTTTTATGTTCCCAGTAGCAATGTGTGAAAGTTCAAGTTGCTCCTCGTCTTCTGTCATTATCATCTATTTAATTTCAATGATAGTAGTGATGTTATAACTCATGACAGTTTTAAGTTGTGTTTCCCTAATGACTACTGATGTTAAGCACATTTTCATTTGTTTTACTGGGGCCCATTTGCATATCTACTTTTGTAAAGTGACTCTTTTTTTTTTTTTTTTTTGAAATGGGATTGCTATGCAGGCAGGCTGATCTTAAACTCAAAATTTTCCTACCTCAGCCTCCAAAGTACTAGATTTATGAGAATGCTCTACCACACTTTGCTTCTGGATTATCTTTTGCTTATAGATTTGTATGTATTGTTAATATGCCCAGAAATAAATTCTTTATCAGATAATGTATAGAAAATAGCCCCAAACCACATAACTCCTTGCCTGTAAGTGAAGGAAAGTTGAATAAAACTAAGACAATAAGCATGAAAGGAAGAAACGCTTCCTCTTTCAATTTTAGTTTTTGTTTTTCTTCCGTCAAACTGGTCATATAAAGGGTCTTTTTGTCATTGCAAGACCCCAGAGGTTACCATGGCCAGTAATTTGTGGAGAGTGTCTTCTATCCTAGTAGGGTGGAGAGGAGGTGGCTCAGAGGTCTAGTACCTTGAGACTATCTATATCAAATCTAAACTCTAAGCTCTGGATTAAAAGTGAAATCTGCCTAGGAGTCTATGCTAGGTGTTTCTATATTGTCCTCCACACTCCTTACGCTCTTCCACCCTTGTCAACTGACACAGCTGAAGTCCGGGTTTGCTATAGAGCCTGAAGAGAGAGGACTTGAAGGGTTGTTCAGTCAAACAGTCTGACTCTGCAGACCTCCTCTTCCTTTCACTCCGCATCTGGCTCTTCCTCCTGGTTCCCCAAATCACAGACAGCCAGAGCCTGTGGTTGGAAATGCAATTCACTGTCAACTGGAGACAGTCTCTTTTTTGAGTATTTTGTTTCCTCAAGGAACATTCTTTCATTGGGTTCTTTTCCATCTGCTTTCTAGGGTACAAGTCTGGCATACAACAGGGTATTGTTATTATTAGTTTGTATTGTTTTTTTGAGGTAGGGTCTCGCTCTAGCCCAGGCTGACCTGGAATTCACCAGGTAGTCTCAGGGTGGCCTCGAACTCATGGCAATCCTCCTACCTCTGTCTCCTGAGTTCTGGGATTAAAGGTGTGTGCTAGCATACCTGGCTCATAATTTTTTTATTTTTAAAGAAAAAAATCATGCTAGGTGTAGTTACATATTCCTGTAACCTCAGGCCTTGGGAAGCAGAGGCAGGTAGTTCTCTGACTTTGAGGTTAGCCTGGGATACACAGTGAGACCCTGTCAGGAGGAGAGGGGAGGAAGAAAGGAAAGGAGAGACGGAAGGAAGGGAGAGAAATGGAAGGGGAGAAAAGAAAGAAAAAACCCCATTTAAAACCTGCAGTTTGCTTTGCAGCTAGAGAGCAAGCCTATCTTTCTAAGTGTACCCTATGTTCTTCTGCTAAGAATTAGTCACCTGGTTTGCTGCTGACCTTGGGAGAGAACTCAGCCATGCTGGCCACCTTCTTGGTCCAGTGGCTCTGAACTGCTTCTGTTCTCCCCCAATCTGTCCACGTCTCAACCGTCCTTCAGAACATAAACCAGCCTCAAGAACTCCATGGCCCCTCAGACCCAGAGCTGTTTCTCAGGATGAGTATTACTGGATTATTTCATGGGTCATGGGTGAATTTGCTCTCACAGAGAAAAGACTGTGAAGAGCACAACCTGCACTAGGAATGAACTGGTAAGTTAATGCCATTTGGGGAGAATTTGGTAAAGCTTGAAGTGAGTCCTGAATCACACAAATAAAAGGAGGAACAGAAGGTTCCCAGGGGCATTCAGCTTTCCTTCAGCCTCTTTTGTTTTCTTCCTCCTCAATTACTTCTGTATAGGCTCCCCTGCCCAGGGGTCCCTCATGGCTCTAGGGACCTCTGTCTGTCTCACATACCTGATTCAGAGTTTTAGAATATGAGTACTTCTTCTCATCAATGCTCTGGTCATATTTCCATTCTAACAGTTAGCTGGTCTAGGGGTAGCAAAAGGGAAATTTGACAAGCAGTTAAGACTTTATTTTTTTGAGATGTTAAAAGGGCAGTGGGAAATGAGAAAGCTCACTTTAAATAGAAGGGTGAGGGCTGGAGAGATTGCTCAGTGGTTAAAGGCATTAAAGGTGTTTGCTTGCAAAGCCTGCTGGCCCAGGTTTGATTCCCAGTACCGATGTAAAGGCATATGTACAAAGTTTTGTTTGCAGTGGCAAGAGGCCCTGATTTGCTCATTCTGTCTCTCCCTCTTATTTCTTTTCTTTCTCTCTTGCAAATAAAAATATTAAAAAATAAAATAAAATAGCCGGGCGTGGTGGCACATGCCTTTAATCCCAGCACTTGGGAGGCAGAGGCAGGAGGATCACAGTTAGTTCGAGGCCACCCTGAGACTACATAGTGAGTTCCAGGTCAGCCTGGGCTAGAGTGAGACCCTACCTTGAAAAAAAAAAAATAAATAAAATAAAATAAAAAGAAGCCCAAGTATTTTTTTTTACCGAACTAGATTCACAAAATTCAATCTTATGCTGTTAAAAAATTGCTAGATGTGAGTTGTAACCACTTTGGGCTCTGTTTTTAGAGTCCTCTCCATTGACTCCCCTCCCCCCCCCCCCGATTTCTGTTTTTCTCTCCCCAGTAGTTATGTTCAGAGAATAATTGAGCTCCTCTTCTACAAGTGTTTTTTTTCTGTACCTGTCTGAATCGAAATTCACTGTCCTTGTCACCTGCTTCCTAAGGTCTGTTCTCACCAACTTAGTTCTCTATTATCACCTGCAAAGTTGGAAATCTCACAGCAGTTTTTTCTCCTCCAGGTATTTGGTGGTGATGATGATATGGTTAAAGAAACCATTTTACTGTGAGCTATGTATATATTGTGAGATAAGGAATAAAATTAAGCCATGTGACTGTCTTTACTCTTCAGATCAATTCTAGAGGAAGTTAAAGCTTTGGGCACTCGTGTAGCTTTCCTTCCAGGCTCAGAGATGATGAAGGCAGAGCTGAGAGTTCAACTACCAAGTACACTCTCAACCATGGTGTTATAGCAACAAGGTTGCTCCAAGAACTGCCTCTTTTTGTTATTTTCACATCAAAGAAGTACCAGCTATACCCTTCCTGTTATCTTATTTTCCCAAAAATAATCATGGTCACTTCATTTCCTTTATTTCAGTTGAACCTTTTAAATTAATCATCTGTTCTTTGGCTAGATCAATAAACTGTTTATGGCCTTATATAAATAGCAGGCCACATACATTATTGTAAGAAAAAAATGTATTCATTGCCTTCCTAGAGTAGGGCATTTTTTAAAAAAAAATTGTTGATTTTTATTTATTTCAGAGCGACAGAAAGAGAAAGAGGCAGAGAGAGAGAGAGAGAGAGAGAGAGAGAATGGGTGCACCTGGTCCTCCAGCCACAGCAAACGAACTCCAGATGCATGCACCACCTTGTGCATCTGGCTTATGTGGGTACTAGGGAATCCAGCCTCGAACCAGGGTCCTTAGGCTTCACAAACAAGCACTTAACCACTAAGCCATTTCTCCAGCCCCCAAGTAGTGCATTTTTGTTTGAGAGATTGGTGATTATTTTCACTCACTTTGCAAAATTACTCAATAAAAGGTAATATTAACCTATGCAGAATTCTCTGGTTCCCCAGGGTACTTTGCCATAAATAAGAGATATAACAGTGATCTGGTTCTGGGGCGTGAAAGGAGGGAACAATGCTATAGCAGAGAGTGTGCTGGTCTTTGCCTGGCAAGAACAAGTGTTTTGTGCATATTCTATGGCAGATGCTCCCATAAACATACAGAGATCTCCTGACAGGACTCAGTAACAAAACAGATGAGGAGAGAAACAGTGAGAAGTGTAATGTGGGATGTGTAGTAGCTAAAAATCTAGAAACAAATATAAACATACATACATATACATAATGAAAATGCATTGTGCATAATAATGTTAATAATGCTGACTACAATCTATTAGGTATTGATTACGTGCTTGAAATCTGCTTAAAAAGTTAACATGAATTAATCTGTTAAATTATCCTAAGAACACTATGGCCAGGAAAGTATTGTTAACCTCACTTTTCATTTGAGGAAACTAAGCCTTCAAAAGTTTCAGTAACTTGCTAATGGATACCCAATTTGTAAAGTTAATGAAACAGATCCAAGCCCATGTAGTCTAACTCAAAGCACTACATATTTGATTACAACACAATACTACTTCTCAGCAATTGGTGGTTATATATACTAAGCAATACTACATTTCTTACATAGATTAAGGTTCAATGTCATTCCAACTAGTAGTGGAGAGGAAAGACCCAGAGACATGTGCGACCTTGCGTGCTTGCATTACTGTGCATCTGGCTTATGTGGGACCTGGAGAATTGAACATGAGTCCATAGGCTTCACAGGCAAACACATTAAACACTAAGTCATCTCTCCAGCCCATCTATTATTTTTTGTTATGAGATTAGTGAAGTTTAAAAAGACTGTTTAAATGTGTCATAGCATTTTCCTCTTTCCTGTTTTAGAAATATACATAATCTATCTGAAGATTTAAAATATTTATTTAAATAGCTATATAAACTCCACTGTGGCTATTTTAAGGACCATATAGGAAAACAAGAGGACTTGGCATTTATTAAAATGAGAAAACTTAAAAGCTAAATATTCTCCAGTGGCCTACAAGTGCTAGATGACAGGGAAAGAAAAGACGTATTCCAGCTGAAAGACTGCCTCACTGCATGGAAAGAGGTTCAGCACATACAGTGGGTTTGTGTGTTGGCACAGGTTACCACTGTAAAACTAAAAGAAAATAAATGAACATAGTCATTTATTCACCTTGTCCATCACCATGCTAAGTTTCTTTCTGTTCATTAACCTGTCAACTTATTAGATCAGTGAGTTTTAAAACAGATTACTTAAATTTATCATATCATTTCTTTCTGTTTTAGAAATACATACCACTTATCTGAAGAATTAAAATATTTAAATAGCTAGATAAAGTTCTTTGGGGATAGTTAAAGAAATTTCTGGAAAAACAAAAGGACTTGGCAGTAAAGAAATCCATTCTAGTTGTTTTAATTCTTAGCAAAATAATTTAAGAACATATTGCAAAATGTTAAAATTAATGAGTCTTGACATTCAATATACCACATGGATAACTAGATAGTTTTGGTGTCCAATTTCAGTTCTTTTTCTTTGCTGTCATTATGATTAAAATTCTAAACCCTGTTAGTTCCATTATTGGCTAAATAAACAGTGACAATATAATCAACTAAGTTAAATAGGCAAATAATAATTATTATTGGAAATTATTTGAAGAGTATTTAAAATCTGAAATCATAACACTTCATGAAAAAGTTAAATGGCATATAGAGTTTTGGGATTATTAGTCAGTGACAGAATATTTTTATAAATTATAAACTATTAAATATACATGTGTGTAGGGGGTTGCAAGTTCAAAAATATTTTATTGAGACATCATATAATAAAAAAATATTTGGAGGCCACTGGCCTAGTCTCATTTCTAAAATTCTTTTTGATTGGGCTGGGGAGACGGCTCAGCATGTAAAGCGCTTGCCACATAACTGAGTACTTGAGTTTGGATTCCTAGACCCCACATTAAAGGCAGAAGCCTTCACAGGCTCCTGTAATCCCAGTGTGCCTACAATGAGAAAGGAGACAGAGCCAGGAGAGTGTCCCAAAAGCTTGCAAACAGAAAGATGCAACAAGGAGAGGTGCCGCCTCAGAAAATCAGGTAGAGGATGAAGACTGACACTAGAAAGTGTCCTCTAACCTCCATTCATGAATGCCATGGCATGCACATGCCTATATGCACACACAATGAACACATATACACAGACACACACACACAAATAAAAACAACTCAAATATTTTTATTTCCTGATTATTCTAATTGTAGAAAACTTAGAGATACAAGAAAGCATCAAAGAAAACAGTTACTGTGTGTTTTAACAAGAATAAATATCCTGAACACTTGGTGAAGTATTTTTATCATCTATATGTCTTTCATTAGGGAGACTAATCCTACAGAAAAATATTTGTAGGATATCATGTTCCATTCTGGGTTTCTGTCTACCACCAAGAAATCCAAGAAGGTATGTTAGGAATGCAGCTGCAATCCTGGTTTTGAATATCTGCCTAAAAAATATGGGATGTTTCACTTTAAATGGGGTACCCTATGATCTCACTACAGGTTGAATGGGCAGGTCATACATATCATTATTTGACTAGAAGGAGAATGGGGCAGCAACCTGTGCTACCCTAATATTTAAATTAATTGCTTCTTCTCAGCCACTGAAAGAGTTGAGAGGTCATGCTCGGATCTCCCAGATGTCAGGGTAGCAGGCCTTCTCTGGCTTTCCATAATCCCTAGGAACTTGGAGTATGTCCACCAAATACCTTCCTTCAGAAACAGAACCATAGCTATAGGTCCCCTGAGCATGGATGCTGTTCTGGCTTATGTCAGCTCTGACGTGGCTCTTTTTACAGAAGCCTCCCTCAGTTTCACACTCTGAAGCTTCTCTAGGAATGTTCTCTTCATCCCCACATTGAAGCATAGTTGGTATTTGAAATAATCTCATCACCCTTAAAAATAACTTCAGACAATCTGACTTGAAGCAGAACTTTTCCATAGGTCTGGCAGGATTTCCAATTCCATCTAAGATTAGATGCAACATTTCACCCAGCTTTTGGCCTTTTCCCAGATGGGGACAAGACCCCTTTGAAATTTGAATGTCATACACTGTACCAGAAAATGCGGAATCAAATCAGTATTTTTATCTTCACTTCATCAGGCCCTTGAACTACTTCCTCATATTTGCTTATCAAGTTTTCCAAGTTGTCGTCCAATATTAGGGTTGAGAAGGGGAATTTTGTACATAGGCTGTGGGATGCACATTCTATTTATTTAAATATCAAGCTCCCTACTGCAACATCTAGATAGAGTCTAATTTTTAATGTATTTGATTTACACTCATAGCCATTTAAAATGATGTTTTCTACAAAGGCTTTGGATTGTTTTTCAGAATTCTGAGAACCTCTGCTGCTGATGGCTCTGCTCACATCAACAGCATAGTTCACGTTGAAATGGAGCCAGATGACCCACTTGAGGACTAAACCAACAACTCTGACTGCTATACCACAGCCTTGTGATCAAATAGGTCTTAGATATCCAATCCTCCAGTGGTTTTCGTTCCCTGAAGCATCTTTTGATGTGGACAGAAAGTGACGAGATAGTAAAGTGCCCAGCAGCAATGTCACCAGGGCAGTTAACACACTCCTTCCTGGGCCAGATTCATTCCCAGCAGAGTGAGCAGTGCTCAGGAAGGACGACTGACTCCACGTTCATCAAATGTAATCTCTTTATTTCTGAGGCTCACTCCCAGTTATGACTGAGTAATGACTTGCATGCTGCCTCTCTCCTGGATCACTCTTGTACTTCATCTTTGTGAAGTTCTACACTACATGATAATATCTTTATTTTCAACTAGTATATTAATGGCTCTTTCAAAATATTTTTTAATACTACTGGCCATTTGAAACTCTTTTCAGTGCCAAAGTAAAATGAAAAGTTTAAGTTAAATCTAGTTAAAGACATGGAATCAGTTGGAACAATAATTAAGGTCTAGATTTTTAGACTTATATTTTCCTTTATTCCAGAAATTGCCCAGAAAGTACCTTTAGAGCATGTCTTTTTGTTGTTGTTGTTGTTTGTTTTTTGAGGTAGGGTCTCACTCTAGCTCAGGCTGAACTGGAAGTCACTATGTAGTCTCAGGGTGGCCTCGAACTAACAGCGATCCTCCTGCCTCTGCCTCCCGAGTGCTGGGATTAAAGGCGTGTGCCACCATACCTAGCTAGAGTATGTCTTTTTCTGTGGTGGTGGTGCCAGGGCTTTGAAAATCTTAGGCAAATACACAGCTGAGCTACACTCCCAGCCTACCATTTTTTTTTTTTTTTTTGAACACGAAATCTTGAAGTCAAACATTACAGGGCTCCACAGAGGCAAGTGTAGAGGAAAGCTCACAACAAAAAGCTAAGAGGATGGTAAGGGATAGAAAGATGGCCACCTTCAATACGTCTTTTCTTTTACATTTAAGATTTGGAACATGAACATTTGTGGTTTCATATTTGAGGAAAAAGGCAGCTATTTCCAAGACAATCTTCAGGTCCTGAGTTCATTAGGATTATTGGGATATTGTAATTTTTGACATTTAAAAATCATTTTTTTAGGAGGGACAAAAGAGGATAATAGGATAGGAATACTACCAAATGACAGTATGTTCATGGTTCATGCATTAAGATTCTCAATACAAATTTTAAAATATCATTTTCCTTTACAACCAATTTCATGGAGCTTTTTTTTTTTTCTTAACAAATATAGTTGGGAGTATTTCTGGGAGTCCCATAAATGCAAGGAATATTGGTCCCATAAATTCAAAAGCTCTAACTTCATAGAGATTTTTTTAGAATGCAAAATAAGGTTTAGAAGAAAAGGTAGGGAAGGCTAGATAAATAGCTTTGTGGTAGAGAACTTGCTTAGTTTGTATGGGTGTTGGGTTCCATTCCTATTTCTCAAAAAAAAAAAAAAAAGTGAGGCGAAGAATTGGCTTTTTGTTAGACACATTAGTCATGAGTAAAAGAGTGCCTTTAAAATAATCCATTAATATCCTTAAAAGGAAAAGTTCCATGTTTTATATATTCTTTATATATTGGTATGGCTCTTAAGTTACTGCTTCAAAGCAAAAAATATTAAAAGCTGGGCATTATGTGAGGAAGATATTATTAATTGGTACCAAAAAGACTGCATAAATGAACTGAAGAGTATATGGTAACAAATGGCCTTAACACAGGCTGCCTCTGCCTCTGAGTGCTGGGATCACAAGCTATGCACAGCCACAAAGGGCCACAGAGTGGCTTTCTTTATAGACAGAGGTCACTAAGGAGACAGGCACTCCTTCCTCTAGCTTCTGGCTTCTTGACTGCAGTGTGACTTCATCAGCTGAGGAGGCTGCCTAACTTACACCCCCACTCATAAAGCCATGGAACTCCATGACTCTTCCTTTAGGCACCAACCAACCAATTCCCCAGTCTTTTAGGAACTAAAGTACTAAGAAAAAGTGCAATGAACTTGCCAGTGAAGTGATCCTGAGACAGGAAGAAAAACAGAAGGGCTCTGCTTATCAGTAGGGATAGGGGGGGACTGGAAGGAATGTATCATAGGGTAATGCGGTTTTTTTGAGCTCTAAAAATATATCTTGATACGTGATCCCTCTGATCTCCTTAGGTTACCACACTATGGAGGCAGCTGTACCTTTGGCCTAGAGGTGATTTTCTTACATCTCCCTCTCCTCTCCCCTCCCCTGCTTCCCCTCACTCCCCTTTACCTCGATAGTGTACTGCTCAAAGATTCGCAGTTGCAGGAAGATGTCCAGCTTGATCTTCCGCTCATGGAATAGCTCTTCCATCTGTACCTGAGCATCGTCTAGCTGCTGCAGGACTGATTCGATATGGCTGATGGAGCTACTGTGAGGTGTCTTGTTGTTGGACACAGCCGAGTCCCTGTGGCAGAGCAGGGGAAGAAGGGAACGGGAGGCCTTGCCAAGTTAAAAGTGATATAAGAGCAGAGGGAGTTCTTATCTGAACAATGTACATGTGAATCAGGTGAGTCATTCAGTCAATAAAAATTTATCAAACACCTCTGTATGCCTGACACCATCTTCTTCTATTTTTTTGGGGGGGGGGTTTCGAGTTTTTCGAGGTAGGGTCTCACTCAAGCTCAGGCTGACCTGGAATTCACTATGGAGTTTCAGGGTGGCCTTGAACTCATGGCGATCCTCCTACCTCTGCCTCCCAAGTGCTGGGATTAAAGGCATGCGCCACCACGCCCGGCTTGACACCATCTTCTTAAGAGGGGAACCAAAGATCCTCTTTTGAGTTCACATATTACTCACTGTTCTCCCACCTTCAAGCAGAATTGTAAAGGGGATCAAAAGTGAACTGAGGTATGATAAGGGCTCTACAAACCATAAAACACTGGAGAAACAGAACGGTTCCATACACATGTAGTACAAGATATGATCTTAACAAACAAATAAACATACAAACATACATGCATATATACAATCAGAAAATGTAAGAGTAAACAAAATATAAAAAAACCAAATACTTCATACTTTTACCTCCCCAGATAAAAGAGGATGGCATAATAACTATCAGAGTTATCTGCCTACTTTGCAATGCCATGTTACCATTGTGGGCTGGTGTCCCTAAACAGACATCATGCTACATTTAGGAAAGCATGGGATCTGGACCTGCACACTTGGCTTGGGTCCCTGCTCTAACATATATAGGCTGGTGGCCTTAGGAGGTCATCTTCCTGAGTCCCAGCTATCTCTCTTATAAAGTGGACTTAACATTCCCTGCCCTGCTCATTTCATGGTTTGCTGTGAAGTAGGCAACGTGTGTGAACTATGATCAAGAACATGCTATATGAATCACTACTAATCCTCAAAGGACACAAGGTAAGTTGTTCACTGTGGCATAGGCAACCTGGAAGAGTAAGGCCAGGTCACAGAGGGTAGGACAATGGATACTGGTTTTGGAGAGGATAGGTTTTTAAAAATTTTTTTTTGTTTTATTTATTTATTTGAGAGCGACAGAGAGAAGGAGGCAGAGAGAGGGAGAGAGAGAGAAGAGAGAATGGGCGTGCCAGAGCTTCCAGCCTCTGTAAAGGAACTCCAGATGCATGCGCCCCCTTGTGCATCTGGCTAACGTGGGTCCTGGGGAATTGAGCCTCGAACCGGGGTCCTTAGGCTTCACAGGCAAACGCTTAACTGCTAAGCCATCTTTCCAGCCCGAGGATGGGTTTTGATTTGGGGGTTTAAAGGAATGGATGAACACAGTCAGGCAGAAGGGGGAGGGGTGTTCTTTTAGCACAGATTATATAGAAGTAGGGGAAGTGACACATTGCAGAGGGGAACCAAGATATAAAGAGATCATCTTGCTCAGAGAAATGAAGTGGTGGAAACCTGAGAGCTTATGAAGCTCAGATTGTATAGGGCCCTGACTAAGACAGAGCCCTAAAACCTGAAATGGACTGGCATTTTCAGTACCCTGTGACACCTTCATTTCTTACCCAATTTAAGGGTTCAAAGACAAGGGGAAAAATCACTACTTTTGAATTATCTCATTAGCAAATATTCTGGAAGTCAGGTCCTTTAAGCCTAGGCTTTAGCCTACCTCCTCCCCTTGGTCCACTTGAGCATGTAACAGTCATGGTTCTTACCGCCACTATCACAAGAACACCCCAATCATAGAAAGAAATAAAGTGGCATAGTGAATATTGTCCATTATGTACTTGTTGTGGGCTTTGAGTTTGGAAGAATCAGGCTGTTCTCTCACACAGCTTCCAGAAGGAAAAGAATGATTACCATCATGCCGTGCTGCATTTCTGCCAGTGTCACATTCGCTAGGAATCACAGAGATGATGCCAAAACCACCTTAGCCACTCTAGGGAAGAGTATCAGAAGAACCCTGAAGACATAGAGAAGGTGTGTTTCTGGGCTGTGAAGAGGTATCGCACTAATGTCCACTTAAGCCCACTTACTTCCTTGTCTTTTACAGATTTTGATGTCCAGGAGGGGAGCCGCTGCTACAGTCAGGCCAGCGGATGAATGGATGTCACTGGTGTGGCTCTTAGACACACACTTGTGGTACTCACTAAAATCCATGGAATTAAACTCATGGAACAGGCACCACTCACATCACTGCCTTTACCATCACCAGTTAGCCTTAAGCCCTTCCGCACTGTGCAAGGCTGGCAGCTGTGAAGAGCACGTGACATCTACAGGCCCAGCCCTACAGAGTAAAGCCAGTCAAGCTTATGAAAAGTATTAGAAGAGATAACACAAAACCATCACAAAATTCTACAGCTGACAGAGCTCTTAGAATGAACCCTTAATTACATAGACAGAGCAGCTGAAGCCCAGAGAGGCCAAGCACTGCCCACTCATTATACTTTTCTTTAGAAGCAAATAACAGAAGAGATTCCTGGGTAGGCAGACAAAACTGTCATATGTTATATATTCATGAAGATGAATGGTGGGGGGAGAGGCAGAGGCTGTCTTGTTAGTATGCAATAGGAAGATTCAGAGCATCTCATGTGCATGTTTAGAATAGAAATGATTAATTTCCAATGGCAAAACATGCCAAGGCCTCCTGAAGGTAATTTCTCATTGTTTATTTAATTGGACAACTGGTATAAGTGGGGGGAAAAAAAAACCTCCCTCCAATTGAAGTAATTCCCTCAGGCCCCAGGGTTGGCCTGGGACTTGTTGATGAGATTATTTCTGTCTACAGCTGGCAGAGGTCCCAGCACTTGGTGATTCTGGGATAGGAACAAGTCCCCAAGGGCAGGCATCATTAGCACCATCAAATCCTATTTCCATAGCACCTGGACATGAGACTGGTTGCTGAGGGCTTGCCCAAGGCCTGGTGACACTTTTATCAGTGCAGCCAATGCCCTTGTCAGGGATAAGAGGTAGACGTAGATGCCAAAAGAAAGGGAGTAATGGTGTAGGTAACTCTAAACAAATACAGGCCTTTCTACAGGATTTTTTCTCTCAGTTGTTTATGTTTAGATTGACACAGGAGTTTTATTTTGGGGCAGCAAGGAATTGTGGAGAGGTCATAAGAGGGTAATTGAAAACTATGTGGGAGATGACACCTTCTCTACATCCCCAGAGACCCAAAGTCAAATGTTTGCAAAAGTGATGTGTACGGTACCAGAGTTCAGCTCAAGATTAGATGTCAGACAACACTACATTCCATGTCTGTTTCTCCACATGGCCAAATATAGCATCACTCTTAGTGAAAATGTTATTCTTTATTTGCTGATTTTTGCTGTACTTAAGCTCCTTATTGATTGTTGAATACCTAATCTCGAGTGACCAACTGTGCACTGTATGCAACATTAGAGCTTTCCCATTTACTACCGTGGTCCAAACTCAAGTTGTATATGGTGCAAGCATTTGTATGTCTTACAGATGAAGAAAACAGAAGCTCACACAAGACCACAAAGTGGGATGTGGCTAAGTCAAGACAGGGACAGGACTTATCTGGTGTCTAGCCCAAGGCATTTCCCATTGTGAAGCACTGCCCATGCTGACCTGGCCTCGCTGAGCTCCCCCAGAGAGGGAGGCGCTGACCTGAGCTGCTGGATAAGGTCTTCGCCTTCCTTGATGACATTGAGTGTGGCATCCAGGGTGGCAGTCTGCTGCTGCTGGAACTGCTTAATCAGCTCCTGGACTGCATCCACAGAGTCTGCACAGACATCCTCCAACATCTCCTTCTGCAGGTCTTCCATCCATGTCCACAGCTGTTGGGGAAAGAGCAGAGACTCCCATTCAGAACCAGTGGAATCACTGGGGCGAGGGCAAGAATGCTGGGCCAGTCAGTACAAAGTCAGACTGTCCTCATTAGCATACCTATGGGTATTAGGTAGTCTATGGGTCACTTTAAGTCTCTATATCTACATTCACTACTCACTCATTATTGTCATCTACTCCAGTAGTGTTGACACTGCCCAAGGACAGGAACACACCCAGTGATTTAGAAACCTACATGCAGGTCTGTTAGAGCAAAGAGATCTTTCACTTTTGAGAGATTAGGAAGAATAGCAGAATGGAAGGGATAAACATTATTTCAGAAAAGGAAGAGCTCTGCATACTCCTTCTAAGCAGTTAAACAGTGACTCCTAGAAACTTATAACGAGGGCTGGAGACATGGCTCAGAGGTTAAGGCACTTGCCTACAGAGCCTAAGGATCCAGGTTCAATTCCCCAGTGCCCATGTAAAGCCAGATGTACACACAAGGTGGCACATGCATCTGGAGTTCTTTTACAGTGGCTAGAGGCCCTGATGTGCCCATTTTCTCATCTCTCTAGTATGGTGATACTACCTAGAAAATTTTCATGATAATAACTCTACATGACATTCATTATGATGAAATGTAGCCAGGATGACATTACCTGTCAGAAGATTTTGCAGAAGCTAAGTCTAGTGTTTTTAACAGATTGAGTACTGGGAGTGATGGAGGGTTGGATAGAGTTACTGAAAACTCATTGACTGCTCTTCCACTCAGTAAAAAATAGATCTACCATAACCTGCAACAGGAAGCCACTTTTTATTTTTATTTATTTATTAGAGAGAGAGAGAGAGAATGGGCACAGGCAGAGCCTCTAGCCACTGCAAACAAACTCCAGACGCATGTGCCACCATGTGCATCTGGCTTATGTGGGACCTGGAGAATCGAACAAGGGTCTTTAGGCTTCGCAGGCATGCGCCTTAACTGCTAAGCCATCTCTCCAGCCCAGGAAACCACTTTTTGAAAATTCTTACGGAAGATGAGTGTGGTGCTTCCTTTAAAACCAGAGGTCTTCACCTGGCTGTCACAAAAGATACACTCAGGGCTCTTATAGGACCAAAAAAAAAAAAAAAAAAAAAAAAAAACTAGTAGAGAGAGGAAATTTATAGACAAGTCAGAATGCATAAAAAAAAAACAACTTGCAGGAATGGATTTGACACCAAGATAACCAAAGTCTGATGAGCTTATCACCAGTTCATGGACAATTGTGATACCATGTTAAGGTACTGCACAAAACCTATAAAGCTTGAATACAGAGCTTCTTCAATTCCAGAAGACCGTAAGCTCATAGCCACTTCCTGGTGGCAGCGAGCTCATAATTTTGAATAAACATCTCTGGGGCTTCCTACTGTATCATAAAATTGAACAGAAATTACTACTTGTACTGCTAAACTGTGGGTGAGGGTCAATATTCCATTCCTTATGCTATATTTTTCCCATTCTCTCAGTGCCCTGTAGGTCTCCGTGTATGTGCCATCTAATTTAGAGCTGGCAAGCAGACCTACTTTGCTTTGACAAGAATCTAGATTACTAAATTATTACCAGGTAGCCCAAATGAGAAATCACTTCAAACAATGACTGCCAGAACTAACTAGATAAGATCATGACTGCAGCAACTCTGAGATTTTCTGTACTGTTCTCCCTTTTAGTTTCTTTCCTTTTGAAGACTCCTCTATGTCCTCTGATCAGCTAGACTAGAACGTGGTAGCATCGCACCTTCTCCATCTACTTGCCATTTCCCAGAAAGAACCCAGGGTTTTACCCCTTTCTAGATCTTATTACCCATTCCTGCTATGTACTTGGCAGCGTGGTCCATACTTTTGAGCATCCTTTCTCCCAGAACACATGTGATTCTGACTCCAAAAACCTACATCAAGAAGAACAGTTCTAGGGTTGAAGGTCTAATTTGAGAATTTCTAGAACCTTGGTAGGGTAGTTAAGACAGCCCTCGAGTGACCTATATAAGGGCAGCCCTAATATTGTAACTGGTGAGACCAGAAAAAGTCAGCTCACAGCCCATCCTGCCTGGAGAGCAAGACAGCCCAAGAAAAGGGCAAGCAAGAAAAGCAAGAGGGAAGGGGATAGCTAGGGCTGCCACTGCGCTGGTACAGTTCACTGACCCTTAGGAATTCTGAGGGGAACACCATCACTGCCGGGCAAAGCTCTTTCTTCCTCATTTCCTTTTTTTTTGGCGGGGGGTGGGGGAGAGGAGTTTTGAGGTAGGGTCTCGCTCTACCCCAGGCTGACGTGGAACTCACTATGTAGTCTCAGAGAGGCCTCAAACTCACAGTGATCCTCCTACCTCAGCCTACCAAGTGCTGGGATTAAAGGCGTGCGCCAACACGCTGGCTCTTCCTTCCTTATTTCAAAGAGAGTGTTGATGGAGATATGGCTCAGTGATGACAGGTTTTTGCTTGTAAAGTTTTTGCTTGTAAAGCCTGCCAGCCCAGGTTTTATCCACCAGTACCCATGGAAAATCAGATGTACAAAGAGGTTATTTTACTTTGGCATCAATCACCAGCTTTTATTAAATAAATACCACGACAGTTTGGCAACTAAAATAGAAGATGAGGCTGTTGGGACCTTCATCCCTTTTGGGAAACTAATCTAGTTTTGGTTCTGGAGAGAATGCATAGAGGAGAGAGAGAGAGAGTGTGTGTGTGTGTTCCTACACACAGGAAATGGTTTGGCAGAATAATTTCACAAGGTGAGAAACAAAGAGAAGTGAGTATTTAATAAAGCTAGCTAATTAAGAGCTAAAGTTGGTGACTCTGGTCACATTCCTTTGTTCGTGCTCACTTTTTTGCTATAAAAATATCCAAAATCTAGGGCTGGAGAGATGGCTTAGCGGTTAAGTGCTTGCCTGTGAAGCCTAAGGACCCTGGTTCGAGGCTCAATTCCCCAGGACCCACGTTAGCCAGATGGACAAGGGGGCACACGCATCTGGAGTTCGTTTACAGAGGCTGGAAGCTCTGGCACGCCCATTCTCTCTCTCTCCCTCTCTCTCTCTCTCTCTGCCTCCTTCTCTCTGTCGCTCTCAAATAAATAAATAAATAAACAAAAAAAATTAAAAAAATATCCAAAATCTAGGCTGGAGAGGTTGCTCAGTGGTTAAAGGCGCTTGCTTGTAAAAATATCTAAAATCTGGTCTTTTGAAAGCCCAGGGACTGCAGCATATCCATGGAAACACAGAAGTAAAGAGGCTTCTATGCAGCATCTCTACAGAGCAGAGGACACACGCTGCCACGCCTCGGCCCCGGAGGAAGAGAACGAGCACTTAGGTGGACACTGTTCCCTTCACCTTCCTCAGTTCTGCAGACCAGCAAACTGCCAGCTGCCCCTGTTGCACCAGACAAAAAGAAGATATTCAAAGTTCAGCACAGTCTGCTAAGAAGGTCCCAAGCACATTGTTGCCCCCTCTTTATTAAGTTCACTCTGCCTACAGGATAGCTGGCAAAGATTTTCTCCTGGGCTGCAGGCTGTGTCTCTGCTGATCGTTTCCCTTGTTGTGTGGAAGTTTTAGTTTCATATAACCCCACTTAGAAGGACAAAAGAGGGCAACAGAACACATGTGACATGAAAGCAGAAGGGGGCTTAGTGTGGGGTCAGCAGGAAGTGGGCTACGGGAGTAAAGTGTATATATTATGAAGTCCCATAATAAAATCAATTACTTTGAATTATAATACAATTGTGATTTTTGAGGACTGGGGGTATTGCTCAGAGGTAGAAGTGCTTGCTAAGTGTACATGAGGCCCTGGGTTCCAGCCTCAGCATCTCCCCAAAGGTTTTTTTTTCTTTTTTCTTTTTTCTTTTTTTTTTTTAAAGAATAACACTGATTGGGATTGTTCATGATTATAAAGTAAAAATTGAAAAATATCATAGACAAAAACTTGTAAATTAGAAATACATATAAAGTATATCATCCATAACATTCTTAATTTCTTGGCATATTCACTGCTAGTCTTTGTGTGTGTGTGCGCGTGTGTGTGTAATCAAAATGTTGGATGGTTTGACCACAAGCTCTTCCTCATGTCATAAATGATCTTTGGCCAGGTGATTTATAGTGACTGTGTAGCATTTTACTACATAGATACACTATAATTTAACAAATCACTCAATATAGAACACTTACATGGCCTCTAACTATTCAAGAGTGACTGACACTGAGGAAAGGATCCTTTTTAACCCACAGACTCTTAAGGTGGAAAAGGAGTCACAAAGCACAGTCAATAGGTTAAGCACTTTACTATACTGAGAAATGAGACTGAAGGTTTTTCTTTTTATATCTTCCATTTCCACTCTGACTCTAGTTACAGTCAACCTTTTCATGTGGGATGTAGACAGAAGTAAAATTATGAACTTCAGTCTGGGAGTCACAGGAAGTCTGGATTAAATCATTTATGGAAATGAATATTCAGTTCCCACTCGGAACTCTACCAAACAGGGAACATTCTATTCTATTCCATGAAGATCTCCTCCTGTCATCCACTGGCACTACAGCAAACAACAAATTGTTGGAGGAAGGAAGAAAGAAAACAAAGAAGGAATAAAGCAGCAGCCAGCACAGTGAGGTAGGAAGGCTCTGTAACTATTTATCAGCATTACCCAAGGCCCCATTATCAAAGCTAAGCAATTCTCCTTCTGCTTACTCTAACTCCTCATATGAAAGGAGAATAATCCCAGCAATATGGAATCACCTAGCACTGCTAATCCTGCCATGAGTAAAAAGACAGACATGTCTTCACAGAAGGGAGGGGGAGTCAAGGGTGATGGGCCAAGTACCAGAGAAGACCCATGCTTGGCAAGGTGCAAGACTCGACAGGTATTTTGAGAGGTATTAAATAATATGGAGAATCAAACCCTAGTGCTCTGTCATCAGGGCACTGAAGTTTGCTCCACAGTTCTTGCTGGCAAATCAAATTTCCCCACCCTGCTCTTTATTTCCATTGTCTATAGAATTGAAATCAATGAACTCGAGTGGATGAAAAGATATGATACAAGGAACTTCTCTCTTTTTTATTCTTCTTTTCCCCCCTCTCTTCAGAGAGCTTATCAGTTCTCCACTGTGCAAGAACCCTGGCAAGACAACATTTCTCAGCTGAAATCTTCCTCACCCTCAAGTCCACAATCAACCAAAAAAAAAATCATTTCAGTTTTTGGATTACAGACATTCAGCCAGCATTTAGGAAGGCATCTGAAGTCTTAGCTGAACCACTAAGAAACTGTAAACTCAGACATTATTTCTAAAATCCCTCATTCAAAACTATGTTAATAAAATCTATATAAGATTACATGAGCATTAAATGAGGTGATATGTCTGATAAGCAGCAGGTACTAAAAGAAAAAAAAAAAAAACTGGGCTAGAGAGATGGCTTAGGAATTAAAGGCACTTGCTTGCAAAACCTGACAGCTCAGGTTTGATTCCCCAGTACCCACATAAATCCAGATACATTAAAGTGTCACATGTGTCTGGAGTTCATTTGCAGTGGTAGGAGGTCCTCGTGTGCCCCTACTCACTCTTTCTGTCTGCCTCTTTCTCTTTGTCTCTCTCTTGAAATAAATAAAAATATATTTTTAAAAAAGCTATCAGTGCATACTCACAATGTTCTTACAATGTAAGTATCTACAATAAGCTAAGTCTTAGGCCAGTGAACTATTCTATACTACTACCAGTTTCTTGGAGCCAAGGTTTTACTTCATGCCAGGGGAGACTAGCAGGCTCCGAAGCAAAGAGGAAGAGAGCTTTGGAATGCCCTGAAAGACTCGAGGGATCCAAAGCAGAAGAGGGGTGTGGGAGGTGAGAGAGAGAGAGGGAGGGAGAGAGAGAGGGAGAGAGGAAGAGAGAGAGGGGGGGCTTTGGAACCCTGAGTAAGGGAGGAAAAGGATTTCAAGAGCTTTCAGAAGTGGGGCCGAGCACCCAGGACCCAAGGTGACTTGCGCTTGCTTGATGGAGGGGACATTTCTCTTCTGGGTCTCGGCTTTATGGCCACTCCTTGGGGTTTGCTGAAATGCCTGCAGAGACCTTTAGGGAACTGAGGTTAGACTGGCACACCTCACCCAGAGCCATAGGTGGTACCTGGAAGGAGACCTCATTATCAATTTCCTTAATGGGAGGGAGGGATTATCTGTTCTTGGGCACACTTGTTGGGAGTGGGTAGGCAGGAGAGGCCACTTTCTTAAAGTCTAACCATTGCTTCAGGTTTCATTCTTATTATTAATTATCATTACCAGCATCTAATAAAGAAGAGAAGACAAAGCAAAAAGGAAATATGGATTTACATTAGAAAAAAAGTCTTTAGGGTACCAAATCTGACCAAGTTATTTTTATAGATGAGAGAACCCAGGGCCAGAGGCATGTGACTTGCATTAGCTCATGTGTTTTGTTTGAAGAGTATCTGGACTAGGATCCCACTGTTCTAGCTCCATGTACAGAAGGAAGAGAGGCAGCCAGATAGGGTTCCTGGATGCTGGTCACCCTTTGTGGAGGGTACTGCTATAGAAACTGACCTGGCCCACCTCTTCCCCACATAGCCTTTAATTCCAAAGCCCTCTGAGGAGCGAGGAGTGGGGAGTGTGACTTCTATTCATTTGTACTCCACTTCTGCATCTACAGGTGTCTAATGAAAGAGGAATCCAAGGGCCTTTGATTTCTGAGACCATAATTAACAGAGAAGTAGACCACAAGCAACAGACAACAAGGCAGGAAGCCCCGGATTAGAGATAATCCCCTTGCTTTACAGACACTCATCAGAGAGTGGCTGTGGGTCTCCGCAGAGGGGAAGCAGAGCCAGGGTCAGGGAGCTCACCAGACCTTCATCTGCCTGGGGAATCTCGGTTTAGAAAACATTATCTTGCATGTTTTTCTCTGATAGGCACTGCAATGATTCACATTTGTTCCTGCAAAGTGTCAGAAAAGCCTGTGAAGTAGTGAGTCAGGCTTTTTTTTTTTTTTTTTTTTTTTTTTTTTTGGTTTTTCGAGGTAGGGTCTTGCTCCAGCTCAGGCCAACCTGGAATTCACTATGTAGTCTCAGGGTGGCCTCGAACTCATGGTGATCCTCCTACCTCTGCCTCCCGAGTGCTGGGATTAAAGGCATGTGCCACCATGCCCGGCGTAAATCAGGCTTTTTAATGCATTCCCCAAAATCAAAAATCAACTTAATTAAGTAGGGTTAATTTTTTTTTCCTGAGTAGCAATCAAACCTTAATTAATACCCTATTAAAATAAATTCCTAGGGGAACACAAGCATGCATATACCAAATGAGTTCCTCTGCCAAGGGTGTTACCGCACAAGACGTTAAATGGGCCTCCTTCCTGGCCACTTACTCAATCTTAGAGTGCCCCTTGTTAATCAGAAATGGAAAGCAATCACAGGCCTGCCACCTCCTCCTCCCCCTAGGGGACCTCTGTCCTGCCAAGCATCTACCTCCCTCTCCTTTCTCCACAGTGAATGATTCTCTCCTATATTTATGCACAGCTGGCCTCCTACTCTGTGGAGGGCACTTGAGTCTGTCTTCTATTACTGCCTGTCACCCCACTTCCAGGCAAGGTGAGCATCAACTTTAGTACCCTGTACAACAGACCTTAGGAAGATGACTGAATCCCCTGCTTAAAAAAAAACCCAGTAAAATAAAATCACAATTCATGTGCAAATTCTGTACCCTCTGTGCTAGCAGCAAAAACATCTCGATTAGTGTTGTGAGACTGATTTGTGGTAGGAAGTAGCAAGCAAGAGAAATGGGGTGTGTGATGAAACATTGTTGTTAACTCTTATATTTGATTTTCCAGATCACTGCTTCTATGTTAAGGATCCTCAAATTTGTCAAGCTGCAGACTAAATGTTATTTCTACTAGAGCCCTAGCCTCCGCCCCACTCCTACTTCTCTCCAGAGGATGGGAGGAAATTTTTCCCTCATGCCTAAATAGAGGTTATCAGGAGCTAATTGTTAGTAATATCACCAATGTTTGGAGGCTACTATCTCCTGGAACCTCAGAATGCTGGTCAAACATCATCCCCTTTTCTAAGAAGCGCCCCCCCCCCCCCCGACAGCCTGTGGGGCCTCATGCCCTCTCACTGCTTACCTCTTTGGTATGTGTGTGGAAGGAGACCGACATGTCCAGGAGAAGCTTCCGCTGCTCCACCCTGCGCACGAAGTCTTGGATGCGCACCTCCAGGTGCCTGGCAGCCTTGTAGATCTCCTCTGGGTCACATTCCCCGGTCTGAGCCAGCTGCTCCGCTGCTTCTAGGAGCTTGTCCGCGTTGGTGTACGTATTCTGCCAGCAACAACAGTGAGGCACTGTCAACTTGGAGTTAGTGAACGAGCTTCGCGCCTTCTCGCACCACTCTGAGGCTCCCAAAGAAGTGGGAGCAGAGGCGCTGAGCCGACAGATCCCAGATCTGGCACCGCTTGCCAACGCGGAGCTGGCACCCCGCCTCACAGCAGGCAAGAAGCGGCGCTACACAGTGGGCACTAACTAGGAGCCTTGCCTGCCTCTGGGATGTCTCAGAGGTGTAGCATTCCTGGAGAGAAGAGGCTAGGCCGGCAAGAACCTCCATTACCCCACATGCTCCTCATTCCCCACCCTCACAGAGCCCCCTCATTGTCCTGACGTCTCAAGCTATATCCGCCAGCGACAGAAATAGCACATCCACATTTCTACGTGAGAACACAACGAAAAACGCCAACTAGGAGGCTTGCTTTGCTTTTCCTGCAAGCTCCCCATCACTCTGGTGTTTATCTTTTGGAACACAGCTATCTCTCTGGAAGAGTCAGAAGCAGACCACAGTTGGAGGGGGGGGCCGGGGGGGGGAGAGAGAGGAGATGCAGGCTAGTCCCTGTACCCCTGTGAAGGCTACGTGTTTGCAGAAAGCCACACAGAGGAGTCTGGTGAGTTTGTTTATGGCCACCTAGTACATCACATGGGTCCATGTGTGCATACCCCCTCCTCCAAGCCCCTCATCTGTGTTCTCCATAGTATTCTCCAGAGAAAATGCAATCAGCTTGCAATTATTACTCAGCAGGATGCCAGTCACTGCCTCTGTAGTGGTTGCTACACTAATGCCATAGATACAACTTTTTCTTAGAAGGATTCTCTTAAGAATCTCCTGACAGAGCTGGTGATTGGGGCGTACATACATTTTTCAATATTCCTCGGGTCAGCACCCTGCCGATGGTGGGGGAATGGTGCTTGCTGCTGGCCATGCAGGCGTGGAAACAGAAGCCATGAGCATCAAACACACTGTGAGTGAGGAACTTGAATGAACGTGTGTCTTTTCTTTTGTACCTCTATATCGCTTCTTCCTCTTCCTCATTCAATGGAGGTCATGGTTTAGGCCTTGTTTTGTGTGAGCTGTTTTCCCTTTCAGCTTTACTCACCCTGCCTCCTATAGACAGACTGGCATGGTGTGCTCTTGTGCTTCCTTTTGCACGGGATGTCCTCCCCCTTATCTTCCTACTTGACCAGCTCTTATTCACCTTTTCTTTTTTCAAATATTTATTTATTTACTAGAGAGAGAGAGAATGGGTGCACCAGGGCCTCCAGCCACTGTAAAGAACTCCAGATGCATGTGCCACCTTGTGCATCTGAATTACGTGGGTCCTGGTGAATTGAACTGGGATCCTGTGGCTTTGCAGGCAAACGCCTTAACTGCTAAGCCATCTCTCCAGCCCTCTTATTCACCTTTTCAAACACTGCTTGGGCATCACTTCTTCCAGGATCTTCACTTTTACATCCCCTTGCCTCCCAACGCTTGTTTAAATGCTCTCCTTTGGGCTACCAGAGCGATCTGTACTAACCCTTCCAGACAATCTACAATAGTCGCCACTGCTTAGGGGAAGACAACGACTTTCATCTTTGTCCCTCAGTGGCTTACACCATCAAACAAGTCTATCAATATTTACTGAATGAATTAATAAACAATATGTTAATCTTCATTACTATTAGTCAACTCTTGGTCCAAATCAATTAGCTGGTATAAGACTCTACATGGTAAAATGTGTGTTCAATTGTTCATTCCCACTTATCCTATTCTTCTGGCTCAATCCCAGCTCAAATTTGAAATAAGAATGTGTTTAGAGAATACCAAATGAAATATTACAAAAAAATTCACTAACTCCAAAATTGGGGCAAATATCAACAAAAGACCTTTGCTCACCTTCTGACCAAATAAATGATGGTTACTGCCCAGGGCTAGGCTTCACCTCATCTGATATGACTCTCCCCATGTATTATTAGTTTACCAGCCTTGAACTGCATGCAAGCCTTGCCAAAGTTTCCTAACTAACCTTCCAAAATCGAGTTATGAGTGCTGGGATTTTGATCCCTCAGCCACTGGAGCTTTCAGACAGGACCTGGTAGCCATAGTTAGAATATGGCTACAGAGACGGTTGTATGTCTTTTTGTCACTCCCATCCTTATTTCAAGGAGGGGAAAATGCTCCTGATAAATTTGGGTCTTAAGTCATGTTCAGTTCCTTAGTATAGCCTTTGCTTATTACCTTTTAGTTTGTTCCCCACAGGTGACACAGAAGATTATAGGGTAATCTGTCTAAAACTGTAGGAATTCTAGTAACACAGATATGCTTTCAGATTCCTGGGATGGAACATAAGGACAGGGGACAGGTCTTTCAAGAGCAAGGGAGAGGAGAGCATGAATAAAAACACATCTAGAACCAAGTCAGTTTCCTTGGTACTATGAAGTTAGCTGCTTGACTTTATACACTGGGAATGAAAACAGATAAAACCTAGAAGTCATTCTTAAGATTCAAAAGAAGTGGTGCGGACTGGAGGGCTGACACAGAGGACCAGGAGATAACTCCTCAGGTAATGATTATTTTTCTCAAGTCCAACATGACTGGAACCAACAGGAAGGTATGGAAAAGGAGAACAAGGAGTACATGTTAAAAGGGAAAAGAGACATGGAAACAGGCACAGGGGAGCAGACCTGTCTTTGGACCTTGATTAATGAATAGCAACAATCATGATTAAGTCTCAAATTTTACATTTGTAAAATCTCTTTCATGACCCTTCTTTACCCAGAACAGACCTGCACAGGATAGAACTGGGCATGTGGGCACTACTTGAGGCTGGAGAAGGAACCACCAACAAGGATTAGAGATGATGGTACCTAGAATTTACACAGGGCTAGAAATAGTACCTAGTCCCATCAATCAGCCTGAAAAACGTCATGTTTCATGGAATACTGGAAGAGTACTCAGGAGAGTGTTACCTAAGCATTTGTAGGCAATAAGCCTAGACCAAACACTGCTTTAGTCTTCCTTATCAAATTTAGCTGAGCATGCCATTAATTTTTATTTATTAATTTATTTGAGAGCAACAGACAGAGAGAGAAAGGAGGCAGAGAGAGAGAGAGAGAGAGAGAGAGAGAATGGGTGTAGCAGGGCCTCCAGCCACTGCAAACGAACTCCAGACGCGTGCGCCCCCTTATGCATCTGGCTAATGTGGGTCCTGGGGAATCAAGCCTCGAACCAGCGTCCTTAGGCTTCACAGGCAAGCGCTTAACCACTAAGCCGTCTCTCCAGCCCCACGAGCATGCCTTTAATCCCAGCACTTGGGAGGCAGAGGCAGGAGGATCACCGTGAGTTCTAGGCCACCCTAAGACTACACAGAGAATTCTAAATCAGCCTGGGCTAGAGTGAGATCCTACCTCAAAACAACAACAACAAAAGTACTTTAAGAAAAGACCAAACTTTTCTTAAATAACTTAGCTGTGGTCCAGAGAGCTTAGAATATTTATACAAATACAGAAATATTCAGGAAATGACAAGGCAAAATTCACAATGTGTCTGAAATCCAGTTTTAAAAAGAAAACCAGCTGGGTATGGTGGCACAGGCCTTTAATCCCAGCACTGGGTAGGCAGAGGTAGGAGGATCACTGTGAGTTTGAGGCCAGTCTGGGACTACACAGTGAATTCCAGGTCAGCCTGGGCTAGAGTGAGTCTCTACCTCAAAACACACACACACACACACACACACACACACACACACACACACAAACACATACTTTTAAAAATATCATCAGGCATGCAAAAATAGTAGGAACTATTGGAGACTCAAAACTCACCAAACTGCTGAGAAAAACTAATAGTGGAGTGCTTAGCACTAAAACATCTCTATAATACCCTCAAAGGTTCAGGTACCACTGCAGAAGAGATGGAGGAATGAATATAAGAGCCAAAGGAAGGAGAGGAGTGCTTTGAAATACAAGTCTCTCAGATATTTAGAAGCTGTTATATTCATAATCTCATAGTGGTGGATTCTATCTATACAAGGCCTGCATAATATGAGGACCAAAAACAAAACAAAACAAACAACATGGTAACATCAAATTACAGGGGGAAGATGAGACAAAAGAGGATGGTTGGAGGGAATTATGATCAGTGTACATTGTGTATATGAATGGAGGTTATCAACTAAGAAGTTTAAAAACAAATGAAAACTCTTTAGAGTTCAAGCCCAGAAGGGCTTGAAACAGAGTGCTTTAAATTTTAAAGACTGGGGCTGGAGAGATGGCTTAGCAGTTAAGCGCTTGCCTGTGAAGCCTAAGGACCCTGGTTCGAGGCTCAATTCCCCAGGACCCACGTTAGCCAGATGCACAAGGGGGCGCACACATCTGGAGTTCCGTTTGCAGTGGCTGGAAGCCCTGGCGAGCCCATTCCCTCTCTCTCTCTCCCTGCCTCTTTCTCTGTGTCTGTTGCTCTCAAATAAATAAATAAAAAATGAAGAAAAAAATTTAAAAAAAAATTTTTAAAGACTATAGCTGCCACCCAAACTACCATATCCAGCAAAATGATCCCTCATAATAGAAGATAAGAGAAAACTTTTCAGGATAAAAGCCAGCTTTATGAATATATGAGCACTAAGCCAGCCCTACAGAGAACAGTGCATGGAAGAATTCACACTAAGAAGGTACTCAGGAGGCTACAAGAAGGAAAAGCAATAATCATAACTACAACAGATGTGAGAGCATATAGAAATCAAGAAAACACCAAACCCCACGAAGTCTTCAGCTTGACCCCTCAATTATAACTGTGAACATCAATGGATTTAACTAACCAAAGGTGGTGGCTTGATTCAGGTGTCCCCCATAATCTTTGATGGGCTTAATGCTAGGTCCACAGCTGATGGCAATTTGGAATTAAAGCCTCCTGGAGGCAGTGCATTGTTGGGGGAGGGCTTATGGGCATTATAGTCAGCTTCCTCTTGCCAATGGTTGGTACACTCTCCTGTTGCTGTTATGTTATCTATGTTGGCCAGGAGGTGATATCCACCCTCTGCTCATGCCATCGTTTTCCCCTGCCATCATGGAACTTCCCCCAAGTCTGTAAGCCAAAATAAACCTTTTTTCCCACAAGCTTCTCTTGGCTGAATGTTTTCTGCCAGCAATGCGAACCTGACTACAACACCAATAAAAAGACACAGTTAACAGGCTGTATCAGAAAACAGAACCCATCTATTTGTTGTCTTCAAGAAACTTATTTACTGTTTAAAAGAGGATGAAACTTTAGGATGAAAAGATGGTAAAATTTATTCCAAGCAAATGGACATAAGCAAGTGTGGCTATCCTAATATCTGACAAAATAGACTTATAAATCAAAAGTCATCAAAAGAAAACAAAAAGGCCAATTTATACTCATTAAGCAAACAATTCAACAAGAGATTTTATAATCATAAACATATCTGCATCAAACAAAATTATACCAAATTTTATAAAGCAAAACCTATTAGAATTAAATCAGAAATAAATTCCAATACAATAAAAGTAGACTTCACTACCTACTGTCATTAACAGACAGATCACCTAAACATAAAATAAACAGAGAAGTAATGGGACTAAGTAACACCACAGATCAAATGGACTTAACAGACATCTACAGAACATTCCATCCTAACTAAAGAATATACATTCTTCTTAGCAGCTCATGGAATTGTCTCTAAAATCGATCATACAGTAGGACATAAAGCATGTTTCCACAAATTCAGGAAAATAGATATAACTCCCTGTGGTATATCAGACCATAATGCAACAAAGTTAGAAATCAACAAGAGAAACAATAGAAAATACACTAACTCTTGGAGACTGAATAAGTCATTATTAAATAATGAATGGGTTGTTCAAGAAATCAAAAAGGAAATAAAACAACAGATACCAGTGAAATTGGGAGAATCACCAGGACATATTTCAAAAACCTATATTCCACAAAGTTGGACAGTCTAGAAGAAATGGATGAATTCCTTGACTCAAACAAAAACCTATCAAAACTAAATCTAGATGAGATAAATTACCCAAATACAGCTAGAACATCTAATGAGATTTGAAACATAATTGAAAGCCTTCCAAGAAAAAAGAGGTTCAGGTCTCCCAGATGTATTCACTGCTGAATTCTATCAAAACTTCACTGGAGAACTAAAACCATTTTTTCTCAAGTTATTTCACATAACTGAAAAGAAGGGAATGCTCAACGACTCCTTGCATGAAGCCAGAATCACACTAATATCTAAATGAGGCAAGACACAACAACAACAAAAAAAATTAAAAAGAGAGAATGGGCTGCAGAGATGGCTTAATAGTTAAGGCACTTTCCTGCAAAGCCAAAGGACCCAGGTTCAATTCCCAGGACCCATGTAAGCCAGATGCACAAGGTGACGCTTGTGTCTGGAGTTTGTTTGCAGCATCTAGAGGCCCTGGCATACTAAATCTCTCTCTCTCTCTCTCTCTAAATAAATAAGTATTTTAAAAAATTCTTTAAAAGAAAGAGAATTACAGACTGATGTTTCTGATGAACTCAGACATAAAAATTCTCAGTAAAATTCTTGCAAACTGAATTCAAGAAAATATCAAACATATCCACCTCAATCAAGTAGATTTCATCTTAGGGATGCAGAAATGGTTCAACATACAAAAATCCATGAACATATTATATCACATAAATATAAGTATTTAAACATATAAATCACAGGATCATTTCAATAGACGTAGCAAAGGTCTTCAACAAAATATAACATCCCTTCATGATTAAAATACAGGAGACTAGGGATGGAGGGGTCATATCTCAATATAATAAGGTCTGTATATAACAGACCTTAGGCCCATATCATACATAATGAAGGAAAACTCGAAGCATTCCCATCAAGGTCTGGAACAAGACAGGGGTGCCACTCTCACCACTGCTTTGCAACACTGAGCCTTAGCTTGAGAACAAGAGAAAGAAATAAGCAGGATGCAAATTGGAAAGGAAGAAGCCAAACCAGCCCCATTTGCAGATGATATGATTTTACAAGTGTCCTAAAAGATTGAACCAAAAAACTCCTAGAGGTGAGAAGTTCTTTCAGCAAAGTGGCAGGATTATAAAATCAACACACTTAAATCCATAGTCTTTGTATATATTTATGACAAACATACGGAGAAAGAAATCAGGTTAACAGTCCAGTTTACAATAGCCACAAAAAATTAATTATCTTGGAATATTCCTTACTAAGGACATGAAAGACCTTTACAATGAAAACATAAAAACACTGAAGAAAGAAACTGAGGATGACATGAGAAGATGGAACGACCTCCCATGCTCATGGATCAAAAGAATTAGTATCATGAAAATGGCCATCCTACCAAAAGCAATATACAGATTCAACGCAATTCTAATAAAAACTCTAGCAATATTTTCCTTAAAAGTTAAAAAAAAAATCTCAAAATTCATATAGAAGAACAAAGGGCCCAAGATTGGCAAAAATGAAGCTGGGAGTGGTGGTCCATTCCTTTAATCCAGCACTCAGGAGGCAGAGGTAGGAGGATCACCCTAAATTTGAGGCCACCCTGAAACTACATAGTGAATTCCAGGTTAGCCTGGGCTAGAGTGAGACCCTACCTTGAAAAACAAAAACAAAAATAGAAGCCGGGCGTCGTGGCGCACGCCTTTAATCCCAGCACTCAGGAGACAGAGGTAGGAGGATTGCTGTGAGTTCGCGGCCACCCTGAGACTCCATAGCGACTTCCAGGTCAGCCTGGGCTAGAGTGAGACCCTACCTCAAAAAAACAAAAAAGAAAAAAAAAATCTAAAAAAAATAGAAATAAAAAAGAAAGATTGGCAAAAATGTCCTCAGCAAAAGGAATACTACTGGTGGTATTTCCATCCCTGAATTCAAGATATACTCCAAAGCCATAGTAATAAAAACAGCATGGCACTGGCACAAAAACATTCTAAGATGTAGGTACAGTAAAAGACTGTTTTGAATAAGACCCCAGTAGCCAGGGAATTAACATCTCCAGGAGGTGGTGTATTGTTGGGGGCAGGCTTATGGGTGTTATAACCAGTTTCCCTTTGCTAGCGTTTGGCCCACTCTCCTGTTCCTGTTGTCTACCTTTTGTTGGCCATGGGGTGATATCCATCCTCTGCTCATGTCATCAGTTTTCCCTGCTGTCATGGAGCTTTCCCTCAAATCTGTAAGTCAAAATAAACCTTTTTCCCACAAGCTGCTTTTGGTTGGGTGATTTCAGCCAGCAATGCAAACCTGACTGCAACAATAAAAAATTAAAAATTTGAAAAACAGACCCCAAATTGGGATATATATTTAAAATAGTAGAGAATGATTTACAAGTATTCTACTGTACATACATTTCTATAGACAAAAAATAGAGAAATAGAAGAGTTTTAAAAAATTTTTGTGTGGAGTATTGCTATATGGTGTGGTACGTAATGTGTGCGCAGATGTGTACACCTTGTACACACATGTATGAAGGATTTTGGGTGTCTTTCCTCTTTTCACTCATTACTTGTTTAAGCAAAATAATAAAAGTATATAACAATCTAGTGTGGGGACTATAGAACATATGTGAGTAAAATATATGATGAAGATAACACAAAGTTCAGGAAGATAAGAATGAAAATATACTGTTGTAAGTTTATTATATAACATGTAAAATGATATCACTTATAGATAAGTGTGATGAGTTAAATACTATACACCTCAAAATAACCATTATCCCAAAAGTTCTAGCTAGTAAGCCAACAGAGGAAATAAAATGGAATCACCAAAGATACTCATTTAATCTAAGAAATAGGCAGAAACAGAAGGGAGAGAAGCAATATAAAAAAACACATATGAAACAAAAAAAATGAGATAAGAGACTTAAACCTAAATATACCAATAATCATATTAAATATCAATTTCCAAAACACTACAAAACAAAAAGCAGCAATTATTCGATTGGATATCAAAGCAAATCCAATGCTGAAGAGATGGTTTAGCATTTAAGGCAGTTGCCCGCAAAGAAAGACCCAGGTTCAATTTCCCAGTACCGACGAAAGCCAGATGCATCTGGAGTTTGTTTGCAGTGACTGGAGACCCTAGTACACCTATCCTCTTTCTATCTGACTCTTCCTTTCACTCTCCCTCACTCTCACTCAAATAAACAAATAAATAATATATAAAAGCAAATCAAAATATACTATATACATGTGTGAAAAATGTCAATAAATAAGTTTTAAAGCAAGGCCCAACTATGTATTATGAAGAATGTGCTTCAGATATAAATATAAACACACTTAAAATAAAAGGTTTTTAAAATAGCATAACACTAATCAAAAGAAAGCTAAGTGTTAAATTAATATTAGACACAGTAGATTTGGAAACAAATAATATTAGCAGGGAAAATAGAGACCATTTCATAACATCAAGGTGAGGCAGTTTAGTGGTAACATCCCCCCTCTCCCGAAAGTAAAAGCAAGGAATGTTTTTGAGCCTGCAGGAGGAAAATCTGAATCATCACACCTTGTTAGAGGATTAGAAATGTCAGAAGGGTCTTTCCTTTTCTTATCACTTCTTCCCTAGGGGAGACAGTCATCCCCTGTCTAGAAAGTTACACCCTTCCTAGAGAATTAAGATCCTGGGAAGACTGCCTTTTTCCAAAAAACTTGACCCAGATACCTGGTGTCAAGGCTGACTGACCAGTTCAGTTTTGACTTCCTTAAAGGACCCAACATGGGTCTGTAAGTGGGCTTTCCCATTTTCCGGGAGCCCCACTCCTTGCCGAACTGGGTGAGAGCTCTGCATCTCTTGTTTTTTCTAAGCTCTCCTTCTCCTAAGCTCTAAACTCTCTTTCTAAACTTTGTGCTCTGGCCTGTGGATTTCATTCACTGAAGTTAATAAGATAAGCATCTGGAAGGCCACTGACTGAGAGCTTTGTGTATCCATTGAGCTTCCAGGCAACTAGCTCCTGAATTATTTTGCCCACCCAAAAGGCTGAGATAAGGTGTTGGCACTCCCAAAGACACCCCAAATTCCCATATCAAAGGTACCTATTTATCAAGAGTATGTGACAATTCTAAACATTTATATGCCTAATAAAAAATGTTCAAATATATGAAGTAAAAATTGATAAATAGGCAAGGAGGAATGAACAAATTCACATTTTAAAAATTCTTTCAAGTGGTTTTATTGCTCAAGTATACAAGACAAACTTATGCCACTAGGAAAAAGGCTGTAGATGACTCATATTCCTAATACATGGAAGAACCCATTTGGTCTTATATTAATGTGGCAATCGGTGAATTCAGCTCAATATCAGAATCAGATGGAATTTAGCATCCTTGCACTTTCTGATCCTCTCAAGATGCTTGCAAACAACAACTGATTTCCTAATTAAATGGTGGTGATCCTTGGGAAGATCAGGAGCAAGTCCTTTGGACTTAAGGATTCTCAGGATTTTATTGACTGTCACAGGACATACTAGTGAAATGCCATGTGAGTCCCTCAAGATCATGCCAATTTGTAAGGGCGAATCCACATTTATAATCAAAGATTTCAGTATTACCTCTCAATAATTAATAGAACTAATAGATGAGAAATTAGTAAGGATATAGTTTTGAATACCCTTAAACAGCTTGATCCAGTAGAAATTTATAGAAGACTCCACTGAATAATAGCAGAATGCACATTATTTTCAAGGGCTCACAGAACATGAACCAAGATAAAGTATAGTCTGTGCCATAATGGCAAGTTCAGAGAGATACAAATATAAGAAAATATGTTTATCACTATAATTAAATTATAAGTCAATAATAGAAAATCCTTAACTGTTAGAAGCTAAATAGCTCATTTTGAATAACCCACTGGTCAATGAAGGCAGCATCAAGTAACCAGAGTCTTTATTGACGTCACCCCCAAGTCTCAGAATCAATCACAAGATAGGTGTGGTGGTTTGATTAAGGCATCCCCCATAAACTTAGGTGTTCTGAATGCTAGGTTCCCAGCTGATAGAGGCTTGGGAATTAATGCCTCCAGGTGGCAGTGTATTGGGGGCGGGCTTATGGTTGTTACAGCCAGTGTCCCCTTGCCAGTGTTTGGCACACTCTCCTGATGCTGTTGTCTATCCTCTACTCATGCCATCATTTTCCCCTGCCATTGTGGAGCATCCCCTCAAATCTGTAAACCAAAATAAAAATAAACCCTTTTTTTCCCACAAGCTGCTCTTGGTCAAGGGTTCTCTGGCAGCAATGTGAATGTGACTACAATAGTAGGTATGATCAATTTCACTTTAAATTGAGAAAACTGAGGCTCAGAGAGTTAAAGTAGCTTATTAGATGAATGTTATATATGGAAAATAAGCCACGTCTCTGAGCTATAAACCTCCAAAAACATTTCATCAAACCATGTTTTCCAAACTGCCATGTAAAATCTCCATCTTCTAGTTCCCCATTACTTTGTATCATAGTTACTCTGATGCTCTAGTTTTAAAATTATAACTCTGAAGTTGTTCACTTGTAGCTGGATATTTTGTTGTGCCTCTAAAGCATACTTCCAGTGTGTGCACATCACCTTCTTGAAAGAGGCACATTCTGCTTGCAGGAAAGAGTCCTACCTTACTCTGTGCAGCAGACAGCTTCGCATTGCTGAGATGAACATCCAAACCAGACACAGGTTATGGGAAGAATGGGTTCTATTTCAGGCTTATAAATACAAGGGAAGTTCCATCAATTGCAGAAGCAACTGCATCCCATTCATAAGTCCAAGCTCACAGAAACATTATCAACAGCCAGGAAACACCAAAAAGCAGCAAGCACAAGAATCTGCCAGAGCTTAGACACCTCTGGGCTAGGAATCAGATCTGGCCCCAATCTCCCACTCACACCTTTGGGCTAGGCCCAGGACCCAACCCCAGTGACACCTCTCCAGCCAGGTGGCTGAATATCCAAATTACAAGCTTTAATAAAATACCAGAGTTGGGGCTGGAGAGATGGCTTAGCAGTTAGGGCACTTGCCTGCAAAGCCTAAGGACCCATGTTCTACTTTCCAGATCCCACATTAGCCGGACACACAAAGGTGAGGCAAGCACAAGGTCCCCCATGCCCACTAGGTGGTGCAAGCATCTGGAGTTTGATTGCAGTGGCTGAGGCCCTGGCACACTAATGCTCTATCCTCTCTCTAAAAGAAAAAAAAAAAGTTGTTTTAAAAGAAAAAAAAACACCAGAGTTGCTGGGAAGAAGTGACAGGAGTGCTCAGCACTGCAATATCTCTATCACACCTTCCAAGGCTTAGGGTCCATTGTGGAAGAGGTGGTGGAAAGAATGTTAAGAGCCAAAGGAAGGGTAGGACTCCTTACAACATGCTCCCCCCAGACACAAAATGGCCTGGATATCCATGTTCTCACAGTGCCTGACACTACCTACACAAGACCACGATAATAGGAGGAAAAATGATGACATCAAAATAAAAGAGAGACTGATTGAGAGGGGGAGGGGATATGGTGGAGAATGGAGTGTCAAAGGGGAAAGTGGGGGTAGGGAGGGCATTACCACGGGATATTGTCTACAATCATGGAAGTTGTTAATTAAAAAATAATAAATGAATTAAAAAATAAAAAATCAAAAAGAAAAGAAAAAAACACCAGAGTCTATGAGAGGAATACATTCAAACTACCACACTCATCTATTTCAAGACTTTTTGGTGCACCCCCTGTGCACCCCCTGTGCTCTCTTTTCAGTGGCCACTGAAACCCAATGCCTTGCAGTTCAGCTGCTTGTCAGCAAGAAGAGTTTGAAATGCATGTGTAGTGCGGGGAAAGGGATCATGAGGTCCCATCCCTTCTGTTGGAAACAGCTCCACAATGCTAGGATGAACATCCAACCAAACACAGTTTATGAAAGGAAGGGATTTATTTCAAGCTTACAGATCCAGGGGAAGTTCCTGTCAATGGTGGAAGAAGCTGTCTCCCAGTCATAAATCCAAGCAGAGGGAGAGACCAGAAGCAGCCAGCAAACACCAAAAAGCAACCGGCACGCACCCCACCAGTGCTCAAACCTCTCAGCACACCTTCAGGCTGGAATTCAGGTCCATCTCCAGTGATCTGGCCTCTGCAGCAGGAGGCTGCCTCCTCGTGGCTGAAGCTGCAAACAATTTTAATAAAGCACGCCAAGTCTACGGGGCCATGCATTCGAACCACCACACCTTCCTAAGGAGTTACTGGCAGCTAAGGGTTGCTAGTGTTTTCTTCAGTGTGCAGCCACTGGTAAGTTGCCCATGCTGCTGTAAATGACCCTCAAACGTGGTTTATAAATAAACAAGCAATTTTAGAAAGACATGAAAGTAGACGTGGGAAGCTGGAGGTGGTGGCACACGCCTTTGATCCCAGCACTTGGGAGGCAGAGATAGGAGGAGCGCCATGAGTTCAAGGCCACCCTGGGACTACATAGTTAATTCCAGTTCAGACTGGGTCAAAGTGAGACCCTACCTTGAAAAACCAAAAAAAAAAAAAAAAAAAAAAAAAAGGTTCACATTGCTAGCAGAAATCACCTGACCAAAAGCAACTTATGAGAAAAAAGAGGTTTATTTTGTCTTACAGACTTGAGGGGAAGCTCCATAATGGCAGGGAAAATGATGGCATGAGCAGAGGGTGGACATCACCTCCTGGCCAATATAAGGTGGACAATAACAACAGGAGAGTGTGCCAAACACTGGCATGGGGAAACTGGCTATAACACCCACAAGCCTGCCCCCAACAATACACTGCCTCCAGGAGGCATTAGTTCCCAAATCTCCATCAGCTGGGAACCTAGCATTCGGAACACCTAAGTTTATGGGGGATACCTGAATCAAACCACCACAGGATGAGTAATTAGGAAAAGGAAGGGGATAAGTAGGAGTGGGGAGAGGTCAAGAGAGTATGATAAAATACATTTTATACATATAGGAAAATAATAAATGTTATTATATATAATTAACATAGGCTCATAAAAGGTACAAACATGAGTAGTGCAGGAAAAGTTTTCTGTGTGTCCCATTTCCTAGATCCACCTAACACTAGAAATAGATTTGTTCTGTAAATGGGAGTTAGGTTACAAGGATAAATTTTTAAAAATCGCCTGAGCAATGTGTTTAATACAGTGCTGATGCAGTATATCACCTACAACCAATGAAGGTGATATAGGAAAATGTCCAGTTTCCATGTTGTAGCACCAGACACAGTTCTTTACCCACTAGCACTGGGGGAAGAAGAGGATCGACTCTGACAACAGAAAGTGGCCTATGGTGAGGAGCTGCAGGAAGGAGAGGAGGAGGAAGCAATCTCTAGGTACCAGTGATGAACTGACCCAGCACAGGGCATCTACTGGAAGGATGAAGTCTTCCTACATGACCTAACTGATGGAAGCAACAATAGCTGCCTCCAGAAGGGGAACTCACATGTCCAATTGAGGCATATCCAATGTGGAACCCTAGCCAAATGCTCCTCCAGTTGGACACTGACGATACAAATCTTCAATCACACATGGGATTGATACCAAAAATAACTACTGTAGATGCCAATACTGCCCAACACAAACATCTGGGTAATGAGACTGTCTCTGGGAACCTAAATACTAACTTTATCACATTACATATGTAATCATCACCCTGTCCATTCTCATACACATTTCCACTTGCTAGAGAGTGTTTTCCTCTTTATATCTAAAATGTTGCAGTACCTTTCCTATAAATAGTATATGTTGAGAACTTCCTATTTCTGAAAGTTTTATTTTTTTAAAGTTGCTAGATTTCCAGAAAGCTGCCTCTCCTTTCCATCCCCTCTCCTCAAACAGTGCTGCTATGTTCCAGATAATCCCTATCTGCTATTATGAAAATTAACTAAGCCCACCACCCCACCTGTGGCCCTGGGTGTAGAGGATATTCCAAGGCCCACTTCCCCAAATTAGTTCACTTGGTGGTGCAGATAACCTGGTCATAATCAAGGTCATGTAAGATCAACTTCTATCCCCCAAGTCCCACACATCCTATGCAAGACCTTTCCCTCACAATTCAGTTTCCCTCCTCTTTTCCTTTACCTCAGAGCCTACATTTTTCTCCCATTGTTGAATAAAAATCTTTGGCCCAAGGAACTGTCTGTTTCAGTCCCCTATCTCTCTCAAACCTGAATCTTATAAAAGTTTTATTTTCTTGCAATCCAACTGTCTTAAGTCTGTTTTCGCTGCTACGGCCAAACACCTGAGACAGATTTGTTTGTTATGAACAGAATGGTTCCAGAGGTTGGGAATTCCAAGACTGAAGGCTCCGCATTTTGTTGTGTTACTCTGAGGCACTTTGGGGTAATGGAGCATGGAAAATTAAAGGGAGGAATGTCATATTCTTGAGCCTGTCCTTGCACTGAGGAGCTCCTCCTCTAGATCTGTTTGTCCTTAACCTCAGCCTGAGTCCCTCCCTAGAAAGGACAAGCTACACCATTCCTGAAACCTACAACAGACAAGATACACCGTTCCTGCAAGATTGAGATTCTGAGACACTCCACAGAAACCTGTGGGCCAATTTATTCAGCCCCCATCCCAAACACAGAAAAGGCTCCAAACTGGCTCTCTAGGTGGGCTTTACAAGATTTTGCTTTCTCATGGGCAGGAGCTCTCTTGTACTCTCTTTTCTCTTAAGTTCTGGGGCTTCCTCATTTCTGGGAATCCCACTCACGCCCTCTCTTGGGCATGAGCTCTGTCTCCCTTTCTTCTCTTAAATTCTATCTATAATTGAATAAAAACTATAAATTTTATCCTCCTGCCTGTGGGTTTTAGTTCTTTAAATTCATAAGACAAGAATCCAGAAACACTCCCAAATTCCTGTATCATACTGTTGCACTGGCAATGAACTCCGATTCCTGTATCATTCCACGGCAGAAGGTGGGAGGGTCAAGAGAGGACCAAACTCATCCATTTTATACTGATACAAACCATGCCAGGATGGTGGAGCCTGAAGTGCCCCACCTCTTGATCCCATTACAATGGCAACTGAATTTCAGCATGAATTTTGAAAGAGAGAAATGTTTATGCCATAGCATAAACTTTACATGGTTAAGAATGAACCTAAAGCCAGGCATAGTGGCTCATGCTACAATCCCAGCCTGGGCTACAGAGTGAGTTCGAGGTCAGCCTGAGCTAGGGTGAGACCTTGTCACAAAATAACAAGTAAACAAACAAACAAAATCCACCTAGGCCTAGAAAGGTATGATCAGACTTCCCAGAGGACCTAGCCACATCTCACTGCAGCCTATCTTTTTGCTCCCTCTCTCCATACACAGAAGAGAGCCAACAGGCCTCTATAAGCAGCGCCTCCAACCCTCACCCTGCCTGGAGCAGGAGTAGGAGCAGGAGCAGGGTGGTAGGGAGGGAGAAAGAACCACTCCTGGTAGAAACCTTGAGTAGAAGCCTTCTGTACCTCTAGTAGCTGTCCTCCTTATAGAGCTTGGAGGACCACAGGCTATTATCTTTCACTCTCTTTACTGCTTCTGTGCCTATGCCCAGGCATTCTCTCATCCCCACCCCAAAACTTATAGGAAGGGACAGCACTGTAGACTTTTTCCTTAAATTTCTCAAAAGAAAGCTTAGGAAAGGAGAGCAGTTGCTGATTGCTAGGGTGTTCTCTCTTTCACTGACTCATTTTCTTTCTTCTAATCCTCAATAAGCCTCTCCATTCATACATTAGCCTTCATGGGAACCTCCCTGCATTTCATCTCATCTGTAGACTACAAGCTGAATGTCTCAGTTACTCTCGGGCAAGAGTGGAAAACATAATAAAAAATAATGAGAATAAACTATTAGCAAGCTATCCACTGAGTGTAATAACAACAATGAAACACTTTCTTTTTGGACTAAAAGGCACATTGTCAACAGGTTGACAATGCCAGTTATAAAGTATGACTGGACAGGAAATATCAAGTCCATCTAGTAAGAAGAAGGAAGTTCTGACTCCAGAAAATGGCCACCACACAGGACCAAGATGTAAGGTAGGGCAGGACTTTTCCCTGACCCCCACTTCCCTTTCAGACCACAGATAAAGAGCAATGGAGGGCAAATGCAGTGCTGTCAGCCCGGCTTGGAGTAGCCCAGGCTGACACTGAGGTCAGAGTACAAGGAAGACGAGGTAGAGACAGGAAGGGGACCAGAGGCCAGAAATTGGTCCAAAGCTCCTACATGAGACAGGACAGTTGGGCAGGGAAGAGTTCACCGTCCAGAAAGGTGGAAGGTGGGCAGGAAGTCAGCGTATCATCTGGCCTACATTTCCCCAGGCCAGGCATTAGCCTTGTCCTCTGCCCCTTCAGGGGTGGAACAGAAGAAATCAAAGGGAACAACTGGGCTTAATAAACTGGAACATGCCCTGACAGAGACTGGGCAAACCTCTTCTCTCCCCACTGAGCTGGTCTTCCAAGTAGCCAGTGGGCATTCCTACTGCTGTGGCAAGGCAGCCCAGCACTCTTGAATCTGATAGCACACTCTCCACTCCTCGGAGCGCACTCCTCCCCTTCCCACCTTTCCTTCACTCCACTCAAACTGGCAGAACAAGGAATGGAAACATGCAGCCATTGCCGAAAAATGTTTGAAAGGTGAAGAAGACAGTCTTAAGTCTGCAGATGTAGAAGCTGGGACTGCCCAGAGGCCTGCCTGTAGAAATTCATTCTCAAGTGAAACCCAGAGGCCTGGTCCTGTAGAAATTCATTCTCAAGTGGGACTCCTGAAAGCAGAGCAGCAAGCAGGTGGGAAGACAGCATCTCTGTGGAACAGAACAAGGCCACCTGTTTCGGGATCTGGCAATTTGAAAGACACGGTGGGGAAGTGTGCCCAACTCAATGTTCTCTCTGGAAAGATGTAATTTTGCAGTGTTGATGTTTTTCCTGTTTTCCATATTCTAAGTTTGGCTGCTCGTAGGAGGTAGTGGGTGTGACAGGGAGAAGGCACGGCTTTGGAGACATAAGATAGTTAGCTTGAAAATACTGCCACAAAATTAGGGGCCCAAAGATTTGTTTGTTTTTTTTCCCCCCTTCGCCTCTACTCCTAAAGGGGCAGAGGACAAGGCTGTGCCTGGACCAGGGAAATATGGGTTTGATGATAAGATGACCGAAGCAGAGGACGTGATTTCCAGTTCTGCTCCCTTCCTCACTTCCCACCCACCTCTCACCTTTCTAGACTCTGCATCCTTCCCATCTGTTTTAGTCTATTTATGCTGCTTTGACAAAATACCTTATATCAGGTGGTTTTTAAGTAACAGAAATGTGTAGCTCTCGGTTCTGGAAGCTGAGAAATCCAAGAGCAAGGTATCAGCAGATGTGGTGTCTGGCAAGGGCTCAGTTCTGGTTCATGGTCCAGATGGCATTTTCCCACTGTGTCGTGCTATAGTGGATAGGGCTCTCAGAGGCATTAATAAGACATGGTCACCTCCCAACTCCTAACACCCCCACTCCTAACAAGATCACACAGGGGACCAGGTGGGGAATTAGGAAGAGAGATCAACATTCAGGCCCTGGCACTACCTACCCCTCTTTAACTCAGCTCATCCCCCTGGGTTTGATTCACAGGTCATATGGATCACTTTCCCAAGTTTTGAATACTCTTATGGGTTGAGTTCTATCCTCTTCCCCCTTAAAAATAAAAGGTGGGGCTGGAGAGATGGCTTAGCGGTTAAGCGCTTGCCTGTGAAGCTTAAGGACGACGGTTCAAGGCTTGATTCCCCAGGACCCATGTTAGCCAGATGCATAAGGGGGCGCACGCATCTGGAGTTCGTTCGCAGTGGCTGGAGGCCCTGGCGCGCCCATTCTCTCTCTCTCTCTCCCTCCCTCCCTCCCTCTCTCTCTCTGCCTCTTTCTCTTTCTGTCTATCACTCTCAAATAAATAAAAATAAACAAAAAAAACTTTAAAAAAAAAAAGGTGGGCTGGAGCGATGGCTTAGCGGTTAAGTCACTTGCCTGTGAAGCCAAAGGACCTAGGTTTGATTCCCCAGGACCCACATAAGCCAGATACACAAGGTGGCACATGCATCTGGAGTTCATTTGCAGTGGCTTGAGGCTCTGGCATGTCCATTCTCTCTCTGTGTGTCTCTCTTCTCTCTCTCTCTCTCTGCTTGCAAATAAATAAAAAATTTAAGATACACTGTTAAAAAAGGGTTACAGTTACAGCTCTCAGGACCTGTGAGTGTAACCTTGTTTGAAAATAATGCTGCTGCATATATAATCAGTTGAGATGAGATCAAGCTAGAACAGAGCAGCCCACAATGCACTATAACTATTGCTGTCCAAATAAAGAGATGGCCATGTGGAGAAACAAGTGTCATGAAGCCAACACTGGAGTGATGTTGCCATAAGCCAAGGAACAAGTGCTGTTAGTATTAGAAGTTAGGGGATAGCCTGGAACAGATTCCCTTTTGCAGCCCTCAGAAGGACCCAACCACAGTGATATTTCGATCTTGAATTTACAGTCTTCAGAACTGTGAGGCAAAGCATTTCTGTTGTTTTAACCCCTTTGGTTTGTAGTGCTTTGTTCAGCAGCCCTGAGAAGCGAAGGCTGCAGCCCGGCCCTCCACAGGATGCCACTGACAGTCTCTTCCCTACATATGATAGCAAATATGTCCTCAGACGCTGACAAGTGTGCCAGGCTGCAAGGGGGACATAAGGACCTTCTAGCTGAAAGGCGCTGTTTTAGAGAGGAAGCCCCTGCTGAGGGAACCATACAACTGTCAGCTTAGTGGTTCTCAGAGGGCGTCTGCACATGCTGGAACCTTGAGAATCATCCAATCTGGTGGTTCTCACAGGGCCAGGGTGGATTCTAGTGGGGATGGTTGCTGGGGGGAGGGAGTGTTGAGAAAAGAGATTTGGGAAAAGTGCAGTGACGAGGTCCTGTTTCAAGGTATTTAAGTTAACCGGGAGAAGAAGTGGAATGTCTGGCAGCTGTGTAGTTTAAAACCTCCCCAAGTGACAGTAATTGTAGCCATTTATCCATGTCAAAAAGACTTAGGGCTGGAGAGATGGCTTAGTGGTTAAGGCGAACCTCCAGGTCCCACATAAGCCAGGCACACAGTGATGCAAGCACACAATGTCACACATGCACACAAGGGGGCGCACACGTCTGGAGTTCATTTGCAGAGGCTAAAGGCTCTAGGGTGCCCATTCTCTCTCTTGTTCTTTCTCTCAAATAAATAAATAAATAAATAATCCACTTAGCTAAAGGCCAAGCTTAAAGCCTGTGCTAAAATTCTGAGGTAACCAGGTGCAGTGGTATGTACCTATAGTCACATCACTCAGAAGATTGAGACAGGAAATCATGAATATGAAGCCAGTCTGGTCTATGTATTTTTTTTAACACTAGGCATGATGTCTTTCATGTATAATCTTAGCACTTGGGAGGTGGAAGTGAGAAGTTGAGAAATTTAAGGTTATCCTTGGCTGCACAGTGAGTTCAAGGGCAGCCTGGGATAAAGGAGATCCTGTCTTATGAAAAAAGAAAAAAAAAGAGAGGGCTGGAGAAGATAGCTTAGCAGTTAAGGCATTTGCCTGCAAAGCCCAAGGACCCTGGTTCAATTCCCCATGACCCACATAAGCCAGATGTACAAGGAGGAACATGCATCTGGAGTTTGTTTGCACTGGCTGGAGACCCTCGCATGCCCATTCTCTCTCTCTCCCTCCCTCCCTCTTTCTCTCTCAAATAAATAAATAAAATATAGTTTAAAAAAACCTCTAGTAAGAGAAACCTAGTCTTTTGTCTTAAGATAGTTGCAACCTTTGAGTATTAGTGGTTCTGAAGACCATAAAACTGAGAATTGAGGATTGTGATGAATTTAACTTTTCTTAGTGATCAAACACAGTAATTGTGGTTTATATAACTATGCACTCACTTTAAGTGGCCAAAATGTTCAATAACAGTAACAGTTCACTGCATCATGTCACATGCTACAGTATCATGTAGTTATTATAATTGTGTTGAAGAATATTTATTGACCTTAGGAAATGTTCCTGAAGTAACATTATGTGAAGAAAATCAGGATAAAGCAATGTGGTTCTAAATTTATTATCTATTAAAAAAAAAAACAACAAAAAACTCCTAACTGGGACAGAGAAGATAACTCAGGATTTAAGAGTGCTTGCCACTTAAGTATGAGGGACTGGGAGGGCCCGAGACCACCAGAGTGTGACACCTCAGAACCCATGTAAAAAGCTGGGATGGTCACACACATCTGTCTATAGTCCCAGTCCATAGAGGGGTGAAGACCAGAGAACCACTGGGGCTTGCTGACCAAGACTAGCAGCTCCAGGGTGACAGCCCACCTGAAGGATGTTCACAGAGGAGCAACAGAAATAGCACACCTGAGGTTCTCCTCTGGCCTCTGCACGCACATGCATACCATGTGTGTAGCTGCACACATATGTACATAATACAGCACACATTCTATACACACGTCTACATTCACATGCAACCCCCCCCAAAACAAACCAACCCACCACTACTGAAAATAATGATGGCTGTCAGTTTTGTATCAACTATGGAGTGGATTAAACACATCACAATTAGGGATACTTAGAGATAGAGAACTCTGGGGCTGGGGAGAGAGCTCAATGGATTAAGTGCTTGCTGTGCAATCACGAGTACTGGCATTCAGAATCCCAGCAGCCATGTAAAGCCAGATGCTGTGGCGGGCATTTGTAATCCCAGCCACACTTATGAGCAAGGAAGGAGCTACAGAAGCTGGGAGCGGGCAGTTGGCCTGGCGAAAAAGCTGCAGTGAACAATATGAAACCCTGCCTCAAAGGAGTGGAAGACACAGACCAATACTCAAAGCTATTCTCCATCCTCCACACATGTGCACTCACGTGTACATGTCCAAATGAACACACATGTCATACATATACACACACCAAAAGAAAATTTAAAAAGTTAGAGAATGTGAGGAAGTTCTCATAGTGGCAAATTCCCGCACTGATCCCAAGCAAAGCATTCTTAGAATTCTTCCGTGCTGTGTGGACATTTGTTGTAAGCATTAATAGTGGTCAAGTCAGAGGAATACTAGTGATGGGCTGTTTTTTCCACTATTGCTTTGAATTTCAATTAGTCTATAGAGAACATATTGATTATGAGAAAAAAAATCACCTAAGAAGTACATTTTAGGGAGTTCTGGTCAAGATGGTGGAGTAACAGCCACACCAAAGAAGTTGGGGGAACAGACAGACAGGACGCCAGGCCGTGCACCCTTCTTTCCCCAAAAACCAAGATGGTAGAGGATACTGGTGAGATCCAAGATCCATGGACAGGACAAGAAAAGACAGCTGACTTCTCTCCGTGAGATTTGCCATCTCTAACACATTTGCCAGGGTCCAGAAGAAACAGAAATAGCAACAAACACTGGGGTGAACCAAACACATTATGATAGAAATACAGAGGCTACAGAGAATTCAACACGTAACTGCTAACATACCTGCCAAGGCTCAGGGACTGTTGCTCATCACAGCTTAGAAGAAACGTGGTTTTGGTATGACATATGTATGCAAAAAGAGACTGGGTTAAAAGCAATCACCTATGAAATCATAGAATTTATTCCCCCAGGCAAGGTGCCAGCAACATATGCTCATGACCCTGAGGTTTTTTCCTTGTCAGAAAGTGACTCATCATATGGAAATACTTAGAAGGAAGGCAGGTTCTTGGCTAAGAGCATCCCTCTGACATGGGGCTCTAAGTCCTGGTTGAAAGGCTCCTCCATCATTATCAGACGCCCATCAAAGCCTTATCATCCGTGGCACAGAGCTGGCAGCAGCAAGGAGTGACAAGCAGGAGACTAGTTTGTGGTGACTCCAGGGATGAAACCGGCAAGGGGATGTGGACTGGAATGCTTAAAGCCCTGTGAATAAAAATTAGCAAACTAAAGCTGGAGTGATGAAAATGTGAAAGGGATGGTGGAAGAGGTTCAGAGCTAGGAGAATCTGCCCCTCCTCCCGTCTTGCTGGGCTCACTCTGTGACTGGGCACAGCTTTAGAAAGCTCCTTTATACTCTTCTCAGTCTCTCCCATTGTGCTGTTAAAATCTTCACCTGGGAAGAAACACAGTTGTGAGCCACAGGGTTGCTCAGGGCCTAACAGGGAGCAGCACATTCTGCTTCAGGGACTGCAATACCTACCCAGGACTCTGAATACTGATCACTTTTAGAAGCACATTGCATAGTTGGAAGAAACCCTCTGCGAAGGGGAGAGAAAATCCTTAGCCTCCACCCAAGGCCATAGTAGAGTCTCTATTCATCATTGAAATTAGAGAACACTGCCTTCAGTCCTAAGGCATCAAGAAGGAAAATTATGTCTTAGGCACTCTGTATATGGAAAAAATAAAGTGTATTTCAGAACTGTGTATTATTTACTATCAATAAAAATGAAAGTTGAATTGCAGCAGGACGTCCTTAGGGTTAATTCCTGGTTCCCTATAAAATTAAATCATGTAGAACAGCTCATTTTCCAAAGAAATGAAGTGTGACGCCAGTACAAATTGGTGCTACAATGTAGAGTGCATGCTAGGTACAAGAGCTACCAGGGCAGGATGGGGAAACCTGGAGGAGTTTTTAAAATGAGGTGTGGATTTGAGCCAACATTCAAGTCTAATATATGAGGCTGCAGAGTGTAATCTGCCAAGCAAAGGTGCAGATGTTGATGTTAGGAAGACATTCAGAGCCTTGGTAAAGGATTGAGAGATACGACACCAAGGGCTTATTCCAGCCAGGCTGGTGAGGGACAAGCTAGTCACAGAGTGGCCCTTCTGTCCTCAGAGAAGCGAAGTTTGGGAGTCAAAGAGCCCAGCTCTAGCGCTCGTGTGGGACGAGCTCCAAACAGTACTGTAGCGTGTGGAAGACTGTGGGAAGGGTGTGAGGAAGACAGACAGAGGGAGAAGACCTCCACTACGAATGGGGCCATCTGTACCCTTGTCTCAAGCAGGGATGCATTCACAGATGTGTGTTAGCACCAAAGAGTTGCCCACATTCATTAAGGACTGTTTGCTAGAGGCTGCCAACCAAGACCCCAGGCTCTAGCAAGCCCAATATCTCCACTTTTCAAGAGGGAACAATATAGTCTTCCTATTTCCTATGTTTTGGATGAGTGAAGACTCCACCAATGAAGCATTTCCTCTGAGCACAGGAGCTTCAGGACATCAGGTTTTCTACCTAAGGACCTTTTAAGGGAAGGGAAGCCACCAAATGGCCAGAGACTGGATGATGGGGAGGGCAAGAGTCATGGGATTCAGACTCACATCCCATCATTCATCTTGTTATCTACAGCTCTTGAATGGTCCTAGATCACAGGCCATGAGCTATCTTCCATGGCTACTGGCTATACCCATAATCTTCATAGGCATAAAAACCCCACTGTAAGTAATTTCATAGAAACTCACACTTAATACTAGACAAGGAAGAACAAGCAATGAGTTTATATGAATGATGACAAAATGGTTAAAAGTAATGTGTGTGGTCTGGGGAGATGACTCACTGCATAAGGGCACTTTGCTGTGCAAGCATGAGGATTTGATTTCAAGCCCCAGAACCCATATGAAAGCCGGGCATGGTCACACATTCCTATAACCCCAGCACTGGGCACAAGGGGGAGAAAGGAACATGACTAGGACCCCCTGGTTAGCCAGACTAACTGGAAAACCAGGCTCAGTGAGATCCTGTCTCAGAGAAACAAGGTGGAAGAATGGCAGGAGGGTACCAGCATCCTCCCTTGGCCTCTGCACATGTGCACATGGGGGTGCATGCCTCCGTGCACATGCCACATACATACACTATATGCATATTTGCACAAAAGCAAAGTAGCCGGGAAGTAGGATTTAGTGGATCCCAAATGATTTTAGAGAACTCAGAAAGTTAGATACAGAAGCTGTGGTGGCCCCCAGTGCTGCATCGCAGGGTAGTCATGTACGAGGGCCACACACCTTGCTGCCAGCAAGGCCTGTAGAGGGCTATCTCTAAGTAGAAGGGCGCATCCAACGACTAAACAGAGCATGCCAATGAGAGTTCCATTTGCAACCGCTTTGCCCCTCGAGTCTCTCTCTGACCCAGCTTAAGTAAACATCATGCTCAACATGTCATTAGTTTTAACTTTAGAATGTGGAAAGAATCTTAATTAATCAGGCCGGCCTGGGAACCTGGCACTCAAACAGTGAAGAAGGCCAGGGTGTCGAGAGTTCAAGTGAGACCAAGAGTCACATTCCCTCTCTTGGGAAACTCCCAGTCGGTGGCAATAGCATCAATCTCTTCAATATCTTTAGTCTTCTTTTCTGAGTGAGTTCCAGACATGATATCATCCGCTGTCACTATATACTCTGAATAATAATGACAATTTACATTTGTTCTGTTCAGTAAGTATATCTAAGTGCTGCTAAGTGTTTTATCTTACTTAATGCCTACTTCAAATATGATGGAATAGAAATTATTCCCATTTTTTTTAGATGCAAAAGCTGAGGCTTGACAAGGATAGGTAATCTGTACATAGCCAATCCCCATATCCATCTATGGTGATTTGATTCAGGTGTCCCCCATAAACTTAGGTGTTCTGAATGCTAGGTCCCCAACTGACGGAGATTTGGGAATTAATGCTTCCTGAAGGCAGTGTATTGTTGGGGGTGGGCTTATGGGTGTTAAAGCCAGCTTTCTCTTGCCAGTGTTTGGCACACTCTCCTGTTGCTGTTGTCTGTCTGATGTTGGCCAGGAGGTGATGTCCACCCGCTGCTCATGCCATCATTTTCCCATGCCATCATGGTGCTTCCCTTCGAGTCTATAAACCAAAAAGGAAAAAAAAAAAACCAACCCTTTTTTCCCCACAAGCTGCTCTTGGTTGGGTGTTTGCTGCCAGCAATGTGAACCTGACTGCAACACCATCCCACCAAATGTTGTTCTTCCCACAAGAAAGATAGCAGGGAGAATCTGTCACTGACATTCCGTAGATGGGGAGATTGTGACATTAATTGGCCAGTGGCCTTCATGTAAGACACAGAATGAGGGAAAGGAGAGACTAGGAAATTGTCCTGTATTCAGGTCATCTGATTGAGCATCCTGAAGCCATGGTAGAATGCAATTCCTTGGAATAAGTCCAAAATTTAAAATATTTCTCACCTTATAAACTTGTAGAACTTTTTCCAGATTGATAGCCATAGCAGAAGGATCAGATCCACGGTGACACTGTCACCTTAGATGGACCAAGAAGCACCTAAGCCATCAGTAAGACACACTTCTGGGTGTGGCTGTAAGGGTGCTTCCAGGGAGGGATAACTGAAGGAGGAAGATCTGCCCCAAATGCAGTGTGGCATGTGGTGGGATGGAATGAAAGGAAAGGGAGAAATCCCTCTAGCACAGGTACTCTCTGCTTCCGGGCCGCCAGGAAGGCAGCAGTCAATGTTGCTCCTCTGCACCCACCTTGCCATGATGACCTGTGGGCTAAAAGAAATGTTTCCTCCTTCACAGGAACACGTCTGACTCATTCAAGGACTTAGCCAAATAACCCTTCCCTCCTTAGGTATACTTTAAGCAAATGAGATTGACCTTGGAAATTCTATAAGACCCCAAAGAGTCCGTGATTTTAAAGCACAGTTCAAGTCTCACGAAGAAGAAGAAAAACAAAAATGGAACAAGTCCGTCACATGAATGCGGAGTTCCCTTTTTAGACTTTCTCACTGCCTCCTTTCCTGGATGACATTTTCAAATTCAAAGCCTGTGATGGACCAAAGTCCACCAGCACTATTTCAATCCGCAGTTGGCATCGTCAGGTTCAGAGATATCATACAAAATAGCCCACAGCGTGAAACATCATGGAGCTATGTAATTAGAACTGAGATTGCCAAAACTTTGCGTGGTTGGCTCCGAGGCTGCAGAGGACAGCTGTACACCACTTTTCTATGAAACCCCAAGGGCAATACCTCGGCTTAGCTGGGCATTTGCTGCATGTAACTATTTTCTCCACATATAGCACTAATCCTGATGCGGCTTGGAGGTCCCTTGGTATCTGCGGGAGGCCATAAGAATTCAGCTCTCTCTGCCCAAACCCGGCTTCCATTCCAAATATGTTCCTCTCAGAACTTGGCAGTGGGTTTCTCTCCCATTGAATATTTATTACAAGTAAAATTTGTTCATGAAAATGTCTCCAGTTGCTTACTGGCGAGAACCATGACACAGATCCACCTGGTGAGTAGTTCTAGTTGGTGGTGTGTGTTTATTGTTTGGTTTGTGTGCTGCTGGGAGCCTTCCATTCTGGGGCTGGCTCTCTGTGCTGCTTCCTTATGTCATTGCCTGTACCAGGTGCCTTCCCTTCCCCAAGTTCTCAAATGTCCTTGACCTTCAGGGCCAGATACTCCTGATTTACCTAATTTCCTTGAGTGTCACAGCAAGGATGGACTTACCCCATGAAGGTCTTGGAAGGAAGACACTGACCATCTGAATGAAACCACACTTGGACTGTACCCTGGACCATGACTGGAGCCCCTATTTTAGGACAGGGCCATCAAGGAGAAGATGGCAGAGGCATGAAGAAAAGAGGGGAGGGAGACATCAGAGAAGAGAAGGAGGGGGAGGAGGGAGGAAAACAATGATAATGACCAGGAAGGGAAAAGAGGCTGTATACACTGCTGTTTCTTTATCAACACTATCCTCTACTCTGGACAGGGTTACAGAATCAGAGGGTCTTCAGGGACCTCTGACATGCACACCTGCAGCGAGGAACTAGAAGGCCATGGGGTGAAGTGCCATCCTCGGGTGCTTTCTCATCAGAATCATTTTAAAAATAACTTATTATTTATTTATTTATTTGAAAGAAAGAGGCAGAGAGAATGGGCATGCCAAGGGCCTCTAGCCACTGCAAACAAACTCCACATGCATGCACTACCTCATATATCTGGCTTATGTGGGTACTGGGGAATCAAACCAGGATCCTTAGGCTTCACAGGCAAGCACCTTACCTGCTAGGCCTTCTCTCCAGCCTGGGAAACATTTTTAATAATTTTTTTAAAATAAAGGCTTCAAACTTGATATGAGGATGTTCTTGAACTCCTGACCTTCCTACCTCCACCTCCCAAGTAATGGGACTACAGACATTCACCACCACACCTATCTTGAGGAAAAGACTGTTCATGACTGGCTCAACCCTAGTCCTCTGTTTTCAGTGTTAATTTTGCTTTTCTTTATGCAAGTCCAATTGTAACTGGTTCTAATAGCCTACTATATTACTAGCATCTAGAAAAGAGAAGTTGAGTATTAAAGACACCACCAGCAAAGAAAAATAACATTCTATCTATTAATTACCATGGATATATCATAACACGAGCAGAGCTAATAATCTGGTGTACCCATACCACATAAATTGAGAAATAGCTGGAGGCCGGGCGTGGTGGCACACGCCTTTAATCCCAGCACTCGGGAGGCAAAGATAGGAGGATCACTGTGAGTTCGAGGCCACCCTGAGACGACATAGTGAATTCCAGGTCAGCCTGAGCTACAGTGAGACCCTATCTCAATAAAAAAAAAAAAAGAGAGAGAGAGAGAAATAGCTGGGACAATAAACACTAGGTATTAGCAATTGTCTAATTGGGCAACCTAAGTAGGTGGAGGACTATTTTTGTTCCTTTTTTGCTTCTCTGTATGTTCTATGTTGAAAATGTATAGCTTCATAATTAATAAAGAGACAGATAAAAATAGCACAAAATTTCCTTTTAAAGAAAACACACAAGAATTGAATAAGCCCAGTGTTTTCAGTTACTCTGAATGGATGTGTGCTGCAAGCGTGGGTTCTGGGTCAGCCTCCCTGGGTTCAGATCCTGCTTCTTCCACTCAAGTGATCCCTGTTAGGCTTGACTCCTCATATGGGAAGAATGAGGAACATTTAACACTAACTCTGTAAAGTTGTTTCAAGGATTAAGTGAGATCTTCCTTGTAAAAAAAGTATGCTTTCAATAATTAGCAGTTATTCCTTATTCTTGCATGTCTGTCATTACAGTACAGGCTTAGAGCCTCCAAAATGCTTTTCAGTCTTTTTTTTAATTATTTATTTATTTATTTATTGTTTTGGTTTTTGAGGCAGGGTCTTGCTCTAGCTCAGGCTGACCCGGAATTCACTATGTCGTCTCAGGGGTGGCCTCGAACTCATGGCGATCCTCCTACCTCTGCCTCCTGAGTGCTGGGATTAAAGGCGTGCGCCACCACACCCAGCGCTTTTCAGTCTTTCTATGCAGGGAAAAATCTCTTGGTTGAGAAATCTGCACACATTCCCCCTGTGTGCAGGTTCACTACCTGAGGTGGTTTGTATCAGGTGTCCCCTCATAAACATGTGTTCTGAATGCTTGGTTCCAAACTGATGGCAAATTGGGAGGTGCAGCCTTGCTGGAGGAGGTGTGTTGTTGGGGGCTGGTTTAGGAGTATTATAGTCAGTGCTCACTCTCCTGCTGTTTACCTCCTGCTGTGACAAGAAGGTGAGTCCAGGCTGTGCTGTACCATCTTTTTCCTGCCATCACAAAGCTTTCCCTCAAGACTGTAAGCCACTTTTGGACAGGTGCTTGGTGCCAGCAACGAGAAGGTAACTACAACACCACTCCCTCCTAGTATCAGCTTAAACAAATGCTGGCGCCCATTCCATAAGCACAAAACACACTCCCGAGGCTCTTCATGGCCGCCACAGAAACAAAGGAAGCAGAAAATGAAAGTCAATTCTGTTTCCCTTCATCTGGGCAGGCTGACCTGTGTTGAAATTAATTACTGGGCAATGCTGTGAAGAACAGCTTGCCTTCAGAATCAATACTGGCAGATGAGGAAGCTCTCCTCCAGGACAGCTTCCCAGTTTCTACGCTGCTGCTGGCGGAGAGAGTAACTCTATTCTTCCGTCTATGTTTCTCCTGCTGGGCAGGGTAAGTGCATCATCACACTGTGAAGCATAGTGGTTATACATGTGGCATCCCCTGAGGATGACCACTGGGTCATCGTCCTGTGGGAGGGACAGTCTGCAGGCCCTTGGTTCCTCTTCTCACTTCTCTGGGGTTCCACAGCAGGCTCAGCTCAAGTCCAGTTATAGAAATTAAACAGAATTACACATCTTATCCACAGACTGGTCCTCCATATCAGGCTGGTCTTGAGACCATGATTGCCCTACCTCAGCTTCCCAAATAGCTGAGATTATAGGCTTGCACCACTAATCTGGTTCCCAAGCTAAGTTTTAAAGGATGATAGCATGGTACTCAATTGACAATTTATCCTGGAACTGAGTGAAGCTTAGATGTAACCCATCCATCACTAGCCATTAGCCTTGCCACAGTGACCACAGAGGATGCTATTTATTAAGTGCCTTCGATGGAACAAATCCTCCATTAGGTACTTTACATGTTGTTGATAAATCTCACAACACTCTTCAATGTAGGTATCACTATCATTTCAGAGGGAGAGATACTGAGGCTAAGAGAAATTAAGTGATTATCACAAGGTACAAGGCCAAGAATGGGAAGAGGTATTAGTCCACATGGATGTGCTATTTTGTGACAGAATATGGAAATGAAGATGAAGAATATGAAATGAAGATGGCCAAATACTGACCAAGTCCAGTTGAACAGACTAGGTTCCAGCAGACAGCCAAGTTCCTTTTGAGTTATATGCTTCAGACGAAAAGACAGGCAGAGAAAGATGAAAGGTAATAATAACAGGGTTCCCAGCTTCTAGTTCTGTCAACCTGAACTAATTATTTTATATCTGTGCCTCAGATTTCTTTTTTCTTTTTAAGAATATTTATTTATTTATTTGAGAGAGTGAGAGAATGAGATGGAGAGAGAGAGAGACAGAATGGGCATGCCAGGGCACCCAGTCACTGCAAATGAACTCCAGATGCATGTGCCACCCTGTGCATCAGGCTTACGTATTATGTAGGTGCTGGGGAAATCAAACCTGGGTTCTTAGGCTTTGCAGGCAAGTGCCTTAACCACTAAACCATCTCTCTAACACTGTGCCCCAGATTTCTTAACTGTATACTTTAGAATTATCTATTTCATGGGATGTTGTAAAAATTAAGCTAGCATAAAAAAATTAGAGCAGTACCTAATACCCAGAACACACTCAGTAGGGATTATCATTGTTATTGGTGCTATTAAGGCCAGCTCAAACAGAAGATAAATATGACCACCAGAAAACATGACATACTGAATCAGGAGTCTGTGACCAGATAAGGTGCTTGACTCATAATCAGTATTCTGAATACAACATCAGCATAGTGTGTACTTTCCAATTTTTTTTTTTTTTTTGCCTTTAAGATTCCTTTGAAAAGGCCAGGCAGGTGGTATAATGATTGTGATCCCAGCACTGGAGAGGTGAAGGCAAAGGAAGGAGTAGGAGTCCAGTGTCAGCCTGGATATGCTGAAACCCTTAAGAGAATCGAGGTTCATTTATTTTAGGTAACAGAGTAACCTGGCTAAAGCCTTTTGTGTGTGTGTGGGGGGGGGAATGGAACCTAAATGGGGATAAGAAAGTGAACATATGGACAATGGAATTATCATTTTTATCTTATAAGAAGTACTTGCTTATAAAACCTCCTCAGAGTTGTACATGGGTTAAAATAAAAGTCAGTAGTACAGAACAGGAAACTAGAAAGGGGCTATGAGGGAGAGAAGTGAGAAAAGGGCTTAAGGGGAAGGTATAGTAGATATGTAAGAAGAGGGGAGAATAATGAGTGGGGGAGATCATTTAAGAGGAGGGGATGTAGGAGATGGGGGGGGTACAAGGAGAGTTAATCAAAATTCAAGTCTTATGAAGAAGCCATATGGAAACCTACTTCTTTGCTAGCTAATAATATGTCTGTTAAAAAAGGAGAGAGTTTGGACAGAAGTATCTGTGGGTGTAAATGTTGTGCCCTGAAGCCATAAATTGTAATTAGAAAAATTCAAGAGCCGGAGGTAGGATACTTTCCAAAGAATTGTTGGCTAGAGAAGCCCCTGGTGCCCCCAACACATTATAGGCTATTGCCAAGGCTTGTGGCTGCCCACCAGCAGTAGATGATAAGACCCTTTTGCTGGAGACTCCACATGCTTGGGCCACAGGACACTTAGAAATCAACCTAGAGCTGAGCTGGAAACCTCCTCCTTGTTGATTAGCTGTCAGGATTGGATGGCTCTATATAGGAAGCCTGTTGGTAGAGAAAAGACCTCAATGGTATTGACCAGCAGAGGACCCTGAAAGCTCTATTGCTGGCCAGCCAGGCCAAATGTATGAACTGGTGCAATGGTGGCATGTAAGTCATGGGGGAAACCAACTGTTCTCTGATTGGACTTTGAGGCCTGCTTCATAGGAGGGAATTCCTGTCTGCTGGTGAAAACCTATGGTTTGGGAGGTCATAAGCCCTAGGGAGGAATTACTACTGTTGTTTGGCTAAATAGATATATTATGCCCACCAAACCGCCCTCTAAATCTTATGTTTATGCCCATATATTACTGCTACTCTCACTTTTGGTTAGAAAAGCTTCTCTTTACAGATGGCAGGTGACCACTGGGGTGACTCAAGTTGACTTCAGCTCAGTGTGAACTCATTCTGTCAGGGTGGTATTCAGACCTAGTGTGGTGGACTTGTGTTCTGATATTCATACAATCCACATCTCTCCCCTTTATTTCCCTCAGAGATCATCTGGTTTAAGACCCATCCAAAAAAGGGATCTCTCTATATCATTTATTCATCCACTTTTCAAGGGTCAAGTGCATGGTTGGCTCATTGTGAGAAAAAGACCAATGAGACAGCCCTTCTCTGAGGAGGGAGTGAGGCAAATATAAAGCTGAGTGAGAGTTCCAGGGTAAGGATGTGACCAGAGTATAGGAAAGGAGCCCCTAATCTAAACCCAGAAGGCTACCAGAAGTTTCCTAGAAGAGGTGCTGTCTGTGATGAATGTCACTGATGAAAGGGAGGGGCTGGTCAGTGTCTGGGAGAGACTGCACTGAGAGTCAAGAACATGAAATGTTCAGGAATACTCTGGAACAGCAAGAATACAGCGTTGCGGGGAGGGAACGTGATAGATAAAAGGCAAAGCCAGACAATGCGGTGGCAGGTTGTAAGGTTAATGGGTTTATAATATGAAGAGTTTGAACTTAATCCTGATGGGAAACCATCTACAGTTTCTATAACTAATGGAGTGGTATGATGAGAAGTGTAATTTGAGAAAAGCACTCTTGCAGCAGTGGGCGTGAGCGTGAAAACAGAAGGATATGGCAATAATCTAAGCAAGTGGTGAGACTGGTCTAAAGCAGCGCAGTGTGGGTAGAAGGACAGGGACATGTTAAAGAGGTAGAATCAATAAGCCTTTGCAACTCCGTGAGGGCCGAGAGCAAGCAAGAAGAATGACTCCTTAGTTTCTGACTTGAGCAGCTGGGCAGTCGCTGTCCTCCACTAACATGGGCCATAACAGCTTACCTGAAAATGGTGAAAGGGGGAGAACAAAATAAATTTTGGACATACTGAACTCCTGAGAGATTAAAATGGAGGTCTCCAAAAATCCAGTGAGTTTATGCATATGGAGCTAAGAGTAAGGTCAGAAATAAAAGGACTTGGAAACCATTGGAAGAGTCCAAGAAAGAACATAAAGGATTCAGAGCATGCCTATAGAATGAGAAGGTCTGGGAAAACAAAGATGATTGTGAGAAGGACCAGCCAGAAAGGCAAAAGAACAGGAAAGCCTCATGTCATGGAACAGTTGGGAGAAGAAAACTTAAAAAGGAGCTAGTGCTTGACATGGCAAAATGCTTCAGGAAGGTCAATTGAGCTATGCAATTTGTCCTTTAAAATTTTTATTAATTATTTTAGAGGAGAGAGAGAGAGAATATGAATGAGAGCACCAGGGCCTTCTGCTGCTGCAAAGTAACTCCAGATTCATGAGTCACTTCATGCATGTAGCTTTACGTGGCTACTGGGGAATGAAACTCAAGCCTTTAGGTTTTACAAGCAAGTGCTTTAACTGCTGAGCCATCTCTCCAGGGGCCCCCGCCCTCTCCGCCCTTTAGATTTTCCAACAAAAATAGCCTGATAAGAGACTTGGTCAAGATTAACCCTAGTGGGCCAGAGGGGAAAAACACCTTAATAGCAGGGTCAAAAGGAAACCAGAGGTGGGGAAGCAGAGACGGCAAACCTAGACTCTTAGAACTTGAGCTACCACGGACAAAGGAGATGGCTCAGTCAGTCAGATGCTTGCCACCTAAGACTGAAGTCCTAGGTTAGGAGACACAAAAGCTGCACAAAAAGTGGATTTGGTAGTTCAGTGTAGTGTGAGGAGGATCCCTAGCCAACTCGGTGAGCTCCAAGTTCACTGAGAGAATCTGTCTCAAAAATTAAGGTGGATAGCAATTGAGGAAGATACCTCTGGCCTCCACAAATACATGAACACATATGCATATGAACATGCATGTACACATACCCCATACACAAGCACACAGAACTGGAAGGAGAAAGAACAGTTCAGAAAAGGTGTACTTGGTAGGTTTTATTCTACTTAAATATGGGAAAGACTTGCTGTATCCTTACAGGGGGAAAAAATGTTGTCTCATTGAAAACCCTCCAGCAATGCTCACTATATCACATTTTATTCTGCTTTTGAGCAGCTAACTAAAAAGGTTAGAAATTATGCCCTAATTAAGCTACACCTGGCTTCATTTACCTTTCAGGCATATCTTTTCCACAGGAGGACTTCATCTATCAAATCTATCATAATAAGCAGGGCGTGGTGGTGCACACCTTTAATCACAGCACTCGGGAGGCAGAGGTAGGAGGATCGCCGTGAGTTCAAGGCTACCCTGAGACTACAGAGTGAATTCCAGGTCAGCCTGAGCTACAGCGAGACCCTACCTCATAAAACAAACAAACAAGACCAAAAAAATTCTACCATACTACCTTCATAAAACCAAAATAACAAAGAGAACAACTTCACAAGAGGATTTATTTGGCTCGTGGCTCCACAGAATTTAGTCTATGGTTGTTTGGTCCCATGAGCTTGTGAAGAACATCATGGCAGTGGGAGTGTGTAGTAAAGGACCTTTTTGACCACAAGGTAGACTGGACAGAAAGCAGAGTAGCAGAGATAGGAAGGGACCAGTGCCAAGAAACTCTCAATAACCTACTTGTTACAACTAGGCCTCTCTTCCTAAAGTTTCCAGAACCTTCCAAAATAGTACTACCAGCTGGTGACCAAAGCTTTAATACATGAGCCTGTAGGGGACATTTCATATTCAAACTACAACAAAATTTTTTACTTAAAACTGAACATATCCAGTTACCTCAACTTTATACTTTTGGCATCCTTCCAATAATTAAGCATGTTTCGTCATTTTTTTTTCTGGAAAATCTTCCATATGTGACCTAAACAGCTAAAATGTGGAAGAATTTCTAATTCTAATGTAGAGAGTCTACTTTAGTTCAGATTGTCATTCAAAAGGTTCTCACAGAAGTGAGCTTCAGGCCAAAGAGTAAGCCTGTCTCAAACAGAGGTAAAGCAGCACACCTGAGGCACTGCACCCAGAGTGATCCACACCTGTGAACACACACACAAATACACGCACACCATATCTACACATGTCATAAAAAGTTCAAGTGAACTCCTCATTACACATGTCTTTTTTTGGGTTTTAGAAAGTTATAAATATGATTTGCAATTTTATTGTTTTTGGCTTTTCGAGGTAGAGTCTCGCTCTAGCCCAGGCTGACCTGGAATTTGCTATACAGTCTCAAGGTGGCCCCGAACTCACGGCCATCCTCCTACCTCTGCCTCCCAAGTGCTGGGATTAAAGGCATATGCCACTATGTTCAGCTTGTTTTGTTTTTAACCTAAAATACAAAGGGCATTTACTATCTCATCCTGGTGTGGTGCCTGCCATATTTCTGGTTTGACCTCAACTGGGATTGTTTTCCCCTTATACTTCAAAATTTCATTTAAATTCTTCCCTGTTGATCAACTAGGTTTTCTGCCAATGGGTCTCTCTGCCAGTTTTCAAAGGATGCATTCTACCCCTTGCCAGAAGTATGTCGTGCTCATCCTATAGACACGGTCTGGAAAACTCTAAACTCTCCTGGACACAGACAGCATGTGCTTCTCAAAGCCATCCTCCTTTCTCGTAATTGCAGAATGAAAGACAGAGGACAAAATCCGTGCTTGGGCATCTTTCATTTTGTTACTTAGAACTTTAAGACCACTAGGAATGCAGCCCAGTGTCTTCTAGATGTACCATTTGTTCCCAGCAGAAAGAGGAAAAGTGGGGGGTAATTCATGGGCTTTATTAGGGTAGGGGTAAGCTTTCTATAATGTCTTGGATATTGGCTCCTACTCTCTCTTAATATTCCACCTCACAAAGTTACTCTCAAAGCTCTTTGTTGGGAGTTATTCACCTATGAAATACTTGTTTATTTATTTATTTTGTTCTTTGTTAGAGTGGTCATAATACCCCTCCTCCAACTCAGGCCGTCAGTGTTCCACAGAGGGCATGATGGGAAAAGTGTTCTGCCAGTATCTAGGCTGCTTCCCGTTCTTCTATCACATGACATTAATTTCTGTGCATCTTTTTGGCTTTTTCTTCCTCTTTTTTTCCCAAATGCCTATTAACCTTTCTTCTTTGCTAAGATGGAGTGTGAAAGGCGTCTATTTAAGCACACCCACCTTCTCCTTCTGCTTGCGGCTGCAGCTGCTGTAAATGGTCAGCATCTCCGGCAAGAAGGGAAGATGGAACTTAAGCAAAGGGCAGTCCTTGGCAGTCATATTTCCTGGCTCACCAGATGAGGCCTTTTTTTCCCCCTAGCTTCTCTTCTAAAGCCCCAGAGGGAAGAAGACTGTTTCTCCTCTTAGTATGGATTTTATTTTATTTTTGTTGTTGTTATTTATTTATTCGTTTTCTTTTGGTTTTATCAAGGTAGGGTCTTACTCTAGTCCAGGCTGACCTGGAATTCACTATGTAGTCTCAGGGTGGCCTCGAACTCACAGTGATCCTCCTACCTCTGCCTCCCTAGTGCTGGGCTTAAAGGTGTGCGCCACCATGCCCAGATATGGATTTTATAAGAATGCTAAAGTATGTGTGATACATGGTTTGTTAAACTATGATTTTTCTCAAGACACAACTTGTGCATTTCAATGCCTAGCACTGAGATCTGATGACACACAGAAATGAATTACAGCTGGCAGTCAACTCTGAGGGCACAGGCTTTTAGTCCCTATGCAGTACTTTCACTTGCCTTTAGTACAATGGATTCACTGATTGTACTTTGAGTATCTTTGATGGTCAAGGTTGCACTGATCGATTCTTTAAAGTGCTTTCCTCCCACGTCCAAACATTTTATTTATTTATTTATTTATTTATTTTTGAGGTAGGGTCTCACTCTACCCCAGGCTGACCTGGAATTCACTATGTAGTCTCAGGGTGGCCTTGAACTCACAGTGATCCTCCTACCTCTGCCTCCCAAGTGCTGGGATTAAAGGCATGCACCACCACACCTGGCTCATTTTATTTTATTTTGATCCCAAATGTTGAATGACTTTTTCCGTGTGTTCTATGTATGTTTGAGAAAGGAAACTATAGGGGTCTCATAGTAAAACAAGTAGCCAGAGATTACTGAATGAATTACACAACTGTGGCTATGTTTTCACATTTCTTCAAATCATCTAGTCTTTCTGAAATGTTATATTAATGCTACTTAACATGCTTAGTTGCTTAAATAAGATTTATGCTTTGAGGCCTGGAGAAGATGGCTCAGTGGTTAAGGCATCTGCCTGCAAAGCCAAAGGACTCAGGTGCTATTCCCCAGGACCCATGTAATCTAGATGTACAAGGGGGCGCACATGTCTGGAGTTTGCTTGCAGTGGCTGGAGGTCCTGGCACACCCATTCTCTCTCTGTCTGTTTGCCTCCCCCCCCCTCATAAATAAATAAATAATAAAATAAAATCTAAAAAAAAAAGATTTGTGCTTTGAGACTTTAAATAGATAATATATATTCAAACGTAAATGCATGCTAATTTTTGACCAAGTTGGCTTACAGAAAATCTGGCATTTCAGATAATGAGGCCATAAAATAGACTATTAACAGGACAGGGAAGATGCTGCTGAAATTGCAGCCACTTGAGTGTTTCCTACAAAGTAACAGTAAAAATCTCAGGATGACAAAGTAGCACCATGTTCTGCTCATCACCTGGGCAGATATGGTCACATATATCTCCTGACAATGATGCTATTATGGGCTGCAACTCCATCTTAAACTTGTTTATTCTCCCAATGACTCTGAATGTGTCACAAAAGAATATAAACGTCTCTTTGAACCTGCTTTATTCTATGGCCTCAGTCATTTGGTAAGCTAGACAAGTTGAATGGAGTATTTACCAGGACCAGAAGCAGTTCTCATCAGTGAGTATGCACAATCTATGTGGCTCAGACTAGAAATGGTTGTGGTCACAGATTCTCTAGAAGATACCTGCCTGGACTCTTACCGCCTGCACGTTGGGGCCCCCAGTAAGGTTAGCCTGATTCATGCCTTTCCCTTCAGCTCAGCCACTGGGCAGCCTATTCAGAGTGCCACCTGCAGGATGAGCTGAGGACTCCTGAACACTTCATATGAATTTGTTAAAAATGTATTCAAGAGGTGTTAAAACACAAAAATTTTAATGGTGGATAATGGGTTACTACATTAATTCTTCACAGATATGATTCACAAGTACTTATCAGTTGCCTTAAACATCTTTGCCTCAGGTAACCAACCACAGGTCTCCACTACTGCAGAGTGGAAACACTTATGTCTAGGGGTTCCTCAGCCCCCCCATCAGGGACAGCCATTTCCTCTACTTGAGGAATGGGTGCACCAGGCCTTCACCCACTGTGAACTCCAGACGCATGAGCCCCCTCATGTGCATGTGCGACACTGTGTGCTTGTGTCACTGCGTGTCTGGTTATATGGGACCTGGAGATTCAAACATGAGTTCTTAGGCTTTGCAGGCAAGCACCTTAACTGCTAAGCCATCTCTCAAGCTCTCAAGACATTTTTTAAAAACACTAAGTACGGAGAATGGGTGTTCAGAACTCCCTCCTCGTGTCAGCTTCCGATCAAACAATTATAAAATAATGAGGTTGGTGGAACCATGACTGTCTAGAGCAGTGATCAGAAGTGCTACCCTTCCTGACCATACTTATCAACAGCAGCCCCACACGACAAAAGGCAAGGGTTCCCACACTTTGGCTTTCTGTCATGGCTCTCTATCACTGCTTAAGACTTTTCTGTGGTAGCATGTGATTATAATCCTACAATTTAGGAGGCTAATATAGGAGGATCACAAGTTCAAGGGCAACCTTGGCTACTAGTGAGTTCCAAGACAGCCTTAGCCTCTATTCTACAGCAAGACCATGTCTAGAACAATAGCAGCAGCAACAACAGATTTTCCATTTTCTAATTCCTGATTAAATTTTATTCTTCCCAATAACCCCAACCTATCTGAGAGCAGAAGCAAGAGCAAAGGAAGAGCCTCATCTTGCTGGGATCCTCTGCCCTTACCTTACCTTAGTAATCACATCTGTAGAACAAAGCAGGTCTCAGGTAGATTGCTACTGACAGCTAGTTTGCCCTCACTGTGGTCTGTACTGGTTTTCTTACGAAGACTACCAATTCTAGAATGCTGACTAGCTTCAAAAGTCCAGAGTAGGGATGAAAGAAAGGAACAGGGATGATTACTTTACAGATTACAAGCTCCATTTGGCAATGCAATGATCTGCTTCAGGTTCTCTCCTTTTAGTCATAAATTGTTCTTCTTTCTGGAGGACACAATCCTCTCCAGAGCCTTTTGGAAATCAGAACCCTTTTCTGTCTCAAAAAAGACAGAGTCTTATTAAAACAAAACAAAACAAAAAAAACAAAAGCAGATACCAGGAAGTATGGAATATTATCAATGGATTGCTCATTGGCAGGATTAGAGAAAAGGTTCAATGCCTTGCAAACAGGATGGTACGTCCTACATCGTGACTTTTCCCAGTCTTTCTTTTCACCCAGAATAGTCCATGTGCCCACCAGAACTGCCAACACTCAAAAATGAATTTTATACCCAGTTCCTCTACCTCCATAAAGAAGAACAGCATGGAATGAGGGCACAAAGATGACTATGAGGTCTGACAGAGCTGGATAAACTCAGCAGATCCACTCAAGATGAGTGATGTGGGTACACTACAGAGCATTCTGGGTCTCGGTGTTGTGTTCTTCAAGGCCAGGCTGACATTATCTGTCACTCAGAATTAGTGTTGTGGAACCATGGCTCTCAATGGTGTTTCTATTGTTTCTTCAGTGAGCATTTAAGTGAGTGTCATGTCTCTTCTTCTAAAGGAAAAGCACTGTTCCACATGAAAGAAAGCATTAAACCTTGGTAGAAAAGTTGTTAGAAATGGATTAATGGTAGCTAGAAAGCTTACTTGACTATAACAACACATAAAAAATGGATAGACACCTCGTGGCCTATAATACAGACTGGAAATGCCTCTGAGGCTACAGCCCCTTATAGGTAATGAAAAAAGAGCAAGGGAAACTGGGATGATTCAGGTTGAGGGTGGCTTTGGGGATGTCCATTCTGAATAAGGAGTGTCTGGAGCACAGGACATTCTGGAGGCAGAAGCACCAAGAGCTATGAGATGCGCCTACTCCAAGATACCATCCTAAGCACTGCAAGCTCCACTTTCTGCAAAGAAAACTGCATATGGCCCTTCCCCATCCCTGTCACCTAGCAGGCTGGAGAGGCATCCAGAGTGCTCAGCCACCAAGATATTTTGAATCAGTACTCTATCTTGTTCATCAGAGGGCATGAGGGGTTCCTGTCTACAGGCCCTGATGAAGTATAGCTCATTCTGAAGGGGGTCATCATATGGCTGTAAGGCCTTAAAATTGTAATAAAATAAAGACAACATGAAACTATTTTTACTGTTTTTAAGTATACAGTTCAGTGGTACTATGCTCATATTATTGTATAACCAACACTACCCTGCATCTTAATGAACTTATCTTGTAAAACTGAAACTTTATATTTATTCAATCATAGAACTTTTCTTCCCCCCGTCCCTTGACAACCACAAGTCTACCCTGCCTCTATGAATATGGTTCCACAAGGTACTCTAGATACAGGTGGAATCATATGATATTTGTCCTTTTGTGGTTGGTTTATTTCCTTCAGCATAATGTCTTCAAGATTCATCTCTTGAAGCCTGAAGGGCACTCTGTTGTATGTACACACCACGTTTTGTTTCTCCGTTGATCCACTGCTGAATCCATGTATTTCTTCCATCTTTGGGCTATCGTGCATGATGTTGTTGGGTACTTGGGCATACAAAATATGTGTTTGAGTCCCTGATTTTATTTTTTGGGGGAATATACCAAGTGGAATTGCTTGGTTCTACTTCTAATTTTTTGAGGAATCCTAATATAGTTTTCTAAGGTGGATTCACCATTTTATATCCCCATCAACATGTACAAGGCTCTTCTTATACCTCAGGTTCATTCCAAACCACCCATACTCCATGGCCTCAGGTCAATGTGGGCATGGCTCTTGGACTCCTCTAGGACATTTCTGTTTTTCAGAAGATTCTTGAAGCTCCCTGTGGTGGTTTGATTCAGGTGTCCCTCAGAAACTTAGGCGTTCTGAATGCTAGGTTTCCCAGATGATGTCAATTGGAAATTCAACCCTCCTGGAGGCAATGTATTGTTGGGTGCGGGCTTATGGATATTATAGCCAGTTTCCCCATGCCAGTGTTTGGCACACTCTCCTATTGCTGTTGTCCACCTTATGTTGCCCAGGGGGTGATGTCCATCCTCTGCTCATGCCATCATTTTCCCCTGCCATTATGGAGCTTCCCCTCACATCTGTAAGCCAAAATAAACCCTTTTACCCACAAGCTGCTCTTGGTTGGGTGATTTCTGCCAGCAATGTGAACCTGACTGCAAAAGTCCCCTAGAGATGCTGTATACTCCACAGTGTCTCTATCTTCGGTGGATCCTCTTTTCAGAACCCATAGCACCTAACTGGGCCTGGCCTCCCTAGATGAGGGCAGGGGCTCTGCACCATGCCAGGATTGGCATCAAAATTGAAGGCTACCTGCATGTGGGGTCACAGCCAGCTCTGGCTAAAGCTGTGATGTGGCAAAACATAGCTTTCTTATCCTCACAACTTCAGCAGCACCTTTTCCCTGTCCCATTTGGATGCCCTTATCCTTACAGAATTTCTACAGCAACTTCTCACCCCTAACAGTATCACTGGGCAGCATTATTTCATCTTGAAGATGAATATTTTCAATGTCCATATGGAAGATTTCCCAAGAGACAAATATAAGAGCAAAGATAAAATGTTGAGATAGTCGGGGTCTCTCATATCATACTTTTGCCCAAATTATTAAACAGTACTCTTTTGGATCCTGTGTATGGCTCAGCTAAGACTGAATTCGTGTAGATTACAAACTAAGTATAAAAATGACTACCCCAAGTACATTCTACCGTGTGGGTACATGGCTGGCAATTATGTGCTATCTCTTCCTTCAGATCACGGATGGTGCCCAGCTTTGCAAGCAGAGCTGGGATAATTTTCAGTTCCTGTTCACCAATGATGGTCAAAAGCAGTATAACAGCCTTGGGTTGATAACAGTTCTAACATCATCCTCCTGCTAGCACCCCCTTGTGGACAAGGCATCTGTAGAGTATGGTGGCAAAAAGATTGTCTTTGAGAATCATAAAGTTGGGAGCCTGTTTGCTACCTACCCAGTGGGATCCAAGAGAAGACAAAGGCTTCCTCCTATCAGGCAGAAGGGCAAGCTATCAGTTCAACATGCCCTGTCAAACAACAAAGCCACAGCTCACCAGTGTCCCCCCACCACAGTGTCTTACCTGAGCCACCTCTTCAAAGTCATCATGCCTCTTCTGCAGGGCCCGGGCTCGATGGAGGGACTTCCCAACCCCAGTATGTTTGCTGAGAAAGGCTTCCCCATGGTTTTCAATCCAGTCCAAAACCTGGTCAGAGAAGGGAGACACAAACAATGACTTCTCAGAAGGAAAGGCATGTGAATTCAACTTCTACAGTCCTGATAGCTCCCCATCACTATCAGAGAGCAGCAGTCCACATGGAAACGTCTAATCCACCATGAATACAAGGTACCGAGTACAGGTAATGGCAATAGTATAATTCTACCCTTGACTAGATTCAACTCAGCCTCTTTGATCTTCAGAAACGTGCTCATTATTTCTTCAGTCTATTGTTATTTTGGTGCAGAAGGACTGAACTCAGGGCTGCATGCTGGTCTATTACTTTAAACCAGCTGCAGAGACCTCAGACATGGTTGGACCCTCACATTACCTCTGCTCCACTAAGTCAACTACGTTGGTGAGACAATGGGTAGAGGCAGTTGATTAGGAGGCCCTTACCACACATGCTTACTCCACCATGACAATGGCCACAGCAGTGGTGACAAGTTGCAGGGATCCTGCCCCGCTACATGCCTGGGGCTTGTTTCTTTGTCTTGGAAGTAAAGCTCAGCTGGAAGCCCAAGACTGCTGCTCCCTAGGACAACAGTCTTCTCTGCCTTCTTTCCACATCGTTCCTCCAAATGTCAAAGCAACCAGAAAAGTTAAAGGCTTTGCATCCTAAAGCCCATGGGATCTATCTTCTAGAATGTAGCGGAGCACCTATGCCTCCATGTTCTCCCAGAACTACAGATCTAGTGATCTGGCTTGAAGATATTTTCTTGACTATAAAGAACTTGGAATATTGATTGGTGGCTGGGGTAGTAGAGTGACAAGTGAGAAGATGCTAAGAAAATTAGATAAATGGGACTCCTGGGAAAGGGTGTAGAAACCCTTTAGTTAAAAACCTTGAAACATTTACCTTGCATTCTCACAGACAGCATCACAAAAAAGCTTGTTTCCTGATATCTGAAGGGTTGCCACTCAGTACATCAGGCAGGTAGTTACAGTTAAATCCGACTCACAGCACTGAAACAGCCGTGACGCTCGTGCCACCACTCCACTGAGCCCATTCCACTCTTGCAGGACTGGCAATTGACTAAGAATTTGACTAATGACAGACTAGCCTTTTTAGACTCTATCCAAAGTTTTCTATATCAATATGAGAAAGCCCATGCCAAGATGATGTCAGTTCAAAGACGTATGAAAACATAAAAATGAAGGCTAATAAGCATCTTGCAATAAGGATTAAGGGCCAGATAATTAATCATTCATTACAATGAAGGAAATGATGGTTTACCTAAACATCAAGCCTGGAGATTTAAAACATTTTCTATAATGTATCCTGGCTATACACACATAGTTAAAGATAATCTGGAAGGACAGCTGTAAAAAGAAACTGTGGTAGTGCTGAATTTCCAACATTTCAAACACCAAAAAGCAGCAAGGAAAGGAACTCTGAATGTTTTCTTAGAAAAATTTAAATTTCTCTAGAATTATTCATGATGAAATATCAACCAAATTCAGGAGACTGCATTCTTACCTGATTTATACAATTAAATTCCATAGTTCTGTATCATCAAGGAATAAATTAAGCATTTAAGGTCAAAGACAAATTCTAGTCATTAGGTTTCCCATGTGTTATGTAGCAAGATTAGTGAAATTTTACAATTTTGATGCATATTTAAACTTGCATTAGTCCCTTCTGAGAATGAACTTGGGTTTGAGAATAACTTCCTATATGTGAAAGAAATAACTTGCAACTTTTCACAAATGCTTTGGAATTCACAACATATATTCAAAATATAATTTAAGAAAATTAGCTTTGAGCAATTAATTACGACCTCCTTATTTTGTAAACCTTCTTAAATTTTATTTTACCTTTTACCTCTAGCTTTAAGAAAACTGGTTTTCTAAAACATGTTGGTTTGAGAGGAATGTTTTTATCCACTAGCTCACATGCAGTTCCATTTTGCATTCCCTGGGTGTAACTCTATAACTTTTAAACCTTTTTAAAGGGGAAATTTGTTTCCCTTTAAGGTTATTTTTGCTTTCTTAAAATGTCAATTCATTTTCAGTTAGGACCACTTAGTTTAATTAGCTATGGCTTTCACCATTTAAAAGTCTATTTATTTCATATTTGAGTAGCATTTACTCAGTTTAATGTAACTTCGATTATCTTGTGATATTATATTGAGACTACTTAGCACAACTTCTGCCATAGAATTGAAGCTGTGGGGAAGGCATGTGCAACCTGGATAAGCATTCAGGGACTAAGTGGAAATAAATTTAGCAAATAAGAAAGCAAATGACTTAAGAAGTGAACAAAATTAATTTAGAAATAAATAAAGCCTGAAAAGATACCCAAGGGTAGAATACACATAACTGATCTATGGGGTATAGTTTAAAATGATGATTTATGACAATTTTACTTCAGACAGTTCAGCTGGAGCCATCATTGCTTTAAGCATTCATGTAGACCACATGTTCTCTTGACCCTGAAGCCATGTCCTCTAGCTCTGGAGGACAAGCCAGCCTCCTGGGGAGGCCTGCACAGCAGAGTGTACTGCTCAGTGGTTCTGACACTTATATTGGACATGAAGAACTCCCATGCAGCTCTAAACCCTGGACGTCAGTTTCCGGTGAGTTAGTCAAGATGAGCCAGGCCCTGGAAGCTGAGTAGAAGAAATTGACTTTCTAGCTAAACCCAGGACCCTACCTAAGTATAAGCACCCATACAAAGGTCTCCCTTTGTAGCTTTCTCCCTGTTTAATTTTTTTCATCTGTAAGACTACATTTCAAATATGCAATATGCAAATAAAGTCAGTGCAGAATAGAATGAGAGTTACCGGGACCCGTTGATGGTTTTGGGTTTCCAGCATTTCTAATGCTAGGGGTTTTGTCCTTTTTTTTTTTTTTTTTTTTTTTTTTTGCTTTTATCTGGAGAGTCATGAGGCAGCAAAGAAGCATGGAATATGAGTATTCACGAATTCTGTTGCTTATTTACTAGTATTCCTGGGTCCTACTGCAGCCCCATGGGATAGAGGTGCAGACAGACAGACACAATTCTGACTTCTCTAGGTATCCAATCTACAGGATAACAAGCACTAGCCACTAATCATATAACCCTGCATTAAGCACAGAGCTGAATTCTGCCAACATTCAGGTGCCTTCTGGCTGGAGAGGCAGGGGAGGACACTGAAGAAGTGAGATGTCACTGTGATTTGAGAAAAGGAAGAGAACTAAGTTAGAAATGGAAAAGCATGGCTTGAGTAGGGACAGGGTAAAGGAGACTGCATGAGTGCAAGATTCCAGGGCAGAGACACCATCCGGTCTAGCTAGGATTAAGAGTAGAGGAAGGATAATGAAACAAAAGCAGAAATTCTGACAAGGGCGATGGCATCTCAGACAAGGCCAATGGCAATGTTCCTAGAGAAATAAGTTTGGGAAAGAAAGAAATAGATGTGGGGTCCATGGAGAGGCAAGCAGCAAGGCCAACCCCCAGGGACATGGCTTGAAGGTGAATGGGAGGAAGAACTCATCACTGAAGAGACCATGAAGAGTAAGGTGGTAGAGGAGCACATGGGGATGGCTGACTTTGGCACTCAGGCTCTGGATTTTTCATAAGTGACTGTTGTGACCCCGAACTTGAGTGGGAGGTATTCTTCAAAGAAAATTGTCAATCTGATGTGACAAACAGTACCTTCAGTTTCAAAAATGTAATTTATATGTTAGAGCTTAAAAATGATAAATTGTTAATGTAGCTGGCTCTGACTAGTAAAATATGAAATCTAGGGACAGCAAAGCCATTTAAAAGCACAACCTCAGACTTAAATACAATGAACCTCTGCATTTTCGAAAGGGCTTCCCACTAACTATGGTGTGGTTTCTGGATAGCCCATTAACCTGACAGACACAGCCCACAAAATCCCCTGGGGCTGGCCCCATTTATTCTCAACTTCATCTCCACTGAGTTCCTGCCTCTCTTCTCCACGGTTTTGTTCCATTCGCCTTCCATTGGACTTTATCCTTTTTCCCTGATATCTACTTCCCAGGCTGCCTCCTCCTTATTCTTTAAACTGCATCTAAAATTCACTGGCTATCAAATCCTCTATTGTTTAATGACCTATCATAGGTGGGGTGGCTATTGCTCTTTTTATTTCATTGTTTTTTTTTTGTTGTTGTTTTATAATGGGTTCTCATGTAGTCCAGGCTGGCATTGAATTTCTGCTCTTCCTGCCTCTACCACCCAAGTGCTGGGATTACAGACATGCTCCATCATACCCAGCTCTTCTCTGATTCTGTTCAGACCATAATTATAAATTAGAATAAAGTATGCTGTCACACATGTATGAAAATAACATCATGAAACTCATTACATGAAAAAAAGGAAAAAAATTATTCAGAAAACCTCCCAACAATTCCCAATTAAGACTCGTCTCTCCCAAAAGACTGCAACCTCCTCATAAGACCAGGACATAGCACAACTCTCCACAGAGTACCTTCTTAGTACATGTCCAACTGACATAAACTCACATGGATCCAGCAGATACCTGTATATGAAATGCTGCCTTGACATTCCTGCTGAGACTATCTTATATTGCTCACAATCCACGGACTCCTCCTCCATGGCCTCACTTGGCAGGCAGTTCTTGGACAATGAAAGGAGTGTTGGATTTTCATTGACTTCTCCTGTCCCCTTTTCCCTTCCACATAGCATCCCTGCTTACACCCTGTGCTTGGGACATGGACAATGAATATTAAGGGCCATAGATCACCACTTGCATCTGTGGCTGAGACTCCTGTCATATGTGTTTTGGGAGAAGTTGTGCCACTTCATTCTAGAGAAGGCTAAGTGCTAGGTCAGCCCAGACTCACCACTACAGCAGGGAGTGTCATAGTAACTTGTAAAACTGCACTTTTCTTCTGCCCCCCCCCCAACATTCCAACCAAGAAATTAGACCTTACCCAGAACAGCCTTTTCTAAGAGATATATTCTGAACCCAATTTGAAAGATAATCTAACAGCCATTATGCATGATTTCTTAATCACCCCCTTTCTTCCTAATTGTGTTTATTCCATCTGGTACACAATCAAGAAGGAATGCTCTTCAAGGAAGGAGACAGTCCCTTCTACTAGCCAAGAAGAGAGATCTCCTTTTGAAGAAAACTACTGGTTATCTCTGAATGTTGGCAACAAATGCAACTAAACTAATGGTCTAAAGGACTTTGCAATCCTGTTCCACTAGCCTGGACCCTCCTCTTAAACCCACCCCCAGGCTTATTCATAGCACACGCATATTTGTTTGGTTTGGGTGCTGTTTGATTTCTACCCTCAGTGTAAGCTTGATGGAGGCAGGGACTTTGGTTTACTGCTGTGTTCAAGATGAATACATGATGAGCGAACTAGAACATTTTAATTTTAGTACTTCCTGTGTGATATAGGATAAAAATCACAAAGGAGATACAGACCTTTTGCAAACAAATTAAATTCCCAATTCAGTGATTCTGTTATCTGAATTTTTCTGATAAATCACTTCATCAAAATAGGCTATTAAATTTGTGTAATAATTTGATTCATGGCCAAACAAGCAATGAGTTTGATGCTTCAAGGACAATGAAGAACTCCTTCCTTTAACTCCCACATCCCAGCACCGCAGCTTCTTATCCCACTGGTTTAAAAAGCCACGAGTCTAAGGCATTTATGCACCCTAGGTGTCTGGAACATGTTTTGTTATTACAGTACACACAATGTACAGGAGTGCCCAAGACAGTCCACTGAATCATTATCCTGTCTAGTCACGTGCACACAGAGTCCTACTCCAAGGGGGAACAGCCAGGACCACCATGCTCCTGTCAGGCTGTGGCTTGAGAGCAGGCGAGCCCTGCCTGAAGTACCCTATTACTAGTAACTCATTTTCTGTCCCCTTCTTTGGAACAAGAATGATCAAAATCAATGTCTTGTTATGACAGTAGTCACCATCATTTTTTTCTGGGAGGGCTAAAGTAAAACTCCTTAGCAGGCATATAGACTCTCCTTTCCTTGAGCACTACTCCTGACAGTCCCACACTAAGTAGAAGAAACCAGCTGAGAGCCCAGGAGACCTCAAGTCTCAGTTGCCCCCAACTCTGCGCCTTGATACCTCAGCCAGCCTACATCTGTTCTCCCACAGCAAAGGCTGGAGTATGTGACATCTCTCTGCAAAAATTTACTCCGCTTGGTGCCCATTCATAGGGTTTCACTTTTCACAAAGGCTTGAAACTCTTGTCAGAGGTTCTGAAATTTAAAGTGCCTAAATGTCACTGAGGGATCTTTTAAAATATAGGCAGATTTCAACCCAAAAAGTATGAAACAGGGCCTGGTGATCTATATTTGAAAAACCATCAACTGCATGTATGCTGGTGCATGCATGCATGTCTAAGTGCATTCATGTGTGTGAGTGTGGGTGCATGCATGGCATCACAGCACCCTGAGATCAGAGATGTCAGTCCTTGCCTTTCATTGTGTTTTAGGCAGGGTCTCTTGTTGTTCGCCACTGTATATACCAGGCTAGCCAGCCCATGAGTATCCAGCGGTCCATTTCCCATCTTGCTGTAGTAGTGTTGGGATTAGATACATGATAGCATGTTTGGCTAAGTACTTTTAAATCACAAATTATTGCCATGAGCAACTGGATGTAATAAAAAAATTATAGCACAAAAGGTGGCACCATCAAGGCTCAGTTAACATCATGTGCCTGTGAAAATGAGAATGGGAAGACACTGGGGGTACTGTGTTTTAGACATAAATAGCTACAGAGAGCCTTTAAAAATATTTTTGCTTATTTATTTGCAAACAGAGAGAGAAAAAGAGAGAAAGACAGAGACAGAGAGAATGGACATGTCAGGGCCTCTAGCCACTGCAAACCAGCTCCACATACATGCTCCACTTTGTGCATCTGGCCTTACTTGGGTACTGAGGAATCAAACTCAGGTTGTTGGCTTTTGCAGGTAAGTGGCTTAACCACTGAGCAATCTCTCCAGCCTGAGAGCAATTTTTAAAAATATTTAGTTTTATTTATTTGAGAGAGATAGAGAGAGATACAGAAATAGAGAGAAAGAGAGAGAGAATAGGCACGCCAGGGCCTCCAGCCACTGCGAACTAACTCCACATGCTTGCATCCCCTTGTGCATCTGGCTTATGTGGGTCCTGGGGAGTCGAACCTGGATCCTTTAGCTTGGTAGGCAAGCACCTTAACCACTAAGCCCACTAAGCCATCTCTTCAGCCCTGGAGAGCAATTTTTAAATGGTGATATATGGAGAAGTATTGGTCATGAATGAATGTTTGTGGCACAGACAGTTTGAGGATCAATGTCAGGTAGACAACAGCTATTATGACAAACCTCATCCTTTGAGACCAAGTTATCTTCCAGAGCTCTTTGATCAGTGACATTCTAGCACTAAATGATAACCTCCTCAAGGTCAGGGGCTGTGTCTTTCTTATTTTCATAACCCTACATAGTGCTATGGCCTAGCAGAGAATTTAGGAGCATGGGATCTAAGGTCAAGAGGATGTAGATTTGATTATCTGATCTAGCCACTAGCTGTGGACCTGGGGTTGAGCACGCTTAACCTTTCTAAGCCTCAATTCCCTTCATCAGAAAGATGCAGACCAAACTACTACCTGTTTCATAGTGTCAGGAGATTAAACAAGAAAAGGCAGGCAGAGAAATTGGATGTCCGATCATTTTAACTTACATAGACAACAAATCCGGAACTCTGAGCATTCTTAGCTTCTGCAGACACCCTGAATCTCAGAGTTGGAGGCAACTCACCAATTAACTGGTCTGTTTCAAATTTTGAAGACAGTCTCCCTATGTGCATATGGAGTTTGACTGAATCCAGAAGGTTTATTGAGACTTTAATTCTGAGACTTCAGTCCTTCCATCTCATAGGAAGAGTTGGCACCTAGACTCATAATCATTCTGGTCACTTTGTTACTACTAATAATTCTGAGAGCAACCTGCAATCCTCATTTTTTATTATGCAAAGCTGTCAATTGGATTAAACAATGAGCAAACTGGTTTAGTCTGATTAAGGAGCTAGAGTCAATTATAGCTGGAGTCATTATAGTGGCGAGCAAGAGTCAACAAAGCAAAAGCTGTATTTTTCTACATGTGGCTCTACAGAAACTGGCAGGTGGATGACATTCTTCTGTGGTATAGAAAGGATAGACTTTAATATTAATTTTCATCAATACAAATGTTAAGTCACCAAGCTGGATTAATCTTGCCACTGCTCCCACTTACTGTCTCACCTGAGAGGTTGGCTTAATAAGACATTAATTGTAAGGGAAGTCACAGGAGTCTCCAGTGTATCAATGGCCCACTCACATCCCTGTAACATACTTGTCTTTTCCAGACAGCAGGGGGCATGCAGTCTGACTTCCTTTTGTCTGCTCTACTTTCTGACCTTCCTACCTGTGGTGGTTTGATTCAGGTATCCCCCATAAACTTAGGTGTTCTGAATGCTAGGTTCCCAGCTCTTGGAGATTTGGGAATTAATGCCTCCTGGAGGCAGTGTATTGTCGGGGGTGGGATTATGGGTGTTATAGCCAGTTTCCCCTTGCCAGTGTTTGGCACACTCTCCTGTTGCTATTGTCCACCTTTTGTTGGCCAGGGGGTGATGTCCACCCTCTGCTCATGCCATCATTTTTCCCTGCCATTATGGAGCTTCCCCCTTGAGCCTGTAAGCCAAAATAAACCTCTTTTTTTTCCCACCAGTTGCTCTTGGTCAGGTGATTTCTGCCAGCAATGAGAACCTGACTGCAACAGCAAAGTGGTACTGAGGAATGGGACTGCTGCTGGACACCTGACTGTGTGGCTTTGGCCTTTTGGAGCTGATTTTCAAGAGCATGTGGAAGGATTTGAAACCTTGGCTTAAGAGATGCCTTGCAGTGCTATAAACACAGCTTGATGGACTATTCTGGTCGGTGTTGAAAGACCTGAATGCAGTTAAGAACTATGGACTATGAGGTTTGGCTTATGAGAGTGAGAAAGAGCTGTGCTTGGACTGGGCTAGAGGCAGTTTGTGTGAGAAGCTTGCTGTTACACCTATGTCCTAAGAAGTTGTGCAGGGTTGCAGTGCGTAGAAATGGACTGCTGCGAGCAGAGGGATATGGCACAGGAAAAAATGCAACCTTTGGGTGAACTGCTCCCCATTCAGCTGCAATTGAGAGATTACAACCTTTGAGACTGGGCCAGCTGACATGCACTGGAGCAACAGGAAGAATGTAGACTCTTTTGAAGGGGCCTGAGTGCTCAAGGAGTGTCCTGTTCTTCAAAGTCTGATTTATTCCCCTCTAGATTAACAAACTGACACCCTACCTGGAATTGCGGAGCATAAGAAATGCAGGAAAGATACAAGAGGGCCTACACCTATTAAATTCTCTATAAAAAAAAGTAAGGGTTATCTCATTTGTCCTGGTGCTGACTTGCTCTCCGTTGGAGAATCTGCTTCTCTTTTTCAGATAGATGTAGATCCTAAGGAGAGAGCCACCCCATCATACCTCAAAAGGGCCCCGGCTGCAACTAAGAAAAATTGGCGAAACAAGCAAGCGTGCTGTTTCTTGATGAACCGGATATCAGCACAAGGGGGAAGGAGATCAGCACAGAGAAAAATCAACTCCTACCAAATCAGAGAGCCAGAGCCTCAGAGGCCCCCAACACCTCATCACTGAAGCAGACCAAAAATGAACCCAACGTGGCTCAGGGAAATTTTGCGGAAGAGGGGGCGGGAAGAAGGTCAGGGCCACATGTTGGGTCATGATATGCAGAGACATTTATCTTACCCATAACTGTGGGCTAACTCCACAATGCATGACCCATATACCTCAACAAGGAGGGGCCAAGGGGAGGGGGTAGGTCACGGATGAGCCTAATAATGGTACCAAACTGACTGTATTTGCTGAATACAAAACTAACTAATAAAGAAAAAAAATTAAAAAAAAAAAAGAAATGCAGGAAAGAGAGGGTCATTGAGTTTGCAACACGGTCTTGTGTTCTGGAAATGGACATGGGCAGTGTGAAGCAGGTTTGCTGGTTGCCTGCGTGGAGACTCCATGGGACCATGAGGATGGACCGTGGGTTGCAGTGGAGACCCAGTGGAGGTGCCAGGACTATGAGATGGCTGATAGGGAAAGCTGCCAGCCCTGATGAAGTTTTCCAGGACTGTGAGTAGCCTAGCTGGAGGAGTGGAATTGGAACTCCAGAGCCTTGTTGCTGGTTAGAATGATCAGACTTGGAGATCTGTCACTGACTAGAGTTGTTGGACTTGAAGCTACAGAGTTTGATGTTTGCTCTGGTTGTTTTAAATCTTGTATTGGTTTAATATTTCTTTGCTATGCCCAATGACATCTTTTGCAGCATGAATGTTTATTCTGTGCCATTATGGGTTTTTTGGGGATTTTTTTTTTGGTATTATGGCTCAGTTAAAAGATCTTGGACTATGGGGATGTTTGAACATCATTGGAATTGATGACAACTATGGGGATTTTTAAAGTTGGATGAATGCATTGCATTTTACATCATATATGGTTATCATTTATGGGGGCCAAGGGTGGAATGTGGTGGTTTGATTCAGGTGTCCACCATAAACTTAGGTGTTCTGAATGCTAAGTTCCCAGCTGATGGAGATTTGGGAATTAATGCCTCCGGGAGGGAGTGTATTGTTGGGGGTGGGCTTATGGGTGTTATAGCCGGTTTCCCCTTGCCAGTGTTTGGCACACTCTCCTGTTCCTGTTGTCCACCTGATGTTGGCCAGGGAGTGATGTTCACCCTCTGCTCATGCCATCATTTTCCCCTGCCATCATGGAGCTCCTCCCCCGCACCCCAAGCCTGTAAGCCAAAATAAACATCTTTTCTTCCCCCACAAGTTGCTCTTGGTCAGATGATTTCTGCCAGCAATGCGGACCTGACTGCAACACCCGCCCCCTCCCCCAGCTCTTCAGGAACCCATGCACAGGAGCTTTACCCCTCTCGCCAACCTCACGGTAGGATCTCTCTGAACCTCCTCCTCTTTCCTTCTCTTACTCTAATAGTCTCTCTATACCTTAAATAAAAATGCACATCCCACTCCCACCAGAAGAACTCTGCACAACTCTACCTCATTTTACTACTTTGGCCTGAACCCAGATACCCATGTGTTGTTGATGAGTCTTTGGGTGTGCTTGTCTCCTCTAAAGGACAGCACCTTCAAACTCTTGGCTCAGGACTTTCTACACACAGCAGGGGTTGTAAACTACTTTACACATTTATCTTTGCAAAAAGAACAAAAACAAACAAACAAAAAAAAAGAAGAGAGAGAGAGAACGGGGGACATGGGACAAGATGGTCTGCAGGGGCACTCTGAACACAGTTACTCACCGGAGGCTGTGTGTGTGGGGGGGAGGGGAACCAGAAGAAATTTACAACTCCCAGAAAGAGTAAATATCTAATTATTCCTTGTCCTTCCCAGCCACGTCAGGCCTCTGTGGACTTGGAATTAGCTGAGGAACTGCACGTGGGAAGCCATGGGGACTGGCTGATGGGTCAGAAAGCACTTTAAGGGGCTGCTGCCTCCCAATGCCTACACAACGCCACCAGAACAGAACCACTGAGAATTACTCTGCCAGCAGCTCCAGGGCAGGCATGCCACACCCATCCCTCTCTTCAGTGTTAACAAATCCAACTTTTAGTGCTACTTTTAAATCTATTTCCACCATCTTCCAACCCAACATGGAGAAAGGAAGCAGAGAACACACCTGTTGGGGCCCAGGTGAGCAGTACCAGGCTGGTGTTTAAGTGGAATCCTTCCCATTGACATATGTCTTCATTCAGCTTATGTGTCTCTTTGCTTTACTCTGACCAAGCGCCCTTAAAGGACAAAAGGCTAACTGGGGAAAACCCCTCAGCAATGGTAGTGGGGCAAGAAGTCAGACACACAGAGCTGGCTTTCGCCCAGCCATCCTAACAGCGCAGTCCTTGGCTCTTTCTCTTTTCCTGGCCCCCCTCCACTTTCCTCTTGTCTTTCTTTGCCTTCTCCACCTACACCTGTTTCTCTGTGCTCCATCTTTAAATCTGTTTTCCTTTTCTGTTTATTATTTTTATTTATTTATTTACAAGCATGCACATATATTATGTGTGTGTGTGTGTGTGTGTGTGTGTGTATATATATATATATATAGAGAGAGAGAGAGAGAGTGTGTGTGTGTGTGTGTGTGTGTGTAGGCACACCAGGGCCTCCAGCCACTGCAAACGAACTCCAGGTGCACACACCGCTCTGTGCATCTGGCTTACATGGCTCCTGTGGAATTGAACTTATATCATTAGGTTGGCAGGCAAGCACCTTACCCGTTGATCCAGCCCCATTTTCCTTTGTTTTTAAACCACTGTCTGTCTTTACCTGCCCGATTTTCATTTTTTGTCTCCCTGCCACTCTCTGTCTGACTTTTCTCTAGGGTACTTGGACTGGGTGTGAGAAGAGGGGTCAGAAGACCTACCTTCTGGTCCTGGCACTACTAGTCACACTACTGGGTGGTTATGGTCAAGCCACTCAATTCTCTCAAACATGAGCCAGTTTTACTGGCTGTGTTTTTGGTCCTTAAGAACTCCGAGATTTTGTCACTGAATGAAATGGAATCCACATCAGCCAACCCACATAGCAGTTGTTACAGAATCAGGAGAATCAGAAACAGCACAAACACCAGGGGGCGCCCAAGGACTACTCAAGGCGCTGTGACTTGACGTGGAGGATTGACTGCGCAGGCGGACACTGCCGGCACCTCATTCTGTTTCATAAGCTAGGTTCTATAGATGCAGGTCCTGTTTTAGAGATGGGAAAATAGAAGCAGCATAAGCTACAGAAATTTGCATATGGTCTGTTGGTCACACGAATGACATTTCAGAACTATGACTCTTGAGTCCACGCCTGTGCCCATGAGTGCCTTGTCCTGGCTGCTGAGCAAACATCTCTGGATCCCAAATGTGCTTAGGTGTCTCAGGTCCAGACTATATGTATGGTTGAGAGAATTCTCTTTTCAGACACACTCTTTCTCACACCTTTGCCTAACTAAAGTGGTTTGTTCACACTATATTGTGTTGCATGCTAACTGTAGACCTGTTCTTTATACATTCTTATGTCATTCTAAGTAGCCAGGCATCTTGCCAGAGCCTAGCTTAGCTCTGGGCCCATGGTAGAGAAGCAAACTTGAATAACTAGTGAGCTTCATGATACCCATGAGCTCTGAAGTTATGTCCCTGTGTCCTTGGCCTGGACTGTGGACTCATGCGACCTCAAGATGTTTCTTGCAGGCAAACTCTAGCTACTTAAGCAACTGAAACATGGGTGAAGGAGGGCAAAATGGCATTTACTTGACAGAAGCAGAAACTGGAATTCTCTAACAACTTCTGCTCAATTCAGCAAACATAGAAAAACCAAGCTTCATGGAGACACAGGTAAAAGTGGTACAGCACAGTTTAAAAACAACAGTATGATACAAAGGTGAGTGTGGCTTCAAGATCTCAAGATCTCTCTCTCTCACACACACACACACACACGCACACACACATTGTGGGAGCATGGAGCAGGGAAATTACTTGTTTAGTGTCACCCTGAAAACTAGGACAGGCTCATGTATACGGAAGATGGACTGAATCCCACATCTTTCACTTTATCCTTCAAGTATACGAGGTCAGCTGCCCTTTTCTGAAGCACAGCTCAGATATTGTTGAGCATAAATGGTTGGCTGGATGTTAGGTCAGCAAATCAGACTCATCAATAGGTTTATTAGCCCTAATTTCTCCACGATTTCCTTGCACCCATCTCAGTGTTATATGTACAGTGAACTAGTAAGTGAGTGAGTGAACTACTGAGCAAATGGGACGACAGGTATAATAGTCATGCTCCCAGAAATCACATTCACATATCCTAAAAAGAACAATGGAATTAACCATCCTGGGAATTCAGTTCTCACGAGATATCTAAGCTCCCGTCACACTCAACCTAATCATCTGTCTGCTTTTGTGCAGTGCCAACAATGTGATAAGCTGAGGCTCTCACTTTTAAGAGTGTGATGTAGAATAGCCACACATGTAGTTTTATTCCTCTTTTCTTATTTTTGTGTAGATGTCACAAGGCCACAGGAGAGTCTGACAGCAGATCCCTGAGCACCCGAGGGTGACATGCCAACCTGCTCTCAGGAGGCCTTTCACCTGCCCTCTTTGCAGCTGCTCTGCAGCTCTCCACAGTCCTGAGAACAGTAGAATGGTGATGAGGAGCCCAACACCCTATACTAGCCATCCCCGTGGCCAGCATTACTTCAATGAGTCACCGAGAGGTCATGGAAGTAGCCATCCCCCCCTTTCTGTGCCTGTGAGGCTGGCACCTCACTCATCTGTCTCACTCACTTGCAGACCAGACGGCCTCCCTGATGGATTTATCTGGATGGCTCCAGATGGCAGGAGCAGGCAGCTGACACATCTGCTTCTCTCCTCCTACCATCTTGGCAAGAGTTTCAAGCTGGGCAGCATATCAGCAGTGCTGTGCCCTGGGGACTCAAGTGTGCCTCTGATGACTCCATCACGCACCAGTCAGAAAGGGGTGCCACAAAGGAGTCAGGAAGCCCAAGAAGGGGAAGTGCTTCTGAAAGCTCCTCTATGCCTGGGATTGAATACACCCCAACGCCCCTGTTGGCAGACAGAGTTACAGTGGTAAGGATATCCCCATCCCGTCTGTCCATCTCAAGCTCACGGTGCTGGCCCCTGCCAACAATAGCAGTGGAGGCATGTGCTGGGGACCTCACTCTTCCGTGTCTGCCTTGTTCCCTCTGGGTTACCCCTGGTTAATAGCACAGAAGAATGAAAGGAGAGAACACTGGCATTTCCCATGTATAATCTTGAAATTACATGGTAGCAATGGCCATGGAAAAGTCTGAAAACAGGTATTTCAGCTCAAGGGTCCTACTCTGCCTCCCACAGTGAACCCAGAGGGAAAGTACTCTAGCTTGACCTTAGGCCCAGCTCCCTTACCCAGTAGCTCAGTCCTCTGGGTAAAGCTTCCAGGGTCCCCAAGGACAGAGAAACAGAATGTGCAAAGGGATAGGTTCTTTCCTCTGAAAGGACATTTATGATGAGGCTCTCCTTTTACATTGAGAATCATAATTATTTATTACTATCTGCAGTAAAGAAAGACTAATGACTGGTATAATAATGCAAAAAGACAGATAAAGCCAAAAGTAACCTCTAATCATAGAACATACAATGAACAATAATCCATGTTTTAAAACAGATTTCACAGATCCACTTTGCCAATGAATCCCCTAAACTTCTCCAGTATTCCAACTTACTCTGACAGACCTTACTCCTGATCAAAAAGTGAACTTTGGCTGGAGAGATGGCTTAGTGATTAAGGTGCTTGTCTGTAAAGCTAAAGGACCCAGGTTCAATTCCCCAGGACCCACATAAGCCAAATACACCAGGTGATGCATGCATCTGGGGTTCGTTTGCAGTGGCTAGAGGTCCTGGTACACCCATTCTCTCTCTTTTTCTCTACCTGCCTCTTCTCTCGTCTCTTTCAAATAAATAACTAAAAATAAAATATTTAGGAAAAAAGTGAACTTACTTCATGTGGGGTCCAACTCCAGCAGAGCTTACTCAGATGTCCCCACAGTCCCCAAGCTGTCTACCAGTCTCATGGTCTGCATGGTCAGACTCACCAGGAGAAAATGTGTTACATGACCACAAGGAACTGTTTTTTTCTTGAGACCAAGACTAAACATGGCTTTGTTACTCAGTAATAATGCCCTGCCTTCAACGCTACACAGGCAGGGAAAGTGTCATTAACAAGCCCAGTTTGCTTTGTTCTTCCTCTTTTGCAGGTGTGAGGAAGCCTCTGAAGGCTGACTTGTCATCTTCCCTTTATTGATGTGGGCTTCCCAAAGCCTGCTCACCAGGTCAGGGGCTCCCGATCAGTCAGCCTCCCGGGATGGAGGACGGCCTGAGGTGGGGAGGGGTAGTGGGTGCAGGGCCTGTTACCTGCTGCACATCCTGCTGGAAGACACAGAGCTGCAGCCGCTGGTGGAGCCGCACCTTGCGGTGCTGCCAGATGCTCTCTAGTCGCCGCTGGTGGTGCAGCACCTCATGTACCACGTCTAGCACCTGGTGCACCGCCTGGGAGTAGTTCGCTGTGGCCGTGAGAGACTCAGAGTTCCCAGGACTCAGTGGACGCTGCAGTACATCCAGCAAGGCTTTGCCATCCTGGCTGACCTGCAGGAAGGAAAGGAGGGAGTCCGGGTCAAGAACCTCTGACAGAGGGAGAACAGAAACAGACAGGAATGAGAGAGAGGGAGGGGGAGGGAAGAGAGAAGAAGGAAGGAGGAGTTGAGAGAGAGAGAGAGAGCGAGTGCGAAAGACAGACAGATAAGAGGAATCTTCCCAAGGATCCTTGATGAGGCCTGATGATCTTACTTTTCCCCAGGCTCATCATAACCAAGGAATAGTCATCCAGCCACAGCTGCCCAGTTGCAGCCCACAGAAGGAAAGAGGATCCAGTATCCTAGTGGAGAAGGGCTGCTAGAACACTGGCCAAGTGTCTATGAGAGCCTCTCCCCTCCTGAATTCCAGCTGTATAAAGCAGGGGCTCTGCCTTTCTCTCAGCCTCTCTTCAGTATCCAGGACATGGTCTGCCACATGGTGGTTACTTAACGTATTTTGCCACATCAGCTTGGGCAGAACTCCATTTTGGAAGGAAAGCCCAATGTGTCACTACTCTAAACTTCTGTTCTTTTGTCCTCAATTTCCTCTGTCAAGCTTCTAGATGTATGATCAGGGCCTCAGAGTTCTTGTCAGCAAAAGCAGAATGACAATGGCATGCAGCTCAGAGTGGTGGCATCAGGAGAGTTAATACATGAATGGTGCAGAGGGTCCAGCACAAAACTATGACTACTAATTTTATCTACATCACCTTAATTTTCATCATACTCATCATTTTCCCTTTTGTGTGTTCTTCCTTAATTCCTTGTCATTTTATCTTTATCTCTCATCTTTTTCTTTTGACACAGGGTGGCATTGAACTTACTACGTAACAGAGGATGACCTTCCACTTCTGCTCTTCCTGATTCCTGGTCCCAAGTGCTGGGATTATAGGGGTACAGTTATGAAAACATATGTCTGAGTCTCAATTCGTGACATACTGCTTCAGTCCAGAGCAAGCCGGATGCTGGTGGTCTGCACCTCACTCCTTTCTGACCGTGCTTCAGAGGAGGGGCACTGGACAGTATGTGGTCACTTCCCCTTCTTGCCTGACTTCCCAACCCTCCCATCTCTTTCCATACCTCAGAATCTTCTCTGGAAGCCATGTCAACTAGTGAACTCCTATACTTGTGTACAACCACACAGATATACCATGTGGCCCTCAAATCTTTACATTATGAAAAAAAGCATGCCAAAATTTCTGCCCTCCTTCTTCCTCTTGCAGTTGCCTTTGATTTTTTTCCAGTGGAAGGGCCTTTTAGGTTGTCCTTTTTACTCTTGCACACTTAGCTCTACCTAATGGGCTTTCTAGTGAGACGCTTGAGTGAGAAAACTAGTGTCTTTTGATGAGCTGCTTTATAGAGGTGGAGGCCGGGCTTGTGTATACACGATCTTTCACTATCTGGGAAGCAAACTCAAAGGAGCCAGTCTTGCTTCCTCATATATATTCCTCCTCCCAAAGGAGGAAGTTCTTTCTTCACACAAGGTGAGCCAGATATCTAGGTGCATGTTTGGGTGTGGGGGGGAGTGTGGTGGTTTGATTCTGGTGTCCCCCATAAACTTAGGTATTTTGGATGCTAGGTCCCCAGCTGGTAGCAATTTGGGAATTGGTGCTTCCTGGAGGCAGTGTATTGTTGGGGGAAGACTTTATGGGTATCATAGCCAGCTTCCTCTTGCCAGTGTTTGGCACACTCTCCTGCTGCTATTGTCCATCTGATGTTGGCCAGGAAGTGATATCCACCCTCTGCTCATGCCATAGTTTCCCCCTGCCATCATGAAGCTTCCCCTTAAGCCTGTAAACCAGAATAAGCCCTTTCTTCCCACAAACTGCTCTTGGTCAGGTGTTTTCTGCCAGCAATGGGAGGCTAACTGCAACAGGGAGAGAGGAAGAGAGTGAGGAGTAGAAAAAAGAGGGAAGGGAGAGAATTAATGTGTGTACCAGCATGGTTGCCTGGTCATGTCTCAAACTATATCTGCTCCTAGTTGGAGACTGTAGATCACAGATCAAGGTTTCTAATGATGCCTCTGGAATGAGGCTAACTGCCTTACCTCTTAATTCAACCCAGGCAATTCCAGTGTATAGAACATTTCTCTAGTCCCTCCCCACAAACACATACAGCACCGATGGCTGTCCCTACTGGTTCTTACCTCTGTGTAGGCCTGTGTCACCTGCTCATACAAGGACTGGTGGTGGTGGATTGCCAGCTCCAGGTCTTGCATTTCAGAGGGCAGACCACCTTCACTGCACATCTTGCACCATGCATCCACTCCTGATAGAAACTGGAAAGAGACGCCAAGTACGTGACTGTGGGAAGACTGGGTGGGGAACGGGCAAGTTGAAGAGTAGAGAGGGCTAGACACTTTGAAAAAAAAAAAGCGTGAGGATTTGGAACTCCAGAGACCCCTGCAGCAGGCAGAGCTGAAGCCTAGTAAGAAGGTCAGCAGGGTGGCTGTTTGGAAAGCGCAGATCCCCAAAGAACAGGACGGGGTGAGTCACCTGGATGTTCAGCAGGCACACACACACAGTGACCACAAGCACCGCCATCGCGCAGCCCACTATGGCACATGGGCACCTGCGCACTCCTTGCTCCGCACACGCTTTCTTGTAGGGAAGGCCCTTACATGCAGTATAACGAGTTGTCCATCTGTGTTTCACAGTCAGTGTATTGAGTTTTAGAGAGAAGTAAAGAACACCTCGAGAGGAGTCCCCTGAGAACCTGCAGAGACCCTTCCTACAAGGGACACAGATTAAGGCTCAACAGGGCTCTCACTGGGCCACGAGCCTGTGGGTAAACACAGGCAGGGACCGTGTAACGGGCACAGTGCTACACTTACAGTGGTAGTGGCTCCTGGGATGTGACATACACACACATCTTAACAGATACCAAATTACTTAAAAATTAAAATTAACAACTGTGGAAAACTAGGGGTCTCCATGCACAAAGGGTGAGCTATCTAAAATCATTCCGCTTTATTGGGTGGAAAAATACACCTTTAAAATGAGAATAATTCTTCACCCAACAGTCTGGAATGGTTCTGTCTATGATTCTTCTCACCTGGGTGCACAGCTCTATTTAAATTAATTGCCTAAATACCTTTTTATCTCGTTGCCTAGAACAGCCCATAGGAGGCCAATAAAGAGCTGCCCAAATAAACACATAGGAAAAAATCGTCTTGCATCAGTCCTTGTGTTCTTCCCAGTTACAGAGAAGCATGGTTTATGACTTCCCCTGAAGGACTGGTTATACCTGAGGAAATTACATTAAAAAATAGATACAAATAAAATTGTTTCTCATTCAAACCAATCCGAGTCAGAAGCATCAAATGAATGTAACTCCTCCCGTTAGTTAGGCCACTTGTCCTGGTGTCATTTTTAGCTCCTGGATTGTCGACTGTTCCAGTTGGTTTTACATTTTATATGCTTTTGGTACATTCAGCCATCTCTCAACAATTCTGGAAGAGCGCCAGAGGCCATCCAGTACAGACTTGCTGACATCTCCAAAGCCACTTTGCCGAGTTAACGCTCCACCCATAAGTATCTCACAGAGGAACTTGACAGCAAGTTGACATTCTGTGTGTGTGTGCGTGTGTGTAATATCTTAACACTATCTTTTGTGTACATGAATGTGGATTCAACAAGTATAATTAAAAACACTAGGTAGTAGAAGAAAATACTTTCTACTTGTAAGTATTTCACAGACGAACCCTAGAGCAACCTGATGTTCATATGTCAGGCTGGAAGAGCAGCTCCAAGACCCTTGGGATTTCTCTGTAATTCTCTGATGGGAGTCCTATAGCAGGTCCTACACAGTGATCAGCTTAAGGAGAGAAAGCCCGAGGCAGTAGGAAACACTGAATTTTCCCTGCCAATTAGATAAACCAGAAATAAAATGTTTAAGTGACAGAGGTGAAGGGAGAACAGAAGATTGGATAATACCCTCATAATTGTAAGAACTAAGAACCAAGTCTTTCATAAATATCTACTTCCATTATTCAAAAAAGAAATCACATTGCTAGCTCCCTCTGAAAGTATAGACATGTGGCATGACTTGTGGAAGGATTTATTTCCATGTGTGAGGTTACAGACAGACATAAACACACACAGTGAAAACAAAAAGATAGTAGGCCAGCATGCAGAGCAAAACCCCACAGCAATAAGCACACCAAGGCACCCTCTATTTCCAATATGCCATCATCTCCTTCTAATAGCCCTGTGAGGTTGATGACTAGGCCCACATTAGAATGGGAAAAAAAGAAGCTTGAATGGTGGGGTGACTTGACTGACAAAGAGTGAGTGGTGGTCTGGAAATGGAACCCACATGTCTCAGGATCCTATGGTCATGTCTCATGACCCCATGTCATCTTCCTGATTGACTGGGTAATAGAAGAAGAAATTAAAGATATGACCATGTGTTGAATCTTCCCTTACACACAAATTTCCAAATATGATACCAAGAAAGTAACTTAAAGAGGTTCAAACCATAGGATTCAATGTTAGATAAAACTAGATTGGAACCCAAGCTGCTCACAAATTGTGTGATTTTAGCAGTGGTATGCTAGGAAATGTTTAACCCAGAACATGTATGTGTGCAGAGATGTATTATATAATAGTGCATACATGAGTACATTGCAAATTTTAATGATATAAAGGACATGTGACATACACTTGCAAAGAGTAGTCTATACAATGCTCTTCAATGTAGCAGTCTTATGTAGCTTGACAATTTTCACAGGATGCTTTTGTTAAACTGTTGTGTCCATAGTCAACTACTGGTAGGTAGGAAGTGAGAACCTTCAAAAACACAACATTCGGTGACATGGTCACTTACATGATTGAAGAGTATGACGAAGATGAAGGCTATGTCAGCATATCACTTATTTATCAATGATGGAGAGACTTCTTTTCTGAACTGAATGATAGTTTTGAATATTGAAAGACTATCTGCTGCATTTTATATGCCACTCACAGTGTAACAGCTAGAGATAGGATAGATTCTTAAGTCTGCATTTTAAGGCATTCTCCCCCTTTTACTTAAGTCTTTAGATAGTCAAAAACACTAATAAGTACAGGCCTGGTTTGCACCATTTTATGATTCCCATGGTGTAAAACTCCTACTGTCATCATTTTAATCTACCAATATGACATTAACTAAATATGACATGGGAAGAGATGACTAGCAGTGTGCAATTGTACACAGTATGTCCACCATCGAGAAGAAGATAAAAATAACCTCAAGAACATATGTTAAAAGATGCAGTAATCAGAAAGTAATGAGTATTGAGTATGTATTGCTGTCATTGTGTGTGTGTGTGTGTGTGTGTGTGTGCGCGCGCGCGCGTGTGTGTGAGTCAGAGAGTTTGTATGAGAGACAGAATTGGTGCACCAATGCTGCTGTAATCAAACTCCAGACACATGTGCCACCTTGTGTGTGCATCTGGCTTATGTGGGACCTGAAGAGTTGAACATGGGTCCTTAGGCTTCGCAGGCAAGTGCCTTAGCTGCTTAAGCCATCTCTTCTGCCCTATTGCTGTCACTTAAAAAATTTTAATCCTTTTAAATTTTTATTTTTTTAGAGAGAGAAAGAGAATTGGCACCAGGGCCTCAGCCACTACAATTGAACTCCAGACACTTGTGCCACCTGGTGAGCATGTGCAACCTTGCCTCACCTTTGTGCATCTGGCTAACGAGGGATCTGGAGCATGAGTCCTTAGGCATTGCAGGCAAGTGCCTTAACTGCTAAGCCATCTCTCCAGCCCTTGATGTCATTTTTAATATAGAGTATAACTATATGCTTTAAGGTAATATTTTTTTTAAAAAAATTAACTCACAAAATTCATGAAAATTTGACAACTGACTCCCCATGAGCTGGTTTGAGCTAGATTCTGACATACCACAGGCTCTTGGGCAGGTCACCTGACTCCTCTGAGCTTCAATGATCCTCTCTGATAAATGGACTCCTATAGCTACTGGCCATTGCCTGGCCACTTAGAAAGTAAATGGTAACAGTAACTATTATGTATACCCATTGTTTTATTACTACATTACAGCAAATGCTTTCTGGAAATTTTCTTTGCTCTCAGCACTCAGTGATCATTTTCTAACATCTTCCATCTTTTGTGTTTCTGCTCAGAGACTGTACACTAAGCAAATAGTACATACACACATGTGCGCATGCAAATAAGAAGCACCAAGCAAATTGTAAACCATCTCTGAGTGCTTTCTTATTCATACAAATAGCAAGGACATAAGTGTTAGCAATGTTTCTTTGCATACACAGGAGCTATGAAAGGGTAGAATAAGGGCTATTCCTACAGATACTCATCCAGGGTCTTGAGTGTTTCAAAAACACAGCAGGGTTCTCTGTGGAGAGTGTGTGTCCCACCACCATCCCAGTCCCTGTACCCTTCCCACAAGTAGCTGTAGCAGATCCCTGGGCCTCACCTGCTCAGCCTTCTGGTGGAACACAGCAGACATGGCCAGAATGGTGCTGCGTTCATCCAAGGCAGCAGCGAAGCTCTTCCACTCCTGGTCCAGTTGCGTGGAGATCTGTTTGATTTGCTGAGATGCATAATGGCCTGCCTCTGAGAGGCGGGAGGCCACTGACATGATGCGGTTGATGTTGACATAGGCATTCTGGGAAGAAAAACAGAGTGACTGCTTAGTGGGACATGTAGAAAAGCAGCCACTGGACACTTGCAGGGTGGGTGTATATTTGGGGGAAAGGGCTAACCAAAGCAAAAAAAAAGAGACACTGGGCTAGGTCCTACTGTTGCATATGTTCCAGGCCCAAAGGAAGTCCATCTGCATGTCATTGGCAGACAGCAGGGATGGCAGCTTCAAACTTTCAGCTTGTTGAACAAACACAGATTTTTTTGTGTGTCAACTATTAATATATATCAGTGTGGTCACTTTACATGGACTCTTTTATGTAGCCTTCATAACCAAGTTATGAAGTTACTACAAGTGGTGGCATAGTCCTTCCAAGAGCAACAGATCAGACTGTGGCATAGGCTGAAGGAGACAAAGACATTTCTTCTGCTCAGGACAGAGCTGTACCTATGGCATTATTATCTCCTACAATATGGCAAAGAGGCTAATGAAGACATGATCATTCTACATCTTCCAGTCACCAGTCAAAGGTGTCCCTCCCACCCTACTTCCTCACCCCCTGCCTACAAAGCTGAGGCACTTACACATTAGCCAAGGTTTTCATAAAGAGAGAATTTAAAAGCCACAATGCTTTTCTATGTAGACCTCCTTCTTATCCATGCTTGACTTGGGAACATTTCTCTACTTGATCCTCAAAGGCATCAGTGGGTACCCCTAAAAATGTCTGTGGGGATCCTATTGACCTGCTCTCCTCTTTCATGTTACATTTTTTTTTTACATTCATGCCCACTTCTGCTTGCCTATTAACACTTCATGAATGTGTGTGTTGTTTCCTACTAGCCAAGCACAAAGCCCTTCAGGAAGAAACAAGACAAAAGAACACCCCCAGAAATGCAACACAGTAGCGATCTTGGTTATTTTTAACTGCTACCTCCTATTAATTGGCTGAGGTGTCAAAACAATAGCGCAATATTGTGGCATCCACGGGGAGATCTGCATCTCACACTGCCTGCCCGAAGGAACTGGAAGGCAGGTTATTAACACACCCTCGCTCCTTGCTACTAATCTTCGCAGATGATAATAAATATTCTTAAGCAACTGCATTTTCTCTGTGCTGAGGTGTAGTTCATTAATACTGGAGCAGCTTAATGAAGGCTCTTTATTTTCCTTTCCCTCTTCTGCGTATCCCCCATCCATCTTAGCTGTCCCTAATCTCCAAGTATTCCATCCCAAACCTGGGGCAGGTTGATAAGGTCTCTCCTAATTGAAGAGGTCTCTGTGAAGCTTAAAAGGTTAAGTGAGGTACTTTAGCATAAATCCATCCTGATGTCTAATGAGCAACCCCTCCCCATGTGCCATCTCCATTTTTAGTGCAGGATAAGTTCTGACACTGTGAATTTCCTTAATAGAGCTGGAATATTGTTGGTCAGTCTGTGAAGTAACTGTCTTTCAAAGATTTAGCAATTATTACCACATCAGTTTTTGAGTTAGGACACAAATTCTACTGAAAATTAAGTTCTTTTTATAGAACTGACAGATAAAACAACTCTTCACTTTTAAGTAGAAGATGACAATATGGGGGAGGAGTATATACTAATTTTAACAGTTTGGTCTTTTAGGGAATAACACTGAATTGCCCCCAAATTTTCTGCTTCTGTTATTGCTTTAGTTTGGATTCTCCATAAACTAGTTTTTGAGACAAGGATTTGGGGTGGTTAGTTGACTTAGGCACACGTCCAGAAAGCATAGTGAGGGAATGGAGGAGGAAGTGGACAAGGATGTCTTACTCCATGGGTTAGTACTTGAGAAGCTGGGTTCAGTACTTCCGGAGGCCTTTTGAGAAACTCTGTAAAACAAGTGGTCACACTGAGAAGTGAAGAATCTCAACTGCTTATGCAGAGTCCCAATGGACATTGGCTGAAGATCACACACAGGCCAAGCACACTCCAAAGGCCAGGAAGATACCATAACAGAGAAATGCAGGGAGCTGTGATTCCCTGTGACAATGCTCCACACATGAGCCCCAGGATGCCTGAGGGAACATGGGTGGGACATTAGCAGTGTCTTATTAAGCTGTCTTCCCAAACCAGGTTCAAATCCTAGAAGTTGTGCCTCTTACCGTTTATCCATGTCTATCTATAGTTTTGGGTTTTCCTGTTTTGGAAAATGGTCTTATATACAGCTTTGGTCAGATGGGATATAAGGAAAGCAGGAAAAATAGAGCATTAATTACCCTGTCCTCAGATGTGTCCCATGGATAGTTTATATTCTCCTTCCACCCAGGGAACACAGGTAGGCAACTTCCTAGCGATTAGAGATATCGTACTGTGGCTGCCTCTGGACACTGTTAGCAGCTTGTCACTCATTCAAATATGTGTGGAGGGTGGGCCAGGATCTGTGTTGGGAGCTATGGGAGCCCAAAGAAGAATGAGACAGGATTTCTGTCCACCTATTCCTTCCCCTCAGGGGTTCTGCACTTAAGACAACCCCTCAAATAACTGTAATTTAAAGTGCAAATGATATAACTCTTCCACAGAGATAAAAACAAGTCACTGAGGATTCAGAGGGCAAGATCTGAGCCAGGAGCAAGGATGGTGGGAAGGGGCTTCCCATGCATGAGGAAGTGTGAAAGCTGGCAGTTCTCCACAGTACCTTCCAGCCCTTAAACCTGTGAATACAGAGGAGCACTATCATCAAACAAACAACAGATCAGAGCTTAGCTTCCCAGTCTAGAGACAGGCTCAATAAATGTTTTTGTGTTTCCTTATCAGAGAATAGGGGATGTCTTGATAAAACTAACAAATAAGTATGATTCACAAAAGAAATTGATGCAATATCTATCACAATAGATGGATAACAAAATGCTGACTCATGCATTTGCTCACTGTTTTTCCGCATGGCTGCTTCACAGAATGTCAGGACACTCAGGCAAGTTTCTATGCCCAAGTTCTTGCTCATACCCTTAACCTACAAACTGAGAGAAAAGGTCAGATACATTCTAACCTGCAGTTGACTCTGAGTACAAGGATAGCCACAGACTAAATAAGGAAGGAATGGCAAAGAAGTCTCTAACAACTTAAAAGGAAAAATGAGACTTAAAGAGCTAGACTAGGGCTGGAGATATGGCTTAGCAGTTAAGGTGCTTGTCTGCAAAGCCAAAGGACCCAGGTTTGATTCCCCAGGACCCATGTAAGCCAGATGCACATGGTGGTGCATGCGTCTGGAGTTTGTTTGTGTGCCCAATCTCTCTCTCTCTCTCTCTCTCTCTCAAATAAATAAATAAAAATAAAATACTTAAAGAGCTAGACTAAGAGGAAGAATAAATGGGGGTGCTTAATTATTAGACTTAACTGACATTTCTGGACTTTTAGTCAATCCATCTTGTAGCTCTTCTGTGTGACTGTTTATGTCTATTAAAGAACATTCAGGAGGCATGTTTGTCCTTGGGATGTAACCGCAAGAATGGCTATCTTGGCTCTTTGGGGCCTGTCTCCTACCAGGTGCCCTTTCCACCCTTACCTCTGCCTGGCTCTCCCCTTTTCCCCATCAGTCTCAAATGCATTTCCATCTGCACAGCTGCTCACCAGTCAGTACACCTCTGTCACTGGGTCAGGAGGCAAGTCCTAATACTGGCATTCACTTAAAATGTCACTTGGACCCTTTATATCTGTATTCCTTATGTGTAAAATGATGGAGCTGAATGAACTGACCTGAGACCGTCCATTTCTGAGTATGCGGTGCCAAAGAGTCAAGGACAGTGCTGCTGCCCATCGCAGAGGTACCCATAGCCTTGCTCTCCGAGAGCCATAGCACATCATCCTGGCTCTGTTCACTGCCTTGCAGTATGAGCACCTAGGATGGTGCTGGACCCCGAGTTCTTCAGGCTCCACATACCCAAGGATCCCAACCTTCCTTCTCTCTTTCTGCCTGTCTCTCTCTCTCTCCTCTTATGCCCCTTTCCCTGACTCAGCTGACCAGCCTAAACAGCTTCCCAGACTAGAAGAAAACAGCTAAGCTGAGGCCTTGTCTCCTGCTGGGACCAATTGAAAGACCTACTTGGCAGAATCTTGATGATAGCTTTCGGCCCTGCAGAAAAGAGTTCTCACTTTGAATCCGGCTCTTGGTACCCTAGCTGGCTACAGTATCATGCAAAGTTACTTGTAAGATACTGATAATTTTCCATTTAAAAAAAAATCAGGCAAATTTTCCCATTAAATGAGGTTTCTTTTGTGGTATAATCTGAAAGAGACACTGGTTCTTGTAGAAATAATCATTTGAAAAGCTATGGTTTTGGTAACCTTGAGCTGTGCATTTGGCTTATTTGTGGGTCCTGGGGAATTGATCCTCGGTCCTTGGGCTTTGCAGGCAAACTCCTTAACGCTAAGCCATTTCCCCAGTCCCAGAGACAGGGTCTCTCTTTATGCTGTTTCCAAGCTTCTGGATTCTCCTAGTTCCACTTCCCATTGTCTAGGTGTGTTGTGATTACAGGTGCATGTGCCACTTTGTACCCTGCTTTACCTGGGCACTGAGGAGGAGAGAACTCAGGTTGGCAGGCTTGCCAACAAATACCTTTTAAAGCCCAACACTTTTCTATAGGGTATTATAAAAGTTATTTGTTAAAATATAAAAATATATTTAAATAATAATAATTAGGAAAGAGTCCTTAAAAAGTCTACAGAGGAGATCCTCCTCCACCAAAGTCACTTATCAAAACACCAGTGCTCCAGACCTCATTCTCACTGAGATACAAAAGAGGTTTCTAGTTTCTGGCTTCCCTATTATGAATAATGCTAGGAGATTCTGGGCATTTTTAATTTTAACAGATTTACTATTTTAATTAAAATTTATTTTAGCTGGTCATGGTGGCACACACCTTTAATCCCAGCACTTGGGAGGCAGAGGTAGGAGGATTGCCATGAGTTCGAGGCCACCCTGAGACTATACAGTGAATTACAGGTCAGCCTGAGCTAGAGTGAGATCCTACCTCAAAAAAATAAATAAAAATAAAAATTATTTTAATGTAACTTTGATAGATTTGACCAGGTTGTATTTAATCAACATTGTAATTACATTTTTCCATCTCCTTTGATTTTGGTAGTGCTTTTATTTTTTAAAGTGAATGCAATTTACATATAGTGAAACAGGAAGGTGTTAATGAACACAACTATTATAAGGAAAGGAATGTAAACAGCATCTTTTTTGGTAAAATCACTTTAAAGTTTTAGAAGCCAAGTTCATGTAACATTCTCATTTTATAGTTAGAAAACCAAAAAGGAGAGAGATTTTTTAAACTACTCCTATTTGGTACTTAAAAATGTTTGTTAAATCAATGGAATGATGTGTTATGTTCAAAATCACCAGGAATGAGACCAAATGCTCATAACACAGACTGCTTAGTTCCCACTCTGCTCAACCTAATTTAGCATTACTATTTTTTTTTCTTATATTCTCGAACTTAAAGTCTGTTTTGTCATACTCAAAGAAAGCTATGAGAAGTATTTGGACATTTTCTCACATCATTTTCAGAGGCTTTGTGAGTAAGATCCAATATCAGTAAATAAATGAACAAATATTATGCCAAAGCAATGGAGAAAGTACATCCTCACCTCTTATTTCCAGCTTAATAGTACATCACACATATCTTTGTAATCCCAAGCCCACTTAGGGTCCTAGAGTTGTTAACACATCAGCTTATGATTAATTAGGTTTAACATTACTATGTAAACCTGCTGATCCCACCTCAAAACATATGGACACCGGGAAGGTAACATCTGGAGTAAGAACTGTCCATGCTTGAAACTACACTATAGCAGCTACAAGATGTGACGAATTTAAAATGAAACCTCCAACTCCTGCCTCTCCCAAACCCCAGGGTGCCCTCTGGAGGGGCCAACAGGGAAGCTGATCAATGACTATCTGGTTCAGTCTGGCTGAACACTAGGTCAAGCCATGTGGAAGCCATCTGTCATTGCTGGCTGGTGAGAGGAAAGGAGCAGGAACAGACCCGGTGCTCAGCAAAGATAACATTGGCCTGCAAGTCTTTCTGCCCCTCTGCTCTGGCTTGCTATAGAGATGTTTCCTCCAGCAATTGCTACACAAACCATTAAGCAGCTATGAAAACAAGCGCCTGACCATATGTGCAATGGCCACAGAAACCCAGCTGCAGGCAGAAGGATTCCTCAGTGCCAAGTGAGGTCTCCTTGGAGGCAGGATTGACACAGTAGGCATAGCTGGCATTAGATTCAGGGACATCAGCAGAGAAAGTGACTGGGGAAAACATAGCTCCTTTAGTGATTTTGGGCTGTTTTTAATGCTAAAGTCAGAAACTGAAACTTCCTGGAAATAAATGTGTTCATTAGTATTTCATTTATCCCCCAGCCCTTTCTTGTACAGTCTGGCCAGAGCATGGTCTGTGGCCAGCAGCAGCTGGGAGCTGGCAGAATCCCAGGCCTCTCCCCTGCCTTCTGTATCAAATCTGCAGGTGATTGGTATACGTGAATGTTTGATCAACTCCACAGTTGGGAATGCTCAAGAGCTATCCCAAATAAGAATTTCATTTAGCACTCCTGACGATAATAATAACTGGACATGTGCCAAGAATAACATGGTGTCAAATGCTGTGCCTAAAAGCAAGACCATATTTCATGCTAACAACATTCTCAGCAAAGGCACTATCCTGATCCCTTGGTTAACAGATGAGGTGCTGAGAAATGTGCCCAGCTGGCCTAAGAGCACGTGAGGAAGGAAATTCAGAGCTCTTGCTGGCACCTAGTGTTCATGTTCATACTCACTATACAGTTTCATTTTGCCTTAAATAGAAAAGCAGTCAGGCTGGCCAAGGATGTCCACCACAGAAGAGTGGAGATGGTGAAGAAAAATTCTCCCAGAGATCCTAAGAATCATGTCCTAAAGAAACTAAGCTGCCATGTCATGAACGGGGTATAGGAGAGCCAACATGGAAACAGGGAGAGCAGGGGGAAGCTATTGTGCAGTCCATGCAGAAGCGAGTGCCAGCTTAGATCAAGGTGGCCAGCTACAGAGGCGTTGATAAGAGGCAAGGCTCTGGTTATATTCTGTGGGTGTGGGCGAGAGCCACAATGGCTTACTGAAGGAAATTTTATGCCCTTCTTCATTTCCAGATTTCAGCATGAACTCTGACCTCTGAATTTTTTATAACACTCCCTATCCATCTGTCCACTTGGTCCTACTTGTCACACCTCTTGAACTTTCTGATTTGTTAATGTCCCACTGGTATGCCCTTGCATCAGTCAGTTTCTGTCCTTCGCTGGTGCTCCTGGCCCGCTACCACCAAGTGCAGAGTGGCGTATGTAGCCTCGCTGTGCCTTGTTATTACAGATCCTTTGTTCGTATGTCTCCTACTTCGCAGCTGAAAGGCCTTCGTGGTACATTATCTCATTGGATACACTAGGTGTCATGGGCCATTTCATGCCTTTCCCTCTGCTTTAGGAGACCTCAAAGAAGAGGCAAGTGTCAGTGTTGGCTGAATCTCAGACAAATTAACTCCTTGGCAACTGTAGACCTGGCAGCGAGCGGGCAGTCCTGTTGATGAGCATGTGTAAGGGTGTGGGCGAGCTAAACAACAAGGCTCAGGGGTAAATGTGGGAAGCACCCCACAGCCAGCCTAAGGCAAGAATATGCTGACAAAGGGCCACAGAGAGCAGTGGATGAAAGCCAGAAGAGGTACCAGGGCTGTGGGCAGAGAACCAGGAGCAAGGCAGAAGAGGAGGAAAATCTAGGGCCAGGAGGAAGTGACAATCAAGAGAGAAGACTGAACCAGACCAGTGACAACACAACTGTAAGTCAGAAGTCAGTTGTCAGCCAAACCCTGAGGGTTGGCTCAGGGAAGCCTTTCAGAAGTGACTGGGCCAGGGGCTGGGCAGGATAAGGGGAGCCAGCACAGTGCACTGGAGTGATGCTGAAATGCTGTCCCTAGGCCCAGGAACCCCCTATGTTTCCCATCTGAACAGGAACCAATCCCCAAACAGGGCTGACTAGGGAACAGTGGGAAAATGCAAAGGGGAATGAGAAGAGTCAGATGGGCAGCAGGAAACAGGGGTACAGACAGGCAAGCCCTCTTACCCTCTGGCCAACGCCACAGGGTAAAAATCAGGAGCTGTAGAGGATGACTCCACGGCTATCACCAGCTGGTTAATTTCTTCACTTTGGACTAGTAATTCTCAAATTGGTTTCCAACTTTTTGTAGCTTTCCCAGTTCACACCACATACAACCAAACTGGGCTACAGGACCCAGACATAGTAGTTTTTTACAAGCTCTCAGTGGACTTACAGAGGGCAGCAGGAACAGAGGCCTGCTGCCTTACATGCAGACACCAGCCTCACTAGTGTCAAGTTCTGAGCATGCTCTGCTCTCTCCATGGGTACAGTTTAAATGCTGATGATGAGACCAAGAAGAAAGGTCATAAATGGGTCCATAGCTAATCAGAAAATAAAATCTATTCTTCCTACTGAGTGTGCAGAAAAGGGAAACACACCCCACAAGGTTGCTTGTGGAGAGTCAAACACTGCATCTGGTTGAACTTGACTGGTAAAAATAGGGCTGTCTGCCACTAAATGTTTCCCAGGTTTCTCTGGAAGGCCTGCCTCAGGAACTCCAGTGTAACCCCCAGAAAAACGGATCACATTCTTGTCAACAAGAGGCATGCGTTATGGCTCTCCTTTTATCTTTAGGATTAGACTCTTGGAGACAAAAAGGCTCGGTCATGTGGAACTTGAAAGGCTATCAAAGCCAATAGTTTCTGTAAGCTGTGTTGGAATGTTGCCAGACAGGGTCTTCAGAAGTAAACGTTCTACTCTTCGAGCTCTACATCTTTGCTGCATAAACTCTGCTCAAGGTTGGTGACAGATGGTGTGGCATTTTTCAGCAAATATTTCTTGAGTGCCAACTAGGTGGGAGGCACTATTCTAGTTGATGAAAACAGAGGTCTGTCCTTAGAAGCACATATTCTAATGGGAAAACTCTTTTGCCATAGAGGGAGGCTAAGTTGCAAGCTCCTAACAAGAGCTCTATTTCTTGGTGATTTGGAGTTCTCAGCATTTAGTAAAAGGTTCAGAGAGCACAAACAGGTTGTTGAATACACAAATAATGAGTGGTATACTCAGGTCTGTCTGCCTCAGCTCTACAAATGCCACCAGCCTTGGTGGCCATACTCTGCCACAACCACTTTCCTTGCATGAGGAAGGTGTATCTGTGTGTTAGTCTGTTGTAAACTTAAGGAAGGAAGAATTTATTTCGATTCATGGCTTGATAGTGTATAGTCCATTGTTGTGGGGAAGGCATGCAGAAGGTGGCACAATTCAAGGTGGCAGAAGCTTGTGGCATGGCTTGCTCAAATCTCACCTATCCATAAGCACAGAGAAGGGGTGCAGAAGTAGAGCCAGGTTATAACTGTCAAAGCTGGCCCCATGACTTACTTCCGCCACCCAGGTCTCACCTCTTGAAAGTCCCATGACCTCCCAAAATAGTACGCCCAGCAGAGGACCACGTGTTAAAGCATTTCACATTCAAACCATAATAATCTATAAGCTGGTGGAAACACACAAAACCCTCTCCAGTTGTCTTTGTTTTTAATATTCTGATAGCTCAAGGCAAAAAAAAAGCTATGTACCTTTCAGATGTCATCTCCCTATCTCCTATCCATCCCAATGTTAAGCAAAATTGACTCTATAGGTTTGTCTCTTCTGAACTTTTCCTATAAAAAAAGTCATAGATGATTCTTTGGTGAATGGCTTCTGTCATTTAAAATGTTTTCAAGGGGCTGGAGAGGTTGTTTAGTGGTTAGTGCTTGCCTGTGAAGCCTAAGGACCCTGGTTCGAGGCTCAATTCCCCAGGACCCTTGTAAGGCCAGGTGCACAAGGTGGCACATGCATCTGGAGTGCCCTCTCTCTCTCTGCCTCTTTCCCTGTCCGTCTGTCACTCTCAAATAAATAAAAATAAACAAAATAAAAAAATATTTAAAATGTTTTCAAGGTTGAATGTTACAGCATGCATCGGCATTTCATTTCCTGATAGAGATAAATGGCATTCCATTTTATGGACAGATCAATTTTGTTCAGTGGCTCATCAGCTGATGGGTGACTGTTTTTTTTTAGTTTTTGGTTCTGGTGAATAATGCCGATACTACCAACATTTGTGGACATGTGCAAATATTTTGTGAGGACATGTATTTTCATTTCTCTTGCATTGGATCACTAGGCAATATGGCAGATTTAACTGTGCGAGGAACTGCTTGGCTGTATTCTAAGATAATGATACACTTTCACATTCCTACCAGTCATATATGAGGATTCCAATTTTTCCATATCCTCATCGAAATTTGTCATTATAATGATCTTTTGTTATGGCCATCTTACGGGTAGGAAGCAGCGTCTCACTGTGGCCTTAATTTATATTTCTCTGGAGATGACTCATGTTGCCAAGCATCCTTCCATGAGCTGTCTTCACCATGTGCACGTCTTCTTTGAGGAAATGCTTACTCATATGCTTTGTCCATTTTTAAATTGTTCTGTCCTTTTATTATTGAGTTTTAAGACTTCTGCATATAGTAAATTATGATATCAGTGATGGGCAGATATTTTCTCCCATTCTGTTGCAAACTTTTTCATATTCTAATTTTTTTTCTTTTTTCAAAGTAGTGTCTTGCTCTAGCCCAGGCTGACTCAGAATTCCCTATGTAGTCCCAGGGTGGCCACGAACTCATGGTGATCCTCCCACCTTTGCCTCCTAAGTGCTGGAATTAAAGGTGTGCACAACCATACCTGGCCTTTTCAAATTCTTGACTATATCTTTTGATGCATAAAAGTTTACCTTCCAATATGTCCAATTTATTTTTAACTCAGTATACGGTAAGTTTCAACTTCATTCTTTTGTATATAACTGTCCAGTTGTCCCCACACTATTTACTAAAAATATTATTTCAGGGCTGGAGAAATGGCTTCACGGTTAAGGTGCTGACCTGCAAAGCCTAAGGACCCAGGTTCAATTCTCCAGGTCCCATGTAAGCCAGATGCATGTGGTGGCGCATGCATCTAGAGTTTGTTTGCAGTGGGTAGAGGCCCTTGCGCACCCATTCTCTCTCTCTTTCTTTTTCTCTCTCTCCCTCCCACCCCACTCTCTGTCTCAAATAAATAAATAAAAATAAATCTTTGAAAATATTCTTTCCACATTAAATTCTCTTTGCACTCCTGTCAAAAATCAGTTGGCCACAGAAACACAGGTTTAATGGACTATTAATTCTATTCCTTATGATCTATATGTCTGTCCTTATGCCAGTACCATGTTGTCTTGATTACTGTTGCTTTATGGTAAGCTTTGAAATTGTTCCTCCAACTTTCCTCTTCTAAGATCATTTTGGCTATTTTGGATCCCTTGAAATTCTATGTAAAAGTTTAGAATCAGCTTGCCAATTTCTAGAAAGACATATCTTGTGATTCTCATAGATATACTAAATTCATACATTAATATAGGGAGCGGTATTATCTTAAGTGTATGGATATGACATGCTTTAAATTTTATCAAAATCTTTAATTTCTTTTAATGGTTTATATTCTTCAGAGTATAAGTTTTATTAAGTCATTCTCAATTAGAATAAAATTTTGTTTTGATGTTATTATAAGTGAAGTGGTTATCTTAATTTTATTTTCAGACTGTTCACTGTAAGTGAATAGGAATACAGTTGGTTTTTATATCCTATAACCCCACTTACTAGTTCTAATAGGTTTTTACTGGATGCTTTACAATTTCCATATACAAGATCATGTCAACAGATAATAGAGATAGGTTTATATCTTTCTTTCCAGACTATATGCTTTTCATTTCTTTAACTACCCCGACCTAACCTACCAATGTTGAATATAGGTGGCCAGTTGACTTGGTCATGATCTTAGGAGAGAAGCACTCAGCTGTTCAACATTAAACATGATGTTGGCTGTGCCCCTTGTCAGGTTGAAGAGCTTCTTGTCTATACTTAGCTTGATGAACATTTTTATTTTGAAAGTATATTGGACTTTGCAAAATGCTTGTTCTGGAACTGCTGAGATGATCATGTGGCTTTTTTTTTTTTTCTCCTTCTGCTTATATTTAACCAAGATCTCAGTTCTGAGGAAATTCTCAGTTCCAGAGTACATCCCCTCCCCCCCCCCCCCCGTTGCTATATTTAGTTTGATAGCATTTTGTTTGATGTTTTTTGTTTGTTTTTTGAAGGAGGGTCTCACTCTAACCCAGGCTGACTTGGAAGTCACTCTGTAGCCTAAGCTGGCCTCAAGCTGAAAGTGATCCTTCTTCTTCAGCCACCCAAGTGCTTGAAATAAAGGCACGTTCCACCATGCCTAGCTTTTAAGATTTTACATCTAGATTCATAGGGGACATTACTTTTTTGTGTGCTGCATGATAGCTTTGGTATCATGGTATTAGGGTAATACTGTCCTCATAAAACAAGCTGGGAAATGTTGCTTCCTTTTTAACTTTTTGTAAAGAATTTGAATTAATTAGTGCTTTAATTTTAATTTAATTAAACATTAATTCCTTAGATGTTTGAAAGACTTCAGTGGTGAAGTTATCTGGGCTTGGACTTTTCTTTGTATTTTTTTAAAACTACTAATTTATTGCTTGTTATAGTTCTTTACAAATTGTCTATTTCTTTGAGTCAGTTTCTAGGAATTTGTTTCATCTAATATATATATTTATTGCTCTATAAATATTTGTCATAGCTTTCATTTATTTTTATGTATTTTATTTTTATGTTGTGAGGTTGGTAGTAATAGTCCCCCATTCACTTATAAGTCTAGTTTTTTTCTTCTCCCTGGTCATTCCATCTAAATACAGGTCAATTTTATTGATTTTTTGAGTCACTATCATTGATGTTTTATTGATACTTTTGAGTTACTGGAAAAATGTCATAATTCTAACACTTGGGAGGTAAAGGCAGGAGGATCAAAGGTTCAAAATTATACTGGAATACACAGGGAATTTAAGGCTAGACTAGGTTACATGAGACTGGGTCTCAAAACAAAAACAAAATCAAATAGCCAGCTTTTAATTTCATTGAATTTTTCTATTATTTTTCTTTTCTAGTTCATTCATTTCCATTCTAGTCTTTACTTCATTTTCATGAATCCCATAGCACTTCTGAACTTCCCTTTTCATTTCTCCTTTGATTCACCAGATATTTTAAAACATGTTAATTTCTATATAACTGTAGGCTTCTGAAATTCTTTGTTGTTGATTTCTAATTTGACTCCATTGTAGTTAGGAAATATAATTTATATTATCTTCAACCTTTTTAATTTAGTTAAGTTTTTGTAGCATGAACCATGTTTCATTCTCTTGTGAGGAATATATAGACTGGTTGTATATTGGGTGTTCTACTGATGCCTGTTGGTTTACTGTCTTCTGTTTGGTTTAACTTTTCTATTTCCTCATTGATCTGCTGTTACATAGCTCTATCCATTACTTAAAGTGAGATGTTGAGTCTTCAATTATTATTGAACTATTCCTCCCTTCATTTGTCAGTTTTTGCTGGCAGTTAATATTCTGTAGCCCATATTCTATTGTTAGGAGTATATATATATGTCTCAAAATAATAAATATGACAAATCTATAGTCAACATTATTTTGAACAGGGAAAGCCTTAATACATTTCCTCTAAAATCTGGAACAAGGCAAGGGTGCCTACTGTCTCCATTCTTATTCAGTATGGATCTCAAAGTTTTAGCTAGAGCAGTAACAGAAGAAAAACTTAGAAAAGTGATAAAGATAAAAGGAAGAAATGAAATTATCCCTATTCATAAATGCCATGATTCTGTAACAAAGTATTAGATTTAATCAATACAATTGTCAAAGTTGGAGGATATGAAATCAGTACACTAAACCAATAGCTCTTATATATTACAATGAGAAACATGCTTGAGAAAGAAATTATTTAAAAAATCCCATTCACAATAGCTCCTCTAGGATGTAAAAGACCTCTACAAAGAAAACTTTAAGACATTGGAAAAAAGAAATAATATATCAGACATGGGGGAGGAACATTCATTCTCTAGTATTGGCAGAACCAATATTGTGAAAATGGCTATTATATTACCAAAAGCAACCTATGGATTCAATATAATTCCTATCAACTTTCCATGACACACTCCTAGAACTAGAGAACAAATATTCCCACAATTCATGTGGAAGCATCAAAGGCCATGCATAGCTAAAGCAAACTGGGGAACAAAAAACACTGCTGGAGATATCATAATTCCTGATCTAAAATTAAACTATAGAGCCATAGTGACAAAGACAGAACAGTACTGACACAAAACAGTCACATAGACTAATGGAATAGAATAGAGGATCCATAAATAAACCAACAAAACTATGGACACCTAATTGTTGATAAAAGCATCAAAAACACACACTGGAAAAAGGCATATTCAACAGATGGTGCTGGCAAAATTGGATATCCCATCTGAAGAAGAATGAACTTAGACCTACATCTCTCACTCTGCAGAAAGATAAATTCAAAATGGATCAAAGACTTTTACATAAAGCCATAAATGTCTAAAACACTAAAAAGCATAGGCAACACACTAAAGGTTACAGGTATAGATAAGAACTTTATGATTAGAACTCCAATAAATACCACAGGAAGTCATCCCAAGAATCAATAAATGGGTCTGCATGAAATTAAAAGTTTCTTCACAGCAAAGGAAAATTATCAGTAGAGTGAACAGAAAGCCTACAGAATGGGAGAAAATCTTTGACAGCTATCCCTCAGACAACAGGCATCTGATACACAGAATATAATTAAAAACTTCAAAAATAGACACCAAAAAATAAAACTGCCAATCAACAAATAGGCTACTGAAATGAACAGACAATGTTTGAAAGAAGAAATACAAATGGCCAACAGATATTTTTTGTTGTTGTTTATTTTTATTTATTTATTTGAGAGCAACAGACAGAGAAGAGGAGAGGGGCGGAGGGGGGGGGGGGAGAGAGAGAGAGAGAGAGAGAGAGAGAGAGAGAGATTGAGAGGAAGAGAATGGGCGCACCAGGGCTTCCAGCCACTGCAAACGAACTCCAGACACGTGCGCCCCCTTGTGCACCTGGCTAACGTGGGTCCTGGGGAATTGAGCCTCGAACCAGGGTCCTTAGGTTTCACAGGCAAGCACTTAGCCACTAAGCCACCTCTCCAGCCCCCAACAGATATTTTTTAAATCACAAAAATGCCAATTAAAACTACTTTGAGATTTTATCTCACCTCATTCAGAACAGCTACCATCAAGAAAACTAATGACAACGAATCCTGGCAAGGTTGTGGGGTAAAGGAAACTCTTAACTGTTGGTGGGAGTGTACACTGATGCTACCATTATGAAAATCAGCATAGCAGTTTCCAAAAAAGCTAAAAATTGAACTACCATATGTTCCAGGTATGCCACTCTTGGGTATATATCCAGAGGATTTTATATCCCACCACACAACCGTATTCACTGCATCTAGAAACTAGAATCAGCCTAGATCCCCATCAACTGATGCCTGAGTAATGAAAATGTGGTACATATACACAGCAGATTCTACTCCATTGTAAAGAAAAATGAAGTTGTGAAATTTTCAGGATAATGGATGGAATTGGAATAATTTTTAATAAGTGAGGTAATCCATGTCTATAAAAAACAAAAATTGCATGTTCTCTCTCACACGTGGATCTTAACTTTTAATGTTTGTATGTACATAAAAAAGGAAATATGATATGAGATAAGAGACCATGATGGGGGAACAAAAGGGGGCAAGAAGAGAGGGAGAAAATAAAAGGAAACATGAAATATGAAAGCAGAAAGGAGGCTATGTTGAGGGGCAGAGCACCAAACGGGTCGAGGGCGGAAAAAGGAGGAGAGAAACAAAAAACAAATGTTTGAAAACATCATAATGAGACGTAATCCTTTGTGTACTGATTAAAAAAATAAGCTACTAATGGGGTAAATAATGAAAGGCCTGACGGCGTGGCGGTGCACGCCTTTAATCCCAACACTTGGGAGGCAGGGGTAGGAGGAGTGTCGTGAGTTCAAGGCCACCCTGAAACTTCATAGTGAATTCCAGGTCAGCCTGGACTAGAAAAAGATCCTATCTCAAAAAAAGGGGGAGCACCTTTCTTATCTCTAGTAACTTCCTTTGTAGTTTAAAAGTTTGTTATTAGTATAGCTACTCTGGATTTTTTTGAGGTTGCTACTTACATATTTTATCGCCTTTCTTACCTGACTTCCAAAGCAAGTGTATAAAATAATGTTTGCTTTATAACATATAGAAATGTGATATGCTTGCCAGTGGCAGCATAAAGGTGTGTGGGAGCAAATCTGTATTGTTACTCCAGATAACAGGCCGATGTTTTTCCATTCTTGTACATTCAACGTACATCTTTGAATCTAAAGTGTATCTTCTGTAGAAAGCACACATTTAGATTTTTGTTTTTTAAAATTTTCTCTAAAAATCTGTACCTTTGTTTAATCCATTCACATTTAACAGCATTATTGACACAACTGAGCTTATTTCAACCAATTTATTGTCTTCTACATGGCACATGTATTTTTCTAGGTCTCCATCCCTCCTTTTGGCTTTCTTTTACATCAAGTGAATATTTGCTAACATAGCGTTTTTGTATGTTTACTGATGGATTTTTTTTACTTTTTATTTTCTTAGTTACTGCTCTCAGTCTTAAGATACATACCCTATCAGAATCAGCTTCTGATCCATACCATTTAATCCTAGTGAACACGAAGATATTACTTCTTTGTTCCTTTCCTATGTGTTGTGACATTGCTCCCATATATTATATGCATAAATGTTTCAAACCCAACATTATAGTGTTATAATTATCATTTCTATAATTTTATCTCTCTCAAAGAAGCTGAGATAAGAAAGATTTAGTATATATATTATAGTTTCTGTTATATTAACTTCTTTATTTATCATTTCTTGGTATTTTCATTTGCTCCTGTGGATTCCAGTTACCTCCTGGGGATATTTTCTTTGCCCTATACAGATTTTCTTCCACTTACTTTCTTATGCTAATACTGAGAAATTTATTACATTGCTATAGGTTATAGGCCCAACAACACAAATATGTATTTATATAATTGCTTTTGAAATTAATTAAGAAAAAAAAGCAAAGAAATATGCACTGACCTTATCCTTATACTGACATAATTATCTTTACTAGTATGGATTCAAGTTATTTTTAAAAATATTTTATTTTTATTTATTTATTTGAGAGAGAGAGAGGGGAAAAGAGAGGAGGAGGAAGGAAGGAAGGAAGGAAGGAAGGAAGGAAGGAAGGAAGGAAGAAAAAATGGGCACGCCAGGGCCTCCACCACTGCAAATGAACTCCAGACGCATGCGCCACCTTGTGCATCTGGCTTATGTGGGTCCCAGGAATCGAACCTGGGTCTTTTGGCTTTGTAGGCAAGTGTCTTAACTGATAAGCCATTTCTCCAGCCCTCAAGTTACTTTTTGAGATCACTTGCTTTCAGCCTGAAGAACTTCCTTTATTATTTCTGTTTTCCCAGTTCTCCCTGGAAAACTATCAGACCTAAAACTTAACCTGCACTTCCAATACCTGTCTTTCATCAGATCTCTGCTCTGGGTATTTTTTGAAAGCTCCATTGCCTTAAACTTCTCCACTCTCTGTTGTAAATAAAGTCAGATCAACTGGGGACAGGGACAATGTTACATAGTTTGTTTTCAAGTAAAATCTTTGAGCCAGTGATCGAGAGCTAGACAGTGGTGTTCTTTCCTGAGTGATGACCCAACTCAAGGATCTAACATCTCAGTAGAATGAGATGAGTAGCCTCGGGCTTTGTCCCCATGGTAAAGGTGTTGTTCCCTCCCCGAGTAAGAGGGTCCCACTCCCAGAGATGATGAGATTCCAGGATGGAGTGGAAGTACAAACAGAAAGCATGTGTTTTTAGCAGGCTTACTATGTGGTCCTCATTTTAAGAAAGTGGATATGACTTTTCGTTGGTGTTGCCATTTTTTCCTTTCCCTCCAAACGACAAGAGACCATCACCAGCCTTTGGCAATCGGTCTCATTTACTTATAATCAGTTGCAATATTTACCTCTGGTGAGTGAATTAATAGCACAAAAGCACCTACCAAACATGCTGCAGCAGAGGGGAATCCCTGCTGCTCAGCTGCATGCTGCTATGAGTCCTCACAGCTGGAACAACAGAGAGCGAATACCATTTCATATCTCAAAGCTCTGGACAAAAGCTGTTGGTAACTTAGTTTTTTCCCAAAGAACCAGCTAATTAAAATTGTAAATAAGGCTGTGTTATGTTTGTGCATGCTCCTGTGAGTGTCTCATGAAGAACCAGTTTGCGGGTGGCTACATGAGTGTTCTGGGCATAGTAGGGTCTGACTTACTTTCAGCTACCCATACTCCCAGCAGACAAGGCCCCACTCAGGGGAAGGAAAATTTCTGAGAAAGGCTTCTACAACAGAAGGCAGAATTAAGAAAGAGAAAGGCCCCAGAGAGCTCAGGAAACTTGGCTTTCTGAGGCACTGTAGGAAACTGGAGGACATTTTCCTACTGGGTTCAGTAGGTGGTGTCATCAGTACTACTGTTCAAAGGAACAGGAGTTCCATTTGGAAACTGCAAAAACCATGTTAATGCAAAACGAGGAGGTCTGGGCACAGAGAAATGCCAGGGCTGTGTGTTCTCACAGAGCAAAGACCACGTGAGGGCATGGCGAGAATGCCATCACCTGTAAACTACAGAGCGAAAGATACAGGAGAAACCAGCACCACTGACACTTTGACCTTGGACTTCAAGAATTCAGAAATGGTAGGAAAATACATTTGTGATGTTTTTTTTTTTTTTTTTTTTTTTTTTGTTGGCTGGTGGTGCTGGAGATGGAACCCAAGGTCATGTAGAGTGAGGTGACCTCTCTACCACTGAGCTATATCCCAATCTCTTTAAATTTCTGAGGTTTAAGGCTCACAGGCTATGGAGCTTGTTATGGCACCCTGGAAAACTAATATTTGGTAATGGTCACCTTAGGGGCAGCTTTGCCTTTAACTAGTATGTAAATAGTACACATGAGGAAGAAGAAATTTCAAAGAGAGTTAATATACCTAGGACTTATTTAACATACAGCAGAGTTGATTCACATGGTTAATTATTTTCAACGCATAAATAGTGAGCTTATGAAGTCAATGCTTACTGCTAACAGAAACATATACTTGACTCCTCCTCTTCATCTAAACTGGCCCCTTTTCCCTCAGAATTTCTCATTCTTCTGACATGAGCCTATTGGTTTGTAACTGCTTAATTCTAGTACGGTTATTTAACATCTGTCTCTCCAGCAAAATCTCCGTGGAACATAACCTGGTTTTTTGTTTTTGTTTTAACACACTATATATATGTCCAACAACTAGCACAATACCTGACTTTTTTGTTGTTGTTTTTCAAGGTAGGGTCTCACTCTGGCCCAGGCTGACCTGGAATTCACTATGTAGTCTCAGAGTGGCCTCGAACTCATGGTGATCCTCCTACCTCTGCCTCCCGAGTGCTGGGATTAAAGGCATTCACCACCATACCTGGCTTCTGACTTTTAATTATTTGTTTAATGAGTGAAAAAGAAGTCACAAGGTTCTTGAGGTATTAAGTTGAGGCAGATGACTGACAGGATTTAGGAGAATCCCCTATTTCTCTTGAAGGTGTCTAAAAAGTCCATTTATGTATATATTTCTCTGGTAAGAGGACACACCACCTTTACTTGATTTCAGAGGGATCTAGGACTTCCCCCTCACCACCAAAAAATAAGGAATCATGGGCCTATATTTCAGTGGCGAAACATAATTCAATAGCAAAGAACTGACCTGCAACCTGAATGAGAATATGTTATGAAGACATTTACCTTTATAGGTATGTAGGTATACACGGGTGTGTGTGTGTGTGTGTGTGTGTGTGTGTGTGTGTTGTGTGTAAGATCTAAGAACAGAGAAAGAAATGCCTCAATGAATTTCCCCTAAAGAACTGATTGTTTCTACAGCCACCGGCGTGAGCAGTAAGCAGCTACTTGCATTCATCTGACTCTTGGCCGCATCATTCATCATCCAGGCCAGTGGAAAGGGCCTGTAATCCCCTTCTTTCACCTGTTTGGGATGCTGCCATCCCTCTTTGTGGGAAGCTCCTTTTAATTGTGAACGTGTAAACTTCCCAGACAACAAGGGCACAGAGCTGCATTTATGAATGTAATCAAACGATCCTCGGATTCTCCTTCCCTTTCGCAGCAGCCCAGGAGGAGATCCAGCCTAAGCAGGCTGCAGATAGCTGTGCGCTGCTGGCACAGTCCCACAGTGGGGCGGGAGGACTTCGGGATGCGCTGCAACACACTAATAGACTGTGGGCACTAAACTCTCTTTTCTTCTCCCATTTTTATAAGACACTTCCCCTCAACAAATTTCTTCCCTTGGTTTTGGTTCTGAAAATAGTAAATTTGTCAAAGCAAAGGTTTTTCAATGTGCCGTTAGCTCACAGTTATCCACACTAAAAGGGGAGAGCAGTGGTGCAGATAATTCGAAGCCAAAGGCTCTTTCCATTTAGCTTTATAATGCATTGTTTCAAGGGGCTTACTTCCCTAATTATGTTTGTCTTTGTTTATTAAAATGAGCTTTCTGCTGTAGGGTGAGGCACTTGGGTGAGGTGAAGATTCTGACACAGAATTGGTGAACACTGTCAGGGGAAATCCGCAAGGCATAGAGATAATCAAACTTAACTAGACCTGAATTCACATTTTTAATCACCTGTGATCAATTATTTTGCTCCTCGGTGACTAAAGTGAGCCTGTGATGAAATAATTATTGAAGACTACTGGGAAAGGAGTGAATATTCACATTTACATGAGTACACAAGACTGTGTTACACTTACAACCTTCTTTTCTGCAGCCAAAGTGACCTTTCTGTGTAAATCTTGCAGTGGTCATCTCTCCCTGAAAGTCTCTGGTAGCTCCCTATGCTAGTCATTTGGGCTGTTCACCACTACTAGCCTGCGCTCTCCCAGGCAACATGATCCTGGATCCTTGAAATTAGATGTGGTAGCATGACTGGTGTTGGCCAATGGGAAATGACCCAATGTATCACTTGTACTTGGAAGGCCTCAAAGCCAGCATGTGTTTGGCTCCATACTTTATCTGGCCAAGCAACTGGTGGCATCTGAGATGGTGACTGCACCATCAGCCCCTGTCCCTGGTGTCTGTGACGAGCAGGCACCAGGGACTTCTTTTGTTTTGAACCATATAGGCTTTAATGCTCTTAGCCAGCACAGCACATCTGCTATGGCACACATCAAGCCACGCTATGATTATATGGATTTTTACCTCTCCAGATAGATGCTGAACAACCTGAGACCAGAATGATTTCTTCTTCTGCATGTTAAGTCCAGTACATAGCACATTTAAAATAAGCAGGAAGACAATGAAGTTATCGTTTTCTTGGCCTCTGTGACCCTCCAGATTTGTATTTTTTTTTCTAACATTTTTCTCAGAATCCCTACTACAAAGGCAAAAGGTCTCTGGCTTTCAGATCTATAGAGAATGAGGACACTACTCTTCTGGACCAACAGTGCAAGAAGGAAGAGTGGGCAGAAGGGTGCCAACTGAGGCACACTCAGCCTGCATGTGTTTAGAATGCAATAGGTTCAAGGAGAAGACAGCACTTAAAAAGGAAGCCTTTGGGCAACCATACAGAAAAAAAAAATAGTATTCTCGAAGTATCAGGGTTTTTGAGGGATCCTATGTATCATTTGGACAAGGCTGCTACATCCTTGTCAGTATCGTCCACCAGCACTGATGGTGACTTACCATGTGCAGGCACAGTTCTGTCTACAATTAACTCACTGGTTCTTCAAACATCCTTTAAAGATAGTTACTATAGTTTATATTTTACAGATGAAGGAACTGCACAGAGAGGTAAATTCTCTGCAGCCACACACCTAAGAAATGGCCTTCCCGTATTTAATACCTACTTGAATACCCTCTCTCATGCATGCTCCCTGCCACTGTATCCCTCCCTGCAAGTCACGTACTGCACCTCCCCTGAACTGTCATCCCTTGGACGCTTGCACTGCCTAGACCAGCATAAAATCATTCTCTCTGCTCTCTAAAGCAGCCCTTCAAATATCTGAAGGCAGCGATCATTGGTCCCATAGGGTACACCTTCCTACTGTAAACAACCCTGACTCACTCAACACTTCCCAATGTGCTATCGCTTGAGGCCCTTCTCCATCCCAGCTCAGTGATTCACACATGCTTGGGGACCAAAAAAATGTCAGCAAAGTCAATGGAGTGGAACTGGTGACTCGCTCTTATTCCAGCCTTGTGCTGAGCTAATGCCTCCTGTAACCCCAAGCACATTCCTTTGATGCTATGAAGTAGGGCCCAAGATCTGCTGTAAGAACAGCTGAATGGCCCCATGCCTTGCACTGGTTCCCATCCTAGCAAATGGACTATTCAGGGCTCCCCATTCTGACTCAGGTCAGCCTCTCCTCCTCCTCTGCCTCAGGTCCTCCCCATCCTTCCCAGAGGCTGCTTGGAATGTCCTCCCCACTCACCATGGAGTTCATGGCAAAGTGATTGTGCTGCGTTTGGAGGTCTAGGGCATGCTGGTAGCTGACTCCGATCTCTGTGTGGCTCTGAAGAAATAACTCCTTGTTGTGGCTTATCCAGTCGAACATCTAAAGGTAACAAAAAGATAAAAAGTGATGAGGAAGGTTGTGGGTGCAAACAGGACAAAACATTCAAAGCTACTGAAAGAAAAAAAGCCTCTGGCTGGTGCCCAGTGAGACACAGTCATCTTGCTGAGGCAAGATGAGCCACCATTCGTTTCACAGGAAAACCCTCATTTTTGTTTTTTTTTTTTTCTAGTTTAAGTATAAAATTCCACAGCAGCCGCTGCTCCTCTACAGAGCCTAAGGGGAAAGAAAAAAGTAAAAGAATTGAGGAGATATGAGGGAAGCTGTTCAGTATTCACAGGCAGCTACCACCTCCTTGTAGAAGCCCCAGAAAGCCGGCTTTGGGGGCAGGAGATGAAAGGGCAGGCTGAGATACCCAGCCCATTCACTTAGGCCTCCGTGCCTTCTCCAGGCAGCCTGCTCACATGATGACAGGGACTGGCCAGACCCCAGCTCCTTGAGGTTCCACGCTCTTCAGGATGCCAGTCCTAAGCCAATGAGTGCATGACGCTTCCCAACCTTTGAGACTGTCTCAGAAATAAGAATGTGATCCAATTTAGTGCAGTAGAACGTGAGAAGTTTGCTGGAAATGTCTGGGGCACAGACTCCAGTTTTTCTTTCTGTCATCCTGCGTGTTACTGACCTCACATTGCTATAGCCATCTGTTGGAGGCCAGTGGAAGGGAGTGGAGCCAAGGCAGCTACAGGAAATAGGTAAATCCCTGGCTGAGCCTTGCCTGCACTCCATCTTGTCTCTGGACTTCCTGCGGACTTGAGCCAAGAAATCCTTTATATTAGTCATGCCCATTTAACATGAGGTTTATATGGTTTTCTGCCCACAGATGTCAAGTGAGATAGCAGGAAAGGCATGAGGACCCTTGCCGAAGAGGGTCTGCTGCCTTCTGGAGCCTTTGGGAGGGGCCCAGGGCTTCAGGGTAGAGTGGAGGAAGAGCTGAGCAGAGGAACAAAGACGACACTGGCTTTCTGGGGCTGAAGAGCGAACTCACTTACTCAGTTATATTCAACGAGTACTTATGGGACATCTGCCATGTCTGAGGTGACAGAGTACATTTATGACTAAAATGTGGTTCTTGAAATTAGATGGCTTTTATAATGGCCAGCAGAAAGCTGACATGGACTGAGATCCAGCTTTAGCACACCTAGTACACAACTCAATTAAAATCACAACTAAGCCGGGCATGGTGGCCCACGCCTTTAATCCCAGCACTCCTGAGGCACAGGTAGAAGGATCACCGTGAGTTTAAGGCCACCCTGAGACTACATAGTGAATTCTAGGTCAGCATGAGCTAGAGTGAGACCCTACCTCAAAAAACAACAACAACAACAAAAAAAGAACCTAAAAAAAGTCTGTGGTTATGACAGATGTCAATGTGGGATGCTGATGGAGACAGAGGAGAGAGAGCAGGCTTCCCAGAGAAGGTAACCCCTGCATTGAGCAGAATTCAACTCTGGAAGAAACTGGCCCAGCGAAAGTTGGTGGGCTATGTGATCTAGGTGAAGCAGGGGTGGCAAGTACAGGGTGGGTCCTGGGGCAACACAGTGGGTGACCTTCAGCATCCTGGCTACGCCTTCCTGATGAAATGTGGATCAGAGGACAAGGTGGACACACTGACCCTGAGAGCCTGCACACAGGCTTGTGGAACAGGGATGGCATACTGGCAGCAAGATTTGGGTGGAAGGTCCTGAGGAGACTTGTGAAATGTGAGTGAGCTGTGGCAGTAGCATGGGATATGGGCTGGCGGAAAGATGGACATATGCTTAGGGAGCTGTTACCATAATCCTGGTAAGGGCAAGAGCCTGAACACCCAGAGAAGGGAATGGAACAGGGTGTTGCAAAGTGGGCAGATCTGCGAGCTCTTGGGGCAGGACCTCCAGAAGGCACACCATTGCTTGGCAAGGGAAGGATGGAGAAAGGTTAGGGAGACTAGCCACGGTACACTGGTTCCTTCAGTTGAAGGTAGCACCACAAGGCCTGCCTAAAGACGGGTTGCAAAGCTGGGAGGCAGGCCGAGATAGTAGGTTCCGTTTTTGATGTGTACCTTTGAGAAGTGTGGGAGAATTTCAAGTGGGCACATCCGGTGAGCAGCTAGATTTATGAGTCTGAAGGTCTGGAAAGAGACATCGGGGCTGCAAGGCTGCATACCTAAGCTCACGGATATCGCCCTCCGGAGGCAAGCATGATGATCTAGAGATGACTCGTGCTTGAACTCCTTGCATCTCTCCTGTCTACCCACGCTGATGGAAAAGGGAGGGCAGTGTCATTCTTCCTCTCCAGTGTCAGAGGGCTTGTTTCAGGCCGGGACCCAGAGTCAATATTTGTGCTATGTGCATCTCTCTGAATCCACCAGCCACAGCCGGCCCCATGTCACAGGCACTTGGCCAGGGCTTCCTCCACCCTTCCTTTTAATTATTATTAAGGACAAAAGCAAAAGGAAGACCAGTGCCCCAGGAATTTAGAGGCTTCTCATTCTATAATTTTTGATCCATATAATTGTGTCTCCCAACCTCATTTCAAAATGATTTCTCATCCCTTTTCCTTATTGACAAAAGAAATCAATGAAGTTAATGAAAATCTGAGAAGCTTGAAAACCTTGGAATTCATGATGGGAAAATACTCGCTCCATATACATTCTTGACTATCTCAGTAGCCAGAAGTGATCTTCCCTATATTTTCAGTGGAGTGACTATTTATATATGCAAATAGGCAGTTGGGTCATATGCAATGCCACAATGATTGGATGGCTGGGCACCAGGTCCCTGCTGAGCTATAGAGCAAGGAAAGCTGGGCATAGGACAAGCAAGGTGGAAAGCAAAGCAAGAGAACTGGCTCATTTTTGGAAATCTATGAATGCCTATTTTTTGATTGAAAATAAAAAAAAATAGGGCTGGAGAGATGGCTTAGTGGTTAAGCGCTTGCCTGTGAAGGCTAAGGACTCTGGTTCGAGGCTCGATTCCCCAGGACCCACGTTGGCCAGATGCACAAGGGGGCGCACATATCTGGAGTTCGTTTGCAATGGCTGGAAGCCCTGGCGCGCCCATTCTCTCTCTATCTATCTGCCTCTTTCTCTCTCTCTCTCTCTCTGTCACTCTCAAATAAACAAATAAAAAAAATGAACCAATAAATATTTAACAAAAAGAAAATAAAAAACTAGTTTTATGGAGTCTCCTAGAAAAGAATGTAAATTTGTTCCTAAAGCTCACATTTTTAACTTTGAAATAGAAGAATGTCAGTGAGAAAACTGGTATTACTTTATAGCCAGAGAAAAGCAGCTCCTTGGTCTCTGCTCTGACACTTCTCACGTGCTTTCAAGTTCAAGATGTCCACTGCATGTATGATCTTCCTTGCATCCTCAAAACAGTAGCACACAGGAGTTATCATAGGGCCCTCTTGACAGAGCAGGCTCACAGAAGTGAAGCCGGATCTAGAAGTCATTATTCCACCGTGTGGCCCATTCACTGAGTGCCTACCAACCATGCTCCAGGAGATGTCCTGCTTCCCATCTGAGTGGCTGTAAACTCCAGCCCCGGAAAGGTGCTGCTCTTCACTTGCCAATACCAAGCTGCCACCTCTCCGTTACTACTCCATCAGAAAAGAGCATGGATGCCTGGACATAGCTGATTCAAACAGCAACACTCCTCTCAATAAATACTAGAAGTACAGGCCCAGTGCAAATGGCTCTAGGGTGGCTAATGTCCAAAGAAGTAGAACCTTCCTAAACTCCCTCCAGCTTCTAGCTAGGACAGCTTATAATTTGATCCATCTGAGTTTGGTTCTCTAGAAGACACTTGAACTGGACTGATCTAAAAATGTTGAAGAAAAAAATGCTAAAGAAAATAGCTCAATAGTGGTTTCACATTTCTCAATGCCCTTTTAAGAAACTACAACTGTTGCAGTCAACAAAATGTGATATAACTAAAAAATTCTTTCCTGAGGAAAGTTCATGTCTAAAAAATGAAATTGTATCTCTGTCTGAAACTGTTGGGTTTTTTGTCTTGTTTAAAAAGATGTTATGTGTGAACTACTTGAGGTTTTTTTCATGTTTTGTTTTTAAGTACACTAAGTAATTTTTTAATGCTGGCTAAAATTCAGTAAAAATATATACAAATCTGCTTAATAGATAGTAAATGTTAAAGGAATCTATCTAAATGCAAATTAGGAACATAAACACAAACCTTTCCACTATTTTAAAAGATGGGGATAGGTAAAAGGTTATTATTGTTCTGTTCTGTTCTTAATGAAGCTTAACTATTTCATAGAGCAAGAATATTAAGTAAAGATCATGTGTTTATTTTCCTTCATTTGCCAAATTTAGCAATAGCAGCTGATTTAGTTTTTTAACTTTCAAACCACCTTGCTCGCTAACTACAGGTTACATTAAAGAGGTTCATATTCAGCCTTACTGAATTAACAACACAGAGAATAACCAGGGGGGCTTCCTGTGACCACTGGGATGTACCCTGTACCCTGCAGTGACCAATCCATAAAAGCCATGCCTTAGAAGGCATTGATAACCTTCTGTAGGCTGTTAGGTTCATTATGCAATAAGGTTGTATGTGTGTTAGAGTGCAAAGACCACAGAATAGAATTCAAGTTAGTACAGGCTGCTGGATAGACTTTGGTAAGTTTTATCAAGGGGTTGAATCTCAGTTCCTTATCTATAAAACACAGGTTAATAATTTGCACTATTATGTGGCCTTACATGGGTACCTGGTCATTAGGCTTTGCAAGCAAGCAGCTGAGCCATCTCTCCGGCCCAGGAGTGAATATTTAAACAAGACACATTACATCTAAACAATGGACTAGTAGAGACTTCAGTTCAAATTCACTAGATGGATATGGACATACCTCAGATATAGCATTAACTACAGTAGGCAAAGATTGGCAGGGTAAAGTACATTATTTCTTGGTGCAATACTAACAATGTATATTCCTGTAGATACAAATGTCCTAAAAGTGCCAAAACAGACAGAAAGACAATGCCACATATTCAAGTTAGTGCAAGTGGCGAGGAAGAGACTGGATGACATGAAGGGAACTTCTGGTACCTGTTGTATATTTCTCAAAGCAGGAAACAAACACATCCCAGTAAGCAATCCTTGTTGGCCATGTACCTGTCTCATACTTTATTCTCTGTATTTCTTTGAATTTTAAAATATGATTTATGTTTAAAGAGAACATGGTGGGAGGTGATTATGATTATGGTATATTGTCTATATGCATGGAGGTTGTCAATAAAAAGTAAAAAAAAAAAACAAAAAAAAATAATTTGCACTATTTAAATCTTAGGGTAACAGTGACATTCAAATAAGAGGATGAATAAGAACACACACATATACACATATATACACATATATATGATAGATCTTAAAATCCAGATAATGAGCACATTCTATCACACATATTCCCAGATGTTTTCACTTGGAGTACAAAGTAGATGAGAGGCGTGGGTTGAGAGCCATAGGTCCACAATGCAAAGATGGGCTAATGGCAATCACACCCGCAGCTCATACAGTCCTCTGCACAGACATGATACAGAGCACCCCCCCCCCCACATACGTGTGCCACCAGACTCAGTGGCCTCTCAGGGTTCTGCCTGGGACTCTGCTATCTTCCTGCTGCCCTGGGTGGCATGACCATATAATCAGGACACTAAGTAAAGATCTGAGCCTCCCCAGGACTCACGGCTGCCGCCTCATGTCACACCCCCTGTTCCCTGCTCTCTCTGCCACAGGCGTATCCTTTCACTAGTAGAGACTTACCCCCTTTGGCTCTTAATGGAGTTTCACTCAAAAGACATGCCTATTAAATTTTCCTGTAGTCCCTCCTATAATTAGTTTATCCTGGATATAAAAATAGCTCAGCCCCTTTTAAGCATGAGATAGCAATGTGATCCTAAAATGAGGTGACAGAGGGACATTAGACTGAATGTGAGAGGCCCTGAAGACAGGAATAAGTGGGAACCAGACAAGTTTCCCTGACTTTGTTCCTGAGCAAACACAGCAGCATGCGGGCCTCCTGTGTGTGTTCTTGCCCGGGGTTCTTACGACCTTTCCACCCTGGTTTTCAGTTATCCACCCTCCTAGGATTGAACTTTTCTGCTTTCCCATAGCAAAGCAAAGGGAGAGAAAATATTAAGGAACCTGACGGGTGGACCTGGTTTCTCTCCAGTATTCTGCAAGCCCCACAAACCACTAGAAAGCCTAGGTATGGAAGAGATCATTACACTGACCTTGGCAAATACAGAGTCAGTGGGATGGACCCGACAGGCTGCAGTTGTGATAAACATTATTGCCAGAGGGAAGGTACTCTGCCTGTTTTCCTTTAAACTTGTGGCATGGGAGCTTTCATACTTTTATATATTGCATAAAAGAAGCCACTTTCTCTTTTGTCACAAATCCTTTCTGCTCCAAGAGGAAAGCTCAGCTGGTTACCTGGGGGTGCTGGCATCAATGGATGCTCAGTAATCAGCCAGGATGCCAATTTCACTAACCAAGCTGTGTCTGTGACCCGAAGGCATTCCTTAAATCTCAACTCCCAGGTTCTAACAATCTTATTGTGGCTCATCATCTATAACCATCCTGTCTTCTCTATGACACAGCCCAGTGTCCACTGTGCACAAAAACCTTCCCTCTCTCTACAGGGTAATCTGATCTCCAGTTAGCATTTAGGCTCTCTTAAGCTGACAACAAATAGATGCTTATGAGCCAACATATTATTAAATCATGGTGAAATATAAAAATATCCCTAATTGGCAAACTGTACCTGGATTGAGAGGAACTATATAAATGCCCATCGAGGACACTGCATTTGGGCTTTTCTGAATGTGATAACTCTTGTAACTGACATGTCCTTTGCAGGGACTAATGGAGCTGTCGTAAGACACACTGGCTGCCATGGGGCATGGAGTCCAGAAGCATGGCAGTACCTGCAGTTGTCTAGTGCAGATTTCTCCTCCTAGCACGTGAGCTGGGCTGCTGCGAGGACTTCCCCACTGGTAATTTATGGTTCCCATCTTCTGTCGCTCTCAGTAGACCAGTGCCAAATGTGGCCTATGATACTCTTGTAAGTCTGAATGTTTAGTGGAAACTCAGACTCTTGGCAATTGTTAGCCTGTTCATTACAGCCAAACTATATTGCCAATGGTACTGGAGCACTTCTCATTCTCTATCATTATTATTATTATTATTATTATTATTAATTATTATTTTGGTTTTTCAAGGCAGGGTCTCACTCTAGCCCAGGCTGACCTGGAATTCACTATGGAGTCACAGGGTGGCGTCCAACTCATGGCAATCCTCCTACTTCTGCCTCCCGAGTGCTGGGATTAAAAGTGTGCACCACCACGCCCAGCTTCTATCCTTATTTTTAATTTCTCTTCATAACAGCAATAACAATAATGGTAGCAGTAACAATCATAGCGACTAACGTTTGTTAAAGATTATTTATGTGCCAACCCATTCTAAGCATTTTTCACATAGTAACTCACTAAATCCTCCTACTAACCTAATAATGATCTCCCCAATATTAATCTCCATTATCGCTGTTTCCATTTTACAGAGCAGAGGACTAAGGCTCAAAGAAGTTCGTTTAGGGCCAGAGAAATGGCTTAGCAGTTCAGGCATTTGTCTCTACAGCCAAAGGACCCAGGATCAATTCCCCAGGACCCATGTAAGCCATATGCACAAGGTGGCTCATGCATCTAGAGTTTGCTTACAGTGGCTGGAGGCCCTGGAGTGCCCATTCTCTCTCTCTCTCTCTCAAATAAATAAATTAAATTAAAATTAAAAAAAAAGATATTGACCTGGAGCTACACAGATAATAAGTGACAGCAGAGATTCAAACCCAAGAGGTCTAGCTCATGTCGATGCTCATGACTGTGATGCTACACTTTCCAGTACACTCAGACCTTCATTCCCTCTCTCCTTCCCTCTATCACCAACCCTTCAGAAATGTGTTCTGCTGCCCTTGTTTTACCTCCACCCACTTCATCCTCCAGTCTGTCTGCTTGCTGCTTTCTTGAGTCTGCACCCACAATGAAAATCAGTCCCCTCCTTCATCCTGTCAGTGTGCTCACACACAGAATAGGATGCAGTCTTTTCTGGCCTTCTTGGCCAGCTCCTTTTCAGCTACAGGCCATCTACCAACTGACCAGAGGGCTTCTTCCTGCTCTCATACTCCTCCAAGGACCAGATCCTCTCAGGGAAATTGATGCTTTCTTATATTTGAACTCCCTTCTTTGAAATCTTTCATCATGCTGGAAGTAAGATCATTCTAATTTTGGAAGCTCACCGACCCTACATTAATATGCTCAGTCTTGCCTCCCATTTCCCTGGCTGGCCCCCTATGGTCTCCTTTTATGTCCCTTACACCCTTACTGCAACAGTCTAAAGACCAAACCTCAGCCTCCAGCCCTCAGTCGTCAAATAGGGAAAACAGGGAATAACATAATGGATTAAAAGATGCAACACTGAAAGAGATTTAGAATTTACAAAATTAACAATGTGGGTAAGGGGTTGTAGTGTAGCTCAACGGTACAGTAATTGCCTAGCACTTGTGAAGACCAATGTTTGAGCTCCAATGCTAGATTAAAGGACCCAGACAGAAGAGCTCCACATAAGGTGGAGAAAGCATTACCCTAAAACCATGGACTCTGGCTGGTAATTCTCAGGGCCAGAATTGAGTTTCTCCCTCACAGTGTGCTGTTGATCAGGGAGACATGAGGTCCCCAAAATAATACGTGCCATTACCAAAACACTTCAAGAACTAAAAGTTAGGTCCCTATTGCTGAAGACATCACAGCCTGCAGCCACAGGACATCAATCGATCATGAGAAAACTAAGAGGGAATCCAGTTCCCTCGTGCCTAGTCCTTATAGTGCTGCAAAGTGCTCGCAAATAAAGTTATTTTTTAAAAAAACAGATTATGTGGACATTCCAGAATTTTGAAAACACAAAATCTTAACTTGAGATCATATTGGATGAATTCAGCAGAATAGACATAGAAAACATTATCAATTAATGTGAAAAGAATTCAATAGAAAATAGCATTATTGACACATATGTCAAGAGAAAGCAGACATACAGAAGAGATGTGGGGTGCAGCTGAAGCTCTGGTACATGACATAAAGCCTGCAGTGGTGGTACACAGGTGCTGTGTGTGGCTGCACAGAAAGGTTACCACTAGGTATGTGTGCTTGTTGAACACTTGAAGGTGGCAAGTGTGCTGAGGAGCTGAGTTTTGAATTTTACTTACATTTTAAAAGAATTTTTATTTTTATTTATTTGAGAGAGAGAGAGAGGGATAGAATGGGCATGCACTGCAAACCCAAATCAGATGCATGTGGCATCATGGGTATCTGGCTTACATGGGTTCTGGGGAGTCAAACCTGGATCCTTAGGCTTTGTAGGCAAGTGCCTTAATTACTAAGCCATCTTTCCAGCCCTGAATTTTACTTATTTTCAAACCAATTTAAATTTTAGTTACATATGTCTAGTGGCCACTGAATATTATGGGTACACATATAGATGCATTCTTAGAGCCCCAAAGGGATGAAAGGAGAAAGCAGGACCTTCAAGAGTAGTATATGGAACAGCGGTTCACCAACATTCATTTTGCTGTAGACGGTTTGTGCAAACCAGCTATGCTAATTCTGCTGTAATTTGTTATGTACTGGCTCAGGGATGGGCAAGTCTTAGCCAATATGAACCAATGAAACTGAGAAGAAATTTCTTGATGCTTCTGAGAAAGAGAAGCACCCAAATCATTCCTTTCCTTTTTACCTATTTATTTATTTATTTATTTATTTTAGAGAGAGAGGGAGGGAGAGGCAGAGAAAATTGGCATGCCAGGGCCTCAGTCACTGAAATCGAACTCAAGATGCTTGTACTACCTAGTGGGCATGTGCAACCTTACCCCTGTCTCACCTTTGTGCATCTTGCTCATGTGGGATCTGGAGAGTCAAACATGGGTCCTTAGGCTTCGCAGGCAAGTGCCTTAACCACTAAACCATCTCTCCAGCCCTTTCCTTTCTTTTTCTTCCTTTCTGTACCCACCAGCCTCACCAGGCGAAACTTTGGAGCCTGTTACTCTATGACTGCTGGCTGTCATCTTATAAGCAACTGTGAAAACTTGGGATGAAGTTATGGGCAGAATAGCAAGACAGAAAGTTCCTGGGTTCTGGATTTTAGGCTTGCATGGTTCTTCAGTTCTGAAGCTCACACCATCTCTGGACACCTACTTCAATTGTGAAATTTCCTTGGGATTTAACCCACTTTCAGTTCACTGTACTATTTCTTACAAAGAAAAACACCCTGACCCAAAGTGCCACATAGTCATGATGTTTGACGTAATATTTTATTCATGTATTGAGCACCTAATGCATCCCAAACACTAGGTTGGAGAACTGTGATGAAGATCAAGGTCACAGTCTAGCAGGGAGACAAATGCACTCAATATTACTACCAATGTTACCTAAGGTGAAAAGTGCTAGAACAGGGGTGTGTGCTACAGGCTGATAGCAAAAGAGCCTTTGTAAAGCATGAATGGTGCTGTAGTCAGGTTCACACTGCTGGCAGAAAACACCTCACGAAGAGCAGCTTGTGGGGGAGAAGGGGGTTTACTTTGGCTTACACACTTGAGGGGGAGCTCCATCATGGCAGGGGGAAACGATGGCATGAGCAGAAGGTGGACATCACCTCCTGGCCAACATCAGATGGACAACAGCAACAGGACTATGTGCTAAACACTGGCAAGGGGAAGCTGGCTATAACACTCATAAGCCTGTCCCCAACAATACACTGTCTCCAGGAGGCTTCAATTGTCAAATTGTCATCAGCTGGAAACCTAAGCATTCTGAACACCTAAGTTTATGCAGGATACCTAAATCAAACCACCACAGATGGCTTCCAAAAGCAGCAAAATTTAAACACTTGAAAGATGACAGGATTTAGTTAGGTAAAGGTGTACATGGATAGGGACTCTTATTGAAGAAAGGTCTAGGGGATTAAAACAAGGTCCTGAAGTGGAAAATATGCAAGGCAAGGAAATGGGTCTTTATCTACCAGCAATGGGGAACCACTAAGTGAGAGTAATGCCATCAACTTTGCTTTGATCCTGAACAGAGTATCTATACTGGGGCATTGGGAGACACACACACACACGGAAGGAGACAGAGGCAGAGATGGGCCTGCGTCATTATAAAAGGGACTCGAAGATAAACTTGGTATCATAAAACAAAAGCAATGAGCACACTACAGACTTCTTACCAACTCAATCTCTGCCCCCACTTCCCCCAGCTGCTTTCCCATTCCTGCAATGTCTGGGGCAAAGAAGACAGAGATGATGCCATCTGAAAGGTGGCATCACAATGTGATATACAGTAGACGGGATGCATGCCAACTCCTTCCCACCCCCCATGGCTCAGACAGGACAAACTGGCAGCCACAGAAAGTAGTTGCTTTCTGATTACAGAAATCCAGGCTGAAAAACCTCATGTTAAAATCACACCCTGTTCTTGACAGATGAGCTGCAGCGGGCTCTGCCTGGAGAGGCAAATGTGCCTGGCAGGCCTTAAAAGGCCTCTCTCCTCACTCCTGCTCTCCCGTGCTAAGGGTTATGATAGAATATCTCACCATTCCATTATTCATATAGATAGTTTAGGGCATTAAATAGGGTTTTGTTTTTGATTTCTGTCTTTTGCATTTATTCTCCCAACTTGTGTGCCTGGGTGGACTGAGTCCCCTGCAGCACTGGCAAGATATGCCCTGCCCTCCTGGGAGGGAAGAATGGTCATTCGGGAGCCAGCAAGTCAAGCAGATGAGAAGCAGGAGCAGCCAAGTTAGGATTCAGCCCAGGCAGCCCTGGGATATTGACTTTGATTGGCCAAGTTCCTTCCATTTAAACCACAGATACTGATAAAAATATTTTGAAGAACACTGTCAGGGAATATACTTCACTCACTTCCCCAAATGTGGAACTGAAGAGGTCAAATCTTATTTAATCTAAGCTGAGAAAATAGTACTCAACTTTATCCCAAGAGCTAAATTTAGGAATCCATCAAGAGCTGGCCCTTGGAAAGTTAATTGAGATGAACTAATGGTTGTTCCTGGCATACAGGATATACTCAGTAAAAGGGAACTATTATTGTTACTGCAAAAAAAAATGAGAGTCTGGTAGATATTCTCATCCAGTCCTCCCACGCGTCCTAAAATCAGCTGTGCCAGTCACTTGCACATCTGGGAACAAGATTCGACATGGGCACTCCCTCCCTTCTGGCAGCCTTCCCTTGGGTAGAGGGACTATCTGAAAGGAGGGGGTGTAGTGGAGAGACCTGTGCTAGGTAAACATGAACTTAAGGAGCTGGAGGAAGAAGGCCAAGCACTCTGCTGTCCCTTCTCTTCTGTCCCCTTCCAGCAGCAGCCTCAGCAATGAGGCTTGAGTGGGAGGCCTGCAGGAAGTCAGACACACGCACAAGAAGAACCCACCCACCAGAGCAAAGCTGAGCAAGTTCCTGAATGGAGGAGAGCCCACCTACTCCTCACAGGAGTAACATGAATGTCTATGTTGAGGTAGCACTTGCTGGGTAGGACAAAAAAAAAATGCAAAAACCTCATAATGTACATTAATATTTTGATAATCTCCACTGCCTCTCTCACTTTTCTGTGCCTTAGAAGAAATTACCTATCAAATTTCATTTGGTTGTCCATCCTTCTGAAATGTTTTGGGCGTCTGTTGCCACTCCTATCCTGCAGCCATCACGCTACCATGAAAGCTATGGCATGACTTTCACTTCTCCTCCCTGACCTCAGCCGACCACCTACCTGATCCCAGTTCCTTTCTTTTAGAGTCTCCAGGCATTGTCTTTCTCTTTCACATTCCGTCTGTCAGCTCGCTTGCTCTCACTTGGGTTTGCATAAAAGGACCAGTGCTAGTTTCTGCCTACAAATTTCCTCAGTGCGATATGAAAACTTGCTACAGCTCCCATTCTGAACAGCAGGGACCTTAGAGAAGTCCCTGGAACTTCTTAGCAGTAGGTGGTGCTCTTGGGCCAGCTCAGAAGGAGTACTAAGAAAGTTTGGTTCTGTCAGGCAGCCTAGGGAGGACAGGCCACGCCACGGTGTGCCTCTGAGGAACGCAGCATAATCAAAGATGCTGGCCCTAACCTGCAGGAATGAGCAATGTAATTGGGAAATGAGGCCTTTGAGCGCACAGCTAGAAGACCAGATGGGATGAACTGGGCCAACATGAAGGGTTGCATGGAGTTGGACAGAGGGCAGAAAGAGCACCTCCACTGGGGGTGGGCAGAGTGGGCAGCACCTGAACTGGGTCAGAGTTTCACTGGGCAAAGTGGGTAGAACAGGGTTTTTTGTTGTTGTTGTTTTTGGTGTGTGGGTATGATGGGTGGGATGGTGCCATCAACAGAGCTGTGAGAAGATGTTACAGGAGTTAAGGCTAGAGGAGGATGTGAAGGGCACTGAATACACAAGCCTGGTCTCACTCTCCATCCTAGACCCTTGTGGTTTGTGCCTTTTCTTGACATTTCATGCCAAAGTCACCTTTCCAGGGGTCTTGTGAGCAGGACAAGTACCTTGAGAAGGAACCAGCCAGCTCATCTGATTAGTGCACAGGAAACCAAACAGCCCCTCCCTCCTCTTTATCAGGAAAGGTTATGACTTCTCTCCCCCCACACATAAGATCTTTTTTAAAAAATATTTATTTGCAAGCGGGGGTGGGTAGAGAGAAAAGAGACAGAGAGAGAGAGAAAATGGGCACACCAGGGCCTGTAGCCACTGCAAACAAACTCCAGATGCATGTGCCCCTTGTGTATCTGGCTTACATGGGTCCTGGAGAATTGACATGGGTCCTGGGGAATTGAACCTGGGTCCTTTGGCTTTGTAGGCAAACACCTTAACCGCTAAGCCATCTCTCCAGCCCCACAAGATCTCTTTTATTTGAAAAAAGGCTTACTAGGTAAGGACTAGGGGTTAGCAGCGGAGCAGGAGAGTGGTATTTACTGGGGGACAGGGAATGGGAGCATGAGGAAAAGGCCTCCTGGAATTTCAGCAAGAGACAGGTCTCTGCAAAATTAATATACCTTTGCAGATGATTGTAGGGTTATTTTCTTTCCAGAAGACAGTGAGGCTTTGGCTGTGCTTAGGAATGATCTTGGAAGATTCATGGGACTCAAAAGATGATATTACCTTGAACTGGGCACGTCTCTGGGGAAATGGAGAGAGTCATAGGCCCATGCATCTGAAACCTGTTAACCCAACACACACATTGGAAATGCTCCCTTAGGCTTACATAGGAGACCACAGTGTCCTACATTCATGCATGAGACTCTGAGTTAGAAGCTGCCCTTTTTTGATAGGTGGGCTCATGGTGTCCAGGCTGAACTGTAATAAGTACTCCACTTACACTGCACTCCACTACACACATATACAACGTTTTTCACTTGTGCAACTAGGACCAAGAGGTGCAGACCCCTCTCTCTTCTCATACTTAAAATGCTATTCTTGAGAAATTCACACTGCTAGCCTAGGCCTACATCAGTGAAAGTAGGCTGAAAGAACTCAGGGGATTTCATCTGGAGCAGAGAAGATGGAGGCCACACAAGTATTCCAAGGGTGACCCTACAGGAGGAGGAAGAGGGTGGTTATTGAGGACATCAAGGGACTATAAGAAGGAAACTCGAGGAAGACAGGTTCCTGGTCTGGTGGAAGGAGGCCTTTCTGACCACAGGGGCTGTGTGAGAGTGGTACAGGCTACCTCACAAGGCTGTGGTGTCCTTGACCCTGGGAATGCTCAGCAGAGTCTGGAAGAAGTAGGAGTTCTGCCCTAGAGGATATTGGACCTGATTCTAAGATTCCTAGATGGTTCCGGCAGGGCTCAAACTGGCCATGATAATCCAGGTTTCCCTGTGGTCCCTGAGTTATGCAGTGCATTGCTGATCCACTGTTGTGCTCCTAGCATCAGGCATGGACATTGCCCTTGTCCCCATGGATCCTTAGTTCCAGCAGCACTGGTCAGATACTGCCAGAATACAGTCTGTGCTTTGGGACTGCTGGACTCTTACTCACACTTGTCCCTCTTCCAAAACTCTTCCTGAACAATTCCCTGTCTGAGATCCCACATCACCCTTGTGAACATACTAGGCAATGGGGATTTGTTTATTGGTGTCTCTGCTTAGCTGTAGCTCAACCTCCAGTTAACCTGTAAAATGACACTTGGCATTGATTAAGGTAGTTGATCTTTAGCAATAATGTCCTATGGTCCTGGTCACAAGCTTCCATCTCCTTTTCCCTCTGAGAGCAACAGAACATGCGGCTAATACCCATTGGCAAGCTCCTTTTTGAGACCCTTCTTGGTGTCTCCAATCACCTGGTTCCTACCTGGCCTCCATGCTCAGCTGCCACATTCCATTCATGTTTCATTCTGGTACCTTTATGGTTAATACTATACTCCCCACCTTGCCTTTGTGCCCCATAGGAAAGCCTTCTCACATAGCTGTCCCTTTACAGACTCCAATCATCTGCATGGACCAACTCGTCTGTCTCTGCAAACCAACTAGGCTCCAGGCATACCAAACATATGTATGTATGTGTGTATGTGTATATATATATATGTATGTATATATATATATATATATATATATGCATGAAAGCACACAGTTTCTTTAATCCACAAAATAATTATAAGGCATATATTAAGATCTATATTTTATAGATAAAGAGACTGACAGTCAGAGGAGACTGGCCAGATGCACTCAGCAAATAGCCAGCTAGGATTCCTACTTGGACCTGCATGAATTCAAAGTCAGTGTTCTTTTGAGAAGTCTTGGATGAGTCCTGTGGCCAGTGGTCTGTGCCTTACACCTGGGGACTGAGCCTCTCCAGCTCTGGCTAAGGAAGGAAACAGTAATTCAAAACACAGGGGGAGCAATGAAATCACAGAAAACAGGTTTACAAACAGACTTGGGGGTACACAGGCCCTCCCAGATTATGGGCAAGTACAGGCCTGAGGAGATATAAAGGTAGGGACAAGAAATGGGAACAGAAGTAGGAGAGTAGGGGAGTCAAGTTAAGGTGAAGAACAAGAAGGGAAGCAGGTAAAATGTCTCAAAGAAGCTTTCCACTGGAAACACAAACTCAATTTGTTTTACTTTATACATTATACCTGGATTTTCCTGGTTCTTTAAAACAAGTACCCAAGCCAAGTGTGGCAGTGCATTGCCTGTACTCCTAGCACTCGACAGGCAGAGAAAAGAGGATTTTGAGTTCAAGGCCAGCCTGAGATACACAGCAAGAATCAGCCTTCAAAACAAGGGGGGGGGGTACCCAAGTAATTTCTATATTTTCCAGAACAGATATGCTTTCTTTTCATTTGGATCACCTCTTGCGTGCGCTCTTGCACTCTCTCTCGCTCTTATATGCACTATCAACCTAATCCTATACTCCTCCTCAATTAAGCAACAGATGCCTTCATATCTTAACTTACCCAGGTTCTAACCAGTGGAGTGGCTACTATTTCTAAGCCATCTTTTTCTTACAAGGTATGAAGAATTGTACAAGAGTAGAGGGACATGATCTCTCGTGCCTAGCACATAGTAGGCACTCAGTTTCTGTTTACAAATGGGTCAATTAGTAAATATTTCTTAGTTGGTACTCTGTGCTTTACACACACACACACATCCATCTTCTGAGGTCCATTCATAAGTAGAGGCTGCACAAACAGACTGTACACACAGCACAGCAGTTCAGGTTTCTGTGTCCTCCAGCCTTGCGAGGGGACCATGGGAGGGAGCCGAGCTTTCCCGGCCTGAGCATCCCTTACAACCCTCCCTCCATGCTATTCTGCACACCCACGCTCCTCAGGCAGGCTGCTACAGTCAGGATACAATGGGGCCTGAAATGCAGGCAAAGGGGTGGGGGAAAGGAGAGAGAAAAAGGATGTAAGAAGGAGAAAAACAGCTTTGGGGGAAAATACACATACAGTCTGCGGAACATTGTGACTTGGATTATTTTGGGAATCTAATGTTCCTAATGTGCAAGGAGAGGAAATGAGAAAAAGTATGTAGAGATTCCCAGGACCGGCAGGCTGGAAATAATTCAGGACACTGTGTTCTGTGTCGGGGGGGAAGGGTAGAGACACACTTCCTTGCCCAGAGTCCAGTCAACAGGAGGTGGAGGAGTTCTGTGGTTTAGGTCTGGGTAGGAGCAAGGAGACCAAAAAAACAAGAGGGCACCAGAGCCTCTCTCCAAAAGCAGCAGGAAATTACAAAGTGCCCAGTAAGTCCTTGCCTTTCTGTCCTCCCCGGTGGTTGCAGCTATTTTTGTGGCCCTCCTTCAACACAAAAGCCTCACACAACTGATTGCGCTGAGACCTGGCGTGCCCCTCCAGAGGCCTGTCCAGTGCTTGGCACTTTATCACAGCAGTAGTGAGATATCTCATAAGGTGCTGTTATCTGTTTCTGTCTCTTCTGCGTGACAAGGAGCCTCCAAAAGATCGGCTGTGTACAGCTGTATGTGTGTTTGCTGGAGCACGTGTGCATGCCTGTGGGTATGGGTGCATGCTGGGAGAGGGAAGCAGAATGGACCTCAGAGCAGAACACTACTCTCCAGTGCTTATCTACTGGCTCTGTCCACTTGACCAAGGCTCGGCATTCCCATCTGCAAAGTGGGACTTAGATCCATGCCTGCCTGGTCTACCACATCAGGCAAAGGGGAAATCAAAAGAGAGCCACAGAATGAGTGACTTTGGGTGGATCTCTGCTCTAAGCCAAAAAAAATTTTTTTTTATGTAAAAGGAAGGGCTTGACCAGAAAACTTCCAAGGTCACGGGTATGAGAACACTTTGGAAACTGACATTGAAAAGTGTATTATGTATTGTGATTTCTACAAAGGCACTTCACTTTGATAAATGACTTGGATTCATGGTCAGTGCTGGCTTATGGGGCCGGAGGTAAGGGAAGAGAAGAGACAGTGAGCCAATGTCCAGCACAGAACGAGAGACAGTGGGATTTCTCGCACCTGGTCCCACTGGTTCTGGTCACCCAAGGCAGAATGACTTTGCATCATCTTTGGGCTCTGGGGAGTGATCAGAACTATTTATGCCTTGGAGGGAGAGGACAGTAAACAGCAGAGGAGACTTTGCTCAGAGATGGAGCATCCCGGGAAGTCCTGAAATGCTAATGTGGCTAACGGGACATATACATCTCAGTGATGCAAGTACATATCACCCTCAGTACAGCGGCCTGCTGCCTACAGTGAGGCCTTTCACCCAGGGGTGCCCAATAAATTATTTTTTCAGGGTGATTTATATGAAAACAACATTATTTTATTTGCACGGGCTTTTCAGAACATAAACATACATGTATGTATATATTTGGTGAACTGGAGTTAGTATTTCTGGCTCCAAGTTTTCAAAGGACTAAGACAGACTCCTAGCTATAATGCAGAGAAGATAACAAATGTCTCAAACATTGAAGACACCTTGTAATGGCAGGTAGCTCCTTAATCTTTTTTCTCTGTGGCTGCTTCAAGGACAGATTGCTTCTCCAGAGATCTTTCCCGTTGGAGGCTCCTCCCCTTCATCTACCCATCAAGTATGACCCCAATTTGACCTATATGCTCCTCTGTTGTGCTCTGCCCACAGGTGCTGTACATACAACCTTCTGACCTGTGAGGGCCCCACAGACCTATATTGTAATTTCCGACTCCTCTCAAAAATCAGTTCTTAATTTCATTCCATTAGTAATCATTGGGAATGATTTAGAGCCTGTTCGCGTAGACGCGAGTCCCAGTGATACCCCATGTGGTCTTCGCAGGCAGCAGTGGCTGCAGAGTCCATCACAACGGAGTCACATAGGGAGAAGAAAGCAGGCTGACGTGGAGGAGCAGCAGTGCTGGGGCAGCCCCATGCCTAGCACCTCCACATCCATCCCTCATGCCATCCTTTGAAAAACCCTGGGCAGCAGTTTGGGCTTTTCAAAGCAGAAAAAAAAAGGACTCCGGAGATTACCTGCTGAAATAATTTCATATTTTTCATAATCCCCAAAGCAATAATCTTGTAAAGAGAAAACCCTACTATAGATATGTAGAGGAGAAAAGAGAACAGAAGAGTAAAAATTATTTCAGAATGATTGAGTTATAAAAGGGCTTGGAGTTACTGGTGAGTGCCTGCTCCCAGGCACCATTCCCAACTTGTACCCAGGCTACAACTGGTACTACTCACTGCCTGAAACACAGAAGCTTCTTCAGGCAAAGGGGAGAGGTGACCACAGAGATGCACACATGACAGTGTTGTCAAGAATAGGGAACACAATTGGAGAAACAAGCAAGGGGGCTGTTTTCCTGATGAACCGGACACCAGCACAAGCAGGAAGGAGATCAGCACAGAGAAAAATCAACTCCTACCAAATCAGAGAGCCAGAGACCCAGAGGCCCCCAACATCTCATCACTGAAGCAGACCAAAAATGAACCCAACATGGCTCAGGGAAATTTTGCGGAAGAGGGGGCGGAAAGAATGTCAGAGCCACATGTTGGGTCATGATATGCAGAGACATTTATCTTACCCATAACTGTGGGCTACCTCCACAATGCATGACCCATACACCTCAACAAGAAGGGGCAAGGGGAGGGGGTAGGTCACGGATGAGCCTAATAATGGTACCAAACTGACTGTATTTGCTGAATACAAAACTGACTAACAAAGAAAAAAAATTTTAAAAAAACAAAATAAATAAATAAAATAAAATAAAATTTTTTTAAAGTAAAAAAAAAAAAAAAAAGAATAGGGAACACAATAGCTAGGAAATGGAACCAGCCTAGATACCCTTCAGTTGATGAATGGATAATGAAGATGTGGTACATTTACACAGTGGAGTTTTATTCAGCTATAAAAATTAAGTTATGAAATTTTCAAGGAAATAGATGGATTTGGAAGAGATTATACTAAGTGAGGTAACCCAGGTTCGAAAGCCAAATGCCACATGTTCTCTCTCATATGTGGATCTTAAACTCCAATGTTTAGATCTGTATATGAGTTGGGATAAAAGTCAGTAGTAGAGACCAGGAAGCTAGAAAGGGGGTATGATGGGAGAAGAGAACTTAAGGGGAGGGTGTAGTAGATACATAAGTACAGAGGCAGAATACTGGGAGGGGGGATAGCTTAAGGAGAAGAGATGGAGGAGAGGAGGGTGTGGGAGGGGTTAATCAAAATTTAAGATTTATGAATAAGCCATATGGAAACATACTTGTTTGCTAGCTAGTATTACACATGCTAAAAGGGGAGAGTTTGAGCAGAAATATCTTATGGGGGTGGATAATGTTGTGCCCAGAAGACACAGACTGTTATTAGAAATACTTCAGTGCCAGAAACATGATACCTTCCAGGGAGATGTTGGCCAGTGAGGTCCCGAATGTCCCCAAAACATTACAGCCTATTAACAATGCTCTTGGATACCCATCAGAACAACTAGATGGTAAGACCTAACTGCTGAAGACTCTGTGCTTGGGCTGTAGGTCACTGAGACATCAAACTGGAGCTGAGCTGGAAGCCTCCTCCCTGTTGACTAGCTGTCAGAATGCAGAAAACACCTATGCAGCTATTGAGAGAGAAAACTCACCAACAGTCTTAACCAGCAGCGGACCCTGCAAGCTTTGCAGCTGGTCAGCTAGGCCAAATTTACCAGCTGGTGGAATGGTGGCCTTTCTGTCATGGGAGAAACCAACTGCTCTCTGATTGGGCTTGCGGCCTCCTTTGCAGGAGGGAATTCCTGCCTGGTACTGAAAACCTAATAATAATAATTAAAAAAAAAACTATGGCTTGGAAGGTCATAAGTCCTAGTGGGGAAATTTTTACCTTTATCTGGCTAAATGGATATATTATACCTACCAAACGGTTATCTAAACACTTATGTTAATGTCCATATATTAATGCTACTCTCACTTTTGGTTAGATAAATTTCTAAGATGGTGGTAACCAATGAGGTGACTCAAAACTTACAAAAGCACTGAGAAGCAACAGTGGAGTGCTTAGCACTAATACAGATGTCTCTATTATGCTTTCCAAAGCTCAGGGACCATTGCAGAAGAGGTGGCAGAAAGAATGTAAGAGCCAAAAGAAGGGGAGGAGTGCTTACATTGCTGTCTTCCAGACACAAAATGACCTACACATTCGTGACAAGACCTGCATAAAAGGAAGGAGGAGGGGTGGGAATGATGGCATTAAAATAGAAGAGACTAGTTGGAAATAAGAATCGCAAATAAAAAAGGATTCAATGGAGGGGGACTTGAGAGAGGAAATGGAAGGGGTGGTAGGAGAGGATTATGATCATGTTATATTGTTTACATTTATGGAGGTTGTAAACTAAAAAGTTAAAAAAGAAACATATGTGGGCTGCAGGAATGGCTTAGCGATTAAGGCCTGCAAAGCCAAAGGAGCCAGGTTTGATTCCCCAGGACCCATGTTAGCCAGATGCACAAGGGGGCGCACGTGTCTGGAGTTCGTCTGCAGTGGCTAGAAGCCCTGGCACTCCCATTCTCTCTCTCTCTCTCTCTCTCTCTCCCTCTTTCTCTGTCAAATAAATAAATAAATAAATAATAAAAAGAAACATGTCGTATGAAAAAAAAATGAAGGACATGTTTGTGTTCAGCCCTAGACATGACATCTAAACCACACTCTCCAAGGTTCAGGGAACCTTGCGGAAGAGAGGGTGGAAAGAATGTAAGAGAAGGTAGATGAGAAGGGGGCTACAGAATACAGATTTCTGGGTTCAACAAGTGCTCTATACTCATAAACTCACAGCATGTACATGAGTCTGCATGAGCCTGTTAATAACTCATCACAGATGAAGTAGGGGTCCATGAGAACCCACACTTCACAGAGTAAATAGTGGAAACTGAAGGACTGCTGAAAGAGGGCAAGTCACATCCTTCATGGTGTGGCCACTGGAGGGTTTCTCGTTCTCTAGTAAATAACCTCCCACCAATGAGTATGCTGGCAACCCTAATGTAAGACAGTGGGTGAAAAGAATAAGGCATGGCAGTAAGAGAGGATGTAATGGGAAGAAGAGTTTTAATGGGAAGAGAAACAGAACAGAATGGGCAATATCTAAATTCATTGTGTACATGTATAAAATTGTAAAAGAAAACTAACAAAAGGGCTCCATCTAGTATATGTGTGTGTTTTGTGTATCCTATAACTAATTTTGTAGTTGAAAATAACCATGTCAATAGATAGATTCAGTAGTTTCACTAAAGGGACTTGGCAAAACTGGCTTGAACATACATTTATTCAATAGCAAGCTTCAAGGAAGAGGAATCAGGAATTGGGAGTTCTGCTAGGAACTTAGAGTGGCTTTATCAAGCTACTCTGGAGGTTCTGGTGGGTCTCTTTAAAGAGTTTATCTTTTATCTCAGTCACCTCCACTACCATCATAGCTACCACAACAGTGGCCATAGCCACCCCATGTCATCACCTTTGGAAAAGCCAGTCAAGGGCTGGCTTAGTGGTTAAGGTGCTTGCCTGCAAAGCCTAAGGACTGAGGTTCAGTTCCCCCAGTACCCACATAAAGCCAGATACACAAAGTGGTGCCTGCATCTGGAGTTCGTTTGCAGGGGCTAGAGGCCCTGGTGTGCTCATTCTCTCCTTTCCCATTCTCTCTCTCCTTGCAAATAAATAAATAAATACATAAAAATTTTTTAAAAGTTTGAAAAAACAAAGACCAGTCAATATGGAAGCAAGGGCAAAAGGCACTGAGCCAGCCCTCACTTTTTGTGTGTATAATGTGCATGTGTGTGCACTCATCTACATGCATGCATGCGCTCCTGCTCACATGGTGAGGGAAAACAGCTTCAGGTTTTGGTCCTCACCTACTACCATGTCTGAGGCCAGATCTCGTGTTCACTCCTGTGTTCACCAGGTTAGCTGGCCCACAAGCTTCCGTGAGATTCTTCCATGCCTGCCTGCCCTCTTGCCCTAAGTGATGGACTGCAGACGAGATGCTAATTCTACAGCATCCAAACTCGTGTACCCACACTTGGAGAGGGCAGAAAACAATATTTTATCCACTGAACCATCTTGCCACCTTCAACCTCAATTCTTTTTTTTTTTAACCAAGTAACATATTTATTTTCAAGTATGATGCACTATGCTTGCTTTTCAAAAACTAATATTTTATTTTTACTTATTTGAGAGAGATAGGGAGGGAGGAAGGGAGAAAATGGGCATACCAGGGCCTCCAGCCACTGCAAACAAACTCCAGACACATGCACCACCATGTGCATCTGGCTTATGTGAGTAGTGGGAATCTGGGTCCTTAGGCTTCACAAGCAAAGGCCTTAACTGCTAAGTCATCTCTCTAGCCTTAATGTGCTTTTATATGACAAACAGCATAGATTTGTTAATACCAGCTTTGCCAGAAACATGTGAGTGTCATGTGCTAGGACTTTATAATGGCTTTGGCATCAATGATTATTATGAAATTTTCAGCTGCACTGTAATCTCACTGGACTACCTTTACTACACGCCTTGCTGTTGACAAAAACATTGCCATACAGTGCATGACAGGATACGTGTGTGTATGTATATGCATGTTAAGTTCTTACATATAAGCAACCAACTATATCCACATGTGTGTACCTGCTCATATATGTGCACATATGTATATTTATATATGTGAATATAAAGTTTAGCTGTTACAACATTTTATGTATTTGTTTGTGATTTGCAAAGCACTGTTTTTTTTTAAGAGATAAGAGTCTGGTCATGCTGACTATGAAGGTCACCTGCTCTTAAAGTTAGTGACTTCTCCATAGCTTATTATATTCCACTCACCTTGCCTGTTCCTAATGAATAAACTCATATTTTCACATTGGATTTACACTTAAAATATTAACTATACAACTTAACAGTAAGAATGTTATTTTTTGCCATTTTACTATTTTATCTTTATAGTAGTAAAGTAGTATTATTCATTAAAGTATTTTAAAAGGTATTAAAGTATTCATTAAAGAAAACATTGATGATTAAAATGAGGGAGCATATTATCTATAATACTCACAAGTCCCTTTTATCATTTGGGTATTCCTCCTACTGTTTTGTTTTTTTACCAAAATGAGCAAATATAGATGAACCTCAATTTTTTATATGTGCTTTATTGGCAATATAATTAGGTGTCAGAGGTTTATAATGTGCTTAAAGTGTCTCAGCTGGTAAATGGTACCCCAAGACAACTCCTAAATGCCACATATCGCTCCTTTGTTTCTGCACTGACATAGCACCACAGATATGAGTAGAATTTAACCACACAAGAATAAATACAAATAAGGTATTTGAAAACTGGGTTTTTCAATGCGAATTTTCCCATAGGTGGCATGCAAGGGCAAGAACAGGCAGCCACTGGGCCTATATTCTTCTCAGAGTACCTAAAGCAAATGTGAGATTCACAATTGGGGTAGATTCCTTGGCCATGGGAAAGATGAAGGTCATGTATTGTCTTGGGCACTTCCAAAGCACATTTTACACATGGAACAAACACAATGTGTTGCATAAACCAATAAACAGCCAGATTCCAATACTGGGAATGCTCCTAGGTTACTCTGTTCACTGTTTGGGAATTCTCCTGCAGGGATCAATAATATCCACTTTCTTCCCAGAACAGCTGTGGGCAAAATAAGAACTGGGCCTCCTGAAGAGGCATCAAGATACACTCTTGATTAAGAAGTAAGCTGTCATGGTTTTCCAGTTACTTAAGTCTAGTTGTATGCTCCTTTCTGGAAGGGAAGGGCAGTGCTTTCTCCAGTTCAGAAGGCAGGTAGGTGGTAGAGCAGCATTAAGATCTTCTGATCTTCTCTTGGATATCCGCATGTAGGGGACGTCATGAGGTGAGAATGGCTGCCATCTGATGACAAAGCTGAGGCTTTTACAGCATGAGGTAGGTAGGCTTTTAAACTTAAGATGACTTCATGCTTAATGATACTCTAGTCTCCCGGGAAGGGGGAATGTAAGGAAGATCCTCTACTGGGAAGCAAGCCCTATTCCTTCTTCTGAAAGCAGTGAGTCTACTTCTTAATGACTTAATTGAGATGGGAAGACCCACCCTAACTGTGAGTGGCATCATTTCCTGGTCTGGGGTCTCAACAAAATAAACAGGAGAAAGCAAAGCTGAGCATACGCATTCATCACTCACTACTTCCTGACTGCAGACTGAACGTGACCACCTGTTTTATGATCCTGCTTCTATGCCTTCCTCATCATGATGGACTGTATCCCCTTGAGTAGCAAGCCAAAATACACTGCTCCTCCCCTAAAGTGCTTCTTGTCAGGTATTTCATCACAGCAATAAGAAAAGCAACTAAATCAGAAAGGTTGTAGCAGGAGTGGAGTCATTCCTGATCATGTGGCTCACGGGCCTTTAGAACTGGGTTATTATGGGAGGACTGTAGAAGAGTTTAGAACTTTGGACTACAAAAAGGCCCATAATGCTGTAAACAACGATTAATGTGCCATTGTTGTAGGAGTTAGGTAAAACTGAATGTTCAGAAAAATGAAGACAGTGGAGATCTGGCTCATGAGGTTCCAGGAGGAACAAGAGATGAGTTGGGAAACCAGAGTACAGGCAGTTCATGTGATATTCTCACAAACAATCGGAAGTGTCTTGAGAACTCAGATGAGTAGCTGGCTAATTTGTTTTGCACATGAAATATCAAGACAGTACAGTATCCAGGCTGTGCCATCATTACTGCTTAGTGCTCACATCCAGATCCACTGAGGAGAAGCAATGAGTATGCAAAATATGAAAAGTGTGCTGTTTTGAGGGTAAAAGAAAGACTTGAGAATTACAAGTAAGGGTAATCTGAGAAAACAGCTGGAATTGTTAAAGATATTAGTACCACTGGGGAGAAATCTCCTGCACTGCACTGCAACATTAGGAAAAGCACCTGAAGGGCAAGATCTCACCCATTAGGGGCTCCATCTTCTAAAATCCAAATTCATTTGAAAGATGAGAGTCTAAAGAAGGAGTTCTCCACTCAAACACAATTGCCTAGAGAAGTATTTCCCCAGGGTCAGCCTAGAAGGCATACAAACAGAGGCTGATGCAACTGAGGTCCACAGGGACCAGGCTATATTGCAAACTGGCAATAGAACTTGGCAGCATCGTTCACACCTGGTACTATTTTAGAAGAATGAAAGATGCTAGATTTAGGGAGACATGAAGTCTTATATTACAGTTCTAAGAGAACCACTGAGATCAGGTAACATGTAGCAGGATCAGAGTCCTAGAAAGGAGGCCCTTGAAAGGACTGCAATGGAGCTGTGTAGGAGAAGCAAAGTTGCAATGCAGACCCCAATAGTTGGAGATGCTGGAACTATGGGACATTTGTCAAGGAAAGCTGCAGGCACGGTGTGGCCACTAGCTCAAGGGAGAGGCTGTATGTGCTGCAGACTGAAGAGCTGGAGGCAAGGGGAGAGCCAAGCCTTTTGTGGCCCACATGATTCCATCATGATCCTCAAATACCAGACATGGAGCTGCAGAATTTGGTTGTTGTCCTGCTGGGTTTTGGACTTTCTTTAGTCAATCTTTCCTTACTATTCCTGTATGGGAATGGGAATGTTCACTCTGTGGCGTTCTATATTGGAAGTGTGTTAACTTGTTTTGATGTTATGAGGCTGATAGTTAAGAGACTGCCTGAATCTTAGAAAAGACTTTGCATTTGTGCTTTGAACAGTGTTGGGACTAAGAGAGATGATGGGGACTTCTGAAGTTGGATGGAATGCACTCTGCATTGTAAGATGGCTAAGAACTTATGGGAATAAGGAGTGGAAAGTTACGGCTTAAAACTGATATGTTTGCATGTAAAGCTGACGAAGAGCCAATTTATGGTGATTCAGATAATCAACTTGACAGGATCTAGAATTATCTAGGAAATAAATCTCCAGTCAGGTCTGTGAGGTATGTTCTAGATAAGATGAACTGAGATAGGAAGAGCCACCCTAACTGTGGGTGTCACATTCCATGGACTGGGATTGCAGACTGAATTCAAAAAGAAAAAGTGAGGCGAACACAAGCATTCATCATTCTCTGTTTCTTGACAGTGGGACGAATGCAACCAGCTGCTTTATGATGAACTGAATCCCTGAATCCCCTGGAAATGGAAATAAACTCTTCCTCCCTCTAGGTTGATTCTTGTCAGATTTTTTTTTTTGCCACAGCAATGAGAAAAGGAACTAATACGTTCCCTATTCCCTGGGAACCCCAGAACACAGAAGCAGTGCTTAGGGCAGTGCAGGGAACACAGAAGACATTCAGTAAGTGAGAGTTAATACAAAGAGAGAAAGGAAGCATTCAGAGAATGGTGATGCCTATGACCTTGATCATGTTGTTGGCTTCGGATGTCTGTTCCTATCCAAGCTCTCACCAGACTGCTAAATTTAAGTATATGCTTTGTCATGTATACATCAAACCTCATATTGGGGGGGGGGAAGGGGAAGGGGAAGGGGAAGGGAAGGAAGGAAAGAAGGAAGGAAGGAAGGAAGGAAGGAAGGAAGGAAGGAAGGAAGGACGGACGGACGGACGGAAGGAAGGAAAGAAGGAAGGAGGTGGTGAGTCTGCCTCTTTTACTACATGGTGAAGCACTTACTGTTGGGACAGAAATTCTGGACTATACATGTCTACTCAAGTAGCTTGTTGGTACGCAGGACACCTGCTCAACACTCATCAGTAAATGAATGGGTATCAGGACAGAGTCCATGCTCTCTGTTGGGAAAGATCATGGCTCTTTCATCCAACTAAGCCATGGAATGCAGGGGCTCATCCCTGAGGTCAGGGATGGTGGTGGTAAGAGGCGGCTTCACGCCCCAAGTTGGCAAGTGGGGAGCCACCAGACCATTATGTAAGCCTGGAGTCAAGATGTCACTCCACAAGACCAGAGGGGAGAATCTGTGCCCACCCTGTTACAAAAATAGAAGAGGAGCAGTCCCGGAACTCTGCTAACTGCCAGGAGCTTCCTGGATTTGGAGTTCAAGGTCTCATAGGAGGCCGAGTTGCCGCTCGTACTCTTGTTTAGAGGTGGATCTGTGCATACAGCCCTTATCCCAAACCGTCACTTACCTGACCCCTTTCCAAAAACACCGAATAAGACAAAGGCTACGACACTTACCTCTGAACACATCTTCTAAATTAATCTGGAAGCAATGTAAAAGCACAGTTTTTCTCCCCAACTCTACAGCCAGCATATTTCCTGTGGCAGCTGGGTCAAGCTTGAGCACCATTTTCACCACTGACTCAATGTTTAAATATTCTCGGCTACTCTCTTCTCATCAGCCTTCACACTCCCTCTGTTTTGTTTTTAATATTCTGTCTCTCCCCCACAACCCTCTTTATCAACACATGCACATATGCACGTGTACACACATAAATGCACACCCTCTCCTCTTTAGGTATAACCACACCATAGAACACGAATTGCATACTTAGGTAGGAGAAAGGTATCATTATTTTCAGTAACCTCGAACTGAAATGAAGCATTCCCTTCTATTATGAACAGAGACAACAAACTACCCTTGTGTTAGCTAAACCAGTGTCTTCCCTACCAGTAGAAACACATCCATTTACATATCATGTCAGGGTTACTTCCTTGAAGTAACTATTCATGTTTATCAGTGTTTCAAAATTATAGTAGTTATTAGGATTCAAGTAGATTTTATTATCTGACGTATTAATAAAGAAGTACTTGGGAGGCTGAGGTAGAAAGATTGACTTGAGAGGTCAGCCTGGGCTAGAGTGAGACCTTGTTTTTTAAAAAAAAACTGAAGATGGGAGTGGTGGCGCATGCCTTTAATCCCAGCACTGGGGAGGTAGGAGGATTGCCCTGAGTTCAAGGCCACCCTGAGACTACATAGTGAATTCCAGGCCAGCATGGTCTAACCTACTTAGCAGCAAATAACTTGTTGTGATGCCCACACAAGTGCAGTGGTGGCACACAGCCATGGTGGGGAACCAACTGCTCTCAATTTGGCTAACTGATCCCCTCAGTGGTATGGGACCCATAGCTGGAGCTGGGAAACAAGTCAGAACCATATCCAAACATAAGCCCACTCTCCAATATCAAGCTACCATCAATTGTGGGCTACAAGAGGGCCTACACCTATTAAATTCTCTATAAAAAAAAGTAAGGGTTATCTCATTTGTCCTGGTGCTAACTTACTCTCTGTTGGAGAATCTGCTTCTCTTTTTCAGATAGATGTAGATCCTAAGGAGAGAGCCACCCCATCATACCTCAAAAGGGCCCCGGCTAAAACTAAGAAAAATTGGCGAAACAAGCAAGGCTATTTTCCTGATGAACTGGATACCAGCACAAGGGGGAAGGAGACTAACACAGAGAAAAATCAACTACCAAATCAGAGAGCCAGAGCCTCAGAGGCCCCCAACACCTCATCACTGAAGCAGACCAAAAATGAACCCAACATGGCTCAGGGAAATTTTGCGGAAGAGGGGGTGGAAAGAATGTCAGAGCCACATGTTGGGTCATGATATGCAGAGACATTTATCTTACCCATAACTGTGGGCTAACTCCACAATGCATGACCCATATACCTCAACAAGGAGGGGCCAAGGGGAGGGGGTAGGTCACGGATGAGCCTAATAATGGTAGCAAACTGACTGTATTTGTTGAATACAAAACTAACTATAAAGAAAAAAAAAGTAAAAAAAAAAACAAAAAACGAAGTACATATGTTATTATTAAAATTTTTAATATGTTTATTTTAATGATTTATTTCAGTCTATGTACGTTTCATATACTTACAAATATTATTGTGAGAAATACATGCCTTACCAAACCAGAGGTCCATACTCAGAAAGACTAAGAGTCCCTGCTGAAGAGTAGGGTAATAAAAGGTGGGATTGGCTGGGTGGTGGCACACACCTTTAATCCTAGCACTCAGGAGGCAGAGGTAGGAGGATCAGCATGAGACTACATAGTGAATTCCAGGTCACCCTGGGCTAGAATGAGATCCTACCTCAAACAAAGAAACAAAAAAGTGGGATTGGAGATTTTTCTCTAGGGTCATCAAGACATTGGCCAAGGGAACTAACAGGGGTTTTCCGTGGCAGCATGAGACAGGTCCTGAGAACAGCGGGATAGCAGGGCTCCTAGCTAAGAGCTGGGGTGGGCTTTGGAGGTTGACCAAAATACTAACCCTTTCTGGTCAGCAGTGTGACCTTGGGCAAGCCATCACACCTCTGAGTTTCCAGTTACTCATCTGTGAAACGGGAATGACATTATACTGTGATTGTGAGTTGAGGGTATAGACGACTGAAGACACTCACTGCCCAATTGAATGGAATGTGGCTGGCTGTAAATGGTCTTCAGAGGACATGGTATGCTGTTTCACGTGTTTCTGAAGTAGGCTTCTCATAGCCTTAAGTTACATATACTCTGAAAGGTTTCTAAGGCACATCCAGGCAGATGTGAGTCCCACTCTCCTCCTGCCTCTGGCTTACTGACATAGCCGCCCATGCTATGCTGCGAAACAGACTCCCTGCTCCAGAGCAGAAGAGATCTTAAGGAGAAAGGAAATGTTTCAATCCTCCCTAGAGTTAGCTCCTGGTCTGGTTTCTGACCACTCGGTGAGTGGTGCAGGGACTCTGGAATGTAAGCAGGCCAGGGTTGGAGCCGGACTACCAGACCACTGGGCACAGAGACCTGATGCCAGGGAGATTCCTTGACATGTGTATTCCAAAAACTTGCCCCAAAAGCCCAAAAGTTCTGTTGCAGTTCTGTTCTTACTAGCATTCTTTAAAAACTATATATTGATTTCATGACTACAAAATATCAGAAAATTTACCCAGAGAAACCAGAATCAGCATAAGCTTGGATCTTAGAAACCAAAACTATTAATTTCATGGCAAGCTTGCTTTCTGTTAAACATCAATTAGAATCATGATTATATGGAAAGCTCTAGATCTTGATTTTATCACTTTAAATGACCTAAGATATTTTCACCATGGGCTCTTAAAAGACACAAAACTTTTGCATTAGACACTGTGTAATATTCATAGATTCCTGAGAGATGCCATGCTATTCCCAGAATAGCATGGTGCATTGAAATTTAAGATACACCTAGATAACTGACAGGAGGGGGACAGAGGAGCGTGTTTTACTCTTCTTAAAGGACAGCTAGGAGCAAACTCTTCTGTACCCGCCACCCCCTCCCCAGCTCAAGCAGATTCTGGAAAACACTTCTGTGTCCCCAGCAGAGGCCTTACATGTATTTGTTTCCTTTTCTCATTCTCATATCTTATATTGGCATGGTAAGGAGAAAGCTTTGAAGAACGTACTGCTGGGGGATAGTAATGAACAGTGCTTCCTACACAAGCATGAGGGCCTGAGTTTGATTTCCCAGAGTCCGTGTAAATAGCTGAGTGTAACCATGTGTGTCTATAATTCTATCCTGTGGGGAGCAGAGATGGAAGAATGGCTAGAGTTCTTCAAAAATGGCAAACTCTGGAATTGTTGAGGGATTCCATCTCACAGAAACATCCAGATGAGCAATGGAGGGGGACACCAAATATTCTCTTCTGGCTTCCATAAACGCATGAGGCACTGCATCTGTACATACATGTACTAGTAACACACCTCACACCACATATGCTATACTTATGCACATACAAAAAAAAAATAAAGGAAGGAAGGCACTGCTGGGGAAATGGTATCTTATTTGAGAAAGTGCTCCAGAAAGAAGTGGTGTGGCAAGGAGAGCCTTGGAAACAAACAAAAACAAATCTGTATTCACGTGTCAAATCTGTTAAGATCAAAGTGCATCAGCTTCCCCATGTATCAATACAGACACCACCACCTACCTCACAGGGACAGAAGGACAGTATAGATTAAATATGACTCCATACTTGAAACACTTCAACAGTAAAGCCCACGACAAGACAGTAGTCAATAGTTAATGTAATGACGGCTCCTGATAGCACTGCTGCTTTGGCTGTTGGCGGCTAGACTCACCCATCACAGGCACAAAGAGGGCCTGTGTCTAGCAGTACTGGTACAAGCATGGACTCTGCAGACAGGTTACACTCCCTAGTTTGGCAAATTAACTATTCAATTTCTTCATCTACAAAAGGGGATAATTATAGTTTACCTACCTCTTAAGAGGGTTCTAGTAAGTTAACCTATATACAGTGCTTAGAATAGAGGCTAGCTCATAATAAATACAATACAGGCCTGGAAAGATGGCTCAGTGGTTAAGGTGCTTGCTTGCCAAGCCTAATGATCCATGTTCTACTCTCCAGATCCCATGTAAGCCAGATGCACAAGGTAATGTAAGCGTACAAGGTCACACATGTGCACAAGACAGCACATGCGTCTGGAGTTTGACTGCAGTGGATGGAGGCCCTGGTGCACCAATTCTCTCTCTCTCTCTCTCTCTTGTTCTTGCTAAAAAAAGAAAAAAGAAAGAACGAAGGAGCTGGGTGTGGTGGCGCACGCCTTTAATCCCAGCACCTGGGAGGCAGAGGTAGGAGGATTGCTGTGAATTTGAGGCCACCCTGAGACTACACAGTAAATTCCAGGTCAGCCTGGGCTAGAGAGAGACCCTACCTCAAAAAAAAAAAAAAAAAAAAAAGAATATAATCAGTGATCAATGGCCACATACAAGATTGGATATACTAGCTAAAACCATTAGACATATTTTTAAAAAAGATTTCAACCAAATGTCTACAATCAGAGAATTGGATTAGCAACTTCCATCAGTTTCCCTAAAGAGCTATGCCCACCCTGCTATGGCTTAAATGTGGCCTCCTCCCTCCCTACCTTCTCAGCATCCTGCTCAAAGAGCCTCAGCTGGAAGCACTGGTCCAGCTTGAGCTTGCGCACGTGCCACATCTGGTGCAGATGCTGCCGAGTGGAGTGCAGCTTGTCCAAGAGGCTGGTGATCTTGGGTACGAGGCTCTGGAAGTCAGCACTCCCTGGGATGCAGTTGCGCCCTGAGAAGCCATCACTGCAGCGGATGCACTGCAGCAACCGCTGCCCCTCTCGGTCCAGCTCCTCCACAGGGGCCTTCAGCACCTTTTTCTTGAGTTGCGTGTGTTCATCAATTAGCCGTCGAGAGCCCTCCACATCCACGGGGAACTCTTTCCTGGCTAGCATCTCCTGCAGGTCCTCTAGGCGCGAGAGCAGGTGCACTGCACTGTTGAAGAACTCCTCCAGGGAGAGCCGCAGCTCGATCCACTCCTCGTGGTTGTAATCCAGAGAGCCGTCAAATTCCTCCGTTAGCTGGGAGGGGTCCACCAGCTTTGTAAGCCCCTCCACGGACACCATACTTGTCTGGGAGGGGCAGACAGAAAAAGAAGATGGTGATACAGGGTGGCAGGGGCAGGACACATCGGTGCAGATGGAAAGATGAGGGAAAAATCTAAGTCCACAGGGGAAGAGCCCTAGCCTACCTCGGAAAGGATGAGCAGGGGCCTTGGGACCCATTGGTCAGGAGCCATAAACCAGCCAGGATCAGCAGATCCAATGGATCACTGACCACTTTAACAAATCTCTCCGCCTGCCCACACCTGACACCCAAGGAAAGACTACCTTCATGTCCCTATTAATCTCCCCTCATCCCCAGCCCAAGCAGGTTTCAGAGGATAGATGCAGAGGCTAGAAGAAAAACTTGTCAGCATCTGACAGTGGACATGTTTACAGCTGTAACACACCCAAGGCTGTGGAAAGAGTATCACCATGGGTAGATTAGGTAATGTGGGCCAGTTCTTGGGCAGGAAAGGTTTCATATATTATCTTCTTGGGCAGGCTGAGCTGCTGCCAGCTCAGCTCCCAGTCTCTCCTTGTTCTATAGTACGTTGAACAGAACCAGGGTTGGACACCAGGGATTTTGGACCCTCCACTTTCTCTGTGAGGCCTCCATAGGTTCTTAGTGGAGAATGTCTGTCTCCAGGAACAAAGCAGCTCCAGCAAGCAAGAGTGCAGGCAATGTCCCACTTGACAGAAAACATTATCCTTCCTCCAGGGCCTTGGGCTTAGCTCTTCTCTCTGTGAAGGACATGTTTGGGTTTGGGACCTCTCTTACGCTTACTAATTGCATAATTTAGGCAAGCTACATTCTCAGGGCAATTGCAATCCCTCATCCAAAAAAATCTGAACTCTATAATGTATTTTGGAGCATTTTGGATCTCAGAGTTTTGGATCAGAACTGCTCAACCAATAAAGTCTTATGCAAATATTCCAAAAATCTGAAAAACTCTGAAATCTAAAATACTTTCAGTCCCAAGCATTTCTGATAAGGGATTCCCAGCCTATACTACCTTTCTTATAATACTTGCTGAATAAATAGGATGCCAGGCACAGAATACATGCTCCATTGCCATCACTTCTTACTATGGAGGTCTGAAGCCAGGGAGTGGTCATCATTACATGAACCTGTAAGAACAGACTGTCCCAGTATCTTGTTGCTTTCTGAATATCACCTTATCTCCACTCCTCTCCACCCCTGTCCTAAGACACAGGAGGGAGCTGCCACAGAAAGGCAGGTATATGAACCGTGTACCTGGCTACTAACGTGAGGAATGTGAAGAAACAAACAAAATCTGATTTAGTTAGAACACAGCTCAGGCATGGGCATTTGTAAAAGCTTCTCAGGTGTAAGCAGAGGCACAGCCCCTACCATTCTAAGCCCTGGCTGCCCAAAGCACAGCCTTTGGACCAGCAGAATTGATGTCACCTAAGAACTGGCTGGAAGACCAACTTTCAGGCCTGTCTGAGACCTGAAGTGTGGTGGTTTGAATGAAATGTTCCCCATAGACTCATGTGTTTTGAATACTTGGTCACCAGCTGGTGCCAAATTGGGAAAGTTTTTGGGCCTCTGGGAGGTGCAGCCTTGCTAAGAGGAGGTGTGTCACTGGGGACAGGCCTTGGAGTTTTATAGTCCAGTCCCCGTGCCAGTGCTCTTGCTGCTGCCTTCAAGCTTACGTATCAAGATCTGCGTCTGCTCCTACCGTGCTTTCCCCACCATGATGAAACTTCCCCTTGAAGCTGTGAGCAGAAGTAAACCTTTTCCTCCCATAAGCTGGGTCTGGTTGGATGTTTTGTCCCAGCAATGAGAAAATAACTACTGCATGAAATTCAATTCTGCATTTTCTGGCTTCCAGGGATCTATGTGTATTAAGTTTTGAGAATACTCATCCAGAAGCACTTTCCCCTTCCAATGTGGCTACGTTGACCACTTCCAAGAAGTCCCCACGTTTACAATTTAAAAAGCCATTCGCTAAGAAAACTGCCGAAGAACAACCTGTGTGCTCCTCCCTGTCTCACCTGTTGCCTCAGCCTGCAGCTGGAGTTCAGTCAGCTAATTTCTTTAAAAGACAGTTCTTTCACTGAGGGGAGGCTTCCAGCTATCTTTCTTGTTTAGGAGGCAGAGACAAACTTGCTCAACTTATGGTGAAAAGAACCTTGAGGCAGACAGGGCAGCTACTGAAGATTTCTTGGGAATATACTTTTTAGTGCCTTCAGCTTATAAATTTACAGGCTTGTTGTCACTGCCACTAATATAAACAAACTGAAAATACCAAAAGTGTTTATAGGATTCCTAGATTGGATAGTGTCCTGAGAGACTATGATGATAGTTAACTGTTTTCTCCAGCTATTAACAGAGAGTGAGAACTTCCTAGGTCCAAGTGATCAGACCATTTGTGCTCAAATTGCAGCAAACTTGGACCAATGCCCCCCTCCCCTTCCAGGCACTCCTGCCCCCAGGGGACCAGTTTAGAATAGAAAGCTGCTAAAAGATTAAATGTAGCTCTGAATTTACAACACACACACACACACACACACACCCCTTCATCCTTTTGCAGATGAGGAACAGAATTCTGTCAAAGGGGGAACAGCTTAAATTTGGCTTGGACAAACATTAAAATTTCTGATTTTCATCTTATGTGTCATCATTAAAATTCTCAAGAGACTCATTATGCCCTCTGAAAAATTTGGTTATAAAAACAACATGTTTTCCTTGATTATAAAAGTCACATATCTTCCTTGAAAGAAAGTGGAAAAATAGGAATAAAATAAAAATCACCCATTTTTCAGTCACCTTGAATAAACCACCGCAAATGTTTCTGTCTTTCTTTATTCTTTCCTTATAGACTTGAAAAGCAAACTCCAGTCTTGGGGAGAAAGTTCAGTGGACAAAACACGTGTGCAAGTATGGGTACGTGAGTTCAGATCCCAGACCCCATGTAAAGCAAGCACGACTGAGTAGTGCCAGCATCTTGCTCCCAGAGCAAGAAGGGAGACAGGAGAATCACTCAGAAGCACATGGGCCAGCTAGCCTGATGAATAGAGCAGTGAACAATGAGACACCCTGCCTCAAAAAAAGTGAAGGCTGAGGACCAGCAAGTGCTCACCCTGGCACAAGCATGCTTACATTCGCACACACAAAGCCTACTCCACATGACTCTGTCTACATGTTTTATGAGCTGCTCATTTAAAAGAATACATGATGAACATTTTGTGATTATTTCCCAAATATGATTTTAATGGCTTCATAATATTTATGTATTAAGGTCACAAAAATTAATGGGTAGTTAGTAAGCAACAAATATATGCATGTATCATATTAATGTATTACATATATTTGTGTGTGTATGACTATAAAAATACTGTTAATAAATATTCTTGTACACATTTTTTAAACTTTTGTATTTTTATTTGAGAGAGGGAAGAAAAAAGGGGCAGAGAGAAAGAGAGGGAGGGAGAAATTAGGTGCTCCAGGGCCTGCAGCCACTGCAAATGAGCACCAGACGCATGTGTCCCCTTGTGCATCTGGCTTAGATGGGTCCTGGGGAATCAAACCTGGGTCCTTTGGCTTTTCAGGGAAACACCTTAACTGCTGAGCCGTCTCCCCAGCCCCCATTTTTTGGGGGGGGGTAAGGTCTTGCTCTAGCCCCAGACTGATCTGGAATTCACTCTATAGTCTCAGGGTAGCCTCGAACTCACAGTTATCCTCCTACCTCTGCCTCCCAAATGCTGGGATTAAAGGCATGTGCCACCACACCTGGCTCACATTTATATTTGTAATTTTAATTAGCTTTACCTTTTTGTTTTATTGAGTTATTTATAAGAATGGTTTTCTTGAGAATTACTAGACAAATGGACACTCATAATAGGTTGTAAACTGAAATACCCAGAAGGTAAAAAAGAGCCTTCTCAGTGTTAAAGATTCTACAAGGCTGACTGACAGATTAGGATATCTGTGATCCCCTTACGCAAATACAAGGTGGATCTTACTGGTCTAGAGACAAATTATCCTGGGTTATGTTTTTTTTGTATACATGGATATGTGTGTGGTCCATGTATGTAGTATGCATATGCATATTCATGTGTGTGGGCACACATGCATATAGAAGCCAGAGGTCAATCAATATCAGGTATCTTCTTCAATCACTCTCCACATCATTTTTTGAACCTGGAGCTCACCAATGAGCCTAAACTACCTGGCTAAAAAGTCCCAGAGATCCTCTTTTCTCTGCCTCCTCAACACCTGGATTCCAGGCATGCACCACTTGCTCTTTATGTGGTATAGGGAAATAAACTCAAGTCCTCATTCTTGTGTGGCAAGCACTTGACCAACTGAGCCATTTCCCTAGCCCCTATCTTAGCTCCCTTAATAGTCACTTATTGGGCTGGAGAGATGGCTTAGCGGTTAGTGCATTTGCCTGCAAAGCCTAAGGATACAGGTTCAATTATCTAGGTCACATATAAGCCAAATGCACAAGGTGGCACATGCATCTGGAGTTCATTTGCAGTGGCTAGAGACCCTGACGCACTCATTTTGTTCTTTCCCTCTCTCTCTCTGTGTCTCAAGTAAACAAAAATAAAAATAGCTATTTATTTCCCACCTCCGCATTTGACCTACCATGCTTGTGACTACCAAGTACAATCTTTTTTTGTACTGTATGAACAGACCCCTGGATTTCACCAACCCAAAAGCTTACAACATGGTCAGATAACATGTGAGGCCTATAGCAAGATTTCCCTGCCTGTTTGTAAACCATACATCTGATGTTCCCACCAATATAATCTTAAAAGTGTCTTAGTTTATTAACTTCTCCGTTCAGTTAGCATACAAACTTCATAAAATTGCTACCACATTGGAACATGGTATGTGGGGTAGCCTTAATCTGTGTTACTGAGCCATAGTCACTATCTTTTATGATAGTGAGATAGTCTTATCTTTTAGGTGAGAGCTATGTTTTTGCATCAACAAAGTTTTAATACAAATTGCAAAACTGCTGTCAGAAAGTTATGCCAATGTACACTCTCACAACAGCACACAGAAGTGTCTAATAAAGCTGTGCATTTGAGACCAGCCCTGGCCCTCTTCTGGCCAGACTAATTGGTAAGGTCAAAGTGGCCAAGGAATCCTGAAATCTCAGCTGGTGACACTGTGAGGTAACTGGAGAGGCTGTGGGGAATAGAAAGGAGGACTCACCTCAAAGATGAATTTGGAGCTGCCAAAGTTGGTCTTCTGTTTCTGCCAGAAGTTGTCAGGTTTGATGATGAGGGCCACATGGATCTCTGCTGGAAAGGCTTCCTGCAGCGTTTTGAGGAGGGGCTTAATGAGGTCCCACTTGGAGCCCCGCATGTCGATGATGACAGTGAAGCCACGTTTGCAAACGTCCTCACTGTGGGGAGGTCAGAGGTCAGGCACAGAGGCAAAACTCATCAGGAGACCCGCCTCTCCCTGACCTGGACCACCCTTCCAACTCAGGCCAGGTCTCTGGCCACCTTCCAATCAGCTGCAAGGATAGTGTTTCCAAAAAACTTTCTAAACTGACCCTATCTGATCAAGTGCTCTAGAATTCTACCTCCTCGTAGGACTTAGCAAATGGGAACTTTATCATCTGGGTATTCATCATTAAATTTTCCTCTTAATCTTTGTCTCTCTCTTTCCTAAGATGAACTATGTTTCCCCTTATTTGAATTCAGGCTCTCTGAAGACAGGGATACTCATTTGTCTCTTAACCCTGAGATATAAGCTCTGAAGACAGGGGCTTAGCTGTCCCTTAACCCTGAGATGTCAAGTCCTAACCCTAGCCTTCCTTGAACCTTCATTTGTGAAAGACATAGGTACACTTCATGGATGAACTCAAATTAGACCACAGAATCCTCTCCAAGAAAAGGTTCCAGGTATTTCTGTCAAATGATTAGTGATAGTATATAAAGTATTAAAACATTCCATTGCCAGCACTATATTAAGATGAACTACATACATTTTGTATGTCAATCTTAAAAACCTCAGGTTGCTGAGTCATGCTGAGCACTAAAACACTGCAAGAGTGGGGCTGACTGGAGGGTAGATGCTATCCAGCTGCCTCCTGCTTCCACTTGATCATTTGTACAGTTCAGGATGTTCCAGTGAGGGAATAACTCTTGAAATCAAGGCCAACTGAGGTGACCATCTTGAGAAGCAAAGCATAAACCAGCCAAGTCAATCAAGATGACATTATATGACTCATCAAGCACAAAAGTTTAAGTTCATGAACCTTGACTATAATTATTCAAATATAATATAAAAAACAAAATTCTGGGCTGGAGAGATGGCTTAGTAGTAAGGCGCTTGCCTGTGAAACCTAAGAATGCAAGTTCGAATCTCCAGGTCCCATGCAGCCAGATTCGCAGTGATGCAATGTCGCATATGCACCACAGAGGGCACATCTGGAGTTTGTTTACAGTGGCTGAAAAGCCCTAGAGCACCCATTCTCTCATTCTCTCTCTCTTTCTCTCTCTCTGTGCCTCTTTCTCCCTCTGTCTGTCAAAAATATTTCAAAAATCTGTAATGTAATTAAGGATCTTCCTTCTCTTAGTTTTGGTTTGTTTAACCTATCCATCTATTTTATAATCAAGAAGGCTTTGGTTAATTCACACTGATTTTTTTTAACCTATGTGTATAAATGTGTGTTTGTTGATACCTGTGCAGGTGCACATGTACATGTGTGTTCATACACATGAAGGTCAGAAGTCAATGTCAGGTGACATCCTTAGGAACACTGTCCACCTCTTTTTTTAAAAAATTTGTTTATTTTTATTTATCTATTTGAGAGTGACAGAGAGAAAGAGGCAGATAGAGGGAGGAAGGAAAGGAGGGAGGGAGGGAGGGGGAGGGAGAGGGGGAGAGAGAGAGAGAGAATAGGCATGCCAGGGCCTCCAGCCACTGCAAACCAACTCCAGATGCGTGTGCCCCTTGTGCATCTGGCTAACGAGGGTCCTGGGGAGTCAGGCCTCAAACCGGGGTTCTTAGGCTTCACAGGCAAGCACTTAACTGCTAAGCCCTCTCTCCAGCCCATGTCCCCCTCTTTTTGAGACAGGGACTCACTTTGGCCTGACACTCATCAGGCTAGACTGGCTGGCCAAAAAACCCCAGGAATCCACCTCTCTCCACCTTCCCAGTGCCACCACAGCTGGCATTTTTATGTGGGTACTGGGGATCAAGCTTGTTAGACAAGCACATGACTGAGTCATCTACCTCCCCAGCCCAAAGTCACATTTTTCTACAAATACTAGTGAATTATTTCCTTGAGGGTGTTCCACTTAATCCCCTCTTTCACAGAGGACACTTGTTCAAACTGCTGAATGTGTTATCTGACCCTCAGTGGTGCACATCACATAATGGTTGCTTACAGTGCCAAGATCACCATTGGAATACCAAAGCCACACAAAGACATGAAAATATTTTGGGGTTTCATTATTAAATCTCAACCAGTTACAAGAAAAATGTTATAAGTCATGTGACTTGTGCTAGTGTCACATGTGACAACTTACACAAGTCTTCTGTTTAGGCAAGACACTCTCCAGGTTTGGGAATTCTCTAGCATAGGAGGAAATTCAAATCCTTCAACCCAGTGAAAATGAGATGCCTCTTCTCCTCTGTCACCATGACTGAGGTCTCCCATAAATAATATTCTCTTCCCTGTTATCAGAGGCCAATCAAAAAAAGCTTTGCCTAAATTACAGTCTCTTTCTCATTATAAGAAATAATACCTGATAACTACAGAAAAGCTAAAATACTCAAAAAAAAAAACTTTGTAAAAGACACAAACAGTAGGCATTTATAATGCTGTGGCCTATTTCCTCTCAATCTTTTTTTGTGCACATTGAGTTCAGATCACACAGTGTTCTACTTTTCCTGAAATATTCAGTTTTCTCACATAGCTAAAACTTCTCCAAAATTGTGATATTTAATGAAACATTGTCTGCCTTATGCCTGTACCATTACTTAAATTACCATTGCTAGCCGGGCGTGGTGGCGCACGCCTTTAATCCCAGCACTCGGGAGGCAGAGGTAGGAGGATCGCCGTGAGTTCGAGGCCACCCTGAGACTCCATAGTGAATTCCAGGTCAGCCTGGACTAGAGTGAGACCCTACCTCGAAAAACCAAAAAAAAAAAAAAAAATTACCATTGCTGTTTTACAAACAGCTATGACAACATACACAACAATGTACAAAGTGTCTTCCTTATTGTATCCTTAGCAGTCACTGATTTTTTTTTAATCTTGGACCTATTTTAAGAAAAAGTTTGCAGTTTATTTAAATTTGCATTTCTTTGATTGCTAGATATTCCTGATTGGTCCACAAGTATTTTAACCAGTTCATTTACCAATTTTTCCAGAGTAAAAGTATTAAGACTTTTTGCAGTAAGAACAGTCAGTTTAATTCCGCTGGTCTCAGTCACTGCATATCTAACTATGTCAAGCATCACAAGGCAACAGTGGACTTTGCTTCCCTTAATGCCAGTCGTTTTACTTGCTTCTCTGTTCCTCAGGCTCCATGGTTAGGTTGATATGAGAAACTTGTGTCCCAACAGCAACTATTCAATGTTGCTTCCAAGACTTAGAAGCCGCCTCTTCCCACCCCAGCATTTAAACGTGGTAGACAGCAGCAGGCCACGCACCATTAACTAACAATGCCTAACAACTTCGAGTAGAAATCAGGTACTAAGATTTGCTAGGAAGTACTCAGAAACTCAAGAAATGGGGAATGCAACCCCAGGCTGAATGCTGAAAACTAATCTAATTGGTATCATAGTGGGAACACAGCCTGATCTCCCAAGGTGCTTTGGTATCAAGAAAGGCACATAGCTCAGGGAGGTGAAAGAACTTTTAACCTCCTATGCCATGGACTATGGGCACTGGCCATACACTATTTCATTTTATTATCTTTTAATTTAATATTTATTTTTATTTATTTATTTGAGACAGACAGAGAGAGAGAGAGAATGAATGGGTGCCAGGTCTTCAGCCACTGCAAACAAACTCCAAACGCATGGGCCTCCTTGTGCATCTGGCTTACATGGGTCCTGGAGAATCAAACTAGGATCCTTTGGCTTTGCAGGCAAATTCCTTAACCGCTAAGCCATCTCTCCAGCCCATCATTTAATCATGTTAATAATCTTGTAAAATAGATATGATTTCCTCCGGGTAACAGATGATAAAATTAAAGCACATATGCATAACGTCATATGACCAATAATAAGTAACTAAGCAAAAATTAAAAAGTAGGACTGTGGTCTTTGAAGCTTATACTCAGGTCCCTGTATCATGCTATGCCTACCACTCTGCCACTATGAGTGGGTAAAAGAGCTGGGGGTTAGCAATGTGGAGAGTAGAAATGGATGACCTCCATTCTGTAGCCAGTTCAAAAACCACAAAACAAAAAAATGAGACAGCAGTGTGTGTTACTGCATACCTGTAATCCCGACGCTCAGGAGGCTCAAGCAAGAGCAAGTTCCAGGTCACCCTGCCATATATAGTGAGTTCCAGGGTAGCCTAAACTACATGGCAAGAATTTGTCTTAAAAAGCAAAACAGGGCTGGAGAGATGGCTTAGCCGTTAAGGCTCTTGCCTGCAAAGCCAAAGGATCCCAGTTTCGTTTTCCAGGACCCACGTAAGCCAGATGCACAAGGGGACGCATGCATCTGGAGTTTGTTTGCAGTGGCTGGAGGCCCTGGTGCACCCATTGTTTCTTTCTCTCTCTCACTCTCTACCTCTTTCTCTCTCAAATAAATAAATAAAATATATTTAGAAAAAAAAGCAAAACAAAGGCTAGGGATATAGCTCAGTGGTTAAGAATGCTTGCTGCTTAAGCACGAGGGCCTAAGACTTCCCCAGTTTGACTAACCAGAACCCACTTCTGTAACCCCAGACCACAGGGAGTGGAAACTAGAGGATTGCTGGGGCTTCCTGAGCCCATCTCGAGGAAGTATGTAAATGAGAAAGAGCAGAGGGTACCCGAAGTTCTCCTCTGGCTCTGTGCACATGTGCAAGGCGCACATGCATCTCCATAAACATATTCATACAGTGCATACAATACACTACACATACTCTGGACACACACACACACACACACACACACACACAACAGGCACTCCAAAACAAAAAAGATGCTACATCCCTCCCCCTCCAAAAAGATAAAATGGCATATTGAGAAAGTTCAAGTAATTCACTTGGTACATACATGGTAAGAGGCACAGAGTTATAAGCAAGGGCTATTCCCATGATTTTGAAAGCCTCATTCTGGCCCCTGTTTTCCTCCTCCTAGAGGTCCACATGGAGTACATGCTCCTCATACACATTCCTCCTCTCCCCCATCTAGACCAGGCAACTAGAGCTGAAATCCTAAAACCTTCTGCCCAAAGGGCTCTTAGCCTTCTTCCAAATTCCAGTCCACAAGGACAAGTGACACTGCCAGGATGTGAACCCCTATGGTGCCAGCGCCAGATGGGCAGGAAGACTCAATGCACTGAGAAAGCAGAGGCAGCAGTTAAAGGGGTGGGTATCAAATGCTTAGGTCTGAATCCCAGCTCCACCATTAACTTACTGTGAGTCTTTGGGTAAGTTAGGTTTTTACCTCTCTGGGCTTCAGTACCCTCACTGTAAAATGTGAATAAACAGTAGTAACTACCTTAAAAGTTAAGTCTGCTCATGTATATAAAGGTTGCACGATGGTGTCAGGCACAGTCTGTTCTGTATGTCTTAGCTGCTACAGAAGGTGTGGTTGGCAGCCCTCCCAGTCCCCTTTATTGACCACTGTGCCCAATCTTCAGCTCCACAATGTTGTAGCTATCAGGTTATGCCTGTCACCTTCTCAGGAAACCTGCCTTTGGTTGGTAGGGGCTATTTTTCCAAGAAAGTAAGGCAGTTGCTGCTCCACTCCAGAGCTGGACAGTGCTTCTCTCACACAGGTGTGCCAAAGCCTGGCTGCTTCCACTGTGGCCAAATGACAGAACTGCAATGTGGGTGCAGAGCCTGCCCAGGCCCCTAGTAAAGCTACAGCTGTCCTTTCCAAAACCACATCCTTGTGTGGTCCTCCCCTAACTACCCCACTTCTCTCATTCCCTTCCGAGTTTCTTCTGAAAGCATGCCTTGAATAAAGCATTTGCTCCCAAATTCCTCAACTCAAAAAAAAAAAAAAATGAAGCCTAACAGTTACTTTTATTATACATGAATGGCAATGTTAATATGAATGATGTATTTCACACTTATATGAAATTCTGAAGACAGCTTGAAATGTAGTCTGGAGACTAAGGGAGAAATATGGAAGTTGGGATGTGGGAGGTACCCAGTTCCTGCATTTGCTGAGTGGTGTATTCATGAACAAACATGAGCTGGTGTATACAGAAGTGGGTGAAATCACCCAAAAGAAATGAGGAGGAAGGGAAAAGTGAAAACTGGAACTTGTTGGTTCGATTCCCCAGGACCCACGCAAGCCAGATGTACAAGGCAGCACATGTATCTGAAGTTCATTTGCAGCCGCTGGAGGTCTCTCTCTCTTTCTCTCTCAAATAAATAAATAGAAATAAAAAAATAAAAATGGAACTGGCACAAGTGTCAATGTTTAGAAGACCCAAAAAGGAAATGAGACTGAGGACGAAATGTAGAGGTGAGTGAGAAGCAGAAAAGAAGTGACGTTGGTACGGGAACGGGAACAGCCACTGTGTCACATGCCACAGTGCTGCAGAGATAGGTCTTAGTGGGAGAAGCTAACTGCGGTGGTTCTGCTAAGAGCCACAGTCAAGGCATCAGGGAAGTTACAGTGGAGACTGGGGTTGGGACTCCTATTGCAGCGAGACTCTGTCATTTCAGTTGATGTTGGGGATAGTTAAAAAGAAAAAGCAAGGTCAGGAGAGGCTGCCTGTGTGCATTCGCGGTCCCCAGCCATACTCCGACTCTAGAAACTTCCCAGTGCTCCACCTAATTCCCCAGCCTCCTTTATTCTCACAGCATGCTCAGAGGGGGCAGCTTCAGCAACCTGCTTTATGGGTTGTTTAAAAAAAAAAGGAAAGAAAAAAGGCCCTTCTTCCCTTTAGGCGACTTACCTTCAACCGGTGTTTATTAGCCCAAGTCAAACTTCCATGGATAGCACTCTGCACTGCGCATGGTGAGAGAGAGCTAGAAGTGGAGTTTGGAGAGCAGACCTCCACCCCTGCTCAGAGGAGGAAAGAAGAGTGGGTGGCCTTCCCCACCTCCCGCCCTTTCTGACCTCAAGAAGGGGGCTCCTGCTTCCTCCCTGGGCTCTCCTCTTCCCAATACATCCTGGCTGGGGCCAGGGCCCCCTTGGCCAGCTTCTCAACCTGTTGACCAACCACATTCCTTCACACTGAGCTGAAAAATGTTTCAAAGACTCTGTGGGGCTGGGGGGGGGGCAGAAGTCATAAACGTATACACTGAACGACTGGATGATCGATCAGGCGTTTCTTGTGCTTGATTTTAGACCATTTACTCTTCTGTCCATTGAGTGTCACTGGGCTGCTCTCACTCAGCAAGCATGTGCTAGCTCAGACAAGCATGTTCCCCACTTTCTGCCAATGCTTCTTCTGTGACCTTCGTGAACTTCATTTTCACCTAGGATGCTGATTTTACATTATTGATTCAGGGAATGCTGTCTAAATATTCTGATCAAAATTGTTCTGGGATGAGGCCCAGAACTCATGTTCATGAATTCAGATACTGCTTCCTCTCTTGGGTGTGGTTTGTGGGAGTTAAAATGATAGAGATTCACTATGCTTAAATCTCACATTCACTATGCTTAAATCTCACATTTGGATACACTTTAATAAGTAGCAAGTAACACAATCATATCAGATGGAGCAAAAATAATGTATACTCAGAAAAATCTCTAAGGGGAACCAGCAAGCATGATTTTCTACTGAAAATGATATTGAGTTTCTCGCTACAGCTCATGGTTTACAGAGAGCACAGCCCCTAGTTGCAAGCACTAGCCTGGGAGGATTCCTACCCAGGGAAGAATTGGACCTGGTTCTGTCAACCAGGGTTCCTGCTGCTCAACCTAAGGAAGCTTCCCTGTGGGTCTGGGCACTGAGCTCCCAGCGCATCTGCTCTCCACTCCTCCCAAACTACCATGAGATCATTAGTTCCTGTCCATCATAAATCTCACCTGGCAGCCTCAAGATCTTTGCCAACCTTGGCTATCCCTCCAGGGTCTCTTAGGTCCCATTGATATCTGATGTTTCCAGAGCCATCTCTTGACCAAACTGATCTATGACCTTTGTGAAGCCTCTTCCAGGTTGGCTGGATCCAAGAGAGGAGGGCTGACAACTGACCCTCTTCACTCAAGAGTGGCTTCCCAGGCTTAACAGGGATCACAATTTGGTAGGCCACAATTGAAATTAAATCCCCCAAAGGGGTTTTGTTGGGCACAGTTACTAGTGTTACAGTGCTTTCTCATGTCCTTGGAGGAGGCCCAAACCCTCCACTCTTCAGCCCATCTTGTGTTCACTCGCACCCTTATGTGACTCATCTGTTGGCTCTGGTTTGCATCTGTCTGCCTTAGCTACCATTTCCATCTCAGCCCAGCTTCACAGATTACAAGACTCAATGGCTTCAGCTGCAGATGAGGACTAGGTAATCAGTGCCTCAAGTCACAATCTAGTATCTAGACAGTAGGGCTGCGTCCCTATCAGGGACAACCCCAGGCTAGGGCCAAGTGCCCCTTCCTCCCTTCTGGCTTCCCAGTGACTACCCCTGGACTCCTTCCTAGGTCCTTTCCCAAGAAAAGCCCACATGTCTCACAGAATCTATCACGGCTACATTGGTGACTTGTTCTGGATAGTTCCACAATCATCTGACCAAAGATTGGACCCAAATATCACCTCTTCTTCTGACCTTCTTCACGGTTCCCCTCCATCACAGTGGTCATCTCTCTCCATGAAACGGACAACATATTATTCCTGCCTCTCTCAACCTTAGATATATCCCACATTAGACTGGCCTCTCATCCTTCCATGCTCAGCCACTCCACCCCATCTTCTTCCTTTCTTATTGAGAATGTTAACATTTGAACATACAGTAATTTGACCATGTTCTGTCCATCCATCCTTTTTGGTTCCCTCACCCCTATCTCCTATCTCCTGAGGACCCCCCTCTTTCAAGGTATTCCCTCCTCTGTCATCTGGTCGTCTTTTTGTTCTCCTGCACCCTCCATGTCACAATGTTGGCAGGCTCATAGCTGTGCTGATATTGTGAGGGAATCAGTAAGCATCACATGATCATGAGGACTCAGTCAGTTCATGTTGGTAGGACAGTGCCCCACAGTCTGCCTATGTGCCCTGTGACTCTTACATTCTTTACAACCCCTCTTCTGCAACATTCCCTGAGCCTAAAAGTTACATCCTAGGAGAGATGAACGCAAGACAGTACTTAAGAGAATTAAAGCGTCTTATGATAAAACTTCATCTGGACAGGCCACCCAAGGAGCTGACATTTAAGCAGAGATCTCAACTATAATAAGTAACCACCTAAGGGAATGACAAAAGATGAATTCAGGTAGAGGGAGCAGCCTGTGCAAAGGCCCTGAGGGAGAAGAGAGCCTGTGTGCTAGCTGTTCTTCCATTTGGCAAGAGGCAATAATAGTGAAGTTTAGTAAGAAAGCAGGTGCCAGACGCAGCCACATCTGGGTTAGACACCTAAATCATGAAAACCTCAAACCAGAGAGACATTAACTGAAGACCCAAACAACTGCAACATGACCCAGCTTGTCTGACAAGAATAAGACATATTCACGTGTCACTAACGAAAGCTAACTTGTGCCCATCACCTGAGGCTCTATATAAGCATTTTACATAGCATTATCTTCTTTTTTATTTTCATTATTTATTTGAAAATGAAAGACAGAGAAAGAGGCACAGAAAGAGAGAGAGAGAAAAAGAGAGAGGAAGAGAGAGAGAGCGAATGGGCGCGTCAGGGCCTCCAGCCACTGCAAACGAACTCCAGATGCGTGTGCCCCCTTGTGCATATGGCTTACATGGCACCTGGGGAATCAAGCCTCAAACTAGGGTCCTTAGGCTTCACAGGCAAGCACTTAACTGCTAAGCCATCTCTCCAGTCCCAGTATTATCTTCTTTATCATTCACATGAAACTCACTGGTATAGGCTATTATCCCATTCTATTATTAAGAAAACAGCTTTGGAAAGGCTTAATAATCTGTTTGAAGTAACCACAAAGGAAGAAAATTGGAGTTTAAATGTAGGTCTAACTCCAGGATCATGCATGCAACCACCATCATCTTGCACATGAAGGCATAAAATACTTGGGCTGCAGAGAGCTCAGGGCTTACACCTGTGACCCTTGCACATCAGAACTTAAGGCACCAGTCCCAGAGGAGGATGCAGCTTATTCAAGGTCACCACATTTGGGCTATTTGGCCCAGACATCCAGGTGTCTACTGCCTTACTCCAGGTTTTTTGGTAGGCCAAGAACACTTTGAAATTGCTAGGAAGAAATGCACGCCTTTGCAGAAATAGACATCTAATAGTGTGCCTTAAAGGCTGTGTAGTTACTTTTCCATAGCTGTGGCCAAAATACCTGATAGAACCAACTAAGAGAGGAAGAATTTACTTTGTCTCGCGGTTTCAGAGGGTGCGGTCCACCATGGCTAAGCTAGGATGGCATGGTGCAGAACAGCTCACATCATAGCAGTTAGGAAGCAGAACAAAAGGGGAATACAGGAAGGAACTAGGGCAAGATATAATCTCTAAGGACATATCTTCAGTGACCCATTTCCTCACTAAGCTCCATTCCCTACCTTTCATCACCTCTCAACAATACATCATTTTATGACACCATCAAGGGATTAATCCATTCACTAGGTCTGAACTCTTGAAATCTACTCATCTCTAAAACTGCCCTCATGAATCCCCTCAGAGATGTTTCATTGATCTCCCAGGCCTTTCTCAATCCAGCCAAGTACACAATCAAGACTGACCACCACAAGGCCCAGCAGATCCTCTGTGAGTATGAAAGTCCAACTCCATCCTGCTGGTGGTTCTCACTGTCCTCTGGTGTCACCTTGTTTGTCCCTACAATGCCACCTGAGATTCACCTTATACCCATGAATGTCTGGCAGATTCTCACTTTACAAAGCTGCTGCAGTATATATAACATGACTGCATCCTGATAGTGGTGGAGGAGCAGAGGTTGGTGGCTAGCTCCCTTCCAGCAGACCAGCTGAGAAGCAAAGCTTCTGCTTACCTCCCAAGTGTGTACTCCTGGGGCTGCTTCAGTTGGCATAAGTTGTGGTCTGCAGGACACTAGTCGTGTGGGGTGTCAGAATCCTAGTGTGGAGGCCTGCGGGGGGTGGGCAGTTCTTGGGCTAGGATGAAGCAGAATTAACTTTCAAATTAGACCTATTCATATCTAGGGATGATGACAGAGCCAGCACTTGTACTGGAATAGAAGGCTGGCGGGTCACTGAGGAGGTGGTTCAGAGAGGAAGCAGAAGACACAGAAAGGCTCCCTATGTAATGCTGCTCCACTGCCCTTGGTGCTACAGGTACACACGGGCCTGTCAGCAGAGTATGAGGTGTGGGGGTATCTGGAGGAATCTTTCTGGTGGCCCCAGGAGACTGCTCACCACAAGCAGAGAGCAGGAAAGGGGGGAAGAACAGTAACCCTAAACTAACTATCTAGTTTCCATTTTGCCCTGGCTCTGCACTGCCCTCATTAACTCCTTCCATGAGCTCAAGTCTCAGGTCTGAATTGGAGGACAAAGGGTGAGATTGTTCTCCTTGACTCATTTGTGTTGGAATTCTATGCCATCCACATAAACTTGGATTCTGGCTACAGGATCTCTCAATCTGCTTATTCGGCTTGCTGTTCCTCATTGTGTTCTTTGAGTATAACCAGTTAGTTCTCCGCTGACTGCCCAAATCCAGGCCTCACCCACTTTCTTGAACCACCAGCCATCAGCAGGTGTTCAAGAAAAGTGTTAAGAACACATTAGCACCTGCTTTGCAAAGCTTTCTCATTTGTATGATCAGAAGTAGTAACAAGGGCACTGGAGGAGGCTCTGCCTCCTAGAAGAAAGGAGCACTGTGCTGTGAGGGAATTCCTAGAGCTGGGTCTCCCACCCACCCTTCGTGATGGTTGTCTGCAGAGGCAAGGAGTAAAGAGCTTCCATTACCTGCTACAAACCTCTCTGCTCTGGGTCACTCTGACGCTACCATCAGCTGGTCTTCACTGGGATGTGATTCAGCTGCCATCAAGGCCACCTTTGGACCCGTGTTAATTCACCCAGTCATTTGATTTTGCTCTTCCTTTGTTTCACTGGAAGCTACTTGTGGTCCCCTTTACCAGGTCATTGTTATTCCAAAGGGTTGGTGTCTTTTCATATGGAACAGCCCATCTGTTGCCTTTACATCTAACTAGGTATTTGAGGGCCAAATGGGGAGAGAGGGTAGCACACAGGGATGTTTCACCCTAAACCCAAACTCCAAACCCTCCTATAGAAAGTATAGCGATTTTGATTACATGTTCTGGGATTGGCTCAGTCATTTTTTTTTTTTTCAGTTCCCTTGGTGATTCTAGCATATGGCTGTGGCTAAGTACTATAAAATGTAAGGCTTAGCGTCTGCCCACTTCCAGGTCAAGGATGTATCCCTTGCCTATCCCTCTCTCAAGAATGCCAGAAGTAAACCCAACTCTTGCTCTGGTCAAATACCCAGGGAAACCTGAAGTGGAGGCCAAATGAGAAGGACTGGCATTTCCCACCTCTTTAAAGCCTGCTACCCTAGCTCCACCTAGTAAGGCTGTTAAACATCCTGATTGCAAATGGCAGGTACAGGGAAGCAGCCATTTCAGATTTCCTCCCCTGGACAAGCTGAGTTAAGGTAATAAATAGTATGAACCCAAGCCCCAAGGTTCAACCTAAGTTCTCAAATGTGGTCATCAAGTGACAGGTCAGGGGCCTAAACTTACCCAAAAGGACTTCTGCATTCATACACCACGTCTAACAGATACAATGTGTGAAAATAAAGTCTGTGCAGAAAGGACAAAGACCTGCCATCCTGTAGACGGCTGAACAAACATGCCCCAGGAAAAGGAAGTCACAAAGAGTCCTGGAACTAGGGAAGGGAGAGCAGCACCAGGAGAAAGTATGCAGCCTTCCATTGAGGAAGTCCTCAGAGGGTTAGCCCAGCTCGGCTGCATATACTCTGATGTGGTACTGTCACAGCAAGGTCATCCACCAATGCCCAGGAGTAAGCATGACAGCCAGGAGGCCTGAGGCATGGCAGGGAAAGGAGCTACCCTGTCCAAGAGAAGATTGCCTTAGAAACTTGAGGAGGACTCGGCACTGCTTCTAGAAGTCTGGGAGGGGTGGCACAGAGCTGAGTTCAAGTGGAAGTAGGAAAAAATTTACCTGTCTACCCAGGACATGCCTTTGGTCTCATTTCCCACCCTCCCTCACAGACATGTTTTTTCCCTTTCTCCTGGGTGATGCAGAACACGAAACAGAAATGAAACAGAAACTAAAGAACAAGCTAGAAATGAAACCCCAGCCTCTGCACCCAACCCCAGATCTTCCCTTGACTTGCCCTCCTCAGCAGATCTGAACTGCCTCACCACCTCTGCCTTCTCCATCTGCCCCACACCCAACCAGATCAGATGGGGGAAAACAATTCATTTTTTAACCTAACAGAAAGTGTCATTATCACCACTCACACCTGTGAGTAGAAAGCCAGACATTACCAAGATGAGCCTGCCCCACTAGGCTTTTCTAACACAGGGAGGAGAGACCTGATGGGACCGGGAGGGCTGCAACAGGGTTGCCTATACTCTGGGTGAGGGTGAGAGGATGGGAGGGGGAGGGGGACTCCTAGCCTGCCAGTCGTCGGAAGGCTGCTCTCCTGGGCTCAGCCTCCTGCCCCCCCACTGTGGCTCTTCCTCTCTTTGCTCTCATGGATCTCCCCTCTCGAGCTGGGCTCTGCTTTCCTGGCAGGCAGATGGAAGCCTCTGTAAGTCACACACTTCCTCTCAAACGCAGCTGGAAGGGCACCTGGGTACACCTCCTCTCCTGCTTTCTCTGGAAGTAGCACCATTGTCTTGAGAGCAGCCCAGGACACTTTGCCTGCAGCACACACAGGCCCACGTGCAAACATCCCTCACGCAGTCTAGGTGAACCTCACACGTCATCCTCCAGGCTTTGACACTCTTTTTCCACAAACCAGCTCAGAGCAGGTGGCCCTGGACCTGTAGCCCACCTTTCCCTAACCTCTAGTCAAGGCTGTCCTAGCAGAAGGAACAGATTAAGTCCGCATGACTGATGTGGAAGCACAGATGGGAACCTGGGAGTAACAAGAGAGATCTATGAGAAGCTGGGGAGGGGAGCGCAGGGGAGGGGCACACTTGGAACAAGAAGGTTCTGTCTCTGCTCGGTCAGAATAACATAAGCAACCTCTGCGAACACTTGGCATGGAAGATCTGAGCGCTCACATGCTCCTGAAAGAATCCCTTTACTCTCCATCCACATGGGGTGGTTCTGAATCCCTGTGGGTGCTGCTCCAGGCTCTGTCCATGTCAGTGCTGATGGGAGACCGGGACTGGCACCCTGGTTCTCATCAGGCAGCTTGATGGCACCCTCTGGATAGGAACTCTTGCCCCTGAAAACTCTCTTCAACCCTCACTGCCTGGAGCTCTAGGATTCTAACCCATCTACCTCCTTACTACCCAGGTCAGATTTTACCTCCAGTTAGTTCTGATTCCATGTAACTAGTAAACTTGATTGCTGCCTTGAATTTTCTTTTCTGAAGCAGGGTCTCACTGTAGCCCAGGCTGATCTGGAATTCACTGTAGCCCAAGCTGGCCTCCAAGTCATGACTATTCTCCTACCTCAGCCTCACAAGTACTGGGATTAAAAGTATGTGCCACCACACCCTGCTTCATCTTTCATACTTTTTCTCTAGGATCTGAGAAACTCAATCAGACCCTGAGCCTTACTAGTCTTATAACCCCTACTAGTCTTATAGTCAAGCACAATCTGAAAAATCCACTGGATCATTTGCCCAGTCCGTTGGTCCTGTTGTGTGTAAACAACCATCCCATGTACCTACAGGTGTGATGTGAGCCCGGCTGCTGTCACCCTGGTGGAGCATCCCATCATGGCCAGAGCTGGGCAGAGTGAGGAAGGGCCCCTCCCCTGCTCTAAGTCCTCTGCAGGGAGTTCCTCCTCAGCTGGCCAGTTGGAAGCCTAGATTTCCTGTACAGAAAAACAGTACAGGGTCTGAAGATCAAGGATGTTCTCTTCCTGCAGGGAACCAGGGTGGGGTGTGTCACAGTACCAGGTAGAGACCTTGGCTCAGGCATAAGGTCAAAACCAGCACATCTATGACTAATGACAGGAACAGATAAAATTCTATCTGTGGACAGAACAGAGATTCCAGGGAGAAAAATGTTCCCATGTTAGGGCTTTTGAGCAGCTCTCAAAATCAAGGATGGGGTCTGGAGAGATGGCTTAGTGGTTAAGGTGCTTGTCTGCAAAGTCAAAGAACCAAGGTTCAATTCCCCAATACCCACATAAGCCAGATGCACAACGTGGTGCATGCATCTGGAGTTCGTTTGCAACGGCTGGAGGCCCAGGTGCAGCCACTCATCCCCCCTCAAAGAAATAAATTTTAAAAAGAGATATTTAAAAAAATAAAAAGATAAAAACCAAGGATGGTCCTCAAGTGACCTAGGACAAGCAAGGGTGGGAAAGGAGCAAGGGAAAGAAACAGCAGAGCCATCAGGACACACACGTGGATTGCATCAGTGAATTATCTGGAAATAAATTTGTCCTTGCTGAGTCACTGCGGCTGACCAGTGCTCTGTCTAGGTTCTGGGAGAACTGCCTGTCGTCCTTGCTCAGTTTAGAAAGTTAACAACTTCTCGGTGTGACAGTCTGCTCCTGCGCCCTCCATGGCCCTGCATGCTCAGGAGTGGCAGAGCTTGGCTCTATCAGCCCCTTACAGAGGAGCAGGCACATCCTGAAGGAAGCATCTCCTGGCCTCAGTGACTTCTCAGCTGAAAGACTCCTTGGCTTTGAGGAACTCCACCCCTCTCTCTCTTCCCCCTTGGGGAGCTTCCAGTCTAACTGAATTCCACCAGCATGTAAAGTGGTGTTCTGCAAAGCTGAAGACAAGCAAGAGCCACCCTTCCTACCCTTCACTTGTAATGAGAGTACAGAGCATGCCCTGAGGCAGACAGAAGAGACCTGGCCACTCAGCCCCCAACCTGTGATGAGCTATCTTTTTAAAATTTTGTTGAGCTCAGGTAATGCTGGATGGTCAAGGAAGAACAATGGAACACATTCTCATCTAAAGCACTCAGAAGTGAGGAGATGGGTGGGGAAACATCTTCCTGCAGTCAAGGACAGTGGCAAAGGAATAGGACGGGTGGGCACCCACTTATGTTCTCAGCAACAGAAAGCCCCGGGGACAGTGTTTCTTCCATGTTCTTCCTCCATGTTCGAAGAGGGAAAACATGGTTTGAAAGAAAGGTTTGAAAAGACAAATTCAGACTTTTTATCTCCAGCATCCATAGTTGATGAGAGGAGCAAGGGAGACAGTGGGAGTTCAGGAGATAATTGTGCTCAAGACCCTATGACTTCAGCTCAAGACTAAAGAAAGCTAACAGCACAACACTGTGCTTGTTCCCTGAATTTTTTTTAACAATTTGAATTTATAAGAAAAAGCTAAGAAATTTTATATATGTACCACATTATTTAGGCATTTCCCCCAAATCTCATTATTATAAAATGCCCACTTCAGCTGACAATTTATGATGTGCCTAAGCTAGCCATTTCTACAAACACTATTTTAACTTTTACAACAGTTAAGTTTGTGTTCAACATATTTTACAGTTGAGAAATAATAATTCTTCAAATTTTAGTGTTTAAATAAAATTTTAACATAAAACTGGAAAATACAACATTTGATGAGAACAGAACAGAATTTGCAGCCCCTGACAACCTCAGTGGATGCCTTCTGACATAGCTAGGCAGAGGTGCTCTACCACTTGGTGGCAGCACACCTAATTGCCAGAAGTGCAGTGTTGCAGTCAGGTTCACATTGCTGGCAGAAAACACTTGACCAAGAGCAGCTTGTGGGGAAAAAAGGTTTATTTTGGCATACAGACTCAAGGGGAAGCTCCATGATGGCAAGGAAAAACAATGGCCTGAGCAGAGGGTGGACATCACCTCCTGGGCAACATCAGCTAGACAACATCACCAGGAGAGTATGCGAAACACTGGCAAGGGGATGCTACCTGTAACACCCATAAGACCGCCCCTAACAATACACTGACTCCAGGAGGTGTTAATTCCCAAATCGCCATCATCTTGAAATCTAGCAGTCAGTATACCTAAGTTTATGGGGAATCCCTGAATCAAACCACCACGTGTGTGTGTATAAATATAATAAAGGCAGCCCGTATTCAAAACTAGGATCATAGTGTAAAGCACCAGCATCTAATAGATGCCAGAAAACATATACAAGGCCAAACACCACTGAAGGGAAGACTATGAGACCTAAGCAATGATAAGTAAAGAGAAATGTAAAACATTCCAAAAATGCCCACACAGCAGGGAAATCTGAAACCCACCAAGAGAAAAGCACATCCCAACCCTCCATCTCCTTTGCCAGGCTATCTCTGAGCATCCATATTCTAGGGACTGCCTTATTTCCAGCACCCCAGCCCAATGAATCCCGGCTCAATTCAAATCACCCTGATTACCTAGCATGAACTTCAGAAAGGCCTGAATGTATCAGATCTTATTTCACCTGACACACTGCAGTTTATCTAATCAAGGTGACACCAGGCACTCCAGCTTCCTAATCAGCCTGCTGTTGGTGAGCTGTGGACTCCAACAGCCTGAAAGAGATGTTAACAGTCCACACCTGAACTTTAGACACTCGTTCCACATTGCTGCCCAGGGCACATAAGGCCTCCAGTTCAGCTGGGCAGAGGAGATTGACAGCCACACTGGGCCGGGCCAGGGATCTACTGCATAACCAGCCAGGAAGCTGAAACACATGCAGAAGGAGACTAAAGGTTCACCAAGGACATAACCATCCAGCCATTCCCAATGTCACACCAACCCTTTCGAATGCCACACCAGCTCTGCACACTACTGCATGGTCTCTGTGAAGGGACCATGTTAGTTTATGTATGTGAAAATAACCCTCACGTGGGAGACCCCTAAAGGGAAGGTCCTGTGACCAGCTCCTTTAGCCTTTACACAGGACCAGGTGTAGATGTGTAATACAGAGTCTTAAGTTGGGATTTCTTTTTTTGTTGTTGCTGTTATTTGTTTTACTTTTTATTTATTTGAGAGCGACAGAGAGAGAGGCAAAGAGATAGATAGAGAATGGGTATGCCAGGGCCTCCAGCCACTGCAAACGAACTCTAGATGTGTGTGCCCCTTTGTGCATCTGGCTAACGTGGGTCCTGGGGAGTCGAGCCTTGAACCGGGGTCCTTAGGCTTCACGGGCAAGTGCTTAACCACTAAGCCATTTCTCCAGCCCTTAAGTTGGGATTTCTTAATGATGGTTGGAACAATGTTTGGACTGTGGTTCCTGGGCGATGACAAGCAAATAGCCTTAAGTTTGAGGAAGTGTAAGAATTAGAAGTCGAAGACAAGTCATAATGAGAGTGTAAGCTGGGAAGCTTGAAAAGTAATTTAGTGATGTGTTTTTACCAAACATCAGAAATGATTTCTGTGACTGCTACAAATCTGTACTAACACAAACACTTATGATGTAGACAAAGGTTTATATGTAATGCTTATTGAGGAGTATTTATAACAATGAAGTTTTAGAAATGACTTAGACATCTGATGTTATGTTCTGTGGTATAATACTAACTGAAAATTTGATAAATTATATGATTTGTTATGTTTTTTTAAGCTCTAAAAAGAGAGGAAGGAAATATATCAAATGTATTCTTATTATCTCTAGATGGGAAAGTTAAAAGTGTGTTTCCAAACTTTAAAAATTCTTTTCTGTGCTTATTTGCTACAATAAGGAAACATTTTCTAGTTTAAAAGGTAAGCCAAGAGTATTAGGCATATACATCTACTCATTCAGGGTTTTCTCCAAGTCTACTCCCACCCCCACCTCACTGTGTGTTATCGGGTTACCTATACTACTAGCTCTGATCCTGAATTTAAGCTGAGACTCTGACAAGGCAGTGTTAGGGACACTGAAGGACACAGGGTAAGTAAGGCAACTGCTACTTGGTGTCAGCTCTTCCTGTGTCCTAAATACCGTGGGAGGCACTTCATCTGCATCATTCATGAACTGCTCCTCTCATCCACTGTGGTGTCACAGGTAAGGAATTTGCTAGCAAGCATATTTCTCGGAGAGAGGCCCTGAAGTCCATTCTTTTGGGCTGGAACCACTTGCAGGATTTCCAGGTGTCAGTGTCATTACTCAAGTCCACTGTGTCTCTGCTGACCCACAATCCTACTTTACTAGGTCAATAATAACACCTATAGTTCCCTCTCTGAAAACAAATGGAGGACATGTGGAGCAGACAATATCCCCTCTTACTAGGACTCATTCACCCATGCCTGAGACCTTGATTTATCACCCAAAGGCATTTCCAGGTATCTGGAATGCCCAGAGCTGATCCTTACTATGATACCTGTGATGGCCTCCGGGTTATCATCCTCTAGGGAGTTACAAATGCTCTCTCTTCTCTACATTTAAGTATTGTGCCTGACTCCTCTCCTCACTTTACCCCATTTCTTGTTACTGTCTTTCCTTAGTCCCTGTAGCCCTTCAGCACCATGAGAACTATGAGACCTGCAAAGTTCCACAGTATGTATGTAGAATGTCCATGGGAGTGAACCAACTTCAAAATATGTACTAGTGGGCTGGAGAAATGGCTTATTGGTTAAGGTATTTGCCTACGAAGACTTAAGGACCCAGGTTTGATACCCCAGTACCCACATCCCACATAAGCCAGATGCACAGGGTGGCACATGCATCTGGAGTTTGTTTACAGTGGCTAGAAGCCCTGGCATGCCCATTCTCTCTCTCTCCCTTTTTTCCAGATGAATATATATAAAAAATATATATATATATATATATAAAATATGTATTAGGGCTAGAGAGATGGTTTAGCAATTAAGGTGTTTGCCTGCAAAGCCTAAGGACCTAGGTTCAACTCTCCAGGTCTCACATAAGCCAGATGCACATGGTGAAGCATGCATCTGAAGTTCATTTGTAGTGGCTACAGGAACTGGTGTGCTTGCTCGCGCTCTCTCTCTCTCTCTCTCTCTCTCTCGCACGTGCGCTGTCTCTAATAAATAAATAAAAATAAAAACTAAAATTGCTGGGCATAGTGGTGCACACCTTTAATCTCAGCACTCGGAGGAGGCAGAGGTAGGAGGATCGCTGTGAGTTCAAGGCCACCCTGAGAATGCATAGTGAATTCCAGGTCAGCCTGAGCTAGAGTAAGACCCTACCTTGAAAAACCAAAAAATAAAATGAAATTAAAAAAAAATAAAAACATAAAAAATACATATTAGCTGACCACTAATTCTAGAAGTGTATTCCTGTCTCCAGAGCAGTACAGAAAGTAGAAACAGGCAGAAAGCTGTGCAAAGACCCAGGGAAAAGGGCCAGGTGACCATTGCTAGAGTAAAGTAAGGTACTAGGGTACTGTAATGCCCGCATACCAGTCACCTTTAGGTTCGCGGCCTCTGCTGTTGACAGTTTTCTATTTGCCTCCTTAAGTAGTTTAATAGTCATAATGGCTTTTTCTCCCCCTCCTACATCCCTGGTGATTTGGTGTCATTTACAATTGAGCATAAATAAACAGAGCTTGTCCAAAACAACACAAACCTGGAGGAAGAAACTCTAAAATACCACCCTAACACACCCTCTCCAGTGCCCTGAACTTCCATAGCCACGTGACAGCCTTGGCCATTGGGAGTCCATTGGGAGGCTGTAGCACCTGCACTGCCCACCTGCAACAGCCTCCACACCTGGCTCCCTAAGAGAACCTGGAAAGCAAGATGGAAGTACAAGTGGTCTCAGCCCACCACCGTCACGTGCTTCCCCCATCTCCTTGCCACACTCGTTCTTTTCTCTTCTTTTATTTATTTGTAAAATGTTTTTATTATTTATTTGCAAGCAGAGAGAGACAGAAGGAAGAGGGACAGAGAGAATGGGCACATCGGGGCCTCCAGCCACTGTGAACAGAACAGCTGCCACTTCGTGCATCTGGCTTTATGTGAGTATTGAGGAATCAAACTCGGGTCTTTAGTCTTTGCAGGTAAGTGCCTTAACCACTGAGCCATTTCTCCACCCCTCTCATCTTTTATAATCCAGTTTTAGCCATCCTTCTAGTCTGCCTCCTCACCATTCAGATCAGTCCCTGCACTCTGTCATCACTTTCACTTCCTTCACTCTGACTTCATCTCTTGAGTGGCTAAAGCCCAGCTCTGGGGCTAGATCATCAAGCTCCAGATTACACTGGCTATGCGCCCACAGACAAACTACTTAACCTCCCTGAGCCTCAGTTGCCTCATATGCAAAATGGGAATGATTGTACTAATACCCAACTGAAAGTACTGTAGAATTAAGTTAGTGCATGTGAAGTGCTTCCAAAAGTGCCCAGAGCTGATCTAGTCAGATTATTAATTTTTTTCTTTACCTTTTTTTCATTTATTTATAAGAGAGTAGTGGGGGTAAATATAATGGTCAGGCTAGGACCTCCTGTCACTCCAGACACATGTGCCACTCTGTGCATCTGGCTTTACATGGGTGTTGGGGAACAGTTTCAGGTTCACTGAGATGAACTTTCAGACCAGACACAGTTATGGAGGAAGGGATATTTATTGAAGCTCACAGATCAGGGGAAGTTCCATAAATGGCAGAAGAAACTGCCCTGCCTTCACAGGACCAAGCAGAGAGAGAGAGAAGCACAAGCCTAAAGGTCAAAAGCCACAGCACACTTCAGGAACTCCTGCTAGGCACACTTTGCATATCTTTAGATTGAAATCTGAAACCCACTACCACACCTTAAGATCCATCCAGTGACACTGCCTCCAGCCAGGTGGCTAAAGATGCAAACTACAAACAAATAAACAACTGAATATATTGGGGGCTATCTATTCTATTCAAACCACCACAGGAATCGAACCCAGGCCATCAGGCTTTGCAAGCACGCACCTTTAACCACTGAGCAATTTCCCCAGCCCATGAGTATTATTTATATCCTACATTACTCCAACTGGGCATTTCCTAGCCACCTTCTCCATTCATTCTATTTCCTATTTGGCTGCCAGAGTGAACCTTGTAAAATGTAATTTTAACTGTCCTTCTCTTGTTGAAAAACTCATCTGTTTTATAGCCTTACTGACAAGACTTCTTATATTAATTTATCTGCATGTATGTGTGTGTGGTGTGTAGGAACACACCAGGATCTCTTGTTGCTGCAAACAAACACCAGATGCTTGCGCCACTCTTGGCATCTGGCTAATGTAGTTGGCAAGGGAACTGAAGTTGGGCCTGTAGGCTTTGCAAACAAGTGTCTTTAACCACTGAGTCATTTTCCCAGGCCCCAATAACACTTCATAAGTTGGCCCATACAACTCCTTTTGGCCACATGCCCTGCCCCTCTCATTCTCAGAAGACCTTATGTTTCTATCCTACTCCTGGGTGTGTGAAACTTAACTTGAAAGCCTCTCTGTGCCTCACACTCCCCTTCCCCTGAATTCTTGCTTCTAGCTGGGACACTCCTACTCCGGAACTTATGGAAAACTTCTCTGGATGGTCCAGCCTCTGCTTGGAGTGCCTTTCTTCTGCAGCCTGCCCTTCCCAGTCAGCAAAAATGCTCAAGCCTGCATTCAGCACCTATCTCGGGTGGTGCACATGCCGATTACATACTAGACTCACCCTGGCCCCAGAAGGACCCCAGAATAAAAAGTCAGGCTTCTTTTTCACTCACAATTAGGTTTGAATACTCATCCATGCTATTGACTATCACAATGGTTGAAAAGTCATAGAAACCTAAATCCAGTACAGTATTGCTTCTATTAAGCTCAAAAAAAAAAAAAAAAAAAAAAAAACAAGCAGAACTAAGCAGTAGATTGGCAATGAAAACATGGGGTAAACAATACCAAAAAAGGCAAGAGAAAGATAAACATAAAACTCCAGGCAGTGTTGTTTCTCAGGGAGGTTAGAAGCTGGGAAGCAGCAAGGATGGAAGCTCGCTCGCTCTCTCTCTCTCTCTCTCTCAAGTTGGGGGGTGAGCTGGCAAGTGCTCTTTTTATTATCATGCTTTGTATCTTTCATGTAAAACACATCTATCCCTTCTTATACAGTAAATATTCCTGTGTGTGAATATATATCAGTATTGTAATTACTACTACTACAATCTTCCTTTGGGGGACAGAGCAACATTACTGTGTGCCTGGGTACAACAGACAGACTGCTACATGATTTCTTCAGAACATCCCTATGAGCTGAATCTTCTTCACCCAGATTAAAAATTAGAATATTGGACTCAGAAATGTGGAATACTCTGCCCAAGGTCTCATCCTGTGCCAAATGGCTTCCTTTTGCATCTCTGAGACACCATTCTACACTACCCAGGTTCCTGGGAGACTGACTACATCAGCAGGCTCCTTTGTCGCCTGGCCTCTGAGTACACCCAGCCAACAGCAAACAGGAGATCAGAGAAGACAGTGAGGTCAGGCTCTAAAGTCCCTGTGCCCTTTCACCAGGGAATCATTAGGAGCTGGTGGCATCTCCCTCGAGCCCATGGCTCCTGTCCAGCACCTTATACAGCAATTCTCTCTCCCTTCAGAACTAGAAAAACTTATGTCTCTCCAGCTGCTGTTTCAAACCTTGCTGGTTTCCTTGGACTTACCCACATCTTTATAAATTGCCCTTCAGCTAAAGTTGTTTCAAATAACCCAGGCTGTGTGGCCATACATTTCCTGACTGCGAGTGGAGGAGCTGGGATCCAAAGCTGTGTATATTAAGATACATCTCCACTCTTTTTCTGCAAAGGTTGCTGTGACTTAAGGTGATAACTAACAATGGCAGTTACTGTTGTGGTTTTATGTTCCTTAGCTGTGTAGTAGAACACTATTTGTTCTTCAGGGCTGATGTTACACACAGCTTAACAATTGAAACACTTAACTGGTATTGCTGAGAAATGTGCGTAAAATAAAGAAGTGATAAACTCTTCATACAAGGCAACAAAAGAACTTTGAAAGAGATTTTAAAGCATGCAAATATATGTATATGCAAATACAAGCATATGAAAACATAGCAATGTGACCTCATGTCCTTGCTGGTCCTGTTTCCTAGCCCTTCCATCACCTTGATTCTTTCCTGCATCCTCCTTTAATTTATGGTCCCAGAACAAAGAGTAGGGCACCAACAGCTCAACTCTAGACAGGGCCTAACAACAAAGCTCATTTGATGATGACAGTTTGGATAGCTTCAGCTCTGGCATGCTGAAAACAGTGGAAGAAACCTTGGCAGCTTATTTTAACCTTCTCTTCATTTAACTGTCTCTCTGGGTCTCAGCTTATTCTTATTTTTTGGTGATGCAGCACAAAGACAGTTCTGGCTTTGAGCCCAATTTATCTTTTGCTGGAATCAGAAGGACAGGAACCATTGTTATCAAATAATAAGCCACAAATAAAGGCTTGACTAGAATTAAAGAATAACCCATCCTAATTGCTTGTCATCTTTCCTCACTGATATGACACTTACATTTCTTGACAGAACACTCAGCATCTTGTCAGCACTGCCAAGAGCAGAGGCAAGTAGCAGGTACAACAGTCTATGCCCTTTGGAGCAGCAAAAAGAAGATTATGACAAAGCTAGATAACAGTGATAACAAAGAGGAGGAAGTCAGTGAAGTCAAAATGACGCAGGGCCCTTAACCAGACATAGTACTTAAAAGTTCCTATTTCTAGCATATGTTCAGCTCCCAGTAATCTACATTGTGGGCTATGTCTGGACACTTGTTTCTTTCAGGATGGATTTTCAATCCTGTCTCCCAACTTCTAGGGACATTCATCAGCTGGCTGTATCTGAGTGTCTTTTCCACTCCTTTCACAAACAAGTTACTGCAAGCAGATAGCAGACAAGAAGAACAAAAAAATGCTACATAGGGTTGGAGAGGTTGCTTAGTGGCTAAGGTATTTGCCTACAAAGCCTAAAGACCCAGGTTCAATGCTCCAGGTCCCACGTAAGCCAGATGCACATAGTGGCGCATGCATCTGGAGTTTGTTGGCAGTGGCTGGAGGCTCTGAGGTGCCCATTCCACCCCACCTCTCTCTCTTTCTGCCTCTTTCCCTCCCTCTCAAATAAATAAATAAAATATTTAAAAAAAAACAAATACTAGTTCTCAATATATGAAATGGAATAGGGACTTTTCTATAAGGCAAGCTTGGCCCATTGCTTTAAAAGATGCTAATAAATGTAGGATGGATGGCAGTCAGAAAAGAGAACATGAGAACTCATGAAGACTTCCCTCCAGGGCTGGCTCAGGATAAACACTCAGTGAATATTTGTTGAGTTCAGTGACTGGAGAAGACTTTTAAGGTCTTTTGCAACCCTGTGATTCCCCAGAACAAGATGTCTGGAAGGAAGATCTGATATGGATGCACAAACTCATTACAGAAGGTTGAAGGGACTCCTCCCAGGTCCAAAAAGACTCTGAAACAGTAACTCAGAAATGATCCGAACTGTTACACCCTAGTAAGATCCCTAGTCCTAGGTAATGCACCAAGTCCAACCCAGAGTCCAAGGACATGAGAAAGCCGTTCTCTTAGGAATAAAGTTACAGATAAATTTCCAGACCATGAGTGTTTTCAGCATCCAGAGAATAGGATGTGTCTGCTAATAGGAGTGATGATACTATATTTTAAGACCTTGGATTTTATAATGAATTTTTTCTAATATTACAAGCACCCTAGAATTCAGGGCAAGAACATCTTATAATAAAGTGCCCAATCCCACTTATGACTCGGTGGAGATCTTTCTCTAGCATACGTAGCAGAGGGTCACCAAGGTCTTCAACAACCTGATTAGAAGCAGTGGGGCTACTGTTGGCCAGCAGCCCAGTGGGCAGGTTCTTCACCTCTGAGCACCAGTCTCCACCTTCAACTACAAATGTAACAGACTCCGCCTGCTCCTTCCGCTTTGGGGTAGCATTCCTGACATCTGAAGTCAGAGTCACTCTTCCATCCTGATACCTGCCAGCAAATACCTCTCGTTCCTCTGGCAGCAGAGACATGGTTTGTGGGTACCTTAGTGCTGCTCTCTGACAGCACTATGACAGGTCTATGGGGTTGGCAAGTGGGATGCTGCAGGGTTGAATGTGGTGGTCTGGATGTGTCCTGCAGAGTGCGTAGTGGACTATTTCTTCCCAGTCACACGTTAGCCACCTTTTCTAGAATGCCTCCAAATAGCCACCACACAGCCTCGCTCCTTGGATTCCCAGACTCTCTTCCATGATGTACCTGTCCTTTCTACTTTGTCATCTGCTAGCTGGCTCAGATCTTGTGCCACCAGTCACAGTCATATCTACACTGTCCTCTGTTGTGACCAGTTTGGACCGTGTAGAGAAATATCTAGACTTCCTTTAATTTCCTCAACATGTCTCTCCCTGCTCACCATGAACCCACAATCCACCTGGCATATAGAGGCACTAAATATTTGTTAAATAATAAATAAGTGCATGAATAAATGAATACTAAATGTCACCTGCAGGCCTGAGCACACCAGCCTGCAGTAAATACTCCATGTCTAAACTGAAACATATTCTTTCAGCATTCTGGACCATGACTCAGAATAAATCCTTTCTGCTCATCAGAATCATCAACCTCATCTGGCTGTCCATTTTCACAGTTCCTCCTTGCCTCTCAAAGCTATGGCTAGGCAAAAGAGTGGCTCACTAAGCCTTTCAGTTTTCCTACTAAACTTCATTATCTTTAGAACAATTCTATTACAGATTCTGGGTTGGTTGGTTATTTTTCTGGGATGTGTGTGTATAGTGGTGTGTGCATGTGTGTGTTATATATAGTTATGTGAATGTGTGGTATGTGTGCATGCACACATGCATGCAGAGCAGAGGCCACAGGAAGACCATTCTGTGTCTCCTATCACTCTTTTGCCTTATTTCCCAGAGTCACAGTCCCTCTGTGAACCTGAAGTTTCCCATATTTCAGTTAGACTGGCTGACCAGGGAGCCCCAATGATCATCCTATCTGTACTTCCCTCAGTACTGGGGTTATAGATATGTGTGGCCTTGCCTAGCTTTTCATAAATGTGCTGGGGAATTAATCAAACTCAAGTCCACATGCTTGCTCAGTAAGTACTCTCACCCACTGACTCATTCCCCCAACCCCAGATTCTGTTTTTATGAGTTATGGTGAGTGACCCACCAGCCAACAGAATCAGGACATGACTGGTGAGCACAGGTAGCTGTTAAGACTCTGTTGATAGGTACTTATATTCCCAGTGAATACAAGTCCCTCAGTGGCACAAACCCCAAAGAGTCTTACTACTGAAGGCAATGGTAGCCTTCCTGCTTCACATCTGCTGGCACCTATGAAGAGCCCCTTCTACTCTCAGGAGCACAGGCTGCAATGCTGTGACCTGTGATGGGTCTAAGGAGCAAAGAGAAGCACACGTTCCTCCATGGATAACACATTGTTTCTCTTTTGTCCTCAGGACCTTTCTCTCCACTCCTCTTGGGTCTCATTCATTCCTCTTTACCCAGAAGAAATCTTTTCTTTTTCTAATTGCTTCCAGTTCATTTTGTCTCAATCTTGGCTTAGCAAGTCAGAATGAAGAAAAGTGTTCTTCCATTTTTCCCCCTTTTATGTTAAAGAAAAGAGAAGCCTGTATGAGCTTCAGGTATGTCATGAATACAGAAGGAAGAAAAATATATCCTTTCCATCTCCTGGGATTCTAATTTCTTCTGGCTTTAAAAGAACTGAGAGTCAATCCATCTTAGGTCCTCAGGAAAACTTTTCTAGCAAATTGCTTTAGAGAGTGACTGGTTTCATGTGGGCCAGTAGTGTGCTTGGGAAAGGCACTTTTAAAAACTGCCTATCTCCCATAAGGCTAAATTACAAAATCACCTAGATCAATCATGGGTTATTTAGACCATCTCTTTGCTCTGAGACATATGGGAAGAGTTCTTTCTAAAGACTTCGCAGGGCAGGGAGTGACTTTTCATTCTGCATTTGCTGTCTCATGCACTCAAGGTTTAGAAGTCCTTCTTCAGATAGAACGCAAATCCCTTTCACTGGAGCTTAAGACTCTTTATCTTTTTTATTTCTGGTCCCCATGGATATCATGAAGAAAAACAAGACCGCTTTTCACATCTGCTTGTTAACAGATTTTTGCGTGGATCTCTCCAGGACTAACCATTCCAAATTTGAGATCTTTCCCAAGCATCTGATGAATGCTCCTAAAATCCCCTATACCACCTGCCCATCACCTACCACCAATCCCTTCACAGCTTCCTCCCTTGCAGCTAGCTCTCTGAAATGTACTGCTTGCCTCACTTGACACCTGCTTCAGGACTTAATCAGCACATTCAAAAATTATCCCAGGTCTACTCGCAAAGGCAGAGCTGAATATGTAGCTCACCTGTGTAATTTACTAATTCTCCCATGAAATGCACCGACAGGATGAAGGTTTTGAAAGCCCAAGGCACTACCTGTTATTTGCCACAACAGACACTCCACAGGCTCGTACCTGGCTAAAAGGCAGAGCAAAGATATTGGCTGAGAGCAAGGATGGGGAGAGACCACTGGCACTAAAGTCAAGAGGAGTATGTCCCAGGCAAGCTCTGCCTCTGACTCCTGCAAGCCCCTCACATCCAGAGTCAACCTTCAACCCACACCCTCATCAGAACACTATACAAATTTGTCTAGGTTGCTCCCAAGGGCTCTCGCACCTCTGACACTCTAATTAGCTAAAGGCCTCTCGCCTGCTTTCCCAAAGGAAAGGAAGGTAGACAGAGATATCTTCCACCACCCACCTTCATGGCCACTATCACCTAGTGACAGTATTTCTCAAGCTTTCTTTCATTACATTACATTACATTACATTTTTCCCTTGAAGGAGCCATTTACACTCCCTTAATCCAATGTCTTGATCAATGCTATGTTTACATCACAAAAGTAGTGTTTAGCTGTGCTGAATCCGTATATCTGTGTTTAATACAGGTAAGAGTAAGAGTCACTTGCTTCCAGTAGTACTTCCAATAGTACCCTCCTTTAAAATGCAGAAATGAGGGTAAACCAAGGGCTACTTCTGGCTAAGTGATACAAGGTGAGTGATTTATTACAAACTCCAAGGGCCACAAGTCTCTTTAGCAAGTCTGAAAATCACTATTACATGAGCCAGAGTGGATCAACTAGAGTTCCAATTTCATTAAAGTAACAGAAGCTCCCCATACCTCTACTTCAGGCCGCACTGTCTCCTGTTATCAATCCTAGACTAGTCCTCTTCTTCTGGGACCCTCACCTCTGCCCAAATTACCACCGGCAGCTCTCCCCTTTCCTTCAGATGAATTCCAGCAAGAGCGACGGGAGTGATGGGAATGTGGCAAACAATGGGTAGTGATGTTCCAGAAATACTGAGAATATACTGCAAGGGGCCCTGGCAGAAACAGTGGCTCTCTCCAAGTCCCTAGCACCAGCCCAGCTCGTCCTCCCCTGCAGGCCATTCCCCTTCCCCTTACCTTGGCACGCTGGCCAAATACGTCACAAGTTTCCGCAAGTCCTCCTGTCTTATCCTGTCATGATTGCTGCGAGCAGGGAAGGTCAGGATGGGTCCGCCTCGCTTGTCACGGCCCCCTGCAGGGAGCAAGAGGAGAGAGTTTAAGAAAATCAGCCACAGCTGGAAGAAAATTTCTGAATGTCAAAAAAAAGCAGGCTTCAAGGAACCAGAGAAATGGTCACTGCTTAGAACGGGGGAGAGGGGTCTGGATACAGGAAACATGGATGACTTTGGACACGTTCTTTTAGGTCTCTGCTGCCTGGTCTGTAAAAAGCAGATAAAGGGCTAGAGAGATGGTTTAGTGGTTAAGCGCTTGCCTGTGAAGCCTAAGGACCCAGGTTCAAGGCTCGATTCCCCAGGACCCACGTTAGCCAGATGCACAAGGGGGTGCACGCGTCTGGAGTTCGTTTGTAGTGGCTGGAGGCCATGGCGCAACCATTCTCTCTCTCTCTCTCTATCTGCCTCTTTCTTTCTCTGTTGCTCTCAAATAAATAAATAAATACAAAGTAACAAAAAAATTTTTAAAAAGCAGATAAAAAAAACAGTGGTACCCACTGATGAGATGGCGGGTGGGGAGCACTTTGAAAGGCATAACTCTGTGCACATGTGAGATGAGATAAGAAGATGGCTTTAACTGTTTTACTGAGAAAACCAAGCTGGGCAAAAGTGCTTTGCCTTTGGAAATTTAACCTCCAGTCATTTTTTTCTGGCAGACCTCGTTGCCGTGGGAATGCTTATGATGAGCTAATTGACACAGTGAGAAGTCTCAGAGCATCCATCCGGGACAGCATTGCTCAAAGGTTTTTAGACTCATGGAAAAGGCACTTAGAGTTCTCCACCCAGCCCAGAAGCCAGACCCGCTGCCTGCCTGAGGCCACCTGTTATTCCTGCTGCAGGAACACATGAATCTTATTGGAAATAAGAATGCTTGAGGTCTTAATCACTATAAATGCATATGTACACACGAGGGGCACAATGTGCTAAAAGCCACATTGAAAACAAGCTGCAAGGAATACATTAAATGATGAACATGTCTTTTATTAGGACAGCATTCTAGGTGGCTGCTTTTTCTATCCTCCAGTTTCCAAATTTTCTTTTTTACTATTTTTAGGTGATTTTCAAATTCATTCTTTAGCAAATGCTGCAATTGGGAAGTAGAACCAAGTTTCTCAGGAAGGTCAGATAGGGATGAAGCTGGGGGGTGATGGCCATGGTGGCACTGATTATGAGCAAAAGGTCCCTCTGAATCATGATCACAGGGGCACACCCACATCTCAGGCAGCCACTGACACCCCCAGAGTGGAGAGCCAGAGGGATTTAATCAAAGGAAGACAAAGGTCAGCATGGCCATAGCACCACAGCAGTACTAGAAAACTTACATTAGCTCAGGTCTGTGGAGAAGGATCTCCTACACAAGAGGTAGAGAGGCCCAAGTCCCTCCCAAGTGAGAGCTCAGGAATAACACTTACTGATCCAGAATGCCCAGGGGAGGAATACAGTAGCTTCAGAGAGGAAAGATCAAACAAAATCAAGGCCATTGAGCATGATGAGGCAGGCGCCCCCTCAGCAGCACACATTTGAGCAGATGGACCTTAAAATTGAGCACCAGCCCTCCAACTCTGCACTTTCCACATACCAGCCCTGGTCCTTTGTACTGATAGTCACCAGATTTCATCTGCCTTGACAAAGGTGCCCACTTCCCATCTATAATCCAAATGAGGTAAGGAAGCAGAAGAGGTGATTGATCAGGAGGTTTTTCAAGAGCTGGGAGGGACTCAGACATTCTCAGCCTTCTCTTACAGCCTCAACCTCATCACCATATTTTCACTTTTTGGTGTGTTTGAAGACAGTACTTATCTTGGAGACATGAGTTTCAGAATCACAGCTGTGGGGAAGATTCTGGGTGTTAGGGAGGAGGCTTCCAGAGGTGCATAGTTGACTCCTTTCACAAAGTGTGGCTTAGGAGGCAAGAAGAAAGGCCTCTGAGGCAGTGGGACAGGAGGGGTTACAGGAAGGAGGACCATTATGTTGGGAGGACAGTGGATGGACCCAGGCCTCACAGTGGTTACAAGAGAAGGAATCCAGCCACTAGCAGGTAGGACTGCCTATTTCTCTGAAGCAGACTGCAGAACCCAGGAAGGGAGGAAAATGGGAGATAAGTCATGGAGCCTCCCTGAGGGTGAAACAGAAGAGGAAACCAACTGTTGGGGCAAGGTAGAGCTTCCTGCAGGACTGAGTATGACATAGCCTTCTAAGAAAGGACAGCGATTGGCTGTGGTGTCTGTTGTGGGCCCCATTCTATGACAGCAGAACAGAGCTGATGCAGAGTTTTTATGGGGAAAGGGGTGGTGCTTGTGAGAGTATGGAGCTGCTCTGCCAGAGCACACAATCGCAGAGAAAAGGGGTCCTATGACATCTGTCCACTAGATAGGAGGAAACCGGAAAAGGTCAAAGGCAAGAGAACAAGGCCACAGATAGACATGTCAAAGATCACGACCACGGATGAGCACAGTAGACAGGGAGAAGACTCTAGTGCTCACGGCACAATGAGCAGCCATGAAACTGTCACATCAATAACGGAGGTGGATGCTGAAATTAGGAGGAGATACACAGAGGTGAAGAATGAGATCCTACTGCTCAAGTCAATGTGCATTATGTGGGGGACAGGGAGAAAGTAGCCATGCCTGAAACTGTGACAGATGGTGGCAGAATCTTCAACATTTCGGTTCACTTGTGCACAAGCATATGTCCTTCACCTGCCTGTGCAAGGGCCTGGTGCTAGGCTACAGGATAGGAATGCAAAGAAAAGAGAGGGTGGTGGATGGTTAGGTGTTCCCTAGGTGGCAATGACTTCCCTGCCATGGAGACAGAACAGCAGGCCAGGGAAGGAGGCAAGGCCCAAAGTGGGAGACACTGAGGCTTTCTTGGTTGAAGTAGAAGAGCAATGATGCACATATTGTCAGGAGGAGCCAGGCTCCAGTTAGGGCAAGAAGGTAAAGGTAGTTTTTGTGGAAGAGACAAACCAAAACTTTTATAAGTTTTTAATAAACACACAGAGTTTTAAAAATATTTTTACTTTAATTTATTTATTTGAAAGAGTCAGAGAGAGAGGGAAAGAGAGAGAGACAGAGAGAGAATGGCACACCAGGGCATCCAGCCACTGTAAACGAATTTCAGATGTATGTGCCACCTTGTACATCTGCCTTACGTGGGTCCTAGGGAACTGTACACGGGTCCTTTGGCTTTACAGGCAAATGCCATAATCACTAAGCCATCTCTCCAGCCCCAATAAACACATACAGAGTTTTAAAGGGAATATGGTTATTTTGTAGTTTGGAAAGGTTAGACAAAAAAAAATCAAATTTGTTATTGTAGAATTTTCCAGGACTTTAAAATGTTAATGCGCTATAACAGATGTTCCAAGTCTGGTGGCAGGGATGGGGGGATGACTTTAATGTGGAACATTTCCCAAACTTATTTCTAAAAATAATCCCTTTCTCTTTTTCTAGGATCAACTGTTGTCATGTGGAACACACTTTGAGACAGTAGAGCCCAAGGTACAAAAGGTCCCCAGTGCCCAGAGAAGAATGAAAACTGGGGTGATGTGAGCTCTAGAGGCAGAATGGAATCCTCAGGAGGTGGTCAAAGGCAGGGTGGAAGAACAAGAAGATTGGAGGGGGGCAACGAGCCCCATACAGGTAGAAGAGACATGGATGCAGTGGGGGGAGGTGGGAGCCACATGAAGGAGCAAGCTGTGAGGGTGGAGCAGGACGGGTGGGGCAGAGCTGGTACAAGCACAACACGCGGAGGGACAGCCGCAGCCGCTGCCGCTGCCACTGCCACACACACCCACATGAAAAAGCGGCTGGGCTGCCTTGCTTATTCCAGATGTCCGTTGTCATGACAACACTCTTCCTCTCACCTGATCCAAGCTGGGGCGCCTGTTTCTCTGCCTACCACCTTCCTTATTTTGCTCTTTTCTTCTCAAGAAGAAATGCAACTGTTACACTGTGCTGCTTAATGTGAGGTTTGCCTATCCAGTTTTAATTTTGTGTTTTGTGTCTTGGAAGCTCGGGATGTACAGAAAAGGGGGTTTGTTTATTTACTTTTTAAAGATGCGTCCAACAATTGTCCCTCTAGCATCCTCAGTGTCTTTCCCAGGCATGGAAGGGTAATGGTCCCTGAACCCAGAAGCTCCTGACAATACCTGTGTGGGTGAGTCAGGCTCCCGGGGAATCTGGCAGTGAGCTGCACACCCCACCCCTCCTCACCTTCCTCCTCCTGCTTCGCCAGCAGTTTGTGTCCCTGACCTACAGACGACCGACCGCTCCCTCGTCCTGAGGAAGGGCTTTCCTAGCCCTGCCCTGGCTACGACTGAAGGCACATAGGGAAAATATGACATGAACGATGAAGCAAGGGTTCCAAGTTTGTCCTCATATGCTCAAACTAATATAAAACAAGATGGCGCCAGAGGCTACAGGCTAAATACCGGACAGCCACCCAGAGGAAGAGAAACGGGAGCTGAAAGGTGCTCCTGGGAAGGACACGGTGGGCCCAGGGGAAATGGGAGTATCAGCACAACAGCCAGGGGACAAGCAGGACATCAGCTCAACTAAGGACCATAGGAAACAGGAGAAAGAGAGCTGTGGGCCACGACCTTGAAGCCCAGGAGGTGAGGCTCACTACTGCCCAGTGGACTTTCACACAAGGTCTTCCCCTACGCTGAGCAAGCACTCCAAATCCAAGTACACCCTGGGGGTTGTCACACCCTGCCTCTGCCTCTACTGAAACAGTGCCAGGGCATCCTCCTGAGGGAGGGGTTCTCTGCCCGTGTCCTACATCTGCAGAGGTGGGAGGCTCACCGCCAATGCGGCATGCAAGCAACCTAACACAAGTGGGGAAAGACAGCTTTTGGATTTCTGTCATCTTGAAGAGCAACAGCAGTGAGAAAATGCCACTGCTACTGCTACTCCAGAGTGCCCTGGCATCTCACTGGGGCTTGTTTTTGTGTACCTATCACATGGCCGCCTCAGCTCCCATATCACACCCTGAGGTGGAGACAACCTGGGTGTGTTTTCTCCCCTCTCTGCTCTCTTCTCCACTTTGGTTGCTGCCTGTGCTAGTTTGAATAGATGCCCACCCCCCTAACAGATGCAGGAGTTCCACTAAAGCTTCTTGGTTTCCAGCTACCTGGCTGGAGGAGGTGTCACTGGGCGGATCCTAGGGTCCAGCTCCGAGATGTGGGGGGTGGATTCAGAATTCCAGTCTAAAGATATGCAAAGTGCTCGAGCTTAGCCTGGAGTTCCTAAGCGCGCTTGCCTATGGTGCTGGTGTGGCTTGTCGATTTCTCTCTCCATTTGGACCTATGGAAGTGGAGCCAACTGATTCTGCCATTATAGAAATTCCCTTCTACCTTCAATAAATCCCCTTCCTCCATAACTGTGTCTGGTCTGGAGGTCCATCCCAGCGACTTTGGAGCTGTCTATTACATCAGTAAGGCTACAAGAACATGCTGATTCTTGTCCTGTGACTCCACGGCTCTCTGTGCAGACAAGAAAGACCACCCAGAAATACTCTGTGAGGTGTAACACCTGAGCTTGTACCACCCAGAAATACTCTTCGAAGTACAATAGCTGGGCTTGTCTCTCAAGATGAAGCCCCAGTCATTACCTGCCAAGGCTTGGGCCTTGCCAGGTTCTGATCCAGAAGGCTTTCAATGCAGCCTCAAAATTTGTGACACCAATGGGAAACAGACATGGCATATGAACAAATACAAATGGCTGGACTCCAATTAAACTATTTCAAAAACTAGTGGTTGGCCCAAAGGTTGCATATTGTTGACCCCTGAATTAGATGTTAAGAGGCCCAGGTACACAAAATGCGTAGGGTAGAGAAACGAGGAATAAATATTTGGAAGTTACTATTTAGAAAGAAAACAAACCTCATAAAAACAAACACTTGGGTTCCCTTTGCTAGGGCAGGGAGATAAGGAGGAACCAAAAACTCTACCTCTCCTACCCAGGATGCATCTGACATGCCAGGTTTTAGGTGGGGAGGGCAGATGCCCTTGTCCCACTGGAACTTCTCACAGAGCCTCAGAGGACAGGCAGGGTAAGGTAGGGAAGGGGTTGTGAGGTGCGTGGGGGGCCTGACTGTAGTTGCAAGTGTCCTCTAGAGCCTCCATCTGGGAACTGAGCCCTCCTTTCTCTGCCTGCCTCAGCCACCTCTACTGGTCTTTCACTAACACACAGAAATGAGTGGTTATATGTGCATGCATGCCCCTTTGGTAGGTCTGTTACAGAGCAAAGTTCACAGATACTTACCAGACACAAAGGCCACTTTCTCCTTTAGGATAGGAAGAACATCAGAAGCTTTCAAACCATCATTCCGAAAAGATCCTGTGGAACAAGAAAACAGAAGGAACTGGGTGAAAGAGGTCCACTGGCTGGGTCCCACCCTCAGCTGCAATCAGCCCCATCATTCTGCCTTGTGCAGGCCTATAGCATATCCAATGCAGGCTGCCCAACAGGCAGGTCAGCTCCCCATGACGACAGGTCGCAGCCATCTCCTTCTCTCTTGGTCATTCTCCAGGGAGACCAGTCTGAATCACCTCCCACCACACACATGCCCTGGGAACACCACCCATAGCCCTGATGTGGTCGAGTAACTTGGAAATGGATAGCCCTTTAAAGAGCATGCTCAGGACTCTAGTGCCTAACACAGTCTGATACTCAGAGAGCATGTACTGGATACCTGTAGAGCTAAATCATTGATATCAAGATGGATTATAATGGTCCCAAGTAACATCTTCATGCACATCGACTTCTAGTCTTCATTTTACAAGTGGGAAAAATAAATGACAAAAACCTGATAGCTAAAAGCAAAGTTGATGATAATGTTTCCTCCTCCCCCTCAGTGTCCTCAACAGTCCACAATAGACCACAGGCAGGAGACACAAATCTCCTGAGAAAGAAATGTGCTTCCTCTGGCTGGTTCTTTAAGTCTTTTTAGTTGAAAAGTCTTTTCTAGAGTCTAGTTGAGTTCCACTAGGGGGGTGGAGGCAGAAACCTGGTACTCACAGAAAAGAAAATAAAGAAAAAAAATGAAAAGAAAGATGTGCCTGGACAAATAGCAGCCTTGGGAGGCAAAGAACAGCCCAGCTGAATATAAGGTATGTGGGAGGGGAGGACCAGCTTACACATATACACATACACAAAACCCCAGGCTACCCCACTGTGCTCCCGGTAATTAACTCCAGTACCTCACGAGGGCTTTGAAGGAGAACCGCCCACACCTACACCCTTGGAACTGGTATCTCTTATTCATTACCACTGAGACGTTACATACAAGAACCTCAGAAAGCGAGCAGGTTCTTTGTCAGCTCAGTGCAACAAAACCAGGGACCAAGAACACACCCTCTGTGGCCTCTGCCCACATTGTTTCTCCCCTTAGGGTCCTAGTCTGACAATCTGCAGAGAAGAGCAGTATGCTGGGCAAGACAGTCTCCCTCATCTTCCAGTCTCCAAACAGTTGTCACACACAGGAATCTTAGCAACAAGCAGGGATGAAATCACCCACCTTACTAGTGAAAGGAAGTGTGTCCCATGCATATTCAGCCAAGGAAGAAAGATGTGCCACCCAAGCCAGTGTCTGTGGTCAGAAGTCATAAGCTAACTAATCAGTTTCTAGTGTCTCTGATGATTTCACTGATTTCTTTCTTTAACTTTACTGGCACACCTATGAACAGAGTGAACCTTTTATTCACAATTATTTCTCTTCACAAGTTGACACACAGTACCTAACACTGGAGGAATAGCTGCAAGGCTCATGCAGCAATGGAAGAAAAAAAAAATCAGCACTGCTTTGTACATTCTAGCCTAAGTTTCTCCACATAGGTATGCTCAAACCATATTTTCCACACTGAAAAACAACTGAATCTCATGAATAAAGACTACTTAAAGTCAATATAAATTATTACAGAATTTACAAATAGGTACATAGGTTTTTGTTTGCTTGATTTTTTTTAATTTTTGTTTTTGTTTGCTGTTCTTCGTAATGCAAGAAGGACACATTTTAGTGTCTCAGCAGGGGAGAATCCTATTTGTTCCTATCAACCACACACTGACCATCTTCAAGTAACACATGGATTGTTTGTGTGAAATGACATTCCGAAATCAAAATAGCTTATTTTTATATGTGAGAGATAGTTTTATCAGTTTTTTACTACACATCACTATGCACACTTAATTGCTCTAGTAAAACATAAACATAAGAAGTTAAATGCCATCATTTTCCAGATTACTGAGAAGTTCAAATAAGCTAGGCATAGCAGGGTAGGCCTGTAACCCTAGCTACGCAGGAGCTGAAGTAGGGTGACTACAAGTTCAAGGCCTCCCTGGGCTACAAAGTAAGGTCAAGGCTAGCTTTGGAAACTTATTGATGACCCTTTTTCAAAACATTAAGTAAGAAGATGATATAGCTCAGTGTTATAGCACTTGCCCAGCATGTGCAAGGCCCTGGGTTCAATCAATAGTATAGAAAAACAAAAATAAGCAAAGTCTAAACCAAAGTATTTACTGTGGAACAAGAGTCCACAGAACCCTCTTCTGTCCTAACATCCTGTCCTCTTTTCCCATTGCTGTTCCTCTCCTCTCTTCTGCTGTATATACAGGAGGAGCCTAACTCTAAGCAGCTCCAGACTTGAAAGAAGTGTGTGAACTGTGCTATTATGCAAGCCGAAGTATCCCCATCCTATCTCCTAGACATTTCTCCTGCAGAGAGCGAGCCCGCAAGTCTCATCCTCACACACACCCCCGACTCATCCTGCTCCAGGGCCCGCAACCTGAGGGACACAGGTCCTCCATGCAGCTGGTGATCACTGGCTCCAGAAAAATGTCACCGTCTTGGGCTGACTGTTTTAACACGCCCAGGGCTCCCATTTCCTGGGCTAGAGACTTCTCCAACCAGTTCAGACCACTGCTGGGTTTTCTGCTTGGTTACAGGTCTACCATAAGAAATCTCAACGTGCCTAGGTTTACAGAATCCATTACCAGGAAATAATTATTTCCAATACCAGCAACAAGATTTTTCACATTATAAAAGGGTTTGCTCCCGGGTCTCTTTAAATAAAAGTTCCCTTCGTGGCTTAAATTAGTTTTTCATTTGCCAAAAATTGAATTACAAATAACTTTTCAACAATATCTACATTATGTAAAGCCAAGTAGAGCTAAACTAATTAGCCTAGCAGCTCAGAAATTGGTGACCCTGCATATAAAACTTATTTGCACTGGCTGAAGATCCTATGTATCAATCCCCGCAGGGCCTCTGTGAAACCAGCTGCGAGAATATATAATAAAGAGTAAGTTCATTGACTGCTAACTCAAACAGGACCAATGAAACGGCAGCCTGTTTTCGCTCAAGTATACATCCTGATAGACTCATCGTAAATGGTCAATAAATATTTGATGAAAGAATAAATGACTAAATGAAAGTTAACCCTTCCTAAAATGTCTTACACAAAGTCGGTGACCTCACCTGTCACATTAAGCACTGGTGATCTGAGGGGATGAGCTCCAGGGCACCACTGAGCTCTAGCGTTCTGAGCCTTCCTCTGGCTCTCTTCTTCACATCCATTAGCCTTTACCATCCTCCCGTTATGAGACCAGAGCACTTTGAAAGGAAGCACTGAGAACAACCTCTCACTCTGACTGTGTGTTCTAAAGACAGAGCCCTGGCTCCCCTACCTATTTGTTCCCTGAGGTCAGTTGGGGACTGAAATGCCTGGGGCAGGTCACCCCATTTTGCAGGTAGCCAAAATTGTTAAAATGGAAGGCATGTGTTGGAAGAATTTTATCAGGCAGATACAGCTTATAGAAGCAGCTTACTCTGTACCTGCTGTTTCTGACACAAAGTATATCTGATAGCGCTAGTAGGCTATGAACAGCAAACCAACCTTAGACAAACCTTCTTTAAGAAAAAAAAAAAAGTCTGTTGAAACAGTGTATCACTCTCAGGAAGGGATGAGAAGAAAAAAGGGAAGATGGGGCGGCGGGGGGGAGGGGGACGGACACCTCACTCCTTAGAATTACTGTAGGGAAAACAAAACAAGCAACAGGCACCTTAGGGACCCGACACAACCTGTGTGTATGTGCTTCCTTGGAAGGACAAAGGCATGCTTGGCTGGCATTCAGTGCTAAACCCACCCCACTCATGTCCTGCTGCTGTCAGAATTATAAGCCTGCTGTTCTGTTAATTAGCAAAGTTGTAATGCTCTGCATCTATTTGGGAAGTAAAAATCACTGACACCACCAGCTAGGGTCTCCTCCTAAGGTCCTCCAGCATGAGTCTCCTCCCAGCCCCACGTCTGCTCCACCTTGCCCCACAGTGAGAAGCTCCCGCTCACACTGCTGCTGCTTGCTCCTCATTTTCACCGCCACCACTTCCCGTGTTGGAAAATGGCAGCAATCCTCACTCCTGCTGCCAGCCTCCATGTGCGGTCCCACATGAGAATGGCAGGACTAGCGTGTGCCCTTGCCCTGCCCATGGTTTCCTGGGCCAAAGAAAGCAGTGAATCCCCCTGGGCAACAGGGTGCTTGCTCTCCCTGCCAACCTCCTTCAGAAAGCAATTCTAATTTCAACTAACAGAGAAAAAAAAAAAAAAAAACACGGCATGGGCATTTAGCGAGCACTTGGAGGTGGTAAGCTGTCAGGGCACCCAGGGATGGCTCTTTATATTCTTCTAGCTCTCAGTCACACCTTCCTAATTTACACTTATTTAGGAGTGACTGCGTAAACTTTCCAGCCAAGTAGGCTGAGCCCTCGCTCTCCAATAAGACAGCAAATGTCCTGATGCTCAGGTATCTGTCTCTTCTTTGTACTCTATCTCATGGTGCCCAGCATGGGAGGGATGCTGCATTCTGTCCAGGTCATGTCCTGTTTGCATACCTGCCTATCTCTGATTGGAAGCCTCCTGGAAAGCAACATGCATTTCTTTTCATCTTTTCCTTTAGTTTTTGAGGAAGAGTCTCACTCTAGCTGAGCCGAAACTCACTTTGTATGTAGCTCCAGGCTGGTCTCAAATTTAGGGCAATCCCCCTACCTCAGCCTCCTGAGTACTGGGCTTAAAGGCTTGAGCCACCATGCCTAGCAAGATCCATTTGTCTTGATATCACCTAGTACAAGACCTACCTACCACATACAGTGCTTAATAAGGACTGATGAATGAAACACCCTAGGAACAGGAAAATGCCAAAATCACACTCAAACCAGTGTCGGCTAATTGAGCTCTTATGATTCTCATTTGCAAGCAAATCTCTTGTGCAGCACATAAGCCAGTAACTTAGTGTCACTCTGAAAGGAAATATTTCCTAAAGACCAATCCTAAAGCTTTGCTCTTCAAAGTAACAGGCAGTCCTAGGACTTACTAGAGACACAAGATCTCAGGTCCCATCCAAGATCTACAGATTAAGGATCTGCATTGTAACAATCACCCCCAACAACTCTCAGCACACATTAAAAGGCAGAGAGAGCTCAAGAAAAGCTGGGCCAATTAGAGCCTTTGTAGTCAGCTCTCGGGCTGTTCAGTCTCCTCTTGCTCCACCATGGGGAGTCCCTGCCACTTGCTCAGGGTTATAGAGATTCAGCTCTCAGCTGGAGCCCATCACTCATATTCCATGCTGGAGAGAAAGCTTACTGGTTAAGGTGCTTGCTTGCCAAGCCAAAGGACCCAGGTTCTATTCCTAGTACTCACGAAAAGCCAGATGTACAAGGTGGCACATGTGTCTGGAGTTCATTTGCAGTGGCTGGAGGCCCTGACATGCCCATTCTCTCCCCACAGTCTGCCTCTTTCTTTCTCAAATAAATAAATAAATAAATAGGTAAATAAATAAATGGCTATCCAGGAGATAGAAAATTCCTCCCTGAGGCCACTGAGACTAGACCATGTCTTGTTTTGTGACAGCATGAGTATTTATGTATCATGCCTATACAAGCTGCTGATATCTTACCTTAAACCACTCCTTCATGCATCAAATATTTTAATTTCACAACAAAAATATTACTTCTTACCCTCTGAACTCTGCCTTCTCTAACCATTCTCAGTATCATAAATGTTGTCATTGATCATATTCACAGACCAAAATGCCATCTCTGAGATGGCCCTGAAAGACAAAGCACCAGTTTATGTCTCTTTATCTAGCTGCTGTCCCACCCACGGCCACAAAGCCACGATTGCCGGGTCATACTGGATAGGAAACAGAAAGGACAGGTGCTTACCTGAGGATCTTCATATCCAACCAGCAAAAGAGGATCTCATGAAACTCCCTCCCAGGAAGAGGAGACCCACTTCCTCCACTTTGGGAATTCTCAGCCATAACATAACCAGGGTCCATTTTCTCTGACACTAAAAAGCTACCAAACTGAATAAAGAGATTCTAATGGAGAACTTCCCACCTTGTCCCCTACCTGGCCATCCTGTATTCACTCTACTCTGGTGAGGGATGCTGCCATCCCCCAAGATGCTCAAGCAGAAACCTGGGAAGCATCCTACATGCCTTCCCGTCCTTCATCATGCTTTTCAGTACAGCTGCTTGAGTCTGATGATTTGGCCTCCTACATCTCCTGAATCCATCATTTCCTCTGTGTGGTTTTCCTGACCTTCCCGTCAAGTTGAGCTGTTCCCAGTTGTACCCTGTCATTCTTTAAAAAAATTAGTTATTTGAGAGAGAGGCAAGGAGAGAAGAGACGAGACGAGACGAGACGAGATGCGAAGAGAGTGTGCTCGGCCTCTAGCCATTGCAAATGAACTCCTGACACATGAGCCACCATGTGCATCTGTCTTATGTGAGTACTGGGGAATTAAACCTGGGTCCTTAGGCTTTGCAGGCATGTGTCTTAACTGCTAAGCCATCTCTCCTGACTGTACATTGTCACTCTTGAATGGCATTTATGTGGTTACATTTCACTCCTCATTAACCAATCCTGGTGCCTTGGGGGAAGGGACCATTGTTCTACCTCTGCAGCTAGCACAGTGCCTGTCACACAAAAGATTGAGCTGAACACAGCACACACAAGTTCTAAGCAGGCAGAGTCAGAGTGGTGAGCTGGAGATAGAGGGTTAGGGCAGGCTGCCCTAGGATAGGAACTTGGAGTAAGGTTTTGAAAAAGGGAAGGGCCAATGGATGCTGTGAAGCAGCACAAGGGAGGCAGAGAGGAAGGGATGGAGACACTGTGCCATGGAGAGTTTTGCCTGCTGAATAAAAAAGCTGAGTAAGGGATATGAAAAAAAAGTGTATGTGGCTGGGGGAGGGGAGGTTCTGTGGTTTGACTCCTGGAAGCAACAGCTGAGGAGCAACTACATATGCCTTGGACTGGGCAGGGGTCTGGCTGGTTCCAAAGGACCATACCAAACTGAGTATGCTTCAAAACAGGGCTGGACACAGCAACATCCAGATCCCTTCTACTCTATTGGTGAGGGCAGGAAAGATAAAGACACATGACTGCTCCTAAGGTTGGTAGTGAAGCACTGGGACAGATGCTCCTTTTCATGTCTCCAAGTCCTAGGCTGTTAGAACATTTGTCATGTGTCACCTCCTGTGAGCCAGCCAGGCTAGCAGCACATAGGTGGCTTGTGTAAGGCCCAATGAGGATCCCATACAGGACTAAATCATAAAGGGAATATCCCTCCTGTGTAGCAAACAGATGGACAAAGCCCTCAAGAGAAGACACTGTCTCCTTCAATCTGGAGTGGGAAGGGGACCTATTAGTGTAAAAGCAGGACCTCCATTCCCTGTTCCCCTCCCTCCCTCCTCCTCCTTTCCTCAGTTGACCTAAGAAAAGAGAGGCACGTGTGTATACAACAGAAATGGAGGAAGTGAATGTTTTACAGACATCAGTGAGCTATGGCGGAAATGACTTGTTCGAAAACTCCTGCAGCAAACATAAATATGTTCCTTGGAGCTCTTCTCAGCACTACAGTGAGGTAGGAAGTATGTGCTTGCAGGAAGAAATACATCTGGCAGAGGGGTGGAGATGGTTTAATGTCAGCCAGAGAACACAGCACACCATGAAGTCCCACGTGCTTTCTCCCAGCCCAGGAAATCCATGCATCTGCAGTGAGGCCTGGCCACCACCCCTCAGCCCTGCTACCCACAAATATCAAAACAATCCTGGTGATATTCTATGTCCCTTTGCCATAGGTATTCAGGAGGGACAGTGTGGCAGAATTCTGCTTTCTGGTTATGGGACTGCTAAACAAAGGATATTCAGCAGCCTCTGCTAACGTGATTTCAGTGAAGACAATAGGGGAAAGAAGGGCTCCTTTTTCAGCATCTGCTAAATCCTGAGCTTCTCAAGTTCAATTTCAATGGCCAGCCTTGCGCAACATGAGGCAATAGCTGAGGACCTGAGATGATAACCAGGGCAGCAGGGCAGACAGTGTATACCAGAGGGAGAGACACTGTTTCCCTTCTCTCAACTCTGGCATGCATCTGGACTTCACTCCTGACAAGGAACATTGTCTGTCCTGCACCAAAGTGAGCTGCATGCCTTCCTCGGGTGTCTTCCCTAACTCTCCACCATTCCCAGCTGAACTGCGTCATCTTCTCCAGAGCACACAGCTCATCACTCAATGCTACTGTCTGCTGCCAGACTGGGCTCCCTAGCCAGACTGTCCACTCCTGAGGGTAAGGCCAGGGCTTGCCAAGTAGTTCCAATATGCCCAGCACACAGCTGGTACTTAACAGGGACACCAGAATGGTTTCTTTCCGATCCACAATGCCATGGTGCCTTCTAAAGGCACTTACTAAGGCTTGTGTCTCTGTCTCCCATGGGCCCTTTATGGGCCTGTTTCGACCTCCATTCTCATATTTCTCCTTCTTTCACACTTCCACGTGAACTCTAACTGTAGCAAACTTTAACACCAATTTTCTAAAGTCAATAGCAGATATGAAGGCCTGGCTAACAGGCTACGTTTGAAGAGTATAAATATGTTATACTTACCATTGCTAAATTAGCTCTACTAAAAGATCACAAATAATTAGCACTTTAAACATGTGGGCAACACCTCTTTAAGCCTAGCTAATGAGCAAACTGTTTGTTTTATTCTTCACAAGACGTAATATTATCTGGAATTTGAGACCTCAGCTGCAATACACACAAGCTTGCCTGTCCTTCTTCCTTCCACCCTCTCTCCCCGCTTTCCCTCCAGCAAAAAAGAAAAAAGAAATGTTGGCATCCTTGAATGTAATGCAGACACCAGAAAATGGCCACTTCAGAAGTGTCTATATCCACCAACCACATTTCAAAACTGATTCTAAATGACCACGTCACTTAAGTGCTCACACTGCAGGGGTGTGGGTGGGGCAGTAGTTTTATTGCTGCCTTTTGTAACACTGAGCAATGCTCCTCAAAGGAACACCAAACACGAGCCTGTGAGTGATGAGCATGAATCAACTGTCGAATATTAGCAACAATATGCTAAGAAAGCATTATAAAGTTGTAGTAGAAGTTCAGACAAGCAAAGGACTGCTTCTCCTTAGGGCTCTTGCTCTGAGCTCCCTCTTCTTCCCCAGCACGAGTATCAGGTCAAGGAGATTTCGTTAAGGATGAAGCTCCTGATTTTAAAAAGTAAGCTTTGGCTCTGTCATTATACAATGCATTCTGTCAGGCATCTCAACCTGAAATTGCCCAGCACCTGTCCAATACTTCTCGCTCTCCCACACCCTTGGCCCCATGTCCTTAAGCTTAGGTGTGAGTAGCAATAATTACAAAAACAGCTGCCAGGCAGCGCAAGGTAAATACTCACGGGTCACTCACAGAGCAGTCCGCATTCCTAGCCCAGGACCTCTCCCTGCTCCCACACCCGCCTTCTGACTCCCTAACAGCGCCACCCCTGCCTTAGTCTTATTACTGTGGCCATAAATAGAAGCAACATCACAGACATGCCAAGCACAAAAGGGATGCAGATGTGAAACAATGAGGGTCAGAGTAATAATTAAGTACAGCAGCAGGTGAGAAGGGACACACCCAAACCTAATACTACTGGAATCTTTGCAAAGCCCCCTGTGGCTCCCAAAGGAACGTGTGCTGCTGTCCTTGGTCCTGAACTAATGTACACTTGCTACTTGGAGAGGCTGCCCTATAATATGTGCACCAAGTGAAAAAGGTACCTGCGGGAAACTAATATTCAGAAAAAAGTCAAAGAAATAACAAAACTGCAGCTTAATAAAGTGCCTTAAAATGGAAACACCAGTAACTGGAGCAAAGGCAAAAAATTATGAGCGTATCAGCCAGGCCCTGGATTGGACAGAGCAGTGGCAAGTATGTTTGCCCATAGAGAGGCTTTTCTCCACAATTTGGACTCTCTCTATAAGCAGATAAGTTCATGTCTACCAGAGATAAGCACCAAAACTTCCCTATGTAGTTAGCACAAGCAGAATCCAACATAAGCTGGGCAATAGCACAACAGTGTCAGGTGCTCACAGTCAACAAGCAACAACCTGAAACAATGAGGAAGTCAGGAAGGCAAAATTCTTCTCCACAAGTATGGGAAAGAACGGGGTGCTGGGAAGTGTATGCAGACGGCAGCCTAGGTAAATCACAACTCTGGTCACCAGAAGACAATGCAATCTGTGTGTTCTTGGAGCACCTGGTACATCAAGGCAGGCCTCCTCAGCCTGCCTTCAAAAGATATGTGGTGAGGGAGGGACAGGAGCTTTGTGGGTGCATGCAAATCACAGTTGGTTCCACATGAGTTCTTCATTCTGAGGGAGAATCTGTACATCCAATTTTCACCACTTTTTCTTTTTTAATTTTTTAAAATTAAATTAAATTTATTTATTTACTTATTTGAGAGACAGAGAGAGAGAAAGAATTGGCCATGGTAGGGCCTCCAGCCACTGCATGTACTACCTTGTGCATCTGGCTTACATGGGTACTGGAGAATCAAACCTGGGTAGGTTTTGTAGGCAAATGCCTTAACCACTAAGCCATCTCCCCAGCCCTTCACCAGATTTTCAAGGGACCTATGGCTCTTTCAGTCACTGAGAAGCACTGGTCTAAGGCAAAGTCAACAGCAATCTCTCCAGTTCTCTTAATTTTTATTGCTTTCCTCTTCTACTTCTCTGGGTGGTTTGTTGAGCATGCCAAGTACTCCTGATCCTTTAAGCCAAGCTCCCCAGAATTGAAAGGAGGGCTTAGTCAGCCATTCAGCTGAACGGATGCCTGCCCATCCTCCCCTGTCCCAGAGTTGTGGCCATTGCATTCTTGCAGCTTTGTGTTGGTTCTGGCATTTGACAAGTCTTAGTCCTTCTTTTCCAACTCCTATCTCTGCTGCCCATTTGAGTCTGTTTCACACAAAAGCATGCAGCCATAGGTGATGTTTCTGAGAAGCATCTTCTGACAACATATCCTGGTATTCCCTTCTACTCTATTGGTTGAGGGCAGGAAAGATAAAGACACATGACTGCTCCTAAGGTTGGTAGTGAAGCACGGGGGACAGATGCTCCTTTTCATGTCTCCAAGTCCTAGGCTGTTAGAACATTTGTCTTGTGTCACCTCTGTGAGCCAGCCAGGCTAGCAGCACATAGGTGGCTTGTGTAAGGCCCAATGAGGATCCCATACAGGACTAAATCATAAAGGGAATATCCCTCCTGTGTAGCAAACAGATGGACAAAGCCCTCAAGAGAAGACACTGTCTCCTTCAATCTGGAGTGGGAAGGGGACCTATTAGTGTAAAAGCAGGACCTCCATTCCCTGTTCCCCTCCCTCCCTCCTCTCCTTTCCTCAGTTGACCTAAGAAAAGAGAGGCACGTGTGCTACAACAGAAATGGAGAAGTGAATGTTTTACAGACATCAGTGAGCTATGGCGGAAATGACTTGTTCGAAAACTCCTGCAGCAAACATAAATATGGTTCCTAAGTCCTCAGAATTTCTGCTGCATGCTCTCTGAAATTATGTTTTCCCTTTTTGCAGTAATCTGAGCGGAGGCCTGCAGCAGGCTGGGAACATGGTCTGCTTTGTTCTTTTCTAGTTTTCTGAAAAACAGGAGTCCTTACCTCCATCAGGAGGCATGAGGTGGCTCTGCCCAGTGGTGAATATTCGTACGCACTCAAAACAAGTATATATGCTAAGACCAGATTATTATAAAGTTGGGGAGTGAAGATATTTAACACAGCATTACAGTACTAAAAAAGAAATCAGAAGCAACTTATATGTGCAATTACAGGGGATTGGTTAAGTAAGTCATGAATATATGCACTCAAAGCAGCCACTAAACATAATACTAATAAAGAATAGATAATACCTTGTAAAATTCATGGTATACTGTTAAGTGAGGAAAGTAGATTATCAAATAGAATGTATAAACTCATTCTAGTTGTATACTGGTGTGTGTCTAAAAAACCCTGATCTCAAATGAGTTACAAAACAATTCCATTTTTCATTAAATATCACTTAATGATTTGCCATGAAAGCAAATGTTGTTTATTCCAGGAATATAAGACAATAATGACTCAATATGATCAGCACATTTTATATTTAAAAGTCATCTATCATAGTGAATATCTGTGAGTCTCTAAGTACCTACTATGTACTAAAGTAGGATTTTCAACAATATTTTTTATCAAAATGCAAAGTGAATGAAAATTGTTAAATAGATTTTGGAAAAAAAAGATGAGTAATATGTTGAGCTCACCTACCAGATATTAAATATATTTTAAACTACAACTATTAAAAGATGGAACAAGTATAAGAATTAGCATACAAATGAATGTAGCCTGAAATATGGCCCTAATATGGATGTGACATATTTTAACAATCTAATAAATAAAAATAAGAACCTAAAGCATTGGGAAAAGATAAAGCATTCAATAAACAGCACTGGGAAAACAATTTGGAACAGAAATATCAAATTAATTGTTACAGCTTCATATACAACAAAATAAACCTTAGAAGGATAAGAAAACCAACCCTTAAATGACTTATTAGAAAAATATGAGTATTTAACCTATCCCTAAATGAGAAAGCTTTCTAAGCTGAAATGCTTTGAAATAAAGAGAAATAATATTGGTGGTTTTTTCTGCATAAAATTCAAATGACAGATCACAAGCAAAACTAAATAGGCAAGTGACATTAATAAAAATAGGATAGAGGAGTTATTACTACTAATCCCTGTGGAAAGCAGACAAAGAATACAAACATGAAGACCACAGAAGAAGAAAACATGGCTACCAAACAATAGAAAAAATAGTCAATGTAATCAGTAATCAAAGAACACAATCTAAACACTGAGATGGTTTAAAATTCATTAAGCTTTCAAAGATGTCAAAAAGACAGGCATCCTCAGTCATCCCTCCCCTGCCCTCATTCCTGTCAGGGCAAGGAAAATACCTATTTCTCCAAAAAGCAATTTGATAATGGGAATCACAGTAATAATACAGTGTGTAACAAATAACCTAGCAAATCCTCTCTCAGACGTCTATGCCTAGGAAATAAGAAAAAAATGAAGGCAATATTTGAATATAAGAGGTTTCAGTGCAGCACTCTTTATTTGTGGAAACAAACTGCTAGCAGCATAAATATCCAACAGATGGAGAATAATTAGACAAACTTGAGATAGTTGAGATAGGTAAGAAAAAAATGGGATAGTTAGCTATTGAAAGTTTTTGAGCTGTTTTTAATGTCATGGAAAGAACATTAACAAGATTTAAAGTATGTTAGGATCTAATGACCATGTACATCAGGTAGAATCATAAAAATGCTGAGATCCCTCAACTCTGCCCTCAGAAATAGTGATTTTTTTGTTATGACCTCAAATACCTACAAATGTATTTCTATGTTATCAGATGATGGGGATAATTAATTTTTCCTTATAATTTCCTATAACATTCCAACATTCTACAATTAAGGTATGTTAAAAATTATAATGTAAAAATACATAAAGACCACATAAACACCTAACCCAAGCATAATAGCATATGCCTTTAGTCCCAACAATCAGGAGGCTGAGGCAGGAGGATTATGCATTTGAGCCCAGGGTTAACCTGTCTCAAAAAGTGGGGAAAGGAAATGGCACTCAGGAGACTGAGGAAGGACTTCTGTGAGTTCAAGGCCAACCTGGGCCACAAGAATAAGTTCCTGATCATACTGGGCTAGAATGAGACCTTGCCTCAAAAAAACACAAAAAACAAAAAAAAAACCTTTTTGATGTTTTTGGTGTATGTGTGTCTGGGTCCGTGCACACCACCGTGTGTGGAGATGGTGGGCAATCTTTGGGTGTTAGCCTCTCCTCCTACACAGGTTTTGAGGATCTCTATTGTTTGCTGCTGAGAACACCACACTGGCTAGCTAGCGGGGCTTGTGAGCTTTGACTCCTCCTCCCACTGGTTATAGTTCACAGGGTAAAGCACTTTGCTTGCTGTTTTACCTAGTTCCAAAAAAAATGGAAGCAACCAAAGTACCTACCAACTGATGATTGGATTAAAAAAATGTGGAATATATGAAAAATACTATACTATTCAGTCACAAAAAAATAATAGGGGCTGGGGAGACAGCTTAGTAGTTAAGGTGCTTGTCTGTGAAGCCTAAGGACTCAGGTTCAATCCCCAGGTCTCACATAAGTCAGATGCACAAGGTATGGTGCATGCATCTGGAGTTCGTTTGCAGTGGCTGGAGGCCCTGACATGCCCATTCTATCTGCCCCCTTCAAATAAATAAGTAAATAAAATAAAGTAAATAAAAAATAATGGAATCCTATGATTTGAAACAACATAAATAACTGAGATCATGTGTTGAGGGAAATGTCCTATGCATAGAAAAACAAACATATATGATTATGTATGTAGAATCAAAAAAAGCTGATATCATGGAAGTTCAAAGAATGATGCTCACTGCCTGAAGCTCCAGAAAGCATGGAAGAGGAAAGCACTAAGCTACAGTTGGAGAGGAATCAGAAGTTCTGGGGCTGGAGAGATGGCTCACCAGTTAACGGCACTTGCTGCCAAAGCCTGCCATCCTGGGATCCGTTCCACAGTGCCCACATAAAAGCAGATGCCCAGAGTGGCACACGCATCCTTAGTTTGTTTGCAGTGACAGGAGGCCCTACCATGCCTATGCTTGGTCTTGAGCTCTCAGGCTCGCTCTCATGCACGCTCTCTCTCCTTATAAATAAATAAATAAAATTTTAAAAAAGAAGTAGCTCTGGTGAGTTGTTGTTTAAAAGAGTTCAGTGATTAGAGAATGATAGTATACTATATGTTTCAAAAACCTATAAGGATGTTGAAAGCTTTTACTGCAAATTACTGATAAAATGTTTGAGGAGAATGAAATGTTTGGCTGGATTTTACATATTACAGAAAATGTGCAGATTTATGTACCACTTTAATTTAATTTTAAAATATAATATAATCCTCTTTTTGATCTCTTAATCTCCATACCCTTCATCTCTGTCTGTTCTTCAACTAATTTGCATCTTATACAGTTTGCTCTTTGGAACTTATTCCCAGAATAAGAAGTTGGGCTCTAGAAATCTGTCGGTCCCCTTTCCAGAGCAGGCACTAAGAACCAGGAGATTTCTGGTGCCTGGAGGCAGCCCTGCGCTCTTGTGTTGCTGTGACTCCTCCAAAGAGAACCTCTGGTATGCTCCAGGGAAGTGGGCTTGGGAGAAGACACCAGCAGCTATCCTCCAACAGCACACTGGCAAGGAGCAATCCCAGTTCCCCACTCAGCAAACTACCATGTTCTACATCCTAGCTGGGGCTTTGCTGGGGCATCCTCACTCACTACATGCCCAGAACTCCTACCATAGGATAATACACTCCCTCCCAGGACTGTTAGCCCATGCCCCTCGTGGGGCTCATGAGGTGACAGAAAGGACTTGGAGACAGATGATTGGGATTCAGCTCTTATTAGAAGGCAAGTCTGAGTCAGCTGTTCTCCATGCTGAACTTCCAGTGGAAATTCACTGTTTTCTCAGTAAAAAAAGCATGCCAAGTTAAGGTACAGTGTTTGCAAACTGTAAACCCTCATGAATGTAAGACATTAGTTGCACATGCTTTGTGTTGTAGCCTTTTTCTTTTTTTCATATATTTATTTATTTATTTGACAGAGAAAGAGAGAGAAAAAGGGAGAAAGAAAGAGACAGAAAATAGGCTCACCAGGGCCTCCAGACACTGCAAACAAACTCCAGATGCTTGCGCCCCCTTGTGCATCTGGCTAATATGGGTCCTGGGGAATCAAACCTGGGTCCTTTGGCTTTGCAGGCAAACGCCTTAACCGCTAAAGCCATCCCTCCAGCCCTTTTATTATTTTTTCATATTTTTATTTTATTTATTCATTTATTTGACAAAGAAAGAGGGAGAGAGATAGAGAGAGAGAGAGAAATTGTGGCCTTTTTCTGAAAGCACTATGCATTTCTGACCCTGAAGCATGTCTAAAAGTTCAGGCTCTAAAGACTTCCTACCTCCATTTGAAGCAACCGTGATCAAAGATGCCTGAGTCATCCTAGGACTATCTGAACTACCCTTGTTTCTCAGGTACAAACACACAGGAGTGTTGACTGTAGCCTTGAACTCTACCCAATAGGCTATAGTCTGTAGGACACATGTAGGGCTACAGGCCAGGTAACTATTGACTATGTTTCTGTTCCCATTTGAAGACCAGAGGGAACACAGTTTACGAAGTACATGGTCTCTGTCAAAATACCCAAATGCACTGCTATGAATTCTTGTGCATATATTTGTCTTAGCATATATACTGTGACACTCAGATGAACCAGATTTGAGAAGGCAATCCTAGTTCTTCATGTAATGCCAGATCCAGCAGAGTCCTGCCAGATCCAGCAGAGTCCTGCCATCTCCATGAACAACTTCTTTCCTGACATCAGACTGCATTCCTCAACTGCTATACCACACTCAGTGATGAACCACTACCATCCAGGAGGGAGCCCGCATACTTTCTCTGGTCTCTTGGAGGAAAGCCTCTTCTCTCATCACCTACTCTCATTCCCCTCACTCAGACAAATTAGAAATTAGTATACAAACAGACCATACCAGTATCTTGAAGATAGGCAATACCATCCCTCCCCTCAGGGCACTGAGAGGGACCCATTGGGGACAGAAACAGAAAGACTCAAATCTAAGATATCAGAATACAAAGTTTCACTTACAGAAAAGGAAACTGGGGTACAGTGACAGAAAAGGGTTCCAAGTCACATTTGCAGTCTGGTACCCTAATCTCATGCAGACTTTCTCTATTCCAAGCAGGTAACTCAGCATACCCAGTACTAGTATACACGTGCGAATATACAAGGACGGGTTGATGGTAGCTTAGAGCATTGGCATGTGATTCTGATATTTGGTATGTGTGACTATTTAAATTTCAATTAATTATAATTAAATAAGAATTTAAATTAAGTCCCTCAGTTACCTCTGTCACACTAAAGCTAGTGGCGGCCGTATTGGAGAGCACATACAGAAAACACTGCCATCATGGCAGAAAGCGCTGTTAGTAGCCTGATTTACATAGACAGGCTTATTACAAAGGACTGAGTTCCCTGGAGTCAGTGTCAAGGGCCCCTCGGAATGGGCTGGGAATGTTGTCCTTCCCAATGACTGAGAGAAAACATAGCCCAAAAATATTCAACCAGAGGCCAAGTGACAGGTGTGCAGTTCAGGGGAGCTACCAAGATGGTCTTCTTTGGAATAGGCACACAGTCCTAAGAAGCAGCAAGTGACTTCTGTCTTCTCATCTCCCTTTTTAAAAAATGTGAGATTGTTACCTTTTTAATTTTTCAGTAGGAACTAGAGTTGTTGATCGCTGACAGACAAACCTCATGTAACTGCCCTTCAGCCTCAGCCATTGTGGGAGGAAGCCATGCCAGATGGCCAAGAAGCCTAAATGAGAAGGTAAATCTTCAGGTATCCTCATAGGAAATCCTCTTCTTGAAGCTAGAAGGCTCAGCATTCTCCAGACAAACATCTTGCACATATACTTCTTTAGAGCATCCCATCAAGTCAATGAAACTGGGTGGCCACCATGCATGACACAAGTTATCCTGCCCAGTGACTCCTAAAGCTTATAGTCCAGCACATAGTAATGTGAGGGAGGCACCATCAAAAGTCTAAGAACCCTGGGCTGGAGAGATGGTTTAGCAGTTAAGGCACTTGCCTGTGAAGCCTTAAGGACCCAGGTTGGATTCTCCAGAACCCACATAAGCCAGATGCACATGGTGGCGCATGAGCCTGGAGTTCATCTGCAGTGGCTAGAGGCCCTGGCATGCTCATTCATTCCCCCACCTCTTCTTCCCTCTCAAATAAATAAAAATAAATCTTTTTTAAAAAAGTCTAAGAACCCTCCTGTCAAAGAATAAGCAGGTTGTATTGCTCTATTCTATTTTATTCAAAACATATTATAGTTGTTTGATTGAGAACATTTCTGACAATGAAAAATAAGTTTTAGGCCTGGACAGGTTGCTTAGTGGTTAGGGTGCTTGCCTGGGAAGCCTAAGGCCCCATGTTCAGCTCTCCATATCCCACATTAGCCAGACGCACAAAGGTGAGGCAAGAGCAAGGTTGCACATGCCCACTAGGTGGCACAAGTGTCTGGAGTTTGATTTCAGTGGCTGAGGCCCTGGCGTGCCAAAAATATAAATATGCATTCATGAAAATCAAAGAAGAGAAAATTAGTTACAGAGGCCAGAAAAAGATCAGACTGTCTGGATATCTTCAACACCTGGGAGTGCTAATGATGCATGAAGCTAGGAAAGGATCAGCTGTAAGCCCTCCTGGCTCTGTTACAGTGACGACGTGACTAGTGCTGACAGCTAACGGGCTGTGCAAAGAAAAGGCTTTTTTAGTTTTGTTTTCTTTTAATGAAACAAGGTATTACTCTATAACCTAGACAAGCCTAGAACTCATCATGAAGCCCAGGCTGGCCTCAAACTCATGGGAATCCTCCTGCCTCAGTCTCCACAGTGCTGGGATTACAGGTATGAGCCACCACACTGGGCCTCACAGGGAATATTCAGTTTCTTTTCTGTAGGTCACGTCTATCTATAGCCTGCATTTGTCCATATTGTGTAGTACAAAATAATTCATATTATAATTCCAATTTTAAGATGTTTTTTCTTATAGCTATAAAGTTCTCTCTTGTTTGAGAATGTTCTATCACTCTTCTTTACCTGGGAGTTTAATCAATCTAACCCCCCCCCCAAAAAAAACATAGCATCACTGTTCCTCAGTTTCCCCATCTGACAGCAACCTCAATACACTACTGTGAGAATTAAGTCAGACTGTGTGCACTTGTGATCCATCCCAGGAAGGTGTTCAGTAAGTATGAGGCGATTGGAGTGAATGAACAAATCAATGGTATATCTGGACTATTGACTGATGTGTCACTCAGCTCAGCTCTGCAAACCTGGGAGCAGCAGCCAGACTGCAGAGACCATTCAGAATTTAAGATGCGGTCATCCATATGCTGTCGACTTCTGAAACTGTAGTCATAAGAACCGGAGGAAGTGCACTGTCTCCAGCCTCCAGAGAGCATGCCTTGAAACCTTGGCTATGGCAAAGGTGAGAGCGCGATAGTTCCCACATTAAAATATCTTCTTCCCTTTAACTCTAAAAAATCCATGATTCTTTGTGCAGAGGGGAAGACTAGTCACTTATGCAGTCATTTCAGCTTTGGGAGTCTAGGGTCAAAGCTATGTACCTCAGGGCTGGGGAGATGGCTCAATGGATGAAGTGCTTGCTACATAAGCATCAGGACTGGACTTCAGATCCCCAGCACCCACATAAATGATGGGCAGGCATGACAACCCTGCCTGGAATATCAAGTCTGGGAAGGCAGAGACAGGGAATCCCCAGAGTGAGCTGGGTTGCTAGACTAGCCAAATTGACATGCTCTGAATTATAATGAGAGACCCAGCCTCGGCAAATAAAGTGAAGGGTGATTGAAGAAGATGCCAGAAGTAAACATCTGGCCTCTATATGCACGCACACACATCTGTGTCCATAGACATATGAACATGCATACATATGTGCCACATACACATACTCACAAAGGCAGAAAAAAAATATGCCCCTCAAAAACCATAGATAGATTTGCAAGTGTTCACTATCCAATTGAGTCCCAGTTAGCTGTGGAATTGTTCTATGCTGTAACACTGCTTGCTTGATAAAGAGATCTTGGCAAGAAATGTGAAGACCCAAGCTCCTTTTGGATCTTTTTCTTCTCTCTCTTCCCTTCCCTAGCCTTCCTTTTCACCAAAAGTAAAATAAATAAGCCAGACAAGACAATGGCTGACGCTGTCCTCTCCCTAATGGGCTGACAAAGAATCAGGGCTACATGAAGTTAGGGAAGGTGGTATCCCAGCAGAGAAGTGAGACCCTGAGGGTGAGAATCATGCTGGGGAAAGGCCACATTTAATGAGTTGTAAAATGCATCATTAGCTTTTCCATCATTAAGAAAGAAAGAAATAAAGAAAAATACTACTGCACACCATAACTATAAGATACACCCTAATTTCAGAGATGGCAAAATTTAGGGATGGGGAGGAAGAGCATTCTAGAGTCAATAAAATATGTGGGGTATCATTTTACTGGGTAAATTCTAGGCACTGAGCTAAGTGTCTTACACATGTAATTTCATTTATCCCTAAAACAATTCCTGTGAAGTACATGGAAGTGTGTGAAAGATCAGCATGTTACAGAAAACTAAGGCATGGAAGGCTTACAGAACTTGCTTAAGATCATCTGATAAGAGTGAGAGTTGAGTTCAGATGTATTTATTTCATGCCAAACTTCATTTTCTTAACTCCTTTGCCCTTGAGAAAGGCTAAAGTACTTGATACAGAGTGAAAGTGAGTCATCTGATAGAGAAAAGACTAAGACACAGTCAGGATACATTAAAGGAACATGCTAGGATAGAATACTTTGAACTAGAAGGAAACATATATATCATATAGGCATATACTTTATAGATAATCAAAGGCATATACTTCATATACATATTTTTTAGATAAATAAACCCAGAGGGATTATGTGACTTGCCTAAGATTACTTACTGGTTGCTGGTTAGTACAAAAGCTAGTATCCCAAAATTTTGCCCAGTAATAAGATCAAGTTTGAAAGTCTGGTTTCTTGAACCCTTCTCTTCTTGTTTTCCCAAGTTCTAGACACTTTCCCATCTTTACTCTGATTTCTTAATGGCTTCTCAGAAAGGCCCTCAGAGATGTAGAAGCATGCCAGAGCAGTGTGGATGGAAGACCTGGACCTGGGTTCTAATCTTCCTAACCCTAAGTACTTAGTATGCTTACTCTATCTGCCTTGTGGACACTTATGTAAACTATGGCTCACAGTCCCAATCTTACAGAGACAGTGTATATAAAGTCCCTATGGTACACAATGGGTAGACGATCAATGGCAGCTAAATGGATCTGAAGCCTAAAGTAGTTTCAGACATTTACTGTTCCCTCACCTTCCTTGGCTATTGGTTCTCACAGAACCTATTTTGCACTCTGTCATCCGAAGTACATACTTTTGGCTAGAGACCATGGGCACAGAGCAGGCTTGCATTCTTGCCTTCTGCATCTCCCTTTGCAAGAGACCATCCACCCCAAGCACAGACCAAAACCTTCCTGACTGCTATTCACAAGCTTACCTCCAGTTGGCATTAGTCCAGCTCAGTTTTACTTTTTGTATAAGGACTGGAAAATTGAGGTTCTTGAAGACATCCCTTTTCTTTCATAATTCATCCCACTTGTCTTAAAGTGAAGGCCACCCTCTTCCGAGGTATGGCAGTTCCCCAAACTTCACAGCAGCAGAAACTCAAGGTCAAGATAATTTATGCCCAACTTTCCAGTCACTAGGGTTTCACTGTCAGTAAAGGAAAAGCCTCTTCCTACCATTTTAGGAATTGTTGTACATCTAGCCTCATACGTGTTAGAAAACAGTGTGTGATAATTATGTCACAGGCTTCCAAGAGAAAGGGCAGGCTCCCTGGCTGGGAAGTGGAAAGTGCCAAAGATGCTGAATAGCCACGATGTAGGCTGTCTGAAAAGCTCTATTTTCCATCTTAAAGACGCCGAACTAGGGAGAAAAGCATGTGTCCAGCCCCCCATTTCACTGTTTGCAGAAAGCACAGCTAGAGAAGCCAGCAAGTATACTCAAGGTACCAGCGCCCCTGGTGACTCCTGACCTCACAAAGCACAGCTCTACAAATTGACAGTCACAAGAGTCTACATTTCAGCTCTTTCAGTCCCAAGCCCTCCTGCCTGGTGTTCTGCCCCAGCACCTTTTGTGAGACTCTGGAGATGCTTGCTACCACTTATTAAAGGCTTCTAGGGAGGCAGAAGTTCCCTGATGCTTTGCGTATCCTGTGTTTAATGCGCACACATTCCCTAAGGGGCACATATTATTTCCCACATTTAATGGATGAAAACCTGAGGATTAAAGAAGTAAAAATAATTTATCCAAGGTCATTGAGCAAGGAAAGGATGAAGTCAGGATTTAAAACATGTCTTTTCTACTCCAAACTGAAGCTTCTCATTGTATGGACAGATCTGTGTCACCTAGTACCCAAGTCACCCTGGTCAAGGTTTTACAGCATCTATCTCTCTAGGGCTATCTATGTTTGGAGCTTTTAGTACTACGTACATGGGAGGAGCCCCAGCTCCTGAGTTTCTATGGAGTCCCAAGGTTTCTGCCTTTTCTCTGTCAAGCCCTGAAGTTGGCACTCTAGAGCTAGCACTGACCTTTGGGACCTGTTTGGCTATGCAGGGCCTTGCCCAGTCTTATCTTGGCAGGGGTATAAAGGAAGGATGTCCAATGGTGTAGAACTTGTCTCACACTGAGTGTCTCTCATCACTGAGGACTTTGGTGACACCCCATTACAGGGCTGCACATCTGCCAAATTTGAATGTTGGTGCTAGACTAAAGAAAACTGTTTTGTTTTTTAATCTTTTATTTACTTATTTATTAGAGAGAGAAAGAGGCAGACAGAAAAAAGTGGGCATGCCAGAGTCTCCAACCACTTCAAACAAACTCCAGACACATGTGCCACCTTGTGCATCTGGCTTATGTGGATCCTGGGGAATCAAACCTGGGTCCTTTGACTTTGTAGGCAAGCGTCTTAAGCACTAAGCCATCTTTCCAGACCAAACACTGGTTTTGTGATGCATGTTGGATTCCCTGAATTTCCCTGCTGACTGTTCACCCTTCCTACTCAGCCCAGTACTCACCATCTAACCTGCCAACCTCATCGAAAGTCTGATGCTAATGTTGTTTTGAGGTGGGAAGGTGGTTTTCTTCATGCAGGAAAGTGCCAAAGAAACAACTCATAAAATATTGTCTGAAGTGTTTTTGACAAGTGGCTAAATGAAAATAAAAAGGTCTACATAAGTTCTCACCCCACTGACTATTAACATGACAATTATAAACACAACAGTAAATATTATTACTGACTTCAAGCCAGCTGGTAAACGAAGCAAAATTCTTCAGAGTTGGAAAATTTGGGGAATTCATGTAACACAGTGATTCAACAGCTGTAAATCCAGCTTAGATGAAGTCTCAAACTAACTGTGAGCATGGGCTTCTTCTCAACATGCCACACTACCTCAAAAATTCTAGGGTGAGGGCTGGAGAGATGGCTTAGTGGTTAAGGCAAAGCCTAAGGACTCAGGTTCGATTTCCCAGTACCCACATAAGCCAAAAGCACAAGATGATGCAAGTGTGCAAGGTCACACATGTGCACAAGGTGGCACATGCATCTGGAGTTTGATTAAAGTGATTGGAAGTCCTGGAGTGCCAGTTCTCTCCCTCATGCTCTTGCTCTTTGGCATATATATAAAAAAAAAAAAAAGCCAGTCTGTTGGGCTTGCCTCAAAAACAACAACAACAACAAAAAACCCTAGGGCTAAACAAAAGAGGTCCTCCTCTGATAAATGAAATGGCCTACCTGTATTGTGACTATTCCCACCAATCCTGAGCATCAAGTCAGATGTTGTCCAGATGTTCATCAAGCCCATCTCTTCTCTGAAGCACACAATTTCCGGCACATTTTCCAGCCTCCTTTGTGGTAAGCAGTCATGTGACCAAGTTCTAGCCAATGAAATGTGAGTTAAGTGTCCCATACCACTCACTTCTAGGACTGGCCCATGATGTCATCTCTCATCATACCCTCCATGCTCTCTTCCCTTCTCTAAAAGGAGGAAGCAAAGGTGCTAGTAGTGAACCCCAAGACCCAAACAGATAGCAGAGACACTGAATAAAAAGCGCTTGGATTCTGAGTTGTGACCAACAGGAACATTTGTAGTGAACTGTCTGTCACATGATCAGGCCTTTAATCTCAGCACTCAGGAGGCAGAGGTAGAAGGATCACTGTGAGTTCGAGGCCACCCTGAGACTACATAGTGAATTCCAGGTCAGCCTGAGCTAGAATGAGACTCTACCTTGAAAAACAAACAAAACAAATGATAAAAACAAAGTTTTGGTTTTTTTGTTTGTTTTTTTTTTTTTGCTTCCCAAGTCTAAATCTTTGGCTTTGACTCTCACTCAGCCCAGCTGTAGCTGCATCTCTGGTTACCACTGCATGTTTCTACCCAGATGACACTTGAAGTCCAAAACTCTTCTGCTGCCCCTGCTTTGTGGCTCCATCAGGCTGAAGAGGAGAATCAACTGCTTCATACCCTGTGCCAGAATCACAATGGTAATTATCTCATTAGGTCCTCTTGAGACAGTCACCACTACTATCACCTTCAAGATGTGGAAACTGAGGCACAATTCAAGTTATTTGCCCATAGTTAGACAAATAATAAGTAAGAGCCATGGCAATGTTTTTCCTTTATGTAAAACACCATACCTGACTGCAATGATCCCTTAAGCAGTTAACTATACCTGGTGGTGTGTTGGAGCCTGCTCATTCTGTCTCCTGAGGGCCAATTGTCATGTTCAGGTGTTTTGCCAGCTGGTTGTAAACAGGTTAGCAACTTGAAATCTGCTACAATAGTTGTATTTACACAATGGAAATCAACAAATGCTACAAACACCACAATCCAGGCTTTTATTTCTCCTTGGAAACATTACTGGCTTTATCTTCCTATTTGAACAAGCATAGCAACACTGCGCTGGTTAGAAATGTTCTGTTCTGGTAAGACTCAGTCCTGCTGAAATTTCAGAAGTAATTAGAAGGAGAGAGGCCCTGGGTTGCAGACTTTGCCAATAAAAGCTTACAAAAGGAAATGGAAGTGTTACAGAGAAGGCACAAGGAAGGTGATGTCTCCTTCCTCATGACTCAAGCTTCTGAAGGAAGATCCTCAAGAAGCTCTCCTAGAAGGCACTCCTACTAAGCTCTCCTACTAGGCACTCCTAGTAAGGTAAGCTGATGGGTTTCCCCTGGGGAGACAGCATGAGGTTTAGGTGGGGAGGAAGCTCAGTTTGGAGGCAGTGTGTAGAACTGCTATGGAATGAGATATTTCAGAGAATGAGTCTTAATCTAAGGGATGAAGGAGGCATCATTTGTCCCTTGAGGTAAATTCTAAAATTGGATTTTTAAATATTTTATCTTTATATATTTATGAGAGAGAGAGAAAGAAAAGGGAGGGAGAGATTGGGCATGCCAGGACTTCCAGCCACTGTAAACAAACTCCAGACGCATGTGCCACTTTGTGCATCTGGCTTATGTGGGGAAATCAAACCTGGATCCTTAAGCTTTACAGGCAAGTGCCTTAACTGCTAAGCCATCTCTCCAGCCCAATTTTTTTTTTTAATGAACGACCATGCTAACTGCAGTCAACACATTAACTCAGAGGCACAGATAATCCAAAGCAGAAGATAAAAATCACACGGTATGTTCCAAAGCCAAAGATAAATAATTGGAATTTTTTCTTTGATCAACTGCACAAGATTTACCTTCTTCAAAGTGCTGCCTAATTAGATGAGTGTGGCTGATCTGATAAGTGGCAAAGAGGTATAGAAGCTTATGGGGTGGCTAAGGGCAGTCAGACAGAATTTATTTTTGCTTTTAGGTAAATAATCCATATGTGGAGAATAGTCCCATGTGAAAAAATAAATTATTATTTTAACTTGTAGCCTGGGGCTATTGATCCCAAACCCGGCTATTAAATTCAGTGAACTGATTTTTTTTTTTTTCTTTTTAAGTACAGAACCTGGTGTCTGTGTTTAGATTTAGATTCAGTAAGTCCAGGAAACTGTATATTTGCCAGAACTGAACTAAAAGACTCAGAAAAAAAATCTAAAAGCCAACAATAGGATTCTATGAAGAAGCCTAAGTAAGTTTGACCCAAGAAAGCCGGGGAACAGAAGTATTAAGAAGGACAGGAGATTCCAGGGCTGACACACTTGTAATGAAGGTCAGCAAGACTCTGAGCTTAGTGGGGAAAGCTAATTGCCAAATATGAGCTGTTCTTGTAGGGCAAGTCTTCTCTGTGCCTCAGAATGCTCATGTGCCAAACATGGAGACTCACCACTGGACCCCTGGGCTCCTGCGAGGTAGTGAGCACCCATTATGTTCCTGGTGCACTGTCAGCTGTTGCCCTGCTACTATAACTTTTTCCTTCTTCCTCGCTCTGCTTTGGGAACCCCAAGCCAATGCACATGAGGGCACAGTAGCTGCCGCCCACACCCTGCAGCTCAGGTCTCCAGCGGCAGCAGCAGTCTTCTGAAGTACCAGCAGTCAGAAAGCAAACACCAGCTTAAGCCTGGCTCAGGCCTGAACTGAGCACAAACAGTCTTCCTGCTTCCCTGGGTTTCTATTTCCAGTGCCGATACATGGGCACAATGCAGCAGCAGTGCGGTACTCCTGGCCAGAGGGGCTTGGAGAATGGGCTAATGAGAAGGCTGACACTCGCTCGGCTCAGGGTAACAAGTCCCCAGGAGCTTTTCTGCCCTGGCCACAGAGGATGTTGGCACCTCTGAACTGCTGGACTGAGCTTCAGCCAATTGGAAGCTGGGTGACAGATGACACCAGGTTTCTGGGAAACAAAATGATCTCTCTAGCCCAGCTTTCTGTAGCCAGGGGAGGGAGGATGGGAATCCTCCCCAGGGGAGCACAACCAAGGCTCCTGCGGCAGCAAATGAAACATTAATGGAGCCCGAGCCTCCATCAGAACATGTCCGAGAGTAAAGCAAAGCCGAGACTGGAGAGTGCTGCTGTCCCTGCCTGCCAGCTGGCACAACACCCTGGAAATGGGATGCAGCCAGCCAGACAGGACGGCTGTGAAGGACCACGGCGGCATCAGGAGCCCCAGAAACCCTGGAAGATTTTCAAGAATTCAGGCGACAGCACTGTGCTCTCCTGCAGAAAGCAGATGTGTGTGTGTTGGATAAAAGGTGGTGAAGCAAAAATGCCCAGGAGGCTTCAGACGTATCTGTTTTAGGAAATAATCAGAGTCAAGCTTTACAGGTGGAGGTTGGGGGGTCACCGAAGCTCTCCCTGAAGAACTTAGTGGTGTCCACACCCCTCATCACCCCACTTGTCCACATGAAGACGTTTCCAGATCTTCATGCTGATGGTGCTGAGAACTTTTCCAAACTTACAATTTCAAATCATGGAGGTGAAACATGCCTAACACCCAGGAGTTCACACTTCCCACTTGAGCTAGCTCCAAGGCTGCTGTGCTCTCCTCTGCATGTGAAGGGGACGGGCTGCACTGATGAGATGTGACAGGAAATGCTTCTGGCTCCACCTAGGCACCTGGCATGCCTGCTGACTGCATGGGCCTCATTTCCAGCAGCTCCTGATGACAGCTGCAAGGGCCAGGCCTCTTCAGACAGATACAAGGAGGGCCAAGCAAAAGATGTTTCTCCCCCAGAACAGAAGCTGGATGTGATAGCAACCCCCCTGGATGCATCAGTCGATTTAACGTATATCAGACTTAGGACATTCTCTAAAAGCCTACCTTCCCAAATCTATTGTTTGTTCATGTTCGGTGTTCTCCACCAGGCTGGGGGTTGCCCATGAAAGTTGGATGCATTCCTTTCCCCTCAGAGCCTCGGGATAGTAGGGCTTATACGCACAGATCTGTGCAAATCACACAGCCTCTATTAAAAATGCTTTTCTTTTCTTTGAGGCAAACCTAACAGACTGTCTTCTTTATGAGAAAGCGAAAGAGAGAGAGGGAGAGAGAAAGAGAGAGAGAGAGAGAGAGAACTGGCACGCCAGAGCCTCCAACTACTACACTCAAACTCTAGATGCGTGCACCAACTTAGGTGCATGTGCAACCTTGTGCACTTGAGTCACCTTCAGTGTCTGGCTTACGTGGACCTGGAGAGTGGAACATGGGTCCTTAGGCTTCACACACAAATGCCTTAACTGCTAAGCCATCTCTCCAGCCCTATAAATACTTTTTGATAAAGATAGTGTGCAAACTCTCCCCTTCCCCACCCCAAGGATTCTTCTTCAGGAAAGAAAAAAGTTCTGAAAACAGCAATGTCTGTTAAAAAAGAAAACATATGAAAGGCTCCAGTCCTTCAGGGGAAGTGCCAAGTCACCAGAGTGACCAGGAGCTCAGCCAGATAATCAAGGAAGGCTACTGTTCCTCCTGGGAAGGAATGGCCTGCACCAGGCAGTGTCTGCACCATGCTCTGAGCCCAGATTCAGCTGGTACTTCCCAGGCCTCCAGTCAGGGAGTCAGGACTGCGTTATCATCTTGGGTGAATCAAGTTGCTGATTTGTCTGAATCAGGAAGAAGTATGGAGCTGGCACCCAAGCAGTGAATTAATAGTGGCTACTTTCCTAGTCTTTACCTCTTGGTCACAAAACAGGTACAGTACCTCCTGGCATTATATTCCCACTCCAGGAAGAAAGAAAAGAGAACAGGAATGACTTCATCATTATTTACAAAGAGAAGACCTTCCTTTTGATTTGTGCCTATAAACCAACAGTCAGAATTGTGTCATATGGTCTTCCCTGGGGCAAAGGAAGCTAGAAATTTAAGGTTTTCACTCTCCAGTCTCTGTAATAAGAAACAGATGCTAAGTACATTAGCAGTATCTGTGTCACACACATGGATTTACAAATCAGAAGGATCCTTACATCCTCCTAAAGGAGATGACACTGGTGGCTCTTGATCTTCTGCTATCTTATTGTAAATACCTATAAAAAGTATATCCTAGCTTCAGAGAAGCCTCTCAGGCTCCCAGCTGCACCTCCTATTTAACATGCTGAATCATTCACCTGCATTCTCTGGGGAGCTCTTCACTACCATCCTTTCAGGCAGGTGCTATCAACTCATATCAGAATTCTAACATCAGCCAGGCATGGTAGGGCACACTTTTAATTCCAGCACTCAGGATGCAGAGGGAGGAGGATTGCTGTGAGTTCCAGGGCAACCTGGGCTACAGTGAAGCTCTACATTGAAAAATCAAAACAAAACAAAATTGTACTGCCAGCTGTTGGTACTGAAAGGCGGGGGTCTTGAAGCCTGAAGCCTGAAGCCTGTATGCCTGGGACTAGTGCACCTTGTGCCAAGTGAGCTCATGCAGAAAGCACCATCCATGAAGAATGGGCCCTCTCAGGGCTGGAGTGATGGCTTAGTGGTTAAGCGCTTGCCTGTGAAGCCTAAGGATCCCCAGTTCGAGGCTCGATTCCCCAGGACCCACGTTAGCCAGATGCACAAGGGGGCGCATGCGTCTGGAGTTTGTTTGCAGTGGCTGGAGGCCCTGGCGCGCCCATTCTCTCTCATTCTCTCTCTCTCTCTCTGCCTCTTTCTCTCTCTGTCTGTCACTCTCAAATAAATAAAAAATGAATAAAACATTAAAAAAAAAAAAGAATGGGCCCTCTCAGCCAGAATCTTCAGTTACCTTGGTCTTGTGCTCCCCAAGCATATACTCAACAGACATAGAATCTGCTGCCACCTTGGACTTGCCCTTTCTAGCCAAGAAGAATCCTATCAGGCAGGACTCTCAGTGCAAAACCAGAGAGATGGCTTAGTGACTAAGATGCATGCCTAGAAAGCCTAAGGACCCTGGTTCAATTCTCCAGGTCCCACGTAAACCAGATGCACATGGTGGCGCATGCATCTGGATTTCCTTTGCAGTGGCTAGAAGCCCTGGTGTACCCATTCTCTCTCCACCTCCCTCCCCCTCCCTCTCTCTGTCTCTAATAAATTAATTAATTTAATTTAAGTTTTTAAAAAGCAGAGGAAAAGGAAAAATCAGCCAATGTTCAACCTAAGAGCAGCAAAAGTGAACAGTAGGATGCACTGCAGGATGAACCACTCAGGGGTCAGGGCAGCAATCACACTGGAGGCCTGGCCCTCTCAGGGCTTCCTGAAGCATCTTAGGTCTGCCCCATGCCTTACCCTGACCATCCTTGGCCCTGACTTTCTCTTAGTACTAACCCATCACATAATCCTGGCCTCTAGCTGAGGTCTGCTCTCACAGCATGCTATTGATCCCTCAGTCCCGCCCAGTGTTGATGGCGGAAGGGAATGCAGAAGTCACAGGAACCATAGAGCAAGGGTTCCTACCCTTCCTAGACAATGACCCCTTTAAGAATCTGGTACAAGCTAGAGACTTTTGTCCTAGTAAACTGCACCTATCCATAAATCCACAATATTCCCATGAAATTATTAGATCTGAACAGAACTTCCCCAAACCCTACTTGTGAAGCCAGAACAAGCACTCCTGGTCCAGGGGAAGCCATGCACTTTTCTTTAGGGCTGTTGCCTTGAGAGATGCTCCCAGTAGCTCAGCCAGGCAACTCCCAGCTTGTCTTCTCCCCAGGGAAGCATTCGGAATAGTAGGAACATAGACTGTCGTTTAAGCCCTCCCACCTCAAGGCCTTTAATGAAAAAACACTGAGCATTTACTGTGTGGTACACTGTGGAAAGCCAAAGGACTCAACATACATTTTCTGGAAATCTAATTTGCACAGTAAACTTAAGTGGCCATTATCCCTATTTCAGATGAGGAACATGAATCCTTAGCAAGTTAAAGAACTTGGCTATGGTTTCACAGTAAATTATGCAGTGTGGAATTAAAACTCAGCTTATCCAAGGCCCAGGCCTGCCTTATGCAGCACTGCACTCTAGAAACTTCCTGAGGTGAGCTCACTTTGAGGAGTAAGCTGGGCAAGACTCCCTTCGCTATTCAAAATCGACCTTTCTCTCCCCATGTGGCACCAAGCCTGAAATCTGTCTAAAAAGAGATTTTAGGTGTGTGTCTGTTGCTCAGAGTCTATGCAGATCAGTGCTGGTTTGAAAAGATGGCACAGTGGCTGCAGAGCTGAATCTGCATGCAGAGAATGACCCCGAGTCTGTAAGGGTGAACCGGGAGAGAGCTGTCAGTGGCACTCTGATGGGAAATGTGGAAGAATAGCTGAAGGAAGGGGCGGGGATAGTAAAAGAATATGGAGGGGGCATCTCTAAAAAAATGAAGAGAATTAGCTGGCAGATGGAAAGACCTTTCCTGGGTAAGCTGAATAGCAAGAAAAATAGATAAGAAGTTTTCTGATAAAGGCTTTTCAATGCACAGTGGTGCAGGGCAGAGGACAAGTCCTGTCTTATCAGATCCCTGCTGAAGAGCTGGAGCGAGGAGTGGGCGCTTAGAAACAGCAATGGAATGAACTTTCTTCATAAGGTGACCACAGAGATGCTGATTCTGGGCGGGAAGTTGAGCCAGGAAAGCACGTAGCAAAGATGCTGCCCATGTTGGCAGGGCCCCACAGCTGGGAAGGCCAGGGCTAGGGACAAAGTCAAGGTATGATTTGGCAGAGTCCAGAATCCAGGAGACAAGATCAAGTGAAGCAGGAGCAAGTGAGAGGAAGAATAATACTATATTCTGGATGTTGGGTGTTTATTTACAACCAGCATCTGGGCTAGCTTTCAGCAGCCAGGGACCAGGTCTTGATGAGCAAGGAGGCCTGTCCTGAGTAGAGGACATGGGAGAAAGCAGTCTTCCCCCCAACCCCACTGTCATGGATGTTCAGGAAACCAAATAAAAACTATCCCACCAAACAGGTTAAGAGTCTACAGGATGCCAGGTAGTTCAAAGTCAGTGGAATGACAGACAACAAATCTAGTCAAGGAGATTATTATGAATCTATACAAAGAGTAAAGCACAAGGATTTACAATTTACTTTTTTTCTTTTCTTGAAACAAGGTCTCTAGCCCAAGCTAGTTCTAAATTTGTGACCCTCCTGTTTCAGTCTCCCAAGCTCAAGATCACAGAATGTGCCACAACTGGTCACAATTTTTTTTTTTTTTTGGTAACAAGAAATCCTTGAGCTGGGTATGGGGCATGCCTGTGGTAGCAGTACTCAGAAGGGGAAGGCAGAACTGAAAGTTTGAGACCATATGTAACTACATAGCAAGACCCTGTCTTAAATAATAATAGCCATAATTATAATTTTTAAAATACATAAGAATGTGCAACACTAAGAGTAGTTAAATGAATGAAAGTACCATCATGTGTTTGTTATGTGTGTGGAGTATAAAAACTAAGAACATTCAGAGGAAATCTGGGCTCTACCCCACAAGAATTGTGTGAGCTTTAGAAAATTACTTAAATTCAGAAGCATAGTGGTGTAAGCCTATAACCCTAGCACTAGGGAGAAGCTAAGACAAGAGGATAATGAGTTTGAGGTCAGTGTGGGCTTCATAGTTAGACACCCCAATCTCAAAAAATAAAATTACTTCAATTATTAAATTTTTATTTATTTTTCCATTTTTATAGTTTCAAATATGAATTAATGAATTTTTATCTTATTCTCACCCAGTTGCCCTCTCTTATTCCCCTCCTCTCAAGCCAACCCCTTACTTCTTCCTACCAATCCCCATCTTTCTTTTATGCTTTCATTTTTAACCTGCTGAGTTAAATCAGGGTTGCTTGCATGTTCATGGGGGGAAGGTTATTTACTATGAAATGGGAAACTTATCAGTGGCTCCACCACTGATGAACCTGACTCTTACTTCCAGTAACCATTAGCTGCCATTAACTACTCTGGGATGTGTGGGGTCACTAATTTTTTTAAGCCTCCATTTTCTCAGCTATACATGGACACTATGATGGCACCTGCCTCCTAGCATTGCTACTTAGCACATATTCCAACATAAGAAGGGAACAAAAGCATCCAGCAAGTGTCAGTAGCCCTGTTGTCATTATCAAGACACATCATTACAAATATGATTGAGCCATTAAAAATAATTTCTAGAAACATAAGTATACTGAAATATGCCCACAATGTGTCCAGTTCTTAAAAGATTACAATGCACATAGGCTTGTTGTTATACACATGTTTGTGTTTATACATTTCATATATGTATATATTTAGGTATTAAGAAAAATGATATGAACATTTATAAACAAATAGGCAAGGAGAGTAGGAAATTACTTTTACCTTCTTCAGTATTAAGAAATACTAACTTCAGTACAGCTTAAAAAAAAAAAAAAACTCTAAGAGGAATGTGTGCCAGAGGAATTTCTTTGATGTGAGCTTACTTTTTTTTTTAAATGCACTTCCATCCCTGCCCTCCTCTCTCTGATTCTATGTGAGAACCAGGATACAAGCCTCTCCAGTCTCGGCAAGGGCAGCAGTCTGCATTACCATCAGCATGATCAACAATAACTGCAGCAGGCCCTCTCCTAGGAAGACACGTCACATATACCTTTGGTCTTTAAAACCCCCTCTACATGAGCAGTGAACTGGAGAAGGACTCTACCTAAAGTTTGTTTCAGACTGAAATGCACACTTAAAAGGCCAAGATCTAAGTGAATGTACCCACACTCAATGGGAGGGCTCCATGGACACTATACAGACTTTGCTGAGGGGCAGTTGGAGAGATTCTGAGTTAAGACAAGGGAAGATAGGAAAACATCCTAATTCTTTCCCTTTTCTGTCTTATTTTTTCATGAGAGAGAGAGAGAATATGAATTGTCACATCAGTGCCTTTAGCCACTGCAATCAAACTCCAGATGCATGTGTCACCTTGTGCATCTGGCTTGCATGGGATCTGGGGAGTTGAACATGGGTCCATAGGCTTCACATGCAAGCACCTTAACTGCCAAGCCATCTCTCCAGCCCTCCTTTCCCTTTTGTTCCCATCAGTCACAGTGGGCAAGTGAGGAAAGAGTTTCAAACTCTAAAGTGAGAGCCAGTGATAGAAGAAAGGGCCCTGCTTACCCCCACACACCCCTACCCTCTGCCTATGGAGCTCTTCCTTCTCCCAAGGCAAAAGCTCTCTTTTGACAAGAATCAAAGCAATCACAGGCGCACACTAGTGTGCAGGTGAGTTGGATGCCAGGGTCTGAAATTAGATCTCTGGCTGGTGTTGGTTGGCACACATCTGCAGGTTTCAGCAGCTGCAGTCCTTTTGGTTAGAAGCGTGGACAAAGCACCCCACGCTCATCAGTGAGACTGGCTCCTCACTGTTACCTGAACAATGGAGTCGAGAGGTAGATGTGAGCAAAGGCAATGATGAGCTCTTGAGGAGCCAATTCTGTGCCCAGGAACAATACACCTGGGACAATGATCAGTGAGGCTCTGCATTTCAAGACCTTCCTCTTTCAGAGCAGGCTGGACCAGACAAGCACCTCCATGTGGCCCATGATGGGAGAAAAAGATGCCTTCTATCTGGCCACCTTGGGAGCCTCAGGGTACATGTGCTTTATTATGGCTCTCAGAAAGTCAGGACTTGCTCTCCAAGTCACTGTCACCATCCTCGGATTCTTCCAGCATTGAGACAGGGAGCCTATCAGGAAAAAGCAGGGAGCCTCCCAAGGAGCAGATCAAATAAGAGGCTTGGGTAAGGTAAGTTCATCTTTGGGAGAAAGAATGAGCCCCTGGGAGGTCGGCCTGGCCCTCCTGCCTTGGTTAAGTTCCAGGAGAAAAAGTCCACTGACATCAATTAGGCTGCAAGTCAAAATGCCTACATACACAGTGTGTATATGCTACTAGTCTCTATGTTTTTACCTACTCACTAATTCCCCCAAGTCTTTGCAAATAGTAACAAGCCTATCACAAAAGTATGTGGGACCACACACATTTTGCACCACTATTCACTGTTCAGACAACTTCATATGTAGGTCTTCACGCCTGACACTTGTCCAGCCCCTCCTCCTTACCCTCTCTCCTAAAAGTCAGGTCTATCAGCTCAGGGGCCTCAAGCATGTGTTCTTAGCAAGTATAATGCTTATCTTCCCAACACATAATGCTCTTCCTACGACTCCTTAGATAAGGGTCTACACAGAAAGGGAGAAAGCCAGGGTGAGCCAGCCACACTGACCCACAAGATGCTCCCTGCCATTAGGCCCTGTTGCTTTTGGAGATACATTTCAAAGCCCAACTCAGCCACTAACTTCACGTGTTCTTCGAGAGCATACAGCTTATAATGTCAGTAAAATGGAGAAAGAGTTTTAACTCCAGATACAACAATGCTTTCATGACCTTTATCCACTGCTGTGCTTACCTGGAAGAAACTCTGAATCCTGGGGTGCAGCAGAAGACAAGACTAACTCTTCACATTATTTCATTTTGTTCACGAAGCAGAAAGTGCTATTCTTACCATCAACAAACACAAACAAAAAATTTCTGGTACTGGAAGTTACAAGCCAGAGCCAATTGTCTTAGGATTAGGCTTCATCTCATCCTCTCCAGGGCCTTTCTTACCAGATGATCCCTCCACAAATCTTGAGGGTCTTATCTTTTAGTTTGCTATCCAGGAGGAAGGTTTCTATGGTGCCAATTCATTTTGGCTTTAGTTTTGTGTATATCTCTCTCCATCCTCCCATTCTCCTCCCCCAAAACCCTTCTGTCCCTTGAGTTGCCTGTCAAGTACGCCTGCAACTAAAGCTGTTCCAGGTTAGAAACCACAGATGAGGGAGGACATGTGGCATTTTGTCCTTCTGTGCTTGTGTGAGTTCACTTAGTATGATCTTTTACAAGTCCTTCTATTTTCCTACAAATTTCAGTGTATATTGATGGCTCAAGTAGCTGTAGTTACTTGAACTATGGGCTGGGTCTTCAATTCTGTTCCACTGATCTATATGTCTATTTTTATGCTAGTGCTATGCTGTTTCTTTATTATTATTATTATTATTATTATTATTATTTGGTTTTTCGAGATAGGGTCTCACTCTAGCCCAGGCTGACCTAGAATTCACTATGGAGTCTCAAGGTGGCCTTGAACTCACAACAATCCTCCTACCTCTGCCTCCCGAGTACTGGGATTAAAGGCATGTGTCACCACACCCGGTTCCATGCTGTTTTTGTTACTATGACTTTGTAGTATAATTTTAAATCAGGAAGGGTGATGCCTCCAGAGGTATTTCTTTCGCTGAGGATATTTTTGGATATTTGAAGCCTTCTGCCATTCCATATGAATTTTGAGATCTCAGTGAAGAATGATGCTGGGATTTTTATTGGTTTTGTGTTGAATCTGTATATTGCTTTTGGTAGAATTTCCATTTTCAAATATTAATTCTACCCATCCAAGAGCATGAATTGAGCAGTTGATCACAGAAACTTATGAAGCTCCAAAGCAAGGCAAGCTTCTGTCAAAGCACTTGATTACCTGTGCCTAAGGTAAAAGGTAAGACCCTACTGCTGAAGATACCACATGCTGCTGACACTGAACATCGGACATCAAGAGATCCAGCTGGAATCTGGAAGGAAGCCAGTTCCTAGATGGTTGGCCCATACAGTGCTGCAAAGCACTACATGAGCTGTTGGGGAAAAATGGCCAACAACATTGTGAGCAAGCAAAAGCAACCAGCCTGACAAGATGGACACACCTGTGCAATAGCGGCACCTAGCCTAGGTGGGTAACCAATGGTTCTCTGATTGGCTAAGAGATCCGCTCAGTGGAAAGGAATCTATAGCTAGAACTGTGAACCAAGTCAGAATTCTATGGAGACCAGGGTCATGAACTCCAATAAGGGGCTCCCAGTATTCTTTGGCCAAAAGAGAGGCAACACCCGTCAAAGTCTCTCTAAATTAACTATGCCTATCCCCTTTAACCTATGCTGATCTCACTCCGTTGGATAATCTGTTTTTCTTTTACAGAAAGGCGGTGAAAACCAAGAACAACAAAAATCTGTCAACAAGACAAGATAGCTGACTCCCTGGCAGGAGATGAACCACACCTCACACGATAGCAAGGGCTTAGGTATAAGCACAGAGGAAATGGCAAGATGAACAAGAGTGCTATCTCCATGGTGAGCCTGACAACCTGCACCAGGGTGATGGCAATAGACACTGAAGAGGCCCAAAATGCACCAAGGCAGAAATCCAGAAGCTGCTGAGAGCTCAACACTAAAATAGACTAAAACTACATCAACCAAGGCTCAAGGAATTTTGCTGAAGTGGGGGCAGAAAGAATGTTAGAGCCACAGCGAGTATCCAGAAGCATTGCCCCCCACCCCACAATGACTGACAGCTGCTCTCACAACTCATAACCCACAACCCCATGATGAATACCAGCAATCCCACTGAGGAGGGTCCTCAGTGGAACAGGGGCAGGGAGGAGAGAAACAGTACCAACACATGATGTATTCATATGAAGTTTCTACTTAATAATAATAATAATAATAATAATAATAATAATAAAACCCTCCAAAACCAGATTAAAGACAAAGAAAGAAACAGAAGCCTAGCAGGCACACCTATCCTCCCACCACTAGTAGAGATGATAGGGGGAGGGCTAACAGGTACTTGACCCCAGAGCTCCCAGGCTCCACCCTCCTTTCCTTTCCTGGAAGTCCTTTCCTCTCCTCCAGGTCCACAGCTCCCTCACTATTCAGATCATGCCACAAAGATAGACTTGAGGACTAGTCCAGTTCATACTGATCTACCCTGCTGCTTTTTTATATTGGACTGATAGTCTTGAACTCCACCCAGCAATTGAGTTCTTTTCACCTTCCATTGCTCTGATTGGTTTCCCAGCCAGTCCCTGTTCCCAGGGCCTCACCCTTTGCCCTTCACACCATAATCACTGCTAGCCTTCAATGTGAGCAATGCTTACGCATGATCTAGTTGGCATACTGTTTTTGGTGTGCAGAATCTCCTAAATCAGAATCCTCTCATTTTACCATTTTAGTGTCCTCTGCAAGTTAAAAGTGATGTCATAAAGCATCCTGAAGAAATGAGATGTTAAAATGCCAAGCTAAAAGAAATAGGATACAAAAATAGATACATTTTTTTCTGAGCTTAACTATGTAAAATATTGCAGGAAGCAAAGAGGAAACAAAATCTAAAAGAAAAAATACCACAGGTTAAATGTTATCAAGAGTTGAACTATGAAAGACTGCAGGGTTTTTTCTTTTTTTTCATTTAGTCTTTCTGTCTTTCTCTTGAAATGCCAGAAATTGAAGCTTAAAGAAATTCCAAATCTATTTGTAGAGGAGTTTGTGGGAGTGAGATCAGGAAGGGAAAAAGGTGTTAGTGGTTATTTAAATTAGGAAAAAATATTAAACAAGCATATAACTCAGGATCTAAGCAAAAAAGTAAAAATGACTCCAGGAATTAAAAACTGGAAATTCAATGAAGGAAATGGTTGCCCGGGTGATAGGATGGAGGTGAATACAGAAATTCCCGGAGTCAGCACCACAGCATGGGGTTAAAACCAGAAGAGCACACCCTTATCCATCACCTTGACCAGAAAATGCAGAACCAGAGAGGCAAGAGAAGACCCCTGGCTTCTCTTTTCTGTAAGCCTTCAACCTCCCACCAGCACCTTTACCCAGCAAACAGCCACAATTAGTGGCCATGGAACCTAGGAGAGGCAATAGGCAGGGGTTGGTACCCTGCATAACAGGAAAGATCTGAAGACAAAGCGGCCCAGGCCCAGCATCAAGGAGGCAAATATTGATTCAATTATCCAATATACTCCAGGTTGAGTCCATAAATAAATACACACATACACATGTTGCCAATTTCCTGGAGAAAATAAATTTTATATACATGAAATTCAAGGAAAACATAATGGCGGATTTAGCAGTCAACTCTGAACATTCATGTATTAGTCTGTAAGGTGCTTAACAAAATATCACAGGCTGAGGATTTCAGATGAATTTATTTTACCAAGCCCACTGTTAGCAGTTTTTCTTCTGAGAACTCTTCCCAGCCAAGCAACAGCAACCTTCTTGCCATGTGCTCACATGGTCTTTCCTCTGTCTCCATACAACGTCTTATGTCAGAGTCCACATTTCCCCCTTTAGTAAAGACACCAATCATATAGTACAGGGTCAATCCTAATGGCCTCATTGCAACTTAATCACCTTTTCACAGGCCCTATCTCCAGATGCAGCCAAATTCTGAGACGCAGGGGACAAGAGTTTCCATGTTTGAATTTTACGGGAGACCCAATTTCACCCATAACAACCGGTGTTTCTCCAACTTTCCTGGTGACAAGAGCCCTCTGGAGTCACTTGTTAAGCACAGAGGCCCCTCACCTAGAGGGCTAGTTTGATCAGCTTAGATCTGGTGGGCTAGATTAATGAAGGTTCAAGTTGTTTGCTAGTTCTCCCATTCCCTTGAATCTGGAGAAGAGTTTATGATTTGCTTGACTAACCACATGCAGCAGAAAGGATCTGGGCCTTCTGAGGCCATGTATACTCTGCATACGGCCCTTAAACACAAAACACACTACGGAGAGCCAACCATCACTAGTAAAGTTGGTCCACAGTGAGATCACCATGCTATGAAGAAGTCCAGGATAGTCATGTAAAGACCACACACAGAGAGAAAGAAAGATAGCTAGCCAGCTGGCTGCTACATTCCAGGTTCCAGACATGGTATGGAACAAACATCACGGACATTCCAGCCCCTGCAGACACATGTGGGCATCAGGGAGGGTCACAGAGGAATATAGCGTATGGTACTGTGAAACATGCATTGATCTTTGTCCTCATTTCCAGACAAACATCTCCTAAACCCCATAGACTCTATAGAGTGCTACCCTAGACTGCTTCAGAATAGGGGTTATTACCATAAAGACCAGGGCATGCTTAGAAGGTTGGAACTTTCCACTAGGGAGAAAAGCTGAAAGTCAAGCTGACTGGCATCTGAAGGGGGAGCATTTCTGGAGCTAAGCCTTTAACCTGTGGATGTGATACTGTCTTCAGGCAGTGTCAGAACCAAATTGAAGAGTGTCCTTTGGAGAACAGAATTAACTGTTCTCCACATATATTGGTGACCAGAAGTAAAGTATTCTGTGCCAAGTGGTTTAGGTAAAAAAAAAAAAAAAAAAGGGAGAACTACAGATCCAGACATATGGCTAAGAACACATGTCCCATCCACCCTCAACTGTTGAAGCTCACGACTGTGGTTCCAGGCATTGTAGAACTGAGATGACCTTGACCCCTGAGACACTCCAGAAGATAAGTGTTGGGAGGCAATTCTCCATGATGTGCATATCTTATAATCAGAGACCCTGGAAGCTTTTGTTCCATATTATAATCTCAAGGATGTTCACATAGCTAGTAGGCAGCCTTGTAAGATAAACTGTTTCCCTCTGAGATAAAGGTGGACAGATTTGTTGTAGTCCTTCATAAGAGTGAGTTTCCTAAGCTTGGGGTTTCTTGGCTATGAGGAAACCCTCTGTATAGGCAGTATCTACCTGCGCCGGCAGGGTGGGGTAAAGGAAGCCAACACAAATGTGCTGAAACTCGTGCGTACTAACTGTTTGCCGTGAGTAAAGTCCTTTGTCACCGACCAAGGAGTCTCAGACCTTCTGCCAGCATCCATAAAACTGGCAGGCTAACTTGTTCACTTGCTTCACAGCTCTTGACACCAGATGATAGAAAACACCCTCCTCGCCTCCAAAATACCTGCTCTGGCCTCTCTCAATCTCCCCGTCCAAAGTACTTCCCACTGTCTGTGCTGCCACAGTCTAAGAGCAACTGAAAGTAAATGTAATTAAGAGGCTAAGTTGAGTGCTAGACACCAATTTCTGTCCAAGCCAGCCATGCTAAGGGTATAATGATATAGCAGGTTTTCTCTGAAGAGAAATCTTTTCAGAAATGTCTTTTTCCCAGAAGTGCTTTTCTCCCCTATGTCAGCACCTTATGACCGTTTTGTTGACTGTAATGTTCACATTCTCCAACCCAGTAACACTACTGAAGAATCTCAGCTGGCTAGGGAGAATTTAACAACATGCATATTTCTGCCCCTACCTTAGACCTCCTGTATCAGTCCCTAGAGTTGAGACCTACCAATCTGTATTTTTTAAAGTACCCCAGGTAATCCTCAAGTATGCTAACATTTTCAGGGATATCCAACCTTTTGACACTGTGACAAGACATTGTCATCTACAAACAAGCCACACTCATAACTGTCCTGGGAGAACGTGGCCTACAGGCTGCAGGTCAGACACAGCAAACCTGTGCTGGCTGTACATGAAAACATGATACTCAGGCTCCAGCCTGGAAAGTGTCACTCATGATTCTGGAGTGAACCCTGGGTCTGAGTTGTCTGGTGCTCTTTTGTTTGTACTTGGCTGCTGATAATGGTTTGTTTCATTTTGGAATGTTTTAAAAATTCCTCTCTAGAGTGGATTGGTGAAGGGGGAAGTGGTAGAGGGGAGGGATTTATCATGGTTTATTGTCTATAATTATGGAAGTTGTCAATAAAAAAGTTTTAAACAATTTGCTCTGTAGGAGATTCCATTTGCAATTAGGGTTGAGGATCTCCAGTCTATTCACACTAATGGAAAAATACACGCTCCGAAGATTGTTCTCTAGTATTCCTCAACCCCAGTAACCTAATCATCCTTCAACAAATTCATTTAGTTCTCCCTTCAAATGCGTATTTTAGGATGTAATTCTCCAATGATCAGCTGCAATAGAAATCTACTCCTACAGTGTAGACTTAACTGGCCTGTTTCTTATTTTATCCCAAGTTGGCAGACCAAACAATCCATATACAGCTCATCAATCTATCAGTTCAGGTGACCTTGCTAAAGACATATTCGGAAACAAATGGGTTTCTCCTGGCCTATTCTGTCATTCAAACTCCCCTGTTCACATGTCCTGGTCCTTAGCACCATATCATCAGGGGAGTAGATGCCACAGTGAAGTTAACCCTACATACTAGAAGCTTAGAAACTTGAGACAGTGGAATCTAGAGCTGCTAGAGATTCTTGCCTGGACTTCCCCAGATGCCATGGAAGCCTCTGTCTAAATATCAGCTCCAGCAGAACTGATGTAGTCTTTCATGCTGTGTTCCTAAGAGCAATGGTTTGGATATCTGAGCATCTCTACATATAGGCTATTTGCTTCTTTAAGAACTACAGGGCTAGATATGGTAGCACACATCTGAAATCCTAGTACTTAAGAGACTGAGGCAGGAGGATTATGAGTACAAAGCCAACTTAAACTACATAGTGAGACCCTGTCTCAAAAACAAAGAAGGGCTAGACAGATGGCTTAGCAGTGAAGACACTTGTCCGCGATGCCTAAGGATCCTGGTTCAAGTCTCCAGGTCCCACTTAAGCCAGATGCACAAGGTGACACATGTGTTTGGAGTTTTCAGTGGCTGGAGGCCCTGGCATACCCATTCTCCCTTTCTCTCTCTCTGTTGCAAAAATTAAAAAAATTAAAACTGAATAAATTAAAAAAATAAGAAACAAGGGAGGAGGAGGGAGAGAGAGCAGAGTGATAGATAGCTTCAGTCTCATGCTCCGGAAGCAGGAGTATATCTTTAAAGACACTGTAAAGATACATTCTGATTGTTGTGTATTTCAGAAAGATAACCCTACCCCCACCAACATAAGCTCTGGAAAAGCCGCCACAAACCCAAGACCAATCTTTAGAATACATTACCAGACATCTCTTGAAAGAGTCATTCAGCATCACTTCTCTTTTCTGCCCCCTACCCTGTTGGGAGAATAAGTGTCCATACACTGTCTCCATAGTCACCTCTGTCAAAACCCCCACAGAGGTAGGACTGGATACCCTCATGCTTGGGGTACTGATAAGCCTCACAAGGGAAATTCCTTACATCAAAGGAATGAGTTGCTTTAATGGTCAAAATGTAGACTGTGCTGAGCTGGACAGAGAGATCCCCTAAGGGAAGGGTGAGACACTTTTAGTCCTAGAGAAAAAGGAACAAGTTTATTAACCTCAGCAGTGGCCTAATGAACAGAGAAGCCACAGGAGGCTGTGAGAGATCTTTGCACCTACTGGCAACAGACTCTGGTTAGTCAGTGTGTAGAGTCAGCGGTGTAGAAAACAAAGGTTTCTCCTCTCAAACTCATGAACAAATACTACTTTTATCTGCTAAGCACTCTTCTAACCGTCTTTAAAGTGTTAGCTCAGTCAGTCCTTTCTACAAGCCTATGGAGTTCCCACTAGTTTTATTCCCACAGTACAAGTGGGGACACTGAGGAACAGAGAAAGGAAACAATGGAACTCTCTTAATCCACTTTCTGTTGCTGTATCAAAAATAGTGCAGCCCAGGCAATTTATAAAAAGAACATTATTTACTTGGCTCACAGTTTTAGAGGTTGAGAAGCTAAAGTCACCATCACCATCTAATGAGGGTCTTCATGCTATGTCATAGTATGGTGGAAGGGCATCATGTGGTCAGAGTAGGTGTGCTTGCTAGGGTCTCTCTTCCTTTGCTTATAAAGCCACTAATCCTATCATGGGGACCTTATCTCCAAGAACACATCTAACCCTAATTAACCTCTCCAAGTCCCACCTCCAAATACTCTCAATATATCAATTTAGAGACTGAGTTTCTAAGACAAACTTTTAGAGGACATATCATAGCAAGAACCAAGATTCACTACAGGAAATCTAGCTCCAGAATCGCTAGTACCTAATGGTTATTTGGCAAGTATCTCAAGAGACCAAGGGCATGAAATGCTCTCCAAAGGCTAGACTCTGAGAGGCAGCACTATTCCAATGGTGCTGCTATTACTCGAAGGAGCCCTGTGTTTCCTCTTTATGAACTTGCTCTTGGAGACCTATGACTATCCTCCATTGGACACAGCTTTTTCCTCTGATGAGGCAGCCACAGTAAAACGCTAGCCCTAAAGCCAAATCTCACACATTTGCCTCTCTTTACCAGTAACCAGCTCCACCAACATCTTCTTACTGCACCCACTCTACCTCTATACAATGTCACAAGACTGTGCCAGTGTCCTTGAGAGCGAAAAGGTCTGAAGAGGTGAGTGGGCAGGGGAGAGGCACTCTTTTCTGAGTGCTGGTGTGACCAGGGTGCTCCCAACTGACAGTCAGCTCCTGACTGCCCTGGTCTACCTTGTCAGTTTATGAGGCTGTTCCCCAGAGTAAGGGGGGGGGACAATTGTGCCTAGACCAAGAGCACCCCATGATGGGCCTCTGACCAGAGAAATAGGAAGAACCAAACACTAGACCCACTAGCCAACACCCAAGACCCAACAAAGCAACAGGCTTTGCCTGGGGCATCCAAGGGATAGGACATAGCTCAGAAACCCACATGAGGAGCTCTGATTACAGCTTTAAGCTATAGAGGTGGTAGGGAAGAAAGAAAGAAAGCCCACTTGAGAATGTGAAAAGCCTAGAGTAAGCAGTGCTTTGGCCTAAGCATGAGTCCCAGTTCAGCTTGCTGAAACATTTTCTTAAACTCCATCAATGGGAAAATGAAGATGGTTGTTCACTATATGCAACTAATACCTATTCTTCCTCTTCCTTTTCCTCCTCCTCCTCACACAGATCACCCTTTCAAGTCCTCCTCTTCTGGTTCTTTCCCATCCATCTTCCCATACCTCAGATATACTTGTGAACTGAAGTTCCCAGAAAAAAAAAACCTGTATCAGTATTAAAGGTTCTACAAGGCTATGTAGAACTTCAGTAGTTGTGGAGTTGGAATCTTGTAGATCTAGAACCAAGTTATCTTGGACATTCTTTGCCCACTTTATAGCCATTCATTGCTCACCCCTGTATTTGGCCTAGCATCCTTGTGACTCTTAGACAAATCCTTTGTACTGTATTAACAGAACACTAGCTGTACCAACCCAGAAACTAGGAAGGTCATGAGGCAGCATCTGAAACCTACAGCAGAGATTTCCCCCACTTTGCCATGGTCTGCTTATCTGATGTTCGCATCAACGTATTTGAAAAGTATCTTGATTTATGACTTTCTTTTGTCCTATAACTATAAAAACTTCATAAAACTGTTACCACATTAGACCATAGTATTTGGGGACAATTTGAATCCATGTTCCCAGGCCAAGGTCACTCATATTTGGCTCCAGAATAAATTCTTATTCCCTTTGCAATGACAGTTGTGTTTCTGCATAAACATGGTATTACTACATATAAAGGACTGTTCATTAGTTCGTCACCAACTACTCAATGCATGCCTAGTCTGTGCTAAATATACAAAACTGGGGGAAATACATAGCTCTGGACTTCAAGGTATATCTCTGGTTTACTGGGGCAAACTAAAGAACTGGAATATAAACATAAGTGCTGCAGTTGAGATCCATATGAGATGTCTATAAAGAATAGTAGGTGGGACTGGATGACTCCAAAGAGGAGTTGAAAACTGGTCTGAATCTTCATGGATATGTAGCCTTTCTCTCAGTAGGGGGAGGAAACCAGTGGTTAAGGGTGTGGGCAAAGCTGAACTCACAGGCTTGGACAGAAGGAGTCTGGAATTTATTTCACAGATTCACTGAGGAATTTTACCCCAAGAAATGGTGTGATAAGATTTTCATTTGAGAAGCAAATGTAATACCTAACAACTTTGTAGTACTTGTACTCTTCTAAGCTCTTTATCATCTGAATTCACCCAATTCCTGCAACAACTTCATGAGGCAGTACTATAATTAACTTTGCTTTATAGATGAAGGCACTGAGGCACAAAGACCTCCTAAGGCTGCTGGGTGGGAGAGCCGGATTAAATCCCAGATCCACCTGAAATACTCACACTGTTTTCCAGCCTCCATCTACCCTCCCTCATTTCCCACCTAGACCTCTCTTCATCTCCAAAAAGCAGCTCAATATATACTTGACCCCCTCTCTTCCCAAAACACATAGGTATGAACAACTACGGTGCTTATCACTGCAATCATATCGGTTTGGATCTCTCTCGACCTATGGGATGCAAGATCCTGAAGGATCCTGAAGGAGCAGATACACGTTGTACATCCTAACCTTCTCCCTAGCACAGTTACCAGAACAAAGAGGGTGTATTCAGTACCTTAGAAATGTGACCCCACTACCAGACAGAAACAACTTAAGGCTGGAAGGATTTATTTGGGCTCATGTTTTCAGAGGGTTTCTGTCCATCATGACTAGGAAGGCATGGCACAGCAGCTCTGTTCTTGGCAGCAAGAGAGTATGGTGGAAGCTTCTCGCCTCCCCACAAGCCAGGAAGCAGAGTCTGGGTACAAACTTCAAAGGCCTGCCTACAGTGACCTACTTCTGCCAACTAGGCCACACCTCCTAAAGGTTCCACAGTCTCTCAAAAGAGTACCACAAGCTGGCGAACAAGTATTCAAAACATGAGCCATGGAGGACATTTCATAATCAAACCATAACAGCAGGTGCTTATTAAACATAAACACAACTTAATGAACATTTTTAAAGATAATCCATATACTTGCTTTCTATAATAAAATTCCACATACTAAGTGTCTTAAACAACCAAAGTTTGTTTTCTTGCAGCTCTGGAGGTTAGACGTCCAAGACCAAGGTGCAGTAAGGTTGGTTTCTTCTAGAGGCCTGCAGATGGCTGTCCTCTTATTACCTCCTCATGTGGTTTCCCCTCTATGCATAAACCCTTCAATCCTTGTGTCCTACTCTTTCTCTTCTTGTAAGGCCACTGGTCATATCATACCAGGACCCACTCTAAGAACCTCATTTTCAATTAGCCACCTCTTCAAAGGACTTATCTCTAAATACAGTCACATTCCAAAATACTAGATGTTGGGATTTCAACATATGAAGTACAGGAGGACACAATTCAGCTTGCACCACCCTTTACACATAAATACTTAATACTATGAACTTTATGGTCCTCTTCCCCACTACTTTAATTATTTTTCTTTTTTTTATTTTTTTAAAAAATATATATTTATTTAATTATTTATTTATTTATTTGAGAGAGACAGAGAAAGAGAGAGAGAGAGGGAATGGGCGCGCCAGGGCCTCCAGCCACTGCAAACGAACTCCAGATGCGTGCACCCCCTTGTGCATCTGGCTAACGTGGGTCCTGGGGAGTTGAGCCTCTAACCGGGGTCCTTAGGCTTCACAGGTAAGCGCTTAACTGCTAAGCCATCTCTCCAGCCCTAATTATTTTTCTTAAGTCTTTTATATTCAGTTCTAAAATGTTTTAATAAGGAAGACCAGCTGTGAAGATACTGTGTTGGTCAGATTGGATGAGCAGTACAAGGCATCTATGAAAAAAGTACATCTTTCAAGAACGGAGGCTGATCACAAGGTAGTTCAAGAGACATAGATGAAACCAGAGGAGAGTAGACCATCAGATTCTGCAATCCCCAAGACCTTGTCATAATGCTGTCTGGATTTCGCAAGGACACTCTGAGCTAGCCCCTAGGTATATCTTTTCCCTGAATATATACCCAACTCATAACTTGTTTCTTTAACTGGCATGAATGTGGCAAAGGTAATCCCATGCCACTCAGTGAACAAGCTACCTAATAGCATATGCTCTTCCATCTTCTTACTCTATCTTGTTGGCTTGACGAAGCAAGCTGCCAGGTTGGATACACCCATGTAGCAAGGAACAAAAGTCCTTAATTCATAACCCTTTGTGGACTGCCAACCACCATGTTAGCATTTAGACAAAGGTCCATCCTAGTCAAACCTTCACAGGAGCCCCTGGTCCTTGATAATACCTTCAGAGACCATTAAACTGCATCTGGATTCCTGACCCACAGAAACAATGAGCTAATAAATGTATGTTGTTGTAAGAAATTAAGTTTTGGAGCTGTTTTATAACAATGAGTAACTAATACATTTCCCCTAAAAGTCATCTCTCTAACTCCTAAATATTTGCTGCCCATTTGTTTTGAGTTCTGACCAACTAATATTTGCCAACATTCAATATATATTTAATTCCCTCAGGATAATTTTATCTTGTATGCAATTTTCATCAGATTTGCATTTGCCTATATTACAAAGGGATAGAGTCATTATAAAGGTAATCCTGGGATGCTAACAGCCAATATGGAAATATCCAAACTTAAGATCCTCATCCTGATCCACCACCAGACCACTGTACACTGGATCTACAGCATTCAAGAACACTCACTCTCCCTCTTACCTAGGTTTCTCATCTCTCCTCCTTTCTTTCTTCCCATCACAGAAAAGTTGCCTTGCCCCTATATCCCTCCTAGGCAACACTGCCCACTGTAGGCACCACACATTCATATGCATCCTTGGCCCATTTGCCTATTTTCATGCTTCCAGTTCTTTCCAAACTACCTCAGGGAAAAAAATCTCATTTCCCTCCCCTCTTACTTTTCTCTCGCCTACTTTGTTCTATTTTAGAACCAAAAATAATCCTAATCATGGTTGATAATGGTAAGACTGGTGCAAAAACTTACACCTGCATCAGGAGAGAGGAAGTCTATGCATTTTGAGGTAAATTATAGCTAATAAAAACATCAAAGCCAGCAAGTCCAAAGCCCTGAAGAGCACCCCAAAATCAGCACCAAAGCCTCTACTGCTTTCCCCTCCCACCTCTTCATCTTCCAGTTTAATTTAACTTGCTTTTGATCATAAGCAGCTTTCCAGATAAAAATAAAATAGAACTCCTCTTGACTGTGGTTTTTCTACACTTACTATTACTATAATGTTCTTCCTTTTTCTTCACTGCTGTAATTACATGGTATTTGTTGAGTTCAAGTTATTTTTGGTCTAGCCTGAAAATATTTAACCATTATGCATTAAGTGTTGTTTTCTTTTCAGAAAAGCACACAGTTCTGACACCTGACTTACTAGTGAATTTTGAGACATGATGCACTTGTAAACTGTGTTCACAGATACACACACACAGTAAGGATGGTTTTGTTTATTATAGGCAGTGAGGAGAGAGATGGAATTACCAAGCTCAGCCATGAGGAAGGGCATCAGAGTGAGGTCAGCCACGTGATAAAAAAGAACTACACGGATGGGGCACTGAGCTAGAAGTTTCTGGTGCCATTTCAGAGGACCCTCACACAAGTTCCTTGTGGGAAGTCAGCGTCTCCTGACTTTTTTTTGTTTGTTTGTTTTTGTTTTTTGTTTTTTGTTTTTCGAAGTAGGGTCTCACTCTAGCCCAGGCTGACCTGGAATTCACTATGGAGTTTCAGGGTGGCCTTGAACTCATGGCAATCCTCCTACCTCTGCCTCCTGAGTGCTGGGATTAAAGGCGTGCGCCACCATGCCCGGCCTGACTTTTAAGGGATAACAGATTCTCAGGGACTTCCTATGGCCTGATGTCAAGTCACAAGAGTTGGTAACCAGTAGGGCCAAAATATTCCCATTTGGGTCTCTCTGATGAGCCAGAAGGATCTTCTTATCATGTCCCTGTATACCTACATCTTCTTCTCTTAGGTTAGAAAGTGGGGGCAGAGTATTCTAGTTTCCTCATGAAAACCGGGAGAAGACAACACTAAAGCACCAAGAGTGAAGTGACTGCAACCCCTGGGAGCAAAGAACTGATCTCTCCAAAGCCACAGAAAAGTCAGCGTCATTCAAGGTAGGAGCTGCGGGCCTGTGGACACTGGCTCCAGAACTGCTTGTGAGCACTAGAGAGGGAGACCCATGGCACGCCTTCCAAAGGGAGACAGGAAACCAGCCTCGTGGAGAAGAGCCCGCTGACAAAGCTAAGGAGAGCAGGTAACCACCAGGTGTGTTACCCAGGTTCAAGTTCTGCACCCTCCTGGGCAGTGTGCACCATGAAAGTTACAGGGAAAGTGATCAAGGGGAAGCTGCCGTGGCTACACAAAGAAGACATAACCCTGTATCTTTGGCATTTGTTTGTTTCTTAAATGTTTTCTCTGAAAGAATTATTTTCCATTTACCCTATGCTTAGTGCTGTTTAAATTCATGCTTTAATAAGAAGATACGTTGTGAATCCCACTAGAGGGCTGTGTGCTCATCTCATCTCAAGTAAGCTCTTCAATACTACTCTGTGGACCTATAAGCTCAGGTTGAGCTCAGGGCTCTGCTCTCTGAAAGAACCCCCAAAAAGGACCTGCAGAGCTATTGCAAGTTGTCAAGATCCCACCCTTAAGAAACATGGATTTGGACCAGAAAGCTGTAGTACATTCCACTCATGGATTCAGTTAGGTCTGTTCCCAAAATAGGAGAGTTGGGAAACTACGAAAACTTTAGAGAGAAGAAAAAATGCCTGGGCCACTGGTCCCTAAAACACCATGATCTGCAGCATACACCAAGCCCACTCCAATCAGCATCTTATCATCTTAATGGCTGTCAGAACTCCTCCCAAGCCTTGGTCTTCTTTGACATCCGCAACTCCCAACACTGCTCCCAATGAACTGCTATTCCTGATGTTTTGCAAGATTATGGGTATGACCAAGGTTATCTTTAATATTCAATATGTGCAAAATTCCCAAGGGAGGCAACCTAGGCTTTGCCCAAGTCTATAACTGCCAAGCAATAGCCTTGCTCTTTCCCTGAGTGTACAGGAGGCGGTTGGCCTTCCACTAGGTTAGGAACTCTAACCTTGCATCAAGAGGAATTCTTGGTCTCCAAGGTCCAAGAAGAGAGTAAGAGAACAAAGGAAACCCATTAGTATACCTGCCCCCAGCAACGGTGTCCACCCAGACATTTCCACCTCTGACAAGGGAAGGACTCCTCCTCCCATGCTCAGAGAAGTCAGGTGATCTTTACTAAATGCTCTGAGCCTTTGGGACCTAATGGACCTCTCTGGTCCAGGAGTCTGACAGGAAATCAATCTGCTGTCTCCTTTGCTTTATCTGTATTGTGGATGCCCATCAGGTAGGAGGTTGAATCATATGATCTCCAAGGTCTCTTCTGTGGATAACACTGTATTAACTCTTTTTAGCCAGGACTTAAGGATGCCCTTTTGCTATAAGACAAAGGGGGGACTGATTTAAACAGAAAGAGACAAAGAAGCGTTTTCCCAATTTCCTTGAAAACAGAGGAATTAACTCACACAAAGAGAACACAAATCAGGCTTTACTTTGTATCTGAAAAAAACTAAAGGCCAGACTAGAAAAGTGACTACCATGAGGTGATTCAGTTGAGGGTTGAGCAGTGGCTGCAACCATGACCCCTGACTCTCATGCTTGCTTAAACTCTATAGCGTGGGTCAGCTATGTTTGCCTTGACAGTGTATGCCCTGATGTTGGGCATCAGCATCTGCTTAACACTCTTATGGGTACTTGGCTCCAGTCAATGACCCCAAAACATCAAAATCCCTGAACACACAGCAGTCAGGTGATGAGGATAAGGCCATGACCACAGCTGGGTGTCAGAAAGAGAATGGCCTAGGAGTTTCCTAACCATGATAAGTGCATTACTGTGGAGGCCAGTGAAAATCAAGATGTTGCTGAATACCGCTGGGGACCCTCTGCAGCTCAGGTCCCTTGGAGACTCCAATCACTCCACTCTGTCTTGTCGTGGGGACCTTGAAAAGGCCTGAGTCAAGTCATTGCTCTGGAATGTAAGGATGAATGGAAGGCATTGCTGCCTCAGGAAGATGGGTCTGGGGAGCTTGAAGGGAGCAGTGCAGAACCAAGAGAGGTTGGTCAGGAGGCATTTCAAGTCATTTTCCCATGAAGTGGGAAGGAAAGAGTAAAGGAAAGTACAGAAAACGGACTACTAGGTCAAGAGATTCAGATGAAGTAGCCACAGGATCATAAAGAAACTTGAGATTTTAAGTCTTGAGAAAGTTAGATACTATAGCTAAGAAAAGGACAAATTTAATTTTGGATATATTGAACAAGGTAGCCACACAGGAACACAGAGCAGACAGCTAGAGAACAGAAAGCTAGAGAAAAGACATGCGCAGGGTGTCCACACCATGGTGGACATGGGGAGTCGGCCTGGACAGAGCAGCACTCACTCTGCCCTAGGCACCCCATGTCTCCAGGAGTATGTCTTATACTCCTTATGCTCTGAGAGCACCTCAAGGATGGAGAACTTAGGCATGATGTCATTGAGAATGCCTCACCACGCCTAACACAGGGAACACAGGAAGTGTAGAACCAATGCCTCCCTGGCTGCACACACAGGCTGGGCTCTGCCCCTGCTGCACAGCCTACAAATTGCCTTGCTTCCCTCATGAGTTTTCATGACAATGGAAGCCAAGCTGGTCCAGAGCCATGGGCTATTGGTCTTGCCAGCTGTCCCCTTCTCTTGGGAGACCACACAAAGTCCTCACACAGACTTACTGGGCAGAAGAGGAAGCTTCTCTGTTACTGTATTCTCAGTTGTGAAGATGGTGACTAACACATAGCAATCAAGCTATCTTCAAGTATAGTTCACTGCCAAGAACTAGAAGAGTTGAAATGAAGAAAGGGAGGAGAGATCTGACAGGCAGGGCAAAGCTGAGATGCCTCCAGGTTCCAAATGGCTAACTCCGGCTCCCTCCCTGGAGTCTGGAATAAAATCCCATTATCCATTTTCCCATACTTATCCTTACAATGGGAATAGCAGGTCTTGCACATTTCTTTCAAGGCACCTGGTAAAAGACTGAAAGACAAGGTGTTCAAACCTACCAAGAGGTAACATCACTTAGGCATACCTTTTAGGTAGAGTGTATCTCCTTCCCTTTGAGATGAGAGCTAACAAAAATGATCAGAGGGCTAGAGGGATGGCTTAATGGTTAAGGTGTTTGCCTGCAAAGCCAAAGGACCTACGTTCGATTCTCCAGGACCCACATTAGCCAGATGCACAAGGGAGCGCATGTGTCTAGAGTTCGTTTGTAGTGGCTGGAGACCCTGGTGTGCCCATTCTCTCTCTCTTTCCCCTCCCTTTCTCTGTCAAATAAATAAATAAATAAATATTTGAAAAAATAATCAGAAAATGCCTAACAAATCATCAGATGGTACCATGAACCTCCCCATCATCAGACATCATTGTGGGGTGGGAGTCCCAGTGTGGCTTGTTCTCTTCTTCATGGGACTGAGAGAGAAGGAGAGAGAGAGAGAGAGAGAGAGAGAGAGAGCACAAGCAGACAGAGCCTGAGCTCTGGAACAGACAGCAGCAATGCCTTCCACACCTGCCCATGAATGCCCCAGCACACCAGCTAGAATCACTCACGTGCCTATAGCCCTCGCCCCTATCCTACAAAAAAAAAAAAAAAAAGCCCTCTCTGGAAGGCTCTGCTACAGATCAAGCCTGCTCTGTGGGGGAAGGGAACTGGCAGAGGCTCTGCTCCAGGCCATATGCAGGGGCCCCAGAGGGAATCCTGCACTTATGCCCTTCTCCAGGGATAGAGCTAAGATTCTGGACTTCTGGGCATGTTGCCCAACTTCCTGGCATTCTGGCAGTGGAGGAAGGGCTCAGCTGGCTCCAAGAAGGAAGCCTGGCTTGAGAGTTTCTGGTAGAGGAGCCCAGACAAGAAGGGAGATTGGCAGCAACTGACAACCTTGTACATAAAATTGACAAATGTGCTTTAAAAGTTCCCACCTCACTGCTGCAGAAAGTCTGCAGGAACGCCAGAAATTCCTTGGGGTTGACAAATGGTGGGACATTTTACATTTCACTACAACAATAAAAAGCTTTATATTCTTATTTTTTGTTTTATACATATCCTTCTAATGCTGGAGGAGTAGACCACCATTCCTGCCCTCTAGAGGAATTTCTGAGGCCTTGCCCCTGCTCTCTCCAGTTGGCCCTGACGTGTGGCCATTCAAAAGGACAGGAAGCCTTGGCCCTTTCCGTCATAACCACTCCTCCCACAATACTAGGCTAGGAGGCCAAAGTGAAAATACTAACAAAGTCAAGGAAAGGTTAATGTAGTTGCCAGCTGCCACCGCATTCCCTAAACAGGTCAAAATCTACCAAAGCCCCACTTCTGCGAGGTAACTCCATCCTCATAGCCTTAAAGAGTTAGTATTTACCACCACCCTCTGTGCCCTGTGTCCACAGCATTCCCTTCTAGTCTGGAACACCCAAATCCCTCACCCGGAAGCTCTGTCCTCCTGCTCTTCTCTTTTACATTCACCTCTTCTTTATCAAACTTACTTTAGCCATTATGAAAGCAATCCATATTCATCATAGAAATTTTGAAAAATAAAGTAGGCATAGAAAATAATATGACCTCATGTCTCAACTCTCCTAACTGTTGGATAATAATTACAGTAGTTTTTATACATATATTTCCTTCTAATCTACTTGCTGTCCACTTTACTACCTTTTTTTCTCACAATGTGGATCACCACCACTGTCACTAAGCTGTGTGACCACAGGTAAGCTATCGACTTGGTCTCTCAAAGCTCACTCTCCTGGCTGCAATGATGATGGGAGCTGATTGTGACAGCTCTGCTCATTCCTATTACATCCACTTTCCAATGGACTCTTTCACTGTGATCAATAATCAGGTCAGTGAGTAAGAAATGGGATTCAACTTATAAAAAATTCACATGAGGCACAGCTTCTTAAAAACACAGCGATCACATGCCAGGAGGTAGGTCATTTGAATCATGGCAAGGTTCTACTCCAACATTTCCTGTAGGCAGCACAGCCCAGCATACATGGAACACGGACTTACACCATAAAGAGAGCTGAAAATAGTCACAAGCTATCATTTATAGTGTGCCTACTATGTTCTAGGAACTCTACTAGATGCCCAGCAAAATTACTATATCTCCCCAGCAATCTGAAAGAACAAAATTTTTATCCTAAGTCAACAGACAAGGAAAGCTGGACTGATGTACCAAGCCTGGCTCTCTGCATCTGAATCTCATTCTCTTGTCCTGAGCAATGACAGGATCCTCTGTGCATCACTTCTAGCTGTCCATCCAGCCCCTGAACAGAATTCCTTGTCATCTGGAAATACTTCCTGGCTGGTTTGTTTAAGCCTCCTCATCTTGCTCATTGCAAGGGGCCTGGGAAGTGAAGAGGGCCCATTCTAACCTTGCCTGCTTGCAGCAGTCATGATAAAAGAAGACATGAAGACCCATGGAAACTATCTGTCTGTCTGTCAAGGTGAAATTGAAAAGGACCGAGGCAGGGATGGGATATGCTCAATTCAAGAGCTCTTGGAAAAGGGCCTTGAACTCACATGCTACCCTTGGAATTCATTTTAATTATCTTCACTCATTACTAAATAAGTGACTCTTGAAATCAATCATGCTAAATAGAGATACCCATTTTGTGAATGAGGAAAATAAGATTCAGAGAAGTCAAATAATCTAACCAAAGCCAGGTGGTCAGTCAGAGCTACAGCTGAACTGGCTGAACACAGGTCTGTCTAATTCCCTGGCCTGTACTTTTCTACCTCACCAATCTGCCTTTTTCATCAGGTACCCAAAAGCCCACGGGATACTACGAGGTTTGGGAAAGAACACACAGGGCACTTATCAAAAGCCTTTCCCAGAACCCCCAGGAAGGTATTTTTTTTCCAGGAATATTGATGGCTACTGCTTGCAGCTAATAAGCAATCTACAAAATAATCCAAATCCTAATTTAATCTCCACAGGTAGAAATTTCTCAGGGAATATGTAGTTGAAACTTAGGTAAAGTTTACTTTTAAAAATAATCCTGCTGGAGCTGGTTTATAAAGTGGCCACATCAAATTCTTCTGTCCTTGTATGAGCACTTCTTGACCATGTGGCTTCACCCCTTCACATCAAGAAGGGGGAATCTATTTTCCTTCTCTGAGTCTGTGCTGACCTACAACTTGCTTTGATCAACAGAAATATACCAGGTGAAATCCTGTGTAACCACTAGGACTTGACTTTTAAAAGATTTGGCAGGGCTAGAGATGTCTTAGAGGTTAAGGCACTTGCCTGCAAAGACAATGGATGCAAGTTCAATTTCCCAGGACCCACATAAGCCAGATACAAAGTGGCACATGCATCTGGAGTTTGTTTGTAATGGCTGGAGGCCCTGGTGTGCCCATTCTCTCTCTCCCCTCCCCCCAAATAAATAAAAAAATTTTTTAAAGATTTGGCAGCTATAGTCTTTCTGTCTAGAAACCTTTCTTCCATCTTATAAAATAATTCAGTCCAGTCTTCTACTAGTTGGCCCACAAACAGAAACAGAGAGAGGCACAGCCAACAGTTACTGCTAGATGTGTGAATGAAGCTATCTTAGACCATCCAGCTCCAATCAAGCTGTCACATGACTATAGCAACATGAGACCCCGGGGGTTGGGGGGAGGAACCTGCTCAGATGATTCTAACCCAAATTGCTGACTCACAGAACTCAAGGAAATAAACAGTTGCTTTAAGCTACTGAGCTCAAGTATTCTGTTACATAACAATAGATAACTGATATATCCTGGCCTCTGCCTTCCCTCACCTTCTCCTCTCAACAATGGCTACCACGGGTACAAATGAAAAGTCCCTTCTAGTTCTCAGCCACCCCTGGGAAGCACTTCTCTTAGAGGTTTCTTACCGATGATCACTTTCAGTAGCATGTATGTACGTACGTATGTATATGTGTATGTGCGAATACATATTATTTAGTATCTTACAAGCCCAATACCTAGCAGGTGGAGGATATTCACACATGGGTAAATTGAGGACTCCATCAATTAGCCAAACCCTCCAATAGGAACAATATAAAGCAAAATGTGATTTGTATAGCCTGGAACTGTAAAACATGTGGGTGGTGGGCTAAAGTGGGAATGAATGGGCAACATGAAAACAAAACTAATTTGGGGCTCAATTTCCCAAATCACTCGAGAGGACTACTCCAATACATAAATCCATCTTTCTGACAACAGAGGTGGCATACAAGAATGTGGAGACTGAGGAAGATTATAAAGTTTACCTCAAGCAAGACAGCTGGTATTTTTCATGCTCTGAGAGTTTGCAGGCTCCACAAAACCCCAAGACTGGAGCCAAACAGGAAACAGTTTTGACTGTATAAAGATGAACCAAGCCCAAGTGTTTCACAAGGGCTCATAAAAATGGGAGCGGTTTAGAGCCTGCTTTTATAGATCTACAACTCCTCAGTGTGTTCTCAAGAAGAAAATATCTTCTCTCATATATCAAGCTATTGGTCATAGTCAAGAGCTCCCTGTTTCTTTGAAAATAATTCCAAACTCATTAACTTGATGCAAGGGCTCTAATGGATCTGGTGCTAAAGTCAGATCTGGGGTTATAATCCCAGCAAAGCTGCATATTCACCAGCCATGTGGGCCCTCAGGAGACATATGTGAAGATAATGTCATTGTTAGAAAAACTAAAATGCTGCGGCACGTGTTCTGTAGTGTTCCTGGCACATGCTTGGTCATGACTAAGTGTAAAGCTAGTTCCCCATGGTTCAACACCCTCTCAGAGAAGACAGCTTCCTTCAGTGAGACAGTGCATGCCTAAAATCCCAGCATTTGGGAGGTGAAGGCAGGAGAATCAGGAATTCAAGTTTATCCTTGCTACACTGTGAGTCTGAAGCCAGCCTAAGGTACATGGGATCTTGTTTCAAAAAAAAAAAAATCAAAGAAAAAGAGAGAGGTGGGGAAAGGGAGAAGAGAGAGAGAGAGAATATCTTAGGAGAAAACTTTGTGAGATGCCAGGAAAACAATGGGATAAAAATATTTATCTTGAAGCTTGAGACAGCTGCTAAGAAACCAGAGTCCTAGATTAGGTTCCTGTTTAATTTTTTTTATTGAACATCCCAAAGACAGTCAGCCCTCTGTATCTATGGATTAAGTATGCATTCATGGATTCAACCACAGATTGGAAATATTGGGGGAGGGGACATTTGCATCTGCACTGAATACATATGAACTTTTTTTTCTTGTCATCATGCCCTAATTACAATATAACAACTATTTCTATAGCATTTTTTATTGTATTGGGCATTATAAGTAATCTAGTGATGATTTAAACCTTAAAGTATATAGGAAAACACATATAAGTTTTATGCAAATACTTTGGCATTTTTTAAAAAGGGACTAGAGAATCACAGATTATGGAGTTCTGAAACCAATCCCTCTCAGGTACCAAGGAAAATTATATATCTACAGACCTAGTCTTTGCCAAGTGTTTCCTGATAAAGGAATTCTGAAATGTTCTTGGTTCCATTTTAACCAGTACAACCTTCTGATGAGCGTGATCTCCATGGATTCAAGTTCTCAAAAGGGAGATTTCGAAATTCCGGAGAAATACAATTTTTCTTTTAAAAATATATTTATTTTCTGTTTTTCAAAATCTAGATACTAAGGAAAATGCAAATGTATATCAGCCTAGTTTTGTTAATCTTATTTAGAGCTGGATGGTCACCCTGTTTCTTAGGGAGACAGGTCTGTGATATATAACCACTCACTCATCCGACACTTATCGAACGCCTTCTTCTAGTCACTACCCAAAGCATAGCTTTATCTTGCAGAGGAGACAGCATTCATCTGTTCAATATTTATTGAGCTCCTACTAGACAAAGTCCCTACCCTCATAAACTTACATTCCATTAATGAGAGGCTTATAATAATCTTGTATAGAAACTAACAATATCACTTCAGAAAGTTCAAGTTCTACAAAGGAAATAAAAATAGAATAAAAGGCAGGTGTGGAGGCGCATGCCTTTAACCCCAGCCCTCGGGAGGCAGAGGTAGTAGGATCGCTGCAACACGGAGGCCACCCTGAGAATACATAGTGAATTCCAGGTCAGCCTGGGCTAGAGTGAGACCCTGCCTTAAAAAGCCAAAAAGAAAAAAAAAAGGTAGGATAAGAGATGATGGGATGGTGACATGCACTATCTTAGGAAAGGCTAATTTAAAGAAAGGACATTTAAAGAGATGGTGGGATGGAGGCTGGACCGGCCAAATGGAAACAGCAGGAGGAAAGGTCTAAGGAAGGAGCTTTTTGTCAGGCCATTACAAAATGTTATGGGTGCTATGCTAATAAAGAAGCCTGCAGGATAGGTAGGGGTCCAGGAAATGGACAATGATGCCTCTTAGGACAATGGCATTCAAGGCTATAACTGCAAATGCAAAAATAGATGTGGATGTCTGAAAAAGGATGTGTGACACATGTTGAAAGCTAGTAGGGAGGGCAGGTAAGTCTGAGCCATGCATAGCAGGGCCTTAGACACCAACCCTGGGAATGGAATAGATTTTTCTGGTCACCAGTTCCAGCTAGTTAGCTGTTAAAAACTACTAGTACCAAGGGGCTGGAGAGATGGCTTTGTTAGTGGTTAAGGTGCTTGCTTGCAAAGCCAAAGGACCCAGGTTCAACTCCCCAGGACCTACATAAGCCAGATGCTCAAGGTGGTGCGTGCATCTGGAGTTCGTTTCCAGTAGCTGGAAGCCCTGGCACATCCATATTGTCTGTCTGTCTCTCTCTCTCTCCCCTTACCTGCCTCCCTCTTTCCTTCTTTCAAATAAATAAAATCAAAAATATTTTTAAAAATACTAGTACCTAGGACCCACATCAGAGCTCTTAGATCAAAATTCCCAAGGGTAGGGGCTGGGAAAATGGCTCAGCAGTTAAAGGCATTTGCTTATAAAACCTGCCAACCCCACCATGCTAAAAACAAAATTCTAATATCCAGGGCTAGCAAGGCTGGTGTTCATTTGCAGTTCTCAAAGAAGGTAGAAGAGCACAGATGCCTCAAGGTTGTCCTCTGATCTCCACACATGCACCATGACACATGTGGACCCATACATGCACATACACATGCATGCACACACACAAATTTTAAAAACTTCCTAAGGGTAGGAGGGCAGGCACTGATAATTAAGAGCTAGTGGATGCTGGGCTGGAGAGATGGCGTAGTGGTTAAGAAGCTTGCCTGTGTAGCCTAAGAATCCAGGTTCAATTCTTCAGGTCCCACATAAGCCAGATGCACAAAGTGACACATGCATTTGGAGTTCGTTTGCAGTGGCCAGAGGCCCTGGTGCACCCATTCTCTTTCTCTTTCTCTTTCTCTCTCTCCCTCTCATATATAAATAATTAAAAGAGAGCTAGTGGATGCTAATACTCAGCCAGGGTCAAAACCACAGATGCAAGTGATGATTTCAGGGCTCTTAGAGAGCTTTAGGCAAGCAGGAACAATTATTTTCCATAATAATTTGATTTTCTAAAGATTACATTTTATAATGCAATATTTTAAGTATACTATATTATTCAGGAAATGATGACAACTTAATTATTTGCATTCCCACTGAGTTTTGAACATTGCTACAGATGGAGTTACAAGTTGGCATTCCTCCCGAACTAGCTCTTTAGTTTATAACAGTTTTAGAAACTCAAAGAAAGGGGTCGAGGGATGGCTTAGCAGCTAAGGTGTTTGCCTGAAAAGCCAAAGGACCCAGGTTCGATTCCCCAGGACCCACGTTAGCCAGATGCACAAGGGGGCACATGCGTCTGGAGTTTGTTTGCAGTGGCTATAGGCCCTGGTGTGCCCATTCTTTCTCTTTCTCCCCCTCTTTGTCAAACAAATAAAAATAAAATATTTTTAAAAAGGAGGTCAAATATGAAGGCATCAGCAATACAGTGCTCACAGATTTTAACTCCCTCTCAACTTCCATTTTAGAGGTAGAAGGAGGGAGGTACCATGACCAGGACAAGGCTAGCAGCTAAGGCAGAGCTGGGACCCAGCACCTCCATGGACCAGATGGACTCCTGATTATCACTCAAGAACAGCCACCCGAATGTCTAGAACTGGCATTTTCACAATATGCAAGAGGCAGTGGAATACCACTTAACTATGGAAGAGAAATATAAAAGAGAGAAGGAAAGTAGGGAGAGTCCAAACAAATCAAACATATTCTTTGGCACATGAAACTTTATTTTTCAGGTTATCTCCCCGCTAATGGCCTCTTTAGTTACTCTTCTTTTACTCTTCTTCTGCTACTTTGATATTTCCATAGGTTTCTGTACACTGGGGATTTGCGTAACATAAGATTTCTGAGTCAGCACTTCTCGTTTAAGTCATCTTCTTCAGGATATAGATATTTTTCTCTAGCTTGCAGAAAATGGAAGAGTTAGAAGAGACAGAAGATGAGCTCCACTCCTGAGGCACAGGAGGCATTTGCAAAACAGAATCAGCTCCTAGAAACAAAGGCCCTTGAACGTTTTGATGCCATGATTGTAAGTATCACCCCAACCCAGATGGCTTGAAATAAGCTACCTGATTTATTTATTTATTTATTTATTTATTTATTTAATCATTCATTCATTTATTTATTGAGGTAGAGTTTTGCTGTAGCCCAGGCTGACTAGAATTCACCATGTACTCTCAGGGTGGCCTCGAACTCAAGGCAATCCTCCTACCACTGCCTCCCAAGTGCTGGGATTAAAGGCGTGCACCACCATGCCCAGCTAAGCCACCTGTTTTAAAGATGTGCTAAGGCAGATGTGGCTGCAGTGCCATTGGCACCATACTGCCAACTTTGAGCTTCATGAGGTAGCAGTGACCAGTAGTGTAGCTCTTCTCCACTTCTTAATGAGATCTTTCTCTTTACTCTCCTCTGGACAAAACAGAGAAATTGCATGTAGATTTTAATTTCAGGTGAATTTATCTGAAACAAAGGTAGTGGATGTTTCAGCCAAGGTCATGCTCCAAGCCATGTGTAGCCATAGCTATAAAAACTGACTCTGTACATTTACACCTGTGAATTCTGCAGGAAATCCAAAGATAGTGCTTCCTGCTGCTCAGCATGACCACAAAAGAGGCTAGATTTAACCTTGACTGTCAGCTACAAACCCTATGGCTGTCCCCAGCAGGAGCAGATATTGCAACTGAGTAAACAGAAATAGTGACTTGGAAAATTCTGGTCACGCAGAGGTGGAAACAAATCTTTAGGCATCAAAAAAAAAAAAAAAAATCAACCAAGTAGACCAGGAGCAAGATTATATAAAGAGGAGTGTGGGAGGAGGAAGACAGAGGTGGTCATTTCTGACTTTCAAGGTTCCACAGACGCCTGGACAATCTGAATTTCTTTAGCCACAAATCCTCTGAAATTGTTCCAGGTTAGACCCAGAACTCTACCATTGTCTGGAAGAGGGATGAGGGCTCACAGGCACTAGTTGGCTTCCCAAACTGTCAAGCTTTGAGTAACTTCAGTTTGTCTTAAACTCCCAATAGCACACCATTAATCTATACTATGCAGTTTTCTATAGTCTCTGTGTTTCTTTTATAGATTTATTCTTTCAATCCCAAGTTAAGATTCAAAAATAGTTCAGTGTTCTGGTGTAATACTTATACATTTCTTCTAGAGAGACAGTGTGTGCGTGTGAGTGAGAGAGTGTGTGTGTGTCTGCTGCTGGGGGTTGAGGCCACAGCCTCACACTTGCTAGGCAAGCACTGTATCTCAGAGCTATTCCTCTATCACCCTTTTCTACCTTTGTTCCTCTTTATTTCTTTATGCAGAACCAAATCTGACATCTACGTTATAGAACCTATTTTTATTCCTATCTTTTTTCTGTGATATATTAAGCTTATATAAACATCCATAAAGATATCAACAAAATGTATTTTTATGTCATCAACAGACTGACCATGAGAATGCATGCTTTAATGCAGCATCACATGAAGAAATTTTTCTACAAACTACTTTCACATTATTGCAAGGTGATTTGTCAAAACAGATATTCTATAACTTCTTTGTAAGATGTTAATACACTCCACATATGGAAGGTCCCTGCTATTTTTCAGTAGAAAGAAACCCAAAAGCTGCCTCTCATATCATGAAATCCAGGCTTCCTCATTCTGTATATGACCATGTGCCCATTAGCAAGTCCTGCAGCAATGGATGCTGCCTGTTCACCAACCTCAGTCTCAAGAGAGGCTTGAGTGTGTCTTCTAGACATGGGCTTGATGCTCTCATGCAACTTTATGATCAGTACACACTTTCAGGCATTCATGCCCGGAAGTCAGGAGAACAGAGCGCTTCGTTGTTCCATCTTCATTTTCTGTCATCACATTGTATGTGAATTCGTGTTGTGAACACACCTACAGGGACTTGACGTGGTTGGCTTTTGTTCCCTGTGTGGTCCTGGTGACACTGCAGCAGCAGTAGGAACTGGGAAATCAGGGTGCACTGCATTTCTTCCGCCATGGACCTCCCCTCTCTCGGAAGATGCATTGTCACCAGCCCTTTGAAACATGCCCGTGTTGGGTGGTACTGGAAGTCATGCTTGTCCTTCGCCTTCAGGGAGGAAGGACTGCCATCTGCATGAAGGAGGCTCCATTTTGCTAAGGAGAACAAGGACGTGACTACATTTAGTGCTTCTCCATATTCTAGATCACCTGCTTCATTGTATATAAAACTGATCATAGCCCAGAAGGCATAAGGTAGTAGCATCCCACTCCCACTTCACTGCAGTACTAAGACTAGGTGCTTGACTTGCCTCAGAGCAGAGACTCATGAGAGTTCAAATCTATTTTAAATGCATTATGGAAATATGGCATTGAAACTAAAATAGACTACTCAGAGTTCAGATAGATTTAAACTCTTACCTTGCAGAGAGAAGAAATTGCATTTTCTTTGTGAGTCTCAAGTTGAAAGGCCACAAGAGGCTGAGTTCCAAGTTCCTTCTGAATCTCACAGTGTCACACTGGCTTTCACTCCTGCCTCTTCCTCCTCCTCCTCCTGACCATGTCAAGGCCATGAGCTCCTTATTCAAGAATGTTCACAGGCTCCAGCATGCATCTACTCCACCCAGATCTTAAAGGCCTACCTAGGAGGACTGGTACTTGTCCTCTAAACTGTGGAGCAAAGTTCAACAGGCAGCAGCCTAAGGGAAGGTACTAAATATGTCCTGCCTCCAAGACTCCCTCAGAGAGCAAGCTGCCTGTCAGACGCACAAGTCGACATCATAGCTGACTTGCTGTGCATGTGACTCAAAATCAGCTGGCATCAGGGTCAAGTCTACATTTTAAAAGTTCTTCTGGGTTGTATCCAGGAGTGATTTGGAAGAGGAGCAATACATATCCCAATATGTGAATACCAAACCTTAAATAGTTTATTAGGAGCTGAGAGAATCCAATGGCTCATTTGTTTGTTTGTTTTTTGTTTTTTAGATTCCACATGAGTGAGATGAAGCAGAATTTTTCTTTCCATGCCAGGCTTATTTATACCTGTAGTTCTGATCTTCAAGCACAGTTTGGAGCATAAGGAAGGAGAACCCTGGGAGGCAATCCTATGAACCTTTAATGTGGATGTCCGTGAGCCCACAGTGTGAGGTGGTCAGGGAGGTGAGCATATAGCTTTTACTTGCAGAAGCAAAGTCCTGGCCAGAGAACCAGGGTCTATGGTAACCAAGAACATCTGTGGAGATAGGTACAAGCCCTCATGAGACTCGGTTCTGTGCCAAAGGGGAAAATTTGTTTTCATCCTGACCTATGGGAATATAGAGTAAAGTCAGAGAGAACTGGGACAAAGGCAGAGAGGTAGAGGAAGCAGTGTCCTGGATCACGTGTGTAAGTACAGTTTACAATTCATTCTACTTCAAGTATTATGGTCTAATTATAATCCCAAGGGGATTTCTAGAGCTATCCAAAAGCCACAACAATATATTGTGCACAGTTGGTAAACAGGGTAAAATCCTCATAATGTTTGCAAGTATGAGCATTCAGCACTAAGAGTTAATACTGTTCTGCAATGCCTCATGTCAAATTTACATGAAAATCAACTTTATTCAATAGCTGTATTTTTTTAGAGCTGAGGGTAAAGTGTTTGTGATTTTATTTCAAAACTGTGATAAATACAGACCATAAAAGTTACCTTTTAAACCATTTTAAGTGCACTGTTCAATAGCATTAACTCCATACACAAATTGTACAAGGATCACAACCTTCTATGTCCAGAACTCCATCATCTTGCCCGCACTGAAACCTACATTGCTGTTTGCAGTGTGTGAGCCTTCTTCAAACCCCCTTTAAAAGATCAAGGCTCCATCTATTGTTCCTTGATGAAGCTCGGAAGAAATATAGCATGCACTATTACACAGGTTTACAGAGTGTTTTTCTTCAATGTTCATATCAAACTTGTGCCTCTTTATAAAGGAGAATACCAAGACCCACAGGACATGGACTTGCTCACAGAGAACAGCTGACCGTGAGTAGAACCGCAGAGGCTCCCAGTGTGCATCCTACTACGTCTTAGCACCTTGAAAGTGAGGAGAAAGAATGTTCTGGAGTAGTGCCTAAGAAAATCCTCCAAAGGCCCATTTCTTGTCCCACCCTTCATATATGGGCTTCTATTCGACAGAAGAACCACCTAGTGACCCAAAAAAGAAGGCAATTTTCTTACACAGCACTCATTACAAACCTGAAGAGTTTGACAATTCCTCTCCTTTTTCCACATGTATCAAAACAAGCCTGTATCCCATCCACAAAACCACCACAGACAGCACAATCCCTATCACCCTTCCCCTGACAAATACCACTATTTCTCAAGATCATTCTAACATGATTTCTTCTGAATTAAAATGTGAGCATCCAAGAGATCCCATATGATGTGACTTCATCCTGCACATTTTAGAGTTGGCTCTACCCATGACTCCCCATCATAGATTAGGATGCCCAAGGGTTTGATGAGGCACACCTATCCAAGTGACCAGAAGCTTTCAGAAGCGAACTTGCTTTAGTATAGTTTTATCACAAATGAACTTCAGATTTCTTACCATGATTAGAACTCAATGTCATAGTGCCAAATACACACAAAGACATACAATCATTTTGTATCCCCTAAATTTCTGGTATCTGTGCCCTGTGTGATAAACCCCACCTTCATTGGATTCCTAGGGCTGCCATAACAAATTACTACAAAACTAAGTAGCTTAAAACAACAGAGTTGCACTGTCCCACGGCACAGGCCAGAAGTCCAAAATCAAGGTGCCCAGAGGGCAATGTTCCCTCTGAAGACTCAAAGGGAAAATCCTTCCTTGTTATTACTTTCCCCTAGTGGTCCTCACAGTCCTTGGCATCCCTTGACTTGCAGTTATATTATGCATCTATGCCTCTGTCTTCCCTACATGTATAAATGTGCTAGTCACTGAATTTAGAGGCCAGCCCAATCTAGTATGTCTTCATTTTATATTAACTAACTATATTGGCCACCTTATTTCTAAATATGGTCGTTCCAGTTCAACATAAATTTCAAAAGACACTTATTAAACCCACTATACCTACCTTCCATCTCTAAAATATCAAATTCAACTTTTTTTCATTGTGTTTTTGTTTAGTTAATTATCTAGCACTTGCTCCATCTCAATCTTGTCCTTGACCATGGCTAAGCTGGGAACCTTTCCAACGCACAAATTTCTTATGCCTCCTGCCACCATTAACCACCAGACCTCACTTTAAAACAGGTGCATGAACTCAGGTCAGAAAGGAAATAATGCAAAACTGTCTTAAAAAAAACATTATTTTGAGTATCTATCTTGTCCTATTCACCCAGAAATAACTTGTGGTCATGTTATATTCCTCACTGGGCTATAGGTTGTAACAGGTCCTGCTCTCTGGTGGCTTCAAAAAACTGGGCTATTGTACATCTACCAGAGCAGAGAAGACAAAATGTGCTTATATAATGTGACACTGTAGGAAATCAAAAAGAAAAGGAATGATGTGGGCCAACAGTCAGGAATATGGCATGAGCCAGGTACTCAAGAAGGATCTAGATCTGAACAGGTGGGGTGAGTTCAGAAGACAGGACAACCTGGGGAAAGGTGTAGAAATTTTATTTATTTTTATTTTTGTTTCTTAGAGAGAGAGAAATAGAGGGAGAATGGGCACATCAGGGCCTCCAGCCACTGCAAACGAACTCTAGATGCATGCGCCACCACGTGCATCTGGCTTACATGGGTACTGGAGAATTGAACCTGATTCCTTAGGCTTTGCATGCCAGTGCTTTAACCTCTAAGCCATCTCTCCAGCCCAAGGTATAGAAATTTTAGGGAACTGTGAAGAGATCCCATCTGACTGGACAGTGGGTGTTGCTGCAAGGATGGTTCTGCTCAGAGACAAGGATGTGTGGGCAATTGCTTTTGGATGCATGCCTGATCCCGTGTAGGGCCTTCAGACTAGGCCAAGAGGATGCATTAAGAGTTTCTAAGCAATTGAAGAATTAGACTAAGTGGTACTCAGGGAAGCCAGACCTGGTTGGGTGTGCATGATGGACGACAGGGAGCAAGGGGCTGGCAGGGAAGCCTTGGCTGAAAGCCCAGTCATGAAGACAGGCTCCAGGGCCAGAGCTTTGTTTCTCCACTATCAGTAGCCTTGTGAAAGCTGAGTGAATCCCCATCCATCACCATAACCTTCCTTCAGACTTTGCAATCAATATGGCCATCCCAACATAGCTGGGGCAGGGGCCCCTAACTGGCTAGCCTCCAAGGCCTCCTTCCCATTAACATGACAAGTAGCAGAGGGCATGTCAGGGAAGGTTTTCAGTGAATTCCAGGAATAGAGACCCACCCCCTCTGTACAACCCCTTCAATGGGCAAAGCTGAGCTTGGGAGAGCTTTGCAAATTGACCACTGCACACAGCGGCCCACACGGAGAAGGCAGAATTATCTCCTCGGTTCAGATCCAGCTGCTTCCCACACTGTACTAACTTAGGACTGACAATGGCATCCCAGAGGCCACCAAGAGACCCTAGCTTGGGCACCACTTTATACAAAGGCCACCAGACCAGTGATTATTATCTCCCAGTCAGATAAGGTACTTCCCAGGAAGGTAGGCCAAATCTCCCCTTAGGACTCCAACCTGGCTCCTTCTGGTCACAAGCCCCGTGGAGGCTATGACGTATCTTCTATCTTCTCCACTCCTCCATTTGGCCACAAACATCCCTGCATGGAGTGACTACCTTAAGCTGAGGGAAGGTGATACAAAGGGGGCAGAAAAAAAAAATCCAAACAGTGATGGGCAGAGTGCTTTCTCAAGTCCACAGGCAATCCTGGGAGGAAAGCGACAAAGAGGCAGGCTCTGAGGAACTGGACGATGACCAACTCTTTCCTCCTGCTTTTTTTTATTTAACAGTGCTTGGTACATCTTCAAAGGAGTGACCTGATGCATCCACAAAGGAAGAGTCAAGGTGGGACTTTTTTCTGACTGCGCAAAGGCAAAAAGGAGCACAGCTATGCTCCTACTAGCCTACCATTTCTGTGAAAGTTCACACCTCACAGAGACAGTACACAGGGCAGGACCCATAGGGAGGTGACCTCCTCCAGGTATTTTCAGTAGTTATCAATAGAAGTTGAAAGACATAACAACTCCTGCCCCCAGCATTTTGGAAGAGGAACAAACCAATGATTTATTTGAACTAAATTAAATTCCCTTTGTGTAACTTCCTAACAGAATTTATATATTGACTCTGACTCACACTTCTGATGTGGAAAGGTTTTATTAACATAACTGCTTATTCCAAACTATTCCCTTGGGAGTCATGGCTCTTGCTCAAAGGACATTTTGGCTATTTCTACATTACCTTAAATCCTGGCACTGACGTTTCATGACAGGCACATTCACAGATACCATAAGAAACTCCTGCTATCTTTGGGTAATAATTAACAAAACTGGAAGTGAGGGGAGGCCTTGCCTATGTGGACTCAGGTCTAGAGACTGGGACCTTATCACATCCACTGTCTATGATCCAGTCACAACCCTCCTCAGGGCTCAGGTACCTCATCTATGGAAGTAGGCTGCTGGCACAGCACAGAGCTTCACTCTCCTTCAGCTCTGACTTCCTGTGATTGTAAAATACGTTTAAAAATATCTCCAAGATACCATGCTGGAACCGAAAGGGAAACTAGCTCCCTCCTGGCTAGCCCTCATAGTGCCGGAAAGCACTATGGGAGCTGCTGGAAGAAAATGGTCACCAACAGCATGAGTAAGCAGGGGACCCAGCAGACAAAATCAACCAGCCAGACAAGAAGTACACACTTGTGGGCTAGAGAGATGGCTCAGCAGTTAAGGCACTTGCCTGTGAAGCCTAAGGATCCAGGTTTGATTCCCCAGTACCCATAGAAGCCAGATGCACAGGGTGGTGCATGCATCTGGAGTTCATTTGCAGTGGCTAGAGGCCTTGGAGCACTTTCTCACTCTCACGCTCGCTCCCCACCCCCCGCCCTTTCTCTTTCTTTCAAATAAATTTAAAAAATTTTTTTAAAAAAAGAAGTACACACTTGTACAATAGTAGCACACATCCTCTGTGGGTAACCAACTGTTCTCTGATTGGACATAATGCCCACTCAGTGGGAAAGAACTCATACCTGGTACTGGGAACCAAGTCATATTCCCATAGTCAGGAAACTTAGTTCAGAGAGAAGCCTCCACTGCTCTCTTGGAGAAGAAGGGTGAGCTTACCCTCCAAAAATGTCTCCAATAACTTTGCATACCCCCTGTAACCCAAGCTGTCCTCACTCTTGGTTGGAGAGTCTACTTTATTTAACAGATGGCAGAGAAAATGAAGGAGAGTTGAGATCCACTGATAAGACAAGAAGATAACTGGCTCCCCATCACAAGACTTGCCACCTCTTCCACATCTGCCAGGGCCCAGGAGAACTTGCAGTGGAAGCAGCGCCATGAACACTGCTCTCACTGCTAGCCTGACAACCAGCTCCAGGATGATGGTGGCAGACATGGTGATCCAGCACAACCAATCAAAGCAGAAATCCAGAGGCTCAACACTACATCAGACTGCCAACAGGTCTGCCATGGCTCAGGGAACATTGCAGAAAAGGGGGCAGAAAGATTGTAAGAGACACAGAGTAGGAGGGAATTCCCTGAGGCATAGTCCCCCCACTATCCCATTGGAACTGACTGGGGACTTCATGGCCCCACAGTGAATGCCATAACCCCACTGAGGAGAGCTAGAGGGAAACAGGAATGGGGAGAGGGAATACAAGAGTATAATCTGCTATAACAAGTATAAAATGAAATAAAAAATTTAACTCTAAGGAGAGAAATCTCACAAATTTATTTAATTGTAAGATGATTGGATTAATGATATTTAGTATATCTGGGCTCTGAAAGTCTGTGATGCATTTGTGTATGCACAAATGCTCATAAATGTGCATACATGTTAAAATTAAGTAAAAATTAAAACAAACCAAGAGCCCTTCAATGTTTTTTTTTAAGTAGACATAAAGAGCCTAGAGTAAATTCTCTATTCAGTGAGTGTTTTATTACTATGATTTATTCCAGGCTATTTATCCTCTTTCTTAAATAAGTAGATGAAATCAAAGTTACACAACATCTGAGATGCTGAAAACTTGTAATGACTAGGACTTTTTGATTAAAAGAAAACATAACTATGGAGGCATTATTATCCTAACATGAAGTCCTAACCTTAAGTCACTATTAAATTTCTTTTGTCATTAGGCATGGGGGCGGGTACCTAGAATCCCAGCATGGGTATGGCATTATGTGAAGAGAACATTTTTCTCCAGACAGGGTATCACTCTGTCCAGAGCTTGAAGGCAGGTCCTGAGGCAGCAGAGAAACAGCTCAAGATCCTTAAGAGTATGGGTCAGGTACCTGGGCTTTAGCAGGTGCCATCTGAGCGTGTTATTATGTAAAACCGCCACTCAAGTTAGAGTCACTATGATTAACAAAACATGGATTAGCTCAAGTCATATAAAGATGCAAAGTATGATAGAATACTTTGATAGGTGAGAGTCTCCCCCAGCAATTCAGCTTAGGCAGGGAACAGATTGACCAAGCGTGGAGAACAAGTGATCAAGCAATGGTAAAGTTTTTAACAGCCTCAAATTTAACTAGATGCTACATTTAATACTTTCAATGTAGATCTTGAGTACTTGTATACAGAAGGTGTTAGCTAAGCAAATGGGAACCATTTCTCCAGTGAGGTTTGCTTGCTGAACAATGTCCATTCATGGCAGCTCAGATGTCCAGGGAAACCCAAGGAGAGGAGAGTCAAGGAAGAAGGCAAACCTCTAAAGCAAGATGCCACCAACCACTTTGGGTACAGAAGAGAGTGGCAGCATCAGCTGGACTGGTCAAAGCTCTCAGAGTTGGCATCCTCCATGTTAAGTTGGATGGGACCTTTGGAAAAGGGTTTGGAAAAGGGTCATATGTCTGAGGTCATGCCACCTTAGCAGCTCCCAGACCCAGACTGTATTAGAATCTTAAAAAAAGAAAACTCAAATATATCAGGTTTCTAGAAGCAGCTGGACACAAACACAGCCACCCATGGCATAATTAAAAAAGATCAGGAAATTAAAGTCCCTGTGGGTCTCATTCCTAGGCACCCAGATCAGGCAAATGTGATGAACCCAAAGAAATGGTCATGAGTCAAGCCTATCTGTGGAAAAATCTCCCCCTTACTGTAAGGAGAACCTGCATTGGACAAAGTAGAAACCAGTTGCCACTGAAATCCAAAATACATATAAGCCACAAAAGACTCATATGCAGAATATATAAAGAACTCCCACAACTCAATAAGAAATTCAATAATAATTGAATTATTCAACAACTAAACATTTAAGGATTCAAAAAAAAACAAAAGAGGATATCTAAATTGCCAATAAACATATGAAAAGGTTCTTGACCCACTAGCTACCAGGAAATACAAAAAAAAGGAAAGAAAATGAAAAAAGCCAGCAACAACATGACACTGCTATGTATCTCGCAAAAGCGCTGGAATGAAAAAGACATGCAATAGCAAGTACTGCTAGAGATAATAACAGGAAGTATGGTGGAGACCTGTCGTTACAACATATTGGAAAACTACTCAGTATTTATCAGTGTGAACATTCTCATACCCTGTGGCTCGTGAGATTATATTCACAAAACTCTGTACATATGTTCATCAATAGACATCTGCAAGAGTCTATTCCTAACCCAACAGAGGAATAACTAAAAATGGCCCAAACACCTTACGCCTTACACAATTTTTTTAATTAGTTAATTTATTTATTTATTTGACAGAGAAAAAGGGAGAGAATGGGCACGCCAGGGTCTCCAGAACTCCAGATGCATGCACCCCCTTGTGCATCTGGCTAACATGGGTCCTGGGGAATCGAACCTGGGTCCTTTGGCTTTGCAGGCAAATGCCTTAACAGCTAAGCCATCCCTCCAGTCCAATCTGTGGTATTTTTATGTAAAAGAATATTGCAAAGCAATACAATTGCTCCATAATAACATGGATCAATTGCACATATATAACATTGAACAAAAGGGAGAGAAGCAATATCATGTATACTTTAGGATTCCATTTCTGTGAAGTTTCAGGACAAACGTATCTACGGTGCTGGAAGTCATCACAGAGATGACTCTCAAATGAACAGAGAGGCCCTTGGGTAGGGACAGTGTCCTTGGGTGGTGGTAATACTATTTCTCCTTCTGTGTGCTAGCTGTCAGGCATGCTTACAGTGTAAAGACTTGTCAAGCTTTACAATTAAGATCTGTATACTTTTCTGTATGTCATACTTCCATAAAAAGTTTAAAGAAACTACAAACATGAAAGAAATTCAAGGAAAAAAACCCTATGTGGAAGGAATCCCTGCACATTGCCCCGAAAATCCAGACTTATTAAATGGCAGCAAAATTATTCCATGGCTTATTTTCTCAATTAAGACCTTTTTATTTATTTCGAATATATGTCCGACTTTAAAAACAATTTGAAGCCATAGTCTTATTTACTGACTACATACACATTACAAATTTTTACTGGAAGCTTTTAAAACATCAAAATTGTTCAGCTTTGCTTGGTTTACTTTTCTTTTTTCCCATGTTAATATATGAGGGTCTTTTAAAATACCATTTCTCTTGGCTAACACCCTCTAATGAAGATTGAAAACCCTAATATTTATATAACCAGCACAAAAAATTAGCTGAGCAGAACACAGTTCACCCAGGCCCAATCTGTGGAAGGCTTTAGCCAGTGGCTGTAGTTCAGGCATAACAGCCTCATGCTCACTGGAAAGAGAATATTGGGAGTAATTATCTCGATAATGCAAGCCAAGAAACACAGCCATGCTATTCAAGAAAAAGAGGTGGCCACAGAGGCCATGTCTGCATCTAGTGAAATGAAGCCTGGCTGGCCAGAAAGAGCTGAGGTTTCGCTATCTTACATGCATGCTGGCTTTCCGCCCTTCTGGAAGGCTTTCCAGGCCACGGGATCATTCTCTTACATTCATATAATATCTCGTGGCTTATAAAATCTGCTAGGTACTAATAGCCAAGTCTCATGCTAACTCTAAGAAGGAAATAAAGACTATTGTTGTAATGTTGTTAGTGAAAGCACTAGAGCTCACACACTCAGACTGTGGAGCCACGTGGCTGGTAAGTCACACAAAGCACAAGGACAAAGAAATTGTGCACACTGCCCCATTCATGGCATCTGTGCCATGGGGTCTCCTGGCTCTTCTCAAGCCCTTGCTAAGAACATGATCCCATGAAAAAAGTTAGGCTAGAATTATCAGACACTGGACAACAGACAAGCTAGAAATTGCCATAGCTCAAGGGCAGAGTTCCCCGTTAGAATCATGACTTTCAGGACATGAGTCAGGGAAATACCAGAACGGGGATAGTTGTTCTGCATAGTAATGGTTTGAATGTCTTGGTCCTACTCTACTTGAGAAATGTCATCATCAACAGTGAGAAGACCCCTACCCTCTAGGCAGGCTCTCCTTCAGACAGGGAACTGACACCAATGTCATATAGTACTGCTCTGAAATCCACTCATGCACACAATAGGTTTGGGTCTTGCTACAGGTAATACACTGTCCATACTACAATGCACTGGCAACAGAGGTCCAATGAAGTAACTGTAACGCCCAGTTCTACTTTTCACTTGCTGTGTTGGCACCATAAAATAATATTGACCATAAAATAGCAATGATAAGGCATGTGTGGTGGTACATGCCTATAGTCTCAGCATTCAGGAAGAAGAGGATTATGAGTTCAAAGACAACCTGAGCTCCTGTCTTAAAAAAATCATTACATACACTATGAAAATTATTAATAAAATTATATAGGGCTGAAGAGATGGCTTAAGGGTTAAGGAGCTTGCCCACAAAGTCTAAGGAGCCAGGTTCAATTCCCCAGTACCTATATGCACATGGTGGCGTATGTGCCTGGAGTTTGTTTGCAGTGGCTGGAGGCACTGGCACACCCATTCTCTCTATTTGTCTCTTTCTCTATCTCTCTCTCCAGTAAATAAATAAATCATATAAAGCTCTTGGCACCTGGTAGGCAATAAGTTTTAGTCCTATCTCTACCCCTCACCCCCACAGGGTTTTCTCTTTGAATTTTGGTAAATATATGACATGAATACTTTGTGTCTTTCTTGGCAGGCAGAATGAAATAAAAGCATGTTAATCCATTCCATATATAGGATATTCTATTAGAGAACAATCACATATGAACATATAGATAACCTCAATTGGCCTAATTCAAAATACCTAGTCTTTATTTTTCTTCTTTTTTCACCTAGAATTAGTCTGATTGACTCAGTACATGCTTCTTTCTGAAAAGAAGCTGCAATGATCTTCTCCTTCATTTCAATAATTGATTAGCATGACAAAATCCTGTCACCTACAGTCAGACTCCAACTCCCACACAATCTTCTTGAGGACTAGTGTTGTCAAATACTGCCTAAAAGAAAAGATGAGTGTCTGATTCCTCAGCTAACCCCAGATGTTCCCCTGGACATATTCCACAGGTCACACAGAGAAGCTAAGAGAAGGGGTTTTGCATTGTCTGCATTGTTGTTTCCTACAACTTTCCTTTGAAAAGCAAATATTGTATTTTCAAAGTCTACAGTTGTTCTTCCATGACAATGTTCTGTTGTTGCCTCTGATTCCATGAATACTCCCTTACCCAGAAACTGTCTGGTTTCTGTCCACAATTTCAATTCTTAGAATCTCAGAAACGAGGAACTAGGAAAGATTTCCATTGAAGCCCCAAGATCTAGTATCAGAAGAGTAAAGGAATCATTTCTATCACATTCCAAATGGCCTCCTGTTATTAACTAAACACTGTCAGCAGGAAGATGACTACTTCCCACTACATTATTGCTTCCATGCCAGGATGAAATTTTCCCCTTACACCCTTCCCTTGCCATCTAGTTCTGCAACTTCTTCCAATGCAGACCCAGCAAAATGGAAGACAACCTTTTGAGTTGTGTACACATTTTATGTACAGAACCAAGCAGACAAACCAAAATGTTTCTGTGCCTTATGCTGCTATAGGTATTAATACAGGAGACCTAAATTATACATGATGTGTACACACTAGAATCTTACACTGATCCCTTACTAGAATCTCACCCTGGTCCATTAGAATTTATGGATGTGCCCTGGCTTCTGAACCAGCCACCTTATTCCACCTCTAGAAACACCATGAATCCCTGATGCTTCTCTTAAAATGTTAGAGAAAACTAGACGGATGAGTCTCTGCATTATAGCGGTGTCAATTTCCTCTTTTCACTACTGTGCTATTGTTGAGTAAAATGTTAACAATAGGAGGTGCTTAGTCAAGGGTACATAGGACTCCCCATAAACCTAATGATTTCAAATAGAAAACATTGTTTTAAAAAAAACGGATGGATGAGATACTATCGACAGTTCAAAGTTTAAGAAGAAGCCTCAACCGGACTGAGTCTGTCCACTCAAGTGCTTCTGGAATTCAGCAGGGGAAAATGCAAAGTAGGAGCTGCTAGATGGAGGCTCACATTTTGCTCTCCCTTGGAAAGCATCATGTGGAGCACTGTGAATCTGAACCGCCTGTAAGACCTGCTCTCCTCGTCCAAATCTGGAAAATCTAGAAGCGCAGCACCTGCTGCCTGTGTTCCCTGTTACCTGGAGGGGCTGCATGGACGGGGAGTCAAACCAGGATGCCTAGAATCCAACACACCTGGTGCTAAAACACAGGCCCACTATTTGCTAGCTGGAGACGGCATTTGCCCTCCTCAAGGCCCTGCACAATGGGACTGGTGACAGGCACTATTATCACAGTGTTGTAGGAGGGGTCAGTAAATAAAATAATTCATATAAAGCACATGGGAAAACCCAGTAGCCACCAAAATGTTTGCGGCCATGGAGCTTCCTGCAGGAAGGTCTAGGTTTTCATGACACACTCAAACACCCTCTTCAGCAGCAAATCACCTGTTCCTTTCCCACTTTCTGGCACCTCTACGGTGTGCCAGACATCTGCAATATCCAACTACTCCAGCCCATTACTTCTCAAAGTATCTCCAGTAAATGACCAACTTGATTTTTTTCTTTTGAAACTTTTTTGTTGGTTGAGAGAGAGAGAAAGAACAAGTCAGAGAGAGAGAACGAGTATGAGTGCACCAGGGCTTTTTCCCACTACAAATGAACTCCAGATGTATGCACCACTTCGTGCATTTGGCTTTACGTGGGTACTGGGGAATCAAACCCTAGCCATCAGGTTTTGTAAGCAACGACCTTTAACCCCTGAGCAATCTCTGTAGCCCCCAGTTTGATTTTCTTAAATTTTTTATTTATATTTATTTATTTATAAGCAGAGAGAGAGAGGAGACAAACAGACATAGAGAATGAGCACATCATTCTCCTGTTGCAAACAAACTCCAGATGCATGTGCCGCTTTGTGCGTCTGGCTTTACATGGGTACTGGGGAATCAAACCCAGGTTGTTGGTCTTTGCAGGCAAGTGCCTTAATTGCTGAACCATTTCTCCAGCCCTGGGTTTATTTTTATTTTTTTAACTGTAATCTGTTAGGAAAATATAATAAAAATGAATTGTTACAAAAGTGGAATTTAAAAAATATAAATCCTAATCTTCTAATTTTTAGCTTCAACATTTATAAATTACATTGGCAAACTTCCATGAAGTTTCTAAATGCACCCTTTCCATTTCTGTCCTCCTCACTGCTGGCTGGTAGAAAATACGTAACAGAGCTGTACTGTGGACCATGCATTAAAAGTGTTGCTCAGTCCCTTTTTTTGTTTGTTTTTACTCAGTCCCTTATTGCTCCAAGCTCTTAATAAGAAACTTGAGCAAACCAGCAATCATGGTCTCCCTGTTTTGCCTGTTGGTTTAAATTCAGCTTGAGTTCATACTCTCTGAGTGCCAGGATCATGCTCTCCGTGCCTAGTACAGGACCAGATGCCTCACAGGAGCTTATTTCCTTGTTGATAATTAAGTATTTAAATAAGCATATTATGTACTTTTTCATAATTTAGATAACTTAATATATTCATTCACAAAAACCTGTTTTGTAGTATCTCTCTTTGCCAGAGTCCCATCTCTTCTTTTTTCACTAGCTGTTTCATCTCCATTTAACTGAAATGTACAAGATATGGTCATTGTTTCTCTTCAACCAGAGAGAAAACAGGGAAAATTTCAGAAAGCTCTAATCATCAGAAAATCTGACTTATTACTAACTCAACATTCAAGAAAATGAAGTACATCTCTAATTTACTTCCTGGGTATACTGTTAGGCTCATCTCTGTGCTGGGCACATGGCAGCTGTTCAGTAAGCATGTGAAGTGGGCACCGAGGGTCAGTAAGAACATAGCGACTGAAAGTCACATCTTCAATCATGACACTCAGAAAGCAAGCACTACTGTACCACAATGAGTGGCACTGTGAGGATGAAGGAGCCTCGGGGAGTCACTTAAGACCAGAGGTCACCTGCCGTAGATGAACATCGTCTGGGAGAGCTTTTAAAACATCCTCATGTCTCAACCTCAGACCCAGAAATCATGTGATGTGATGGGTCTGGGGTGTGTCCTAGGCATCAGCAGTTTTCATACCTCACAGGTCATTCCAGTGCATGGCAGATGAAAACACACTCTTCCATACAAGCACTCAGCAGACGTCTTTAAGGCGTGCTGGGCATAAGAATGACTGAATCACTAGAGAAGTCCCAGAACATGTGAAGCTGGTCCTGGCTCCTAGATCCTCAGGCCCCTTCCCTCCAGGTGCTGTGCATCTTCTCCCAAAGCCCATTCTTTGGCTAGAGGCACCACTCATCATCCTCTTGCTAGTAAAAGGAAAGCCTGCTCCCCTGAAGCACTGGACCCTAGGATAGCATGAATGTAGCTCATCGTCACTATTTTTTAAGTGACAAATTCCTGAGCCTTCTTGAATGCACACCCAGAAGGCCCCCACGTCATGCTTGGCTCAACCGGATAAGAACATTTTATCTCATCTATTTCTTGTTTGTTTAATGGTTGCTCTTTGATTGTTTATCTGGCGGTCCATGAGTCCAGGATGCTATCTCAGACTGCAGACTTCCAGAAGACTGAGGACCAAGAACACTGTGGATAATGTTACCACTTTATGAAAAGTCTGGTGAATGGATGTCATGTGGGAAAGACTGAAGGATGGTTGGGAAGGGCACACAGGAAGATGAGGTGCACACACACAAAAGAGGTTATGAGCGTCCATGCCCCAGCAGGGCAAGTACAGGTGTAAAGTATAGGACTGGGCAGCATGCACTGGCCCAAGGCAAGGCAAGGTGCAGGAAAGGCTTAGCTGAACCCCTAGCTCCTGAACAAGAACATGTACCTGAGGCTGCCCCAGCTTCTGACCTCTGGCTGCACCCTTGGCTGTTGCTATTTTGAGCTGTAGGATGTCCCATCCCAGCCACTTTCTAGCCTCTGTTCTCATGACCCAAAGAACTCCTGAATTTGTCAGTCTCCCTCTGAACCCTGGACCTCCCACTCTCCTCGAGGTGCACACTGGGATAATTTGGATGCTATGCAGAGATGTTTGGAAGGAGATGAACACAGGACAACTGGGAGTCAGTTGTGAAAGCTGACGCTTTAAAAACAAAAGCAACAGAAAAAGAGGGATCAAAGGAAATACTTAGGTCCAGGGAAAGCACTCCCCAAACAGATGCACCTCAGACCTCTCCTTCCCACTCATGTGATATCTTAATTGTTCAGATTGTGTTCCACAACAGAAAACTGATTTTTTTATTTAGGATTATCTGCCCTACTTTCAAAAAGAATTTAAAGCCACAGACTTCCTTATTGAGTACATACACACTAGAGCTTTTTAGTCATCATTAGAAGCTTTTAGAACATTAAGATTGTTAAAATTTGCTTGTTTTTTTTTTTCCTGGCTGCTGGCATGTTGCTATAATCCTATCACCAGCATTAACAGACATTTTCTGGGATAATTCTATCTCCTCATCTAGAAAGGAAAAAGACTCTTGCTTCCTAACACTTCACTCAACTCTATTTGTAGTTTTCCTCCTACAATTCTTACAGCTCATGGGCCACGTAAGGGATTTACTCAGGGTCACACAGCTTGCAAGTAGCCAAGCTGAGATCCAAAGTCAAGACCCTGACTTTAAGGCCCACAGAGGTTTATCTTCCCCTGTGAGCATGCCTCATACACCATCACAAAGAATAATCTGCCCATCTTTTAGACTATTTCCTTTTCAAGACAGAAATCATAAAGTCCCATTAGACTGATACCTCCCTTTGAGTTCCATAAACTATGGACTGTCTGAACCAACAGCTTGCAGAAAAAAAGAAATATAGCCATCATGCACATAGCAGAGAGAGGTGAGAGAACATGTGCTTTCTCTTGGCATCTTAGGTAGCTGGCATGGACCTACGGACCATCCAAAAGTCCCTGATAACATTTCCCATTCCCAGAAGCACCACTCAACTATAGGGATTCTGAGAAAATGACATCCATTCACCATGCACTGAATACCTACTATGTACCTACTACTAAACTGTACTAGGGGCTGGGGACAGAACAGCAAACAAAGTAGCCAGTTTCTATCATAAAGGTAGATGCTACGGGATGGGGGGGGCAAGATGAGGGTTCTGAGGCCTCTGTGGATAACGGAACCTTCTGACATACTACCTTAAATTTAGAGAAGAGGAGGAGGAGAAAGAGGAGTACAGGAAACCAAAGTTGTTGCTAGGCAACCATGATGATTTATTCTTAGCCAGAACAGGCGAAGCGGCATGAAGCCGGGAGAGCAGCATGGAGCAGGAGTGGGTAGGGGGTGGAGTGGGGCCTGGGGGCGACTGGGGGAGGACAGAGTGGGAGGCAAAGTGGCGCAGAGCAGCGCCAGGGCTGCACCTGCAGGCCGCGCCCTGTGAGTCTCTCGCCAATGGGCGCTCATGCTCTCCAGAGGCGGTCAGAATATTGTGGAGACAGCCCCGGGAACCCCTGAAAAGCCCTGTTTAGAAGTCTGAAATTAACCTCCAGGTATTCTAAGTGGGCTTGTATTAAATACCAAAAAGGAACAAAGAATCACATGAAGACTAAATGTAACAGTTCACCAGGGGAAGAGAACCCCTATGCCATGGAAACAGTTGGCCAATAAGTGTTTTCCAAGCCACTCCTCCAAGTTCACTGGGTACCCTAAGGATGCCAGGGCAGTGATATTTCCTAAAGGAGTACATGTGCCAGTGGTACGGAGATGACAGATGCTTTTCTGTGACCCAGGGTTGAACACAGATCTGACTTAGGAAACATTCCTGAGGCCGAGAGACCTACACTGAGCAAATTTTTTCAGGTGACACCTGTGTCTTTGACAGTGTCACGTATAATACTTGGAAAAGGCTGCATGGAAGAGGGAGGGCTAGGAACATTGGGACAGTCCGGCTCATAAGAATAATGTTGCAGAGGGCCTATTATGTGCCTTAATGATTAGTTTTCCCATTTTCACAGCTGAAAGAGCAAAGCATTGCGAAGGCTGTTCACAGCTACATAGCAAGGCTGAGACTCAAACCCCTAGCTGCCCAGTCCTAAGGCTGTGCATTCTCCACTAGCCAGTGCTTCTCTGAGACACTGAGGACTTTGTAGAGGAAGTGGGTATAATCAGGTCTGTGAGAAGCATAGCAAGGGCAAAGATAATGACTGGGTAGAAAGTAATCAGGATTAACAAAGGACAATTCCTGAGTGAGGACTGACTATGACCCCGACAGGAGGGTGCGCTGAGCAGAAAGAAAGAGAACCAGGCAGGCAGTAACCAACGCCCTTCATGGTGCTAAGCACTACAGAAAAGACAATGGGATACACATGAGACAGTCTTTACCTCAAATTAACTTAGGATCAGGGAGATAAAGTGTGAAAATTAATAATTAGCAAAACACTGTAAAAACTATCAAACAAGGTATACACACATAAATGCTTCCATATGTGGTGTCATAGGAGATTCTGGGGAGAACGGGGATTGGATGTGAGGTTAACAGATCTGGATGGAGAAATAGGTGGGGAAGTGAGAAGAGAGGCTGAACACTTAGCAAAAAAGAACTCTGACCCAGTGGAGAAAATGCAGAACATACGCTTAATAAAGAGCACTCCTCAGCTGAAGAGGGCAGGGCTGGCAGGAAGCAGCACAGAGACACTGCCTGGGCTGGGCAGAGTACATATGTAGTCTCCTGTTTTTAGCCAGAGGCTGTGAGCCTAGGAGGTGGTCAAGAAGAGGAACTGAAGCAGAAGAAACCAGCAGCGCTCAATGGCTGGGTAGTAATGAGTGGTGTGGGTGAAGGCAGTCTGAACTAGCGGGCAGCACTGGAGGCAGCCAGGATAGGCTGCATCACCAGTATTTCAAGGCTGACAAACTCTGGTGCCTACCTGGGGAGAATCACATGCACCCAAGTCTCAAAGAGGAGAGTGAGAGTACCATATCCAAAGAAGCTGGGGAAGGGTGGGGTGGAGGGAAGAGGTGGTACTGCAGCAGGCTAGCTCCCATTCACACACTCGGTTGAAAGTTCCTCTAGGACAAGGCATGCACAGCGAATCATAATACAGCTTAAACGGGTAAGTGTGTGCCACAGGAGATTCTGCGCAGGCTGGAGAGTGGATCCGGACCTTAAAGAAATCAGGTGGAGAACCAGGGAAAAGTGGAAAGTCATTCCACATGAAATGGCCAAGAATCATAAACTCAGGGAAAGGAAGCAGATTGTGTGAATGGAAGATGGGTCACCTGTCTCTGCGGGTAAGGCCAGCCCTTTGATGTTCCCTAAGCCCCTAGGGAAGGTGGAACAGCTGCTCTGTGACCAGAGAACTGTATGTCCTTATAAGAGAAGTCACAAGGAGAATGCAAACAGAAGCCCAGAGTGCACATAAGTGAGACTTCAAATAGAGTCCTGCTCCAGAGTGGAGGGCGACATCCCCACGGCAGGCAATCACAGGGAGCCCAACCCAGCATCTTGGTATAAGGAAAGGGACATTTTAGAATCAGAAAGATTTGAGTAAGGATCACAATCGTCCCACCTGGGTGAATGTGGAAAATTTCTGTGTATAGTAGGCAAGGGTCACATGCCTGGCAGAGTACAGGACATACAGACGGTACCATTTAAGTACTCGTCACTCCTGCCCCTCCTCAGAGTGGTACATACCATTACAGTTCACTTCTCATTGATACAGTTTGCCCACTAGCATCTGTGTTAATACTATCTGGGTCAAGCTTCCTCTTCCATCTGTTAAATATTGATCACATTTCACCTGAAGCTGGGTTTGGACAACTTGAATGGCATTTTCTCCTCAAGGTCTGACAGAAATGAAGACTCTTTTGTAAATGGAGCCCAGAACCCCCAAATGTCACCTTTACCAGTCAATGATACTTAAAATTCGACCATTAGAAATTACTTCTTGCTGGGCGTGGTGGCACATGCCTTTAATCCCAGCACTGGGGAGACAGAGGTAGGAGGATGGCAACGAGTTCAAGGCTACTCTGAGTCTACATCGTAAATTTCAGATCAGCCTGGAAGAGTGAGACCCTACCTCGAAAAACCAAACCAAAAAAAAAGGAAGAAAGGAAGAAAGAAAGACACTTCATCTTCACATACAGCCAATCACTATACAAGAGTATGCAGTCATTTATCAGCTGCCTGCAGAGCAAGGAGGTAGAGGAGGGGAACATTTTGGATCTGAAATAGCTGGCTGTATTCGGGTAAGCTATTAAAGTAAAAGTCCAGGGGGCAAAGGACCTAGAAAAGAAAGTGTCACAGCTTCACCTGGGTCAGGGTAGATCACCGCACGATAGGGGTCACGGAAGAGATAGCCTTGCTAGCTACAAGTTTCATGTGACGGTAAGACATTCTGGGTAGAGTATGGGGACATCTCCAGATGTGTCATCTCTACAACCCCAGAGACAAAGTAAGAGAAATTAAGGTACCCTAAGACAGACTTAGATCAGAAACCAAGAACATATCTGGATGATACAGAAAGTCCTTCCTCCTATAGCCCACTAGGAACTCCTCGCCCCTCACTCTCCTGAAACTCCCTTCAAAGATGGCCACACCTCCCAATGTCCAACCCCAAAACTTACTCCTCCCCAGTCTTCAGCTCCGATGCTTTGTTGTCTTGGCCCTTCTCACTGTGCCCTAACATTGGCTCTCCTCTCCATGGCACACTCCTTGGGACACTGCCCAGTAGTCCTCAGCCTTGCAGGGAGGAGTGGCTGTGACAGGGAGGGTCAGGGCTGGTACACAAGGACCTGCAGATGGAATAAAGGGAGCCGAGGCATCAGAATACTGGCCTAGTGGCCTGGTGACTCTACAGGACCAGACCACAGGAAGCCCCATACAGCTCTACAGTAGTTTCTGTTTCTTTTCTTTTCTTTTCTTTTCTTTTTCTTTCCTTTCTTTTTTATTTGAGAGAGGGAGGGAGAGGCAGAGAGGAAGAGGCAGATGGAGGGAGGAAGGGAGAGGGAGATAGAAAGAGAGAATGGTCACAGTAGGGCCTCCAGCCTCTGAAAATGAACTCCAGATGCATGTGCCACCTTGTGCATCTGGCCTACGTGGGTCCTGGGAACCAAACCTGAGTCCTTACACTTCACAGGCAAGCACCTTAACCGCTAAGCCATCCCTAGGTTCTGTTTCTGAAGCAGCTTCACTTACTCGACACTTCTGCCTGACATACACAGCACCTTCTCAGCATTCTTCTATAGAGAACAACTTCAAGAGCATGCTGTCAAGCTCCAAGTCCCTCTGCCCCCTCATTACTCTGCTCCTCCGTATCCAAGGAGACACAGTTCTCACAAAGGGAGAGGGAACAACTGTGGGCTCCATAGCTGGCACCTCAGTGGTTCTTCTCTGCCACGAACAGACTCTGCCCTCAGGACCAGCTGTCCTGACCTCCTGTATCCCTTGGACCCCCTCACACCAATTATCTTTGCAAAGGGTTTTGCTGTCACCTCACCTCTGTATAACTGGTTCTGTAATAAACACCACATTCCCTTGGGTTGTCATCCTTTCCTCCCACAACAAAAGCACCACAGGGATGCATGTCATGTTTCCCAACAGGCTGGAAGCCCTCTGAGGAGCTAAGCCAAGCCACCGCGTCAGGCACTAGGAAGCATTGCCCTCCTCACACCCCACCCCTCTCATGCTGGAGACTGAATGACACTCGAAGAGAGAGAGAAGCGGGGCTTGAGGAACTGCACAGAGGGAGCAGGAGGAAGAACACGGGTGGGTGGTGAGAGGGAATTCGGGGAGCAGAGGAGCTCGAGGGAATCCTTTCAGGCCTCAGTACTGTCACATCTCCTGATGCCGCCACCCTTTTAATCTTTAGCCCTGTCACTGAGTGCTGATTGAGATTTGCCATTTGATCTGACCATCTCTGCCCATTGAGATTGGTCAGATATTCTGAGCGCTGGGGCCCATGCAAGAAAGTTGCCAAGGCAACAGTGTTCTCTGGCAAAAATACGCATAGGTAATATCAGTGGTGGAGGCGTGAGCTCAAACAGCCTCCCCATCTCCTCCTTCCATCAGATCTAGCTGACTTCAAAGTGGAAGGGTATGAATGGAAAAGACCAGCTAAACTGCTATCTAATGGGTAATCCAGCAGGAAGAGGGGACTTTGCAGCTCTGATTAAATGCTTAGCTCCTACCAAGCCCAGAAGCAGACGATGGGAACAGAAAGATAGCTGCAAGATGTCAAGAACTGTCAGAGGGAACTCCTGAAACCACAGCATAAGGGCATGGACCCCAGGACAGGCCTTGGGAACCTTGAGATACCAGCCTGTTGAGGGCCAATGGGAGTGACAGGGCCTCAGGCTCTGGCTAAATCCATTCTGGCCTCCCTGGTTCTCCTAATTTCCTCCCAGACCCATGAAAACACAAACACACAGGATCAAGCATCCCCATCACATACTGATCAGGGAAAAGTGTGCCGCTTGTCCCTGCCCTCAGCAGACCCAGGTATGATCAGATGCATCTCGACTAGAACCCTGCATCCAACCCACACCCAGAACATCATCTGCAGCCCTCCACCTTCTTTAGACCTTAGTCTCCCCTAAGAGGGAGGAGCTTTCCTCCTCTTCTTCCAACCTGCAGTATTTCTGGAAACAGGAAAAATAACTCATGATTTTCCTTCAAGGACTCTTTGGAAAAACTCTTTTAAGAAGGATTCAGTACCAACAGTACCTCTATGGAGAGCCCTGTGTCCTCAGGATGGTCCCCAACCACCCCAACTCACGTTTTGAAAGCAGGATGAGACATCCACAACAAGACATCTATCTTACAGCCATTTCCCCATATCCTTGCCATCCTGACCACAAGTACCCTACTGTCCCCAGCATGAGCTGTCCACTACCCTGTGCTCACTCTTGCACTCCTGAGGGGACTTGCCCTTCCTGAAGCCTACACACACACACACACACACACACACACACACACACACACACACACAAACCAGCCAGGAGAACTTGCCCCACTCTGCACTCATCACTCATCCCTCATGCTGCATCGTATCATCAACTGATTTTCTGGCAGTCCCACAGCATCAAGAACAATGTTGAGCAGAGTGGGCACCTAACTGAATATTTTAGGATTGTATTTATTCACATTTCAGCAAAACCAAGTGACTTGACCCTTCTGTTAGGTAAACACACCCCTTGAGAAGGACTCCAACATCCCCAGGTCATCTGCTACATTCACAGCACAGCCCTCTGACTTCTCTTCCAGATATACCAATGCTGCCAAAGCCTTTCCAGTGCCTCAACTCACAGCTGCTGTGCCCATCAAACCACTCCCTTACTTATCCTGGATGGCACAGGAAACACCAAGCCACATCCCCATACCCAGCTTCTGGATTTCCCATGGTGTACAGATCAGTTGTAACTTCAAAGAGCAACATCACCAGCTTTGTAACAAACACACTGGGACAAGCATATCCTGGACCATTATTTTCCCGGGTCACACTCACCACCAGGAATGTGTGTCCTTGACTGGGACTCCTAGACCTCCTGGCCACATTGACCCTCTACCCAGAATTTCTGAGCCTCTAACACCACTCCCGTTCACTCCCCTCCCAGCTTCCTGGAATAAAACAGGCATTGTCTCTCACTGGGAGGACACTACAAATATACTCTACCCTCCTCCCAGAGGCGAGGAAGACACCAGACCCACACATTTCACCTCATAGGCCCCCTAAGCTGGCCTAAGCCATAGTAAGAGGGTAGGCTTTGCAACCCAGTAGGCAAGGGATCCCATACTGACTCCATTCCCACTCCAACTCAGTGTGAACTGGTAAAATTCAGTCAGCATTTTCTAGGTGCTCATTCTTGCGTTAATGGACCTAGGATTCTCATAGTGAAGTCCCAGAGCAACAGCAGTACCTGGGAACTTGGGAGAAGTACAGATTTTTGAATTCACCTGGATGTGCTGAATCAGAAACACTGAGGGAAAAGCCAGCCACCCTCAACCCTTCCATGTGACTCTCATGACTATTCAAGCTTGAGGAACACTGGTTCAGCTACTGTGGATTAGCTCACACATACATGTGTGGAACATGCCCACACACGTAAATCATCATCTAGAATAGCAGTTCAAGAGCTGGAGCTGCATTTCAGTGGTAAGAATTTGCATAGCATGCATGATGCCCAGGGTTCTATCCCCAACACCAAATATACCCCTTTGCCCTAGCTACATATCAAAATCAACTGGAGTGCTTAGAACATAATCCTAAAGCCTGGGACCCAACCCAAGCTGATTCCATCATAACCTCTGGGAGTTTGACAATCATTGTGAAGCAGTGTGTAAGGTGTAAGGACTAAGGTGTGTAGGGATCTAAGAAGGGAGACTGAGGAAGGGATCAAGGCAGGTGTCTTCAACAACAGTGCCTCCATTTGCCCATGGGTAAAATGTGGGCATGTTAACATACCTCTTGTAGGACCCATAGCATCCCACAAGATGATGCATGGAAATTCCAGGCCCACGGCCAATGCTCAGTTGGAATAAGTTCCCTCCTTCCACAGAATGGGGCCCTGTTGACTCTGAGCTAAGTAGATGGTCTGAAATGTTCATACCCTCAATTCCAGCCCTTCATCAAGGAGCCCTCCACAACACAAGAAAACCATCATTGTGCTTAGCTTGACCAGTCCTCATTAGCAGCTATCTTGACATTTCTACTGCCCTGGGTCACTGCCCTAAAGCAGCAGCAACAACACGTGCCCTTGGGAACCTCTCAGGGCAGCTCATAGTATAGGCCCTAGTCCTCTGACAGTCCCAACTCTTTTAAAGAGCAGCTCTTTAAACAAGTAAGCAAAGGCCACTGGAGCTACACCAGGAACACACTGTTCTACCTCTGCACCCGCTCACCTGCTCTTTGCCTGTGGCTCCAGACAAGTCGACACTAAGGGTGAAGTCTCTCAGCATCAGGCAGAACCATTCCCTAATCAGTCTCCTTCCCTTGCAACATGTGAACTTGGAAGAACCCCAAATTCATCTGCCCTTTCTCTCCCCATAAGGCACAAGAAGAGGTCTACAGCTGTAGAGTATTGAATAGGTCCCCTCAAGGCGCTGAACCACCACAAGCAACCCTTGTGGCCACATGAATTGAACTTGGAAATGGGGGCTTCCTCATCGCTGCCCCTGGGGCTCTGTGTGTATTCCATCAGGGAGTAAAGATTTTTTTTGTCTCCTCTTGAGTATACATTTCACTATAATTTTAAAATTAAAAACAAGCAAACAGAATCATTACTTTATTAGGCAAATCTTTGCTTCTTTTTGTTCGGCTGGTTCATTGGCTGGGTTTTTGTCTTTTGTTTTTACTAACATACTGTCCTCTGACTTACCCATGTTTGGCTCCCTCTTCCCCAGACCAACAAATGAAGCTGAACTAGTTCTAAAAATTAAATTACCATTCAAAGAACAAAGTTCTGTCACCCATGAGAATAATTTTTTTAATATCAAAATGAAAACAAAAACAAAACCCTTGCATCACCAGATTAAAAACAGTTGTCCAAATGCAGCGCCCACCAGAGAAAACACAGGTGGAATCCTTACATCCCAGGAATTCATCCCTTCAGGGCCTGTTAAGGGGGTGATGTCCCAGTCCCCCACAACTTTGGTGCGGTCCTTGAAGCAGGCAGTCATACCAGAAGTGCCTTCTAGGTATAGTGGAAATTGTACTCCCACATCAAATTCAGACGTGGGCGAGAAGCTAGGGAGAAGAATGGACTGGGCATAAGGGAAGTTTATATACACTACGACAGCAAGAACTGGGACAATTTTCCACAGAGGCTGGGCTTCCAGGGGAGAAACTGTGTTTTCAGGGGCCAAGGCCTAGCCTGGCCTACATATATCCCACAGAATACTCACAAGAAATTTTAGAATGTGAGACAAGAACAAAAGTCTTTTCTCAAACAGCAATGGAAGAACAAGAAAAGTATAAATGAAATGGAGCCCATAGTCTCTGGACTATAAGGTTACCGTTGCTTCCCAGAATCCACAACCACCCTCTCTGGACTATCCTCTCCCAACCCTTCCTTCCCCAACTCTTGCCAGTGTGCAAAATAAGACCCCTTGAAGGCTGACCAGAGGAGAATACGAGACACTCATTGACTGGCTCTGCATTTTCATTTAGGCTTAACAAGCTCAGGCCAGGTATGGTAGTTTGAATGCATGTCCCCCATAGACTCAGCTGTTTTATTAAAATTTGTAACTTGGATCTCCAGACGCCTAACTAGTGGAGGTGTCACTGGTGGTGGATCTTGGAGTCCAGCCCTAAGGTGACACTGGGGGCAGATCTGAATTCCAGCCCAAAGGTGTAAGACAGAAGTCTTAGTTCTAGCAGGGTCTCTGTTGTTTGTTGCCCGTTTGTACTTGTTGCTTTTGGATTTTTGTTTTGTTTTGTTTTTCTGGCTGTTTGGTTGTCTCTCTCCCCCTCCCTCCCTCTCTCTCTCTCTCAGCTTGGAGGTATGGAAGCCGCTTCTTCCTCCTGCATCTGTGAGCTTAAAATACTCCCATTCCTCCTATAAATTGTGTCTGGTTTGGATGTTCATTCCAGTAACGTGAAGCTGATGACAGCACCAGACAGGAAGCCAGAGAGAGAGGATGTCCTATGGCACTTCAATGCTCAACTCCCAGTGCTAGTGTTTCTCGACAATTTCTGGTTTCTTCCCCTTCCTCAAGCCTGTGCTCTCCCTGACTCAAGTAGCAGCCTCTGGGCTCCGTAGAAAGCGATGGAGCCACCCTCCTGACCTAAGGAACTGTGAGCCAAAGCCGAGAAGCACTGACGCACAGCTTTGTCTGTCAAGACACTTCAAGCTGGAGCTCCAATAGGGAAGCTAAGGTAAAGGGCACACGATCCAGGTGGCACTCACTTATCTGCACTGATGGTGCAAAGTGACACATGTTATCAAAATGACAAACAAGGCTGGGGAAGTGGCTCAGTGGGGTAAAGTGCTTGCCTTGCAAGTGTGAAGACCAGAGTTTAGACCCCCAGGATTCATGTAAATGCCCAGGCTCTGTAGCAGCCCATCAGTGATTCCAGCACTCAAGTAGAGGCAGGGAATTCCTGGGGCTTGCTGGCTAGCTAGATCAGCTGAATCAACAAGCTCTCTGTTCAACTGAGAGACTCTGACTCAGTAAATAAGGTCAAGAATGATTAAAGAAGACACTCAATAGCAACCTCTGGCTTCCATACATGCATACACACACACACATGCATGTCCGCTCATGTACACAAGCACCTACAAGCATACGAAACATACATACGCGTGTACGCACATCACACACACGCGCGCGCTCACATGCGCATGCAAAGAATGATGGATAATCTATAATCCAGAATAATGGATGCTGTTTGTTAAGTAACAGTGGAGTTTGGCAAGAATTGCTTTTCAAGGATTTATTTGTTCAGCAATGAATTTGCATGGCCTAAACACAAAACCTAAAAGCAATAGAAAATAGCCACATGAATAGAAGAAGCCAGCTCAGGATTTACAATTGTCCATATCACAGACATATAAAACAACCAAGAACTAGCTGTGTGGGAAAAGCGAAGAAGTTACAGCTGAGAGGGACTGAGGACATCAGTTACCCCCCACCCCCTGTCATTTTATAGATGGGAAATTAATGGTCCAGGGAAGCAAAGACATTATGTTATATCACATCAGGTGGAACCAGCAGAGCCACATGCAGGATGTCTAACAAAGAGCTGCTCACTTGGCCACACAGATCCAAGCACATTACCTTGAAAGAGAACTCTCTTCCTGAATAAGATGCTGACCATGGTGTCATCTGGATTCTGCAGGCTTCCTGAAAGTGACAGCTTTTCTAATCACCGTAGTCTCCTGTGTTCTGCACCCTAATGTCACAGCCACCACTAACATCCCCAGGCCAAGTACCAAAAACGATTCATAAATCTTAGCCCAGTTATTTGAAATCACAGCATGGTCTTTGACAGCAGTACCTCATATGATTCAGATCAGTAGCTACTATCAACTTCATTAAGGTCAAGTACAACTAGGCCTTGGCATTTGGCAGCTCTCTTCATTTTTCTAAAACTTTCATAAATTGTACTTTAATTTGTGTTTTCCAAGTCCTATGAGTCATTGGTAAAAGAGGGATTCAGATGCCTATTTAATGTCCCGTGTTGAACTTAGCCCTAAATAAACAGCTGGACAGTGGAGCTAAGAGACAATAGCAGAGGCCTTCTGATTTCCAAACTTGAGCTCTTTCCAGAACAAGTTGGATAGTAACAAGCTGAAATTCGTAACAACCTCCAGAGGTAAGAATTATAAGGATACTGTCTACTAATTTTCTGATAAAGAAGGCAAATTTTGGGCTGAAGGGATGGCTTAGCGGTTAAGGAATTTGCCTGCAAGGTCAAAGGACCCAGATTCGATTCCCCAGGACCCATGTCAGCCAGATGCACAAGGGGGCGTATGTGTCTGGAGTTCATTTGCAGTACCTGGAGACCATGGCGCGCCCATTCTGTCTCTCTCCCTCTCTCTCTGTCTATCTCTATCTGCCTCTTTCTCTGTCTATTGCTCTCAAATAAATAAATAAATAAAATAAATGAAAAAAAATTTTAAAAAAAGAAGGCAAATTTTATCTTGAAAAGACAGATTATACAGCATTACACTTTGGTAGTACTTCTTATTATAAAACCTAACTTGCATATGGTAAAGGATAACATAATTAAGGTTGAGTCAAATACTGTGTGTGTACACACTAATGTAGCCATGACCCAGACTAAGACGTAGAACCTTTCCAGGTACCTAGGAAGTTCCCTCAGGCCCACTTCCAGTTAAGAATTGCCATTATTCTAACCTCACCCTATTTGTTAGATCTGCTTACCATATAATTAGGAACATTAAATATAAATAGGAAGAAACAATATGTATTCTGTTATGTCTGGCTTCTTCTGCTCAGTCTTTGGCTTGTAAGATTCCTTTCTGCTATTTGTCTTTCAATAATGTACACTTTCTCTTTGCTGCATAAGAACCCTGTTGTGTTGATATACAATTTGTTTATCTAATTCACTGCTGATGAAAATAGTATTCACTTTTCCTGGGTTTTTGATGTTATGAATAAAGCTGATAGGAACATTCTTGCACATGTTTTGATAAATAAATATGCTCATATTTGTTGGATATATCTGGTATAGAATTGTGGACTTAAGGTTTATATGTAATAGGTATCAGCAAAGTATTTCAAAATATACACTTCCACTAACACTGCTATTATTAGTTAAAAAAAAAATGTTGCTCTGTGATAGAATACTTGACTAGCATGTACAAGTCCCTCAGTTCAACCCCCAATACCACAAAAATCAATCAATCATCACTGAGAAATAAGGTACTCTTGTAACTGATTTTAGTCTTTAAATAGCTTCTTTTTTTTTATTAGACAGAGAGAGAAAGGGAGGGACAGACGAACAGACAGAGGGATGGAGGGAGGGAGGAAATGGGTTGTCAGGGCCTCTAGCCACTGAAACAAACTCCAGATGCATGCACCACCATGTGCATCTGGCTTACTGTGGGAGCTGGAGGATCAAACCTGAGTCCTTAGGTTTTGCAGGCAAGAGCCTTAGGCACTAAGCAATCTCTCCAGCCCTTTGAGTGGCTTTTTTAAAAAGTTCTAATAATTTTACTTCTCATACAGTATCTAAGACCCTGTAGACTAAACGGAGATATACAAAGACCTACCCGTCCCTATATTAAGTATGTAGGGATTTCACTATCTCTTCTTTTGTAGGGAGACATCATTAAAGTCTCAACAATCCAGGTTTCTCCTCCCTATCTCTATCCTAGGAAATCTGAAGATGGTCCCGTTAGGAACCTCAATTTACATACTATCATAAGTCTGGTCTTATTGTGCATAGGCTTCTTTGCTAAGAAAAGGCCATGTCTATGTCTTGAATAGTGAAGGTTGTCCCACAGATAAATGAGTTATTCATACCCCGCTTGGGTTTGTTTTGAAAGTTTCATTATGAAGCCCATTATTTTGTACAATTAATATGCATTAATAAAAAAGAATGAAAACTGTTGAAGATAAAAAAGAACTAATCTTGTTCCATTGATAAATATGGATAAATATGGATAAATATGGATAAATACAGGTATAATTAATAGTTTGAGAAAAGTTAGAACATGACATATTAGTAAAAACTACTTGAGAGCATGGGGTTGGCCTTGGTTGTTACATACATCTACACAGACCTGCCATACACAAAAACACTCAAATTAATTGAGGGGATACATGAATGGAGTGAAGGGGTAATAGCTGAGTAAGTTAAAACATATGGTACATATAAAACACAAAATTCTTAAGGAACACAAGATAATGGAGAGTTTTAGCCCTATAAAACTGAAGCAGAGTAATAAAGTCAATGAAGCATAAGAGGAAGGAAAAAATTAAGGAGACACAGGATCAACCAAGAAGTGTAACACAAACACATTGCCCAAAGACAATGGGATAATAATCGCTGTCCTCAATTATGAAGAACTTCAAGTAGAAATACAACTGTATAGCTCTGTGTGACTCTAAGGAGTTGAACCAAGATCAATGTGCCCAAATTAAGCAGTCACATTTCAATTACATAAAATAATTTACTAATTAGATCTGTCCAGTAATAAAATGAGTTGTCTTGTGGGGTCATGAGTATCTTATCACTGAATACATGAATCATTGCTACTCAAAGATCATTTAGAGACAATTCTGTCTCAAGTGGAAAGTTTCTACTAATCTAGAACTCAGTGGCCAAAAGTGGATAGTCATGCTAAAAAGAGATCCTATAAGAAAAGAGTCTGGGGTCATATTCAGAAGAAAATACATTTAGAAACATGAGTATATATTTGAGTGTAGGGCCCAGAAACCTCACGAAGGTGAAGATTAGAAAAACCATTCTACCGTTGTGTTTGCAACATTTAAAAATCCACAGGCATTATTCTCAAAACCATCTATTTAGAGTAAATTGAAGCTTTCCCAAATTGGTGAATAATCCTAGCCTGGATCAAACTGAAATGGGAAAAAGAATCTTATCTGATATTTAAGCAGTTGATGCAATATGGAGAAGCCACAGAGTTTGAAATTAAAGGAAGCCAACAAGTCTAGCCCACAAATCTGTAACCAATTTGAAACATCAAAATGGTAGTGTCTGGGCGCCACCATAAAAGTACCCATCCTGGCAGTCTTGGACTCTTGTTATTATCTAACCAGGGGCCATTATTTTATGAATCTTAAATTGTAGCTGAGCCAGAGAGACAACAGCACCTTATTTCATTTGGATTGGAGAATAGCCAAGTTCAAGTCACTTTACTATGACTCAAAGAGTATTGTGCCCATCTGTTCACAATCGATGGGAATAATTAAGGGGTAGAATGTGCCAGGCACACTTGGACAATCTTTCGGAAGTGGGCTGGAGGCTTTCTTGGCCATTTGCCATGTGACAATGATTCCTTCATCTATGTACATATGGACTTGATAAAACTGTCACTTGGGAAGAATGGTACAACAGGGTTTGGGCCATTCCATTTCCATAAGAAAATTTATGTAAGTTACAGCATAGAGTCATCTACATGTCTTCCATGTGGCCAGACTTATCACAGCATCCCCTTACTTCTAGGTATCTATTCTCTGTATCAGTCAACTTCTCATTACTAGTACAAAACACCTGATTTTAAAAAAATCAGGTTAGGGCTGTGAGATGGGCTAGTGGTTAAGACAATTGCCTGCAAAGCCTAAGGACCCACCAAACCCACAAAACCTAGATGCACAAAGTGGAACATGCATCTGGAATTCATTTTCAGTGGCTAGAGGCCCTGGTGTGCCCATATTCTCTTTCTCTCTCAAATAAATAAATAAATAATATTAAAACCCAGTTTAGGGAAAGAAAGGTTTATTTCAGCTTACAGTCCATCATGGTAAGGAAGGCATGATGACAGGAGCTGGACACACATAGTCCAAGAGCAAGGAAACAGAGCAGGATGATGGATGCCAGCTGGGGCTTAGCCAGCTCTCTCTCCTTTTTATCCAGTCCAGGACCTCCTGGCCTCATGGAATGGTACCAACCACAGTTAAGGTGGGACTCCCCGCTTCATTTAACTTAATCAGGATAATCTAGGTGACCCTTCACTGTTGAGGCAGCTGTATTGGTGTGCACTTTTATTCCAGTACTCAGGAGCCAGAGGCACAAATACAAAGACAACCTAGTCTACAGAATGAAACCCTGCTGAAGGAAGAAGAGGGGAGGAGTGGGGAAAGAGAAAACGAGAAGAGAAGGGAAAGGGACAAATAAGAACAGAGTCATTAATGTGAACCTGAAAACAAGTACTATAGTCTCTCCTATTTCTTAGCCAGAAATTTCTAAGCAATTGTCCTCTTATACGCAGCATTTCTGTAGTGAATATCAAGGGAAATCATTAAGACAGAAGAGATACTGTCAAAGGACAATCTAGAGTCAGAAGGGAGCACTAATAGATAACCCATTCAAAGCCTTTTGGTCATCTTATCTTCCTCCACACTTATCTAACAGCCTCAGGACTTAAACCAAGATGGCTCCTCTCACTTGCAGGCCCACCACTATTCAGAGAAAAAGCACAGTATCAGGGGAACCAGCTCAAACTAACTACAAAGAGTTACAGCCAAATAGTGATCCCTAAGCTCTTAGCACCTCTTCTCTCCTCAGCACTGTAGGGAATGGTGGGCAAAGAATGGTGGATGTGCACACCAAGTCATTTTGCTTTGTGTGGGCAGTGATGTTGAAAGAATTTCTAGAAAAGGGGGATTATAAATTGGAGTACAGTGTTTGTGTTTTTCCTCTAAATGCTAGCCTCCCTCACAACCTTGGAATAATGGTCAGTCCAGTAACAGTGTCTGAAAACTCTGCCAGGAACACCGCACATCAGTCCTCTGCCCATCAGGTCACAGCTGCCTCGTCATTGCAGGAAGCTCAAGGCCACCAACTCTTAGAGCTCCTCTTTCATATCACACCATTACCTCTGACTTTGTGCCTTTCCTTTCCCCTCACACACTCCTGCCGTTGTGCCATTCTCATCTTCAAGGCATGCAATTATGTGAGTGGGGTGGGTAGGTATGGGTTTGTGGGTGTGGTTTTTCTTCTAATAAGAAATCAAAAACCTGAAATACTAAATAGGAGACTCACAATCAAAGGTTCTAGATTTGACTTAAGGCTCCTTGGCAAGCCAGGCAGTCATGTCAAATCTCTTCACGCACTTGAGTTTCGCTCTCCTCATCTGTGAAAGTGCCAGGCTGTCCTGGAAGGATGGTTTTCTGGGCAGCGGCATGGATACGCCAGTCCAGCCTGCAATGCTGGTGGAGACTTGGCGGCACTGCTGCTGCAATGCTGTTCTAAAAGCTGAGGTCTGGGTCTGCATTCCTGTTTCTTATCCAGGGCACACAGCTCCAGGCTGCAGGAACCCCAACTATCTCAGAAGACCATTGTGGATTTCAAATGACATTACCTATGTCATCTGAAGCTTTGTGGAAATTCTAAAGCACCCTGTTTGCATTGCTAAAACAGAGAACACATCCCTTCCATATATTCTAACATCTGAACCATGGTTGTACACCTCCCCAGGCCCAGCATGATTTAGCTTAAATGTCACTGATTGACCCTTCTGTCCCTCCAGTGCTAAACACAACCTCTTCCTAAGCTTTACCCTATATATTACACAGAAGTCAAGCTTCCATGCACATCATTATAAAGACTCCCACCAAGAAGGCTCCTGCAGAAGACTGGAGAGATTGTTCAGTGGTTAAAGGCAGTTTCTTGTAACATCTGGCAGCCCAGGTTTGATTCCCCAGTGCCCATAAAAATCCAGATGCACAAAGGGGAATATGCATCTTGAGTTCATTTGCAGTGGCAAGAGGCCCTGGCATGCCCATACACACACACACACACACACATACACACACACGCACACACTCACTCACTCTCTCTCTCTCTCAAATAAATAAATAAAATTTGAGCTGAAGAGATTGCTCAGTGGTTAAAGGCACTTGCTTGCAAAGCCAGCTGGCCCAGGTTCAATTGCTCAGTGCCCATGTAAAACCAGATGTATAAAGTTATGGGCATATGCATCTAGAGTTTGTTTGCAATGTCCAGAGGCCCTGGCACGCCCATGTGTTCTCACTCTCATCAAATAAGCAAATAAAATATTTTTTTAAAAAATGGTTCCTGCAGTCTGGCCTTATGTACCCAAAGACATGAGACAGGAGGGCAGATGAGTACCTCTGAGCTTGCTGAACTGCCATCACTTCTGCAGGTAATACTGGTCCATTCCAGCCCACTGTCCAGAAGGCATCCTCCCTGGTGGCCAGGCATTGTTATCTCTTTCTCATTAACATCACCACCTATACTTTTTCTACCAGGAACACTGCAGCCAAACTCCCTGGCACTACTCATCTCACTTTTCAATAAGCAAAGGGACTAGAATTCCCTGACTGGGACTTGTTTTCTGAGTCAGTGTAAAATCTCTGATTGCCCAACAGAAAGCACCAGGGAGACCAAAGGGAGAAGGATGCTATGTGACATGAGAAGCCACTAATTGCCCATCTTCCCTGCTGCAATGTGCTGACAAGGTCCTGTCTCCCTCCCTGAGTGTGTGCTAACAGGTCTGCTGTGATTAAGAGCACTTATACTGATACTAACTTGTTCTGCATCTTTGACAGCTGCTACTTCCTTTGTTTTACAACAAAGCAAATTCAATAATAAATGTACTTCTGGAGAATTCCAATCCACAGCCTCTTTCAACAGGGCTCTAGAGGTATCCCCAAACTACAAAAATGCTTCAAGTAGAAATGAATCACCATTTCTTGCCCTTTGTCATATACCATGAGCCACAGGCCCGAGTCAACTCTTCTCTAAAGTCTGATAGAGGAGGTAAGGAACAGCTGAGTGCTTATGGGTGGTATGTGCAATATTTTATAAACCTGAAAGGCAAACAAATATTAGAGTGCTATGGTGTTGGCAGTGATTTCCTCTGAAAAATCTGAAATGCCCTCTCTGCTGTTAACCAAATCCTGTCAGGTTTAAACTTCTATCCAAGCTTGACTGCATTATGGAAAAATTTTCTGATCATTCCAGCATAGAGATGCCCACTCATCCATTCAACCTTAATTTACTGAGTGTCTACTGTGTGCCAGACAGTATACACAATACACTGTCAAGATCTCTATCTGGTGGCTCCATCAACAATCTACTAATAGAAGTAGTATCAAATATAGCCAGCATGTTCCTGGAATTCTTAATTCCACTTTACAAGATAATTTTGAACATGTCTTTTGCAATAATATGCTGAGGGTAAAAGAATTCTTTATTTTATTTGTCTGCTAAAAGACAGTACTAAATAAATACATATTGACTGACTAGTTAGCTAATTAGGTGAGAAGAAAAACACACGTTCATATTTAATTTCCTATATGGACTCTCAAGTTTCTTCAAAGGCAAATATTTCTGTTTTATGTTTCTGCATCTTCTAGAGCATGTGCCATGCTGCTCGCTAGGCACTTGACTGATTTTCACTACGTCCTTGGTTAAATCTAGTAATCCTGTGAGAAATGGAAGTTCTTCCTCCATGTTAATATGGTTGATCATACTCTAGATTTAGAAAATAGCAAGTTTACAGCAGGCTTTTACAGCATGTGCCTGTAATCCCAGCAAAACAATGAGGCAGAAGGATCTCGAGTTAAAGGCTATACTGCAAAGTGAGTTTGAGGCCAGACAGGGTTATGTAGAAGACCCTGTTTCAAAAAAAAAAAAAAAATGGAAGGAAGGAAAGAAGAGAGGGAGGGAGGGAGAAAGGGAGGGAGGGGAGAAGAAGTTGTTTCAACAAAGCAATAGTTAGTCAGCAGTAATCCCTCCAATACACTGGCTAAGCTTTCATCCTGACCAGAGCCCTGTGTGTGAAAGAGCTATATAGGCTTAGTTCATCTGTAAAGCCTGACCTAAGCCACCTATGCTTCTCAAAGAAAATCAAATTGAAACTGCAGCTGCAAGCTTAACAGCAAGACCACCCACGAAAATGTTCTTCATATGACCCACCCAAGACCTGCTTTCCAAGACGTCAAAACCAAGGATTTAGAGCCTATACTCTGTGAGAGATACAGCTGCAAAAAAAAAAAAAACACTTTAGGAAAGCCAAAGACCCTGGCCATCCTCTCTGCCCTGGGTCCTAGGCACCCACACTGCCAAATTCTGGGATAGCCAGCTTTGCTCTAACAAGCCACAGCCAGGACGTCACTGAGCTGGCGCTGCTGTGTGGAGAGACAAGCCAGTATCCATCACTGTGTCATGTGAGATGAGGCTGGAAAATGCAGTCCCTGTCCGCTCAGGCATCTGGAAATCCTACCGCCTACACCATCAATTGTCATCATTGGCAACGCATGCCCAGCCAGCACCCCAGGATCAGCATCTGGACACCTGTGTTCACCTACAAAGGCATTAACCTGAATCAGAGAGTGCCAAGTTCAAGATTCCTCAAAGGATACCTCAGGGTTTAACCCTTGAAATTCAGAGGACTTACCCACACCACTCCCCAAATCAGAATTCTCCCAAGACCTTCAAAATAAGTGTTACATGACCAAAAAGTAATCCCTTTTTCTATCCTAGACAATGCTAGGCTTTGCTTCTGTCTTACTAGAGTGTTCTGGTCCCTGCCAGTGCTGGTCAGCCTCCAAGTTTTCCTGTTTCCTCTCCCTCTGTGTGATCCAGAACAAATCACAAAGAAGCCAGCAATGGCATTTGGTCATGTGAAGCAGTGAGCTGACTTCATTTTCCTCAATTAATGTTTCACTGAGAGTCAGAGAAATAAGAGAAACCTTATTCATGAGACTTATGTTTGCCTTAATGATTCACAGCATAATTTGCTTGAATTAAATATTTATTTTAATATCTTCTTGGGTCTGCAAACTTCTGCCCATTCATGAATGGTACTTGTATACAGTCTCCTCACAGATGTGAAAATATTGGTAAAAGCCTCATTCTTCTGCCATGTACAAATTTCTCCTTCCAGCTTCCTCTTAATGAAGAACTTGTGTCACATCTGCGTGCTGCTTCTGACAAAGCCCCCAGGGCCTTGCCAGTCAGTCTCCACTTCTTGCTGTCTCTTACCCCACGTTTTGTAACCCTATAAACATTTTTAATAATCCTACTTGCTCTTTTAGATAATGAATGTCCCTCAAAGGTCAGGTACTAAAAGCTTGGTCCCCAGGATAGCACTATGTGAAGGAAAATTAGGACTTTGTGCAAGGTCCCCAGGCCCATGGTAGTGTGTCCTTAAAGGGGATGTCTCAATCTCTCCTTTCCTCTTTGCTTCCTGGTTTACAGTGTAAGTAGTTTGCACTGACATGCCATAATAAGCTGTCCTTACCAGAAGCCCAAAACAACAGGGTTAACCAATCTTACACACTTGAACCTCCAGAACTGTGAGGTAAATAAACCTTTTCTCTTTATAAATAATGGCCTTGGGTATTTTGCACAATGATGGAAAGCTGACTAATACATCTAGACACAGAATCCCAGAAAAACTCTCCTGAGAATAAGAAGGGGGCAGAAAGAGAACTGGACACTCATAATCATGTTGCAAAAGAAAGAATGGAACTAGAATAAAGAGCTCTAAGCTCAAGTTCCAATGGACAGTCTTAAGACAGTCATTATCTGGCCACTTCAAATCTATGAAATGAGGACATATATTGTTTTGGAAAAACCAAATGAGATGATAGAAATGCCTTATAAACTGTAAAGAATCATAAATATCTCCCAGTGTTGTGAAAACCAAATGAGAAAGATACAGCTCCAGTGGTGAGGAGAGACCTAGTATTTAATAAATATTTAAATAAGCTAGAGTTATAAAAGTGTAAGAAATTAAGTGTGTGTACTTTTATTAGAGCACAATGACTGTTCATTTAACCTTCACTGTTTGTCTCATTTATGTCTGGCCTAAAAGATCATTTCCCATGACTCCTATACATAGGAGCACCCAGGGCCTACTTCAGGGGAAGAGGAACCTGTGGAGGTGTGTGCTGCACTTGTAAACTGTTCACATTTCTCTCACACGCAAAGACTGTACAATCAGGCTGGAGAGATGACTTAGCAGTTAAGGTGTTTGCCTGCAAAGCCAAAGGACCTTTGTTCAATTCCCCAGGACCCACATAAGCCAGATGCACAAGGTGGTACATGCTTCTGGAGTTTATTTGCAGCAGCTGAAGGCCCTGACATACCCATTCTCTCTCTCTCTCTCTCTCTCCCTCTCTCAAATAAATGATTTTTTAAAAAATATTGTGCAATCATAACTTTGCTTGAAAGCTTCCCTAGATGACTTCTTAGCCATGTTGGTGTGTCCAACATCTTGACACTGAAAGACAATGTCATCACTTAAAAAGTTCACCCTTTTTAAGTGATGCGATTAAATTATTTTTAAAACTGCAAAAAAAAATCCCGTATTATTTTAAGAAAGTTGGGCCACATTCCTAACTGTCATTGGCCACCGCAGGGTGAACATGCCTGGAAAACATCCCCACAGCTCAGCCCCACAAACAGCTCTTTTCAAGTGGTAGCCAGAGCTGTCTGCCATCTGTGATCCTCACTCTTCCCCCAGCTGAGAGCCCTGCCACTCAACCTGCCTACAATCTGGCTCCACGTGGAAGGAAGTAGCTCCTGCCTTGCCATGGAAGTTTTCTGGGACCTGGAAAGTTCTGTAGTTGCCCTGTGGGAAGGCACTCTGTTGCTCCAGTGCTAATCCACAGGGAGGCTTCCTGGGAAACCCTTGAGGGGAAGTAGTGGGTCAGGGAGGGGAGAGTGAGTGTCTTCCCAAGGCAGTTTGAAACACAAAGGGACTTTACCTTTTACATTAATTAAAGGTCATTTAAAAATTTTTAATCCCTGGCACTATGAGAGATTTACTGTGCTAAAGCAAAAAGGGACTTCTAGAAAGTAATTATGAAGGTTTATAAATTAATATGAATTTGTACCTTGTACTACTAGAGCTAATTCCATGACTCGAGAAACTAAAGCTGACATTCAGTAACTTAGTAAGTGCTTCTTCAGTCCACAGTTTCTGCAAGAATAGCCCTGACAGCCCTCTTGGCCCCCACATCACACTAAGTACTTCTCTCCTCCAGGAAGCCATCCCAGAATATCTCCCATCAAGTCTGAGTCATCTTATTACTCTAGACACCACCCACTCTACTCCTTCCCACTCCCCCCCACACTGCCTACTGTTCCTCTACTTCTTCCGGAATAGTCTTAAATTAACATCTGGGTGCATTATTTTAGCACTCATAAAAGGATCAGCTAGCTACCTGACATTAACGGAGGAATGAAGGAATCATTCAAGGTGCACAGGCACTGCCAAGGTCCGAGACGTCTGGGCAGGAAAGCTTTCCAGGCACCTTTCAAACCACAACAATTCTGTTTCTTTTTCTTATCTTTTTTTTTTTTTTTAAGAAACATTAGTGTGTATTCATCGTATGAGATGATGTTTTCATTGTGACATTTTCATACATGTATATATGCACTTTGCTTATATTCATCCTCCATTACCCTCTCTTGTCTTCCCTTCCCATTGTTTCTCTCCTCAAATATCCCCCCTTTTATTTTCATGGCATTTTTATCTAGATTTTTACATAAGAAAGAAACGTAGTATTTGTCTAAGTTTGGATTTTTTCAGTTAATATTACTAGCTTCAGCTCTATCCATTTTCTGCAACTGACAATACTTTGTTTCTTCCTTATAGCTGAATAAAACTCCACTGAAATCACGCCGGTACTTTAAATATCTAATAATGGTTATTCTTCAACCCTCCATATGTTCAAGTAAAAACTGTCATTGTTTTTCTTCTCCATGCAAGAAATCCGTTGTATAGACCCCAGTTCATGGCAGCAGGTCCACACAACAGCCAGCACCCTGTTCTTGCTCTGAACTCTGCAGATCAGAAAGAAGCTTGTGATGTCTGAAACCTGATCTTCCATCTGCCACTTGATCTTCCATCTGTCACTCCTCCAATTCAACAGGGATGGCAGAGCCAGAGAGATCTCCAGGGGTTCACTTGGTGATGAGCAGATGTTAATTTGAACTCCAAAAGGCATAGAGGTAACTCACCTTCAAAACAAGAGGTCTAGGGCTGGAGAGATGGCTTAGTGGTTAAGCACTTGCCTGTGAAGCCCAAGGACCGCGGTTCAGGCTCGATTCCCCAGGACCCACGTTAGCCAGATGTACAAGGGGGCGCATGCGTTTAGAGTTCGTTTGCAGTGGCTGGAGGCCCTGGCGTGCCCATTCTCTCTCTCTCTCTCTCTCTCTGTCTTTCTCTGTCTGTCGCTCTCAAATAAAAAATGAACAAAAACAATATTAAAAAGAAAACAAGAGGTCTAAAGTCATAGCCAACAATAATTGGGTGACCAGCAGACACCCCAAAATGTAGCTAAACAGTTCAATAGCTGACTTTGCCTCCACGTATTCTCACCATAGCTTCTGGTGGTAGAGTGGAGAGGACACAAGGTTTAGGATAAGAAAAGCTAGGTTATAAGGCTGGGGACATGGCTCAGCACTTAAAGGACACTTGCTTCCATGTCTGTCAACCCAGAGTTCTTTCCTCCTCAGCGGCCACATAAAGCCAGGTGCAAAGTAGCACACATTTCTCTAGTTCTAACATGCCAACAGCAATTGGAGGTGGAGCCAGAAGATAAGAGAAATTCTCAAGAAGCAGTGGCAAAACAAGAGATTCTATCTCAAAATGAGGTGGAAGGAGAGGAGAAACACGCCAAGGTTGTCCTCAGACCTCAACACACACGCTGTGGTGCACACACGTCATACACACACACATATATACACACACATGAATAAATAAATAGAAAAGCAAGGCTAGAATCCTAATTATACACATCATTATGTAAGCCAAATGGCTTGGGCAGGTCACCAAACAGTTTGCCTCAGTTTCCTAATCTGTAAAGTTGAATTGTGAAGTTTGAGACAAGCATCAGGGATAGTACCTAGCACACAGGAAGTACGTAACAAATGTCCAAAGTGGAAAAAACAAGGTAGCCAGGTGTGGTGGCACACACCTTTAATCCCAGCACTTGGGAGGCAGAGGTAGGAGGATCACCATGAGTTCACGGTCACCCTGAGACTACATAGTGAATTCCAGGTCAGCCTGGGCTAGAGTGAGACCCTTCTTCGAAACTCCTCCCCCCAAAAATACATGCAATTCATTACATTGAGACATATTCCCTAGGTTCTTTCTCTAGTAAGAAGTCTAGATTTTTATTATCTACCTGATATTTGTTTGTATATTTTATGTATATTTTCAGCTACAACAGAAGATGTGGTCTCTGTGACCAGACAGAAATTATCTATCCACCCAAGAAAGCATTAAGAGTATTCTAAACATCGCTGTCACTGTAGGAGCAATCTGCATCAAAGCTTCATTTGGATAGAGAAGAAAAACCATTGGATTTGCTTCTTAAAAGACCATACCCATATTGGGAGATCTTATCTTGAAAAATGTACCCCTAACTTTGTTGACAACCCATTCTTCTACATGAGCAATGTTCCTGGACTTGAGTCTGTTCCTGGAAACCAATTTAAATTTATGAAGCTTCTGGTATTTATGATAAAGTAGAAGTAAATCTACTGAAGCAAAGACCTACATTCCCATGACAACTGATCCATTCATTTCATAGTTGTGCCCCTAGCTCACACCCAAGCCACAAATGGCCCCTGGCTCCACCTCCATGTAGGTAGGTCATTCAGAAGAACCAGGTCAGAGCTGAAAACTTAGGGGAAGCAAATAGCCTTAAATCAAGGGACACACCCTCTACAGCCAAGCTCAATACCCAGGAGGGGCAGCAGGAGGTAGCGGAAAGACTCCACCCAAACAGCACTTTGAACAGAAGCTCTTTTCCAAGTGGAGGCACAGCGCTGCTAATCTGACATACACCCAAAACAGAGATGTGGGGAAAAATAAAATTACCACTGCTCCTGTGAGAAGACCAGGAAGAGAACATACTGAAACGATCATGACTGGCCTGCAGCCCTGCTAATACCCATGCTGCTAAGTGACCTCAGCCAGGGGCAGGAAAAGACTGAACCAGTTACTTTCCTCACTCCAACTCTCCAGAGGGCAGCCCACTGACTACTAAATAAAACCCTTAGTCTCTACTCAGCTCTCTTTGCCTGTCCAAATCCTCTTCACAAACACTGTGTGTGTGGCAGTGGTCGTGGTGGTGTGTGTGGTGTGGTACATGTGTGGCATGCATGCTCTATTTATGCATATGCAGAAGCCAGAGGAGAACCTCAGTTGTCCTGCTCTATTATTCATCTGTGTGTTTCCTTGAAACAGTCTCTCAACTGACCCAGAGGTGCCATTTTCAATCAGACTGACTGATCAATAAACCTCAGCAAGTCTCTAATCTTTGCTCCACTCCCCACAGATGTATGAGGCCAGCCACACCCAGATGTTTCCAGGGGTGCTGGGAAATAAAACTCCAGGAAAATCAGGCCCTCATGTACTCTTACCCACTTCCTTCCTTGCAGACCTATTTATCTGTTTATATGACAGAGAGAAGAGGAGGCAGAGAGAGGGGAACAGAAAGAGAGAGAGAGAATGAGCACATCAGGGCCTCTAGCCACTGCAAACAAATTCCAGACACATGCGCCACTTTGTGCATCTGGCTTTACGTGAGTACTGGGCAATCGAACCCAGGTCCTTAGGCATTGCAGGCAAGCACCTTGTAGACCCTTTAAAGCCAACTCCAGAGCCAGAATTTTCTTTTCTGCTCCCATGGCACTTTCCAACTGACAGCATCCTATCCCTTCACTGTAATTCCCATGAAGGCCAAGACTTTACCTGTCTTATTCATGCTCATAATGGGGCTTGCATGGGTATTCAATAAATACTCATTAAATATGCTACCTCATGGGCTGGAGAGATGGCTTAGCAGTTAAGGTGTTTGCCTGTGAAGACTAAGGAGCCCGTTCTCACTCTCTCCCCTTCTCTGTGTCTCTAATAAAATAAATAAATAAATATAAATAAATTAAAAAAAAATATATATATATACTACCTCATGGCCAAGAAGTTTCTTCTGTCACTTAAATTTTCTAATCCTTACTAGACATGAAGTTCCCTTAACAGAAACAAGAGATAATTCCAATTTCAGTGGCTTTGGCCTTACTTTTTTTCTCTTGTGCTAGCTCACTCCTAAAACGTTTCACTCAATTATGTTCAGGAGTCCCATTCATATGCCTGTCTCTGGTGCTTGCACCTGCTCTCAACACATCCAGCTGCACTTGACTAGCCACTCCTGTTGTGACTGGCTGCGGAGCGAGAGGATGCCTGAAGTAGTCTCAGTGAGGCAAGTGACCCAGGCTGTTAGCTCCAGGGCTCTCGAATTCCAATATTACAAGTGCCAAACAGCCTGTGTTCTTGGTCTTCACAAGGATAAAACCCTAATGGCAGCTAAGCCTACCTTCCCCTACTCTGGATTCACATGCTCATCATCATCATCTGTCCCCGCATGACGCACAGACCCCTCATAAAATAGCTCCTTTGGGGATGGATGGTTTAGTGGTTAAGGCACTTGTCTGAAAAGCCTGATGACCCAGGTTCGATTCCCCAGTACCCACATGAATCCAGATGCACAAAGTAGTGAATCAGGCATCTGGAGTTTATTTGTAGTGGTGGGATGGCCTGGTTCATTTGCTCTCTCCCCCTCCCCCTTGAAAAATCAATAAATAAAATATTTATTTAAAAAAAATAGCTCCTTCAACTTGTGCAGCGGTCCTCTCCCCGGGGCTTAGATGCAAGGCTAGAGTAATGGCTATAAAGGAACATCTGGGCACGACAGCTCGTGAACTCTCCCAAATCCATCTGCCCTTCCTTCTCATTCAAGTCTATCACACAAAATGAGTGCTTGCCTCTCGGATATAATGGCCAGGGCAGGTTCAAGTGCCCATAGTGGCTATATACATGCTGAAACAACACTATATCTGATATTACTCCTCTCCAATTTGCTGCTTCAGACCTGGGATGTCCTGACTCTCAGAAGTGGTGAAAAGGTGCTAACTATAACCACCTTTGCTACCAACCCTGTCTCTTACCTTCCTTCTTTTACATTTCTGCTCAGGTCCTACTCTCGACCCTTGCCGCTTCTCCAAGAATTCCACTGCCTCAGGCCCTGTCCCTGTGTGGGTGGCTACTGACATTCACCACCACCCTTGGGTCCTTCTCTCCTGAAGTGAGGGATTTTAGAAGACACCCACAAGCTGAGGATTTATCATGCTGGAGCCTTCTCCTGCCTGCCAGTTAGTGTCCCATTATTCAGAGATGGGACACTCAAGCCCATAATCCACTTTATGGAGAAGGAACTCCACTGAGGCAGGAAGCACCTTGAACTTGGCTGGCAGAGCCAGCAGTGTAACTGCTCCCCTCCCCCAGAGGAAGCCCAGATCAGCTCCTGGCAAGTAGCCTCAAGGTGAGGAGGCAGGGCCCCAGGAGGAGCGCTGTCTCACTCTGGCTGGAAACAATCAAAGTACACAGGGAAGCCTGAAGTTTTTTCCCAGTGTCATGGGCCAAACTGCAAAGCAAATGGAGGCTGTTTCTTTAAACTCTGTCCTCCCAACCCAACTGCATTGTCCTTTCTCAATGCCTGGCCCTTTTACACCATGGGAACCTGCCTGCCCAACTTTCCAGGCCCCAGCTCCCCTCTTGATCATGCCACCACTCTCTTCTTACTCAAAAGCTAGATTTTAGCAACAAAGATTAAGAATTAGTAGGTAATACTTATTAAGCATTGAACATGCATAAACTCACTCCTTACACTAATCCTGTGAGGTGAATGTGATATTAACATGAGGAAACTGAGGCTGATGAAGTCATGAGTTAACTCAGGCCATTTTTATTCAAACCCTCCTCATACTCAGGCAGTAGGCTGAATAGTTAAAAAAAAAAAAAAAAAAAGTTAGGGCTGGAGAGATGGATTAGCAGTTAAAGTACTTGCCTGCAAAGCCCAAGGAATCATGTTTGACTCTCCAGGTCCCACATAAGCCAGATGTACAGTGATACAAGTGTGCAAGGTTGCACATGTGCACAAAGGGACTTATGCGTCTGGAGTTCAATTGCAGTGGCTGGAGGCCCTGGCATGCCAATTCTCTCTCTTTCTTTCTCTTTCTCTCTCACTCTCACATAACAACAACAACAAAAAAAAAAAAGACAGTCTGTTGGGCTGGCCTCAAAAAAAAAAAAGAGTTAATCTACAAAATAAGCCTAGCCACTGGCTCAACAATACTTTGATTTTTTTTTTTTTAACTGGCTCAATAGTTAGATTCAGATTACGCAAGTTACCAGCACTCACTGGGGAGGTTAGAAAAGGGAAAAGACACTTCCTCAATTCATTTCACTGCCCCTTGTTTCCACCACCCCCCAACCCCAGCTATAATCAGCTACTCATGACCCAAAAATAATATGTCTTGTACACTCTGAACCTGTTTAGTGAGTCTTCTTTGAGGGACTTCTACAAAGTACCAATTTTTGGCAAATAATGGACTAAAGAAGAGAACTTCTAAGATGAGGTAAAGCTATGGATAAAGGATAAAGAAAAGAGGGAAGGAAAGTGGACTCCACACCTGTGGAAGTTGTCCTCTCCTCCTGTGGATACTATGGGGGACCAGCAGAGTTCAGGGGGAGAAACCTCCCCTCCCCTGAGGACTCCTGTCCCACAGGGAGAATGTGGCACTCACCTAACCAAAAGGCAAACCAGCACTCAGGAAAGGCTACGTATGGTACCCTCAGACCTCACCTTCTATGGGCCCTGCTGCCAGGAACCTAGAACAGATACAATAGAGAAAGGACAGCCTGCTAGTCCTGGTGGGGAAGTGATACCCGTGTTTTCAAGGAGGAGTCTTAAACTCAGCATGCTCCACCTTCTGCAAACTGTAGCCTACCTCAGTAAGAATACATAGAGCGAGTCATCTCATCCAATGGAGTCAGTTGCATGAATCCATCAGACTCCATCAGAAGGATTAGGGTTTATATTATATATATATACACATAATGTTTTGTTTTGTTTTGTTTTATTTGCAAGCAGAGAAGAAATAGGAGACAGACTAATAGAATAGGTGTACCAGGGCCTCCAGCCACTGCAAATGGACTCTAGATAACATGTGTCACATCCTGCATTGGGCTTTACTCTGTGCGTGTGTGTAAGAGAAAAAGAGAAACAGAAACAGAAAGCATGGGTAATGAAAAATTAAACTCGGGTCATTAAGCTTTGCAGTCATGCACCTTAACTGCTAAGCCATCTCTCTAGCCCCTGGATTAGCTTTATTTATTTTATTTATTTATTTATTTATTTGAGAGCAACAGACAGAGGGAGAGAAAAAAAGAGAGAGAGAGGATGGGCGCACCAAGGGCCTCCAGCCACTGCAAACGAACTCCAGATGCATGCACCACTTTGTGCATCTGGCTTACGTGGGTCCTGGCGAGTCGAGCCTTGAACTGGGGTCCTTAGGCTTCACAGGAAAGTACTTAACTGCTAAAACGTCTCTCCAGCCCCTGTTTTTTGTTTTTTTAATTTAATAATGCTTAGACTTTAATTCCTTTCTTTGGGGCATAAGTGGTAGTGGGTGGAAGAGAAGGAAATATAGGTCACATAGACATCGTTACCTTACGTTGTAGGATTAGTTTTTATATTATGTGCATTTATGGATGAAGCAGTTCATAATTTGATTATATTTTGAAAAATGAATGTCTAATAAATCAATTCTTTCTATCGCATGATTTTAACTACAAATATGTTGATAATGTAAGTTTATTTTACTCATAAGCCAGCTCAAATTTTCAGAGTTTTTGAGTCTTCAAGAAATGCACTCCCTATATTTATGAATCTTTTGTTAAGTTTGGCTGTATATTTCTTTCTCTTTGTCTTCCTTTTCTCCTTCCTTTCTTTCTTTCCTTTCTCTCTCCCTCTTCCCACTCTTCCTTCTCTCTCTTTCTTGGTGTCCTGTGATAGTCTCACTATGTAGTCCAAGCTGGCCTCATGATCTCCTGTCTCAGCTTCATTAGTGATGGAATTACAGGTATGTGCCACCATGGTCAGATCAACATTTTCCTGCGTCACTGGGTGCATATAAATCCCCAAGTAGACCAAAAACAATGGCCACATTTCTTGACATAATCCTAAGCTGAGCAGTATGCTAGATACAACTGGTTTCTTCCCAGTGACTACTTAAGCCCTGCACTCTTGCTTACAGACCTACATTTTGTTCAGAAATCAAATACCCATTTGCTTCAGGAGAAGCAAAGACAACCTCCAACTCCACATGTTAAGTGCTGACTATATTTACCCATCTTGGAGATTATATTCCCTCTGGCTCATCAATTGCTAGTAGAATTGTGACCTTTGAATCATGGCAGAAAATCTGGAGAACACCTAGGAAACGTTTTCTTGCTCATAAAGGGAACTATGTGGTGCTATGCATGAAGAAACAGGCTCTAACAGTTTTCAGTTCTGTATGTAACATATGGATTCATGGCAGTCATCCCTGGACTGTAGAATGCTAGGATGGAAGGATGGCAGGAACTAGATCCTAGATCCTAGATTTTCCATTTCTTATAATGGCAGGCTAGGTGATTAGGACCAATCCTTGCCCCAAAGGCAGTTAGTTGATTTTCTTGTTTCCATACTCTTGAAAGCATTCAAGAATATGACAAGTGGTTAAGGCACTTGCCTGCAAAGCCAAAGGACCCAGGTTCAATTCCCCAGGACCCATGTAAGCCAGATGCACAAGGGGTCGTACACATCTGGAGTTTGTTTGCAGTGGCTGAAGACCCTGGCATGGCCATTCTCTCCCTCAGTCTCTCTCTTTCTCTCTGCCTATTTCTCTCTATCTCTCTCTCTCTCAAATAAATAAATAAAAATATTTTGAAAAATAATATGATAATCAAGAATTACTGGGTTGGGCTGGAGAGACAGCTTAGTGGCTAAGGCACATGCCTGTGAAGCCTAAGGGCCCAGGCTTGATTCCCCAGGACCCACACTAGCCAGATGTACAAAGTGGTACATGCATCTGTAGTGGCTAGAGACCCTGATGCCCATTCTCTCTCTCCCTCTCTCTTTCTCCCTCTCTCTCTCTCTATATCTATCTATCTATCTATCTATCTCTATCTATCTATCTGTCTGTCTGTGTGTCTGTCTCTCTCTCTCAACAAATAAATGAAATATTAAAAAAAACAGACAATTACTGGGTCAGTGAGGAGGACCCCCTTCAGAAAGGGGGCAGGGATGAGGGAAAGGATGGTACCAATATGTGACGTATCTATACTAATTATGTCCATAATTAATATTTTCTTAATTTAATGAGTGGGCAAATGTGATCAAAATACATTATATACATGTTTAAAATTTATTTTTAAGAAGTAAATTAACATAAAAATCTTAAAGAATTACTAAGTAAAAAACTAGGAGAGGGCTGGATAAATGGCATAGCAATTAAGGCACTTGTCTGTGAAGCCTAAGGTACCAGGTTCAATTCCCCAGCCCCACATAAGCCAAATGCACAAGGTGGCACATGCATCTGGAGTTCTTTTGCAGTGGCTAGAGGCCCTGGAACATCCATTGTTCATGAAACTGGAAATAGATTAGATAAAGAACAAATAGCAAGTCTAGTACCAAAAAGTAAAACAGTTGAGATTCAGAAGTAAACACGCACATTTAATTGCAGATAAGGCACAGTTAAGTAGTGAACCAGAAGATGCATGGGAAGAAATCACCTAGAGTGCATCATAAAGGCAACAATTACGAAAAATTCAGAAGTAACAACAAGGAATGTAGATGATACAGTGAGAGATTGCATCACATAGTCAATAAGTACATCAAAGGAGACAAAACACAGGTAACAGGTGAGAAATTTCCAAAACTGATAAACTCAAATATCTCATAAGTATAGCAAATTTAATAAACCCAAGCAGCCTAAATAAGTAAGAATTTGACAATATTGAGCCACTGACTTTTCTACCCAATTTGTGAAATTCTTAAGAGAGACTGGAGAATAAGAAGCAAAAGAGGGGCTGGAGAGATGGCTTAGCAGTTAAGTGCTTGCCTGTGAAGCCTAAGGACCCCGGTTCCAGGCTCGACTCCCCAGGACCCACGTTAGCCAGATGCACAAGGGGGCGCACGTGTCTGGAGTTCGTTTGCAGTGGCTGGAGGCCCTGGTGAGCCCATTCTCTCTCCCTCTGTCTATCTGCCTCTTTCTCTCTCTGTCTGTCGCTCTCAAATAAATAAATAAATAAAAATTAAAAAAAAAAGCAAAAGAGATACATTTACTATTTAAGCCATTTTGAATTTGAGGTCAGTTATAGGCAGCCAAAAACATCCTAGATGATGTTCACAGGGAGAATAAAGTAGCCACCATCATTTGAGTACCTACTATGTGTCAGGTATACTACACATATATTATACCATGTATAAAATATGCATATATTTTAATTTGGACTAACTCCCAACAAAACTCGGTGAGGTTTATAAAATAGTCAAAATAGGCTGGATAGCTTACATATACAAACCGTCTGAAAATTTCAGCACTTTAACAAAAAAGATAAGTATTACTTGCTCATACTAAATGTTCAACATGGCTCTAGTAGTAAATATCTTAGTCACTCAGGGTCCTTAGCTGATGGAAGATTTATCCTAACAGTTTCTACAACTAATAAATCAGTAGAAGAAGGAATTAAAGCACAGCTTCTTAACCTGTGGGTCACAGCCTACATGGGGGCTGTGTAACTGAATGTGGGAGGTCACAAAAAATGACAACAATAAAAGGTTTCTTAACATGCAATGACCAAAAATTAATTCAAGGGCTGAAGAGATGGCTTAGTAGTTAAGTGCTTGCCTGTGAAGCCTAAGGACCCCAGTTTGAGGCTCAATTCCCCAGTACCCACATAAGGCAGATGCACAAGGTGGCACATGCATCTGGAGTTTGTTGGCAGTGGCTGGAGGCCCTGATGTGCCCATTCTCTCTCGATGTCTCTCTCTCTCTCTCTCTCTCTCTTGCTCTCAACTAAATAAATAAAAACAAAAATATTTTTAAAATTAATTCAAAAATCCAATGCATAATAAATCTGAGTTGCTTCAAACTGTGCTCACTTGTGTTGCATTACATGACTCGACAGCAGCCTTAGTTCTGAATACATAACACGCACACTTTGCACAGTACATGCCATCGTGCCACTCTGTGCCATCAAACACTGCCCGAAACACCTCAGCTCAGGTTGTTGTATGTTATGAACTATAGTGTTTTTAAGTGCACAAAGTTGTCTGATCTTATAGAAACATAATACTTTAATTACAGAAAACAAAGACTTCTAATATTCCCTAACATCTAATTATCTTATTTGGGGTTATATAAAATGTTTGGCTTTAAAAATCGCTGATTAAATTCAACTTAAATTTCATTAAAAAAATTATCAAATAAATGTTGATCTGGGATTAGGACAGAATTTCTATCAATTTCTGAAATGGCTCTACACATAATTCTGCCATTTAATACTACATATTTATGCAAAGTGGTGTTCTAAGCAATGATGATTATAAAATCAAAAGTGATCAACTCTGAAAGGTAAAGATGCTCTACAGATACATCCTACAGTATCAAATATTCAGCCAATATTTAGTATTTTTATGTAAAACTAAACAAGTACATCCATCTCATTAGTATGAAAATTTGATTTCATCTTTAATAAATGGTAAAATTATATGTATAACAAAGAATTGTATTAAAATACATTTCTTTTTTAATTTATTTTATGTATCTGATAGAAAGAGGCAGAGAGAGAGAGAAAGAGATTGGGTGTGCTAGGGCTTCCAGCTGCTGTAAAAGAACTTCAGACACATGCGCCCCCTTGTGCATATGGCTTACGTGGGTCCGGGGGAATCGATCCGGGGTCCGTAGGCTTCACAGGCAAACACCTTAACCACTAAACCATTTCCCCAGCCCTAAAATACATCTCTTTATGATTTATTATCAGTAAATGTTTGATTTGTATACCTATTTTATATGCCAGTATACCTAGAGTATCATCAAAATTTCTTTAACAAAAAGGAATCATGAGAGCTGGAGAGATGGCTTAGCAGTTAAGGCTCTTGCCTGCAAAGCCTAAGGACCCAGGTTTGATTCTCCAGTACCCACATAGGCCAGATACAAAAGGTGGTGCATATGTCTGGAGTTTTGTTTGCAGTGGCTATAGGCTCCACACATTTTCTCTCTATTTGCCTCTTTCTCTCTCTCTCTCAAATAAAATTTTTTTTCCAAAAAGGACTCAAGAGCAGAAAAAAATGTGAAAAGCTCTTCTACCTTAGATTCATCATTTGTTTCTAAATATCATTTTTTGCTGAATGTTTCTTGGGTTTTTTGTTTTGTTTTGTTTTTTTGAGACAGGGTTTCATGCTAGCCCAGACTGACTTGGAACTTACTCTGTAGCCCCAGGCTAGCCTCCATCATGGCTCCTACCTCAGCCTTCCAAGAACTGGGCTTACAGGCGTGCAATCACCATGCCTTGCTAAATTAAATAAAGCTCTGAATTAAATAATGGATTGGCTTTTAAAGCTTCCCTTGGAAATGAAACACCTAACTTCCACTCACAAGTCAGTGGCCAAATCAAGTCATATGACCAAAGATGTATATCAGTGTAACCTTACAGTGCTTCCAGAAGGTAAAGAGTTAGAAGCATTTACTGAGTGACACTAATAGCCACAGATAGATATGATGCTAATTTCATGAATGAGAAAACTGAGGCTTAGACAACTACCTAATTAATTGCTAACTGGGTAAATCAAGAATGTACTAATTAATTCTTCTTCCTGAGGGAGATATTAACATGACTATTTGCCCATTGGTATGGAGTGGGGGTAGAAAGAAGAGAAATATATCCATGATAGGATTTCCACACAGCCAGAGTACTCCAGTGGGCCTCATCCTGGTCTACCCCAGAACTACTGAAAGAGAAAAAGAGACAGAGAAAGAGAGAAAAAAAAACATGAAGATGAAACCACTGAGAAATAGCCTAGACCTTTGTCCTTGTGCTAGTCTTAGAGACGTCCATATAAAGTTAACATTGGGCTGCAACTGCTCCAGTGTGCCCATGCACTAGAAGCTCCCACTATCTTACATATTCCAAGTGTCCAAGATATGGCTAAGAGGGGAGGAAATAAGCCTACATAATTGGTATGTCCATGCTAAGTTTCTTAACTTTGATTGTTACAAGTTCAGGAAGGTTTCCAAGACAAAGGAGACCCATAATGTCCAAACACAGGAGAAGGGGCCATCTTGCTCTCTGAGGTCTTCGTGAACTGGGTTTTCCAGTCTCAATGTCCCTGTCTCCTTTTGTATCTAGCAATAGCACAGCTTTCCCTCCCTCCAGCTCCCCACAGGCACTAGGGGTTCTTTTGCTGCCTCTCCTACTGTGTGTGAGAGCAGCAGCAATCTGGGATTCTCTCCCAGCAGCCAAGGAGGAGTCAACACCAGGGCTCTCATTTATTTACATGCATCAGGCAGCAGCATAGACAAGGGAGGTTGGAATATGCAGGGAAGAAAAGCCTAGAAAAGAAGTTGCAGTGGGCCAGAGACTAGTGAAAGAAATACCTCTATAATTTCAACTGCTTTCCAACTACACTATCTCCAGGTGGAACTCCCTGGGTGAAAGTTCTGTGTATTACCGGGGATGGGGGTTTGTAACCTTAATTATGTTTCAGAGCATTTGGCTATGTTCATCCTAAAGTTTCCAGAAGGAAAAAAAATGTGGTTTCCATTACAGTGTCACTGAGGGACTTGTACAGGGGTTGGGATCATTAAAATGAAAACACTGATGATGAGTAAGCCATGCCATTTTGTCTCCAAGACTTACATGCTTCCTCCACCCCTGGCCCTGTACTTTACTCTGAGACAGGCTTAAAATAGTCTATAAAATATGGAACTCATTATCCCATCTAACAGATTTCACTTAGCATGAAGGTAGATTAAAAGTCCCATGCCAATCCTTCTGCCAGGGTTTCTGAGGAAGACACTCCTCTGCCTTTGCTTAGGCTGGATTCTTTGGACAACGGTCCTGGAATGGGCAGAGGAGAGCCAGGAGGTATCACTCTCAACTCACTGTGCTTCATGGTTATCACTGGAACAGATGGAAAAGTACAATCCTGCTGCTACAGCTTCTTAGAGGAATTTTGCTTTCCATCTTAAAAGACTGATTCCAAGCTTGATACTCCTCAAACCCATGACTTCTCCAGTCTGTCCATTCCTCCACACACAATAACTATATCAAGGCTATGGAGGTGATAGGGTAGAACTGGAGTTAGGCATGGTGCCACGTGTCCATAATCCCAGCATTCAAGAGACTGAGGCAAAAGTATCATCTTGAACTTGAGACCATCCTGGGCAACATAGTGAGATTCTATCAGAAAAAAAAAAAGAGAGAGAAGAGGGGAGGGAAGGAAGGGAAGGGAAAGAGAAGAGGGAAGGGAGGAAGAAAAGAAGGAAAGGAGAAAGGAAGGGAGGGAGAGAGAAAGAGAAAGAAAAAAAAGGTTGGGGATTCAGCTCAGTGGTAGAGTGCTTGTCTAATATGCTCAAGCCCTGGGTTACAATCCCAACCCTGCAAATTAAAAGGGAGGAATATAATTGGGCTGAAATTATAATGAAACAATTTGGAACAGTCTGACCTTACATCTGGTAGAGTTAATGACTATGATTTTTGGCAAGTGAAATCAGTCCTTTGTTACTCTGTTTTCTCGTTTCTTAAGAGGTGTCTTCCGTTTGTGTCTATTCCTCTTTTTTATTATTTAATTTAATTTAATTTATTTGAGAGAGAGAGAGAAAATGGGCATGCCAGGGCCTCTAGCCACTGCAAATGAACTCCAGATGCATGTGCCACCTTGTGCTTCTGGCTTACATGGGTACTGGGGAATCGAACCTGGGTCCGTAGGCTTTGCAAGCAAACACCTTAACCACTAAGCCATCCCTCCAGTCCCATTTATGTCTATTTCTCATTTTGCTGGGGACACAATTGTGCAGGTAAAAAGAATAAGGAAGATAAATCTCTTTACTCACCACTGATCTGATTTACCCCAATATCATTTCATGAGCCAGTAAGTGTTATGGTTTTTGTTTGTATCTGCCTAATTAAACCCCAGCCTTTCCTCTGCATCTCCAGAGCATTCGCACTGCATATCCTCTTACCCTCCAAGACCTTTCCCCTTGCTCTGTCCAAATCCTTCAAGATTCAGATGCTCACAGGGTCAGTGTATGATCACTTAACTTATTAGTCTTTAAACACTCCAAGTTCAGGCAACATCTCCTCTCCAGTTTTCCTGGGACACTCTTCATATGCTTTGTACAAAAGAGGGGAAAGTAACAGTCTCTTGATGGCCCCAACAGTCTTCCCAGAGCTTGCTGTTGGAGAGGAGTTCAATGATAACATAGCCAGGTGATTCTTCCTAGTCCCCATACTTTCTAGTCTGGGATCCTGTCTTTTCCTCCAGTTTTCTCATCTATACAGTAAGAAGGACACTTTCTACATTGCTGAGTGACTGGAGATTTGAATGCAGCAGATCAAAACCAACCCAAACTCTTCAACTATTCTATCTCTCTAGTCTTAGCTCATGGCACTGACTGTTTAAAAATATTTATCAGGGCATATAAACTCCATTTCCTGGTTGCTTTTCTATTTTAAAAAAAGTCATTTTCTAAGCATCTCTTCATTATTCCACCCAATGGAAGTCCCCTCCTCCAGTCTTACTGCTTCCATCTGCCCTGTTTGTTCAGCCCATTCCTTCCTCCTCCAAGCCACTGCTGCACTTTGCAGCACTTATCATAAACTGTCCTTACAAATTCAACTGTTGCTTGATGTGTGTTATCTGCCCCACTCTCTAGAATACAAACTTCATGATGAATTCATGCCTTATTCATGCTACATCCCCAGCAAGTAGCACAGGGCGTAGAATGCTTAAATTCATTGTTGGTCCTCCACAATTATTTATTGAGTGGATTGGTAAATCCATTTCTGTTCATCACTTTAAAACTTCTGTCACTTAACACCCCACCAATCCTCAGACGCATTCATGCCTCCCTTTAACAAAATCATCACTTAACCCTATTGTCCCACCAACCACCATTCCATTTTTACCTTGCATTTTCTGACATCCATCTCAAACAAACAATGTGTGCCGGCTGCTGCCTCATCCTTACCACTTCCTCCCACTGCAATCTGGTTTCTCCTCATGGAAGCTCTAAAACAATGCTGTAAGTAGTCACCAATCCCGTCTGCCACAAAACCCTCCAATACTGCCCCACCTCCCTGCACAGGGATCCCTAACTATCCCTTTCCTTTGTATCCATTAAATAAATCATGGCTCCTACAACCCTCAGAAATAACTTCACATCTCTCCTCTATGCCGATACTTTCCAAAAACTGTTTATACTATTCTTATTTCTCTCTGTTCCATCTTTACCGAGTTAGTGCCAGTTTTGCTGTCACTTCTAGGGAGAGGACTCCAAATCAAACACCTCCTACCTTAACTGCTCCCTAAACCACAGACATTCTGAAGCTGCATAAAGGACTCAGGTATTATGTGATGAAAACTCGAGGTTCCAAATCCATTAAGCTACACTTCCACTCCAACTTCCTTCTGCTGTGATTCTACCACTTCTCCAGCCATCCTTGAATATGAGGAATCAGCAATCCATGTTACTTTTTTTTTTTTTTTTACAAGGTAAAGTTTCACTCTAGCCCAGGCTGCCCTGGAATTTACTATGTAGTCTCAGGGTGGCCTCAAACTCACAGTGATCCTCCTACCTCTACCTCCCAAGTACTGGGATTAAAGGCGTGCACCACCACACCCGACCCATCCATGTTACTCTTCTTGTCCTATCCTTGTACATCCAGATCTGCCTTTTAAGAACCCTTCCAGCACCCAGCTCCTATGCTCAGGAGTTCCACACAACTTTTCCTCTACAAAGGACCTTATATTCTAGACACAAAGAACTTCCCTCTTCTTTACCCCTCCTGTGCCTCTGTCCCTGCTTTACTGTCTAGAATGCCTGACCCCACCTTCTTCACCAAACTCATGCTTATTCTGCATGCCCAAGTGGAGCTATCAAATACTCTTCAAAGGTGTACTTCTCCAACTGTTCCAGGCTACTAGCTATTCTGTTCTCTTATGCAGACCTAGCTAATTTCACTTACCAACTGTGTTATTAAGTACTTTTTTTACATCCAAGACTCTCCTTAGACAGTGAGCACCATAAGTTATGCTTCTTGGCATCTCAGTACCTAACTCTACTGCCTGATACATGAGTATTGTTCAATACATTTAAATTTTTGTTTTGTTTTATTTTATTTTATTTGCAGACAGAGAGAGAATGGGCATGCCAGGGCCACTAGACAACTGCAAACAAATTCCAGATGCATGTGCCATTTGGTGTGTCAAGCTTTACATGGGTATGGGGAATTGAACAAGTTGTTGGGCTATTCAGGCAAGCTTTAATTGCTGAGCCATCTCTCCAACCCCGTTCAGTACGTGTTTAACGGACTGTTGCTACCCAAACACCATTTATTCATAACCTGACATGTAAGCAAGAATCGTCTTAGAATGGACCCAACCTCTCTCCTCAATTTCAGCTCTTACCACACAGGTGGTCGACGCAATCTGGCTTCGTTATCATGCCCCAAACACATTCTATGTTCTCTGACTTCCATCCTTGTAAGTACTACTAAAGATGGTCTCAGGTCTCTCCTTTTAATCTACCTGTCACTATATTGCGTATTGTGTTACTATTGCCTATTTCCCTCATTCCCTATAAAGCGTCATCAAGACAAGAATACTGTCTTCAACACTGTAGTCCACATCCTCAAATGGGGCAAAACACACAGTAGGTCCTTAGAAGATATTAACTGAATAAATGTTTCTTATTTCATTCAGACCCATTTATCACCCCCCACCCACCCACCCACACATTAACTCACAGCAGTCATTTAGCAATTCAACACGACCTGATAACCTGTGGCATCATACAGGCATATGTATAACAGGCACATACTTTGCAGATGTAGGTGTTGTCCGCCTGGAACTATGACGGTTAAGAGACAGAAGAGAGCCTACTTATAGATTCATTGGATAAAGAGGCCATAGAGGCTGAGAAGGGTTACTACTAGTTCTTAGATTTTTAGGAACCCTTTCACAAGTTTGAATTGTAAAGTCCCAGAGTACAAGAATACTATCTTTCCCCCTTAAATATTCCCTACAGTGTTGGGCCCTTTATATAGATACTTTTACTAACTGCCACTAATAACACAATAGGCATTGCTTTCGGTTTCACAAACCACCTCCATACCCCCAAGGTGGAAAGCAAACTTACACTGGGAATCCAGCTGGCATTCTGACCACGCAGGGACACACTGCCCTTGGGCCTCTAACAATCATTCAATAACCCCAAACAGAAGACAGGCCCTGGAAGGCCATGCTGCCCTCAGTGAAGCAGGGCTGCTTTACCGTCCTCACACTGTGACAGAAACCCCATACCAGCACCTCACAGAGCAGATATCAGTGTCCTTCCCCCAGGACCTGGCCTAGATGCATCTTGCCTGGTTATCTCACACCACAGACAAGGGGCCCCAGTGATATCCTCTCCATCTGCCAACAGGAGAGGTGCATGGACACCCAGTTTAACATACATACCGAAGAGAGATGGAGGGGACCACTTACTCCTGTTGGGAATAGAAATAGGAGCTAGATACTCTCTCAGCCAACATTACTTACCAGGCTTCCTGCTAGGATACAACTTTGAATGAAGTATCTAGGGGTAAATACAAAGGAATGGTTGAGGTGAGGGCCTACTCTTCACTTATAATAGGGAAAAATGACCCTCTACAGCTCTCTAATAACAACAGAAATCCCAAAGGACAAGCACAGGGACTCGGCACTTACTCCTGCCAGGCACTGGCCACACATGTTAACTCCTTCACAGATCACAGCCACACCATGAGGCATGCGTTAATACTGCCGATTATTGCCGAGTAACTGAATCCTGCCTGGTCTTACACAGAGTGCCTTTGGCTCTGAACAGAACCAAGTGTGACTAGTTATGGCAGCTTTTTCTAGAGGACATAGGAGTCAAGGGGCTTGGAAAGAGAAGATTCTGGCATTTTAAGAGGAACCACAAGGAAAGGAGAAGGTGGGGAGGCTCTGATGGGAAACAATACAGAATTGTCTGTGATGGTGGTTCAAGCAGCCCTGGGCCCAAACTGTTTATCAGACAACATCCCTAGCCCCTTCAGGAAAATGATCTTGTGCCAGAGCCAATTAAATAACTATAACTGGCATGTATCTGTGACTTTAGAAGCTTATTTAAAGAAACCTCTTTTGGTTTGATATGAATATTCAGCTCAAGTGGTAAGGTGATTATGACTTAAATTCCTCTCATTAGAAAAACTGTGACACAAGAGAATCACACAATGTACTTTTCATACACAAGTTGCCTGTTCTTCTGTGTGTGTGTGTGTGTGTGCGCGCGCGCGTGCACGTGTGTGCATGTGTGTGCACATGTGTGTCTGAGGAGAACAATGCATCATAAAGGTGAGCCCAAAGAAGCAACACCACTACCAATGCACACATGCAGCAGTTAAGAACAGGCAAGCCACCCCAGGCGAACACTCAGAGTAGGCTGAAAACTGCCACAAGCAGAGAGTCTAAGCAGAGACACTAAGTGAAATCTAGGCAGGGACCAAAGATGTGCAGATCACTGGACAATCAACAAACCGAAGACAGGACATTTGTCAGAGAAAGGAACCTGGGCCAGGAAGAAGCTGCAGACATGGTAAGGATAAGAACAAAAAGGAGGCTATCAGTCACCAAGAAAGCCCTGACAGCTGAGGCAAGGCCAGCCAGCCATCTCTTGAACCTGTGCTATAGTGGGCAGAGTCAATCCATGGGTTAGAATGTTTGGGAGACCTGAAAGACAACAGAGACTCGTCCATCAGGGAAACATGAACTTTAGGGGAAACAATCTAAGTATATTCCTGGTCAAAGTGGAGCCCAGCACCATAAAGGCTGTGGACAGGTACTGCCCCTCTCATCTGTTCCTTTCTCTGATTCTAGCAAAATGTGGACAGTACCAACCTCATGCTTAGTATGACTGACTCTGAACAAGTAAGGGAAGGTTTTTGATCACCATCCCTACCTCCAAAATATGAGGTATCCAGATCTGAGAACTATAAACCCAACCTCCCAGGGCACAGAAAATTTTTCCCCAGGTGTATGAAGGAAAGTTGAGGTTCAGTTCGACAGTGGTAGGAAATGTTTCTGAAGAAAGTTATGTACCGTACCCAAGGTTCCTAGTCTCTCTGTTCCTTAGAACATCCCTCTATTTACTCCTATGTTCACTACTCTCATAGAGTGATTGACTGTCTCATTTGTCTTCTTATTTTACCCCCACGCCATGTTTACTTTTACTCTCTGGCTTCACATTAAAAGATGTCAACAAGAAGCTCCCAACCCTGGCTGCCATCAGAATCACCGGGACAGCACTCCATGGTGCTGGTGTCAGCCTCCGCCCACAGTTCTAACTCGGTTGGCTGGGTGGGGGTGGGGCACTGCTTCTGCGCTCTAGGAGCCCCAGATGATTGCAGTCCACACCAAAGAATGAGAATCAGCTGGTTTCTGGTCCAGAATCCTAAACAATATGTGGTAGTCTCCAGAATGTAGACAGTGTCCCCAAGAAGATAGTAGCAACCTAAAACCTTATTTGGTAAATTCAGCCTAATAACCAGTCACTTTTGTACTTCTGAAATCATTTCCATCATATCCATAAAGCTACTACACTATGATTTCTTTGGTACTATTTTAAATTGCCTCCTTTTATGCTTAAATTTATTTTTTTAAAAAACACTACATCAAGTAGAGGTGAAGAAAGGCACAGACACATAAAAAGGCAAGAAGAAAAGATGCAGCTCTGAAGAGGAAAAGCCATTCCGAGTTAAAGGGCAGGAAAAAGAGGGAAAGGGGAACACAAAAGCCCAGCGCAGGGCTGAGAAGGTATGGGACACTTGAAGATGAGATGAAGAATAACAGAGGGGCACTGGGTATTGGGCACACAGGTAACATGAGGCTGTGCTAGGACAGAGAGAACAGGCATGAGGGCCAAGTACTGGTGGTGGGGGGGGGGGACAAGAAGGCTAGGGAAGCAGACATCTGGGGCCAAAGGTTAAGGTAGGACAGGTACAAGGGAGGTGGGAATGAAGAGAAAACTGAGGAGTAGGGGGAGCGCAGGGGTGGACAAGCTGGCAGAATCAGATGCTTCAGGCTGGACTCAGCAGTGGTCAGCAAGGGAGGCCCACACAACATCTGTAGTCAACAATGATCCTCCCATGAATTAGCAGTGGTGGATGCTAGAAACACTAATGAGGCTTTAGGAACAAGGAACATCAGACTTCCACTCTTCTCCCATCACTACCCCCCAAAATTATATTAAACAAGAGAAAGTAAACCTCCACCTTACTCACCAGGTCACCATGGTTACACCAAAACCCAGCAACTAAAGACAACATGACCTCTCTCGCTTATCTGAATGAGCTTTTGTCCTTTGATGGACAATCCCTGTCATGGCACCATCTTCTCAACCAACACAGACTACAGTCAGTAGAGTTGACAAATGTCTAGTAACACACACCATAAAAACTGTGCCTGCTATTAATGAGGAAAAATCATCAAAATGCAATGCCTGAGCAAGCTGACAGTTTATTATCATATAAATCCTTGCATAGAGCTCAGTGGAACCACAGAAAACAATAGCCTTTAGTTTTTAAATCCTACCATTGGCGAACAATGATGGGGAGATGAAATATATGCCTGCAATCAGCAAGCATACATGATTACCTTTTTATAAAGTGTATTTCGGCTCCATGAAGTGCTCTGAGGTTTCCTCCCCTTTCCTAGATGTGTCAAATCATGGATTCATTTCTCCTCCAGTCACAGCCAACTGGATGACTCAGTCCAGTACACAGCTTATCGATTATTTCAATTTCCTGTGCTAAACTCATTTCCCACCTCTTCTCATCTCTTATTCCTTCCTCACTTTCTTGAGGCCTGTGACTTTCAATGTGACATAAGGCACAACAATGAGGGGGAAACAACGTAAAATCTTAAAATAGATGAAGGAGCTAAATTCTGTTACAGTAAAAATCTAAGAGAAATGTCTTGACTGCCCTTAAAGCCAGGGTCATCATTCATTCATTTATTCATTGATTTAATTGACATTGAGGAGTCCCCATGAGCTAGTTCAGTCTACAAAGCATGCCACTTTCTATGCAATGCTGGCAAACATTAATTACTACAGTTGCTATGCCCAAAAATTCTATTTGAATATGGATGCAAGCATACACATATGGACATGTATACTACTGATATACCTAGGGCAACACAATCAACATCAAACACCTGAAAGTCTGGAAACTGCATGCTAAATAGTCAAGAGCTACTAGTATAAAGCCTGTCATCTAGTAAAAAACTTTTCACACTATTTCCATGAAAAGACCTTAAACCTGCACACCATGGCCATATATACTGACACATGATCTGACAACTGACTTTTGCTCTCTTGGAATCAAACTATGAATTCATTATTCAGGACATTTTTACATGAAAAACATATTTCCCCACAAATTCTATGACACGGGTATTATTAATATCCCCATTTTTCAGATTAATGAACCAAAAGGAAATCATTTATTCAAGGGCATTTAGAAAGAATGGAGCCAGTACTTAAATCAAAGCTTGCAATTCATGGATTCAAGCCCTTTATAAAAATTGAAAATTAATTATTATCATTATACTTATGTGTTACCATCCAATTTCTTCTTAAAATTAGTATCATATGCTAGTCTGAATCTGGCTTTAGTTCACAAAAATATAACTCCTCTCTAAGCCTGAAACAATTCTTCACTGGACTTTTTTCAGCCCCGAATTGTTATATGCCACCTGTTCCCTTCTTTCTTCTCACAAGGGTACTTGTAGGGAATTTTAAACTAGCTGTCTTATTGATGAAATCTAACATTTAAGGGGTACTTTGTTCATGCCAGGCACTGGGGTATTTCACTTAGAGTTTCTCATTTAATCCCTACAGAAACCCCATAAATTGGTGCTGCCACCATCATCATGTCATTTTATGAATGAAGGAAATGAGGCATAGAAAGACTAAGTAACTCGCCAGAGGTCACCCAGACAGGCAGAGTTTTCTTCCTCCCTGTCTATGATCTCCAGCAGTACGAAGTTCTGGCCCCCATAATATCCTCAGCTCATCAAGTCTGGGTTCCCATGGCTCTGTTTCTCAGTGCTAGCGAAGACTGCTTTCTGCATGTGCTGGCTTGGTTTCCTCCATCTTTGATTTCTCCCCTGATACGGCACTGGTGTATCTACCCTGAGGAGCTCTCTGCTTCCACCTGGTATTGACCTCCTGCCACACCTGGCTGTTCCTGATGAAAATGCACACTTGGAGTAGATGAGGGGTCTTTCCCAAAGCCATCTTTTCATCAAGAGGTTTGTATCACTCTTGCCAAAACACCATAAAAGAACCAAAGCTCTTAAAAGCAACATTCAACTTTAAAAAAAAAAAATCAAGTATACAAAGTTCATAGTCGCTTTTCTGCCACTGACTTTGTGTGACACTAACAGGAGATTTTGACCACATCAATAAGTAAGGGTGAAAGGTTACAGAAACTTGAGCAATAAAAAACTGGCTCCCCTTTTCCTTGTAATTAGCCACCAATTCTTCATAGACACTGTCTGCAGACAGCGGTCAAAGGGAGCTGTCCTCAGAGCAAGTGCTGTAGCTCTGGAAGGCTGAGAGGCAGGCAGAGAGGAACCTCCCATCTACTAAACACTCATGTGCACACTAGTTATGATGGTAAGCTTTATGTGCAACAATTAAATAACAGCAACCATAGCAGATAGACCCCCCATCATGCCCATTTTACAGACAGGGAAACAAGCTGAGAAGGTCACAGAACTGAGCAGTGGCAGGGGCTGCCACTGGAATCTGTGTCACTGTGCCCCAGCTTACTATCGCAGGGACCAGTTTCCCACTACATTGCTTTTCAGATGCTCCATGGAGAATCCTGCAAGATAGGGCTTAACCTGTCTGCTTATGATACTGAGCCTGATGAGAAACCCAGCAAGAAATGCGATCCTGTAGTACAGCTGTTCCCCAAAAGGCCCTTTGCGCCCCCATCCCCAGCTGGATTACACATGTCCATCCCCAGAAAAATGGCCTTCCGTTACTTCCCATGCATCTGCTACTTGCTTCTGCTTCGTGCCTTCTTTTCTTCTCCCACTCCCTGCTCTGCTGTGCCTTTCTCTACATGTCTGTCTCTCTATTACATGCATACACAACCATATACGCACTCAGGATACCTCGATCCAGCAGCCGGAGCAAGCGGAGATACCAGAGATACCACTGGTCCCAGAAGCGGTCCGTCATCCCACCCTGAACTCATCCTTCACAGCCAGTCCCCTGGGCAGAGCCTCATCCCGCCACCACCGGACTCGAGGAGGCCAGAACCGCTGATGTTGGGCTCACACACAGCCTGCTTTAAGCAAATGCCTGCCTGCAAAGACAGCCACCAGTCCTCCCACACAGAGGCTGACTGTGCCGGGAGCCTGTTTCACAGCAACAAAGGAACAAGTGCGGAACAACGCTGTGCACGCAGACCGAGCCTGCATGGACCCAAGGGGAGGTTGGAGATGCGGGGGAGGGATGCAGAGAGGGTTCTTGCAAGGAGGCAAGGTTTGAGGTGGTCTTGGGAATGGAAAGCCACAGTCAAAAGCCATGCTTAAATTTTCATTCTAGTATCTCCCACTATTCTGGCTTCTCTTGCCTCCCACACAGAGAGGTCAGTGGCTCTTCCAATAGGACAGTGTTCTGGAAGCCAGATGCTCAGCTATCCTAGACGCTGGGACCAGTCCAGAAGGCTAGGAGGCTGACTGCTAACTGTGGGAAAATCAGGCCTTTCTCCCCCAAGACTTCTAGACCCTCATTCTAGCCCAGAAAGGGGCTGAATGTCCTTTCTTCCCATGTTTCTCCACAAATTCTAGTAGAGGAGAAAAGCATGGGCTGGCTTTGGGGCTCATACTCAAAGGTTCAAATTCTGACTACCACTTAACACTTTCTGGCATTGAGCAAGATACTTCAGTTCTTGGGCCTCAACGTCCTCCTGTGAACTGAAGAGAACAGTATTTGCCTCACAGAGGTACTACGGAGCTCAAAGCAAAGAAGGAATAGGAAGTTCCTGGCATGCACCCAGTAAGCTGAGGCAGACAGAAGGTTCCTCCTGACCTGCTCCCTCCTCTGGCTCTTGCTGGGTAAATTCTTTGCTCCCTACACTTCCATCTCTGGGGTCCTCATCCCATGACTCTGCCCTGGCACCACCTGGCAGCAGCTCTCTCTCCATCATCCTTCTCCCTCAGGGACAAAGCCTACTAAATTTTCCTGTCTGATTCAAATGCCACAGAATTCAGATAGAATTCCCTGATTTTCCATCCTTCCCTCTCTATTTTTCACTCTACCTTCTCCTTTGTATGTGATTTTTTTCTTCCTTACAGGATCATAACTAAATGGAAGGGTATTTGCTTTATAATCATCTTTTTTATCCCCCAAAGGACCTAATACAGTGCCTTAGACCTCACAAGAGATTAACTGAATGAACAAACACAGACATGTAGCTAACACACAGCATTTCACTATGGATATCAAGTGGAAGAGTGGACTGTGGGGCCTCCGCCCCTAGGTACTATTTAAGGCTTATAGAAGGGTGGCAGGGTGGCAGGGTGTCCTGCCCTTGCCCTTCTTAGAACTGCTTAGTCAATGGGCTGGCACACATACAATAATGCTGCTTCCCTAGTGCCAGGGAGTCCTGCTCACAGAAATAAAAGCAGAGGGGACCCCAGGTCTAAGACAACCTTATCCAGCAGACATGTACACATTCCTCACAGCTTTTGTTTAGCCTGGGTCATGCCAGCAATGCCTTCTCACATCCAAGAAGACATTTGGGTCTCTCAGCTTCCCAGTCTCCATCAGACAGCTGGACCAAGCAGTTCTACCTTAACAACCACCCTTTCTGGGAACTCCAAGAAGAAATAAGATGGAGGTCTCTGGGCTCAGAGTGGGCAGGAGGCACATCCAAGGGGCAGGAGCTAGGGGAGAGAGGGAAAAAGGAGACAGAGACATAATCTCCACCCACCTGCCCCTGGTCAGCAGCCCTTACTGCCTCACTGATCCTTCTTAAAGAGCAGTTACAGGATACAACAGAGACACCACCACTAAGAGGCTATCCATCTCTCAGGCTCTGTTCATGCTATTTTGTTATTACCTTAAATGGACAAGAATCCAGTCAGTAGTTAACACAAGAATGCAAAACGCCCTCCTCTCTCCAGACAGAAGTGATCCACAGTCTCTCCTTTCATGAATAGTAAGAGTCCACTGCTTACAAGTGACCAGTACATTTTAGTTCACAAAGTACGTTCACATCTATCATCCTTGGGCCTCTCATCAGCAGCCATGGCACATCTGTAGGACAGGAATCGCCTTCTCCTGACTACAGAAGACCAAACTCATATTCCAAGAGATTGAACAACTTACATAAGAGCAAATGACATGCAGTGCTATCTGCCTCCTCCCTAAGAGGGTCTAAGGCTCATTTCCTTGGAGAAATGTGACTATCTTTCCCAAAGAGATGGAAGCCTCAGCGGGGCTGTCAGACAACAGTGGTCCTGGAGAGGTAGGGCAGCACTAGCATGCCACCAGTACAGGATGACACTTTCTGACAAAGAAGCTTTGATCTCTTCCTTTGGCCTCAGGCTTATTGCTACCTAGAAAGGATATCTCCAAATAAGAATGCCAAAGTTGGGCTGGAGAGATGGCTTAGTGGTTGTGCACTTGCCTGCAAAGCCAAAGGACCCAGGTTCAATTCCCCAGGACCCACATAAGCCAGATGCACAAGGAGGCACACACATCTGGAGTTCGTTTGCAGTGGCTGGAGGCCTGGTGCACCCATTCTCTCTGTGTGTCTGTCTGTCTGTCTCTCTCTCTCAAATAAATAAATAAAAATAAAAAATGTCAAAGTTGAGCTGGAGAGATGGCTCAGCAGTGAAGATGCTTGCTTACAAAGCAATGACCTAAATGACCTAAAGACCCAGGTTCAATTCCCCCTAGTACACACATAAAGCCAGATGCACAGTGGCACATGCATCTGGAGTTCGATTACAGTGGCTGGAGGCCATGGTGTACCCATTCTCTCTCTCCCCCTCTCCCTCTCCCTCTCCCTCTCTCTCTCCCTCCCTCTCTCTCTCTCTCTCTCTCTCTCTCCCTCCCTCCCTCCCTCCCTCCCTCTCTCTCTCTGCTTGCAAATAAATAAAACTTTAAAAAAGAATGTCAAAGTCGCTTGTCCTAATGTAACTCATAAGAAATTTGAAATGGGTAGGGGCTCCTAGACAGACAAGGGCAGTGAGAAGAGCATCACCTGTGGGGACAGCCCCCATGCGCATACGTAAGTACAGTGCTGCAATGGCGCTGATGCTACTTGTCCACGCACCATTCTGGGGCCTGGTGAAGGAAGTAACTGCTCCCTCCACAGCCTTATCTTCCTACGGACAGAACATAAGGACTGATAAAGAACGACATGGGCACAAACACTTCCCCTGCACACGGTGAACCCATAAGTGTTACCCCATGGATCAGGCTTGTTGGGGGAAAGCATTCAGCCTAGCATTTACTCAAGAATGGTTTCAATCGATCAAGCTGGGCTTCTTGGAGCTCCCTGGCTTACCACTGCTCACTTCTACGGCTCCCACAGAGTCTCATAAGCCTTCCTTTAAATGTAGCTCCTCCAAAGTTGAATAAAATGTTCCAAAAGACTGCCAGGATTGCCATTTAGTTGTGGTGCAATTATGAAGGACAGGATATTGGCCAAGATAGAGCCTTATTAGGTTTTTGTTGTTATTTTGTCATCCACAATGACTCCACAGTGGCTCCTTCTTTCACAGTGGTCAAAGCAAATGTAGCTGCTCCCATGGAGTGGTTTCTCCAACCCACCCTGCTGCCTGCAGACACATGTTCTCTGGTGACGAGCAGTGCCCCCGGGCCAGCAGCACCCATCGACCGCAGAGACCTGACGCCCTTCTGGATGCTTTGCATTTGCTTGGTATCATAACTGTGATGTGTTCCCTCTCCTCCAACTTTCCTTCATTTTGTGGCACTGTTATTTCTCTCTCTCCACCGCCCCAACAGGAAAACACTGTGTTCCCAGTCAGATAACAGCCAGCACAAGTGGATGGAGCAGAAGGCAAGCAGCACTGAGGGAGGAGAGAACCCATCATGCCACACATCTTTCCCACTCACCTCTCAGGCCAACAATGATCACTGTTCCCTCAGCAGAACTGCCTGCTCCTTGAACCCAGGGAGCTAACTGACAAGAGAAGTCCATATGAGAGATACCTGGAGTCTGTGAACCAGAGTGAAAACTGAATATTGGACACAGTGTTCTTCTACCCCACCCAGGAAGTAGCTCCACCAGGCTGCCATTTTGCCCTGCAAGCTGCGCTTCAGTTGCAACATGATCCAAACATTCCAGCAGACATCATCCTCAGCCACCTCCCACAGCACTTCTGTCCCCTCAGCAATTAGTGCCCAAATGGCAAAGGGAAGCCAGAAGCAATACATTCTCAGAGCAAGCCACCATCCAGGGCATGGGATAAACACTTGCCAGTCTCTCCTGTGAGAGCCTGGTGTCCTCAGGTAAACAAGCTCCTTAGGTTCACACCCAAGGATGGTCTCTGAAACAAGTACCAGACACTGAAATCCAAGTCCTCCTCTCCCAGGAGGCCTTTTCCAGCTAACTTCACATATTCTCTATCTCAGAGTTCTCAAAGTTTAATGGGCAACTGAACTACCTTAGAGGGTTGGCAATCCACGCAGATAACGAGGCTTCACTCCCAGATGCCTGCATTTTTAACAAGTTCCCCAGGTGATTCTCAGATGGTGACCTATCCGCTATGCCACTGTTCTCCTTTTCCACCCTAAGCACTGACTTCAACTATTTTAGAATTCTAGAAAGTACCTTGCCTGCCCATATACCCTAGAAGTGAGTACCTAAGTTAGATGAGGTTCTCCTGGCATGCCCAGGAGGCCTGGCAAATGACTCCGTGTGGAGATCCTATGAAACAGAAATGGGCCTCAGCTCTCCACAGGCTCCAAAAAGTGTCCCTTCTGCAACAGGCCCACCTCACACCTATACAATGGCTTTAAATGTCACCTCAAATATCAGTCCAGGCAGCAGTGAGGAAGACAAGAGCCATTTTCCAGCATTGCCCCTGCTCTTGTGTAGTTTTCATATTGCTCATCCCTGATCTCTACCAAGATCTTTAACTCCCCCTTGGCCCAGTAAAAGACTTCACACAACCTCTCACCTGCACATCGTCTAACCCACATGGTTAAACAGAAAACAGTTAACTTCCACCACCCCATGCCCTCCCTGAGAATTTTTAGTTGCCGTGGCAGCCTCTAGAACTCCCATGCTGCAATGAGCCTCCAACCACAGGACACCACCCCAACACCCCACCTAATAGCCAGAGGCCTCTCTTGCACCCCAAGAAACTCACCCATTCTGGGCTCTATTCCCTATGAAGTCCCATGCAGAGTAGAATGGGAACCTTATTCCTTCCCCTCTGAAGTGTTCATGATGAGAACATTTGCATTCTGATGAAAGGAAAAGCCTTCAGCCAGTGAAGGCAGGTGGAAAGCTAGGCCTTCAGGAGGCGGGGGGGGGGGGGCACTTGGCATAAAGGCATAGAGACCACAGATCTCTGCATCTAAATCTTCACAGGCATGTCCCTGCCAGTCCATCCTGATAACAGCCATTCATAGAAACTGAAGTTTCCCTTACACCCCCCCCCAACTCACTCTCCAGACCTCTTACTTCCTCCAACTCAGAACATGACCTCCTGACTGTCTACCTCCCCAGAGCATCTAAATTTAAAAAGCTAGGAAATAATTAAAAAGACCAGCTCAGGGGGCTAGAAAGATGGCTTAGCAGTTAAGACTCTTGCCTGCAATGACAAAGAACCCAGATTCAGTTCCCCAGGTCCCATATAAGCTAGATGCATAAGGTGGTACACACATCTGGAGTTCGTCTGCAGTGGCTGGATGCCCTGGTGTGCCCATTCTCATTCTCTCCCTTTGTCTCTCTCTGTCTCTCTCTCTCCCTCTCTCTCCCTTTCTCTGCCTCTTTCTATGTCAAATAACTAAACAAAAAATATAATATAAAAAAGTAAAAAAAAAAAAAAAAAAAGACCAGCTCAGAACCTGACCCAAGGGGCCCAGAGCTCATGACCTCCCGCACTTCTCTCACAGCCAATACCAGAGCTCCTCCAGCTCATTCCACTGAGAGCAAATTTCTTCACCCATTCGTGACCTAAGGGCACTTAAAATCAGGGACTTAGAAGGTTTTGTTTCTCTTATATGTTACTTTCATCTCTCAGAACCATGAGGTCTCCATTAGGGAATCAAGAAACTGAAGTTGTCAGGCACCACAACTGAAATTCAGCCTGCAAGGGATCCTGTGAAGGGCTGCCTCCTTCTCTCACCTCACACCTTTCTCCATCTCTTCCAGAACTTTGCCAAGGACTTCCCTACTCCAGCCTCACCACGAGCACTTCTGTCCAGTGGAATCAGGTAACGCACTATGAGGGCCAAAGCTGCCAACCACAAATGTGAAGCTCAACAGGACCAAAAAGAGCCCAGCAAATCCTCAAAGACATGCTAGATTTGGGTTAGCATGGATCTAAAGCCAATATTTTTAATATTCTCTTGGATTTTTCTTATTTTTTGAAAAATTTATAAATTTTGTGTAGGCAACCCACTATTAAATCAGAACATTAGACGGAAATGTCCTGATAACACACACACACACCATCCAAGATAAGAAGTCTAGTTGCACATGAGCCAGTTTTTCTTGGTTCTTATTTTCAAAAACAAATAATATGCTAGGCATGTTGGTTCACACCTATCATCCCAGTATTCCCAAGTCTGAGGTAGGAATATCAAAAATTCAAGGTCAGCCTGGGCTACAGAATGAGACCCAGTCTTAAAACACCAGAAACTAAATCAGGGCTGGAGAGATTGCTCAGTGGTTAAGGCACTTGCCTGCAAAGCCAAGGGACCCAGGTTCAATTCCCCAGGACCCATGTAAACCAGCTGCATTAGGTGGCGCATGCAACTAGAGTTTGTTTGCAGTCATTGGAGGCCATGGTGCACCTATTCTCTCTCTCTGCCTCTTCTTTCTCTCTCTCAAATAAATGAAAATAAAATATTTTTAAAATCAGATGCAATTATTACTTTCCAACAATGAATTTTGCTTATAGTTCTTGAAAATAATCAACTCTTCAGGGCATAGTGGCAAACACCTTTAAACCCAAAACTCCAGAGGTTGAGACAGGAGGATTGTCATGAGTTCAAGCCCAGGCTAGGACTACAGAGTGACTTCCTGATCAGCCTAGGCTAGAGTGTCTCAAAAAACAATACATAATTGATTCCTAGAGTGTCCATAAAACTCTTTTTAATTTCCTTTTTATTTTATGAGAGAGAGAGAATGAATGGGCATACCAGGGCCTCTAGCCTGCAAATGAACTCCAGATGCATGTGCCACCTTGTGCATCTGGCTTACGTGGGTACTAGGAAATCAAACCTGGGTATTTAGTCCTTGCAAGCAAGCACCTTAACCACTAAGCCATCTCTCCAGCCCCCATAAACCTCTTTTAAATCCTGCTATACTGTTTATTTAGGTCTAGGCTTTGAAATCAAACCAACCACCTTCAAAACCCAAATCTATTCTGTAGCTGAGTAACCAGTGACATGTAATGTCTAAATCTCAATTTCTTTATCATGTGTATCAATATAAGGCTGATTAACTTTCATGTGGAATGATGAAAATTACATACTAAAATGCAATGTATCACACTTAAAGCAAAACATGTGCTTTCCAAATCATAGGACATATCTTGACAAATAAACCAATTTAAAAATTGTCTTGGGCCAGAGAGATGGCTTAGTTGTTAAGGTACTTGCCTGCAAAGCCAAAGGACCTTGGTTCGATTCCCCAGGACCCACATAAGCCAGATGCACAAGGTGGCATATGCATCTGGAGTTCTTTTGCAGTGGCTGGAGGCCCTGGCACACCCATATTCATTCTCTTCTCTCTCTCTCTCTCTCTCTGTCCCTCCCTCCCTCCCTCCCTCCCCCTTGTTCTCTCTCTCAAATCAATAAATAAAACTAAAATATATTTTTAAGTGTCTTGGGCTGGAGAGATGTCTTAGCAGTTATGGTGCTTGCCTGTAAAGTCTAAGAACTCATGTTGGAATCTCCAGGTCCCACATAAGCCATATGCACACACATCTGGCATTCATTTGCAGGGCTGAAGGCCCTGGTGCACTCATTTTCTCTCTACCCCCCCTTCCCTGCAAAAAAAAAAAAAAAAAAAAAAAGGTGTCTTATTTGCTACTCAGGTTTTCCAAGTGATCCTCATGAAGGGCTGAGTTATGGGCAAGCCACCATGCCATGTTTCCCAAGTTTCTCTACCTGCCCTTTGGAAAGGACAAGTCCTTATAATAAGCCTACTTTTCCTAAAATTCCAGTGACACCTTTACCCTGAGGGAAAATGAGGGGAGAAAACATTCAACTGCCCAACTTAGCTGGGGTTCTTTCTGCCCTAACAAGAAAGTTGGAGTGTTCCATAAACAATTCAAAGATGACAACGACACCTTAGATTATGTCCTTGTGAGCCATGTGGATAACCCTTAGCACTGAGGAGATGGGAAACTAAATTTCTGATGAAGTGTTCACATACCGAACAACCATGAATTAGCATCCCTCACAGGCCACCAAGCCTGGCCTCACATCATACACACAATAAAGCCTTGTCAAAGATATCCATGAAGCACAAAAAAACCATAAAACTTCAAGAAGAGGAGGCTGGAGAGATGGCTTAGTGGTTAAGCACTTACTTGTGAAGCCTAAGGACCCCAGTTCATGGCTCAATTCTCCAGTACCCATGTAAGCCAGATGCAGAAGGTGGTACATGCATCTGGAATGCGTTTGCAGTGGCTGGCGGCCCTGGTGCACCCATTCTTTCTCTCTCTCCCTCTATCTTTCTGTCTGTCTATCTGTCACTCTCAGATAAATAAATAAATAAATAAATAAATAAATAAATAAATAAATAAAACTTCAAGAAGAAAAATTTATAGTCTCAGAGTGGGAAGAAGAAAAAATTTATAGTCTTAGGGTGGGAAGGCTTTTCCAAGTAAGATAGAGAACTTCAACATACTGGCTCGTAATTTTTCCCCCTCCCAATCTCTGGAAAGGCATACAAATCAACTCAAAAGAAATGGGGTCTGGACAACAACAAGAAAGGACTACTTCTCACTATAACTTTTTATACTTCTAGAATTGATACTCTCATACTTTGTTGCCTAACTTTTTCAAAAGACATTTTAAAATAAGAGAGCCGAGACTAAACAAGACTATTCTTGGAATCAAGCTGCCCTGATATGAGACATGTAAGCCACATGGATGAGCGCCAAGGATGCTGGACAGGGCTTCCAGAAACCCCAGCGCTGACCTAGTACCAACTGCCTACGTGTGAATAGGGGTCACTTTAGAGGTTCCAGCTGCCCCAGGTCCCCTGGCTCCTCAGTGGAACCTGTATGTATGAGAGCTGCCAGGTCACCCTGCCTAATCATGAGAAATGACCAAGTGTTGTTCTGAGCTGCTAAGGTTTAGGGCGGTTCTCACAGTTCAGTAGAGAATAAAGTGGGGGCATGAGAGCAGGTACAGCCACAGACCGGCTGTGATCATGAAGGAAATATTGGACAAGACTGTGCCTTATTTCATCTAGGAGACAAAGCACAGCTAGTTTACTTATCTACCTGTCTACTGATCTCAGAATTAGAACCCTGAAGACAGAGTTGTCACAGAGAGGGTCTAATTAACATGCTTGCTTGAATTTTTTTTTAAAAGTCAGACATTTTTCTGACAGGAAGTGTGTCTGATTTGGCTGCTTGTTTTCAATACTCTTGCCTTTTCCAATTCCTGTAAATCTGCTGTTCCAAGATTTTACAGAAAATATATTTAAAGCCTACATACAATATTCAACAGGCTAGAAAATATATTATTTGTAACTATTTAAACTTATGGCAGAAAAAAAGAAGTAAAATGTGTGAAGGAATATAGTTTTCAATGTTCTTTAAGGATATGCAGAAACACAAACGTCTAAAGCCCACTCAGCTGTGGGACTCTGCAGCTCTGTGTGCACACTACGTGTGACACTAGGCGGCTGCTGAAAAAGAATCAGGAGGAGTTCTGTGGATTGGTATGGAAATATCTTCAAGACGATTGCTGAGTTTAAAAATACAAGGTGGGGTTGGAGAGATGGATTAGTGGTTAAAGTGCTTACCTGTGAAGCCAAAGGACCCAGGTTTGATTCCCCAGTACCCACATAAGCCAGATGCACAAGAGGGTGTATGCATCTGGAGTTCCTTTGTAGTGGCTGGAGGCCCTGGCATGCCTATTCTCTCCCTGTCTGTCCTCTTCTCTTTCTTCTCTCTCTCTCTCTCTCTCTCTCTCTCTGCTTGCAAATAAATGAATAAAACAAAAATAAAATAATTTTTAAAAATGTAATGTGTAGGACAGTATATAAGATGAGTATTCTTCAATCAAAATGTTTGGGATCAAAAGTAGTTTTGCTTTCACGGTTTTTCCGATCTTGAATATCTGCATAGAGTTTACTGGATAACCATCCATAATCCAAAACTCTAAAATGTACTAAAATCTAAAACTTTAGGGGGCATCATTTTTTGGTTTTAGGTTTTTAGATTAGGAGTATTCAACTAATAACTAATATTCACCTGCATTTGATAAGAAAGAGGTGATATATAGATTCAGATTTGCTAGTATTTGCAAAAAGAAACACTGGAAGTACTCACAAGAATTAATACTAATGGTTATCTATGGGGAAAGTGGCTTGGTAGGCTGAAGAGTTATATAAAAAATTTATATTGTATTAATCTTAACATTGTAAATACATTATACTTCTATATATCACAAATTTTCACAGAAAAAAGTATAGGTAAACGTTCAAAACCACAAAATGTCAAAATATCTAGGAGAGAAATATTTGCCAATTTGCATCAATACATGATACAAAGGATTAATATTTTTACTTCAGAAAGAACTTTTTAAAATTGTTTTTAAAAAGTTTTAAAACCTGGCATAAGTTAAAAATGTATAAACAGACAGTTCACGAAAGGAAATATAAATGACTAAGGAAAACAAGAGTTTCTGACCTTTACTAGTAATTAGGGAAATGCAAATTAAATCAATATTGTGCCACATTCTATATACCAGGTTGGTAAAAAACAAAGTCTAGTAGGAGATTAAATTGATTAAGAAAAAAACATTTTTAGACATTGATTTGCTAGTATCTATCAACATTTCTAACATGCATATCCTCCCACCCAGCTATTCTAAAATTCTCACCTGATGAAATATCAGTATGTACCCACACATTAAAGAATTTTCTGTAATAGAAAAAAAAATGAAAACATAACCTAAACCTAAATTGACAACAATAAATAGTAAGATAAATTACAATAGTCTACACTATCATTGGGAACCATTAACAAGAACAAACACTTTGACATGTAATGATATGAATGGATGTATATATTGTGTTGTTGGGTGGGAGGATACCATTTTCAAGATACCTGGAAATAACCTGTATTATCCAGTTTTGTAAAAATAGTTATATATACATATATATTCACACATACTCAATATATATTTCAATGTACAACGAAAGTTCTGATAGAATATACACCAAACTGTTCACAGGAGTTATCCCTAAGGACCAGGTAAAGGGACTTAGAGAATTGTGTTTTATAAAATTTTACATTTTAGCATAAACATTTGTTACTTTAGTAACTTTCACAGCATTTCAAACTGACTAAAATAGCAGCTCAGATCTTTTCTCCATCAGGAGGTAGTTTCCTTCTCTAGCCCCTATTCACAGGGACTGAACTATGACATGGTTTCTAGACAGCCCACAGACTGGAATCACCAACTCCCCACACTTAACCACCTGACGCGGCCAACAGATGAAGTTCCATCACTACATCATATAAGTAGGCTTTTCACCCTCCACTTGGCTCCATCTCTTTTACACGCCACAAGACTCCAAAGGGGTTCTCCAAATAAGCTTTAGTAGGGTCCTCCGCTCTTCTCAGGCTATTCATTATTGGCTACTTAAGATACCTTAAGAGACTTTGGTCAGTCATGGCAACTATGTCTCATCTCAAGTCTCAGTTATAGCCAAGAGGCAGGGCCTGTCTAGAGCTCCATAATGATGCTGAGGCCACATGGTTATATGAAGAGGAGCGGCATGGTCATTGAATGGCAAATGGGCCATCCGCACCATGGGCAATGGGCTGTGATCTGCCACATCCTTCCTCACAATTACACTCTGAGTGTGAGGAGCCGTGGGTAGTGGGAGAAAGGTAGGTGAAAGCTGATGGTTAACTGCCTTGCATGGTGCATCTATCAGCAGAGAAGATACAGATTCTAAGGATGAAGGGGTCCCATGTGTGGAGATGTGGCTCCACACAGATGTAGATGGATAACTCTGAACATCTGGGTGCAATGCTGGCCTGAGGTAAGCTATAAGCCTGGGTTCCATCTGTCATATTTTACTATTATTCATCCCAAAGACTCAACAACTGCCCCCTTGTAAGAACATGCCTTTCATGATTTTGAAATTTCCAAGTGCCCTGTTAATTGGGAATCCACTCATCTTCCCTATCCCTATAACCAAAAACAGAATCCCCACCTCCACCCCCCCCAAAAAAAATCCCAGATCTTCACGTGTTGTAACTAAAAACACTCAGTAAACAAAGCCAGACCTTGGGCTCCCTTAGGGAGTAATTGTCTAAGAATGCTTCTTTTCTTTCAGCTGCTGAAAGAGAGACAGACGTGCTAAGACTATGTGGAGCTCATCTTGAAAGCATTTATTTTTCCAAACAGCGATGTGCAGGCGGGCGTGCCTTTCCAGGGAGAGCAGCAGTAGGCCATGACCAGGCTGCCGAGGATGCCACTCCTCGCTGAGTCTACTTGCGGCACTCAGACAGTGGTCACAGTGAGCTCTGGGTGAAGGATGGGAAGTTCGAGGGCATGGGGCCAAGGTCGGGTCACTAAGAGCTGCCACAGGAATGACTGAAGTGGGCCTGTGAGGGTCCTCGAAACTTGGGGGTGAGTTATCACTTCTAAAGCAGTGTGAGAGAAAGCAAAACCAATACTGCCTTCCGCCTCCTTTTCAGGCCCAGTCATTCAGAGAAAAGTTGACATCCAGCTAAGCTATTTTTGTTTGTTACCCATTGCTTACAACTTGTAACCCTACAATCACCCAGAGCAGTCAAGCACTGGGAGAAGTTGGTCAGCTCCTGAGCAGCGGCCCTTAAACCATTTCCCTTTCCCTCCTCCGCACTCAGACATGGGAACCTACAGTAAAGAACGCTACCGCGTCATCCACCATCACACTGTTCTGTTGCCACAAGTCCATTCTTAACTAGGAGGTGGGAGCAGTATCCTCTGCAGCCAGCTCACCTAAGACAAGGCACAACAGAACCATCCAGTGAGGAAAGGAAAGTTCCTATCGGCAGACTCAACCATCAGAGCATGCTAGAAGCTCTGTCAGCCTCAACTAGAAATCCTCCAAATTGACTGCTACCACAAAGACCCAGACATATCCAACAGAATTCCAGGATTCCCATGGGGAATCAGTACCCCCCACACATACACACACACTTAGACACTTTATCGCCCCCAAGATTCTGAAGCCAACTGCACTTGCATGCCAATGCCACCACTCAGGCATTTGACACTGGTAAGAGTACTTCATCGCTTTCTGGCTCTGTTACTGCAAAATGAGGAAGATGCTAATAACATTCAAATAAGTTAATATATATAGCAATACTTGGCACACAGCGGGTACTGTCTATGTGTTTATGATTACCATTATTTTGATGATGTAATCCATGGTTGATTTCCAAGCTAAACTCATCTTTCCCTTTGGACCACTGCATATGTTCTTCCTAGACCTGGGAACATTGTTCCCACTCTGCCTTCATCTAAACACCACCACCACTTCCTAGGAAGCTTTCCCTGGTCCATTCAGCTGGGTCACCTGTCACTGTATGTACCTATGCCCTGTTCATATTATACTGAAGTTCTCTCTAGGTCTGTCTCCCCAACCAGGGCTATGAGCACACTGCCCTAAGCAGATGCAGTGTTGTGACTGTGCTCCTGTCCTGGAGGAGGATGTGGTCAAGTCCATCTCCACCTCTCACCCCAATACTCAAGTCTTATCATCACATTATCTGTGGCATGATAACTAAATCCAAAGGCAGATAAAAGTGAGTTGGAAATTGCCCATCATTGCAACCTCTATATATGATGCAGAGTAAACCAATAAGGTCTGTGACTGGGAGAACACTGTTTTTTTAAGCTCTTACAGACAAAGAGAGCCTGTGGGGATGACTACCTGTTAATGTGCAAACACATACATGTAGGCTTGTGTGAACATACCTCTGTGCGTTACTGTCAGGAGAGGGAGAGATTCGCCTGAATAACATTGTGGAACACAATGGAATTCTATACAGCAGTAAGAAAAAACGACACAATGAAATTTGAGGAAAAATGGCTGAACCTGGAACAGATCATTCTCAGTGAACTTACCCAATCACAGAAAAAAAAAAAAAATTTCCACATAGTCTCACTCATCCACAGCACCTAACCTGAATCTACCCAAGATACCTTACATATCCAGCAAGCATCTCCTAGACTAGACACTAGGATGGTAGGGGAGGGAGGGGAGAGCATCAAAGGGGTGGGAAACACAAATCTAGTCCCAAACGGCAATGGTACCATAAAATTCTACTTACTAAAAGACAGACCAAATGGCTGATCCTTCACCAGGCCCTTACAGGGAACATCTGAACCACAAGACACTGGAGAGGGTAGGATCAAGACTAATCTTAATCTTCTACATCTTCCCTCCCTCCCTCTCCCTCTCCCTCTCTCTCTCTTCTCTCTTCTCTCTAACTCTTGTATATTAGTTATCTTTTTCCTCATTTTCTTAGTGGGCACTGACCTGTAACTCCCAGTATCAGCATGGGGCTATCATCTACAATGAGCTTTTGATCAGAGAGACCTACAAGGTTTCCTAAAAGACAGACAGATTTCTGTCAGAGTACTTGATGACCCACCAAAGGTTAGTGGTAAGACCCTACTGCTGAAGACACCTTATGTGGTTGACATGCAAAATAGAATGGCATGGCTGGAAGTTGGAAGAGAGTCAGTCCCCAGACAGTCTGCGCGTCTAGTGCCAGAAGGTGCTACATGGGCGACTGGGGGAAAATGACCAATATCTGTCCAAGCAACTCATGGTCTAACCTACTTAGCAGCAAATAACTTGTGATGCCCACACAAGTGCAATAGTGGCACACAGCCATGGTGGGGAACCAACTGCTCTTAATTTGGCTAACTGATCTCCTCAGTGGTATGGGACCCATAGCTGGAGCTGGGAAACAAGTCAGAACCATATCCAAACATAAGCCCATTCTCCATTATCAAGCTACCATCAACCATGGGCTACAAGAGGGCCTACACCTATTAAATTCTCTATTAAAAAAGTAAGTGTTGGGGACTGGAGAGATGGCTTAGCGGTTAAGTGCTCGCCTGTGAAGTCTGAGGACCCCGGTTCGAGGCTTGATTCTCCAGGACCCATGTTAGCCAGATGCACAAGGGGGCGCAAGCGTCTGGAGTTCGTTTGCAGTGGTTGGAGGCCCTGGCCCATTCTCTCTCTGTCTATATCTGCCCCCCCCCCTCTCTCTCTCCCCGTCGCTTTCAAATAAATAAAAATTAAAAAACAAAAAGTAAGTGTTATCTCATTTGTCCTGGTGCTAACTTACTCTCCGTTGGAGAATCTGCTTCTCTTTTTGAGATAGATGTAGATCCTAAGGAGAGAGCCACCCCATCACACCTCAAAAGGGCCCCGGCTGAAACTAAGAAAAATTGGCAAAACAAGCAAGGGTGCTGTTTTCCTGATGAACCGGATACCAGCAGAAGGGGGAAGGACATCAACACAGAGAAAAATCAACTCCTACCAAATCAGAGAGCCAGAGCCTCAGAGGCCCCCAACACCTCATCAACTGAAGCAGACCAAAAATGAACCCAACATGGCTCAGGGAAATTTTGCGGAAGAGGGGGCGGAAAGAATGTCAGAGCCACATGTTGGGTCATGATATGCAGAGACATTTATCTTACCCATAACTGTGGGCTACCTCCACAATGCATGACCCATACACCTCAACAAGGAGGGGCCAAGGGGAGGGGGTAGGTCATGGATGAGCCTAATAATGGTACCAAACTGACTGTATTTGCTGAATACAAAACTAACTAATAAAGAAAAAAAGAAAGGAAAAAAATAACATTGAAAACATAACTCTTGAGCTGGTCACTAAGGCAGCCATGTTTCAGCCATCAGATAGTTTCCCAGGGAGACAACTAGATAGAGAGCATTTAGGAAGAAGGGAAATGGGGAATAAACAGTTTGTTTTTTTCCTGGCATCATTAAAACTAAAAGTAAGCCGGGCGTGGTGGCGCACGCCTTTAATCCCAGCACTCGGGAGGCAGAGGTAGGAGGATCGCCGTGAGTTCGAGGCCACCCTGAGACTCCATAGTGAATTCCAGGTCAGCCTGGGCTAGAGTGAGACCCTACCTCGAAAACCAAAACAAAACAAACAAACAAAAAAAAAAAACAAATGTAATCTTGAGTGAAGGCACATAAATACATTGCCCATTAAAGTTATAAGGATCTATTTTTTTAATTTATTTAATTTTATTTTGTGGTTTTTTGAGGTAGGGTTTCACCCTAGCTCAGGCTGACCTGGAATTCACTATGTAATCTCAAGGTGGCCTCATTGAACTTGTGGTGATCCTCCTACCTCTGCCTCCTGTGTGCTGGGATTAAAGGCATGCGCCACCATGCCCGGCCTAGGATCTATTTTTTTATTATTATTTATTCATTTATTTGAGAGAGAGAGAGAGAGAAACAGTGAGTATAGACATACCAGGGCCTCCTGCCACTGTAGACAAACTCCAGGTATATATGCCATTTGTGCATCTGGCTTTACATGGGTACTGGGGACTTGAACCCAAGCCATCAGGCTTCGCAAGCAAGCGCCTTTAACCTCTAAGCCATCTTTCCAGCCCAGGATCTATTTTAAATGACACTTGCCCCAGGGTGATATGTATAGTCCTGATTTCTGTCCATGACAGTAACCATGACAGTGGATAGGAAAATGTCACAGAACACGTGTATGGATTTTTGCTAAGCCTTTGACAAATGTCCTCCAAGATATTCTTGTATATAAGATGGTGGGGGGAAAAAAAACATAGTTGAGGGCTGGAGAGATGGCTTAGCAGTTATGGCACTTGCCTACAACGCCTAAAGGCCTAAGTTCAATTCCCCAATACCCATGTAAAGCCGGATGCACAACGTGGTGCAGGCATCTGGAGTTCATTTGCAGTGGCTAAACATCCATTCTCTCTGTGTTTCTCTGTCATTCTCTCCTTGAAAATAAATAAATAAATAAAATATGTTTTTGTTTTGTTTTGCTTTTTAAATTTTTGTTTATTTTTATTTACTTATTTGAAAGCAACAGAGAAAGAGGCAGATAGAGAGAGAATGGGCGCACCAGGGCCTCCGGCCATTGCAAACAAACTCCAGACGCATGCGCCCCCTTGTGCATCTGGCTAACGTGGGTCCTGGAGAATCAAGCCTCGAACCGGGGTCCTTAGGCTTCACAGGCAAGGGCTTAACCGCTAAGCCATCTCTCCAGCCCAAAATATGTTTTTTAAAACATAGTTGAGTAGAATCATTGCAAATAAACTACAGGAATGAAGAAGCCTTTGTTAGAATGAGCAGTGAACTTTATGTGGGTTGTAGGTTCTCTGGTGATACCCTGGGGGTTCTCTGATAGTTCTCAATTACTGTGCCTGATTTCTTTAAAAAAAATTCCTTTAGATAACAAAACAAAGAGGGCAGATGATATAAAACTGGTAATAATGGGATTACTACTATAACAAATGACCAAAATAAAGATGTAAAACTATCTTGGAAGACTTAAACACTAGGTCAAAATTAACAAGAGCAAGTTTTATATCTGGAGGTATACCTTTTAAAACAAAAATGTACACACCACTTCTCAAGCAATTCTTGTCTTCTGTATCTAGCCTATGGTAACACTGCAAGTACATAGAAACCATGCTGGTTCACAAATGTTCTCAACAGCACTGTCTATAATGGTTTCTTTAAAAAAATGTTAGAGTTTCTGAAAAGCTATGGAATATTCACACTGAGAATATGCTATATATGTTTAGGATATTTTACATAAATAATAATTGCAAAAAGACATAAATTATTATATATTAATTTAAATTTTTCTGCAGGTAGATATTTAGATGTATGTAAACACACAGAAAGGTCTGCAAGGATCCCAAGTCATGCATACCAAAATCTATCTCCAAACAGATATTTCAAAAAGACTTTGGCCTTATCTGTAACATCTGAAATTCAGAATGTAGTTTGGGTTAAACTTGTATAATTAAGCTTTTTCCCACAGTAAAGCCTTGCTTTCGGCTTTAAAAAAAAAAAAAAGTTCAAAACTATAGAGGGAGGCACAAATTTTTCAGCTTCCCATTACCACAAAACTAAGAGGAGTCAGTGTTGTAGAAAGACTACAAAGAGCTAACTTGTGGTACAGAGTGTGGCTGAAGCTTGGTATATGGACAGCCTGCTAAAACCAGGGGTCACAAAGCTGATCACAGCCAGAGCACTGAGTTGGAGCCAATTCTGGCAGCACAATTAGGCAGGGACACTGACAAAGTAGAACACAAGTAGAGAAAATTAATAGGGATGCTGAAAAGCGTGACATAATGACTGAAGGAACTGTAACTGTTTAACCTTCAGACAAAAAGATGATATAGACACACTCCTTCAACTACTTGAAGGGTTATCAGGTAGATGAGGCAGTAAACTTTTTAAGGCAGTAAACTTATTTTGGGATTTTTCCAGAGGTAAATGCTAAGACAAATAAATACAAATTGCACCATGGAGATAGGCATGTCTGCCCAGGTTCAATTCCCCAGTACCCACGTAAAGCCAGATGCCTAAGCGGTACATGCATGCATCTGGAGTTCATTTGTAGCAGCAATAGCACCCCATCACCCCCCATATCTCAAATAAAGACATTCAAAAAATAAAGTGTCATATTTTTAAAAATATGAATTATTTCTCTACTAAGATATAAAAAGAAGAAACATTCTAATGAGAACAAATGACAACAGAGTATCAGGAGAGATGTGGAACGCCTGGTCACTGAAAGTATGCAAGTAATAAACTGGGTACGAAAACACACTGAATCTCATTCTAAGAAAACCACACAATATTTAAGGTCTCTAACAATTCTTATATTCTATGAGTATGTAGTTCAGCTATAAAATCAATTTTCAATGTCTCCATCAACTCCAAATCCCACTGGTGGAATACTTTGCCACCAGGTGGCAGTAGATGCCTTGGACTCTGGGTTCTAAATGTTAGGTGTGGTCAAAAAGAAATTAGCAGTTTTCTAATAGTTAACAAAAGTGAAGAGACTGAAACACAAGCCCAAAGGTAGCACCTTTCAAAGGAATATGTAAATAAAACTAGTAATCTTTCTCATTATTACATTACGATTACAATTACATTACAATGATTTTTTAAGACAAGTTCTTAAAATGTAGCCCAGCAAGGCTAGCCTGGAACACACTATGTAGCCCAGGCTGGCCTCAAACTCATGGAGATCCCCCTGCCTCAGCTTCCCAAATGCTTGGGTTGCAGGCATGCACCACCATTACCAGCTTTAAATATAGCTCTTGATATTTCTTCTTAATGCAAAAATCTCTGCTTCCTTTGCAGCTGAGGATCATGTCTGCTACTACAATCTTCCTTGCAGACCAGAGGGAAAGAACCATCAGGTGGATCAAAGAAGCTTCCAGCCATGCCCTGCTTCCAGCCTCCCAGCCCAGCATCTCCACAGCTGCAGCCACAGAGCATGCCACAACACTCAAAAGCGGAGTGTATCCTACAGCATGGAAGACAACAATTTTATCTTTTCCCAAATAGAAGAGAATATGCTCTCATCCCATTCTTAGAACAGTGGAGGCTGGAGAGATTGCCTAGTGGTTGGGTCGCTTCCCTGTGAAGCCTAAGGGCCCAGGTTCAATTCTCCAGGTCCCACGTAAGCCAGATGCACAAGGTGGCGCATGCATCTGGAGTTCATTTGCAGTGGCTAGAGGCCCTGGCGTGCCCATTCTTTCTCTCTATATACATCTGCGCCTCTCTCTCTCTCTCTCTCTCTCTCTCTCTCTCTCGTTCTCTCTCTAATAAATAAAAATGATTTTTAAAACTATGGAAATACAGGGATGATGCACAATATCACTGAGTAGTTTAGGTGACTAGAGCTAAGGGTATGGGACATGTAATGGGGTGCCAGAGCTGGACGGCCCTGGATTGTTCTTTTAACTCAACAGTCAGTGTGTGTCTGACTTGCCCAAAATGTCACAGCCTAGAGGCAGAGCTGGGACCCACAGACAGACAACCTGATGAGTATGGCAGCCCTGCTATAGTGCTTGAGAGCCTGGGAAGCTGGGATAAGTTTTTGCTACTTTATCCACTGGAAAGCCACAATGAGTGGGGGTGTGCCAACATCCAAGGCTGTACTTGGGAAGATAACGGGTCAAAGCCTACTACAACTGGCCCCCGAGTTGTATCATGAAACTTTTGAACTGAGGGGGAAACCACAGGTCTGGAAATGGGGTTCAGGACTGAGACACTCCAGAGAAAGGATGACCCCAAAGTGTATGTATATTTGAGTGGCTGAGAAAATGGGCATTTGGAAGTGTTTTGGCATGTGTGCATGCCATGGGAAAGAACAGGAATTAGCAGGTGAATGTAGAGCAGAGTCAAGTTCTCCAAAGCTCCAAACCAGCTCCTCCCCACATCAACTCTCCCTAAGGACTATCTCTACCTGTAAAAGCCTCTGGAACTCCCTAAGCCTGCCCCTCTATTCAGGGCATCTGAACCCTAGCCACTCACTAAAGCAGAGGGACAATAAGGGGACACTGGGATACTCCACAGTTGAATACAGGTCTACTCTCCTCTGGCCAGCACACCCAGCACAGGCAATGGCCAGTCCCAAACCAACACCAAGGAGTCAGAGGCTGAGGTAGGGATTCGCCTTCACTGGCTCCCTGTAGCCTTCGACCAGAGACTTCGTTCTTCTGGATCTATCCTTTCTGAAGTTTGGACCAGAAACAAAAGTTGAAAACTAGGGCTGGAGAGATTGCTTAGTGGCTAAGGTACTTGCCTTAACCTGCGAAGACAAAGGACCCTGGTTCGATTCCCCAGGACCCATGTAAGCCAGATGCACAAGGTGGTGCCTGCATCTGAAGTTCGTTTACAGTGGCTAGAGGCCCTGGAGTGCCCATTCTCTCTCCTCTCTCTCTCTCTCTCTCTCTCTTTCTCTCCCTCCCTCCCTCCCTCCATCTCTCTCAAGTAAATAAATAAAAAATTTTAAAAACATTATAAGCTGGAGATACACAGGCCAAACGCATCTGAAAATGGACTTTCTTTGACCAACACAATCTGTTTTCATTAGGACCACACTTAAAAGTCATGTCATTCCACTAAGAAGGAGCAGGTTTGTGGGCCCTCTGAAACACCTGCTGGGATGGCCATGCACCCCATAGCAAGCATCAGCTAGAACTGAACCAGCCTGCTTTTCCCCCTCTTCAGGGAGTGGCACCATCCTTCAGTTGTCCACACACACACACACACACACACACACACACACACATACAATGCTCCCTAAGAGTGGCCAGTTGCCATCCACCCCTGTGTCATTTCAGTGGCTGTGCTCACACCTGTTTCCTGTAGGTATCTGTGTTCACACCTCCTTGAGAAGATGACCTAATATCCCAGCATGACAAGACTTAGAAACTGGGGACAAGAAATCCCAGGGCAGAAGAGTAGCAGTGAATGAATGCCACACAATAGAAGGCTGCTCGGAGGAGTAGGTTCTTGCTGCCACTGACAGAGGTTCATTAGCACGTGTATCAAGCCTCCCCACTCACCCCACCAAAGAGGCACAAGGCCAGATGACATCACCCTTGGACAGAGTCAGAGAAACCCCATCATGAAGCAATTTGCTTCCCCAGCCACTCTAATTTAACAATTAGCTTAACAGCCCTGGTCAGGCACTTGCTGCTGGAACAGGAAGTGATCCTGATCAGTGGAAGCTTCAGCTTAGAACTTTCAGGAGGGACCCTCACCCCCTAGCCCCACCCCCACCGCCCTTGCCTACCCTGGTTCTCATCTCTCACTCACATAGACAGATACTGTAAATATCTCCAAAGATATTTACTTCTTGTGTCTTCAATTAGGATCCTTGGAAATGATCTGCTGGATCCAAAATCAGCTTTTCCTGCCACTACCGCAGCCTTTCTCTCTGTCTGTCCTGCAGAGATTCTGGCCTCAGCCCGAGAAACACATCAGGCCAGGATACTCAAGCCCTCTGGGAGTTGGGGTATGGAAAGGCAGTCTGCACATAGGCTGCGCTGCAAGGAAAGACATCCATTCACAGGGCTGACAGCCTTGGAACACCCAGGGAACACATTCTGCCAGAGAAGCAGCCTCAGGAGCTGGGTTCACTCTGACCCCAGCAGCATGTGCAGCCCTCCATCTGCATCACTGGAGGGCCTCTGGGTAGGAACGCACAATGTTCCTTCCCTCCACTTGTCCTGCTCCTACTTCCAAGTCCTCTCTTGAGCTGTCCCTAAACTCAAATGCCAAGTTTCAGAGAAAGACACTGTTAAATGGAAATCAAAAAGGAAAGTTGGTAATGTCACAACTTCACAGTAACCTACAGGCTATTTTAAAATACAATATTAGAATGCTAGGATAGATGGGGTGAAGCCAGGGCCTAAAATAGCAGACCCTCAAAGAGGAAAGCAACCTTGCATGACTAGATATAAATTTCAAAGAGACAGTGGAGGAAGAAACAGCATGTAAAAATGGACCAACAACCCAGGAAATTAATCGGGCCAAAAATAAAAACTGAGAGATGCCCAATGCCAAAGTCTATCATTAAGAATTACTTTGTTCTACAAAAGGTAGATGATGCAACAGAATCAGTGGAGCCAGTTGGTGATGCTCTTGGCATAAGCCATATCATGAAGAATGAAGGTCCTTTTCAGCTTGCCTTCCAGAGTAAACAGAAGTCAGTGTTAGGCTTGCAGCCATTGTGGAACATGACTGACAAGTGAGGTGTAAATAAATCACCAGGACCATATGGCATCTACCTGTGAGTCCTAAAGGAATTCAAGGATGAAATTGTAGAGCTACTGCCCAAAATTTGTAACCTCTGATTACAAAATCACTTGTGCTCTGCCACTGGCAGAGTGCCCACAAGTACTCCATTCATAAGAAAGGATAAGGGCACAGTCTCATCTTCATCCAGGAAAAGCCCGCTGAATAGATATCAAGAACAGATCTACTAAGCATATAAGCAAGCATCACTTATAGAAAAAGACACAACTGTGCTTATAAAGGCAAAATATGCATACCTGTGTTTTAGAAGAGTAAATATGTACATGAACTAAAAAGAATTTGTGGGAAAATTTACATATATTTTCAGGAAAATATTAACAAGATGTGATAGTAAAAACGGGAAACTGGGGGCTGGAGAGATGGCTCAGCAGTTAAGGCACTTGCCTGCAAAGCCTAATGACCCAGTTTCTATTCTCCAGTACCCACAAAGCCAGATGCACAAAGTGGAGTATGCATTTGAAGTTTGTTTGCAGTATCTAGGGGCCCTGGCAAGTCCATTCTCTCTCTCTCTCTCTCTCTCTCTCTCTCTCTCTCTCTCTCTCACACACACACACACACACACATATACACCTTGCAAATAAATATTCTTTTAAAGGGGAAAGTGCTTTTGGGGGAATGACTTGAAGATCGAAACAAAATGAAAGAATAAGCAGAGACAGAGGGAGAAGAAATGAAATAAAAAATTATATGTTTAAGAAAAATCTGAGCCGGGCGTGGTGGTGCACACCTTTAATCCCAGCACTCAGGAGGCGGAGGTAGGAGGATCGCCGTGAGTTCGAGGCCACCCTGAGACTCCATAGTGAATTCCAGGTCAGCCTGGGCTAGAGTGAGACCCTACCTCGAAAAAACAAAAAAAAAAAAAAAAAGAAAAAAAGAAAAATCTGGGGGCTGGAGAGATGGCTTAGCGGTTAAGCACTTGCTGAAGCCTAAGGACCCTGGTTCAAGGCTCGATTCCCCAGGACCCACGTTAGCCAGATGCACAAGGGGGTGCACGTGTTTGCAGTGGCTGGAAGCCCTGGTGCACCCATTCTCTTTCTCTCTCTCTCTGCCTCCTTCTCTCTGTCTGTCGCTCTCAAATAAATAAATAAAAATGAAATTTAAAAAAAAAATCTGGGCTAGAGAGATGCCTTAGCACTTAAAGCACTTGCCTGAAAAGCTTGTGGGCTACAGAACCTACATGTGCCTAGAAAATAGGAGCCCATCCAGACTTCGCTCACAGAACATACTTCTTGCAAGACTATCAGGAAGACTTTCCATCACCTTTGGCTAATCCCTGGCCAATCAGGCCAGTCGTGGACAATCCTTCTTCTTCCTTCACCTGCAATACTTTAAAAGTTCATGGAACTCCAATTTGATAAATCCAGAGAAGATGTTCATAGAAAGTCCAATCTGACACTATGAGCTAAGAATTCTAAAACAGATGCCTGTACCCATTTCTTTTTCTTCTTCTTCTTTCTTCCTTTCTTTCTTTCTCAGACTGCACTCAGTGTACTTAGTTAGGTTTTGCATTACTACATTATAGTCACATTCCAGTGCAGTATCCCCATGTATACTCCTGGGTCACAGTTAAAGTCCTACCTCTTCCTTCACACATTTATAGGGCATCTTTCAGTCCACAGGTACAGATAGCAGATTGCATCCATGTGAGTAGGATAGCTGGACCTAATTTAACCCTCAGAAACAGCTCATTTCTATTGGTTCCAGGTGTGATGCAAGGAAAGAGGCTTCACCTAACCTTCCATGAAACTTCTATGAACAAAGCTCCCCCAGGCAAGGATCCTCGTGTTTTATTTCATAGTGCTCTACCAGGTAAAATAGAAATCCATTGGCTGTAGGCGTCTCATCAGTGGACTGACTTTAGTACCAGGAGCCACACATATTGGCTTTATTGACAGGAAGAGACCACTTTTCAAGTATTGGTTGGAGACGAGGGGGTGGGGGGAGAAAAACAGATTCAAGGAGCAGATCGAAATAGAACAAGTCTGGGAAGAAGGGTGCACCGAGATGCTGTCTTTACAAGGACTTAGAGAAAGAAGCTACATGTTCCCAGGTTGTATTTAGAAAACCGATAGGCACAAAAAAGGAACAGTTCCTCTTCTGTGACATTTATCCTGGCCAATATCCTCTATCTTCCCTAATGTCTCAGAGCCTGTGGAAAAACATTCCACTTTAGTCCTTAGAAGAAACTTGGAGCCTAACATAGAAATATTCCTTGATATGTCTCAGGTCTCAGATTTCTTGGGCAAAAAGACATCTTTAAGAGTTCTTTCAGGGGGGTTGGAGAGATGGCTTAGCAGTTAAGCGCTTGCCTGTGAAACCTAAGGACCCCAGTTCAAGGCTCCATTCCCCAGTATCCACGTAAGCCAGATGCACAAGGTGGCCCATGCATCTGGAGTTCGTCTACAGTGGCTGGAAGCCCTGGGGCACTCATTCTCCCCCCCCCCTTTCTCTCTGTGTCTATCTCTCTCAAATAAATAAAGAAAAATAAACAAAATTTAAAAAAAAGAGTTCTTTCAGGGATTCTTCTAGCTAGAGAACTGGGGTACCCCTGGAACATCCTAGCTGAGGAGACACCTTGCGTTTGGAGGGATACTCTCTTCCTACAGGGATATAGCATGGATATCTCATGCTCTCTGCTTGTAGATTTTAAGCTATAAGGCAATATTCATGAAAATAGCCCAAGCGTTGGATGGAGCCAGGCTGCTTTAGATTTTGACAGTTTCTGGCAAATTACCTACCCTCTGAGCCTGTTTTCTCAGCTATAAATGGGAGTAACTACTACTTTTAGAGTTGTTGGGAAGACTAAAGATGACATTTGGAAACTGCTTAGTCAATGGCTGCTTTTATTATGGGTAACGTTCCAGAAACTTGGCATCTGCCATGGATGACAATTAGAGAAGTCACTCACTAGATACCACTGACTGGACACAGATCGGCAAACATCACAGCAAACCCGAACAGGCACAAATAACATGCCCTCCCCCATGCCATCCAACCAGGCCCAGGGCCATCTCCCTCTATTCGTGGTCACTTTTCACATGGAAATACTGCCTTCCTAGTCTTAAACATGAGTTTTAAACATGAATAGAAATGTTTCCAGAGCTAGAGAGATGACTTAGCGGTTAAGGTGCTTGCCTGCAAAGCCTAAGAACCCAGGTTCTATTCCCCAGTACCTGCATAAGCCAGATGCATAAGGTGGCGCATGCATCTGGAGTTTGTCTGTGGTGGCTAGAAGTCCTGGTGTGCCTATCCTCCCCACCTCAGATAAATAAATGAATAAAATATTTTTTTAAAAAAGAAGTGCTTCCATGACAGACATCAGCACATCTGAGATAAAGGGAGAGACAAGGTAAGATAGGAAATATCCCTAATTAAGAAGACTTCAATCATATGCTTATCAAATGTGAAGCCATTCAGTGCAACTCTCTTATTTTTCACAGGTGAGAAAATGGAGACCTGGCCAAGAGAAAGGGCAGGTCTACCTCCAAACCTCCTGACTGGCTGAAGGGCCTCATTCACTAACCCATACCGCACAAGCCACTGAAATGGACACAAGGCAAGACACAAGAGCAAGAAATGAAGCTTGTATTTGTTAGCTACTACTGTATAAACAACACTAGATAGGCTCTGAGACTTGGGGAAAGAATTCCCTTCTACCCACTAGTGGCGTAACATCTGTCCAGCTGCACAGGAAATATCTAGCACATAAAAACAGAACCATGAAAGGAGGTTTGTGATGACAAGCCATGAGGTGGATACAGAGATATCAGATACGGAAACAAGTGAAGCTCTGGAAGCCTTCTTCCCCACATGGAGTGGGATATGCTAAGCCCTTAACAACATGGATGGGCTATGAACAAACCACAAAAGGGATATAAAGGATATTCAAAGCAAAGTTCCCAGCAGGAGCAGAATCCTGAAGTGTACACTGACAAAACTCTAACATGTTCTCCAAGACTTGCTTCCTAGACTTCTTCCTAAGAATCAGAGTGGAGACTTTGAGACCCCAAGATTCTAAGCAATTGCCATGGTGCTGACACACACACACACACACACACACACACACACACACACACAGAAAGAGAGAGAGAGAGAGAGAAACGTCTGACAACTCCAGCACTGCAGCAACTTTTATCCTCTGTCTTCATACAATTTTGTCCAGTCACAGTCTCTACCTGCCTCCACACATGCTACCTTATATAGTGGACTGAGTCTGTAGCCTGGGAGAGCTAATCTCCAGAAAACAGAGACAAATCCATACTATACCAGCCCTCAATCCTATATTTCATTTTTCTTAACTTAATTTTTCCTCTGTCCTTATTTTATCACTTTTTGTTTTACTTATTTTTTTTCTTGTTGTGGTGTCTAAATGTAATGAGCTGCTGTCACTCTTTTTTGAAGCAAAGTGTATTAATACATTCCTGACAGTCAAACCCATTTCGCACAGCAGTGTGACAAAGAGAAGTTCCCCATTGTCTCCTCTAGGGACACCTCTGCTCCCCAAATTCACATGCAGGCCTAACTAAAATAATGACAGCTTCCCTACAAACCTTTCCACAACTCTGCAAGGTAAGCTCTCTCCTCTGTGAGTTTCGACTGCATGTACTTCTCTACCCTTTATAGCATGCACCACAGTTCACACTACAATCCACTCAACACTGCTAAAAAATTAATTTTGCTAAACCAAAACAGTCCCATTATATTACTCATTCACTCAAAAACATTCAATCGCTCCCCACGGTACAATGAAAGACATCCTCGCTTTATATCTGTAGGCTACTTTCCTATTTTTGTCCTACACCTAACAATCCAAACTGCCTGGTTTCCTCAAGTATATTCTGTCCCTTGCCACAAGTAAAAGGGGACAGCAGGATTTCTTGTCAGCATTGCTACTGGGGTGACACTATACAAAGGGACATACGCAAAGACTCAGCTCTGGGCCATCTCAGACATTTCAATTACATTCAGTACTTTTTCCTCCAAGTAGTGTAATGGACTATGAAAGTAGACATACAGTCTACTTGGTTCAAATGTGAGTTCTGCTACTTATTAGCTAAGTGATTTTAAGAAGAGCCTAGCTCCCTTTGAGTCTTTCTTCACTTTAAAAGCAGGAACCACAAGGCTGGAAGAATTACTTAGAGGTTAAGACACTTGCCTGCAAAACCATAGGACCTAGGCTCAATTCCCCAGGACCCACATAAGCCAGATGTACATGGTGGCACATGTGTCTGGAGTTCATTTGCAGCAACTGGGAGCCCTGGCACGCCCATATTCTCTCTTTTTCTCTCTCTCTCTCAAATAATTAAATTAATTAAATATTCTTAAAGATGGGAATCTCAGGGGCTGGAGAGATGACTTAGCTGTTAAGGCATTTGCTTGCAAAGCCAAAGGATCTCAGTTCAGTTCCCCAGGACCCACGTAAGCCATATGCACAGGGTGGTACATGTGTCTGTTGCTGGAGGCCCTGGCTCACCCATTCTCTCATTCTCATTCTCATTCTCTCTCTCTCTCTCTCCATGTCTCTCTCTCTTTCTCTCTCTCAAATAAATAAAAATAATTTTTTTAAAAATTTTTTGTTCATTTTTATTTATTTATTTGAGAGTGACAGAGACAGAAAGAGGCAGAGAGAGAGAGAGAGAGAGAAAGGGTGCACCAGGGCTTCCAGCCACTGAAAACGAACTCCACACGCATGCGCCCCTTTGTGCATCTGGCTAACGTGGGTTCTGGGGAATCGAGCCTCAAACTGGGGTCCTTAGGCTTCACAGGCAAGCGCTTAACCGCTAAACCATCTCTCCAGCCCAAAATAAATTTTTTTTTAAGTGGGAGCCTCAAAGGTTACTTTATGGAAATGAAATAACCGTGAAAATGCTCAGCTTATCCAAACCTTGTGGAAGGTATTCAGTAACTATGGTTGCTGTGGCAGGTACTCGGTAATGCTAGGTGCAGCCATGGTGGAAGGTATTTGGTGAGCGAGCTACAGCTGCTGCTGAGTGTTGCTCTTATTCACACTTCCATTCCTGAAAGACCAAAGCAGGAGATCAGGGTCTCACTTTATATCTTTGGCCTCCAGTCTCAACATAGGCATGCTGGGGCCCAGAGACCCTTTCACATCACTTGTGACATCACTATCTCTACGATATAGTACTAGAGCTCTTTTTTAAATATATTTTATTTGTTTGAGAGAGAAAAAGAGGCAAATAAGAGAGAGAGAAAGAATGGGCACACTAGGGCCTCCAGCCACTGCGAACAAACTCGATTCATGTGCCACCGTGTGCATCTGGCTTATGTGTGTCCTGGAGAATCGAACCAGGATCCTTTAGCTTTGCAGGCAAATGCCTTAACCGCTAAGCACCCCTCCAGCCCACAGTACTAGAACTCTTAAGGTAAAATCTCACTCCAGTTCAATTAGCAGAAAAGCCTCCCAAGGACTAGAAGTGTATTCAGGACTATCATCAGCATCACTGATATGAATGGACCAAGCAACCTTTATGGTTTTGAATCCCACTTTCACAAAGCAGCCTAGGCATTTCTGTCCTGCAAGCAACCTGAAAGAACATCTCAGAAGCTGTCCCCTGGGGACAGGCAGGCTGCACACAGTGGGTACTGACAGGGGCTGCTCAAATTCAGTTCAGCTGCACAGATGGAGAGGAGCGATTTCCTTCAGGAAGGAAGACTATGTCCTTGATCCCAGCTGCTAGAAGATTTTGAAACTGGGATCTGGTTGAGTTATCAAAAGTCTATCATCGGGCTGGAGAGATTGCTTAGTGGTTAAGGCATTTGCCTACAAAGTAAAAGGACCTTGGTTCAATTCCCCAGGACCCACTTAAGCCAGATGCACAAGGTGGTGCATGCATCTGGAGTTCATTTGCAGTGGCTGGAGACCCTGATGCACCCATTCCCCCCCTTCACACACACTCAAATAAATAAATAAATAAATAAATAATATTTTTTAAGTCTATCATCTTGCTCCTTTTAGGAAGAGACTTTTAGAATAGCCACTCAGACCTAGCACAGTCACTGCCTATGCAGGGAAAGAACAGCTTTGCCCTTTTTACGGCAACTACTAACTAGCAGAACTAACCGTACAGGTTCTGAGAAGACATTGGGAGGCAGGCATGCAGTCAGGAGTCTATATGTTCAGCGTTTTTTATACTGCTTTCATACCTTATGGTCATTGGAGGTTATGGATCCAATTCTGAGATCCAGAAAGATAGAAAATGGGGATTAATCTCAATGAGGGATAGTCTTCTAAGTTCTCTCTTTAATCTTTACATGGAAAAGGGTGGCCCACAATTTTTTTTACTCCAAAGCCTAGAAATTTTGAGATTATAAAATAGATAGTATAAATATTCAGCTTAAATATAAAGAGTATAATGTGTTTGCTCTATTATTGAAGACTAACCACATTCTTCTTTTTAGAAAACAAGAAACATAAGCAAAAAGAAGAAGATAGATAAAACTAAGGGTAAGCAGTAAGTACACAAGTAGCTTGTGAGGTATGACAAATATAAATAAGAGACAGAACAGAACATGCACGTGTTGAAGGGAGGTAAGGAAGAGAGCAAAGGACCAAGCACACAGCTCACCTTCACACTGGCCAGTGACTGCTCATTGGTAACACCTATCCAGACCTCAAGAGTTCTCCTCTACCCACGCTGTGCACACATAATCCATAGCTTATCAGAGAAAGCACGTATGTGTCAGCCATAAGCACCTATTGCTTGCTGTGTTTCTTCTACACCTGTCAATTTTGGCTGCCATAACCACATCATGACATGACAGGGAGGCAGACAGGACTCCGACCCTTGTACATAAAACAGAAGTCAGGAATGTGGTCCTTCCACCACTTGCACCTATTGTAAGTACATAACCCTACCCTACATCTTTCCTCCTGTGTTTGGTTTCTTTGCTGGAAATATGAAATGGATTCAAGAAACCCTGTGATCTGAGCTTCCTAGTTTGGCTGTGAGATTTCGGTCCCATAGCCTGGCTGTGGAACCAGCTGTGTGTAAAGTACATTTAGAGGCCACCACAGCATCAAGATCATTTTCCACCATGATAGGAACTGGTTGGAAGGGGCAGGGAAGAATAGTCAGCGTAAAGAAATGAAGAAATAAAGTGCTGATTTCCTATCTGAGATCAGAGAGGAATTAGGGCCTGAAAGAAAGATCATTTTTACTGAGAACCAGCATACAAATGGCCTCTTTCCAACTCTGCCCTTAAGAAGTGGTGGACTAATGACTTGACCTCTTGGGAACTCAGTTTTCTTATCTGAAGGAATAAGGCAGATAGAGTAAATGATCTTCCATGTTCCTTCTGGAGCTCGCAGTTGGGGATTTAAAGTCTGCTTCCAGCCTCTTACCACAACTAACACAGCACCCTAAGGATGTATTTATACAAAGCTCCTGGAGCTGTGGCAAGGACATTGACCACCTGGACCCTCCACTAGCAAAGTGGAAGTAACTGAAAGGGGGGTTTGGAGAGACTATCCCCTGAAAGCCTCCTATTTTCCCCAAGGGACTAGATGTTTCTATTTGTCCCCATACTACTCTCCATCAGCCCTAGATGCCCCTTTATCCCTCTCCAGCCTGTAGGCTGGCCTACAGGGACCACACCAATGTTCCCTTGCCCTTTGGTACCCTGTAATTCAGCCACTGGAAGATCATGGCACAATATTGAATAAATAAGGAAGGTGAGGGTAGAAATTCCCCACTTCCTCACCAACTCCTAGTGGGGCCCGCAGCCTGACTGTGCACCTCAACCCAAAGTCACAGCTCCTGTTGAGTATCTTTCGCACACAGATTCTCCTCTCCAAATTCAGAAGTCACTCCCTTCCCTTACTTCTTTAAGTGCAGGCAAACTAACCTCCCCAGTACTATTCCTGCCCACACCTTTGTAAGAAGCCCCTTCATGAAGCCTTCTTTGGATTACTCAACATGAAGGCCATCTGTCTCCCGCAGAGACCCTGACAGGAACATGTAATGAGACCACTTTCTCCTTATTCCTATCAATGAGCAACTGACTCCCCCTGAGAATCTCTGCACTGTTCAGGACTTTCTCTAGGGCAGTGGGATTTCCGAGCAGAAGCTGCAGTATCTCTTTGTCTGAAGCCTTCTTACTCCTCCTCAGAAGAGTTTGTCAGTCCTGCACCATGGGTGAGTAACACAGAATCTGTGTCACTGTCTAATCCACTCCGCCACCTAAGCTGGTGATTCAACCGCTCTTCTTGGAAATGAGCCTCCCTCTGACAACACCCAGACCACCTTCCCTGGTATCCCCGAGGATCCTTACTCCCGTCAAGCCTGGCTTTCCCATTGCTTCCCCAGGCTCTCCATAGACTGGAAGGTGATTGTGGTCACATGCCTCTGTGTAGGGGAATAGTTCTATTTCAGCCCAAGTCTAACTTGACAGCCCATCTTCTTGACATGATTTCTGTTTAGTAACAGTAGTAATCATGATTAAAACACCTATTGCACATTTACATACTAGACACCTGTCTAAGCATCTTATGAGTTACACAATCCACTCTTCACACAACTTTATGGTGTAAAAACCTTATTGTTTTACCCCATTTAAAAGAAAAGTGATACTCGCATGTTAAAACCCATGTTAGGATTCAAGCCACATGGTCTGGCTTCAAAGACTGAACTGTCCTGTTTTGAATATTTTACTAAGAAATGTTTTACTCATACAGAAAAGTATGAAAGAATAGAACAACTAGTTCCCATATACCCATAAACTAGATTTAACAATTAGTCATAACTTATAGCTGTATTTGCTTCATTATTTTTGCTGAGTTATTTCGAGAATCAGGAATTTCCCCTTGAAAGCTACACTGTGCACCTTCTGCGTGTATGTGTGTGTGCATGTGGTATATGCACATGTGTGTACAGATGTGTGTGCCCTGTGTGTGTATGTGTGTGCATGTGGTATATGCACATGTGTGTACAGATGTGTGTGCCCTGTGTGTGTATGTGTGTGCATGTGGTATATGCACATGTGTATACAGATATGTGTGCCCTGTGTGTGTGCATGTGGTATATGCACATGTGTGTACATATGTGTGCGCCCTGTGTGTACAAATGCAGAGACCAAAGGAGGCTTAGGGTTGTTCATCTGCCCTACTTCCCTGAGACAGAGTCTCTTGCTGAACCTGGAGCTCGTCATTGTTCAGGTAGACTGGCAAGCCCCAACAATCCTGTCTGCGCCCTCCTTAGCACTGGGTTACACATGTGAGCAGCCATGCCTGGCTTCGTACATGGGCTCTGGGGATAGAACTGAGGTCATCCTGCTTAGGCAAAAAGCACTCTTATCCATTGAGCCATCTTCTGGGTCCCTAATGTACTTTTGCCCATCTTAGCATTATCATACCTAAGTTAATAATAAATCCTTCTAACCATCTAATGACCAGTTTTTATCCAAATTTTCCTACCTCCCCAAAATATGAACCCTTTCATGAATCTGCACATCACCTGGCACAGTGCCAGGCTGATCTCGTCCACTATTCCTGTTTTTGTTCATTTGCTGCCACTGAAGCCTATTGACAGCCATCATCTCGATGCTGTGTGCTCCTTGACGTGCTTTTGCTGGTTCAGGTTGTCTCTGACAATGAACAACCACCTCTCCTACTTCAGTTCTCTTTTCACTTCGGCATAAATCTAGTGCAAACCAGTTTTTGCTGAGCGGAAAAGGTACACCTTCCAAACCCAGCGACTGTCAACTATAGCCATGAGCGTGTAAGAGACACAGGAAAGGAAAACACACACACACACCCCAACACAGCACTGCTTGTGTCCACTGCACGTGTCCAGGGAAGGGGGGATGGTAGAGGCTCTCTCAATGGAGAGGGATGGAGTCTGGAGTCTCCTGAGATAAGCAGTCTCACCAACAGGGGAGGAAACTCAAAATTTGTTCTGTCTCTTTTTGTCATGGACACTCTCGTACTGGAAACCACATTGTGTTGTCCAGTTACCAGTTGGGAAAGAAAAGCAAAGCTGGGTCATTCTCAGCTACAAAGAAACAGCCGTGAAATTCTAGACCCCCAACCAGAACGCAGCCCTCAGACACATGTCACATTCCTCCTCCATAACTAAACAGCTACTACTACACTGGCCAGGCGTCACCATGGGGCACCTTACGGAAACCTTTAGATAGCCTCCCCTCCCCTGGCTTGGCAGTAAGTGTAGTGGGGAGCTCATAAGAGAGCCAGGCCATCATTCTTGGTGCTTCCTACTTCAGACTTCTTTGAGGAAGGAGGGAAACAATAAACCAAGATGCAAAGATGTGAAAAGAAAGCAACATCGAGCCAGCCTCCTATTCTTTTCAGGAGATGAACATCCCCAAAAGCACCAAAACCACACACCCTGCCTCCCAGTGGCTGCCAGAGAGGAATCACATTGTCCCATGTTTGAAAAAACAAAAGTCTCTTAGCAGTTTAAACTCCTACTTGCCCTGTAAAGCTTAATCAAAATCACCTCTCAATTTTAGTTCTGTTGTTTCCTTAGCTTCCGGCGGTGGCCCATCTGCAGGAAGGAATCATCTCCTTTCGTGGCTTCTCCTCTACTAGACTCTGAGCTCCTTACAGTGGCTCTCTACTTCTTGCCTCTACCCTCTGTCCTTAACTCAGCCATTTCACAAATGTTGGTCAAAATGAACTGAATTCTAACACTTCTTCCAAAGCCATATTTTGTGTTTTGCTAATGGCACTAAACAAAAATTGTTTTTCTTTCAGAAATCTTTCCCCATTTGCTTCACAGTAGTTCACTTAATAAGCAAGTTAAATGGAAAACAGTGCACACCAGAAAAACTGGTATGTGTGCACATAGAGAATGTAAGTCTGCCCCTAACGACTTTTGACCATCTACAATCCCTTTGCCACTATGCCTCCTGACAAGGGCAGTCCAGCCTATTTCTATCCTCACTAACCAAAGACAGCACACACACATGGCACACCCTCAAGACATGCTTGTTGAGTTGGTCTGATAGTGTCCATGGTCCAAGCTCCCTGAAGAAGTTGACCACCTGCCAAACATAGCTAGAGTGTGTTTGAATTATGTTAAATTGCTGACAAAGTTCAAATAAGGAAGAAAATTACCAATCTCTCCTGGAAGTGGGGCGAGAGAAGGGCTTTCTTGTTCCAAAATGTCCCAACATCTTGTTAAATACTGACATCTGTTTGCCTCCAGCTTGCTGCTCCCAATGTTTGCCAACTGGCCAAGAATGTTTGTGTCTTTACCAACTAGCTTCCCCCATTGCACCCACATCACTTCCTCCCAGAGCTGGCAACTTCATAAGCACTGTCGTGTAAGCACTGTGCCATCCGAGGTCCTCACAGGCAACTCCCCCTCCCACACACTAAGAAGGCCAGTCCCCCCCCAACATGGTCCTGTGGGTCCCCTATCCTGCAAAAGTACCATCAGTGCCCGCAACCCAACTGCAGGCCTGGCACCTTGGCTCTTTTTTCTCCCACTGGCCTCTTAAATCACACAGACCTGGCTGCCTGGTACCACTAAAGACATGTTCTGGAGACAAACTGCTCACCCCATGTGACTGCTGTCCCTTCCACATTCTTCTCTTCCTGTGGGGGTCTCCAGAATAGAAAGATCTGACTAGATGTACAGCTCTTAGAGAAATCCTACATCACACCCTTGCCACAGCTCACCCCGTCTGCGTGTCAGTTACAGATTTAATGCTTGCCCACCTTATCCAATTAGATCTCTCTCTCTTGAGCGTATACCCTTGCCCAGGTATGGGTGGATTTCTCCTGTAAGCTGATCGGCTAGGACACCTGGTACAGGTGTGTCCAGGTGTGGTGACAAAAATTCTAAAATACATCTTCTCTGACTCATGAAGAGAGTCAGGGCATTTCTCTGTCTCTCTCAAAACTGGAAGCTACATGCTTGGGTCCTCAGATGGGTAAGGTTTCTCCCCCACCACAGCAGCATGCCAGGGTGGGAAGAGACATTTTTTATCTTTTATTACTGTCTTCACTTTTAATCTTTTTGGTAGCGCACATTATTTCAAAATCACTTTTCAAGTTTTTTTCCTAAGATCCATGTTCATTTACGTGGGCTCCTGGGCTACACTTGGCATACATGGGCTTTGGGGTTCCACATGGCATATCTCTTGTCTCCCCACTTTATCTTCCCTTGCCTGCCAGTTTTCTCCCTTCCCCCCCCCATCTTTGTAGGATCTTTGTAAGTGGTATTTTAAAAATCATTGTCTTGAATCTGGAGTTGCTAATTCTTTGGTTCATTTGCAGATATAAACTCAGGGTTTGGGATTCTAGGAAGCACCCCAGAATCCCAATCCCCCCTCCATTACATTCCTAGGAGAATTATTCTGGCTTTTCCTCCATCTCTCTAAACTCTCCTGGTATGTCTCTGACTCCTCTTTCCTTCCTACCCCCAACACTAAGCAATCCTCAGAGATGAACCCTGAAGTCCCAGCAGCTCTCTCCCCCACATTTCTCACTCATTCCCACCCCTAAAAGGCTGCTGTTGTATTCAGAAACATCTGACACTGCAGGGTAACCCCTCCTTTTCCCTTCACATCCTTCAATGCCCTGATGTAACCGAGCTCACTGTCCTACATTAGACACCCCCAACTTCAGAGCTCACCCTTATTCGCTGCGGCAGACTTCTATACCATAGACACAATACTTTCTAGACACCTACGTTTCAATCACTGGCTGTTACTAAAAGATCCAGAGTTTCCTTTCTCCAAATTAGCTTTCTTTCCCAGCAGTCTCCTTCCTTCCTCTGTGTCTCCACCTTATTAAGACATTAAGGAAATATGCAATGGTGGTGAAGGAGATGAAGAGACAGTCAAGATCTCTGCACTAGCAAAGAAGCAGGAAAGTGTTACAGCTGCATTGTGACAAGAGGTTAAAAATGTAGATTTCTAGGACCTACCCCCAGAGACTCTAACTCAGGAAGGCTGGGGCCAGGATTTTGCATCTTAACAATGTCCCCAAGTGATTTTGATGCTAGCAATCTTATGGCATATTATAGATAAAATGGGTTTAAGCAGTTGGGTCTAAAATAAAGCAAACAGGGTGAAAATGTGTAAATGCCCAAGGTGGTTGTAAATAGATGCAATAAACTGTTACAAACCTAAGGTGCTTAGGGATTTTTGCTAAAATTATAGAACTAGCAGAGACCACAGAGATTACATAGTCTAGCTTCTTCATTTATGAGGGGAAAAACAAAAACAAAAAACAAAAAACAAAACTGAAACTTGAGGAATTTAGCTACCTACTAAAGACCACACAGGTCCAAGGCAGAATGCTGAACCCACTGGCCAAGGATGTTTTCTTGTCTATGGATATAAAAACACACAAACACACACATACACACTCTCTCAGAGGCTTAAAACAGTTTTTTAATGTGCAAATTAATTGCCTGAGGCTATTTTTAATATGCAGAATCTGATGGGAGGGAGACTGGGATTCTACATGCCTAACAAGCTCCAGGTGATACTAATGCTGCTGGTCCACCATTCACCCCTTAAAGTAGCAGGCTCTCTCTGTAGGTGAAATAACTGCTCATCTGTTGTTCTAAACAGATGGCCTCTTTCTTTCAAATGAGCACTTGTGCTGCAGAAAGCAATTTTACCCCAGTGTCCCCAGCCATACCACATTATGTGAAGTAAGTGGGCTTCCTGCATGGCTGCTGGCTGCCCCCAGGCTCAGCCCACATCACCTGTTGACAGCCAGCAGAGGTGAAGGCCAGAACAAAGGGATACTCACAGGCTTCAAAGCTAGGCAGCTACCAAAATATTCATGTTAAAAGTTTGATGAGGGGGGCTGGAGAGATGGCTTAGCGGTTAAGGTGTTTGCCTGCAAAGCCAAAGGATTCCAGTTCAATTCTCCAGAACCCACGTAAGCCAGATGCACAAAATAGCACAAGCATGTGGAATTCATTCGTAGTGGCTAGAGGCCCTAGCATGCCCATTCTCTCTCTCCCTCTCTCACTATCTACCTCTTTCTCTCTCTCTCTCAAATAAATAATTTTTTTTTAAAGTTTGATGAGGTGATCAAAATTGAGATTTGAAAAGTTGTACTGCTCTTACATATTTGGAAAACTAGATTATTTCATTTTGAAGGATTTTTCCTATTGAAAGTAAATGCCTTTGTCTACAAATACTTGTAAAACCAAGCAAAAGGGGACTGGAGAAATGGCTTAGCAGTTAAGGCACTAGCCTGCAAAGTCAAAGGACTCAGGTTCAATTCCCCAGGACCCACAAAAGCCAGATGCATGACACATGTGTCTGGAGTTCATGTGCAGTGGCTGAAGGCTCTGGTGCGCCCATTCATTCCCTCCCTCTCTCCCTCTTTCTCTCTTTCTCTCTCTCTCTCTCTCTCTCTCTCAAACAAATATAATAAAGTTTAAAAACCATTAAAAAAAAAAAACAAGCAAAAGGTCTTCTAGCTAAAACTGGAAAATAAAGGGGGCTTTTTGCCATTACTAGGAACAAAAGCTAGATGAGGAACTGGAGAGATGGCTTACCAGTTAAGTTATTTGCCTGTGAAGCCTAAGGACTCATGTTCAGCTCTCCAGGACCCACATTAGCACAAAGTGACACAAGTGCACAAGGTCACACATGCACACAAGGGGTGCACGTGTTTGGTGTTCGACTATAGAAGCTGGAGACCCTGGCTCGCCAATTCTCTCACTCTTTCTCTTATAAAAAATAAAAAGGCCAGGGCTGAGAGATGGCTTAGTGGTTAATGCCCTTGCCTGCGAAGCATAAGAACCCACGTTCAACTCTCCAGATCCCATGTAAGCCAAATGCACAAAGGCAAGACAAGCACAAGGTCGCATATGCCCACTAGCATCTGGAGTTCATTGCAGTGGCCGAGGCCCTGGTGTGCCAATTCTCTCTCTCCCTCTCTCTAAAACAAAAAGAAATTACAAATTTTTTAAAGGGCTAGTCTGTGATGGCACAAGCCTTTAATATCAGCACTCAGGAGGCAGAGGTAGGAGGATCTGCATGAATTCAAGGCCACCCTGAGACTACATAGTGAATTCCAGGTCAACCTGGGCTAGAGTGAGACCCTACCTCGGGGGAAAAAAAATGGCCAGTCCATTGGTCTTGTCTCAAAAAAAAAAAAAAAAAGCTAGATGACACACAAAGAATGGCAACCTAGCTCAGTGCTGGGCTCTGGCTCTATACTGACTGGGTTCAAACTTTATCCCTGTCACTTGAATGCCACAGGGGCTGTAGCAATTCATTTTAGCTCAGTTCTCTTTACCTACAAAATGAAGATGTGGTACATTCATACAATGGAATTCTATTCAGCAGTAAAGAAAAATAAACTTAGGAAAATGGATGGACCTGGAAAAGATTATACTTAGTGAGGTCACCCAGGCCCAAAAAGCCAAGCGCTGCATGTTCTCTCTCATATGTGGACCCTAGCTACAAATGTTTGGACTTGCATGTGAGTTGGGATAAAACTCAGTCGCAGAGGCCAATAAGCTAGAAAGGGGATATAAGGGAGGGAGGAGAGAGGAGGACTTAAGGGGATAGTATTATATATATATATATATATATATATATATATGTAGAAGAACAGATTACTGGGGGTGGAAAGGCCTAAGTGAAGTCAGGGGAATAGACTGAGTAAAGGAAAGGGGAGGGGAGGGGAGGGCTAATCAAAATCTAAGAGGGTATGAATAACTCATATGGAAACCTGCTTTTTTGGAAAATGACACGCCCAGTAGCCATAGATTGTTCATAGAAAATTTTCCGTGTCAAGGATTGGATACCTTCCAGTGAATTGTTGACCAGGGAGGTCCCTGATGCTGCCCCTCCAAAAAAAAATTAGAGGCCATTGCAAAGGCTCTTGGTTTCCCACCAGGAATAAATGGTAAGACCCTATTGCTGAAGACTCCACATACTTGGTCTACAAGGTCACTGACAAATCCTGCTGGAGCTGAGCTGAAAACCTCTGTATAGACCAGCTGACAGAAAGCCAAATAAAAACTACGCTGCATGAAGCTCCATGGGAGAGAGTGAATTTACCAGTGGAGATAAACAACAATGGACACTGCAAGCCTTCAATTTGGTCATCCAGGCCAAGTGAGCCAATGGATGCAATAATGGTATACCTGTTATGGGGGAAAACAACCGCTCTCTAATTGGACTGGAGGCCCACTCCTTGGGAGGGAATACATGCCTGATATTGAAAACTTATGATGGGAGAAATCATAAGCCCCAGGGGTGTAATGTCTGCTGGTGTCTGACTAAATGCACATATTGTGCTCACCGAACTGCCCAGTAAGCACTCCTCATAATGTTCATACCCATATATTACTACTATTCTCACTTTTGGTTAGAGAAGCTTCTCTTTTCAGATGGTGGTGACTTTGGGATGATTAAGAAGGCACCATAGTGCTGAGAAGAAGTGACAGAGGAGTGTTCAGCACTGAAACATCTCTATCACACCTTCTAAGGCTCAGGTTCCATTGTGGAAGAGGTAGTGGAGAGAATGTAAGAGCTAAAGGAAGGGCAGGACTCCTTAAAATGCACTCTTCCAGACACAAAATGGCCTAGATATCCATGACGTCACAGTGCCTGACACTACCCACACAAGACCATCATAATAGGAGGAAAAGATGATGGCATCAAAAATAAAATATACTAATTGAGAGAGGGACAGGATATGATGGAGAGTGGAGTTGTGAAGGGGAATGTGGGGGTCGGAGGGAATTACCATGGTTTTCTGTCTGTAATTATGGAAGTTGTCAATAAAAAAATAAAAATTAAACTGGGCGTGGTGGTGCACGCCTTTAATCCCAGCACTCGGGAAGCAGAGGTAGGAGGATCGTCAAGAGTTCAGGCCACCCTGAGACTACATAGTGAATTCCAAGTTAGCCTGAGCTAGAGTGAAACCCTACCTTGAAAAACAAAACTAACTAAATAAATAAATAAAATAAAACTTAAAAAAATAGGGCTATTGGGCTGGAGAGATGGCTTAGTGGTTAAGGTGCTTGCCTGCAAAGCCTAAGGACCCAGGTTTGATTCCCCAGTACCCACGTTAGCCAGATGCACAAGGTGTTGCATGCATCTTGAGTTCATTTGCAGTGGCTGGAGGCCCTGGAACACCCATTCCCTTGCTCTCTATCTGCCTCTTTCTCTCTCCATCTCTTTCTTTCTCTCTCTAAAATGAATAAAAATAAAATATTAAAATGGGGTTATTACAAGAATTAAAAGTATTACCAGAGATAAGGTGTTCCATGTGAGCCTGGCACGTGACAAGTGTTCAGTAAGCTGGCTATGCATATTCCGAGATGAGAGTGCAGCCAATGAACCACAGTTTCTTGGATTCCTTGGCCACAAGGAGCAGTCACAGTGGATGTTTAAATTTTTGAGGGAAACACATCAGTGCTTGTCATCTGACAGACATCATATGAGCTACTAGCACAAGACAGCGCTCCATCTCAACATTAAAATCATACTTCATTCTTTTCAATGACATCATATCTTTACAAAACTGGATTTCGGCAACTGCTGTAACAAAAAGCAAGCATAGCACAAAAATCAATGTAGAATAGGAAATGAGGGGAGACATATCTAATCTGATCACGACATCTGAGAAGTTGTGCAGTGCCTAACAGGCACATATGCCTCACTAAGTAACTGTGGTGAGGTAAGAATGAAATAAAAATAGTATTCTTAGTCAAAGGATACAAACTTTCAGTTAGCCAGGAGGAATCAATTCAAGAGATTTATTGTACAGTGACTATAGTTAATAACATTTGAAAATAAATGTAAAACATATTAGGTAATATGTATGTTAATTAGTTCAGTTTAACCATTTCACAATGTATAATTATTTCAAAACATATGCTTTACACCACAAATATATACATTTTATTTATCAAAAAATAGTAAAAAAAAAAAAAAGAGTATGTTCTTTCAATGTGTATTTTTTTAAATAGTATATTTTAAGAACATAAGTATTATTACATTGTTTGGATCTAACTACTTGATAGTCCTAGCATTTTGTTGGAACTTAGGGTAACACAGAAAAATTACTAAGAGATTAAGCAGCCCTGAACAAAGGAAGATGGAAATCCTCTATACTACCCGGTCCTTTACCTTTATATGCAGGAAGTTTCTGGAAAGGGAAGACATTAGACTCTGCCTAGATATAAAACAATGACCACTGCAGAGTGGCATTCCTCACTTCACACTTAAGACACTTACCAAACACAAACTTTAACTTGAAGGATTAAGAAAGAAGAAACATGATAAATCTAGGTGCTTTCATCTTCATCCTAAAGGATAGACAGTACAATTTGAAAAAGGCTAAAAGAGATATTAAATCCATGAGTGAAGGATGCTAAGACAGATACCAGATTTAATTAGATTAAATCAATGCAAGTAAATTCTCAGAAAAAAAGCCAAGTGCAGGTCAAAGCTATGTGAAGCCTGTGATGCTGAGCCAAGCCACAGATGAGTCTGATGCTCTCCAGCACCTGAGAGAGATTTCTGGCTGCAAAACTCTCAAGCTTGGGCTAAAGAGATTGCTTAGTGGTTAAGGCTCTTGCCTGTGAAGCCAAGGACCCAGGTTTGATTCTCCAGGTCCCACATAAGCCAGATGCACATGATGGCGCATGTGTCTGGAGTCCCTTTGCAGCGGCTAGAGGCCCTGGCACGCCCATTCACTCACTCTTTCTCTCTCTTCTCCTCTCTGTCTCAAATAAATAAGTTAAGTTTCTTAAAAACTCTCAAAAGCTTGAGAAGGCAAACAAAAGTAACTAACTGATGAAGGGTTTGGGTCAGAAAGCAGTAAGGGGGCTGGAGGGATGGCTTAGCAGTTAAGGCATTTGCCTGCAAAGCCAAAGGCCCTAGGTTTGATTCTCCAGGACCCATGTTAGCCAGAGGCCCAAGGGGGAATATGCATCTAGAGTTCATTTGCAGTGGCTGGAGGCCCTGGCACACCCATTCTCTCCTCCCCCCTTCTCTGTCAAATAAATAAAATAAAGCAGTAAGGTTCCCCTTGGTTAAAGAATAAAAGCACAAAGATAAATGGACCTCTTCAGTTTACAACCTGTTTTATTTGTGGCCCAAAACCACATCTGGCCCAACCCATACCATCAAAATGAGTTAACCCAGACCAAGAACTGAAATGTGTGGTATCCATCAAGAGACAAAGAAAGAAAAATACAGGTCTTATCAGGACCTGAAGGGAGAAATTACATATATAAAGGTACAAGGCTAAGGGATAGCATTCTGTGGGAAATGTGGATGCCCACTGTCTCAATTTCTTAATGTAATCAGATGGTTTGAACCTTCAAAATAAAATGCCTCTCTTCTACTCTCCTCTCTCTGGGATTGAATCTATGGTCTCACTAATGGTAGGCAAGCACTCTACCACTGAGCTACATCTCCTATGTACTGGATATAGGGTTGACCTTACTCTGGTAGGACTGACCACATCTTAATTACATCTTGCAGTCTTGCTGAATGGAAAGCATCAAGAACCCATGAACAGCAGAAACAGTAGTGTTTCATGAGATGACTTGATACAGAGAGAAGTACAGAGACAGAGCAGCTGATGACAGCAAGAACATCTGATCAGGTGTTCTCACTGGGCTCCACCAATCAATGCCAATTGTCTCTGGCTTGGAAATCACACCTTCCCATGTAGATCCAGACACAGGGCTAGAGCAGAGTGATCCCCCAATCACTATGGGATGGATGGAACTCGCTGTTTCCTCTTTCCTATTCCTTCAACTCCTGGAGACGCCCAGCATGCTGCATGGGCATTTTGCTGCTTTTATTATTATTATTATTATTATTATTATTATTATTATTAGTTTTGTACTCTGTGAATACAGTCAAGTTGGTACCATTGTTAGCCTCCACCCTGTCCTCCCCCCTCCACAGGGACCCTCTTTGTTGGGCTATATGGGTTATGCATTGTGGGGTTAGCCATCAGTCAGGGGATTTTATTGCTTTCTTATATGGACCGTGGACCATTTCATCTTCTCGGTCTTCATCTACCTTCCTGATCCCTGGCCCCTGCTGTCCTGTATCTGGTTATGGGGATGGCTGCCCTCAGGAACTAGCTTCCTCCTCTGGTTCTGACTCTTGCCATTCTATAAACTTCTTGAACTTTAAATATGCTTCCATTTCCTAGATTTCTGACCAGGTTCAGACCGATGCACTTGTACCAGAAAATAGAATGGTCGGGGTGGGAGAAGCTCCAAGAGAAAGAACAAGGTATGTCCTAGAGACCGACTCTCCAAAGAAGTAGTTTGAGGGTCAGATCGTCCTCCCTAGCAGCTCTTCACCAAGCTAATGTGGTGAGAAGAAATGAGTGGAAGGTGAAGTGTCTCTAGGAGGAAGTGAAAAGATCTGGCAGGGCTAGCCAAAACGGATAATTCTAGGGGAAGAAAAAAGAAAAAAAAAAAAAGATTTGCCACATATCCAATATCCAATAAGAAAAAAGAAAAAAAAAAGATTAGCCACATATCCAATATCCAATTCAGATAAGCTGGAGGTTCTGAGAAGAGTCAAACAAAACTTCTCCTTTTAAAAAGTCTTCTCCACAGACCAGAAGAAGAAACAAATCATGTTTAAGAACAGTTCTTTTATATAGATTATGGCTATCCAAAATGTTGACTGCACTTTCATGGGAAGCCCATAGATATTTGGTGGGTCCTATGAAAGTATAAAGTAAGGATGGTGTAGCCTGACTGGGGACTCATTCTACAGCTCATCCAGAGGCTGGCACTGGAGGACTGTGGTTCCTGGATTTCTGATGGCTGGATATCATACTAGCTCATGGCGGTTTATTGTGAATTCCATGTGTCATGCATGAGAACAGGACCTCCTGAGCATAAGCTCAGGATTGCCATTTTCTCAGAGGTGAGAATAGCAAGGGAGGACTTTCACAACCTAAGGACACTTTCAAGCAAATTTCACAGACTTTCGAAATAATATCAAGACTGAAGAAACCTCAGCAACCTTCCAACTCAGAACCTTCACTCTGCAGTGAAGAAACACAGGCCCTGAGAGGTGCAGTGGCTTGCTCAAGATTACACAGGACCAGCACACACTGAGAGCAGTACCCAGAGCTCTCCCTCCAGATTCCAAACTGAAGCCACAGGCTTCCCAGCAAGGTGATCTGACATAGTTCTTACTGACATCTAAACAAGGGTAAAACTTTCACTGATCTTATTTTGGGGGATTCCTTCTTTCCCTCAGAAAAGAGGTTTTCCATTTTAGAAGTGTGCCCTCACTGCATATAACATATGCATACATATGACCTGCAAGTTAGGAGCTGGGGGAAAAAAAGTCAAACAAACCCCAAAGGGAGAACGAAAAACATTGAGTTAAAAGGGCTGACACTTGAAGAGATAACGTGTCTCCTTTGCTCTCAACCAGCACAGAGGCTCTCCAGGAATTAGCAAAACTCCATTTACGTTGCTATATGGGAAGATCAAATTCAATCCAACAGTTCAGAAAAGGGAAAGTCCCAGAGAACAAAACCTTAGAATGGAGGGTACCAGGGGCAATGAATAAGGTATATACCTGGTGCAGAACACCGAATATTTAAGAATGGGAGAAAAATAGCATTCAGCAGAGAGTCTGACAGCATCTTAAAGAGACTGCTGAAAAAAAATGGGATTGGATTTGATGGTACCACTTTTTTGGTCAAGTCCTGCCAAATCTAGAGTTCTATGGCTGAGGGGAACCTCAGATGGCACATGGTCATGGGCCTATCAGAGAGGATCTTTATCTACGAAGCTACCATAATCTCCTTCACAGGGGAAAAAAAAAAAGTCTGCAATAAAAATTACTAACATGCTGGACATGGTGGTGCACACCTTTAATCCCAGCACTCAAGAGGCAGAGGTAGGAGAATCACTGTGAGTTTGAGGCCAGCCTGAGACTACTAGTGAATTCCAGGTTAACTAGGGCTACAGTGAGACCCTACCTCAAAAAAATAAATTACTAACAGGTTTCTTCAATGCTAGGTGGAGTGACTAAGGTGGTCTGGAAATATGTTTCAGACAAATACCTCTATGCATAACAAATAAAATAAATACCTCAAAAAAAACTAGAGACATCTAGAGAACTAGAAGAGTTTTAAAATTGGACAAATATAGAAAGAAGAAATTAGATGACCTTCTTTTAGATTCAAGAGATGTGTTTGGTGGCATCGGGAGATGAGCAGAGGAAATACTCTAGCTGGTAGTCAGCAAACCACTGTGAACTCTGAGCCCTCCAAAAGCCCACTTATCCTGGCTCAAAAAAACCAGACATTACAATCAGATTCTATGAGAATCAGATAATTAAACTGTATAACCAAATCTGAAGTTGAAGTGAACACAGTCTATTAGGAAAAGCTAAAAGCCATTTGTCTTATCATTTTATGTAAACATTTTTGGCAAATGGAATCCAAGTAACTGTTGTACCAGACAATGTGAAAATTTAGCCTTTTAATACTTATTCTGAAGAATTCGCAAAGTTTCTTCTTCAAGTTCTAAAGGTCCTAAAGGGTAATCGTTAACTGAATAAACTATTTGTCATAACCCCCATGGATTCAAGAGCTATATTTAACTAGATTACAAATGATATACTCATAAGAAAAACTTTGGCTAAAACTAAGATAATAATAATCTACAAAGTTGAGTTTAAAGCTAATGGATACTAATCAGGACTCTCAGAAATCCAGGTTATCAGAAAAGAACATATATAAAAAATATATGTAACCACTCTCAAGGGGATATCATCATCACATCACAACATCTCATCTTACTCCTACTGCCGAGGTAAGTTAGTTTGTCAGTGTGCAGGACAATCTGAATCCCATGCTACACACATGAGTAGTGGCTCCAAGTGTGGGAAAACAGTCTGAAGGTCCCTGGTCCAGTGTCTAAAGTTGGACCAATGTACTAAGGCTGGCTGGCTAGGCACAATGAAGCTAGGAGTTACCTACTAGGGAGAAGCCTGAGAGGTGTTAAGTTGAGAGTACATCAAGCTTACACGGAAACTTCACTGAGACTGGAGGCAGAACAACCCCAGAGCTCTAGAAAGTTTGCTCAACAGCTGGCCAGGGGAGTATGTCCTCCATTTACCTTCTTGACCTTTAAATAAAGCCGTGACAGGAAGATGAACACAGAGGAAGATGTGGGGTCTCAACTGATGCTAAAAAAAAAAAAAAAAAAAGACCCAAGCTTCTCATATGCAGCCATCTCCACCAGCTTCAATTCTCCTGTTGCCTAGAAACAGTCACAAAGCACACTGGGATGGATAGCTTAAGTATCCAGGTACAAGCCCTGAGGGTTCATTAGACTGACTTGACCCTCTATCTGAGCTTTGCATCTGGCAAAAAGCCTGGGGATTTCCCCCACTTTGCACATGGCAGACACTATCCCTGGGAAGGGGAAAAAATTTAATTTACCCCAAGCAATCCATCCCACTGGAATGTTTGTATACACTGAGCCAAGCAGAAATGGATCCTAAAGGGAACGTTTCTGGAGGAGATGGGAATTTTAATGCTGAAAAATGAAACTGTGACAAGAACCTAGTACAATTTTTAAAACAAGAAGGAGCAGATACTTTTGCACCCAAAGCATGAGCAACACCACATGCATGCACACAGCACATAAATGCACAGACAAACATGCAGACGTGCCACTGTCATAGGAAACACTGACCAAGCATGTAAATGTTCAAACATCAATCACTCTGAGATTTTTGTTGTTATATTTTGTATTCAAAGTGTTTGGAGTTTGAAGACTGGAGGGCTGTCAAATCTCTCTACAACAGAAAGCTAAGGAGGCATATGAAATAGTCCCATGTCTTTCGTGATTACTGTGGCTGTCAGGCTTGGTAAAAGCGCCATCACCCTTAACCACAGACTAAGCCAGACCCTGGGAGTTCTCTGCAGCTTCAGTCTCTCCTCAAGCCCACATTAATTCACATTAAATGCTATAGGCTCCTGGGCCACTAGATCTCTTGTTTCATCAACTGTTTCAGTGGTTTTCCTCACTTGGATTCCTGTCTCCAGTTTTGCCTCTTCAAACACATCTCACGAAGTTCCTAAATTGGCCCAAGTTGCATTTTTTTTAAATTATTTTGTTCATTTTTATTTATTTATTTATTTGAGAGTGACAGACTGAGAGAGAAGGAGGCAGATAGATAGAGAGAGAGAGAGAATGGGTGTGCCAGGGCCTCCAGTCACTGCAAAGGAACACCAGATGCATGTGCCCCCTTGTGCATCTGGGTTAACATGGGTCCTGGGGAATCGAGCCTTGAACCAGGGTCCTTAGATGTCACAGGCAAGCGCTTAACCTCTCTCCAGCCCCCAAGTTGCAATTTTTTATTGTATCACTTTAATACTTAAAAGACTGTATACTGTCACACTGCTTACAAGATCAAATCCCAGAATATAAAATCAAAATCCAAGAACTCACATGCATCTACAGCCACTTTCACCTCACAATCCTCTAACTCTCCCTAATCTCTGCATAACTCTCTGCCTTTCTCCACCCTTCCCCCACTGAATTGGAACCCCTTCCTACTCTGTCACTGTGGACAAGTACATCTTCTAAATGCCATTCAAGTATGACCATCCCACAAATGCCCAAATAGGCTTCACCACTCTCCTGCTATGTCCCTGCAAGTCACTAGGGTAGCCCTATCACATACCTGATATGATTTAGTGTACTAAATCAAAAAAAAAAAAAAACTAAAGCCAGGTGTGGTGGCGCATACCTTTAAGTCCCAGCACTCTGGAGGCAGAGACAGGAGTATCACTGTGAGTTCGAAACCAGCCTACTACAGAATGAGAGCCAGGTAGGCCTGGGCTAGAGTGAGACCTTATCTTTAAAAAAAACATAGAGCTGGAGAGATGGGTTAGCAGTTAAGCACTTGTCTGCAAAGCCAAAGGACCCAGGTTCAATTCCCCAGGACCCACGTAAGCCAGATGTACAAGAGGGTGCATGTGTCTGGAGTTCGTTTGCAGTAGCTGGAGGCCCTGGCATGCCCATTCTCACTCTCTCTCCCTCTTTCTCACTCTCTCAAATAAATATTAAAAAGTTTAAAAATAAATAAAAAGGGAGAGAAAAATCAAATATGTTACCCTCTACCAAAATGTGAATTTTTAGAAGAACTAGAAAATGTGGGGGAAGGGAATGAAGTTCTATGTGGAAGACAAGGCAGAAGAAAGCCAAGATAGCAGTTTCATGTCCCAGTTTCTCCCTTGGAGATGATGGAGTTGAGCTGGGTTTATGTATGCCCTAGGAAAAGAAGATTTGGGGATTGTTTTCAGCATCTTCACCATCTGACTCACAGGAGGAAATGTTTGACCCAACAGGCAAATAGTAAGAACCTGAATTTCCATCTTAAACAGAAACCGTCTTCTAAAAGAGAATGATCCAGAAAGGAAAAAGTACATTAATACTGAACAAAACTGGGTATGGCCATATGAATTAGCTCCACTTTAGAAAACTTTAAGAGCTACATTTTTTTCTTTGTACAACTGGGGTAATAAGAAGTGTACAACTGAATTACACTGCCACTTAGCAGCCAAGAAACCCTCAGCCACTCTGGGCAGTTAGATGAGCTACTCTCCACTCTCATATGCACATTTCCTACAAAAGCAAATGGAACATATCATGAACATTTCACTCCATCTCCAGTGCTGCCAATTTCCTACCAGACATGAAAAAAAAAATGCAGTCTTTGAGTACAGTACAAAATGTCACTCCTATCCAAGTCCCCTAGCTCAGCTTTCAACCACACTCAAAAACAAAGGAGACCCCAGAGAAGAGCTGACAAAAAAAAATCCTTTCTTATACAGTCAGCAATTTCACTTTTCCACAGCACTTTCCTTCTATCATCTCACTTTATCTCATACTATTCCTATGAGGTAGTGACCTCTTGCTTCAGATAAGGAAAGAGAGGTCCCATTTTTAAAAATGGGAATATTAGTAGCATGGCCATCACAGAGCTACTTAGCAGTGGGTAGGAATAGAAACTAAAGTCTCCTCAATCACACCCTCAGATTCCTTTAGCCAAGCACAGTCTATGCTTTTGTACATACTCTACAGAGTGCTCCCATACCTAACTGTGATACTGACATTAACTTACACGAGAGCCCACAGAACACATGTAACTTTTTTTTTCCTAACTGTGACTGTTGTGAATCTGGCTCTTAATTTACTTAAAAGCACACAGTAAGAGAGGCCAAGAGTGGCTTCTACCATTCATTTAAATGTCACTAACAAAGCATCCTTAAACATTCCAAGTTATCCCTTGGAGAACAAGGACAGGCTGTTCTCCCTCTCTCCAAGAATAAAAGCAAAGGAAACATCAAGAACCCACAGTTGTCCTAGTCAGCTTTGAAAAGGATCAAAAAATGAGTGGCCCTTCTTAATATGGTTTGGACTAAATAATGTCCCAGAAAAAAAAAAAAAAACAGTCCATGGAAAATCTGGGTTATAAATGTCTATCCTTAGGAGAGGGGGTAAATAAAATGTGGCACACCCACACAACAGAATGTAACAAAACTCTTAAAACAAATGAGGTAGTGCTATATGTACTGACATAGAAAAATGTCTGTGGTTATAAAGCAATAAAAAGCAACTTTCAAAACAACAGACATAGCATTATTCTCTTTGTTAAATTAAAAAAAGAAAGCTGAGCATTTATATAAATATGTATTTGTGTATATAACAGGTAAATCTATCTGTTAGATTCATCCAAACATTGAGGAGGGAGGAAGAAAGATTATTTGTTTTAGTCCGTATGTCCAATACATTTGTTTTGTGTAAATGTTTTTACTATAGTAAGTGTTGATTCCTTTACCCTTCTAAGAAACTAAGGAATCTTATATTTTCCTAAAGTACCCCCATACAAAGGTTAATTGGCTTGTAAGTGTTTTACTTTACACACGTGTCCTAGTATATTTACATTTAAATTACTTGGGAAAATGACTTCATTTATGAAAAAAGTCTAGCCACCACCTCACCATTTTGTTTTTAATCTTAATTCAATAACCAAAACCACACTATGAATACAGATATTAAGAGGAAATATCTCAAGTTAAACAAGGACGCTCTCTGGGTAACAGGGATTACAATAGCTTTTCTATCCTTTATATTTCATTTTTCCCCCAAATGTTCCACAGTGAGCAGCATAATAATGATGCCTCATACTAAAAATAAAATTTCAATATAAAAATTAAGTGTTCTATGAAGATATACTTTAAAATTAATCTCTCTGAAGGAAACCCTTTTAACTAATTAGTTAAGTTGTTTAGCTTGTAGACAGTAAAGACATATTACATGAGTTAATGTATGCACAAAGTTCCCTTCCTGGTTGATTTTTATCCATCCTTTTTTGCTAATCCAAGGCCATAAACTATTTAAGGAAAGTCCACATGTTACCCATTTTTAGCTCACTTTAGTATCGGCATAATACTAGACACATCCAATCATTCATTCAGTACTAACTAGTTGATCCATTGGCACATTTGAGCTTTCCTATCGGGTTTCTTTCTAAAACTAGAGTACATCTTTATTTATGTGTCCAGTACCAATGAAATATGGGAATATTTATAAGCAAGTGTTGAGAGGGGTCTTCTCTGACTAATCTATACTCAACAGATAGTTATATTCCACAGTGTTGATTTTATAAGTCTTTTTGTTTGAAACAGAAGATTGCCTGTCCACAAAAATGATTTTTATTTCCTTAGCACAGTGTCTCATTAACCCCAAAATCATCTACACATCAATAATTATCTCATTATAAAAAAATCAGGTCAACAAATACTAATTAAACAAGTATTATTGGCAAGGCACTGTTGAGAAGAATCCAGACAAGTCCAAAGCAAAATGTACATAGAGTATAGCTGGTGAAAAGACACATGAATTATATCCCAAACTAGGGCTTACAAAAGGCCTTGGAGGCAATAGCATTAAATTAGGATTTGGGAAGATGCTAGTGTCCAAACAAGTCTGGGGTACAACTGAGCCCCACTCTAGACTTCTTGTCCAAGTCACCTAAGAACACAGGCATCCACTATTTTTATCCTCAGCCCAAAGCCCACAGGGTGAGTAGCGCAGAGAACCTAGCATACTAACCTGCTCTGAACTCGCTGGATAGATATCCTTTTATTCTTAATTATTCTCTAGAGAATGTGTCCAGTCCAGCTTCTCTGTTCCCAAGTGCCCAGTACCTCTTTATGCTTATAGATAACTCTGCCTTTCATTCACTAAGACAACTGAAGTCAACTTAATAACAACTCTGGCCCCTGAGCTGAAAAGTATCTGGTCTTTTCCCATATCCACAGAAACAGTGAGTGTACCTGCCAGAGATATGAGATAACCTCTTTACCAAGAATCTCATCCTTTACTCACTTTTGAGGACATTAACACTGGTACCCACCCATATACAGTCATTATAACATGCTCAGCCTCTACCGCTGTCTCCTCCTTTGACTTTTTTAAAAAATTCAAAGATTGTCCAAGTTCTGAAAAAGGAAGGAAAGAAGAAAGGAAGGAAGGAACGAAGGAAGGAAGGAAGGAATGAAGGAGAAAACAAGCAAGCTACAATAGACTTGATAATCCTTGAGTGCTTATGCATTTGAGAAAGAGAGAGTGTGTGCCATAGTGTGCATGTGTGGCTGTTGGAAGACCACCTTCGGATGTCAGTCCTCACCTTCTCCCTTGTTGGAGGCAGGGTCTCTTTGCCATTCGCTTCTCCACCAAGCTCGTTTGCCTGTGAGCTTCTGATTCTTCTGTGGCCGCTTCCCATCTCACCTTACATCCACTGGCATTATAAACATGCATTACCAGCCTTTTACTTGAATACTACAGACCTGAACTTGGGCACTCGCACTTGCATTGGACAGCGAGTGTTTGATCTACTGAGCCATGTCCCCCACCCTAGGCCTTATAACCTTTTAAAAATGTTGAGATAATATGCATGCATAAAATGACACATGTAAGTCTAAAACACCCTGAAATTTCACAAACAAAATATACTTATAATCCAAAAACATAGCACTAATAAATGCTATTTTGGTTACCATTTAGTTTTCCCCCTTACTTTATAACCAAACTTCCTAAATGATGGTCTGTATGCACTGGGTTCATCATTACGACCATCTCATCCATTTCATCTTGGGCTCTTTTTTGTTTGTTTGTTTGTTTTTGTTTTTCCAGGTAGAGTCTCACTCTAGCCCAGGCTGACCTGGAATTCACTATGTAGTCTCAGGCTGGGTTCGAACTCACAGCAATTCTCCTACCTCTTCCTCCCAAGCACTGGGATTAAAAGCATGTGCAACCATGTCTGGCATTCACCTTAAGCTTTTCAATATGTCCTTTCATGCACATCCACTCTTACCACAGTCTTACCATGGCAGTACACATCAGCCTTACGGCATGTACTGGACTATACTGCCATTATCTCTTTATGTGTCAGGCAATCCCATTAGACTGTTTTCATCCTTCTAGGGAGGATTATGTCTGATTTATCTTTGTAAGTCCATTGTCTGGCACTTAGTAGGTACAGAGCTGGAAGCTGACACTTAAATTAATGGATGAACATGTATAAGAAGAAAGAGATTCACACTCACTGACATAAAGCACTGCTGAAACTAATCAGTCCTTTGTTTCAGTTTCCATCAAAAGTGGTAATAGAGCTGGAGAGATGGCTTAACAGTTAAGGCACTTGCCTGCGAAGCCTAAGGACCCAGGTTTGATTCTCCAGGCCCCACATAAGCCAGATGTACATGGTGGCACATGTGTCTGGAGTTCGTTTGCAATGGCTAGAGGCCCTGGTGCGCCCATTTTCTCTCTCTCTCTCTTTCTCTCTCTCTCTCCTTCCCACTCCTCTGTCTCAAATAAATAAATAAAGTTGGGCGTGGTGGCACAACGCCTTTAATCCCAGCACTTGGGAGGCAGAGGTAGGAGGATTGCTGAGTTTGAGGCCACCTTGAGATTCATAGTAAATTCTAGGTCAACCTGAGCTAGAGTGAAATCCTACCTTGAAAAACCAAATAATAATAATAATAATAATTTAATTTAATTAAACTTTTTTAAAAAGTGATAATATTCAACTAAAACCCTACCTTGAAAAACCAAAAAATAAAATAAAATTAATAAATCTTTTTTAAAAAGTGATAATATTCAACTATCCAAGCTCAGTGGTTGGGATCTTAAAGAATGACCAGAAAAAAGTGTACTGATCCAACACTTGGTCAAACATCTCTTTATACCTAAGTATCTGAGCCACTGCATTGGAGTGTAGAGGCTGGAAATGTTGTATCTTTCCTCTTAAAGCTTAAAGCTTAATGTCACACTTAAAGATGTAACCTTGTTCCCAATGGCATGTCCTCAATGGCCTCACTCTCAACAGGGAGTCCTGCCAATCCCCCCCGCCAAATGCTTGTGAGCAGCTCCTCCCTTTCCCTACACTGTCCTTTCCAGGAGAGTTAAGTAGACAGACACAGGAATCCCTCAGGAGCCAGACCCCTCCTCCCAGCCCCCTTTGTCATATCCAATTAACCATCTGTCAGCCTCCAGGACCCCTTCTAGGCTCACTGTCCAGCTGCCAAGTCAAAACTGTGCGCCTCCCCCACACCACAATGCTTATTGTCCCAGGGCTGTGGCAAGAGCCCTCCTTAGTCCCTGCTGGTGCCCTGAAATGAATACAATTCCAAGTTTAAAAGCCATGCTCCTCCCTGTCTCTGCACAGTGAAGGAAAGAAGGGAGGGATAAAAGAAGGGGGAAGAAGGGAAAGGGAGAATATAAAAAGAGAGAGGAGAGGAAGAGAAGCAAAGAATGAGGAAAGAAAAGTGTGAGGCCTACTAAACATCGTAATTTTCATGATTTAGAAAAATAAAGGGATTCTTCTAACAACATAGTGTTTATATATGTTATATAGTCATGCTAGTAACATATATAACCATCCTGTATCACTACCAATATAATTTATATGGCTACTTATAATATGAATATAACCATCAAAATACACGATGTACCTACCAACATCAAGCAATGTTGAGAGATGAGGATTTGGGTGTTGTTTTTTTTTTAACCTGTTTTACCAAATAAGAAACTAGAGCTCAGAGGCGTGGTAACTTGCACAGTCATATAGACAGTAAGTTCCTGTTGTGTTTTCAGATCTGATTCTGAGGCTGGCCCCACAGCTAAGGAAACCCCCACCTCCTTCTGCTGTCTTCTAGAGCCACCCCTTGGAAGCAACAGCACCCAGATTCCTACTCTCCCTCCCTCTAGAAGACCACATGAGGCCTGGGATGAAATGGAGCTTTTCCCTTGATGATAGTTCTTGAGTTTGTCCCTAAAACAGAGCTGAAAGAAGTGTTTTGCGGACAATAAAAAGATGATGACATCTTCCCTCTTTTGTGAGGGATTCGTCACAGAAAAAAACAGGTAAGAAGTTCCTCCATGAACCTTGTTCTAGATGTCTAGAGACATTTAGGAAACTGGAACTTCATGATCAAATGCCACCCCTGATAGAAGCAGTCCTTTGGTGGCTACAGATGGACACCTCTGCGGTGGCTGTCAAGATACCTTCTTGCCTGGTGTCACTTCCACTGTCCTTACCTCACTCAACCCACCCCACATACACAGACATAACACACTCCCCTTCCTTCATTCTCTGTAGGAGGTGATTCTGCAGACCCTATTAACCAAGAGGAATCTCACCTTAGGAATGCTAACTTTGGATCTCCAAGCCTTGCTTCCCAGCTTTTCTGCCCAAAAGACCTCAGAGGCTTACCGACTTCAGATTGTACAACTCTCCCCAGGCTTGGCACCCCTGGCTCCAGCAACAGAGATGCCATGGCCAGAGGAGCTGTCAATATGGCAGGTCATGGGCTAGCCAGTGTCTTCACCAAGATCTGCCTCCCCTCTGGTCCCCATGGAAGAAGAATGTTTGTTCTTCTGGCCAAAGTTTAACCCCTCCACTGACCAGTAGATACACCTCTCCAGGCTGGCACTGGGAATTTAACACAGCGGTATAGCACATGCCCAGCATATCTGAGGTCCAATGTGGATCCCAAGTAACACTAAAATACACACCTTTCTGGTTTCATTCAAGACCTTCCTCCTTTCTTTCTGAAAGACTCATTTTCCTCCCCCCACTTGCCTCTCCCTCTTCCCTATCCCAGGTATTAACATATCTTCCCTACCTTTAAAAATATATGAAGCTTCTTCTCAACTCTGCTCCCCATCTCCAACTACTTTATACTATTTTTAACCTTCCTTTCACAGCCAAACCTTTCCAGAGTCATCTATATGCACTCCCACAACTTCCTCCCCATCCACTCAACTCTCCATTCTTCCTGCACTTTGAATTCCACCTCCCATACAGAATTGAAACTAATTTCAAAAGTCACCAGTAATCTCCCTGTTTCAAGAACCAGTGCCATTTGCTCAGTTCCCATCTCCTTCCAGCTCCCTGTAGCATCAAGCCCTGTTTAATCCCCCCCCTTTTTTTTTCCTCCAAGCATTGCTCTCTCCTTGAATCTGCATTTCTGTCCTTGGCCCTCTGCCCTTAAGTATGTATAAGCTTTTCATTATTATCTCATTTATTCTGATAGCTCCAGCCACAACTTCTTTCATACATTTCCCAAATCTATATTTCTGATTCTGGCCTCCCTCCAAAGTTCCAGACTCCCTTCATTATCTGCATACTGAATCAACACCTCCCTTAGCTATTTCACTGACACCTGAAATGCACCATGTCCCAAGAAAATTTCCCAAATCCTCCTTCTCTTCCTGCCTCCCCTCTTACAAACTCTAATTTTCACTAAGGGCACCTCTATCCTCCCAGCTACCAGGTGCTAAGCTTTAGAGTAATCATAGATTCCAACCCTTTTGATACCCCTACATCCAACTTGCCAAATCCTACAGACTCAACCTCCACAAATTCCCCTCCTTCCCATTTCTACCATGGCACCTCAGGTTCATACCCTCCTAATCTATCACCATGCTCAGTCCACCCCTAGCCAGCAGTCCCTCCTCCATGGCAGTAGATATTCCACATGGCTGCCACATTTCTCTTCCTGATTATGTCACTGGCCCATTCAGAAAATTCTAGAAGCTTCTCTAACTTATGGAAATACCAAACTCAATAGCCTTCTATTCAACGCTTTCATGATGTAGGAGCCCAGTAAATGCTTGATAAATAAATCAATGTAGTCCCCACCCTCTTTTGAGTCTCAACTATTGATACTCAGTCTGCTCTCTCTAGATCACAAACTGTATTATTGACTGTCACCAACCAAGCATGAACATTCATATCTCCTTCCATTATTGTTCCAACCTGGGGAAGCAATACTTTGTTTTCCCCTCCAGATCATTCCCATCCTTCAAGTACCAGTACTGAAGTACTGAAGAAGACATAGCCCACCCTGTTAAGTTCACAGCCAATCCACTACTTTTCACTCTGCTACTTGTCCATGTTCTCTAGCTAGTGCCTAGCTTCCTTCTAATAATGCTATGGAGCAGAAGGGGAGGAAACAAAGTAAATTCTCCAACAGTTTCTTTTTGATTTTTCTGAGTCCTCTGTCCTCCAAGCCGAATCTTTCTGTTCTCTCACTACTCAGCAGACACAAATTCAAGCAGGTCTATTGATCCAACAACTCTATGGCTGTCAGTCATTTCCTAGTTATTTTACTGCCAGTCATCCACACACAAAGGAGTGGCAGGAGGAGTCTGAATTGCAGGCAGACAGAGAAGGAATAGGAAGGAACTGATTCTCTGCACCCACCTGAGGCTCAGCAGGAGCAAGCTAGAGCTCCATCCACCCAATGGCATTTGGTGCACATGCCTCAAGGGCCTGGGAAAGGCTGAAGGGCTAGCACTTTCTAGTTCTGTGGAAGAGGAGAGAAGAGTGATGCCCTAGTCTGTTATAAGAGGATGCTCTATCCAGTCCCCTTGGGAAACCAAACTGAGAAGGACTGCCTCTCTTTCTGGACTAGAAAGGTCCCATGGAGGTCAGGTTAAATAAGAAACTATTTTTCATAAGGAGCACTTACAATAATAGAACACTCTACTTGGATCTACATATATTTGAATGACACTGTACAGCTTATAAAGATCTTTCACATACGTCGTCATTTGAGTCTCAGCACCTCCATAGAGGAACAGGGTTTGGGAAGACCATTATCCTCATCGGATAATCAAAATCACTTATCCAAGTCATTCAGAGTAGCAGGGAGCAAAGGGGAGTGTCACCTCCTGCTCTCTCACATGAGCTTCCTTCACAGACTTCTCTCCTTTCTAACCTGTTAAGTTCAAGTGTTCCCACAGGGGATATATTTATATCCATTTCCTTTCCTGCTCTCTAGTCTTTCCTTTAATGATTTTTATATACTTCCACAGTACACGACTGCAGTAAGCATCCAATAAGCATTTGTCAGAAGACTGGATGAATGAAAGCACCCTGAGGCCCCAAGCCAGCTTGTGAGTCCGCAAACAGGCAAGCTCATGGTGCTGCCTTGCTGGGACCCTCCCCATGCATGTCAAAGCCTGCCCAGCAGCCTTCCAGAGATGCCCCTGCCTCTGTGCCATCACTACTACTGCACAATTAAAACAACAGGAACAACAGACAACTAGGGTTTCCTGAGCTCCCACTGTGTGCCAACACATATCACTAGATGCTTTGTATACACTTTTTTCAACTTAATGCTCTTAAGCTGTGAAACAAACTTTATTGATCCCATATTGCAGAAGCCCAAAGACAAGCTATAGCAAATAATTTACCCAAAGATCATATCCCTGGTTAGTGCTGTGCCTACCTGATCCAAAGTACATGGTCTTCTGGCTGTCAGAGTTTCTCAACAACAGCAATACTGACATTTTTGATAGGATAATTCTTTGTGTGCATTGTAAGGTATTTATTGGGATTCTTGACCTCTACCCACTAGATGCCTGTAGCAAAGAACAGCACAAAGTATTAAAGTCAAAAAATGTGTCTAGGGCTTGAGAAATGGCTCAGTATGGTTAATGGCACTTGCTTGCAAAGCCTGCCAACCTGGGTTTGATTCCCAGTACCCACATAAAGCCAGATCCACAATGTGGCACATGCATCTGGAGTTCATTTGCAGTAGGAAGAGGCCATAGTGCACCTATTCTCATTCACATTCTCTCCCTCCCATTGCTAATAAATAAATATAAGTAAGTATCTCTACATCTCTATCATACCCTCCAAGGCTCAGAAACCACTACAGAAGAGTTGGCAAAAAGAATGTAAGAGCCAAATGATGGAGGAGTGCTATGCAATACTGTCTTCCAGACACAAAGTGGCCCTGATATTCATGACAGCACAGTGGTTGAAGCTACCTACACAAAGAGCTGCATAAGGGCTGCACAGATGGCTTAGAGGTTAAGGCATTTGCCTGTGAAGCCAAAGGACCCAGGTTCGATTTCCCAGGACCCATGTAAGCAGATGCACAAGGGGCACATGTGTCTGGAGTTCATTTGCAGTGGCTAGAGGCCCTGGCGTGCCCATTCTCTCTGTATCTGTCTCTTTACTCTCTATCACTCTCTGCTTGCAAATACATAATTTTTTTTAAAAACAAGAACTGCATAACATGAGGAGGGGGGAAATGATGACATCAAAACAGAAGAGATTAGTTGGAAAAAAAGAAGGGCTTCAGTGGGCGAGTGGAGGTGGTAGGAGAGGATTAAGATCATGGTCTATTGTCTGTATGTATGCAGGCTGTCAATAAACAGTTTCAAGAAATGACTCTGAACACTGTAAAATGCTCCCTGGAGTGGTGAGCACCACTGCTCCTGACTGAGAGCCACTGGACTGTCCTACACATCTACCTCCACAGAACACAGACGGGAGGGAATTTCAAGTGTTCATCCTCCCACATCTAAGAACCCCTAGTTTATTCGTTTTGATGCTTTACCACTAGTTACAGTCCGGAAGATTCTTCTTTCTTTTCATTTAATTTCATTTAATTTCCTGTCGTTTCAGTTCATCCCAATGCCTCCTTTCATCCCTTAAAGGACTATCCATCACAACTGGATGGACTGTGCCAATAAAGGCATTATTGACAGGTAGTGACGCACAGATGAAACACGGCCTCTTCTTCTACCTTACACAGATGGACCTGGAAGTCACTGATATATTCTAAAATATATTAGCTCAGATCACATGCCCATATGCGCTCTCTCGTGCGCTCTCTCTCTCTCTCTCTCTCTCTCTCTCTCTCTCTCTCAAATAAATAAATAAAACAGAAAAGCAATGAGAGGGGTTCGCTGGAGGAAAAGCAGACTCTGGCCTGAAGCGGTCACCCTAAGAATGAATCTCGAGGGCTAACTATGCAAGATGACCCAGCAGGGTTTGTTGGAGAAGAGAAACTCCTCATATCAACACCAAGATTGTAAACACAAAGACTGGGAGAATGAAGATGCCATGGACACAATTAAGGAAGTCAGAGGAGGAGGTAGTGTGGGAATTTGAAAAGACATGAGCCTGAGTTTGGCCCAAGTAACAGCCACCCACCCTCCACCTGACAATGTGTGGGTGCAGAGGCAAAAGCTCGATAGAAGAAGAGAAGTTGCTATGAGATAAGTTTTTGCCCTCTCTTCTTAAGAGGTTTCTCTTTAGCTCACCAAAGCTATCCTCTTAGTTGTGTTAGAGAGCCTACTGCTCTTGTCTCGCTCTTCCAGGTGCTCCACTCACCACTGGAATAGTTTTGGTTTTCCTCTCCGCAGCACCCTCCCTGCCACCTTCAAGCCTGTTCTGACAAAAACAAAAACTCCTTTTCTGCACTCAGGAGGCAGAGGTAGGAGGACTGCCATGAGTTCGAGGCCAGCCTGAGACTACATAGTGAATTCCAGATCAGCCTGGGCTAGAGCTAGACCCTACTTTGAAAAACAAACAACACAAAAACTCCTTTTCTGGCTCGTGTTCTCTCTCTTGCCTCCTTTCACTGATAAAATATAAGTGATTATGTCCTGGAGACCATTCCCAGCATTTGCTTTTTACCCTCCTGCTCAGCAGGTCTGGCTGTCACTACTTCAGAGCTCATGCTGACTCCCTGTGGTCTTCAGGATCACACTGCTCTCTGCCACTTCCAAAATAAGGGTTCCTCGCCCTTTCCCTCCACCTCCTCTCTCTGGGAGTTAATGTTTTTAGGAAGCTTCAACTGTACCAAGCCTTCCAAGTCACCATGGCCACTCCAAATGTCCAAATTCAAACAACTCCACTCAGACATCCACCTCCAATTCTTCATGCACAAAAATAACACCACTGCCCTATAGAAGTGGCTCCTGAACTCAACCAGCCATCAGGCACACTGTCCCTCTTTAGCTTCTCAACCCAGCTACTTCAAGTTGCCTTATGGGCTTCACTTTCTTGTCCCCAGTTGCTTACAGTAATCTCAACATTTCGACCTCTAAAGTGTCTCCCAAAGTCAGCCTGTTCTTTCCACCATTTTTGCTACCAATACAGACTCAGCTCTGGCCCCATCTCAGCCCCGGGACAATTTTGCATCTCCTTGACTTTGTTTTTACTTCTCCACTTCATTAATAATATTGTACCCAGCTTAATCTTTCCAAACACCACTCTCTTCATGATGTGCCCTTATTCAAGCACCTGTGATGACTCCCTGTTTCCCCTCAATCAAATCCAAACTTCTCTTCCGGGGCTTTCAAGACTCCTCCCTTATTTGTTCCTATCATACTTATCTGACTCTGTTCCCCTAGCTTACACTTTCGACTCTGACAATCTAGGGTCCTAAATGCCCAACACCCCCCCCCATCCCCATGCCTTTGCCTAGTCTCATCTCCCTTCAAGGACTACCCTAGGCTCTACTTCCTCTAGCTCTGTCAACTTTTTAAAATTCACAGCATTCTGACGTCTCACAATCAATTAATTAGTAATCTGAAAGTTTTTTGCAGGTGGAGACCACTTTGACTATTTCTCCTGTGTTTCACAGCACCCTGGACAGCAGAAGGTTCCCAGTAGGACTTGAAAAGTACTTGGTGGTCAGTGGGTTTCTGCTCTCAGTTCTAAGTTGCTGTATCTCCCTTTCTCTGCCTCACAACCAGGACCAACCAGTAAATTTTTTAAAAATTAAAGAGCTCAGTGGTAGAGCACTTGCCTAACATGCGCAATACCCTCCGTTCAATCCTTAGTACCCTAAACAAAATAGTCAAGAAATTAAAAAGCATTTTAAAGGGCTGAGGATATAGCTCAGTAGTAACATACTTGTGTAACATGCTCAATGCTTTTAACAAAGTAACTGCTGGTCTGTTCTTTGTGCATGCAAAATTTTCCACCAGAAAGAAGAGGTAAACCCTGGTGGTAGGAACTTTGAAATTTTGTTTGATGGTTTTTCAGTCATTCTATAGAATAAATTTATAATCCGGCCAATCAACCAAACATAGTGCTATGTTTCATAGAAGTAGGGGCCCAGAAGGGAGAATACTCAGCAACATGACTTTTCCAGGTTTATCCCCTCACTCTGCAAGAGTCTCTGCTAGAGACTAGAAGAGGGGTGAGGATCAGGAAGCAGAGCATAGAGGACCACAGGAGGGGGGCGGAAACCTAGGCCTTCCTTCTTTTACAACCTGATATAGGTCAGTTTTCAGGTTTATGCACAGAGGGTTCAACTTGTTCTGATGCTGAGTGCACATCAGATCTAGATCTAGCCCCACCCCCTAACAGGGCTCCCAGGCTCAAGGAGACCATCTTCAATAGAAGACTGACCCCAGTCTGCTATTTACTCTGTGATTTGAGCCAGGCATAGACAATGTACTCCACCAGTTGTGTTTTGAAAGGCCCTGGGAAAAGTAACACACTGAACCATTATAGCCCATTAACACCATTAACACTGTGTGAATTCATTTGTCAGAAATAAGCAAGCCTCCAGAATTTGAGCTCTGCTCCAGGGGCCAGGGGCCAGAGAAAGAGAGGGCACAGATCACAGATCCTAGTGTTCAGATGATAGGAAAAAGGGAAGAGTGGGCACCACAAAATGAAAGCAGTGCATACAGCCAGGCATGGTGGCTCACACTTGTAAGCCCTTCACTTGGGACACTGAGGCAGAAAGATCACTGTGGGTTCAAGGCCAGTCTGAGCTACAGAAGACGATCTCGTTTCAAAACCAAAACAAAAAATGTGGGTTTAGAAAAGGAAAGTGGGAACTTAATACCACAAGGATTTTACCCAAAAGCTAAAATGCAGATGTTTTCCCCTGCAAGTGGGGTCGGACAGAACCTCTTGTGAGTGTTTCTGGCTGTCACTTAAAAGTCTCCAGACCTCTTCCCTAGGTTTCAGGTTATAAACTCCACATCAGCTCCTATCCCCCAGCTCTTTCCTCTCCAGACCAACCAGAGATGACCATATGGGCCAATTAAGTCTTGACTTCCAAAGCCACAAGTCCTCCCACAAAGAGGTCCCCCCCCACACACACACTCCCTTTCCTAGGGCTGACCTCCAGGATAGGGTAATGGGGTTAGGAAACAGATGGCTATGCAGCCTCCAGAGCTAACCTAACCCCCTGACCCCCAGCAGTTCATGGCCTCTGATACAACTTTCCCAAGTGGAAGGTAGATTGCGTGGGGGGGGGGGGGTGCGCAGCATAACTTATCAGACTCCTTGGGACAAAGATTCCAGACAAAATGGTTGCAGACATGTGGGGAGATAAGGAACCACACACGAACGAAGTGGTGGTGGCAGCTACAGGTCCAGGGGAGACAGGGACTCCTTGGTCCCTCAGAGAAACAGGTGGTGGGAGATGAGGGTTAAAAGTCACGGTTGGTTCTCCGAAGAGACAGCGTAGTCAAGGACCAGGAGGAGCTTGGGACGGACGGGGTGCATGGGAGGTGGAAGGGGGCATCGGGGAGTTGTAAGGACGTCCCCAGGCTCCGCAAGCCCAAAGATTTGGTGGGTGTTGGCAGAGGGACGCTAAACTCCCCGTTTCCAGGAATAAGCGATTCCTAAGGGGGAAAAAAGAGCTCGTGGGTTTCCCAGAACCGAAGAAGGAGCAAAGGAGGAGCAGGTTGTGACCCGCCTCTGAAGTCCCCATACCCGCGCGCACACACACACACACACTCACGCACACACACACACGCACGCACGCACCGGGCACGGTCTTGCACCGCCCGGCTCCTGCCTGTTGTGATTCCGCAGCCCCTCTTGGAACCCCGGGGCCCTTAGCCCAGAAGGAAGGGATAGCGATGGAGGGGAGGGGGTGCTCCTAGAGCTCCCCCAAACCCGGCTGACAGGACACCGCGGGAGAGCCCGAGGGAGGAGTCCTGGGGTGGGGTGGGGGGGGGGGCAGACGCCAGGGTCGGGATGGGCGCTCTGCAAAGTGATCCAACCTCGCTCCAGGAGAACCGGCTCGCTTCTCCCCGACCCGGCGCTCGGGCGACTGGGGCGCGAACGCTTGACGGGATGCCAAGCTCCCAGCATCGGCCCCTCGCCCGCCCGATCGCCCGTCTTCCCCCAACACAACAGCCGGCGATGTCCCCCCCCCCAACCCCACCCCACACACACATACAAAACCGTCACCATCCCACCGACACGCAACGCCCCGACAACAACAACCGGCCGTCCCTTCTCCCCCGCCCCGAAACTTGTCGGAGACGCCGCATCCCTTCGCTCCGTGCGGGAGTCGGGGTACGGGAGGGGGGGGGAGGTAGGTACCACCATCACCATCCGCGAGCCCTGCCCAGGGCGATTGGGGTGGGCTTACCTGTGCGGAAAAAAGCATCCACGTCCGAGTCGGCGGCTCCTCCTTCCTCCGCTGCCCCCTCCGGGGGGTTCATGACTGGGCGGCGGCAAAAGGGGGTTGAGGGGTGAACGGAGCGACGGGGAGACGAAGCTTCGCGGGCGGCCGGGGCTGGCCCGCGGGGTGTGTGCGCGCGCCGGCGGCGGGGGGGCGGGGGGCGCGGCGGCCGGGCCGGCTGAGGCGCACGCACGACGCCGCCGAGCTCTCCCTCAGGCAGCGGCGGCGGCGGTGGTGGCGGCGGCGGCGCGCGGCGGGCGAGGGACTCCGGCCGCCCGCTCCCCCATGGCTCCCCCCGTGCCTTCGCTCCGACGCGGTGTCTGTGTGTGTGTGAGGGGGGGGGGGACGGGGGGTGTGGGAGGCGCCTGAGGTCTCGGCCGCCCCCCCCTCGCCGCCCGCGCCGGCGTGAGGTGAGGGGGATCCGGGCTGACTGGACGGCCGCGGGGAGGCGCCTGCGGTCTCGGCCTCCCCGGCGTGAGGCGACGTGAGAGGATCCGGGCTGACTGGACGGCCGCGCTCCTCAGCAGCTGGCGCTCGTCCTCGCCCGCCCGGCCGTCTCTATTGTTCAGCGCTGCTCGGCTTTCTCCTCTTTTCTTTTCCTCCTCCTCCGCCCTCCCTGGCTCGCTCGCTTTCTCTCTCTCTCTCTCTCTAGCTCGCTCGCTCGCTCTTTCGTTCGCGCTCTCGAGCTCCCCCTCTGGCCCCCCGCCGCCGCCGCCGTCTCCTCCTCCTCCTCGGCTCCTCCCCGGGCTCCCCCGCTCGCTCAACAATGACCCGGGCAGCGCCGAGCTGCACCGGACCTCCCCTCCCTCCCTCCCTCCCCTCCCGCCCGCCCGTCCGTCCGTCCGTCCGCCCAGGCCGCAAGACGATGCTTTTGCAGCTCCGCCACCTCAACCCGCGCAGGCCCTCCGAGAGCCGCCCGCCCGCTCGCCCGTCCCCGCGAGCTATTGTCTCGCGCCCGCCGCGCTTAGGCCGGCTTCCTGAGCGGAGCCGCGGGCAGGAAAAGCCCCGGCCGGGGAGCAGCGGCAGGAGAGGAGGAGGAGGAGGAGGCCGAGCTGGGGGGGCGGGGCATGCGCGGCTTCTCCCCCCTCCCCACGCGCGCGCACACACACTCACACACTCACACACCCCGGGCCCACCCCCCAAGCTGCGCCACCTCCTGCCGCCCCACCCACCCCGCCCCCTCCCAGGTGCGCTAGGGGCAGAAGCTCGCGCTCCCCCGCCGCCGCCGCCGCGCCCCGCTTCTTCTTCTTCTTCCAAGCTTCAGGTCGCTCTCCAAGCTGGACTGGCCTCTCACCCCAGAGGCTGAACTTCATTTCCCCACCACCAGCACCACCGACCACCACCTCTTCCCCATCCCCTTCCTAACAAAGTCCTTATCACCCTGACCTCCCCCGGAGCCTCCCGAATCCCCTCCTCGCCATCCCTCTCTAGTTCTCTTTTCCGGCGGTCCTCCTCCTCCTCCTCCTCGTCCTCCTCTCTCTCCACCTTCCAGCACCCCTGATGTGAACATCCCCGACCCGCCTCCCGGGATGTCTCCCTATGCCTTGTCTCGCCACTCACTGCTCGCTCCTCTCGCTTGTCTCTCTGTCCTGCCTCTCTCTTAACTTGGCTTCAATCTCCGTGCTCCTTTTGGACAGCTGTCAAAACTCCCTAATCCCCAGGGCCTTCTCCTCGCCTAAATGCAGAGATCCAGTTGGCCCAGAGAAAGGAGGTATTACAGCAAGCTGAATTTCAATTAAAGTGGGAAGAGGGGCTGGGGAGCAGGAACGGGGGTGTGGGGGGGGTAGAAAGGAAGGAAGAAAGAAAGGAAGGTAGTGAGGGAGGGAGGGAAAGCAGATGCTGTGTCGGGTAATTAATGCAATGATTGTATTGTGGCAATCGGTTTTTAAGCAATGATTAAACAAGAATTAGTCAGTTGTCTGTTTACAGTTTTACTCACTGTAGAGCCCACAAAGCAGAGCTTCTCTACACCCTGAGAATTGGTGTGTTCAGGGCTATTTGCTGCTGCCTCATTCCGACAGACAGAGAAGCTGGGTCTTCTTGACAGAACAGAAGAACACCTAATAGGAAAACCAGGCGCTGCTCTAAAGTTGAGGGGCTGCTACTCATCAGCTACAGTCTCCCGAATCTGTCTTTGGCAACCTCATTTGGATCCACTACTCTCCTGGGGCCAAAGCACCGGGGATAGTTCCAGATCCACCAACTTGGTAACCCTGGCAGAAAAAGAGAGGAATTCAGTAAGTTTTTCATCAACACTTTCTGCATTCATCACTTTCCTTTCTGAATGTTTAAAAATGCCCTCCACTTTTTCCACTCATTAAAAAAAAAATAAAAGTGTGTGTGGACTGGGGAGATGGTTCCATTGGTAAAGCACTTGTCATGCAAGCATGAGAACCTGGGTTCAGATTCCCCAGAACCCACATAAATGTTGAGCTGGTTTGGCAGCCCATCTGTAATGGTAATGCTCAGGAGGCAGAAACAGAGGGTCCCTGGGGCAAGCTAGCTAGCTAGACTAGTGAAATTGGTGAGTTCTGGGTTCAAGTGAGAGATTTTGTCTCAATAAATGTTGTGGAGAGTAGGGCGTGGTGGCGCACATGCTTAATCCCAGCCCTTGGGAGGCAGAGGTAGGAGGATCGCTGTGAGTTCGAGGCCACCCTGAAACTACATAGTGAATTCCACATCAGCCTGGGCTAGGGTGAAACCCTACCTCGAAAAAAAGAAAACATACTGTGAAGAGCAACCAAGGAAGACATTTGGCTTCAACCTCTGGTCTCTGCGTGCATGCACATGTGCACCTGTAGACACATGTGAACATGCGTCCATACATAAACACAAAAAATGTATATGTGCCCAACCTTGAGTACATCTATCAGACCTATGTGCAAACTTAGGTACATGTATCAGACCCCAGTCAAGACTCTGAGGTCACAAGTTCACTACCTGTCATGGTTTGATTCAAGTGTCCCTCATAAACTTTGGTGTTCTGAATGCCATGTCTCCAGCTGTTGGCAATTTGGGAATTAAACCCTCCTGGAGGCAGTGTATTGTTGGGGGCAGGTTTATGGGTATTATAGCCAGCTTCCTCTTACCATTGTTTGGCACACTCTCCTGTTGCTGTTGTCCTTCTGATGTTGGCCAGGAGGTGATGTCCACCCTCTGCTTATGTCCACTCCCTGCCATCATGGAGCTTTCCCTTGAGTCTGTAAGCAAAAATAACCCCCTTTTCCCCCACAAGCTTCTCTTAGTCAGGTGTTTTCTGCCAGCAATACGAACCTGACTGCAACACTGCCATAGGATCTAATTAATTTTGTCCTGGCATCATGAAATGCCTTACAGCAGCCAGATGCCCCTATCTACTACTTTCTCTGGCAGAATACTGTTCATTTGATTTTTCTGAACCTTGCCTTCCCTTCATTCTATACCTAACCCCTGGCCTGCCAACTCACCACATTTGCACGTCCACAGAGCTGCTGTAACTGCTGCCATTCTGCAGCTAGAGAACTAGAAGACTGACAAGGTGTTAGCTTGTCCTAATGCACAAAAACATTGCATGCTTAGAGGAAGGTTTCTATCAAAATATCAAAAGCAGGCTAGAGAGATGGCTTAGCGGTTAAGGCACTTGCCTATGAAGCCTAAGTGCCCAGGTTCAATTCTCCAGGTCCCAAATTAGCCAGGTGCACATTGCGGCGCATGCATCTGGAGTTAGTTTGCTATGGCTAGAGGCCCTGGCGCGTTCATATTCTCTCTCTCTCTCTCTCTCTCTCTCTCGCTCCCCCTCTGTATCAAATAAGTAAAACAATAAAAATGTTTTTAAAAATATCAAAAGATACAAGAGCTGGAGAGATAGCTTAGCAGTTAAGGCACTTGCCTGCAAAGCCTAAGGACCCATGTTTGACTCTCCAGATCCCACATTAGCCAGACACACAAAGGTGAGGCAAGCTCAAGGTCGCACATGCTCACTAAGTGGTGCAAGCGTCTGGAGTTCAATTTCAGTATCTGAGGCCCCAGTATGCCACTTCTCTTTCTCTCTTTAAAAAAAAAGGGGGGGCTGGAGAGATGGCTTAGTGGTTAAGCGCTTGCCTGTGAAGCCTAAGGACCCCGGTTCGAGGCTTGATTCCCCTGGACCCATGTTAGCCAGATGCACAAGGGGGCGCACGCATCTGGAGTTCATTTGCAGTGGCTGGAGGCCCTGACGCACCCATTCTCTCCCTCTCTCTCCCCCCCTCTTTCTCTCTCTGTCGCTCTCAAATAAATAAATAAAAATAAACAAAAAACTTTAAAAAAAAAAAGAAAGAAAGAAAGATCCGGGCATGGTGGGGCACGTCTTTAATCCCAGCACTCGGGAGGCAGAGGTAGGAGAATCACCACGAGTTCAAGGCCACCATGAGACTACACAGTGAATTCCAGGTCAGCCTGAGCTACAGTGAAACCCTATCTAGAAAAATGAAAAAAAAAATATGACCCAAAATGAGAGAATCCTTTATATGACAGATGTTGTATGGCACTGAAAGGTGTAAACAACTATTCCCCAGCTTTATCAGAAACAGCTGGTCAACTCACCAGAGAAGGTGTGGGGAGGGGCATCAGACCCCCATCTGAGATTCAGGTGCCCCCTTGTGCCAGCTGTATACAATAACACACAAGATCTCATGACCTCGGTGGGAGATAAGGTATACAGAGAGGAAAAGGTCAGGGAACAGTGAGCTTCCCATTGAAGTGGTTTCTCTGGAGTCTCCACACACTGTTAGCCTTCACCTCAAGACTGAAGAAGGAGCATCTGCTGGGATAGCCCTGATATAGTGAGCCCCACTGAAGTGCTGCTTTGGGATCTCATGGTGTTAGAAAACCCTTACCCTGAGATTGAGGAAAGAGTATCTGAGGAGCAATCCAGGTATAGTGAGCCCCACTGAAGTGCTACTTTAGGGTCACATGCTCTGCAAGTCTTCACCCCAAGGCTAAGGAAGGAGCATCTAAGGAGTGATTTTTTTTTTTTTTTTTTTTTTTTTTTTTACAGAGAGAGAAAGAGAAAGAATGGGTGAACCAGGGTCGTCAGCCCCTGCAAATGAATTCCGGATGTGTGCGCCCCCTTGTGAACATATGCCACATTGCATGCTTGCATCACTGCGTCTGGTTTACTAGAAACCTGGAGATTCGAACATGAGTTCTTGGGCTTCTCAGGCAAGCACCTTAAGCACTAAGCCCTCCCTCCAGCCCCCAAGGAGTAATTTTGACACAGGATTCTCCAACAAAGTGGCTGTTTGGGGGGCCCCAAGTTCCTGTAAGTAACCCCTCTTTATTTACACTCTGTAAGTGACATTCCCCTATCGGTTCACCATACTGGTATTGGTGTAATCATACTTTGAACTGCCATCTGAGCCCTATTTGGGGTGAAGACATGTGTCTGCTTCTCCCCAGGGGAAAAGTTGCCCGCAACAACAGGGTTTTTTTTTGCAAAGATATTTGGCAATCTCTGCTAAAATGTTAAATGTTTATAAGCTATGTTTATATCAAACAAGAAAAGAATTTAGAGCAAAGAATAGTACTACAAATAAAGAGGTACCTTTCAATTCAACAAGTGGACATAACAATCCAGAAAGTGTTAGCAACTAATAAGAGGGCTTCAGAGTGTGTGAAGCAAAAGTGACCAGACAGCAAGGAGAAGTAGATAAATTCATAATTGTAGCCAGAGGTTTTAATATCTGTGTTGCTTAATAATTGATAAGCTATGGAGACATATCAGTAAGGATATTAAAGTCTTGAACAATTCTATCAACCAGTTTAACCTGACATTTATAGAACACTCACAAACAACAGATCCTCATTTTTTTCAAGCCAACAGGTAATATTAGGATAAACCAAATGCTAAGCCATAGAAAAGTCTCAATAAAGTTCAAAGGGTGAAAATAAATGCAAAACAAAAAAAATAATGTGGTTCTTTTTAGAAAAACACAAAAGGTATGTTCCCCAGACACATTAGAATTGTTTTAGAAATAATGAAAACAATCTGAAAAACTTAATGTAATGCACTTCTTAATAAATCATCAACTAAGAACTCAAGTTTAATCCTGGAAGTTTAAAGCAAATACAAAGAAAACATGTCATAAGAATAATCTGTGGAATGCAACAAAATCAGGCTATAAAAGGAAATAATGACGAAATCTTGTAAATAACTTCATAAAAATAAATTTAGACCTTCCATTAAATGGACTAATTGCTTAAAAGCTACAAACTACTAAAACTCACTCAAAAAGAAATAGGTAACTTAAATAGCCACATATCTATTTTAAAAAGTAAATCTAAAGCCGGACTTGGTGGCACACATCTTTAATCCCAGCACTTGGGAAACAGAGGTAGGTGGATCACCATGAGTTCGAGGCCACCTTAAGACTATATAGTGAATTCCAGGTCAGCCTGGGCTACAGTGAGACCCTACCTCGAAAAACCAGTAAATAAACAAACAAATAAATAAATTTGTGACCAGGGAGATGGATATGAATCAGTGGATAAAATTCTTGCCTGAAAACCTGAGTTTGATCCCTAGCACCCACCTAAAATGCCAGATGTGGTTGCATGCGCCTGTAATCCCAGCTCTGGGGTGTAGACACAGACAAATGCTCAGGACTTGCTGGCTTGCTAGAGTAGCCCAATTTATTGATCCCTAGGTTCAGTGAGAGACCTCGTCTCAAGAAACAAAAAACATAAGTTGGAGAACAACTGAGGAGACAACATCAACCTTTGGCCTCTATGCACATGCACACACACATGCACTCATAAATATATACACACACTTGCAAAAAGAAACTAAATTTGTAGCCCAAAAACTTCCTGCAAAAACACTCAAGACTTATTTATAGGGTTTCAATGGAAAACTCTATGAAATATTTAAGGAAGAAATGATATGATTTCCATAAGTACTCTTCCAGAAAAATGAAGAGGAAGGGAATATTCCTCAGTAATTTCTATGAGACCAGACTTATTCTACTGAAAAAACTAAACAGAGACCATGCGAAGGGAAGAAAAATGACAGACCTTCTATCCCTCATGAACACAATGCAAGATCCGTAATAACTGTTTTAGCAAGTCAAATTCAGTAATGTGTTCAAAAAAAAAAAGATAACACATTATGACCAAATGGGTTTATCTCAAAGATCCAAGGCTGGTTTGGCATTTAAAGATCTATCACTATAATTCATGTTATGGGTTGTATTTTTTCCCCAAAAGATGCTGGTACCCATGAATGTCTTTTATAAAATCTTTGCAGATATCATTAAATTTGCATGAGGTCATTAGAGTAGAATCTAATCCAGGGATGTCTTTCTGAGAAGAAAAACACTCTGAAAACAGAGAATCTCCATGTGATGATAGAGGGCAAAAATTGGAGTAATTTGGTGTAGCTGCACACCAAAGAATGTCAGTGATTGACAACCACGATCAGAAGCTAGGCAGAGGGGAGGAAAGACTGTACTTCTAGTCTGAGGACACACAGTTCTGCTGACATCTTGATTTCAGACCTCTATCCTCCATAAGTAATAGCAGACTAAAATTCTATTATTTTATTAAGCCACCTCATTTGTGGTACTTTGTATAGCAGCTCTAGGAAATTAATATTCCACATTTAAAGAAAAGACCCTATGATCATCTAAACAGATGCAGAAAAGCCAAATGGATAACAAGCCCAGCATCCACTTCTGATCAGAGCTCTCAGCAAATAGAAATACAAGGAGCTGCCACGTAGTAAAGGCATCTGCAGAAAGCCTAGTTAACATCATAACATGATACTTCATAGGGAAGGATGGACTGCTTTTCCCCTGACAGCAGAACAAGGCGGGCACATCCACTCCCATGCCTATTCAACACGATGCTAAGACAATGCACTAAGAAAAGGGAACTGGAGGCATCCAAATAGAAGACAAAGAGGCAAACTGCCTTTATCCATAAAGCTATTTAGAAAATTCCCATGAAATCTATCAAAAAAAAAAAAAAACGGGCTGGAGAGATGGCTTAGTGGTTAAGCGCTTGCCTGTGAAGCCTAAGGACCCCCATTCGAGGCTCAGTTCCCCAGGACCCACGTTAGCCAGATGCACAAGGGGGTGCACACATCTGGAGTTCGTTTGCAGTGGCTGGAAGCCCTGGCGCGGCCATTCTCTCCCTCCCTCCCTCCCTCTCTCTCTCTCTCTGTCATTCTCAAATAAATAATTAAGAATGAACAACAACAACAACAACAAACCTACTAGCCCTTACAATGAATTTTAAAATACTGCTAGATAAAAGACCAGTTGCTATGTAACCTAACGTATGCAGTCTCTGGAGACTCTGGCATAACTGTAGGAAGGAAGATATTATTTTTTCTATAAAATATCCCAATGCAGGGCTGGAGAGATGGCTTAGTTAAGGCACTTGCCTTTGATGCCTAAGGACCCATATTCAACTCTCCCGATCCCATGTAAGCCAGATGCACAAAGGTGAGGCAAGAGCAAGGTTGCACATGTCCCAATAGGTGGTCCAAGCATCTGGAGTTCGATTGCACTGGCTGAGGCCCTGGCTCACCAATTCTGTATCCCTCTACCTGTCTCTCACTCGTTTGCTCTTTCTAAAATAAAAACTAAAAGTCTAGACATTGTGGTGCACACCAATAATCCCAACAGTCATTAGGCTGGTGCAGGAGGGTCAGTATTTCAACATCATCCTCAGTTATATAGTGAGTTTGAAGCCAGACCAGCCGGGGCTACATCAGACCCTATTTCAAAAAAAAAAAAAACATCTACCACTATAAAATTTGTAGAAGACATTGAAGAAAATTTTTATGACCTTAGGGTAGGCAAAGATTTTTTTTACATGACACAAAGCATAATCCTTCAAATACAAATGACAAATTTGACTTCATCAAAATTAAGCAGCTCTGTTCTTTAAGAGACATTATTAATAGAAATGAAAGCCAAAACATAGGAAAAATATTTTTAAAATCTCACGTCTGATTCACAATATACAAAGAACTTTATAATAAGAAAATAATCCACATTTTAAAAATTGGACAAAAGGGCTGGAGACATGGCTCAGCAGTTAAGGCATTTGCCTGCAAAGCCTAACAAACTGGGTTTGATTCCTGAGTACCCACATAAAGCCAGATGCACAAAGTGGCACATGCATCTGGAGTTCACTAGCATGTCTCTCTTTTTTCTTCTGTCTCTCTCTGCTTGCAAATAAACAAAATACTTTTTATAAAAAATGGACAAACGATATGATGGAGAATGGAATTTCAAAGGGGAAAGTGGAGGGAGGGAGGGTATTACCATGGGATATTTTTTATAATCATGGAAAATGTTAATAAAAATTGAGAAAAAAATGGACAAAAGATTTGAATAGTTACTTTGGCAGATATACAAGTGACAAGTGAGAAAATGCTAAACATCATTAGTTATTAAAGAAATGCAAATTCAAATCATGGTGAGAAACTATCATTCACTAGCATGCCTAAAACTAAAAGAACTGAAAATACCAAGTGCTGGTGAAGATGTGAATAAGGATGTTAAAGGAAGTCTGCTATGATTTTGTCAAGAACGTAAAATGGTGCCAGGTGGTGCACACCTTTAATCCCAGCACTCAGGAGACAGAGGTAGGAGGATCACCATGAGTTCAAGGCTACCCTGAGACTACATAGTGAATTCCAGGTCAGCCTGAGCTAGAGACCCTACCTGGAAAACTCAAACAAACAAACAAAAACAGGAAGTAAAATAGTACAACTACTGCAGTAAACAGTTTGCCAGTTTGGCTAAAAATATGCACCTGCCATGTGACCTTGTCATTTCACTCCTAATATACCCAAGAGAAATAAGAATGCCCATGCAGGGGTGGAAGGATGGCTTAGTGGTTAAGGCACTTGCCTGCAAAGCCAAAGGACCTTGGTTCGATTCCCCAGGACCCACGTTAGGCAGATGAACAAGGTGGTGCGTGCGTTTGGAGTTCGTTTGCAGTGGCTAGAGGCCCTGGTGCACCCATTCTCTCTCTCTCTCTTTCCCTTTTTCTCTCTGTCAAATAAGTAAATAAAAATATTTTTAAAAGAATGCCCATGCAAAGACTTGTACACATAGCAACTTCATTTGTTATAGCCAAAGCCAGGAAGTGATCCAAAAATCCATCAACAAGTGATTAGATAAACAAATTATAACATACAATAGAACATTACTCAGTATTTGGATAAATCTCAAAATAATTAATTGAGCAACAGAAATCAGACTAGACAAAGCAATGTATACTGACAGAAGTATATGGGTAGTTGTCTGGAGAGGACCCCAGTGGGAAATTCAGAAGAGAGAGGTGACAGGTGGAATTACAAATGAAAACAAAGAAATTTTTTTGGAGGTAATAGATACAGTCGTGACCAGAGTAATGTATGCAGATATCAAAACTGATACAATATGGTTTGCCAAATATCAATTGTACCTGAATTAAGCTGTCTGAAACATTGTTTAAAAAATAAACAAGACAAAACTAGATGTGCTTATAAGGAAATAGCACTTATAAAGAATTATGTGGGATTTTCATGCACTATAAAACACACATATATACGTGTGTGTGTGTGTGTACTGTCAAAATATTTAAATTTTCATAGCATAGCTTCTTTACAAGAGGAAGGGGATCAATACTCTGGAAAACTTTTTCACATGGTGCATAAGAGTGGTAGAATTAAAAAGAGAAATGTTCAGGTATCTGTATTTAGAAAAAGCTCTCAAGCAGTCTAGATGGACCTTGCCCTGCAGGTCTCACTGAAGATTTAATGGCAGACAGTATGGGACAGGTTGGATGCGGTGTTTCAGGGAAGTTGATGTGCCCAGAAAACTGGCAAACAGAATTTAGAGCCATAGAATTAACCTAGGGGAGATGCTAAGTACTTCACCCAGGATATGGGAGTCCACTGAATGGAATATTGTGGAAGAAGCAATAACATGCATTGGTGGTTTACATAGAGTGGAGTAGGTGTGGGCAAGAGACAGGGAAGGGTGGGGAGCGAGTCCCAGATGCCTCCTGGGTTAGACTGAGAGGGGGTGCAGTTAGGGTGACCCCTAAAGGTTAAAAGGGCAGGAAAATTTGCACTTTCTAGAAATCAAAAATGATCTGATTTCTTCTCCCTTGCCTAGGGCACCAGACCTATTTTTCTACAAACAGCCAGGACCCCTCCTGGGAGGGAGGTCTTTCATAGGATTTAAACATTGTGGTTGGTCAAGTTCTTGCCCCCGAACTTGGTGCCAGAGCTAACCTCTTCCTGAGACAGCCTCTAGCCCTAACCAACCGGCTGTCCCTCTGGTTCATGTAGGCCTGAAGACAGCCCATCACTATAAGGTTATAAATACCTTATAACTTCCAGCTGTGGGTGAGTTTTCCCTCGGCTGGGCCTGGGCTAACTTGGACCAGGCCCAGGCCCAGCTGGGAGAACCCCACTAGCCCTTACTCTCCGCATGGGTTCTTAATCCCCTTCAACTCCCCACATGGCAGGAGTTCCTTGAACCTTCTTTGCTCTTTCTTTCCATGCTTTTTTCCAGGCCCTCCCCGTGGGATCTCTAGCCACTTAGGTGCTTTTCCTTGGCTCTGTACTTCCCTCAATAAACATAATAATTTAATAATTATCCTTCTCAGTCTTTTTTTATTCCATTGTTTGATTAAAAATTAGAAGCAGGGCTGGAGGGATGTCGTAGTGGTTAAGGTGTTACCTACAAAGCCAAAGGACTCAGGTTCGATTCCCCAGCACCCACGTTAGCCAGATGCACAAGGGGCACATGTGTCTGGAGTTTGTTTACAGTGGCTGGAGGCCCTGGTGCATCCATTCTCCCTCTCTCTCTCTCTCCCTTCATCCTTCCCTCCCTCCCTCCCTATTTCTCTGTCAAATAAATGAATAAAATACAATACTTTTTAAAAATTAAAAAAATTAGAAGCAAACCTATGGTTTGGGGTGCAAGGACTTTCCTGGACCCTCAGCACCCCATTACAAGTAAGGTAACTGAGAGGATAGTGTCACAACAACAGAAAAAAGGAATTCTAATGAATCAACAGAGAATGAGAAAGTGATTTAGTAAGATATGATTTAATCTAATTTCATCAATGAGAAAACTATGAACTAGAGAGGAGAGTGACTTTTCCAAAGTCACAGAGCAGACCTAGAATTCACGAGCCCTAGGCCAGTCTCTGCTGTTTCACTGAAGAATACATCTCCTCTCTGAAGTGATGATGAGTGTCCTGTGGTGATATCCAATCAGCAATTAGAACTGTCAGCATACAGCCTGAGAGAGGGCTTGGGAGCTGGGAAATATTGATGAAGGAGCTGGCTGAGGCAGCAAGAGAAAATGAGATAAAAGGTTTTCTATCAATTTCCATTAACTTTCCCTTGGACGAATTATCCATTTGTATGTTCTACTTTCTACTCAAATCAAATCTGCCTTAGAATGGCACCTCTTCCCTCTTTTCTGATGTCATCATTCACAGCTGCATAAACTAGAATTTGAGACATCTGTTGGGTCCTCTTCATCCTATTCTTCCCGTATCCACATTATCATTAAGCCATAGTTTTCCGCTAAAGCCACATGTAGTCCTTTTATTCCTCCACCTCCATCGTAGCCTAGCCTTCAGCTCCGTGTTTTTTTGTTTTGTTTGTTTGTTTTTGAAACAAAATCTTAAGGTCTCACTATGTTGCATGGGCTGATCTTGAATTTATAGGCTAGAGTGGTCCTCCCACCTCAGCCTCCCAAGTAGTTGGGATTACAAATGCTGGGATTATAAACCTGCCTGTGATCCTGAGTTTCTATCACAGTTTACCAACTACTTGCCCCTTTGCCAAAATGTGTGAATGAAAATTGATTGAAAGAAAAAAATAGGCCAAAGAGACAGAGCAGTTGAAGAGCATCTTGGCTCATATGGAGACCACAACAATCAAGGTATCAGGAGGCATGCAGGTTCAAAAATGTTAGAGGCTATAGGAACTTGAGGGCAAGTAGGGAAGGAGGCAGGGAGTGAGACTTTGACTAGGTGGGAAATGACCTTCGACCTTTGTGAGATTAAAAAAAAAGTGGGGGGGGGGGAATTCACCTGTAGGAGAGAGCATGCAATGAAGGACAAGGCAGAAGATAGGACCTCTTTATAGGCAGGACAAGGGCCATTGTACTGTGTGGGAAAGACAGCAGCAGAGTAGAGTCCTCTGCCGATGAAGTTTGGGTGGTGAACAAAAGAAAATAAGACAGTCATAGAGAGATGGCTATGTTTCCAAAGGTTTTGTTTTCAAAATGAAGTTAACTATGCATAGTTAAAATTCTGGAGCCAGGCGTGGTGGCGCATGCCTTTAATCCCAGCACTTGGGAGACAGAGGTAGGAGGATCGCTGTGAGTTCGAGGCCACCCTGAGACAGCATAGTGAATTCCAGGTCAGCCTGAGCTAGAGCAAGACCCTGCCTCAAAAAACAAAAACAAACAAACAAACAAAAAAGTCTGGAGAGATGGCTTAGCAGTTAAGGCGCTTGCCTGCAAGCCAAAGGACCTTGGTTCGATTCCCCAGGACCCCACATAAGCCAAATGCACAAGGTGGCACATGTGTCTGGGGTTCATTTGCAGTGGCTGGAAGCCCTGATGTGCCCATTCTCTCTCTCTCTCTTTCTCTCTCTCTCTCTCTGTCTCTTTCCTTCTCTCAAATAAATAAATAAAAATAAAATATTTTTTTTAGAAAGTCTGGACTGAGGGACTGCAGAGATAGCATAGTGGTTAAGGGGTTTGCCTGTGAAGCCTAAGGACCCAGGTTCAGTTCCCCAGAACCCATGTAAGCCAGCCTACACACGGTGGTGCAGGTGTCTGGAGTTCCTTGGCAGTGGCTGGAGGCTCTGATGCACCCATTGTCTCTCTCTCTCTCTAATAAATAAAGTAATAAAATTAAGAAAGTAGTGGTTGTGAAAGGGGGTACTGTCTGACTTTGTAATTAGAAAAAATCTGGAGTGGGATCTGGGAAAATGGCTGAGTGGATAGAGTGCTTAGTGTACAAGTATAAGGACCTGAGTTGAGATCCCCAGTACCCTTGTAAATATGGGGTGAACATGGCAGCTGACCTGTAATCCCAGTGTTTGGGAGGTGAACACAAGGAATCTGAGGCAACCTGCCCAGCTAAAGGAGCCAAATCAAAAGAGCACTGGGTTCCATGGAGAGACCCTACCTCAGTAAGTAAAGAGGAGAGCAACAGAGGAAGACACCCAAGATCAACTTCTGGCCTCCACATACACACACACACACACACACACACACACACACACGTGCATCCACAGGCACATGTGCCCACATGAATACCAACACTCACATACACATGCACACACAACACATGCACATGCAAGAAAGAAAAAAGTCTGGAGGAGATGGTAGAGAGAAAAAGAAAAGGAGTAGAAAATTCTGGAGCTGGAACACTCGACGTCGTTCAGAAACTGGAAGGGTAGGTGACCTTCCCAGCTGCACATAGGAGCTGGCGTCCTGAGGGTAGGTCTGCATAGAGGAAGCTGGTAAAAGATATTGGGGCTTCAAATCTTGATTCACAGCTCGCAGTGCATACTGCACAGGAAATTTCTAGCAGAAAGCTGTTTCCTTTGTCACACTGTTTTCTGTTTAGAGTGAGGATAGGAAGTAATCCGTCCTGTTCTTTGAACAATTCCAAGAGACTGCCAAAACATCCCCTGATCTTGGCCTTTGCTAGAGAAATCCAGTTGAGACAATCCCAGAGTTCTTCCTCACCTCTCCTCTTACTCCCATCCTGTCTTTAGGAAAAGCTGTGGTGACCAGAAAATGTTCCTGGATGAGGAAATCTATAGTTGTTAAGGTGATATGGAATTCCTACGGATCCTGGGGCAGTGGCCCTTACAGATTCCACACCCTTGTTCCCTGACAGCTCCAGCAAGAGAGGAGGCAACCGAGAAAGATGAAACAACCTGCAAATAGACCCCCACTGCCCACTGGAGAGAAAGACCTTCTAATCACCTCGAAATTCAGGGCCCTAAGAAGCCAGTAGGAATCCCGCAGTTAACAAACTAAACAAGAAGGGTTATCTATACTTCAGAGACTGCCAGACACACAATCGGAGCAAAAAGGAGCCTCTTTCACCAAAGGGACCCAACTAAGACTTCTATTTTCTTTCTGTTTCTTTCTGGTGTCTGCCTCAAGAGGTTAGGAAGATCCACCAAATAGCTTTCAAGAATATATCTTGCAAAAAATAAATAAAAAGAAGGGGTCACAATGTAGAAAAGAAGCTGGTCGTGGTGGAACAAGCCTTTAAGTCTCAGCAATCGGGAGGCAGAAGTAGGAGGATCTCCATGAGTTCGAGGCCACCCTGAGGCTACATAGTGAATTCCAGGTCAGCCTGGGCTAGAACCAGACCCTACCTCGAAAAACCAAGACAAAGATATAGAAAAGAAACAAGAGAGCACTTATAAATAAAGAGTAGGATCTTATAAATAAAGCTTTTTTGAAGCACAGCCATGCCCACTCGTGTACTTAGTATCTGTTTATGACTGCTTTTGTGGGCAGGGGCAGAATTAGTATTTGCAATAAAGTCTACATGTCAAAAATATTTAGTAGCCAGGCATGATGGCACACACCGTTAATCTCAGCACTTGGGAGGAAGAGGTAGGGGGATTGCCGTGAGTTTGAGGCCACCCTGAGACTACATAGTGAATTCCAGGTCAGCCTGGGCTAGAGCTAAACCCTTCCTTGAAAAACCAAAACAAACAAACAAACAAAAAAACATAATAAAACCATGTGTGTGTGTGTGTGTGTGTGTGTGTGTGTGTGTGTGTATTCTTATACTTAGAAAACATTAGCTGCTTCCCAACTTAATAATAAGTTCAATTGTGTGTGTCTGTTACATGTTGGAGGCCAGAGTTTGATGTCACATATCATCCTCAATCACTCTCCACCTTAATTTTGGAGACAGATCCTCTCACTGAACCTGGAGCTCACCAATTGGTCTAGATTAGCTAGCCAGCAAACTCTAGGGCTGCCTTCTGTGTCCATCTCTCAGTGCCGGGATTACAGTCACATGCCACTGTGTCTGGCTAGGAATCTGAACTCAGGTGGAACAAGCACTTTTCTGACTGAGCCGCCTCCCCAGCCCCTCCATTATTCGCCAGCTTTGCATTATCTTCAGAAACTGTTACCCTGAAAGAAGCCAAGGCTGAAGTTAAGCAATGGGAAAATCACTCAGAGCTCCAGCTTAGAACTGTGACAAAGACAAAATTGCCCCCAGGACACAAAAGAAATTGCAAAGCTAAAGAACAACTTTGACTCTCAAAAAGACTCTTGCAGATAGTATGGGAAATACAAAGCAGACAAGTAAAGTACATGGAAAATGCAATGATTTCAACATTACTGAGTACTAGTCAACAGAGCCTACACACAGGAATACATATAATGTGTGTGTATACATAAGTTTTTCTGATTCTACCCTTATCCACAAGGCTTCAGGTAGAAACATGAGGCAATAAAGCTATAAGTGAAGGATGGTAAAGTGAAGACAGAGAGACGAGGACATTGGTGACTGTGGTAGTTTGATGGATGTTCCTCAGTAGATTCAGTTTTATTCAAGCTTGGACTTCCAGCCATCTGGCTGGAGGAGGTGTCACTGTGGGTGGATCCTAGGGTCCAGCCCTAAGGTGTGTTTGGGAGCCGTCTGAGTTCTGCCTAGGTTCCTTGTTGTTTGGCTGCCTGTTTTTTGTTGTTTTTTTTTTAATGTTTATTTTTATTCATTTATTTATTAGCAACAGAGAGAGTGTGTGAGAATGGGCACACCAGGGCCCTCTAGCCACTGCAAACAAACTCCAGACGCATGCACCACCATGTGCATCTGACTTACATGGGACCTGGGAAAGTCGAACCTGGGTCCTTAGGCTTTCTAGCCAAGCACCTTAACCACTAAGCCTATTTCTCCAGTCCCGGCTGCCTGTTTTTGACCTTGCTTTTTGTGGTGGGTTTTCTCTTTTTTCGCCATTATGGGACTTCCCCTGGATCTGTAAGCCTAAAATAAACTCCATTCCTCCTATAAACTATGTCTGGTTTAGCGATTCATCCCAGCAATGTTAAGCTAACTGCTGCAGTGACACTTGAGGCTACTGAATCAGCCCTGAATTCTTGCTGTGTGAACATAATATGCCTGTGTTTAGTCAAGGTCTTTCACTCTGATGTTATATACCATGAGTGCCCCAATGCAACCAACACCCACGGTTCCTCCTACCTGGACAGTCCTTGCTCTAAAGTCATCTGTGTTGTTTTAAGATTTATTTTTTATTTATTTATTTATTAGAGACAGAGAGATGGGGGGAGAGAGAAAGAGAGTGAGAATGGGTGTGCCAAGGCCTCTAGCCACTGCAGATGAACTCCAGACGCATGGGCCTCCATGTGCATCTGGCTTACGTGGGACCTGGGGAATTGAACTGGGGTCCTTAGGCTTCGCAGGCAGGCACCTTAACTGCTAAGCTATCTCTCCAGCCCTCAACTCTGTTTTTTGAGACAGAGTCTCATCACTATTACTCCAGGATGACCTCAAACTCAAGATCCTTTCTGCCTAAGCCTCCCAAGGGCTGGGAGTATAGGAAAGTGCCAACATGTTGGGTCCACAATCAACTTTGAAGTCCTGTGTGTCCTTCAGAAGACACCTCGAATCCCACCTCCTTCAAGAAGGTATCCACAAGGTCACAGAGCCAAGCCAATCTATGGACACAGGTCAAGTCATTAAAACAGCATGCATGTCTCAAGTCTCCTTCATGACGTAAATACTCGTGTGTGTTTGTTCACATATTCCCCTGGATCAAGACCCGATGTCACTCATTTTTGAATGCTCTACAGCACTCACCACAGTGCCCAGAGCAGACCCTCTGTAAAGGAGTGATGAATTGCATTGGACAAATGTTGCTCCTTTTTCAAAGTGTATATTTGGGATTATATTTGAACACCTGCCTTCTATGTATATGAGGTGGAAAGGTAACAGGAAAACTTATTTTAGAAATCTTACTCTGGGGCTGGAGGGATGGCTTAGTAGTTCAGGCACTTGCCTAGAAAGCCAAAGAACCCAGGTTCAATTCCCCAAACTCCACGTAAGCCAGATGCACAAGGTGGTGCATGAGTCTGGAGTTCATTTGCAGTGGCTGGAGACCCTGGCACACCCATTCTCTCTGCCTTTCTCTCTCTCTCTTAAATAAAAATAATTTTTAAAAAAGAAATCTTACTCATGTTTTCATGGTTTTGGAAACTGTGCAGCTAGCTGCTGACTAATCACCCAGTTGTGTAAACTAAGGTCAAAAGGAGAGCCAGAAAGAAGAATGCACTAAAATCCCCAAACCAGCCTTATGTATCATCAAACTGGTATGCTGGTGTCACGAAGCTCAACCTCTAATCATTGTCTGTTAGTAGTCAGGAGAGCAGTTAATCCAACGTATTGCATTCTACTTCCAGTGCTCACTTAGTGTATTTCCCTCTTACATATGATTTGGTTTTGTGGTACTGGGATTGGACCTAGGGCCTTGTGTGTGCTTGGATAAACACTCTGCCACTGAGCCACATCTGCAACCCATAATGCATTTCTTTTGATTGATTAAAAAAAAAACGTATTGACCATCTCATTGTGGGTTGACCAATATTTCCATGTTGCCATGGATTGGAGGGGTTTCCTTAGATACAAGGATTTCCCAGTTAAAACCAGAAAAGTCCCAGACAATCCAAGATGGTTGGTCATCCCCAAAAGTTCCTTGTCTGCTACTATTTGTAAAGCAGTGGGAAATAGAGACATGGTCTCTTCCTGTGTGGACTTCTACTTTAATTTGAGAGTCCTAATAATTATAATAGTTTGCATCCTATAACAATATTTTCAAATCATGCCTGTTAGATTTTATTGCACAGTAATCAAGGCCATCCTACACTTCTAGGTGCTAATAGCATAAATCTCAGAGCACGACTGGCTGTCTGTTGGGAGGGAAGATGAAGAGCTTTGGAAAAGGAGAGCAAACTGAAGTTCAGTTCATGAATGCGGTCATTGTTCTGCCGGCTGTGAATTCCAACCAACTGGAAACGCAGCCTGTGCCAATTGTCTGTTGTTCTTGGACGAGCAGGCACGTTCCATCTCCAGGTTCTCAGACCTCTTTCTGACACTGATTCTGACCTGGGTGGAGCGGTGCCTGTTTGGGAGAGAGTCAGAGATGTTGACCTTTCCTGAGGGAATGTAGAGGTAATCTGATGGTGGCATGTGCTGATACAGCCATCACGGCTGGCTGGGGCATAGCTTTTTTTCTGCATTGTTATCCCATATGCACTCCTTCTAATGACTGGACACTCCACTGAAGAGAAAAAACTCTCCTATTCTTGGGTCAAGAATGACCCATTGCTCCTCCTAGAACATCAGTTTACCCAGATAGATAATACATACTTCTGGGCTTATTAATATGATAGTCCTATCCCCCCCCCACACACACAGTAGTTCCTCTCTCAACAAAGTCTATGGTTTCTCGATGCCATGAACCAGTAGATACTTCTTACTTTATTCTCTAGAATTTATCTCTGCCAATTTTAGTAACAGCCATTATTGGCTTCCTGGTATTGGCTAGGTATTATGCCAGATAATTCTGTATCAATTATCTTATTTAAACCAAAAAACAACTCAATGGACAGATTATTATCCCCACTTCCAGAAGAAGAAACAGACATGGATAAAATAGGGACATTTCTTTGGACCATGCTTTATAAATGGACAAGAACAGAGTTTGAATCCCACCCTAGCAGACTTGTCTGAAAGTTGGTTTAATGATCTGGAAGGGAACAGATGTATACTTTCAGAGACTGTAGATTTTGGATGTCTAAAGATGAGGAGGACTTCAAGAGGAGAGACATTTAGTGTCTATTGACTTGTAAATTTTGCTACTACAGGTGGGTGGGACAAAGAACACTGTAAATTAGAGAGAAGGGCTTTTCAAAAATTTTGTCTATTTCCATGCATTGTGCAAGATCAAATGTTAACCTGATTTATAATTATAAATGAATTTGAGCTTTGAAGCAATAAGGAATTGATTTTTTAACGACCTAAGATGGGTTTAAAAAAATATTTTATTTATTTACTTCAAGAAGAGAAAGAGAGAGAGCACACCAGGGCCTCTCGTCTCTGCAAATGAGCTCCAGACACATGTGCCACTTTGTGCATCTGGGTTTACGTGGGTACTGGGAAATTGAACCCAGTTGTAAGGCATTGAAGGTAAAAACCTTAACTGCTGAGCCATCTCTCCAGGCTCCCTAAGAAAGGTTTTTAAGAGCAGTTTTTTAATAAAATAAACTAAAATTTTAAATTTCATTTTTATGGGTTTGTTTTTTTTAATATGAGTTTATTTATTCATTTATTTGAGAGAGAGTGAGGGAGAGAGAAAGAGAAAGGGTGCGCCAGGGCCACTAGTCACTGCAAACAAACTCCAGATGTGTGCGCTGCCTTGTGCATTTGGCTTAACATGGGTACTAGGGAATCGAACCTGGGTCCTTAGGTTTTGCAGGCAAGTGCCTTAATCATTGAGCCATCTCGCTAACCTGAGATTTGTTTTTCTTTGAGGTAGGTTTCATGCCCTAGCCCAGGCTGACCTGGAATTCACTATGTAGTCTCAGGGTGGCCTCAAACTCACAGCGATGCTCCTACCTTTGCCTCTCTAGTGCTGGAATTAAAGGGGTGTGCCACCAAGCCCAGCTCCGTGAGATTTTTATGGTAATGATGCTTTAAGTGGCCTGGCACTACCCTTTGGAAAGACATGGACCAAAGAAGTTAGGGAATGTTATCTTTATTATACAGCTGATAGCATTATCATTGAGGCATAGACTGGAGGGTCTTGAAGCATGACCATATCACCACATGTGCCAGCCACTGCCACAGTGGTCAGAAGGGTGCAGGGATGCCCGAATGGGCATTTACAATGAGGAAAGAACAGTCTAGAGACTTGTATCCCAAGTGTCCTGCAAACTACTTATTTTATAGTAGGTGCTAACTTAATTGAATAAATGAACAAATTCATGAAAGAACAAGTGATTTCCCAGTGTGTTGGGTTTTAACTCCATCTCTTGATCTAGTTCCATCATTCTCTGGGTGAGCATGGCCAACTTAAAAATGGGTAGTTGGATATCAGAATGAATAGAGCATGGTGCCTGACTTAAGTAATATCAAACATCTTAATTAAGAATATGGGAACAGGCGAGTATGGTGGCGCACGCCTTTAATCCCAGCACTTGGGAGGCAGAGGTAGGAGGTTCACCAAGAGACTGCCCTGAGACTACATAGTGAATTCCAGGTCAGCCTGGACCAGAGTGAGACCCTACCTCGAAAAAATATATATATATATATGGGAACAGGCAAGCATAGTGGCACATGCCTTTAATCCCAGCACTCGGGAGGCAGAGGTAGGAGGATCACTGAGAGTTTGAGGCTACCCTGAGACTACATCGTGAATTCCAGGTTAGCCTGAGCTAGAGTGAGACCCTACCTAGAAAAACAAAAACAAAAAAAGAATATGGGAACAGGGCTGGAAGGATAGCTTAGAGGTTAAGGTGCTTTCCTGCAAAGCCAAAAGAGCCAGGTTAGATTTCCCAGGACCCACATCAGCCAGACACACAAGGTGGCACATGCATCTGGAATTTGTTTGCAGTGGCTGGAGGCCCTGGCACACCCATTCTCTCCCTCCCTCTCTCTCTCAAATAAATAAATGAAAATAAAATTAAATAAAAACAAACAAAGAATATGGGAATGACAGAGTAGACAAAGTCTTCCTGTTGGTTGTCAGTGAGCACCTGGTCCCCCTCACCAATGGCTGTGAATTTGTATACAATCTATAGTTCACATTTCCAAGTCAGCATGCCTTCATCATCTGTGTGGGCACTCACCCTTCTGCTGTTTCTCCTCTCTTATTTTTTGATCTGGCTCCCTCTACTCTATTTCTTGGCTGCCTGCTCCCTCCTTACCCTTGTCAGTCAACTTTCACTCAGAGGATCTAAATGCACAGCAAACATTCTGAGTCAATTCAACCCCATTTGGGTGTTGTATCTGCTGTCCTGGGTTACCATGCCCTGTACTCATGTCAATAGCTAGTTGAACCAGCGTCTGTGGCTTGTTGGAGAGGGGTTCTAAGATTTATAATCAGCTCTCTATGCTCTGTGCTAGTGGAGATGAAAAGAAGTGTGGGTACACAGCAGATACATTTTTAAGAAATCAAAATCCAGGGTTGGAGAGATGGCTTAGCCCTTAAGGTACTTGCCTGCAAAGCCTAAGGACCCACCAATGTTTGACTCTTCAGATCCCACTTAGGCCAGACATACAACGTGACACAAGTGCACAAGGTCAAATGAGCGTGTAAGGTGGCGCATGCGACATGAGTATGAGTTCGATTACAGTGGCTGGAGGCCCTGGCACGTCTCTCTCTCTCTCTCTCTCTCTCTTCTCGCTCTCTTTCATTAAAAAAAAATCTCTTGGGATTGCCTCAAAAAAAATCAAAATCTAGTTTATATCCATTTTCATTTACATTTTGAATGAGTTTTAAAGTTTTATAGAGCTGTACAACCACCAGAACAATTAAGTCCTAGCATCTTTCAGCATCTCAGAAAATTGTCTGTTGCCACATCTCAACCTGCCCCACCTTGGCCTTTGAGGCTCCCTGTCACTGTCAATTAGATCTGTCTTTCCTGGGCTTTCATCTAAATCGAATCATAGAGCGCATACTCTCAGGAGTTATTTTTACTTGACTTTCGAACGGCTTTTCTGATTTCCTGCTCAGTGATGTCTGGCTGGGGCTGACATTAAAATGAGTTCATGTTCCCTACAACCCACGCTGATTTGCCAGGGCAGGCAGAGTGGGACTTGGGAGAAACCTGAGAGGCAAGACGCAGAGGCTGATGAGCATAGTTACTGGCGAAGAGAAGAATGTTGGCTCTTCCCAGCATTGGTAGACGATGACAAAGCGTGTGCCCAACCTTACACCCTGAACATACTTTCAAGGTCACTCAGCGCAACTGCTCCCAAACCTGACAGCCCCGGGAGCTGCGCGCATTCTTTGCCTTCAATGGACACGTTTCTTTTGTAAACGCCGGATTCCAGCCAGCCGTGGAGTCATTGCTCCCTCTGGTGTAAACACAGAGATCTGTTTCACCCCTATATAGTGGCTGTTGCCCCCCCACTGCAGCCCTGGAGGTCAGCGAGGGCAGGAAGGAAATGCCAGACCTCTCCCGGATCACGGGGCACAGTCTCAGTGTTTGAGCAGGTGAACAGAGAGGGACAGAAGAGATGGACTGCCGAGAAGAAGGCAGGAACAGGGAGAAGAGGAACCCTGGAGAAGATGGAGGGATGAGGAGCAGAGGTAGCAGAAAGCAAAACAAGAGGCACTAGAAGGATGTTTTGGTGTTTTTTTTTTTTAATCTTTTTTTACACTTTTGAGAAATCCTAAAAATTCACTCTTGGGCCCAAAATAAAGATTTAGACCCACGCTAGAACTCTTAAAAAAAAAAAAGTAGGCTTTAATATGGGAATGCTGATAAATCTTTTAAACAACCTATATGCCTCCAGGTGCTGCTGGACCTGCTTAATCCCTTTAAACCTTCAATAACCTCAACTTTGCTGTTTAAAGTCTCATAAATCTGCACTAGCTTAAAATAGGGAAATATAAATCACATTCAGGAGCTTAAGGGGTAGGGACAGAAGATGCGCAATCCCAGTGTCATTTAAAACCCCAGCTCAGCCTTCTTATCAATTTTTTCCAAGAAAGCTGAAATAAAAAGAACTTGGGCTTGGGGGCTGTGGTTTCATAAGTTCTCAATTTGTTCATTTTCCATTTTTTTTCCCCCAGTGGGCAGGGTACAGTGCAGGCAACTTTGCCTGGCTATTGGGTTGGAGAGGGAAAATACTGCAGAAAATGACCTCAATCCCAGTTTTACAAAAAAAGAAAGAAAGGAAAACGGGAAAAAAAAAAACACTATTATAAGTCATTAGAGAGCAGAACTGGTTTCTAGAAAGGAGCTGATAAAAATGATGTCTGTTAAATTATTAATTTCTGCCAAAAACATACATAAAAGTTATAGCTACAATTCTATTAACAATATTTTTTCTTTTTTTATTAGCTCTGTATGTGTGTGTACAACATATACATGCCACAATGCATAAGTGGAGGTCAGAGGATAATTTCAGGTGTTAATCCTTTCCCAAATCTTTTACTGTTCACTACCGCATTTGGCCCACGAGCTTCAAACTTCTGTTTTGGCTTCCCATCTCCCTGTACAAGGGCTGCATCTGGCTGCCTCCAGCTTTATGTGGGTTCTGAGGTTCAAACACTGTTTGAGTAATTCATCCATGTCACACAGCAGGTAAGTGGTAGGATAGACGTTTACGGTTTGCTTTAGAAGCCCTGATCTTCTGTGGTACCCCAGCCCCCAGACCATCTGGATGATCCTATCCATCACATTCTGAGAGCTGATGTGTTTTCATCTTGCCTTTTCTGGTCCAATGACTTCTTCAAGCTACCACATCTTAGAAAAGCCTATTAATTGAATACTTACTCAAAGTTCAACCCCCATAGAGAAAATAAGAACTTGGACTCCTTGTTCCACATTCCATTATCCTGCAGCAATACACTACCAAGGGAACCTGGGAAAACCTCTGAAGCATAGCCCCCTTACCTCTCAAATACAGGCTGAGGAAACTTCATTCGAAATATCTGGGATCAGATGTGTTACAGACTTTAAAGGTTTTCAATTTTTGGAATATGTGCTTGACTTTGTTGAATGTCCCTCCCTAATAAAAAAAAAAAATTCCAAACCCAGACTGGAGAGATGGCTTAGCAGTTAAAGCACTTGCTGGCAAAGCCTAAGGACCCAGGTTTAATTCCTCAGTACCCACGTAAACCAAATGCACATGGTGGCACATGTGTCTGGAGTTGCAGTGGCTAGAGGCTCTGGCGTGCCCATTCCTTCTCTCTCTCTCTCTCTCTCTCTCTCCCATAAATAAATAAAAATAAATAATATTGTAAAAAGGAAGAAGAAGAAAAATTCCAAACCACAAAATGCTTCAAAATCTTACTGAGTATCAAGTGTTGAATTTGGAGGCATTTCAGATTTTACATTTCAGACTTTCAAATCAAGAATTCTCAGCCTAGGAGGATCTACAAGACCTATCTTCAATGGTTATAGTGAAGGTTTATGCATGGGAGAGCAGCTTGGAGACCACAAGACTTGGGAATTTCTAGGTCTAATGATTATGATGCTTTTGATGTAAAATGCAATAAGAGCGCCACTAAAATCTAGCCTTGCACAGAGAAAAGAGGTGGAAAAGAGGAACCATAACCTCTGAGACAGAAGCCAGAATTCACTTTAAAGCATTTCATGGCACAGGTTGTCAGGATTGCTATGATAGCAGCACTTTATCTTAACTCACCCACTCTCTGTGGTTTCACCTGGACCCTGGCTGATGGGCAAGAGGTGTATCATGTCATGATAAGAAGTCAGCTATCTTGCCAGGCGTGGTGGTGCATGCCTTTAATCCCAGCACTCAGGAGGCAGAGGTAGGAGAATCGCCACCCTGAGACTACACAGTGAATTCCAGGCCAGCCTGGAACAGGGTGAGACTCTGCCTCTAAAAATAAAAATAAGAAGTCAGCTATCTTTTCTTGTCATGTTGGTAGATTTTGGTTGTCCCCAGTTTTCACTGCCTTCTGTAAAAGAAAAAACAAATTCTCCAACAGAGAGTGAGAACAGCATGGGTTAAAGGGATTAGCATTATTAATTAAGAGAGCTTTTGATAGGAGTAGCCTCTCTTTTTGGCCAAAGACTAGTGGGAACTTCTCACTGGAGTCCATGACCCTTGGCCCCATTGGATTTTGACTTAGATTTCAGTACCAGCGATGGGCACCTTCCCACTGAGCGGGTCTCTTAGCCAGTCAGAGAGCCATTGGTTACCCACCTAGGCTGGGTGCCACTGTTACACATCTTGTCCTGCTGGTTGATTTTCGTATAGCATGGTCCCTTGTTTGTTCACAACGTTGCTGGCCATTTTCCCCCTAGCAGCTCACGCAGCACTTTCCAGCACTATGTGAGCTAGCCATCAGAAAACTGGCTTCCTTCCAGATTCCAGCATGAGCTCAGCATATTCTGTGTCGGCAGCTTGTGGTGGCTTCAGCGATAGGGTCTTACCTTTCCTCAGGTGGGTAATCAAGTGCACGTTTCCCCAGCAACATGTGTTGTCTTAGCTTGGGGTCTTCTAGAAGCTGACCTTGAAAGAAGGACCTGGAAGCAAGTGGTGTATTTGGGAGATAATCCAAGGAAATGCCAGCAAGAAAGTAAGAAAGTGAGTCACGGAGGGAAATACAACCAATAAAAAGTGAATTATGAAGCCAGCTCCACAGACAGATGTAGCTTAATCCTAAAGGGAAGCTCCGAGAAACAGTGTAAAACACACACCTCTGAGTTATCCCACCCTAAGGACAAGGTTGCATGAGCTTTTTAGCCAGCATCTCCATCATTCACTGTAGAAGAATACTTTTGGGAAATAGGGCAGTTAATTTTCCAGCAGTTTTGAATTATCATTTGTCTGGGCCTAGTGACATCCCAGAGTTCCTGATAAAGTCCTCAAGCACTGGGCTGGAGAGATGGCTTAGCGGTTAAGGCGTTTACCTGTGAAGCCTAAGGACCCAGGTTCGATTTTCCAGGTCCCACGTTAGCCAGATGCACATGGTGGTACATGCGTCTGGAGTTCGTTTGCAATGGCTAGAGGCCCTGGTGCGCCCATTGTCACTCACTCTCTATCTCTCTCTCCCTCTCTCCATCTCTAATAAATAAATAAATAAATAAATGTAAAAAAAAAAACAATAAAGTCCTCAAGCACCAAGATACAGAGAGTGGCAGCTGGACGACATCCCGAAGGCACTGAAGTGGTAAGGCCTGGGGATATGGTTGTGCTTTAGTGTCTCTCATACTTCCTCCTTATTTCCAAATGGAAAGCCCGCAATTAGAACGAAGTTCAATGTATTTCTACTCTGCTCTTTTAACGACTGCCCCAGATATCTTTGAAGTCCAGCCTGTGTTCTATGTAAGCACAGATAACTGAGCTTAGGACATGCTTGGCCACCTTCTCAATCCCCTGATTCAGTGGTTCTCAAACAGACATGCTGGACCCACATCAGTAACATGTCTCATTACAAACAACAATTCACAGCAGCTGTTGAGAAGGTGTTAGGGAAGTTACAGTCCCATAGAGGTGGTACATTAGAGTTCATGGTAGGGCACAGAATCCGTATTCAAAATCTGTGCTTACGACTGCCTACTCTCTCACCATGCCAATACATGATGTCAGATATTATAAGGACTAGGAATAGGAACATAGGATAAAATAATTCCTGACCAGACAAAGCAAGTCCTTATCTTCTGAAACAAGCAACTATTTCAGCCAAAGGCACTCTCTTTTCTCTAAACATTTGTGACAGCATTCAGTGGGCATCAAAAAGAGCAATTGTTACTATGAACCAAGATGGTTTGATAGTTTCAGGAAATTGGCAAACAAAAGCCCAGTGCGATGGTTAATCTCTTTTTAATTTTTTTTTTATTTTAGGGAGAGAGAGAGACAGACAGACACACAGACACACAGAGAGAATTGGCACACCAGGGCCTCAGCCACTGCAATGGAACTCCAGACGTTTTCGCCACCTAGTGGTCATGTGTTACCTTGCACTTGCTTTATCTTTGCATCTGGCTAACATGGGATCTGGAGAGTTGAACATAGGTCCTTAGGCTTTACAAGCAAGTACCTTAACTGCTAAGCCATCTCTCCAGTCTTCTCTTTTTTTTTTCTTTGATTTTTTTAAGATAAGGTCTCACTATGTATCCCACCCAAACTTACTCCAAACTCCTCATCCTTCTGCCTCAGCCTCCTAAATGCTAGGATTATAGGCATAAATCACCAAGCCATATAGTAAGGACTAATCTTGTCAACTTGATTAGACTGAGAGAAGTTTAGGAGATTAGTAAAATACATTTCTGAAAGTGTCTGTGGAGACATTCGCAAAGATGGCTGGTATGTGAGATAGCAACTGAGAGAGACCTAGGGGCTCAGATGGAACAAAACAGAAGGTGGAAGCCCACTAGTGTAGATTTGCTTGCTCTTGGTCCCCCCTCTCCTCTCCTCCTTCATCTTCTCCTTCTTCCCTCTCCTCTTCTTCCTGTCTGCCATGACATAATCAGCTCTGTTCTATTGCACTGTCTCTACCAGGATGTTCTTCAACTCAGGCCTAAAGCAAACCATGACTGAGACCTCTAAAACCATGAGCCAGAATAAATTTTTCCTCCTTTAAGTTTGGAGACAGGATCTCATGTATTCAAGCTATAGCTGAGCATCACAGGAGCTAAGGATGACCTTGAATTTCTAATCCTCTCATTTCTACCTACCGAGAGCTGGAATTAAAGGTGTGTGCTACCCTGCCTGGTTCATGTGGTATCAGGGATTGAATGCAGAGCTTCATGCATGCTAGTAAAATGCTCTACTGAGCAACATTCCCAGTTCCTAAATCCATTTTTTTCCAGGTATTTCAAAATGAAAACTAACTAACACACCAGATTTCAGGGTAAGCTGCAAGCACAGTAGTTGGTTAGTCACTTTATGGTAGTTCAATATGAGACTATCATCCAATATCCAGTTGAAAACCAGAGATTTCCTGTTTTGTTTCAAGGTATTGTGGTTTTCTAACTTCTTTTTCTTGAAATCTCACCTGTTAAACTTGCCCTTTCTCTGAGTTCCTGTCTGTTATCTGGTTAGAGAAGTGGCTAAATTGGGAGTCATAGTGCCAACCATTGATGCCAACAGATCTCAGGAACTGACTCCACAGTATTCCCAATCACAGGACCTGAATTATACCTATGGTCTGAACCTCTATTTTGTCAGATTATGCAAAACAAGTTAAAGAGAAGGAAAGGTAACATTTGTATAAGCACCAGATGTAGATATTACTGCTAGTAAGTTCACATCAAATAATTCTTTGGCCCTTAATTAAGAATCGCCATTGGTGTTTATAATTTTCCCTCCAAGTTCCTAAGCATTTGAACTCAAAGCACTTTCTCTCCTGGCTGAGCTCTGTTGCTGGGCACAGCTTTAAGGAAGATAGCAACAACACTGCTTTTGCCTGACACTGGCCTTTCAAATACACCTTCTTTCAAAACAATGCCTTCTACATCTTTCACAGCAGTACTTGGGACTACATGTGGCAGGGTGACCTTCACACGTTGACTATGAACCAACATCTAACCACATGTTGCCTCTGGGAAGAGAAGCAATCAAGCCATCTTCCATTCTCCTGTATACCTCACTCTGTACTTAAGAAGAGGTCATGCTCACGTGATAGATTCCATGGGGTGGGCATTGCTTAATGAAGGGTGGAGTCCCTTTTTTTTTTTGCAGGTCTCCTTTCCTCTGCCTTGCTGAGGAAGGTATCCAATATTCAGTCATGTTCTCATGTGAAGGCAGTACTTTCTTTTCTTAAAAAAATATTTTTTTTTATTTATTTGAGAGAGAGAAAGAGGCAGAGAGAGGGAGGGGGGAGAAAATGGGTGCACCAGGGCCTCCACCCACTGCAAACAAACTCCAGATACATGTGCCCCTTGGTGAATCTGGCTTACATGGGGCCTGGAGAACCAAACGGGGATCCTTTGGCTTTACAGGCAAACACCTTAACCGCTAAGCCATCTCTCCAGCCCCAGTACTTTCCTTTCTTTAAGGTCTTGTTCCATGAAGAGAGTCTTGAAACTCAGGCTGAAGCTGAGGGAAAGAAGGGGTTCAGGGAATCTTCTGGATGAAGCCATCTACTCCCAGGCTACCTAACAAAAGCAGAGGCCCCAACCTGTCAGACTCAAGTTCACTAAAGAGCTAGTTGCCTGTGTCATTGATTCCTGAGCATATATTATACTTAGGAACGATATCACAGACCTTAGGTATGTCCTGAAGTCTGCTGGCCATCTTTTCCCCACCTGTTGCAGTGTCTGCTTTAAACATTTTCAAACACACAGAAAAATTATACAAATAAAACAGAATATCTTGTGTAACCTCCTCCTTGGCCATTGTTGTAGTCACCTCCGCTTTGTTTGGACAAACATCTAACCAATCACAGCTGATGGAAGGAAGGGGTTTTATTTCTGCTTACAAATCCAGGAGCAACTTCATCAATGACAGAAGCTGCTTACTTCCATAGATCCAAGCAGAGAGAAACAATCGCAGCAAGCAGACACCAACACCTGGCAGCACTAACCATCAGAGCACCAACTGCTCTGAGCACACCTAATAGGGCTGGACGGAAGATCCACCCCAGACACACCTTATGACAGGACTCAAGGATCTGTCCCCAGTGACACGTCTTCGCCAGTAGGGCTCTGCCCACTGGAGACTCAAAATTCAAGGCTGAGTCTGTGGGGCCATACATTCAAACTACCACTGCCATATTAACATTTTGCCATATTTGCTTCATCTCTGTGCATGCATGCGTGTGTGCGTGTGTGTGTTAGATTTCTTTGTTTTTAATTCCTCTGAAGTATTTCAAAGTAAGTCACAGATATAATGATGCTTTATTCCCAAGTAGTTCAGAATGCATTTCCAAGAATAAGAACAAGCCAGGTGTGATGGCACATGCCTTTCCTAACACTTGGGAGGCAGAGGTAGGAGGATTGCTGTGAGTTCAAGGCCACCCTGAGACTACAGAGTGAATTCTAGGTCAGCCTGGGCTAGAGTGAGACCCTACCTCAAAAAAAACAAAAAAGGGGCTGGAGAGATGGCTTAGCAGTTAAGCGCTTGCCTGTGAAGCCTAAGGACCCCGGTTCGAGGCTCAATTCCCCAGGACCCACGTTAGCCAGATGCACAAGGGGGCGCACACATCTGGAGTTCGTTTACAGAGGCTGGAAGCTCTGGCGCGCCCATTCTCTCTCTCTCTCTCTCTCTCTCTGCCTCCTCTCTGTCGCTCTCAAATAAATAAATAAACAAACAAAATTTAAAAAAAGAAAGAAAGAAAGAATAAGAACATGTCCTATTCTTATGTAAGCACAGTATAATTATTATGCCTAAGAAAAGTAATGAGTTCAGGAGTTCAGAATTCCAAATACCCCTAATTGTTCCAGGAACGTCTTTTTTGTTATTTTGTTTTATAAATATTTCATTTATTTATTTGAAAGAGAGAGTATGGGTATGCCAGGGCCTCCGGCCACTGCAAACAAACTCCAGACGCATGTGCCACCTTGTGCATCTGGCTTATGTGGATCCTGGGGAATCGAACCCTGGTCACTAGGCTTTGCAAGCAAACACTTAACCACTAAGCCATCTCTCCAGCCCAGGAATGTCTTTTATAGCTATTGTCATTGTGGCAAAATATAAATAGCATACAATTTATCATTTTAATCATTTAAAGCATACTACCCAATGGCATTGAATACATTTACATTGTCACACAACCATTTCCACAGTTCATCTCCAGAACTTTTTCATCTACTCTGAAACTTAGCAACAATTAAAAATTAATTCCTCAGGCTGAAGGGATGGCTTAGCAGTTAAGGTGCTTGCCTACAAAGCCAAAGGGATCCAGGTTCAATTCCCCAGGACTCACGTAAGCCAGATGCACAAGGTGGCGCATGCGTCTGGAGTTTGTTTGAAGTGGCTGGAAGCCCCAGTGTGTCCATTCTCTCTCTCTCTCTCTCTCTCTCTCTCTCTCTCTCTCTCTCTCTTTCTCTCAAATAAATAAAATTTTAAAAGTTAAAAAATTAATTCCTCATGATTTTTTCCCTACTGACCTTGGCAACCAAACAACATGATTTTTTTTTTTGTCTTTATAAATTTGACTACTCTAGGTATTCATATAAGCACAATGACACAACACTTGTCCATTTGTGATTGGCTTAATTCTTGAGCAACTCTTCAACACTCATCTTTATTGTAGCATATGTCAGAACCCCCTTCCTTTTCAAGACTGGACAATGTTCCATTTGGTACACGTACCACATTTTACTTATCCGTTAATCCACTAATGGACATTTGGCTTTTCTTGCCATTCAGCTAACACAAAAATGCTGCCACAAACATAAATGTCAAATAGCTCTTTGAGCTTCTACTTTAAATTCTGTTGCACATGTATCTAGAAGTAGGATGGCTGCATCACACAGTAGTTTTATGTTTAGTTATTTGAGGAATAATCATTCTATTTCCCACAGCAACTACAACATTTTACATTCTCATCAGCAAGGCACAAGGGTTCCAATTTCTCCACATCTTCTCCAGTGCCTTATTTTCCATTATGCATTTCTTATTTATGATACTCTTCCTAATGGATATAATTTCATTGCAGTTTGAATTTGCATTTTCTTAATAATTAGGGATGTCAAGCATCTTTTCATGCTTACATTGACTATTTTTATATCTTAGAGAAATGTCTATTTAAACCCTCCACCCATATTTTAATGTAATTTGCCATTGTTGTTGAGTTGTAGGAATTCTTTTTATGTTCTTGTCAGATATGTGACTTGCAAGTATTTGGTCTTGTTCTATGACATACCTTTTCTCTCTATTATGTTCTTTGGTGCACATGAACTTTTAATCTTTATGTAGTTTATTGTGCCCATTTTTTCTTTTGTTCCCTACACATTTTGTGGCTCCTAGAAAATTTAAAGTTATATGGCTCACATTATATTGCTGAAGTTATGGCCTAAATATTCCATTAGATGCAGGTCAAATAGTTTTAGCAAGAAGCCCTAAATGTCCAGATTACAAAGTACATTTTCCATTTTAATTTATAACTTATCTACAAAATAAACTTTAACATCAGTCTCTTTTAATTTTTAAGAGACAGCAAGAGAGAGAGAGATAGAACTGGTGTGCCAGGGCCTCAGTCACTGCAATTGAACTCCAGATGCTTGTGTCACCTAGTGCTCATGTGTGACCTTGTGTCTGGCTTACATGGGATCTTGTGAGAGATTGAGCATGGGTCCTTAGGCTTTGCAGGCAAGCACCTTAACCACTAAGCCATCTCTCCAGCCCCAACATCAGTATATTTTAGTTTTCATATAGTTATTGTTGGTTCTCTTGTTTATTTATTTTATTAGCACATGTTAATTATACATAATAATGAACTTCATTAGGTCATTTTCATATATGCATATAATGTATTTTTTCATATTAATACCTTATTACTCTCTTGTTTTCCCCTTCACTCCACTGATCCTGTTAACTCTTCCAACCTAGTCTTTCTTCCATTTTCATGCTTCTCTCACTTCTCTCTCTCTTTCTTTGTGAACTTCAGACCAATGAGAGATCCTATCTTGAAAAAAATGGTGGATGGAGTGCCTAAGAAGCAATGCATGAAGTTGGCCTCTGGCCTCTGCATACATGTGCATAAACCCGTGCACTTTGTGCACATGCACATACCTGTGTGCGTACACACACACATGAAAAAAGTACACTACAGTGGAGGAGAGGAGGAGGGGGGGTTAACCAAAAATAAAGATATGAAAAAAATATGGAAACCTACTTTTATAGTGAATTAAAAATATATCTTTTTTAAAAAAGTGAGAGGGACTGTAGAGATTTCTCTGTTGTTGAGGCATTTGCCTGCAGAGCCTAAGGACCCAGCTTCAATTCCCCAGTACCCATATAAAGCCAGATGCACAAAATGGTGCATGCATCTGGAATTCATTTGTAGTGGCAGAAGGCATTGGTGTGACCATTCTCTCTCTCTTTCCCTCTCTCTCTCCATTTTAAACAAATAGATAAATAAATTTTTTGTGTGTTTTTTATGAGAGAGACAGAGAAAATTGGCACACCAGGGCCTCTAGCCAGTGCAATCGAATTCCAGATGCGTGTGTCATTTTGTGCACATGTGTAACTTTGTGTGCTTGCATCACTTTGTACTTTTGGCTTATGTGGGATCTGGAGAGTTGAAACGTGGGTCCTTAGGCTTCTCAGGCAAGCACCTTAACTGCTAAGCCATCTCTGTAGGCTGGATGGGAGAATGGAAAGACTGAACTGAGCAGCAGGTAGCTGTAGGCAGGAAAAAAGTGGTCTCCCTGTGCCCAGGGACCACACAGTGGTGAGCATTCTGAGTGCCTGGAAGCCCTACACACATCCTCCCCTCTATAGTATTCTCCCCTTCCCAGCCACATCACCAACAATTATTTCTAACTTACCTCTGCCCATTCTGCATTCACAGCTGATTCCCACTAAGACATCTACACTTTGCTCGCTATCTATTGCCTGTGGCTACATAGCTGTGGGGGTCAGATTATCACTAAGCATTGGCAAGGGAGTAGAGAAAAGTGGCCTTCATTCGCTACTGGTGCAGCCATTCTGAAGGACAGTGGAGAACCCTGAATATTGAAAGTCTACTCCTGGCTTTATGAACCCAGGGAAAGTCTTCCCCAGGGGACACAAAAGGAGATGTGACTAAGAAGCTTCACCATCACCCTGTTAGGGACAACTTAACTGTCCATCCCTAGGAATGCACAAGTATCAGTAGTACATGTAAGCAGGAAAATGAACAGATTTCCTTATAGAAATCTAGACCAATCTCAAAAACAGAGTTCAAAGAGGAAAAAAAAAAAACAAAGTCAAGAAAAGATGTATAATAAGAGACCAGGTGTGCTGGTACACACCTTTAATCCTAGCACTTGGGAGGCAGAGGTAGGAGGATTGCCGGGAGTTCAAGGCCACCCTGAGACTACATAGTGAATTCCAGGTCATCCTGGGCTAGAGTGATAGTGTGAAACCCTACCTCAAAAATCAAAAATAAATAAATAAAGAGAAAGGAAGAAAGAAAGAAAGAAAGAAAGAAAGAAAGAAAGAAAAGAAAAGATGTATAATGTGATTCCATTTATGTACCAAACATGCACATATGAAACATCTGTGAATGCTTTTGTAAGGATGCTCTTATATTTAAGTCACTATCAGAAGGGTTGAAAGTGCTACACTAAATGTATTAGAGTTAATGTCTTTGGCGAAAGGCAGTAAAATTGAGAGTAATGGATGAGGCAAAAAATATTAAGATATTTTTAAAAACAAAGAAGGTCCTTCCATTGATAAATGATAATACTATTTGGAATGAAGAATAAGGTTACTTTAGACACATGCAGCTGAATTCCGAAAGATTTGAAAACGAAAAAAATGCAGTTCATGCATTTTGCCTGTTTTTCACATTCAGAATAAATGAGTTGCTCCCCTGACGATTAGTTTCATATTGCTACTGTGACAAATTATCATCAACTTGGCATCTTAAAACAATATAAATTCATCACTGGACAGTTGTGTAGGCATAGAGCCTTGACACAGCTTACTGGGAAAAGTCAGTGTGGGAAGTCTGCATTGTTTTCTGAAGGCTGTAATAGAGAAAATGTTCCCTTGCCTTGCCCACCTTCTAGAGAACACCCATGTTCAACAATCTGTGGCCTTCTCCTACCTCTCAAACTAGCAAGAGCAGGTCGAGCCCCACTCACATCCCCTTCTCTGATGCTGACCTTCTCTTCTGCCTCCTTGTCCACTTTTCAGGACCTTTGTGATTTCACTGGGCCTGGAGATTTCAGGATGATCTCACTATCTTGAAATAAACTGACTTGCAGCCTCAACTCCCCTAAATTAGTCATAATTTCTAGAGATTAAGGACATGGACATTGAGGGTCTGTCATTCAACCCACTACAACATATAGCAAATAAAAAAGTCACAAAAGGGCTGGAGAGATGTCTTAGCAGTTAAGACACTTGCCTGCCAAAGCCTAAGGACCCATGTTCTACTCTCCAGATGCCGTGTAAGCCAGACACACAAAAGTGAGGCAAGCGCAAGGTCACATGTGCCCACTAGGTGGCGTAAGCGTCTGGAGTTCAATTGCAGTGGCTGAGGCCCTAGGCCAATGCTCTCTCTCTCTCTCTCTCTAAAAGAAAAAAAAAAACTTTTTTTTTTTTTTGGTTTTTCTATGTAGGTCTCATTCTGGTCCAAGCTGACCTGGAATTAACTATGTAGTCTCAGGGTGGCCTTGAACTCACAGCAATCCTCCTACCTCTGCCTCCCGAGTGCTGGGATTAAAGGCATGCGCCACCATGACTTTTAAAAAGTCACAAAACAACATTTTGTTTTTGTTATTGTGAGTCAATTATTCAGACAAATAAAAAACATTTTAAGTCCCACCGTAGTAAATGTTGAAGTTAAAGTAGGGACTGGAAATTAGAGGTTTGTGATTTCCCTTCCTTTTCAATTAAAATTCCCATTACAAATAGGAATACGCTGAGTGGGAGGTAACTTGATCCAGCTGTTTTACTGCAATATAAATGACTGGCCTTTAGTAACCCTTCGGGACAGACGCATTCTTTTCAAAAGGAACACCCTACCCCAGTGCTTCTTAAACCTTAACAGGACTATAAGCTGCCTGAGAACCTTGTCTGATGCAGTCCTGACCAGAGAGGTTGGTGTGGGTCCTGACAAACTTCAGGTGACGTGACAATGCCTGACTGGAACTGCACTTCAAGAAGCAAGGCTCTGACTCAAATACAGTTCTAATCAAAATCGATAGTCATACTGATCTGCACCCCCATCCTTAGGATGGGTCTTCCTCCTAAGAGGTGATAACAGTTTTTTTTTTCCCAAACACCACACTGTCACTGACAAACTGCAAGTAGCAGAAGGAACACTCTCTCCTGGCAATGGTTTTGATTTCCCTCAGGCTGACGTGTGCTGTTTACAATCCTTGATATAGGTCTTCTGTCTCTTTAGGGTAGGGTTCCCACCATCAGAGACTTACCCTCCTCACCAGACATGGAGTGTCCCAGTATCTGGTTTCATATCTGATGCCAGAAACATATAAGATTTGTCAAAATCACTTGCATCTTTTGACAGATTCTCTGGACAATTTGAAGATCTTCCTACTAGACAAGGTAATAAAGCCATTAAGATTTGCCATTGTCTCTCTAACTGGGATAGGATTTTATATCCTAGCCCTATGAGGATGAGGAAGGGCGGAGCAGGTGGGTGGGACAAAACAGTAGAATTTTCATAGGTAAGTTAGATAGACTATCTAGGTGTCTCAAGGGAGCCCTGACCAAGGGATAACCTTTTAGTAAGGTTCAAGTGATAGGAGACAGAAATTGGCTAGATAGGGTAATAGAACCCCAAAAGTGAAATTTTTTTTTTTAATTTCTTGACTAAAAACAGGAAATGTCACTGAGCTTGCAGAAACCTGGATGTTACAGCCTTCAGGAAAGATCTCTAGATTAAGTTCGTACTCTTCCTAGAGGACAGAAACTCTGATCCTTACCTAACATTACTGGCAAAGCTGTAAAATCTGGTCTTAGTCCATAGTAACCTGCCAACCTGGTCTTCCTCACGTAGCCACACTCCCCGTAAAAACAAAACAAAACAAAACAAACAAACAAACAACAAAAAAAAAACAGACCTGAGTCTCGAGGTGGGCTTCTCAAATCCCCTCTTGTCTCCCTGGGCAAGAGCTCCACCTTGTTTCCTTCTCTTTCGATCTAGGCTTAAGCCCTCTTCTCTCCTTCTTCCAAATGTTTTAAGCTATAATAAAATCTTTCTGAACCTTATCTTCTGGTCCATGGATTTCATTCTTTGAATTCATAGAACAAGGATCTGGGGACACCCCAAACTATCAGTACATTGTCATACAAGGAACCCAAAATTCCTGTATCATAAGGACCAGTGGGAAGACACAGTCTTGCATCGAGGTGACTGGATGGTGTAATTTGTAAAGGACAGTAACATGAGTTCCTGTAGACAGTACCTGCCCTCTCCTGACTGATGAGTTTGGGCATTGTGTGCTCCATACATTATTGTACTTAGGGTTACTCAGAGCTGTGGCTTTCCAAATCCTTGATTTGGCCTCAGAAAGACTGATAGTGAGATGAGGATGGTGGCACATGTCTGTAATCCTAGCACTTGGGAGGCTGATGCCGGAGAATTGCCATGAGTTTGATGGTCACCCTGTGCTACACAGTCAGCTTCAGGCTGCCTGGAGACCTGTCTCCAAAAAAGAAAATCAAAAACAAAAAGAGCCATGTGTAGTGGCACACACCTTTAATCCCAGCACTCGGGAGGCAAAAGTAGGAGGATTGCCATGAGTTTGAGGCCACCCTGAGACTACATAGTGAATTCCAGGTCAGCCTAGGCTATAGTGAGACCCTCCCTTGAAAATCCAAAAACAAAAAAGGGGGAGGGGCTGGAGAGATGGCTTAGCAGTTAAGACATTTGCCTGCAAAGCCTAAGGACCCAGGTTCAATTCTCCAGGTCCCACGTAAGCCAGATGCACATGGTGGCACATGCGTCTGGAGTTCATTTGCAGTGGCTAGAGACCCTGGTGCACCCATTCTCTCTCTCTCTCCCTCTCTGTCTCTAATAAATAAAAAAAAATCTTTAAATTTTTTTTTAGAAAAAGAAAGAAAGAAGGAAGAAAAGAAAGAGTGGGCTGCAAAGATGGCTCAGTGGTTAAAGGCGCTTCCTGTGTAAGCATGAGGGCCTGAGGGGGGCTGACACTGCCAAATTTAGACTCTCTAGGACCCACTTAAATAGCCGGGCATGACCACACAGCCCCGTAACCCCCGTCCCACAGGAAACAGATATTTAAGAATTACCAGAGCCTATGAAACAAAATAGCAAACCCCAGAATCAGTAAAAGACTTTAGCTCAAAACAAGACTGAAGGAAGAGCGATGAAGCTGGAGTTTGACACCCTACATTCTACTCCAGGCACCATCAGTGAGCGTACCCCACTGCAGGCAAGTATGTGGGGCACCACACAGGCACATCTACAGGCATCCACCCCACCACACCACACAAAAAGATTGATTTCTGTGGGGCAACAGAGCAGACGCATATCTACAGTGCATCCCTTCCACTTGAAAAAATACCTAAATGCATCTTATGTCCTTAGCAGAATGCTCTGTTACCATTTCTCTAGAGGTTTCTTGGAAGAGTTTCCACTTTACGTCATCTACAGGCTTTCTTGCCACCTCACTCTGGGTGGGTACAAGAACTCAGTTGCTGGAGCCCTCACACTCAGGCCGTACAGATCCAAACTTGGCACCCCTGCAGAACCAAAAGTAGGCAACATGAATCTCTGACTGGAGCAAAGGAAGCCTGCTCTGGCTAGACCAGGATTTACAGCTATCCAGCCAGCTAGTGTCTCAGCTGAATGAGCTCCAAGAAATTTGCTATCTGAAAAAATTAAATTGCTCCCAGCCCAAGGATTCACCAAAGCATCGAGGTATAGAATTTTATATCAGGCAGGTGCTTTTTTTTCTATTTTTATATTTTTTTAAATATTTTATTTTTCTTTATTTGAGAGAGAGAGAGAGAGAGAAATAGGCAGGTAAAGAAAGAGAGAGAGAGGGGGAGAGAATGGGCATACCAGGACCTCCAGCCACTGCAAACGAACACCAGATGCATGCCCCACCTTGTGCATCTGGCTTACGTAGGTCCTGGGAAATCAGACCTGGGTCCTTTGGCTTTGCAGGCAAGCACCTTAACCGCTGAGCCATCTCTCCAGCCCCCTGTTTTGTTTTGTTTTTAAAACATGGGTTCTGGGGATTTAACCTGGGTCCTCATGCTTGCAAGGCAAGCACTTTTCTGACTAGCCGTCTCCTGAGGCCTCAGTGATACTTTTGAAGATCCCTACCTTGAGGGTGGGGCCAAGGGATGCTAGGAGGGAAAGGGCGAATGGCGCTCCTGGAAAAGCCACTGATCCATCTTTATGGCTTAACTTTCAACTCTTTTCCAGGCAGTCTTTCTTTCTAGCCAAGTGTCATCACTATGTTGCTCTTTCCAGTTGATCTCCAGCAGGGGAAGCCTCCCTCTTTGTTCCCGTATGAGGTTGTTCTCCCTGATTTCTTCTCATCTGCCCAAGGGCGGGGTGGGTAGTACCTCTGGCCACTCGGTTCCCACCTCTCCACTTCTCACCGCTTTCTACTTCCTTCCTTCCTTCCTCCCTTCCAATTCTCTTGGAACAGTGACTCCTGAATTTCCTGCCTCCGCCAAAACCGGGTGGCTTTTCTTTCTCTTCTGAAGGGGTGAAAAAGCTGTAAAGGCCCAAAATGCCATCTTACATCTTATTTCCTATTTCCAGCACATTTTCTATTTATAACTCTGCCTCCCTCATAGCAGATTGACACAGCACTCTTGGTTCCCAGAATAATGCAATTCAAGGATGAGAGGCAAGTCCACCTCCCAAGATTCTTCCGCAGCCCAGCATTTGTTAAGGATTTTCTGCCAGAACATGGAGAGTGTCTCTGTGCAGCTGCGCTTCTTGGAGCCCATCTCCCACTGTCCTGGAAAGGCCTTCCGTACAGGATTGCCTTCTTGGCAGAGTTCCTGTCCTGATCATGTCTGGACCAAGTTTAAATTAAAGGTGCATCTTGGAGCTGATGAGATGGCTTAGCGGTTAAGGCGCTTGCCTGCGAAGCCTGAGGACCCATGTTCGACTCTCCAGATCCCATGTGAGCCAGACACACAAAGGTGAGGCAAGCACAAGGTTGCACATGCCCACTGTATGATGTGGTACAAGCATCTGGAGTTTTATTTCAGTGGTTGAGGCCCTGGTGTGCCAATTCTCTCTCTCTCTCTCTCTCTCTCTTTCTCTCCCCCTCCCTCACTCTCTAAAATAAAGATTAAAAAAATTTTTTTAAGGTATATTTTGTTCACCAAACACATACTGATTGTGCCATAAGAGGTTCTTAAGAAATATTTGTTGGGGGCTGGAGGGATGGCTTAGCGGTTAAGGTGTTTCCTACAAAGCCAAAGGATCCAGGTTCGATTCCTCAGGACCCACGTTAGCCAGATGCATAAGGTGGCACATGTGTCCAGAGTTCGTTTGCAGTGGCTAGAGGCCCTGGTGCACCCATTCTCTCTCCTTCTTTCTCTCTGTCAAATAAATTTTTAAAAATATATTTGTTGGGCTATTAAATTATTAATTATTAAAATATTAAATATCATATGTTGAGTTTGTGGAAGGTCAATGTAAAAGCATAATTAATCCACAAGGTATACAATGCATGTAAAATTTCACATTTTAAAATTAAATCAATTTCATGTTATGCCCAAAGTTTGTGACATTCCTCTCCTCAAATCACTTAAAAACCCAAATGAAGAAGCAGCAATAACAGAGAACCTTCCACTTCATGTTGCTTCACCCAAGTGATGTAACCAACTCTTCAACCTCAGAAAGGGGCATTCATTTTTTAAACGTTTTATTGACAACTTCCATACAAAGAGATAATATACCATGATCATAATTCCCTCCTTTCCCCCTCTAATGGATCCCTTCTCCATTAAATCCCTTCTTCTTTCCAATAGCCTCCCTTCTATTTTGATGTTATCATTTTTTTCCGCTCCTATTATGCAGGTGAGGTGAGCATTCTTTTTTAAATTAATTTATGTTTTATTAACAACTTAAATGATTATAAACAATATCCCATGGCAATGCCCTCCCTCCCCCCACTTTCCCCTTTGAAACTCCACTCTCTATCATCTCCCCTCCCCTTCTAAATCAGTCTCTCTTTTATTTTGATGGCATCATCTTTTACCTCCTATTATGATGGTCTTGTGTAGGTAGTGTCAGGCACTGTGAGGTAATGGATATCCAGGCCATTTTGTGTCTAGAGGAGCGCATTGTAAGGATTCCTACCCTTCCTTTGGCAGCATTCTTTTTTTTTAATAATATTTTTTAATATTTATTTCTTTGCAAGCGATAGATAGATGATAGATAGATAGATAGATAGATAGATAGATAGATAGATAGATAAACAGAGAGAATGAATGGATTGCTAGGGCCTCCAGCTGCTACAAACACCAAACACATGCTTCAATTTGTACATCTGACTTTATGTGGGTACCAGGGAATCAATCAAACCCAGGTCCCTAGGCTTTATAGGAAAGTACCATAACCACTGAGCAATCTTTTCAGCCCAAGATGGGCATTCTTATCCCCATTTGGTGAGTACAAAACTGAGACTCAGGCTGGAAAGATGGCTTAGCGGTGAAGACACTTGCCTGCAAAGCCAAAGGACCCAAGTTTGATTCCCCAGGACCCATGTAAGCCAGATGCACAAAGTGGCAGATGTGTCTGGAGTTTGCAGTATCTGAAGTCTTTCCATGAAATCACCAAGGTGGATTGTGGCACAAGATGTCTGTGTCTCCTCTTGTGCTGCCCAGACTGCACCAATGCAAAACCTCAGTCAGCTGCAGAAAAGCAAGCCTCCCAGGTTCATCTGAAGAAAGTTGTCAGATGCTGTTGCAGTCAGGTTCGCACTGGTGGCAGAAAAGACCCGACCAAGAGCAGCTTGTGGAAGGAAAGGGTTTATTTTGGCTTACAGACCCGAGGGGAAGCTCCACAATGGCAGGGGGAAACAACAGCATGAGCAGAGGGTGGGCCTCACCTTCTGACCAACATCAGTGGACAACAGCAGCAGGAGAGTGTGCCAAACACTGGCAAGGGGAAGCTGGTTCTAACACCCATAAGCCCACCCCCAACAATACACTGCCTCCAGGAGGCTTTGATTCCCAAACTGCCATCAGTTGGGGGACCTAGCATTCAGAACACCTAAATTTATGCCGAGGGGTCACCTGAATCAAACCACCACAGATGTGAAGACAGGAGCCACTGTTCAAAGAGAACAGGCATGGGATGATACCTTGGCAGGCAAGCCATAGGGAAGAACTCAGGGAACGCTATAAGACACTGGACCAGGCATCCAAGCAAGCATATTTTGTCTGTAGATTCCCCACCTCTCTGAAGTGAGCCAGGCTTAGCTGCTGCAGGAGTACCAGGAGCAGCTCTCCTGTTTTTGGGGCGAACCGTAAGAAGAGGCTGTTTGCAGAAACTGCCTCGTTCAATAGCATCCTCTCCATGGCAATGTGGAGTTGTTCCCTTGATTGCTCTCTGATGCGTAGCTTTAATTGTATCTTTGCTTTTATGTAGAGAATAGAATCATGTTCCCAGGGGGGTGGCTGGAAAAACCCACTGCAGGCCCGGAATACAAATGGGGGCCTGCAGAAACCGTGCTTCATGGGTGGGCCCAGGAAAAGGAGATGGGCAAGGCAAATAACCTTCAAAGGTCTGGGGGTTTAGTCATAGGGGGACTTTGCCCTCTTCTAAGGAGAATAAACAGGAGCAATGTTATTCCTAGGTCGGTAAAGGAAATTGCTTTAGGAGGAGGATTTATGTAAGGCTAAAAAGCTACTATCCTCCCCAAACATAGTTCCTCACCCACGCAGGAGCTTTTGTAGCTGTACAACACTAATACCACCGCCTTCCTCCATTTTTTAAAAGAAAATTTATTTTTAATGAGAGAGAGAGAGAGAGAGAATTGCTATGCCAGGGCCTCCAGCCACTACAATCTATTCCCAGACACATGCGCCATCTAGTGGGCACGTGTGACCTTGCGCGTGCCTCACCTTGCACGTGCCTCACCTTGCACATCTGGCTCACGTGGAATCTGGAGAGTAGTACCTGGGTCCATAGGCTTCGCAAGCAAAGAGCCTTAACTGCTAAGCCATCTCTCCAGCCCCTTCCTCTGTTTTTAATAAAATATTTTCGAGCTGGAGAGATAGCTTAGAGGTTAAGGCACTTGCCTAAAAAGCCTAAGGACCCAGGTTAAATTCCCCAGTACCCATTTAAGCTACATGCACAAGGTGGTGTGTGTGTCTGGAGTTCATTTGCAATGGCCATGGCGCAATCATATTCTCTCTCTCTCTCTCTGTCTCTCTGTAAAATAAATAAATAAATAAAATATTTAAAATGCTTTTATTTATTTGCAAGAGGGAGGTAGTGGGCAACGAGCATGCCAGGGTCTCTTGCTACTGCAAATGAACCCTAGATTCATGCGCCACTTTGTGCATCTGGCTTTACATGGCAAACTGGGCCAGCAGGATTTGTAAGCAAGTGCCTTTAACTGCTGAGCCATCCCTCAAGCCCTTTTCTCCATTTTTTCTTCCTTCATACATCCACACACTTGAGATTATACCATACAGATATTTTACAATCTGCCCTTTTCAGTTAATCTTGTCTCTTCTAGGCATTTGATGGGGGAAGGCATTCTGGTGAAATCCAGCCATTTTCCAGTTGAGGTGTCATCAGACCAAAACCACAGCAATAGCAAGCTCTGCTGAGCTGGCTCCTGGGCACAGAAGTTCTCCCATCCATCTGGCATGCTTCACTCATGAAGCAGTGAACAGCAGTTAGCTCTAGGAGAGAGGATTAAGAGAGCTCGAGTTTTGTGGACTCTCTTAACTTTATATAAATTTCCCAGAATTTCATAATGAACAAGTATTACTTTTATAGTCAGAAAAACAAAATGTTTCCTCTTTTTTTTTTTTTTTTTTTTTTTTTGGTTTTCTGAGGTAGGGTCTCACTCTAGCTCAGGCTCACCTGGAATTCACTATGCAGTCTCAGGGTGGCCTCAAACTCACAGCAATTCTCCTACCTCTGCCTCCCGAGTGCTGGGATTAAAGGCGTGCGCCACCACGGCCGGCTTCCTCTTTCTTTTTTAAAAAGATTTTTATTTTATTTATTTATTAGCGAGAGAGAGAGAGAGAATGGGCACACCAGGGCCTCTAGCCACTGCAAACAAACTGCAGATGCAGGCACCACCTTGTACATCTGGCTTACGTGGGACCTGGAGAATCGAACCTGGATCCTTAGGCTTCTCAGGCATGTGCCTTAACCGCTAAGCCATCTCTCCAGCTCATATTTCCTCTTTCTACTGCTGCATCCAAAATCAGCTGCAGATAGATGGGCAAGGCACCCAGGCTATCTCACACTCCCTGTCGGAGAATTGGGACAATCACTCTTGGGCCCTTTCACTGGAACACCATGTGTCTCCTATGGAGAAGGTGTTGTCACTGGAGGACAAGGTGACAAAATAAGCAGCCCATACCTGGAAGATCCTCAGAGGAAAAACACCCATTCACCTTACTAGTGATCATAGCCTTCCAGAGCTTAGAAATCACGGACAGAAGATTAGGACCCAGATCTTTATAGACCCTGCTAAAAGAGCTAAGCTAACTTCTTACTTACAGGCCCAGATCATTTTGTCAGGCACAGGAGAGCTAGTGACTAGGGACCAAAAGTCTTTTAGGGGTCCACAAAGATTTGTTCATATATAATACTGGTAAGTTTGTTATTATCGCAACATAGTCATAAATACAAGTGTTTGTGTTCTCCCTTATTATTTGTGTGTGTGTGATATGTGTGTGAGGCTACACATGTACCACAATGCACATATACTACAGCATGCATGGGAAGGTCAGAGAATAACCTCAGGGTGTATAACTTCATGTTCCACCTTGCTTGAGACAAGGTCTCTCTTGCTGTTATTTTGTCATTCCGAAGGCCAGGCTAAGTTGCCCAAGAGTTTCAGAATTCTCCTAACTATACCTCCTACTGCTGTAGGCATACTGGGATCACAGGTCCATGCACCGCTGAGTATCTGGCTTTTTAACCTGGGTCACTGCCCATGGAGGCAAATGTGTGCAGGACCCACACACACAAAAAAAAATGCCAGCACCTGGGAGGCAGAGGTAAGAGGATCTCCTAGAATTCGAGGCCATCTTGAGACTACATAGTGAATTCCAGGTCAGCCTGAGCTAGAGTGAGACCCTACCTCGAAACACCAAAATAAATAAATAAATAAATAATGTGGCCCTGGCCATTTAGCCTGTATCAATTTTCATTGTTTCCAAATTCTTCCATGAAATCACAGAGGTAGATTGAGGACCTAAATTCCTATCATCTCTCTACTCATTTATCTGTCATTCTGATAAAGGAGACTTGAGTGGGTTTTTTTTTTAATTTTTTAAAAGACTTTTAAAAAATTTTCTTGTTTGCTTGTTTATTTATTTATTTGAGAGTGACAGAGAGAAGGAGGCAGAGAGAGAGAGAGAGAGAATGGGTGCGCCAGAGCTTCCAGCCTCTGTAAACCAACTCCAGATGCATGCGCCCCCTTGTGCATCTGGCTAATGTGGGTCCTGGGGAATTGAGCCTCGAACTGGGGTCCTTAGGCTTCACAGGCAAGCACTTAACTGCTAAGCCATCTCTCCAGCCCGTATTTTTTGTTTTGTTTTGTTTTTTGAGATAGGGTTTCACAATGGTCCAGGCTGACCTGCAATTCACTCTGTATTCTCAGGGTGGCCTCGAACTGTTGGTAATCCTCCTACCTCTGCCTCCCGAGAGCTGGGAATTAAAGGCGTGCACTACCACACATGGCTTGGGTGGGTATTTTTGACATAGAAATAACCAGAGCCAGTGGGTTAAACTCAGACCCCCATAGAATTAGGCATATGTTGCTGTATTTAGCAGCAAACAGGAAAAATTGCTTTATTTTTATTTTTTATTTGAGAGAGAAAGAGGGAGAGGGAGAGAGAGAGAGAGAAAGAGAGCGAATGAGTGCACCAGGACCTTCAGCCACTGCAGATGAACTCCAGACGTGTGCACCCCCAAGTGCGACATTGCATGCTTGCATCACTGTTTCTGGCTTATGTGGACCTGGAGATTTGAACATGCATTCTTAGGCTTTGCAGGCAAGCGCCTTAACCACTAAGTCATCTCTCCAACCCAGAAATTGCTCTTTTAATTGCCCCCACAAATAACCATTACCATGCAGTCACTCTAGACAATGGGTTGGCATTCCCCCCCACTTTTTTTTTTTTTTTGGTTTATTTTCAAGATAGGGTCTCACTCTGGCCCAGGCTGACCTGGAATTAACTATGTGGTCTCAGGGTGGCCTCGAACTCACAGTGATCCTCCTACCTCTACCTCCCAAGTGCTGGGATTAAAGGCATATGCCACCATGCCCGGCTCCTCCCCTCCATTTTTAAGAATGATTACCCCTCAGTCCATAGCATAAGGTGTTTTTTTTTTTTTGTGAAAGGCAAACATTCCCTTTCAAAACTCTGGACCTTCTTTTCAAATTAGAGTTATAAATAAGTAAGTACAATTTACAAACCATTTGATTACATCCCTATACTTTCCCAAGATTCCCTAAGGAGGCACTTATACCAATTTTTACGTCATTAAATATTTATATAAAAACTCATAGCTTTAGAAATAGGGAGCTTGTGGGGCAGTGGCTCCCTGCAGACCCGCAATAGGATAATGCAACAAAGAGTTCTGAAGGAGGAGTATATTGGCTTCAAGGGAGGCACAGACAATGTAGGAACCCTCAGTTTGTCTGAGAGTTCCTTATTCAGCAGCCACAAATACCCAGAACACCATCAGGAAGCAGAATGTGAGTAGAACCCAGCATCAAAACAGCAGAAAAATTCAAGTCACAGAGCCCAGGCCTCAGCCAGTCCTGAAACGTCATGGAAAAGTCACGGAGTGCGGATCACCTCAAACAACTGGCACCAAAGGACTAATTTAAACACTTTGCCTATGAAACCTAGTAATTCTCCTCTCTCTCTCATTTTCTCTCTTTCTTCTTTTCTTTCTTTCTGAAAGAGTGTCATGTAGCCCAAACTACAAACTCTTCAAACTCATACACAGTCTTGAACTTCTGACCCTCCTTCTCGTGCCTACCAAGTGCTGAAATGATAGGTACCTGCCACCACACCTAGTTTTTGTAGTGCTGGGAGTTCTGTGCATGCAAGATAAAGCCGTCTACTAACTGAGTTACATCCCCAGCCTTCAAATCTGGTAACTTTTCAATGGATTTATCGTGATTTTCATTGCTAAAGCATTTGCCGAGCATGGCGCTATGCCAAGAGAGTATAGAAACACAGAAAATAGTAGATGTAATGTATCACAGCATTATAGGACATACACAACGAACGACAAGGGAGTTGTCCCATCAAAGCTCAACGGGAGCCAAGAGGAGGAACAATTCTGAAGTCAAAGTGTGAGGGTCTAGCAAGAACCCGATGACACAGTCAAAAGAGTTTAAGAAAAAAGAACTGGGCTGCAGAGATGGCTTAGCGGTTAAGGCGCTTGTCTGAAAAGCTTAAAGGACCCAGATTTGATTCCCCAGTTCCCATGTAAGCCAGATGTACAAGGTGGCACATGTGTCTGGAGTTTGTTTGCAGTAGCTAGAGGTCCTGGTGCATCTCTTTCTCTGCCTCCTCTCTCTCTCTCTCTCATAAGTAAAAATTTTAAAAAGGAAATATTTACTGAGGAGTGGGAAGTTTACCAAACTGCTCACAGTGGTGAACTTAGGGGCTCGCAATTGTGGGAAGCTGACGGGCATCCCTCATGGACCTGAGTGGGGAGCAATTTTCAAAACCACTGGACTACACCCCTGAGAAAATGGTGTTTCTAGAGCTCTGAGACAGCAGACATGTGGCTTGGGGTGGCAGCACACGCCTGTAATCCCAGCACATGGGAGGCTGAGGCTGGAGGATCAAGAGTCTGAGACAAGCCTGGGCTACATAGTGAGAGGTTGACTGAAAATGGGAAAATGCATATATAAAAGCACATGAACTGGTACATGGAAAAAGGGGTGCTAGGTCAGAGCAGAGGCGGTAGATGGAAGGCAGGAAGCTCAGACTGGGAGCTAAGGGGTAGAAATCTCATCTCTGATCACCTGTCGATGCTTCTCATTTGCAAAACCCAACGTCCACTGAGGCAGAGTCCAGTAGCTGCAATTCTGAGACACAGGCCAAGCTAGAGAAGACTAGAGAGGAGGCCTAGAAGAACAAATGGAGATTAGCCCAAAACCACAGATGAGAGGTCTTGATATGGGCTTTGAAAGAAAGGAAACAGGGTTAGAGAGATGGCTTAGCAGTTAAGGTGCTTACCTACATAGCCAAAGGAACCAGGTTTGATTCCCCAGGATTCACATAAGCCAGATGCACAAAGTGGCGCATACGTCTGGAGTTTTTACGGCAGCTGGATTGCCCTGGTGTGCCCATTCTCTCCTTCCTTTCGCTCTCTCTCTCTCTCTCTCTCTCTCTCTCTCTCTCTCTCTCTGCCTCCTCTCTCTCTCTCTGTCAAATAAATGAAAAAAAGTATTTTAAAAGAAAGGAAATATTTATTGGCATAAGAAGGGAAGAAGCAGGTCATTTTGGGCACAGGTATCCTTTGTGAATCTCGGAAAAGGGGTCTTTTTACACAGTGAGGAGGCAATATGTGCAAAGAGAATTGCTTAAGGAGAGTAGACTGTGGCATCAGGAGGCATGGAGGAATGGACATGAATCAGGGCTCTGCGTCTCCGCATGGCGGACTTGTGCCTGTGAGAATTCTTTGCTTGGAGGACCAGCCTGTGCTGTGTAGACTGTTTGGCAACATCCCTGGTCTCTGCCCACTAGATGCTAATAGTAGCCAAGTCCCAGCTGTGAGAACCAAAAATGTCACCAGTTGCTGCCAAATTCTCCTAAGGACATAAAACTGCCCCCAGCTGAGAGCCACTGGGAGGGGAAGAAGGTCATGATGAGAAAATAGACATGGTCATGAGACACACATGAAACGTGAGTGGAGACGTGACACGCTTAGCTCAATGTGGAGCCAAGAACCTGGCAAGGACAAATGGCCCAGATTTGCTAATGGGCTAGAGGGTGGGGTGGGTGACTTTTCAGTGTGAAGAGACAAGAGACTGAAGTGAAGAGAGGGTGAAACAGAGGAGCAGATCTCAACCACTCACACAGAGAAGCAGCTGGAAACCTCTCTCGGGTTGAGGACAGGATACGAGTTCTTGTAGAGAAAAGGTAGAGGAAACCAAGGAGGGTATTTCATTTTCTTTCTTTTTTTTCCCCCCCCTGGGGGTGCAGGAAGGACTTTTGGGCATATTTAGAAGATGAATAATGTGGAATAGAAATAGAAAGCTCCGGAGGCAGGAACACCAGGCAGTTTTCTGAGGGATGAGAGTGGCTGAAGTCTAGCTACTGCCTCCCTTGCCAAACCAGGGAGGGCTATGTGTCCCCATGGACCACTTTGTCTATCGTAAGCGAAGATGACACATAGGCCGTGGCAGTCCTGTAAAGGATCAAAACAGCTGCATAAGGCACAAGGGCCAATAGAGGAGCCATTCCCACACCCTACAGTGGTCAGTGATGCCCCCTTTCTTATCTTAAAGAGGGAGGCTGTGCGTAGGCAGGCATCTTCACCTAAGGGGGCAAAGACTCTGTTCCTCCCAAGGAAATGGCTCTAGGAGGTGTTAAATTCTGAGGGGGTCTGAAGACAAGGCTGCTAACAGAGGTATGAGGAAGAGAGGGGAGTCCAGGACCACACACTGTATGTGTTTGTCTCACTGGTTCTAACTCTCTAGAGAGAGGTAATGGATCTTCATCTCATTTTCCTCACGATGAGGCCTTCAAATCATGGCCACCATGATTTCTCCCCTGGGGCATATGCTCACTAGAATCTCATTTCTGTGACGGTGGGTGAGACCCCATACGTGGGATAGAATATCACCCCTGTGATTCGCTTTATGCAACAAAAGGAAATTTGAAGATGTAGTTTAAGTTCCCCAATCAGTCTACTTTGAGTTACTCAAAGGGGAGATCATTCCAGTGGACCTGACCAGATGATGAGGTGAGAAGAAGCAACAACACACATTTTTGCTGGCCTGGAAGAAAGTAAACAAAGCCATGCTGTGAGCTGCTGGGAGGAGACCATGGAACTAGGGTCTGAGCGTGTCGTCTAAAGCTAAGGGAAATCTGGCCGATGTCCAGCAAAGAAACAGGGACTTCTAGTGAATGTGTCCACAGCCTGTCAGCATGGGAGAGGACCTGGAGGCTCAGGTAAGGTCACAGGCAGCCATCATGGGATTGTAGTTTGGTGAGACCTTTAGCAGAGAACCAGTTAGATTTTCCCTGGACTCCTGCCCATTAGGAACTGAGCTGATAAATCTGTGTTGTTTCAAGTTTTCTCTGCAGCAAAATAAAACACATGAAGGGAGTTTATGCTCTCATAAGGTGTGTTGGCTTGGAGAGGAGATGGATAGCCGTACCCCATGGCTAAACCCCAGACGTGGGCTGGACTCTAGACAAGACCTCAACCGATACAGCAATCACAACTTGCTCGCAGGCTCACTGTGACCCAAGTAGCCAATAAGATGGGCTACTCCTGCTTCTTATTGTGTAATGTCCCATGCAGGACCTGAACACAGTGACTCATGAACAGCATAGGAGAACTTACTTTCTGAGCTCATGGCTAGTATGGGGCAGCCACTATTTATAATAACGCCAGGGATGACAGTGGCATTCATGCCAGTCATCAGTTCCTCTCTCTGGTTGAACCCCTTTAAGATACTGAGTGGATATTGTAGTCACCTTTGCATTGCTGGGATAAAACAGCTAACCAAAAACAACCGATGGGAGCAAAGATTTCTTTTTTTTAAAATTGTTTGTTTGTTTATTTATTTATTTGAGAGTGACAGAGAGAAGGACAGAGAGAGAGAGAGAGAGAGAGAGAGAGAGAGAGAATGGGTGTGCCAGAGCTTCCAGCCTCTGTAAACGAACTCCAGATGTGTGCGCCCCCTTGTGCATCTGGCTAACATGGGTCCTGGGGAATTGAGCCTCGAACCGGGGTCCTTAGGCTTCAGAGGCAAGCACTTAACCACTAAGCCATCTCTCCAGCCCAAGGGAGCAAAGATTTCTGTTTTGGCTTACAGTCTCAAGACAGGGGAAACCATGGCAGGGCCGGACATCACCTCTACCACAGCTGGTGGAAACAGTAGCAATTGCAAACTGGGGGCTGATAAATATCAAGGTCCACCCCCAATGACACACCTCCTCCAGCAAGGCTCCATTTCCCAAATTGCTACCAGCTGAGGACCAAGCATCCAGAACACACTAGTTTATGGGGGGGGGGGGGGAGAATCTGATTCAAACCACCACACTGGATAAAGCTGAAATACTCAAGTATCATTTTGATCAGGGCAGCTCCTTGATGCCCATTATGCACATAGTACCATTCTAGGGCTCAGAAATATTGCATGCATAAAACAGACAAAATCCCATGCACCTAAGTAGAAGAATATAGAAAATTCATAAATGCAGTTTTTTTTTTACATTTTGTTTATTTGCTTTTATAAGAGAGAGAGAATTGGTACACCAGGACCTCCAGCCACTGCAATTGAACTCCAGATGCATGTGCCACCTCATGGGCATGTGTGACCTTGTGCTTGCATCACCTTGTGCGTCTGGCTAACATGGGATCTGGGGCATCAAACATGGGTCCTTAGGCTTCACAGGCAAGCACATTAATGACTAAACCATCTCTCCAGCCCCATAAATGCATTTAAAAAAATACATAGTGTTTGGTGACAGTAAAGCAAGGGAGAAGTTGAAGGGATGCTGATGTCCTATCTTAAATAGAAGGATCAGAGAAGGTCCCTCTTAACCTGACATTGGGATATACACTTGAGGAGTGAATCATATAGTTATCTGAAGGAGTTATAGTCCTGGCAAAGAAAATGCATGGGCGAAGGTCCTAATGCAGGAGCGTGCCTGGCCTTCCTGAGGAGAGTATGGGCAGAGTGACTGGAGGGAAGTGAGGAAGGAGAAAAGGAGAACTCGGTGGGTTCCGAGAGGCACTGAGAGGGTGTGAGCCGAGGAGAGACACCGTCGCTCTTGAGTTTTCAGAGGTATGCCTTGGAAGCTATGCTAAGACTTAGTCATAGGGTGGGGGAAGATTTAGCCACAGAAGAGCAAGTGCAGAAACAGGGAGAGGGGCTTAGGGAGCTGTGTCAGTGGTACAGGTGAGACCCAGTTTGCTCACACCAGGGTACTGGCGGTGCAGTGAAGCGCTCTGGCTTTGAATGATTTCTGCTAACAGAGCCAACGGTGTTTACTCAGATTGGACACAAGCTACAAGAGAAAAACATGCACAGGTAAGGCCTTAGTCTGAGCCACTAGGAGGCTACAGTTGCCATCGTTGAGGTGGAAAAGATTGGAGGAGCTGTGTTGGAGAGGGTGTGTTGGGCATGGGGTTGCTGAGTATGGGAAGCCTGTCAAAACTCTCAGTGTCAGGATGGAGAGATGGCTTAGCAGTTAAGGCACCTGCTTGCAAAGCCGAAGGACCCAGGTTTGATTCTCCAGGTTCCGCGTAAGCCAGAGGCACATGGTGGCGCATGTTTCTGGAGTTCATTTGCAGTGGCTACAGGCCCTGGTGTGCCCATTCTCGCTCTCTCTCTCTCTCTCTCTCTTTCCCATTATCTGTCTCTAATAAATAAATAAAAATAAATCTTAAAAAAACTCCCAGTGTCAAGTAGATGGCTCAGTGTTCTAATACAGAGTCTAAGGAAAGTGCTGCATACAAGACTATATGAAACTGATGAACCGGATACCAGCCCAAGGGGGAAGGAGATCAACACAGAGAAAAATCAACTCCTACCAAATCAGAGAGCCAGAGCCTCAGAAGCCCCCAACACCTCATCACTGAAGCAGACCAAAAATGAACCCAACATGGCTCAAGGAAATTTTGCGGAAGAGGGGGCGGAAAGAATGTCAGAGCCACATGTTGGGTCATGATATGCAGAGACATTTAGCTTACCCATAACTGTGGGCTAACTCCACAATGCATGACCCGTATACCTCAACAAGGAGGGGCCAAGGGGAGGGGATAGGTCATGGATGAGCCTAATAATGGTACCAAACTGACTGTATTTGCTGAATACAAAACTAATTAATAAAAAAAGGGGAAAAAAGAAACTAAAATAAATAAATAAATAAAACAGTTACAGGTAAAGACTCTAGCCGGTCATGATAGCACATGCCTTTAATCCCAGCACTCGGGAGGCAGAGGTAGGAAGATTGCCATGAGTTCAAGGCCACCCTGAGACTACAGAGTGAATTCTAGGTCAGCCTGGGCTATAGCAAGACCCTACCTCACCCCCCCCCGGCAAAAAAAAAAAAAAAAAAAAGAGAATCCAAGGGTCATAGGTTGAGTAGTGAAGCTGAGAAATAACCTTGAATTAAACAACGTGAAGGTCAGGAGAATTAACCAGGTACAACTTCAGTGGAGTGAAAATTCTGATTCAGGTAGAAAGACTGCTTGGAGAGAGGTCAGAGGCAGCCAGCAAAGGCAGTGCCCTTAAAGAACTATTGTAAGGGGCTGGAAAGATGGCTTAGTGGTTAAGGCGCTTGCCTGCAAAGCCAAAGGAGCTCAGTTTGACGCCCCAGGACCCATGTAAGCCAGCTGCACAAGGGGGCGCACGCATCTGGAGTTCGTTTGCAGTGGTTGGAGGCCCTGCCGCACCCATTCTCTCTTTCTCTCTCTCTCTCTCCCTATTTCTGTATCTCTCTCTCTCTCTCAAGTAAATAAATAAAAATATTTTAAGGGCTGGAGAGATGGCTTAACAATTAAGCGCTTGCCTGTCAAGCCTAAGGACCCTGGTTCGAGGCTCGATTCCCCAGGACCCACGTTAGCCAGATGCACAAAGGGGCGCACGCGTCTGGAGGTCCTTTGCAGTGGCTGGAGGCCCTGGCGTGCCCATTCTCTATCTATCTATCAGCCTCTTTCTCTCTCTGTCTGTCGCTCTCAAATAAAAAACAAAAAAATTTTTTTTAAAATTTAAAAAACTGTTGTAAAGGGGGACAGAGATGGAGGAGAATGTAATGGGAGAAATTGGACCACATTTGTATGTTGATTTAAACGATCTGGCAGAAAAGGAAAAATGAAATGGCGTGAGAAAGGTAAGTCAATTGTAAGATGCAAAAGAAAGCAAAGGGAAGAGTGTAACCTATAAGATGGGCTTACTTCAAGAAATTTAATATTTCTTGGGCTGGATAGATAGCTTAGAAGTTAAGGTGCTTGCCTGCAAAGCCAAAGGACCTTGGTTCAATTCCCCAGTACCCACGTAAGCCAGATGTACAAGGCAGCGTATGCATCTGGAGTTCATTTGCAGTGGCTAGAAGCCCTGGAGAGCCCATTCTCTCTCTCTCACTGCCTCTTTCCCTCTATCAAATAAACAGAAATAAAATATTTTAAATTAATATTTCAGACATTAAGAAGTCAATATAAGTTCTAGAAATACAGTGAACATCCATGAGCTCACTACTACTCCTGTGGTAGTTTAAATGGAAATGCCCCCCATGCACGTTGTGAGCTGGTTGCTTTTTTTCCCACCATGATGAAGCTTCCCCTCAAAATTGTAAGCCTAAAAAAAAAAAAAAAAAACTAATCCTGAGGGCTACAGAGATGGCTTAGCGGTTAAGGCGTTTGCCTGCAAAACCAAAGGGCCTCGGTTTGATTCCCCAAGACCCACGTAAGCCGGATGCACAAGGGGGTGCATGCATCTGGAGTTCATTTGCAGTGGCTGGAGGTCCTGGCACATTCATTCTCCCTCTCTCTCTCTCTTTCTCTCTGCCTCTTTCACTGTAACAAATAAATAAATGTTTGTTTAAAAAAAAATAGCTATACGCCTGAAATAAACCCTTTCCCTCCCATAAGCTGCTACTGGTCCACTTTTTTGTCTTGGCAATAAGAAAGTAACTGTGATAGCTCCAAAGGCCAGACCACCTCCAATCCCATTTCCTCGCTCACCTTTGCCTCCCTCAGAAGAAAGCAGTGTTCCTGAATGTTGGGATCACCGGTTCCTTAGCATGTTCCCTTTGCTGAAGTCTGTTCACATACTGACTGGAAGAGAGGACTCTCAACCTGCCTCCCACAGACAAGACATCAGACTGCCACAGACAGTGTTGTGAAATTCCTCTCCTACATTTTATCTGGCACACTAAAATTCCATTTTTTAATGTTTTTATTTTATTTATTTATTTAACAGATGAAGATGGAGAGAGAGAGAGAGAATGGGCGCACCAGGGCCTCTAGCCACTGCAAAAGAACTCCAGATACATGCGCCCCCTTGTGCATCTGGCTAATGTGGGTCCTGTGGAATCGAACCTGAGTCCCTTGGCTTTGCAGGCAAACGCCTTGACCGCTAAGCCATTTCTCCAGCCCAAATTCCATTTTTTTTTTTTAAATCCATCTCTAGATGGCTTTTGTTTTGCTTGGAAAGTCCCTTATTGTGCATAAAAATTATCATTATTCGGGCCGGAGAGATGGCTTAGCCGTTAAGCGTTTGCCTGTGAAGCCTAAGGAAACTGGTTCGAGGCTCCACTCCCCAGGACCCACGTTAGCCAGATGCACAAGGGGGCGCACGCGTCCAGAGTTCGTTTGCAGTGGCTGGAAGCCCTGGCGCGCGCCCGTTCTCTCTTTTCTCGCTCTCTCACTCTCTCTCTATCTCTATCTCTATCTCTCTCTGCCTCTTTCTGTCTGTCTGTCGCTCTCAAATTAAATAAAAATAAAAAATTTTAAACATTATCATTATTCATGCCCGCCTATATCATTTATGCTTCATGCAGGAGGCAACCAACGAACCTTCCTATATGCACACATACAACAACAGATCCTATGCCCATATCCTGTGAGCTACCAATTGGGCTTCACCAGCCCCATTTGTTGTCTCTTGGAAGGTGCACCTGCCAGGACCTCCAGCCCCCTGTGGCCCCTCTTATCCTATGGCATGTCCTGCTAGTCAGGGGTCTATACCAACACCCGACTATCCTTCCACCGGAGCCTTGGGAAGGCACAGTGATGTTTCTTTCATCCCTAGATCTTGCCTGTGGGTAAGTGTCTGTCCAGATCATCCAAGATTCTCTGCGTGGGTAGGACCTGCAGACTTTGACAAGTGACAGCAAGGTGGACCCTTTGCAAACGGATAGCAGCTGGCCGTGAAAAGCCCTCTGCATACATTAACCCAAATCCCACTTGCTCACTGATGTCTGAAATTGCTTTAAGGAGAGACAATGGCTTTCATCTCCCAAGTACAGAAACCTCTGAAGGCACTGGGTGAAGGAACTCATTGATTCAGACTAACGTGCAGTGCTGCATAAACGGACAGGCAGATGCAGCGGGCACCCTTACAGCCGTGTGCGGCGGCAATGTGAGCCGCAGAGCAGTGGGTCTTTTCTTGCCTCCTAAGAAGCCTTTAAAAAAAAAATCACCATGGGGCTGGAGAGATGGCTTAGCGGTTAAGCGCTTGCCTGTGAAGCCTAAGGACCCCGGTTCGAGGCTCGATTCCCCAGGACCCACGTTAGCCAGATGCACAAGAGGGCGCACGCGTCTGGAGTTCGTTTGCAGTGGCTGGAGGCCCTGGCACGCCCATTCTCTCTCTCTCTCTCTATCTGCCTCTTCCTCTCTCTGTGTGTCGCTCTCAAATAAACAAATAAAAATGAACAAAAAATTAAAAATAAAAATAAGTCACCATGGAATCAGAAGACCTGGAGTCAGATTTGTCCCTACTGTTAGTGGTTTGACCACAGGCAAGTTACTCTAGTAGTTATTCCTAAAACGGAGGCAATACCTTTTTTCAGTGTCTCTACGACTTTGACGCCTCTGTGTGTGTGTGTGTGTGCGTGTGTGTGTGTGTGTGTGTGTGTGTAAGAACCCAGCACATCGATCTCATTTTACAGGGTGCAATAGTTTCCTGCTTTCCCCAAGCATTGGGGGAGCTCCTATCCACTGCAGCTCTATTCCCTTTAATAACATGACAGGTTAAGAGGACACAGGTCTGGATCTGTCATTTGCTGATAGTCACCTTGTGCAAGATACTTATTGCCCTGTGGTCAGTCCTCCGAGCTGTAAAAGGAGGTAGCAGGGCTTGCCTCCCGCGCCACACTAATGAGGAAATGAGTTCATGTGAGTTTGCTCCTAGAACATGTCCTGACATGAGCACACACAGCAAGCACTACATGAAGTGTTTGCCTGAAGTAAACTTAAAACACACCCACCAGGGCTCATGGAATTTTGTGGAAAAGGGGGCAGAAAGATGGTAAGAGCCACAGGTTGAGACATCATGCCCAGAGGCATTCCCTTCCCCCCAAAATAACTGACAGCTGCTCCCACAAAATCCCACGGGGAATACCTGCAACTCCACTGAGTAGCGTCCCCAACGGAATGGGGGTAGGGACGAGAGAAAAGAGGGTACTAACACACATGATGTATCCATATGAAACATGTTGATAATAATATTAATAATTAATAATAAAAACATCTTTTAAGAAAAGAAGTGTTTGTTGTGGTATTCCCAGGGGCTCGGCTCACATATGCCTACAGTCCACAGTGCAAGCCAAAAACAAAAAACAAACAAACAACAAAAAAAAACTCCAGATGCGCCACCTTGTGTGTCTGGCTTTATGTGGGTACTGGGAAATCAAACCTGGGTCCTTTGGCTTTGCAGGCAAGCGCATTAACCGCTAAGCGATCTCTCCAGGGCCCCCATCATCACCACCCACCCACATACACACACACACAAAATAATAATAATAATAATAATAATAATAATAATAATCTCTGTAGGCTCCTCTCTTCCTGTCGAGCCCCACTCAAGCCCACTGCACGTCGCTGCACATCTGTCCAGGGCTCCTACCGCCAGCCCCTGTCTGTGACGTCACACGGTGTCCCCTGCGCCCAGCTGAGCCAGCGGCGCGGTTGCCAGGCAGAGGCACAGCGCTCACAAAGCCCCGTGGCGTCTCGTGGCACGGTGGTCCTGTCACTCGGGTCCTGCTCTCTCTGCCAAGGGTGCCAGGCCCTGGAGCGCTCCTCACCCTTCCTGCCTGAGGCCAGGCTCGAGAAGTAGCCTGAAGCCAGACAGCTCAATTGGGAGCGAGCCTGAGGTAGCAACAACCCCCCACACACCCCCTACCCAGGGGAAGTGGAAGGAGAGGATGGGGGGTGGGGGAGGATTCCTTACCATCCCAGGACCGTGCAACCAACCTGGGTTGTGAATCTTTCCTTTCTCACAGCCAGGGGCACCGGCATCCTTAGGTGGGGAGTATTTATAGACTTCGCGGCCAAATGATGTGTGTGTTGTACCTAGCATCGTTATTTTATTGTCTCTTACACGGTGTACTGTGACTTGGAAACAACAACAAAATCTGGAATGGGAACCCCCACTAGGGAGCCTAACCTCTGTCTTGTTTTTTTTTTCATCTATAACAGGGTCGTAACAATGTCTGTGAAGGGACTGTTGGGAGGACCAGTGGGCATGACTAGCACGCTAAAAACTGCTAACACTCATTTTTACCAGTGTCTACTGAACCCATAGTTCCAGGCACTGGTAAGCATTGGAATTCTGTAGTGAGCAAAAATTGACCACTCTTGTCCTGGTGTTCACAGTCTATGGGGCAGAAACATGTTAATCAAAAGTATGGAACCTGCCGGGCGTGGTGTCGCACGCCTTTAATCCCAGCCCTGGGGAGGCAGAGGTAGGAGGATCACGTGAGTTCTAGTCCACCTTGAGACTACATAGTTAATTCCAGGGCAGCCTGGGCCAGAGTGAAACCCTACTTCAGAAAAAAAAAAAAAGTATCAAACCCATAGTTCCAGGCACTGGTAAGCATTGGAATTCTGTAGTGAGCAAAAATTGACCATTCTAGGCCTAGTGTTTATGAGGCAGAAACACGTTAATCAAAAGTATCCCACAATGGGGCTGGAGAGATGGCTTAGTGTTTAAGCGCTTCCCTGTGAAGCCTAAGGACCCCGGTTCGAGGCTCGATTCCCCAGGACCCACGTTAGCCAGATGCACAAGGTGGTGCATGCATCTGGAGGTCATTTACAGTGGCTAGAGGCCCTGGAGCACTTTCTAAATAAATAAAATATTCAAAAACATATCACACAAATCATGTCAAATTAAAGGTTGAGGATTAATGAAATTGGCAGGGAGGTCAGGGAAGAATGACTTGGGCTCTTATGGAGGAATTAACTAACCAGCAAAAGGTAGGAAGAGGGGCTGGAGAGATGGCTTAGTGGTTAAGCGCTTCCTGTGAAGCCTAAAGACCCCGATTCGAGGCTCGATTCCCCAGGACCCACATTAGCCAGATGCACAAGGGGGCTCACGCATCTGGAGTTCGCTTGCAGTGGCTGGAGGCCCTGGAGTGCCCATTCTCTCTCTCTCTCTCTATCTGCCTCTTTCTCTCTGTCTGTCGCTCTCAAGTAAATAAATGCAGATAAACAAAAAATTTTTTTAAAGGTAGGAAGAGCATCCCAAAAGCAAGAGTTAACTACAGGCCTCAAGGCCACCACTTCCAATTGCAATCCTAGCAAGGATGTACACTCGCCTGGTCCTTGGTTCCAAGAGCTGTTCATAGAAAACACTCTGGGATTCCGGTGTCTGGAGCCTTTCATTCACGTAACAACAATTTTATTTCTATAACTGAACCTCTGGTTAGCCCACAGCAGTAAAACCAAATGAGAAATTCTAGAACGAGCCCATAGGTAATATTTGATAAAGTCTATATTCTTCAGTACTTAGCAAGTACGAGCGAGTCTGCTGTTGCCCTCTGGGAGGCATGTAGGTTTCACTCAATGGAAAATTTATTGAATTCTGAGAGTTGGAGGTGAGCCCTGGAATGTGTACAATTGAAGACGGCCTACCAAACCAAGAGCTGTATGGGATGTTTGAATAGTGGGATCTTAAGATGGAATGGACTTTTGTCCTACTTAAAAAAAAAAAAAAAAAAAAAAAACCAATTCTGATAACAAATGGCCTTTCCTGTCCAAAGGTGGAACAATTGAGTTTGTGTGCCTCTCCAACCCAAAGAATCTGATTCCAAGGCTTTGTGACTCAAGAGTACACAGAACTCCTAAGAGTGAGACTTTGACCTGAACCTCCCTCTCTTGTGTTCCCCATTTCTACCGTAGTACCACTATGATGCAGCTAGTTATCCAGGCTTGAAAACTGAGAGTCCCTCTAGACTCTTCTCTTCTCTCTCCTCCTTCTCTAGTGGTTTCCAAGTCCTAGATCCCCTTTGCTAAACGCCTGTTTCTCTCTCTCTCTCTCTCTCTCTCTCTCTGTCTCTTTCTCTATGTGTGCGTAGCTCTCAGGTGTGAGCGCACGTGTGTGTCAGTGCACTTGGAGGCCAGAGATTAATAATGGATGTCTCCCTCCATCGCGCTCCGCCTTATTTACTGGGCAGAGTCTCTCGTTTCAAGCCAGGCCTCACTGATTTTGGCCAGTCCAGCTAGCCAGCTTGCCCCAGCATTCTGTCTTTGCCTCCTGAGCCCCAGGAGGACAGGTGCACAGCAGGCAGGCCCTGCGTTTACATGAGTGTTCGCGAGCTGAACTCCAGTCTTCATGCTTGCACGGCAAGTACTTGATCCACAAAGCCATCTCCCCAGGGACCCTCCCAATACTTTACCTTCTAATTACATTGACTTTCCAGGGAAGTGACACCCTTTGTTATTTTTTAAAATATATTTTATTTATTTATTTGAGAGAGAGAAAGAGGCAGAGAGAGAGAGAATGGGCGCACCAGGGCCTCTAGCCACTGCAAATGAACTCCAGACGCATGTGCCCCTTGTGCATCTGGCTTACATGGGTCCTGGAGAATCGAACCAGGATCTTTTGGCTTTGCAGCAAACGCCTTAACTGCTAAGCCATCTCTCCAGCCCTGTTAAATTTTAAAAATTAATTTCATTTATTGTACACATTTGAGAGAGAGGAAGAGGTCAATAGAGAATGGGCACACCAGAGCCTTCAGCCACTGCAAATGAACTCCAAGACACATGTGCCACCTTGTGCATCTGGCTTCCATGGGTCCTGGGGAATTGAACTTGGGTCCTTTGGCTTCAGAGGCAAATGCTCTACCCACTAAGCCATCTCTCCAGCCCCCAGTGACTCTTTTAAGAGTTGTTGCCCAAACACTGCCATGTTCTCCCCTACAGGCTCCCTGCCTGAAGCCCCACTCCAGTCTCTTCAGCCCCCCACCCCCCACCCCCCCCACATAACTGTTGGCCAATGTGTATCAGCAGAGTCCACCAAAGAAAGAAATCATCAAGTAATTTTAACAAGGATGATTTAATAGAAAGCTTTTTTTTTTTTTTTTTTTTTTTTTTTTTTTTTTTTTTTTGGTTTCCTGGGGGTAGGGTCTCACTCTAGCCCAGGCTGACCTGGGATTCACTATGTAGTCTCAGGGTGGCCTTGAACTCACAGTGATCCTCCTACCTCTGCCTCCCGAGTTCTGGGATTAAAGGCCTGTGCCACCACGCCTGACTCAATATAAAGCATTTTTAATAATAATGGGATTGGAGCGATGGAAGATTGGCAATCAAGACATAAGACAAGATCTAAAGCATACAGGGAACCCAAATCCCAGGAGTAGCCTTGAGATAGATTAGCCCAGGAAGAGACCTCTCCCAGAGCTTGTTGCCTAGGGTGTAGCTACAGTTCACTAGAGGTCAGAGGAACTGCTGAGGTACCAGGCAGCCAGAACCACTGCTCTGGGGTGCCAAAGAACCTACTTACAAGAAGGTGACTCACTACTAAGGTTCCCTGGAGAGGTGCCAGGGCAGCTTTCCTATGATGAACTTCCTGAGGTCAAGAGATTTGGGGCTCACAATTCAAGTGTTTCCAAGGCAAGATGCAGTGGCCCTATTATTCTGGGCCTCTGCCAACAGCAACACGCCATGAGGGAAACATGGGGGAGACCAAATCACTCATCTCATGAGCCAGAAGCAGAAAGGGAGGAATCCAAATTCACATAATCCTGTGGGAAGTGGTGGGGGTGGGGGATGACACACTCCTAAAACCTTAAGATGCTCCCAACAAGTCCCGCCTCTCAAAAGTCCCGACATCTCTCAGTAACGCCCCCCCTGGAGACAAAGCCTTACATAACACACACTTCGTGGGACCACAGCACACCAGGAAACTGCTACCTATGGGCACCCTGATCAGGTACCACAACAGTAAGGCGCTCAGGAGACAGCGTAATGCAGGAACGCCTGCTGGAGAAGCTGGGGGGGCTATAGACAGGATCCAGCCCTGGAGAAGCTGCGGATCCCCAGAGGGCAAGTGGCGCACACCTGAGCCTTCCAGAGAAACGGCCGCCTCCTCCCTGCCCTTCCAGGGCCCTGTATTGACAACGCTTAACATAATGACATGAGCCCCATGAGTTCAGGCTGTGTGATTTATTTATTTCTGTTCTTCAGTATTTAGCACGATTTCCCTAAAATATCTGAGCTTTTATTGGATTAATGATAGTCCCAGGATCATAGAATTAGTCAAAGATACGTCCAGGTCCAGAATCCTGGTTTGCCTAACAATTGAGAGCGGTTTTTATTGTTTGTTTGTTTGTTTGTTTGTTTTCCCTAAGACACACCTGCCCTTGGGATGACGTGGTACACTGCACTATTTGAAGGGGCAGCAGTCATGGGTTTTGTGTTGGAAAAAAACATAAAAATCAGGATGATGCCAAATATGATGAAGAATGACAATGAAAGCAGGAGACAAGCATTTACCTGAAAACCCTTGTCTGTATATTCAAGTCTGAATCAGAAATGCTACAATTAAACCAACAGTAGGGAAGACACACAACAGGGTGAAAATGGTATGAAGTATTCTGATACTCCATCCAAAGGATAACGGCTACTTCACTTGTATACTTTAAAAAGACAAAGGCTAAGCCGGGCGTGGTGGCACACGCCTTTAATCCCAGCACTCGGGAGGCAGACGTAGAAGGATCGCTGTGAGTTCAAGGCTACCCTGAGACTACATAGTGAATTCCAGGTCAGCCTGGGCTAGAGTGAGACCCTACCTCAAAATAATAATAATAATAATAAAAAGACAAAGGCTATGGGGCTGGAGAGATGGCTCAGTAGTTAAGGGGCTTGCCTGCAAAACCTAATGACCAGAGTTCTATTCCCCGGTACCCACGTAAAGCCACATGCATAAGGTGGCACATGAGTCTGGAGTTCATTTGCAGTGGCTGGAGACCTGGTGTGCTCATTCTCCCCTTCTTCCCCCCCCCCTCTGAGTCAAATAAGTAAATAAATAAAAATCTTAAATAAAAATAAATATAAAAATATAAAAATAAAAAAGACATAAAGTGACCCCAAATGTGTACACCAGATACCAAAATAAGTGGACCACATAGCACAACTTTAGGGAACATGCGGCAGTTTATAAACAAATCATGTATCTCTGAGATTATGGCCCATGCAGTGAATATACAGGAGACCTTTAAAATATAGGCTTGACTAAGTGGAGAAATTGAAAGAGGTATCTGTTCAATTGTTAAATTATAGCCATGTGGGACTTGTAACCTTCAAGAAGTGGCACTAGCATGATATATATGCCAGCTTGGGAAATAGACTCAAAAGTTATTACTCAGAACAAGGGCAAGGGCACATGGGACTGCTCTTAACAATATTGCTGTGGCATCCAAACGCTAGCTTGGCTTGTCAATGGATTTGGCTTAAGATAGAAAAGACCAAGGCCTCATTGAAATAAACTGGAGAAATAAAAAAAAAAAATGAGACAAATTGTGGAGGTCTTGGATGTCAGATAGGACATCATTTTGATGAGAAAAGAAATGAAGCTACATGAAAGGTTTTTGAGAGGGATACGAGTAAAGAAATTTTACCTGGAAAAACTAAGCCTTCATTTTGTGGCATTGGGAAAAATGTAAGATATTAGAACCTACCTGCCCAAAGATTCTTGTAAGCAACGAGTGTGCAGGGGCTACTGTAAGCCTGTCTTATTCTGAGCATCCTCCCATGTTTAACAATTGTGTCGAGTGCAGTTAAAGAGGACCCAAAAAAAGGACAAAAATTAGGACATACTTTAACAAGAAATTTTTGTTCTACTTTAAGATGCTAAAAATTAATTTTTCAGTGTGCAAATGGGATTATCCAGGATATTTTAGTGAGTTACGAGGACAAAACAGCATAATATTCAAATGTTAGATTATCATAGAGAAAATCCTTGATGTTTAATTGCCTTATTCAAGGAGGAAAATCTAGAATGTGGGAAGAAATGAAAATAAACCAAAGTCTTGATTCAGCTCCAACCTAAACTGTCATCTTGTGGCATTAACGTTTTTGTACCTCACTTCTCTTTTTTTGCACATTAAAGACATTAAACTATGTTATAAATTAAGCTTCCTCATTGTGGTTATTAAAGGTGTTCATTTTTATTTCCCTAAATGAAAAAAAAATCAAATCTATCAGAGACTTAAACGTAGAATAAAAGAAAAAGATGAACCAAATATGGCCATAGTGTATTAGGCAAGGCAACTGAAAGAAGAAAAGAAGTCTGTCTTGGATGATTTTGTGGGGAAAGCAATTCTACAATAGGTAACCAGTGGATAGGAATGAGCATGGCTGAACATTTTTGTTATAAGAGAGAAAGAATCGATGCACCAGGGCCTCCAGCCACTACAATCAAACTCCAGACACGTGTGCAACCTTGCACACTTGTGTCACCTTGTGCATCTGGCTTATGTGGGATCTGGAGAGTCAAACAAGGGTCCTTAGCCTTCATAGGCAAGCACCTTAACCACTAAGCCATCTCTCCAGCCCATGGCTCAACATTTTTTATAATCAGATTTGGAACTCATTAGCAGAGAGTTCTGGTTAAGGTCACAAAAGTGGCTTCTATCTCCCAGCTAGAATATAGTAGGTTACAGGAGCTCAAGGCTTCCACCGTAACAAATTTTTAAAAATTTTGAAAAGCTATTCTTAAAAACATTGTAGCCCAAAGCCAGGCGTGGTGGCGCATGCCTTTAATCCCAGCATTCAGGAGGCAGAGGTAGGAGGATTGCCATGAGTTCAAGGCCACCCTGAGACTTCATAGTGAATTCCAGGTCAGTCTGGGCTAGAGAGACCCTACTTTGAAAAACCAACAAAAAAGGTGAACTTGGGCTGGAGAGATGGCTTAGCAGTTAAGGTGCTTGCCTGCAAAGCCAAAGAACCCAGGATGGACTGCCCAGGACCCATGTTAGCCAGATGCTAATTTTTTTTTAAATATCACATCTAAAACTAAGAATTCATTGAGTAGGTTTAACAACAGCCTAGACAGTTGAATACATGAAGAGCAAACTCTCCCTCTTTTTCTTAAAAAATATTTTATCATTTATTTGACAGAGAAAGAGGGAGTTAGAGAGAATGGGCGTGCCAGGGCCTCCAACCACTGCAAACAAACTCCAGATGGGTGTACCCCCTTGTGAATCTGGCTAACATGGGTCCTTGGAAATCGAACCTGGGTCCTTTGGCTTTGCAGGCAAACGCCTTTACCACTAAGCCATCCCTCCAGCCCTCACTCTCCCTCTTAAATAACTAAAAATATTAGAAAAATAAAAATCAAAAAAAGAAGAAGAAAAACGATGTTTGAAGGAGGGCAGAGGGCTAGGGAGGGCTCAGTGTATAAAGTTCTCCACCATTCCAGCCCAAGTTACCCAAGCCCCATGTAAAAAACCGGACACCACGGCAGGTCTCTGTAATCCCAGCATGCTGACTGCAAGATGGGAAGCAAAGACAGGAGAATTTCCCAGAAGCTTTTGGAGAGCCAGCAAAAAAACAAAAAAACAAAAACAAACAAACAAACAAACAAAACAAAACAAAACAAACAAACAAAAAACAGCAAAGCAAGATCCAGAGAGAGAGTGAAATCCTGTCTCAAAAGAGGTGAATGGCTGGAGAGATGTCTTAGCAGTTAAGGCACTTGCCTGTGAAGCCTAAGGACGCAGGTTCGAGTTCCCAGAACCCACCTAAGCACATGGTGACATATGTGTCCTGGAGTTCATTTGCAATGGCTAGAGGCCCTGGTGTGCCCATTTTTCTCCCTTCCCCTCCCTCCCTCCTCTGTAATAAAATATATATATATATAATATACATACACACATATATATATATATATATATATATACACTTTTTTTTTTTTTTTTTGCTTTTTTGAGGTAGGGTCTCACTCTAGGGTGGCCTCGAACTCATGGCAATCCTCCTACCTCTGCCTCCCTAGTGCTGGGATTAAAGGCATGTGCCACCACACCCGGCTATAAAAATATATATATATATATATTTTAAATATTTTTGTTTTTTATTTTTATTTGAGAACGATAGACAGAGACAGAAAGAGGCACAGAGAGAGAGAGACAGAGAGAGAGAATGGGTGCGCCAGGGCCTCCAGCCACTGCAAATGAACTCCAGATGCGTGCGCCCCCTTGTGCATCTGGCTAACGTGGGTCCTGGGGAATCGAGCCTCAAACCAGGGTCCTTAGGCTTCACAGGCAAGCACTTAACCACTAAGCCATCTCTCTAGCCCAAAAAAATATTTTTTAAAGAGGTAGAAAAGTGAGGACTGACCAGAAAGTTGTCCTCTGACTTTCACATGCATATAGCAGCAAGCGTGTGCGTACACTCTCACACGCATGAGAACACACACACAGGAGGGCAGACTGTGACTTGCCTGATGGAAGATGAGATGGCAAGGATGACATTTTTTGGAGAATGTAAAGGGGTAAATGTCGTAGTCTGATTTCTCAGGTCTGACTTCTCAAGACAAGATCCAAGAGCATGTGTAATGGAAGAGGGAATAAGCTCTAAGAGACACTGAGGTTGGGAATGGAGGGCCACGTCCATTTGCTCACTTAGGAAGTAACTGCACCTTCTGAGAACAGTGAGGAGACTAGTCAGATGGGAAGCAGGCCAGAGATTAAATAAGGAACAGAACGTGAGGCTGGAGAGATGCTTAGTGGTTAAGGCACTTGCCTGCAAAGCCTAAGGACCCATGTTTGACTCTCCAAGTCCCACGTAAGCCAGACGCACAAGGTGACACAAGCTCACAAGGTCGCACAAGCGCACAAGGTGGTGCACAGGTCTGGAGTTTGATTGCAGTGGCTGGAGGCCCTGGCACGCCAACTTTTTTCCTCTCTCTCTCTCTCTCAAAAAAAAAAAAAAAAAAAAAAAGAAATGTTCTTTGTTGGGGAACAACTGTTACCAGGGAGAAGAGAAAGGACAGAGCTAGGCAGAAGTGAATTAAAATTGCAGTGTACTGAAGTGTGTGGCCTTACAGACATTATTTAATATTTTGTTATTGTTTTATAAAACAAAAACAGAATGAGGCTTAAAGAACAACCTAGGACAAAATGTAACTACCAACTATAATAAGGATAACTACACAAATCTATTTGATAGAATAAGCATGAAGAACAAGTATATCCTACTTAATATGATAAGTAAGCCTATATCAAGAAAGCCTATTTAGGGCTGGAGGGATGGCTTAGTGGTGAGGGCATTTGCCTGCAAAGCCAAAGGACCCAGGTTCGATTCCCCAGGACCAACATTAGCCAGATGCACAAGGGGGTGCATGCATCTGGAGTTCATTTGCAGTGACTGAAGGCCCTGGTGTGCCCATTCTCTCTCTCTCTCCCTGTTTCTCAGTCAAATAAATAAATTAATTTAATTTAATATTTGAAAAAAGAAAGCCCGCTGGGCGTGGTGGCGCATGCCTTTAACCCCAGCATTCGGGAGGCAGAGGTAAGAGGATCACTGTGAGTTCAAGGCCACCCTGAGACTACATAGTGAATTCCAGGTCAGCCTGAGTCAGAGTGAGACCCTACCTTGAAAACCCAAAAAAATAAAAATAAATAAATAAATAAAAAGCCTATTTATACTGATTTTTTAAAAGTCATTCATCTTATCTCAATCTTAGAATCACATGACCATCTCAAAATGTCTTCATGCTTTGGTGTTTATTACTCCAAAGGGTGATCAGAAACATTAAAACTTCTGCTTCAAAATAGAAAATCCTGTCCAGGTGTGGTGGTGCATGCCTTTAATCCCAGCACTCGGGAGGCAGATATAGGAGGATCTCTGTGAGTTCGAGGCCAGCCTGACATGACATAGTGAATTCCAGGTCATCCTGGGCTAGAGCAATACCCTACCTCAAAAAAAAAAAAAAAAAAAATCCATTGGTCCACCAACTGCAGCAAGCAACTTCGGTCTATAAACTAATGCAAAGTTGCATTGCCCACTTGAGATCACTTGGGCATTCCTTTTTCTCTTGAATTCCAATTTCTTGAGATAATTATCAGATATTCTTTGGCTGATGCGATCATCTGCAAACTTTATTTATTTATTTTTGCAATCAAAAGAAGTTTGTCTGCATTGTTAATGGTCTCCCACATTCTTTCAGGTTTCTTATACTCAACACTGTAGTCAAGAAATAGAAATTAGAAGGTAATCGTTCCCTCCACAACCAGCATTTTTATAGTCTACCTCATAATAAATGTTATTTCCACATTATATGACACCTCAGCTTTTATCAAAACTCTGTTTCTATAATGAACAGGACCCCTTCTACAGCACACAATCCTAAAACATTGAAGCAAGCTTTTAAAAAACTTTTTATTTTATTTATTTATTTGAGAGAGAGAGAGAGAGAGCACATCAGGGCCTCTAGCAACTGCAAATGAATTCCAGATGCATGTGCCACCATGTGCATCTGGCTTAGGTGGGTTCTGGGGAATTGAACATGGGTCCTTAGGCTTAGCAGGCAAGTACCTTAACTGCCCTGAAGCAAGATTTAAGCAGAAGCACTTGACATCTGATTTTGGAACAATTCCTGTAAACTTTTTAATCATAGTACACACAGAAATGATTGTGTAGCACGCTGGGGTAAGTTTGTGGAGACATTGGTGTACCATATGGGGCTCATGAACACAAATGCAGTATATTTTATTATGTAATTATGATAAAAACCAAAATGCAAAGTAATATGAAGATCTTAAATATTCAATTTAAATGAAACTTTCAAGTAAACATTTTTAGGCCTTTTAAAGAGAAACCAAACTTTATAACTTCTCATGAGTTTACATTTGAATTATATCCATTTTTGTGTGTGGTGGTTTGATTCAGGTGTCCTCCATAAACTTTAGGTGTTCTAAATGTTAGGTCCCCAGCTGATGGCAATTTGGAAATTAATACTTTATGGAGGCAGGATATTGTTGGGTTTATGGGTATTATAGCAGTGTCCCCTTGCCAGTGTTTGGCACACTCTCCTGTTGCTATTGTCCACCTTATGTTAGCTAGGGGGTGATGTCCACCCTTTGCTCATGCCATCATTTCCCCCTGCCATCATGGAGCTTCCCCTCAAGTCTGTAAGCCAAAGTAAACCTTTTTTTTCACAAAAGCTGCTCTTGGACAGGTGATTTCTGCCAGCAATGTGAACCTGACTGCAACAGTAAAGTAGTACCAAGGAGTGGGATTGCTGCTAGACACCTGACTGTGTGACTTTGGCCTTTTGGAGCTGATTTTCAAGAGGAATGTGGAAGGATTTGAATCCTTTGTCTAAGAGACACCTTGCAATGTTGTAAGTACAGCTTGATAGAGTATTCTGGCCAGAGTTGAAAGACCTGAATGTAGTAAGAACTATGGACTATGAGGTTTGGCTTGTGAGGGCGAGAAAGAGCTTTGTCTGGACTGGGCTAGAAGCAGTTTGTGTGAGAGGCTTGCTGTTATGACTGTGACCTGAGAAGTTGTGCAGGGTTGTATTGCATAGAAATGGGCTGGTGTGGGCTGGAGAGATGGCTTAGCGGTTAAGCGCTTGCCTGTGAAGCCTAAGGACCCCGGTTCAAGGCTCGACTCCCCAGGACCCATGTTAGCCAGATGCATAAGGGGGCGCACGCATCTGGAGTTCGTTTGCAGTGGCTGGAGGCCCTGGCGCGCCCATTCTCTCTCCCTCTCTCTATCTGCCTCTTTCTCTCTCTGTCTGTCACTCTCAAATAAATAAATAAAAATAACAAAAAAAAAAAAAAAAAAAGAAAGAAAGAAAGAAAAGAAATGGGCTGGTGTGAGGAGAGGGATATGGCACAGAAAGAAATCTTTAGGCCCAAACTGCTGCCTGTTCAGCTGCGATTGTATGAGAGATTACAACCTTTGAGATTGGGCCAGCTGACCTGCACTGGGGCAACAGGAAGAATGTAGAGTCTTTTGAAGGGGCTTGAGTGTTCAAGGAGTGTCCTGTTCTTCAAAGTCTGCTTCATTTCACCCCTCCACAAGATTAACAAATTGGCACCCCACCTGGTATTATGGAGTATAACAAATGCAGGAAAGAGAGGGCATTGAATTTGCAACACGGTCTTATGTTTTGGAAATGGCCATTGGCAGTGTGAAGCAGGTTTGCTGATTTGCCTGCATGGAGACCCAATGGAGCCATGTGGATGGACTGTGGGTTGCAGTGGAGACCCAGTGGAGACTCCAGGACCATGAGATGGCTGCTAAGGAGAGCTGCCGGCCTGATAAAGTTTTCCAGGACTGTGAGTAGCCTAGCTGGAGGGGTGGAATTGTAATTCCACAGACTTGTTGCTGGTTAGAATTATCAGACTTAGAGACTTGTCAGTGACTAGAGTTGTTGGACTTGGACTACAGAGTTTGATGTTTGCCCTGTTTAAATCTTGTGTTGGTTGAATATTTCTTTGCTATTCCCAATGTCATTCATTGTGAATGTGTATTCTGTGCCATTATGGTTTGTTTGTTTTTTTTTATATTATGGCTCAGTTAAAAGACCTTGGATTACTGGAATGTTTGAACATCAGTAGGATTGATAAAAACTATGGGGACTTTTAAAGATGGACTGAATGCATTGCATTTTAACATCATGGATGCTAACAGTTTATGGGGGCCAAGGAGGGAATATGGTGGTTTGATTGAGGTGCCCCCATAAACTTAGGTGTTCTGAGTGCTAGGTCCCCAGCTGATGGAAATTTGGAAATTAATGCCTCCTGGAGGCAGTGTATTGTTGGGGGGGGGAGGGGAATTTATACGTATTATAGCCAGTTTTCCCTTGCCAGTGTTTGGCCCACTCTCTTGTTGCTATTGTCCACCTTATGTTAGCCACGGGGTGAAGGCCACCCTCTGCTCATGCCATCGTTTTTCCCAACCATCACTGAGCTTCCCCTCAAGTCTGTAAGCCAAAATAAACCTCTTTTTCTTCCCAAAAGCTGCTCTTGGTCAGGTGAGTTCTGCCGGCAATGTGAACCTGACTGCAACATTGTGTTAAGATGACCACATGAAATTCTGATCAAAAACTGTCAATGAAGGCTGGAGAGATGGCTTAGTGGTTAAGGTTCTTTGCCTGAGAAGCCTAATGACCCATGTTCAACTCTCTGGATCCCATGTTAGCCAGACACACAAAGGTGAGGCAAGGACAAGGTTGCACATGCCCACTAGATGGCACAAGCATCTGGAGTTCAAGTGCAGTGGCTGAAGTGCATCAATTACCTCTCTCTCTAAAATTAAAAAACAATAATAATAATAATAATTTAAAAAAGAGCCAGGCATGGTGGCACATGCTTTTAATCTCAGCACTTGGGAGGCAGAGGTAGAAGGATCGCCATGAGTTTGAGGCCACCCTGAGACTACAGAGTGAATTCCAGGTCAGCCTGGGCTAGAGCGAGACCCTACCTCAAAAAACCAAAAGAATAATAACAACAAATAAATAAATAAATAAAAATAAAAGCAACATTCAGTGATATTCTCCTGCTCCTCACATTCCTATAGTCACCATCAGTGAGAAAGTTCACCTCACAGATGAGTCTTAGCAAGTTGCGGAAGGGCGGTTATTGCCTTTCTTCTAGTTGACAGAAATTGTTCTCACTATTAGCCTGAATTTGGATAATTTTATTTCTGTTTTTGTTGTTTGTTTGTTTGTTTGTTTGTTTGTTTTTCTAGGTAGGGTCTCACTCTAGCTCAGGCTGACCTGGAATTCATTCTGTAGTCTCAGGATGGCCTCGAACTCATTGATTTCTTTTTTATTTCATTGTCAATGTGAATAGATTTATGATGCACTTGAACTTTTTCTTTCTTTCTTTCTTTCTTTCTTTCTTTTTTTCCAAGGGAGGGTCTCACTCTAGCTCAGGCTGACTTGAAATTCAATAGGTAGTCTCAGAGTGGCCTTGAACTCATGGTGATCCTCCTTTGCCTCCTGAGTACTGAGATTAAAGGCATGTGCCACCATGTCTGGTGAACTTTATCATATTAGGAATTTCCTAGGAACATAACTGTGAGATGTCTTTCTATTGGTCTTTTGTTTATTTCTATTTATTTATTTGAGGGTGACTGACAGAGAGAGAAAGAGGGAGAGAGGGAGAGAAAGAATGGGCATGCCAGGGCTTCCAGCCACTACAAACGAATTCCAGATGCATGCACCACCTTGTGCATCTGGCTTATGTGGGTCCTGGGGAATTGAGCCTTGAACTGGGGTCCTTAGGCTTCATAGGCAAGTGCTTAATGGATAAGCCATCTCTCCAGCCCCTCTATGGGTCTTTTGTTAGAGTACCACCAGTTAAGCTTCCAGACTAGACTACTTCTAATCTGTTTTCTTTTAAATCCATTAATTTTGTTGGCAAAAATTATTGTATTTTCATACATTCCTAATGATTTTTACTCTAGTGATTAAAAATGTCAGATTTTTGTGTTTTTTTGGTTTTGTTTTTTGAGGTGGGGTCTTGCTCTAGCCCAGGCTGGCCTGGAATTCACTATGTAGTCTCAGGGTGGCCTTGAACTCACGGTGATCCTCCTACCTCTGCCTCCTGAGTGCTGGGATTAAAGGTATGTGTCATCAAACCTGGCTTAAAATGTCAGTTTTTTTTTTTTTATGCAAGAGGGGAGGGGGAGGGAGGAAGGGAGAGAATTGGCACACCTGGGGCCTCCAGCCACTGTAATCAAACTCCAGGTGCGTGCATGCACGCGCTGCCTTGTGCGTATGTGCGACCTTGCATGCTTGCGTCACCTTGTGCGTCTTATGTGGGACCTAGAGAGTCGAACATGGGTCCTTAGGCTTTGCAGACAAGCACCTTCACCACCAGGCCATCTATCCAGCCCTTATTAATAATCTTCAAGTCAAAATTCACATCCACAGGTGAATGTGCATATGACAGTATGTGTGGGGATAATCCACAGCTTTACGTGCATCTTGGGGTTCAGCATGTAAAGAACAGGCAGGATAGAAAAGCCCTTACTTCCCTTCACAGCTTTCTGCCAGCACAAAACCCATGCTGGGCTGATATCTAGAATCTAGAAAATCTTGTTTTAATACATCATTATTTCCAATCCTTTATCTTCAGTTGCTCACTTTGGTTATTTTATTTTTTTATTTATTTTATTTTATTTTATTTTATTTTATTTTATTTTATTTTATTTTTGGTCAGAATGGTTAACATTCTTCTAAGAATTTCCTCTTCAGGAACTCTTAACTAGTGCTATTGACTAAACACTGTCACATGTGTGATTCTGTTAAGGAAATCGTGTGACTCATTACACTTGGGGAGTACCACCAGTACATCTTCTAGTAGCATTACTCTTGAGTGGCCTCTTTTTCTATTTACTTTGCTTGCTTTGGTCCCAAACATGAGACCGTTTCCTTGACAGATTGTTAAAAGATGCGATTCTGAAATTGTGGGAGGCATTCTTAATTATGTGACTATTAATTAGATTCTTGACCTCCATCTGCTGCAAACTATTATCGTACAGTAACTGTGAATACTTTATTTTTTCTTTTGGTGTTTTTCAAGGTAGGGTCTCACTCTAGCCCAGGATGACGTGAAATTCACTACGTACTCCCAGGGTGGCCTCGAACTCACAGGCAATCCTCCTACCTCTCCCTCCTGAGTGCTGGGATCAAAGGTGTGTGCCACCATACCCAGCTTGTGAATACGTCTTTAAGCAACTTTATAAAGCAATGGTTTCAAAGCATGCTTTGGTAGACCTCTGGAAGACTTTGAAGAGGAAAATATCCATGAGATCAAAAGCTATTTTTGCAACAATGCTATTGGTATTTGTCTCTGTCACTTTAAGAGTACATCATTAAAAAGTATTGAGCTAACTAATAAAACTTGCTAATACTTAAATTAGTTTCTAAGTAGAATTTCCAATAGCTACATGATTATGTACAAAGAAGATGAAAATTTAACTATCTTCTAATAAACTAGACATCAAGAGATTTGATAAATAAAACAATATCACTCTTATCACAGGGTATTTTTATAACCCTCTGGAAACTGTATTTTTTCATAATATGTAAATGATTTATTTTTAAATATGTATCTAAATATCTTTCCAGCTTTAGTTTCTAAAATAATGAATACAGATAGACATAAACCACATTAACAAAAGTTCTTGGTAGTTCTTTATAATTTGAAAAATGTAAAAAAGTCTTGAGATCAAAACTTGTAAGAGCCACACTCAGAGAGGCAGTTTATCTGTATATTATTGGAGATTTTCTATTAAAGCCCTGGCATAATTTTCCTTGGCGCCATTTTCTTCATTTGATAATTTTTCCATGTAAATATTACATTGTGCTGGCTGAAAATGAGCAAGGCAAACAAATAAAAATTCAATATATTCCTTGTTATACTCCTGAGTGACTCATATTTTGATTAGTGGATGTCTTATAAGTATGAAAAATTACCGAACTACATAGAACGTTTGAATATTTAAATTAGAATTTTTCTTTATAGTGGGGAATAGTGTATGTTTTTAAGGATAGGCTTTGAACTACAACAAATTTATTTTCAAAGAAAATCAGATTGCCTCTCTTTTTTTAAAAAAACAAATGGTGTGTGTGTGGATGCACATGTACCATGTCACTTATGTGGAGGTCAGATGACAACTTTGGGTGTCAGTCCCTGCCTTCCACCTGTCTGGGACAGGGTGTTTTTGTTATTTGCTCTACGGTCACCAGGGTAGGTGGCCCACAGACTTCCAATCCGCCTACCTCCGAGGCCTCTCACTGGTGCACTGGGATGCCAGACATGCACTCCCATGTCCAGCTTTGATATGGAACCTCAGAATCCATGTTCCTGCGTTCATGGTGGTATAGCAAGTGCTCAGCCTTTATCCACTGCTGAGCCATCTGCCCACATACTAGGTTGTCCTTTTCTGTTTTTCAATATTATTTATTTTTAGTTATTTATTTGACAAAGGAAAAGAGTGAGAGAGAGAGAGAAAAAAAATGGGTGCGCCAGGGCCTCCAGCCACTGAAAACAAACTCCAGATTGCATGCGCCACTTTATGCATCTGGCTAACATGGGTCCTGGGGAACCAAACCTGGGACCTTTGGCTTTGCAGGCAAACGCCTTAACTGCCAAGTCATCCATCCAGCCCTAGATTGTCTTTCTTTTAAGAGTATTTTTAAAATAAATCACAATTTTTTTTTGACAGGTGATGGTGAAAGCAATTATATACTTTGTTGGAAGAAAATATTGTAAAAGATAAGAGAAAGTTAGGTTAAAGGAGAAACTATTTGAAATGCATGTACAAAAATTATCACTAATAATAAATTGTAATCAAAGCAATAAGCAAACTTTAATGGATGGTTTTATTGGAACAAATGACAGAAAGATTCCTATATATCTGTCTGGTGGCATGTGTCATGCATAAAATCCTAAGCATGAAAACAGTAAGTACTTGATCTGGAAGTTTACTGGCTGTGCCAGTATCCAAATATAATTTCAATTGCTATGAGTTTATAAATGGTTATAAAATGCTTGTAAGTTTTGTGTCACTATAAAACATTTACAGCCATAAATCTCTCACAGTACACCTATAACCCAGTCTCCCATGATCACTGGAGAGAGCTCACTTTTATTTATTTTTTTATTTTTTGAGGCAAGCCCGACAGATAAGCCTTTTCTTTTTTTTTTTTAGAGGTAAGGTTTCACTCTAGTCCAGGTTAACCTGAAATTCACTATGTAGTCTCAGGCTGGCCTCGAACTCATGGTGATCCTCTTACCTCTGCCTCCCGAGTGCTGGGATTAAAGGCGTGCGCCACCACGCCTGGCTAGATAAGCCTTTTTTGAATGCGAGAGAGCAAGAGAAAGAGTGGGAAAGAGAGAACTGGCTTGCCAGGGCCTCAGCCACTGCAATTGAACTCCGGACGCGTGCTCCCCCTTGTGCACATGTGTGACCTTGCACACTTGCATCACTGTGCATCTGTCTTACGTGAGACCTGGAGAGTTGAACATGAGTCTTTAGGTTTCACGGGCAAGCACCTTAACTGCTAAGCTATCTCTTCAGCCTGGAGCTCACCTTTAGAGTAACAAAAGGCAGAACAGGATTTAATGGTGAAATGTTTATTAGAAATAATACCTGTGGCACTCAAGTTTTCCAGAACATCATAGCACGGACTCAGGATGAACTCAGAGGCTGTGTAGAATTTGAACAGATGCAAGAAAGGAGGACACTTCAAGTGATGACAACCTCATGAGGGAGAAAGAAGACAGTCAGAATATTGTCAACAGTGGGTGAGGAAGCTTGGGAAATGTAATTCTTTGGAAAGTGGTCAGAGTAGACTGCACGGGCAAATCATAGAAAGTCTGTAGTTGAGAATAATATGTACAAATCGTGAAGAGCCTTGATGGTCGGGGTCTGATGTTGTTTAGTAAGCACGGCTCTGAGATCTATGAAAGGCAATAGAGAAGACAGATCTGACCACTTTTGGGCAGGAGAGGCTGGAGAAAAGACTAGAAATTTCAGTTAGGAAGCTACACAATGGGTGTGAGGAGGAGATGAACCAGAGAGGTGGAAAAGGATGAACTGGAGATACATATTAAAGAAAATATCAATTGAGTAAGATTCAAGAGAATTGATGCCCACAGGGCTTTAGATCAAAGGATTGAAAGAATGGTAGTATGGTATTCAGAAGAGTTTGAAGGCTGAGTGTATGGCTTATCAGTAGAGCACTTGTGTAGCATGCATGAGACCCTGGATTTTACACACACACACACACACACACACACAGAGAGAGAGAGAGAGAGAGAGAGAGAGAGAGAACTTGAGAGGGAAACCTGAAAAGCTTTCTTCAAAAGAACAAAAGAAAAGACATAAGCTCAGAGCCGAAGACTTGTATGAAGATTGCTAACCCTTGATTAGCATCCCAAATAAAGCCATTCTCCCCCAGCGCTGGGAGGCTCCTTGTGGTCATGTCTGTTGCTCTCATGAACATGTTCTCATGAATGATCACACCATGTTCTCAATCGTAAATCCTGATGCACGGAACCTTTTTCTTTTTATTAAAAAAATATTTTATTTATTTATTGAAGAGAGAGAGAAGGGGTACACCAGGGCCTCCAGCCACTGCAAACAAACTCTAGACGCATATGCCAACTTGTGCATTTGGCTTCCATAGGTACTGGGGAATCAAACCTGCCCATTTCTCCAGCCCACCTTTTTCTTCTTAAATGTGATTTGTCTTTAAGTCTCTCTCGACTGGAATAGCATATCTAAATCAACTTTTGAGTATTTGCTTATTTATCTTTTTTGCCTTTGGCCTTTTGGTATATTTATTTTTTCAGATATGACTGTATTTTGAGTTTTAAAAATCCAGTGTGAAGGGCTGGAGAGATGGTTCATCAGTTAAGGCACTTGACTACAAAGCCTAATGACTCAGGTTCAATTCCTCAGTACCCACATACCAAATACACAAGGTGGTGCATGCATCTGGAATTTGTTCACAGTGGCTAGAGGCCCTGGTATATTCTCTTCTCTCTCTTTCTCTCTCTCTCTTTCTCTGCTGGGCATGGTGGCTCATGCTTTTAATTTTAATCCCAGCAATCAGGAGGCACAGGTAGGAGGATCTGTGAGTTCAAAGCCAGCTTGAGACTACATAGTGAATTCCAAGCCAGCCTGGGCTAGAGCAAGACTCTACTTAAAAAAAAAAAAAAATCCAGTCTGACAACTTCTGTATTTTAACTGGCACATTTAGAGCTATGTCCTTTTATTGTGATTACTGATATGCATGAAATATATGCTATCATGTTATTAGTCCACATTTCCTTCTTTTAAAAAAATATTTATTTATTTATAAGCAGAGAGACACACAGAAAGAAAGAGAGAGAATGGGCATGCCAGGCCTCCAGTCACTGCAAACAAACTCCAGATGCATGCACCATTTTGTGCATCTGGCTTTATGTGGGTATTGGGGAATTGAATGCAGGTTGATAGAATTTGCAGGCAAGCATCTTAACCACTTAGCCATCACTCCAGCCCTTCTCCACTCTTTTTTAAACCTCCCTTTTGATTGATGAAGAAGTTTGGGAGAGGGAAGTGTGTGTGTGTGTCTTTAAATTTCTTTTCTCCTCTGTACAAGGTTGGTGGCTATACTTTATAATATTACTTTTCTAATAACTTGTAAAAATTCAAGTATTAAGAATAAAATGTAAGCATAGTTATCTTTCTATAAAGTCCAAAATTCGTCACTATCTTTATCTTCTTCCAAATAAAATAACATTATATAAAAGGTAGTGGAGTACCACCAACCTAAGACCATGGTAGTGTTTTGTCTTGGTGTTTCCCAGCTAGGCAGCTGTTGACATAAAATAAACCTAGACCTCACCTGTGGCTGCAGATTCTTGGGGCTATTTCTCCTTCAACAAGAAGGAAGTCAATGGAGACCACTCTCAACTGTGGGTTTCTTTTTTTTTTTTTTTTTTTTTTGCGACAGAGAGAGAGAATGGGCACACCAGGGCCTCTAGCCACTGCAAACGAATTCCAGATGCATGCACCACCTTGTGCATCTGGCTTACGTGGGTCCTTAGGCTTTGTAGGCAAGCACCTTAAACACTAAGCCATCTCCACAGCCCTCAGTTGCGTATTCTTACCTGCAGGCAGATGTTTTCCATTGACCTTTTCTTACTGAGGGTGTTGTCCCTTGAAGAAGGATCTCCTGTAGGCCAGAAAGAGGGTTGGGGTGGGGGGGGTCCTTTAGTTCAGTTATTTACTCTCTGTGGATCCCTGGTCTCTCCCCTTTTTGCATGGTAAGAATCTCTAGGATTCTAGTTCTTGCTATTCACATTTGCCCCAGGCCATCCCCAAAGCTTCATGTGCTCTTTACTGTGCATTCTACTTTGTCACATGAAGACCTCTCACTTGGTTGCAAGCTCAGCAAGGCAATGTGAAAGATGCTTACTCAGCCTGTCTGGCATCTAGACGTTTTGAAAGAAGGAAAGTTTTAGTCACTTAAATCTGTATTTTTCAGAGACACTGAATCCATTGTTTATTTGTGCATAGAATCGGTAGATTTTCACATTTTGCTTCAATATGTCCTGGAACTTTTTTTTTTCACATGAAAATGTTCAAGTTGATAGAAACAGATATTAAGAGAACTGTTTGTCAAATGGTTGCCTAATAATTATTTTTACTTGGGAATAATGTCAAAACATAGTGGATTCAGTGTAGATTTGCTACGACTCTTCTCCAGCTACACGGAGAAACGATGTGGAAAAAATGTCAAAGTGTAGTGTTGAGTAAACAAATTGCTTTGTGGAACACAATCTTTTATTTCTAGAAACATGCATTTAGACGAGAAAAAATAAATCTGGAAGAAGGCGTCCAAGATTTGGGGGTGATGTAATTAGGATTTTTAAAAATTCTATTGATTTCTACTCTTTCTTTCTTTTTTTTGTTTGTTTTTGTTTTTGCTTTTGTTTCTCCAGGTAAGGTCTCACTCTAGCTCAGGCTGACCTGGAATTACTATGTAGTCTCAGGGTGGCCTCAAACTCTTGGTGATCCTTCTACCTCTGCCTCCCGAGTGCTGGGATTAAAGATGTGCGCCACCACGCAAGGCTTTACTGATCTCTACTTTTAAAAGTACTGTGTGCTTTTATGTAAAGGACAGAATGACTTGCAAGAAGCAGGAATTAGACATCTTCTTTCTAGAATGCATCTGTCTTCTGAGGTAGTGGATTCTCCCCAAATGAGTCCCAAATAGGCAAAGGGTGGCTGTGTGGTCACGGTTGCTGTCATCGTGAGTGGCCTAGAATGAGTGTCAAAGGCTAGATGACCCGATCTCCCCCCACCCACCCCGGTCAAGACTGTTGTCTTGCCGGGCGTGGTGGCGCACACCTTAAATCCCAGCACTCGGGAGGGCAGAGGTAGGGGAGGTTTGCCATGAGTTCAAGGCCACCCTGAGACTCCATAGTGAATTCCAGGTCAGCCTGAACTAGAGTGAGACCCTATCTTGGAGAAAAAAAAAATTATCTTATGAGTCACGATTTCTTATGATTTAAGTATAATTCGCGCGTTTTTGTCTTGCACAAAGGTTAAGCAACCCTAATGCCTCAGACAGACAAACAAGTATGTATCCCACCGGAGCTGCCGGAATTGCTGAAGCAGTTTACCAAAGCTGCCATCCGGACCCAGCCTCAGGATCTTATCCAGTGGGCAGCCGAGTAAGTGTTTCCTGCGTCACCTCCAGGAGCCCCCTCTTGGGACAGGCTGCGGGGCGGGAAGAGGGGGGCGGGATGCAAGAAGGTTCAAGGAAAACTGAGGAGGTAGTCTTGCATTTGTAGCTTCGGAGTGCGGGCTATCTTTGTGATTCCTTAAAAACCCACACAGAAATACATCAGACAGGGAGACGATGAGATGCCAGACTGAACAGCAGGATTCCAAGGCAATAGCCCCGAGGCCCGGGACGTACAGCAACAGTTAGATGACCGTGACACAAGTACACAATCTCACCCACCAAACCCCCTGCAAAACCTTCCTTCGGCCTGACCCACTGAAAAGAGGAGCCTGCCTTTCCTTGGTTTAAACCTGCGCCTCGTTTTCTCCTGTCTCACCGCTAGAGGGCAGCAGTGCGCGATCCAGCAAGGAGGAACGGGTGGCATCGATCACTCCCAGCTGGTTTCGTCCAGTTACGAAACCCCTTACTCCATGGCTGTAGAGGCTCATATCTGCGCCTAGCCAAAGACACTTTGCATCCTATTTTTGGAGGAACTGTCTTTTTTTTTTGTTCTTTTTTGGATTTTCAAGGTAGGGGTCTCACTCTAGCTCAGGCTGACCTGGCATTCACTATGGAGTCTCAGGGTGGCCTCGAACTCACGGCGATCCTCCTACCTCTGCCTCCCGAGTGCTGGGATTAAAGGCGTGTGCCACCCCTGTCCATTTTCTTTTGTTTCTCTGAACGGATCTGTTCCTTCTCCACGTGTCCACACGGCTTTGTGGAGGAGCAGAGAGGTCAGGCCCTGCTCTGAAGTGCTCCTCCAGCGCAGTATCCCTGTGGAGAGGACCCCCAGAGCCCTCATCGGATAAGCTTGCACCACGGTTGTGCCTCGCTGCCGTCGCTTTCCACAGAAAGCTTTGAAATTGCTTCGTAGGACGAATCCACCTGCTGGAAACAGGGCAGCCCGGCTGGAAGCAGTGGGTGGGAGTTAGCCAGATCCTCCAGGATACCTGTTCAGGTATCCCTGCCGAACAATTACCTCCTTGCTAGTTCTTCAGTGAGAACGGGGAGGAAATAGGGCTGTGGAAGGGAGAATATGAGGTATGAAGAGTAGGTGGGGCAGCCTGTGGGGAGAATCTATGGAACCCCTTTCTGAAGGCACGAGATGCCATCCAAGAGGCTCTTGGCTCCTAGGCTGCTGGGCGGGGAGGAAGCTATCTCCAAATGGAAGGAAAGTAAATCAGTGGTGCCGGAAAAGGGGGACATAACTGGAGTTGCTTTGCCTAGTCATGAATCCGGTGTGGTTGTCCTTTCTAAACTGTGTACATTAGCTCCAAGGTTGGGCTCTAACTGCAGGAGACTAATTTCTTTTGGCGTAGTGGGACACGTTTTTGTTTCATACCGTATGATTGCTTAAAGCTCCACTTTACTGTCCTTGTGCTGCTGCATCGTGGTAACAAAAAAAAAAAAAAAATGACATTTCTTGATATTGTCCCTGACATTTATGGAAGCAAACCTTCCACTTTAGTAGCCTGCTTGCTCCGCATCGGATGATGTGCTATAGATTTTTCAGACATCCGTGAAAGATCAGTTTGTACTTTAACTAAAAGACTATGTATGGCCTAAGAGAATTCTCCATCCTGTTTAGACATCAAAAACACTTACCAGATCACTTTATGTGGCTTACAAGCTTGTAGTAGTCTAGAAGATGAAACTCCGCAAAGGATTTCCAAGACAAAATATGTATTTATTTCATTGCAAGCAGCAATCTCCCTACTCATGTCCCATCAGTGAATAAACCACTTCCCAAGCATCTGCAGGACACATATTTATTTGTCCTGTAGTAGGCACGTGCGACAATACAAATTTGTACATTTAGAACCATGGAATTGTCCACTTGCAAATGAAGCTCATTGCCTTGGAGGACTAAATCCATGAGTATAGCTTCATTTCCATATCCTCCGACCAATTCCGCCGAGAAGTCCAAAGATATTTGGAGAGGGCTCCCAGTGGAACGAGGAGCTGGGAGTCCAAGGGTCACTTCTGGAGAATGAGGTGCCATATATTACTGTCCCATTTATATGGGCCACATTTGGTTATTAAGTGTGAAGCCACACCTCTGCTCTCCGGTTGTCACACTGCACTTAGCCTCATGCATACTGTGAAGGTTCCCTTACAGTATGTGTGTGTGTGTGCATACATATGTATTTTATATACAAATATATATATATATATATATATATATATATATATATATATATAATTTTTTTGATTTTTCAAGGTAGGGTCTTGCTCTGGCCCAGGCTGACCTGGAATTCACTATGTAGTCTCAGGGTGGCCTTGAACTCACAGCAATCCTAAGGCGTGAGCCACCATGCCCAGCCCCTTACAGTATTTCTTCTGTCCTTCCTACTGAGGACCTCCAAGCAGGGACTGGATGGTACTGTTTTGGCCCATATGCCTTCAGTTCTGATTGCTGTATGTCTTAGGACTAGGCAATGGTTAGCTCCATGCTTTAGCTTGACCCTGAAATAAGCTTTTCTAAAACAACCTCTGGGGGCTAGAGAAATGGGTTAGTGGTTAAGGCACTTGCCTGCAAAGCTAAAGGACCCAGGTTTGATTGCCCAATACCCATGTAAGCCAGATGTGCAAAGTGGTGGTGCATGTGTCTGGAGTTCATTTGCAAGCCAGAAGGCCCTGGCAGGCCCATTCTCTCTCTCTGAAACAAATAAAATAAATTTTAAAAACAGTTAAAAAAAATCCTCTAGGTTGGTCCGAGTGCAGTTGGTTGGTCCGAGTGCAGTGGTGTTTACAACTAATTGATCACAACCAGTTACAGATTTCTTTGTTCCTTCTCCACTCCCACTGCTTCACTTGACCAACCTTCAAAAAAAAAGAAAAAAAAAAAAAAATCCTCTGTATTCTTTTTATACCACCTGGATCTAGAGATAATGCTGGGGTGGGAGAAGCAAGGAGGGGCAGATGTTTGTAATTCAGGTGTAGTAACAGACCCTGCCACCTATCCTAAGTGAGCCACAGCTGATTGCTCTTGTCTAGTTCCTACTTCAGGCAGCCTCTTTCCATCTCACGAAATTCCTGAAAGAGGACTCTATCTTCCACACTTCCTCCAGCAAAATCCACGCCATAGAGCGTGGGGAGCAGGCATCCTTCAATGAAAATTTTGAGGGAAGAAAAAGAAGAGCTTTAATTCATTTGCACTGTAGAAAGCTGGCTTAAACCTTCTTTGCTGGTCTTTTCTTCTCAGTGCCTTCCCAGCATTCTCTGTCTCCTTTGCTGAAGCCTGAGGACAGAAACTCTTCTTCACCCCTTCAGCACTCTATTGGCTCCATTTTTTTTCTCATTTAAATCACTTTAGTTCTTTTCTAACTTCCTTTTCCCACCCAGCCCATAGTATCAAACATATATTCATATGTGCCTTCCCTACAAATAAGTAAGCTAAGAATACAATACTTTATTTATGGACGGCTGGGGGCAACTTGACTGGATATGCACACCAAAACTTTTGCTGGTTATTTCTCATTCTTAAACAAAAGAAAACAAAATTTATTCCAAAAGCAGTCATCCGTCATCATTCCTTAAGTGGAAAGTAACACAATTGGGCTTTTCTTCTATCTAACCGAATTAAACACAATGTTTAAACATTTCACAAATGTTCTTTCCCCCCCCCTTCCCACAAAAAAAGAGAATAAATTTATGAAGCAGTCAAAAAAAACAAAACAGAATAGGTTCGTGAAGCAGTCAGAGGTCACTGAAACACGAAACCCTCCACTACTCACTTTCTTTTAATTTTTGCTTAGTTTTTTAATTTATTTTAGAGCGACAGACAGAGAGAGAGAGAAAGAGAGAGAGAGAGAGAGAATGGGCGCACCAGGGCCTTCAGCCACTGCGAACAAACTCCAGATGCATGAGCCCCCTTGTGCATCTGGCTAATGTGGGTCCTGGGGAATCGAGCCTCGAACTGGGGTCCTTAGGCTTCACAGGCAAGCGCTTAACTGTTAAACCATCTCTCCAGCCCTCACTAATCCTTTCTTACAGGTATTTTGGGGCCATGTCCCGTGGAGAGATTCCACCAGTGAGAGAGCGGTCTGAGCAAGTGGCTTTGTCCAACTGGGCAGAGCTAACACCTGAGCTGCTAAAGGTCCTGCATTCTCGGGTAAGGGGCATTGCAGAGATGATACTGAGGTTAAGTGGATACGGTCAAGGGCCATCTGCCCTGCTCCCAGTCATCTGGTCACTTAGCAATACTCTATAAAGTTCACTAAATCCCGACCTGAAAGTAGGTCTTCCCTGGGAGAAACACAAATCAGATCTTGCAAGAGAAGATGGGCTGTCCTAGGGTCAACCCAGACAATCTCTATCCTCCCCCACCCCCCAGAGCTAGCAGAATGTTCAGGGGCTCAAGGCAATGCTAGTGCTGTCTCTCTTGAAAAGCATTGCTCTGGCCGGGCGTGGTGGCACACACCTTTAATCCCCGCACTTGGGAGGCAGAGGTAGGAGAACCACCATGAGTTCGAGGCCACCCTGAGACTACATAGTGAGCCTGGGTTAGAGTGAGACCCTACCTCAAAAAAGCAAACAAACAAACAAAAGAAACAATTCTGACATCTGGAGTCTTAAACTATTAAATTATATAGCAGGGTGCCCTTCAGTAACTCTTGGAAAGCTAACTGACAGAATCCTCTGATCTTCCCCATGAAGGGAGAACTTGGGGGCCCCATGCCTGCCCTCTCTCATGTGTGTGTGTTTTCTGTCCTGGTCCTGCAGGTTGGTGGAAGACTTATCATCCACGCAGATGAGCTGGCCCAGATGTGGAAAGTGCTGAATCTACCGACAGATCTGTTTAATAGTGTGATGAACGTGGGTCGCTTCACAGAGGAGATTGAGTGGCTGAAGTTTCTAGCTCTTGCTTGTAGCTCTCTTGGAGTTGTAAGTTCGCTCCCTTGCCTGTTGTCCCACAAAGGAAACTCTGTCTTCGAGCCTGGGAAGGGCAATCCATCTATATCCCCAGTTAGCTCTCCCGACATGATGATATGGCCGTTTCTTTGTGCCGCCTTCTCTAGAGTTAAGGTCATTTCCAAGTTTAGCAACCAGAAGCAGGAAAGAGAGGGGAAAAGCCATCACCAGGCTCTGCGAAGAGTTAGCCAACGTTGGCTTTGGATGGTCTAGGAATTCAGTCCTTACCCTAAATTTGATTTTCACTCCTTTCTATCCCCACTCATTCATATTTTCAATCGATATAGCCAGCTGTAGCTTAAGACTCATTTATTAGAGGGTCCAGACACCTAGAAAAAGTACTAATTAATACAGACTTTCAAAAGGTGGTCAGTCTTATTAAAAAAAAAAAAAACTACTACTGGGCTGGAGAGATGGCTTAGCAGGTTAAAGGCATTTGCCTGCAGAAGCCAAAGGACCTCAGTTCAATTCCCCAGGACCCATGTAAGCCACATTCACAAGGTGGTGCACGTTCATTTGCAGTGAGTTCATTTGCAGTGGCTGAAAGCCCTGGTGTGCCCATTCTCTCTCTCTCTCTCGTCCCCCTGTGTCTTTCTCTCTCTCAAATAAATAAATAATAAAATATTTTTTAAAAAACTACTATTAGGTAAACATATTTGGATACAAAAATTGGAGATAAGAAATCAGGAGAGAAGAGGGTATTTATAGAATTATAGTCATGGATGCAAGATGTTCATACAAATTCATGCCTTTTCCAAATTTGGCTTATTTGAAAATTGGAAAAGCCATTATCCTATTTTGGAAGGAAAAAAAAAAGATACTGAAAATAGTTTTTATATATCTTTAAAACTTAGTTATCTACTATGTAGTCTCACTCATAATAAATGAAAATGAATCAGAAATAATTTTAGAAAATTAATATTTTTTAATCCCTAAAATACATACAAACTGAAGAATTAATGTGAAGAATTAATGAGGATAACACTGCCTCTGCTGAAGACAGGGGGAAAAGCAGCGAATCACTCACAGCCAGACACGATACTTGTTCTTCTCAAATATGCTTGCAACACAGATTTGGCATTTTTTATTTCTGTATAAATTTAGCAGAAATATCCTAATCCAATTTCTCCTCTGGGTTTCCCTTCAACCACCATTATAACCATTTCTCTAGAGAGAAGGGAAGGAGACACTATTTTGTGGTTGATTTTGTTCCTCATTGTCCTTCATAGCAACATTATATAATTAATAAGTTACTGATCTCCAAAGGGGACAGTAGATATAGCAGGGGCAAATGAACTGTCAGTCAGGACTGAGCTCATCACAGTTGTGAAAAAGAAGCCTTTAGGACCGGAGAAATCACAAAACATAAAATAAAAAACTGACATCACTTTATCAAACTCTCATAGGGCTACAAGTCACTCATACTATATTTTGAGATATTTTGAGAGGGTGGAATGTACTTTTTAGGTGTTTCTTTGTTTTGGTTTCAGTTTTTAAAAGTAGGGTCTTGCTCTAGCCCAGGCTGACATGAAATTCACAGTGTCGTCCCAGGCTGGCCTCAAACTCACAGTGATCCTCCTACCTCTGCCTCCTGAGTGTTGGGAATAAAGGCATGCACCCCAGCCTTTTTAGATTTTGGTTTTGTTTTGTGGTTTCTGTTCTTTTCTTTGTGTTTCATTTCATTTTGTTTCTTTTTGTGGTAGGATCTCACTGTAGCCCAGGCTGACCTGGAACTAACTGTGTAGTCCCAGGCTGGCCTGAGACTCACAGTGATCCTCCAACCTCCAGATCCACTGAGACTGGCTATAAAAAGGATGATTGTATATGGTTGTTGCAGTCAGGTTTGCATTGCTGGTAGGAATCACCTGACTAAGAGCAGCTTGTGGGAAAAAGAGGTTTATTTTGGCTTACAGGCTCAAGGGGAAGCCCCATGATGGCAGGGGGAAACGATGGCATGAGCAGAGGGTAGACATCACTCCCTGGCCAACATAAGGTGGACAATAGCAACAGGAGAGTGTGCCAAACACTGGCAAGGGGAAACTGGCTATAACACCCATAAGCCCGCCCCCAACAACACATTGCCTCCAGGAGGCTTTAATTTCTAATTGCCATCAGCTGGGGAGACTAGCATTCAGAATACCTAAGTTTATAGGTGACGCCTGAATCAAACCACCATATTCTGCCCCTGGCCCCCATAAACTGATAACCATACATGATGTAAAATAAAATACAATGCATTTATCTAACTTTTTTTTATCAATTCCAATGATGTTCATATATCCCCATAGTCCAAGATCTTTTAACTGAGCCATAATACCAAAAAAATAACCTCCAAAAACCTATAATGGCACAGAATAAACACGCTACAAAAGATGGCACTGGGCATAGCAAAGAAATATTCAACCAATACAAGATTTATTTTTTTTTAATTTTTTTGTTCATTTTTATTTATTTGAGAGTGACAGAGAGAGAGAGAGAGGCAGAGAGAGAGAGAGAAAGAGAATGGGCACGCCAGGGCTTCCAGCCACTGCAAACGAACTCCAGATGCGTGTGCCCCCTTGTGCATCTGGCTAACGTGGGTCCTGGGGAATCGAGCCTTGAACCGGGGTCCTTAGGCTTCACAGGCAAGCGCTTAACCGCTAAGCCATCTCTCTGGCCCCAATACAAGATTTAAAACAGCCAGGGCAAACATCAAACTCTGTAGCTTCAAGTCTAACAACTCTAGCCAGTGACAAATCTCTGATAATTCTAACCAGCAACAAGTCTCTGGCATTCCAATTCCGCCCCTCCAGCGAGGCTACTCACAGTCCTGGAAAACTTCATCAGGCTGCAGCTTTCCTCAGTGGCCATCTTGTGGTCCTGGCATCTCCACTGGGTCTCCACTGCAATCCATGGTTCATCCTCATGGCCCCATGGGGTCTCCATGCAGGCATCCAGCAAACCTGCTTCACACTGCCCATGGCCATTTCCAAAACACAAGACCATGTTGCAAACTCAATGATCCTCTTTCCTGCATTTCTTATACTCCACAATACCAGGTAGGGTGCCAATTTGTTAATCCAGGGAGGAATAAAGCAGACTTTGAAGAACAGGACATTCTTTGAGCACTCAGGTCCCTTCAAAAGAGTCTATATTCTTTTGTTGCCCCAACACAGGCCCAATCTCTAAGGTTGTAATCTCTCAATTGCAGCTGAACAGGCAGCAATTCACCCAAAGATTTTTTTTCTTTCTGTGCCATATCCCTCTGCTCACACCAGTTCATTTCTATGCAAAGCAACCCTGTACAACTTCTCAGGACATGGGCATAACAGCAAGCTTCCCACACAAATTGGTATCCCAGTCTAGGCAAAGCTCTTTCTCACCCTCATAAGCCAAACCTCACAGTCCATAGTTCTTTCTGCATTAGGTCTTTCAACTCTGGCCAGAATAGACCATCAAACTGTACTTACAGCACTGCAGGGCGTCTCTTAGGCCAAGGTTTCAAGTCCTTCCACATTCCTCTTGAAAATCAGCTCCAAAAGGCCAAAGCCACACAGTCAGGTGTCTAGCAGCAATCCCACTCCTGGCACTACTTTACTGTTGCAGTCAGGTTCACATTGCTGGTAGAAATCACCTGAACAAGAGCAGCTTGTGGGAAAAAGAGGTTTATTTTGGCTTAAAGGCTCAAGGAGAAGCTCCACGATAGCAGGGGGAAACGATGGCATGAGCAAAGGGTGGACATCACCCCCTGACCAACATAAGGTAGACAATAGCAACAAGAGAGTATGCCAAACACTGGCAAGGGGAAACTGGCTATACCACCCATAAGCCTGCCCCCAACAATACATTTCCTGCAGGAGGCTTTAATTTCCAATTGCCATCAGCTGGGGAGACTAGCATTCAGAATACCTAAGTTTATGGGGGACACCTGAATCAAACCACCACAGAAGATTTTATATGGTGTATATAATAGTGTTTACTTCTGAGTTTAAAAAGAAGGCTTGGGCTGGAAAGATTGCTTAGTGGTTAAGGCGCTTGCCTGTGAAGCTTCAGGACTCATGTTCAATCTCTCTCCAGATCCCACATAAGCCAAACGCACAAAGGTGATGCAAGCGCAAGGTCACACATGCACACTAGGTAGCACAAGCTTCTGGAGTTTGATTTCAGTGGTTCAGACCCTGGTATGCCAATTCTATCTGTCTCTCTAAAAAAATTAAAAAAAAAAAGAACACTTACAGATGCTGGAGGCTACCTCTGAAATATATCCCCATCTCACCAAAAAATCTTGTGCAAAACAATAAAGCTCTCTATTTACATTAGTCTTAATTTGGGTATGGTGACTCACACCTTTAATCCCAGTACTCTGGTGACTGAGGTAGGAAGGAATGATGTGAGTTCTAGATCAGCCTGGGCTACAGTGAGACCCTGCCTCCAAAAAAATTCAAGTCCAGGGCTGGAGGGATGGCTTAGCAGTTAAGGTGCTTGTCTGCAAAGCCTAAGGACCCATGTTCGACTCTCCAGATACCATGTAAGCCAGACGCACAAAGGTGAGGCAAGTGCAAGGTCACACATGCCCACTAGATGGTGTAAGCATCTGAAGTTTGATTTCAGTGGCTGAGGCCTTGGCACACCAATTTTCTCTCTCTCAAAAAAAAAAAAAAAAAAGAATCAAGGGCTGGAGAAATGGCTTAGTGGTTAAGCGCTTGCCTGCGAAGCCTAAGGATGCTGGTTCGGGGCCCGATTCCCCAGGACCCACGTTAGCCAGATGCACAAGGAGGCGCACGCACCTGGAGTTTGTTTGCAGTGGCTGGAGGCCCTAGCGTGCCCATTCTCTCCCTCTCTCTCTCTATCTGCCTCTTTCTGTCTCTGTCTGTCGCTCTCAAATAATAAATAAAAATAAACAAAAAATTAAAAAAAGAAGAATTGAGTCCAAAGTGTTCTTTATCCACTTATTGGAGTTTTTGAACTTCTTTGGACAACCACCATACGTATACACAATATGCCTGACTGTAGTCCCTTTCAGTGCCCTTCTTTGTCCCCTTTTCCTCATATCTCCTTCACTGAATCCCTTCTTCTTTTCGTCTAGTTCTGATTTCACTGTGATGTTTTTCACTTCCTATTATGTAGGTCTTATGTAGCTAGCTTCAACCACTGTGGGGTTATGAATGCCATGGCCACTTTGTGTCTGGAAGACCGTATTGCAAAGCATTCTTCTCCTTCCTTTGGCTCACACTCTCTCTCCACCTCTTCCCCAGTGGTTCCTGAGCCTTGGAGGGTGTGATAGAGATGACCCACTTAGTGCTCAACACTCCACTGTCCTCTCTTAGCACCTTGATGAGTTTTGAGTCTCGCCAGTAGTTATTACCATCTAAAAAGAGAAGCGTCTCTAAGCCAAAAGTGAGAGTAGCATTAATATATGGACATTAGGGGCTGGATAAATGGCTTAGTGGTTAAGGCGCTTGCCTGCGAAGCCTAAGGACCCAGGTTCGCTTCTCTAGGTCCCACGTAAGACAGATGCACATGGTGGTGTATATGTGGGGAGTTCATTTACAGTGGCTAGAGGCTCTGGTGTGCCCATTCTCTCCCTCTCTCTCTCTCTCTCTCTGTCTCCTCCTACCTCTCTGTCTCTAATAAATAAATAAATAAAAATCTTTTAAAAGCGCATACACATTAACATAGGTACTTAGAGGGCAGTTTGGTGGGTACAATATATTCATTTAGCCAAACAGTAGTAGCAGTTTCTCCCCTTGGACTTCTCAGTAGCAGGCATGAATTTTCTCCATGGAGTGGGCCTCGAGTCCAGTTAGAGAGCATTTGGTTTCCCCCATAACAAACGTGCTACCAAATGCACCAGTTGTGGCCACCTGTGAATCTTGCAGGGTCCGCTGCTGGTTATGACCGTGGATGACTTCTCTCCCCACCAGGCTGCATAGCTCTTTCCAGCATCCTAACAGCTAGTCAATAGGGAGGAAGCTTCCAGCTCAGCTCCAGCTTGATTTCTCAGTGACCTGCAGTCCAAACATGTGGAGTCTTCAGCAACAGGGTCTTACCATCTAGTTCTAGTGGGCAAGTAAGAGCCTTAGCAATAGCCTGCAATGCTTTGGGGGAGTCAGGGACCTCCCTGACCAACACCTCACTGGAAGGCATCCCACTCCTGGCAGTGAAAATTTCTTTTAACAATCTATGGCTTCTGGGCAACAATTGATCCCTACCCCTTGACAGGCTACTCACTTATTAGATTTGAAAAAAATGTATTTTAAAATCTTAGGGAAATTAGAATTTGAAGGTTTGTTATTTGAATGATGGCATTTGGGGTCTGTGGTGGTTTGATTCAGGTGTCCCCCAGAAACTTAGGTGTTCTGAATGCTAGGTTCCCAGCTGATGGAGATTTGGTAATTAATGCCTCCTGGAGGGAGTGCATTGTTGGGGGTGGGCTTATGGGTGTTATAGCCAGTGTCCCCTTGCCAGTGTTTGGCACACTCTCCTGTTGCTATTGTCCACCTCATGTTGGCCTGGGGGTGATGTCCACCCTCTGCTCATGCCATCATTTTCCCTGCCATCGTGGAGCTTCCTCCTCGAGCCTATAAGCCAAAATAAACCTCTTTTTTTCCCAGAAGCTGCTCTGGGTTGAACGATTTCTACCAGCAATGCGAACCTGACTACAACAGGGTCAAAGCACTTAAGGGTATAATTGCTTACAAAGGCTGCTGTAACATGGTTTGGAAGGGGCTAAAACTATAAAAAATGTATTATTTGCACATTTTTGGAGACTAGAAGTTTCAAGTTCAAGATGTCTACAAGGCTGGTTTCTTCCTGATATACTGATATATACTTGGAAGAACCAAGTATATGTTAGTATATAAGGGGCTATTTTCTTGTGTCCTTCTTTTTTTTATTTTTATTTATTTATTTGAAAGTGACAGACAGAGAAAGAGGCAGAGAGAGATAGAGAGACAGACAGAGAATGGGCGTGCCAGGGCCTCCAGCCACTGCAAACGAACTCCAGACGCGTGTGCCCCCTTGTGCATCTGGCTAACGTGGGTCCTGGGGAGTCGAGCCTCGAGCCGGGGTCCTTAGGCTTCACAGGCAAGCGCTTAACGACTAAGCCATCTCTGCAGCCCAATTTTCTTGTGTCCTTCTGAGTCCACATATCTCATGTCTCAGTGTTATCCCAATTTCTTCTTTAGGCACATCAGTCATACTGGGTTAGAGGATGCATCCCAATTATTTCATTTCAACTTTAGATTGTTACCTTTTAGTAGGTGGGGCATTGGGTTTGTTTGTTTGTGTTTGGCAGGGTGTAACTATGTAGCCAGACTAGACTCGACCTCTCCATCTTTCTTTTTTTTTAAATTTTTTTTGTTTTTTATTATTTATTTATTTGAGAGTGACAGACAGAGAAAGAGAGAGAGAAAGAGAGAGAGAGAGAGAGAGAGAGAATGGGCGCGCCAGGGCTTCCAGCCACTGCAAACGAACTCCAGATGCGTGCGCCCCCTTGTGCATCTGGCTAACGTGGGTCCTAGGGAATCCAGCCTTGAACCGGGGTCCTTAGGCTTCACAGGAAGCGCTTAACCGCTAAGCCATCTCTCCAGCCCGACCTTTCCGTCTTTCTGCCTGCGCCTCCTGAGCGCTAGAAGTGCAGGTATGCATCTCTGCCCCTGGCTTTAGCGAGCTTTCCAGAGGTCCTGTTTCCAAACAATCCCCTCCTTGGATTCAGGAGCGTAGGGCTTCAACATATGAGCTCGTGGGGAGGGCAGTTCAGGCTCCAAGAGCACCTCAAGGAAGAGACTAGCATTACAAAGTAAGATGCAGGGGCGGAGAGTTATCTTTTTAGAGAAACAGAGAGCAAGTGCTGTGGGTAGAATGAAGTTCAGTGTGCACTTTCACGCTTGCAAATCAATCTCATGTCACGCTCAGGCTCGCCCATCCCCACTGACAGGTTCCAGCATGCCATCTGCCCAGCCTCCCATGTGAGATGGCAGTGCCCAGGATGAAGCCTCCTGCCATGCTTCATGAGCTCTCTGGGTGTAACATACATGGGAGGAACTCTGGCAAAGTGGCCTGCTGCAAATCCCCAATTACCTTGGCAACCTGTGGCTTTATTGCTTTAAAATTGTTATACACTGGGCTGGAGAGATGGCTTAGCGGTCGAGGCGCTTGCCTGTGAAACCTAAGGACCCAAGTTTAATTCCTCAGAAGCTACATAAGGCAGATGCACGAGGTGGTGCATGTGTTTGGAGATCATTTGCAGTGGCTGTAGTAGGTCCTGGTGCACCCATTCTCTCTCATAAATACATTTTAAAAATTCTTTACAAAATTATTGTACATTAAATATCCTATCTCATAATTTTGTTGTTGTTGTTGTTTTTTGAGGTAGGGTCTCACTCTAGCCCAGGCTGACCTGGAATTCACTCTGTGTTCTCAGGCTGGCCTCGAACTCATGGCGATCCTCCTACCTCTACCTCCCGATTGCTGGGATTAAAGGTGTGTGCCACCATGCCGGCTTTCATAACATGTTTTTAAAGAGAAATAAAGTTCAAATGTTAGCTCAGTTAAATGAATCGTAGCCAGTGCAAATAACACTTGAAACTATTGCTATCCAGTGAAAGTATAACTCTAGAAGATAAAGCAAATTTTCTAATATCCTCCTATGCCTCACAGTAGAAGAAACGCCATTGAGACATTCATTGTATTAAAGGAGAGGGTGACCTTAACATAGACATCAGTTACCAATGAAGGGCATTTATGCTGTGACCAGCCACATGGGGGCATATAGCATCCACTTTATTCACCCAGGCACACCAAGTTCACCACTCAGGACTAAATTTTCAATGGTCTCTGGAAAAAAAAAAAAAAAAAAAACATATTGTTAGTTTCAGCAAACCATCAAGTTATATCTGGACCTATCTTTGCTAATTCAAAACTGATTGGTCATTTCCTTGAATCATTCCTGTCTTTTATATCATCATTTCATAACTCTTGTGAAATTCGTGAAAAGGCTAGGCTTATTTCCAAAATTGGTTTCTAAACATGATGCTTTAATGCTCAAGTTTCATTTGGAGGCGTGCTGACTTCTGTAGCTATCTGGTTTTTAGGGTGTGGGGGAGTTGCAGGAGATCAAATCCAGGCTAAGCATGCGCTCTGTCTCTGAGCTGCAGCACGAGGCTCTGCAACATCCTTTCTATTATTAAAACTTCTTAATCCCAGCACTGGGGAGGCAGGGGTAGGAGGATCGCCATGAGTTTGAGGCCACCCTGAGACTACATAGTGAATTCTAGGTCAGTCTGGGTAAGACCCTACCTCGAAAAAACAAAAAAAAAAAACAAAAAACAAACAAACAAAAAAAAAAAACAAACTTCTGACACTCAGGCTGGAGAGATGGCTCAGCAGTTAAAGTGCTTGCCTGTGAAGCCTAAGGACCCATGTTTGACTCTGCAGATCCCACGCAAGCCAGATGCACGAGGCGACACATGTGCAAGGTCACGCATGTGCACAAGGTGGTATATGTGTCTAGAGTTTGCAGTGGCTAGAGGCCCTTGGCGTGCCAATTCTCTCCCTCTTGCATGCTTGCTATCTCATTAAAAAAAAAAAAAAAAACTTCTGACACTCATCATCAGCCAATTTCTCCTCAGTCACAGTATTAGTGCTATGGAATAAAAGATTCTAGATGATTTTACTTCCATGGATCCAATGAACGTGGATGACTTTTATTTTGATGTCCAGTACCACTCAGCATCTGGTACCTTCCTAGAGGAATTCATGACCCTTCTCTTGCCCTCTTCTCCCCTATTGTGCTTTTACCCCAAGTACCATGCTCAGATATGTCTATGCTAAATGAGTTCCCGCAACCCTTTAGGAGAACAATAATAAGAATATTTCTGGGCTGGAGAGATGGCTTAGCGGTTAAGCGCTTGCCTGTGAAGCCTAACGACCCCGGTTCAAGGTTCGGTTCCCCAGGACCCACGTTAGCCAGATGCACAAGGGGGCACACGCATCTGGAGTTCGTTTGCAGTGGCTGGAAGCCCTGGCGTGCCCATTCTCTCTCTCTCTCTGCCTCTCTCTCTGTCTGTCACTCTCAAATAAATAAATAAAAATGAACAAAAAAAATTAAAAAAAAGAAATATTTCTAACTGTGTAGATGTAAAGTCAGTTCTCCTTTAATGAGGCTATTCCAACTTAAAGTTACAAGTATCTTGAAGTATTCAGCAGCTCACACATTGAATTCCTAGATAATATTCCTCAAGAATGAAAGGAAAGAGAAATGAAAGCTATCTAAGTAGTCGTTATGTTTAGAATGAATTCAGTGAACTTGGAGTGCAAACGTGTCAAAGCTTAAGTCATTATCTGGAATCTCAAATTCTTCCCTCTTCCTTTCTTGTATCTAAACTGCTCTCGGAGATCTAGCCTGCAAGAGTCACTTACTTCTCTTTCTGTCTTATGGCTTTTGTAGACTATTGCCAAAACTCTCAAGATTGTGTGTGAAGTTTTATCCTGTGATCACGATGGAGGACCTCCCCGGATTCCTTTCAGTACCTTCCAGTTTCTCTACACGTATATCGCTGAAGTAGATGGGGAAATCTCTTCATCCCACGTCAGCAGAATGCTAAACTACATTGAACACGAAGTGTAAGTAAATTGAGCACTTACACAGCAAGTGTAGGTCAACCTGGCAATGAAAGCTGGAGAAAAATCCAGTGGGCCAAGTTAGGGTGGTTACAGACACTCATGACCTACATTGGCTTCACCTACAATTTTTTTTTCAGTTTTATAATGGTGGGAAAACACTTTTCCTTCAATAGGAACTAAGTTTTAAATTATGAATTTTGAGCTGGCCTTTAATCCCAGCACTTGGGAGGCTGAGGTAGGAGAATCGCTGTGAGTTCAAGGCCACCCTGAGACGACATACTGGGTTCCAGGTCGGCCTGGACTAGAGTGAGACCCTACCTCAGAAAAAAAAAATGTGAATTTTGATCATTTCTTAGGCTGGCAGAGGCAGGGAGCCACAGCTCTCAGTCAGCCTTGTGACCACTAGGGGAAACACGTAGTCTATATGTACTGTAAGCTGACATGGCAATAAGTTAGGTGCATTAAGTGCATTGCTGGGACGATATTTTCAACTTCATGATGTTTTTAACTATGATGGGTTTATCAGAAGTCAAGGATTTATGGCCCAGCTAAGTCAAGAGCATCTGTATATCATTCTGTTTGAAGAAATGCAGAATCCCAGGCTCCACCCTGGAGTTAATCAGAAACTTCGGGATGAGGCCAGGAGAGTGTCCCTTCAGAACCTTCCAGGGACCTCTGGGTTAGCTTAGGTTGACCAGTGGAGGCGGAAGAGGTCAAGAGTAAAGAGAAAAAGAGGTCATGGGGCAACAGCAATAGTAAAACTAATGCGGAGTGAGAGAATCCTTTATACATTGTCTGTCTTAAGATTAATTGTTAAATGAGCTAATCCCAGGTATCTATTCTTCCAAACAGAATTGGTCCTGATGGTTTAATCAAGGTGAATGACTTTACCCAAAACCCCAGGGTTCGGCTGGAATAGAAGCACAATTTTGGCAATTTTAAAGGAAGATACAGAGATGGTTCTACTTCGAAATAGCCAAGCCCTTACATACACCATCCAAAGTCAATTTTCATGGACGACTAGTACATGCTAATAAAAAAATTAGGCAAACATATGAAAGCAGAAATGTGTGGAATTGAAATGTAAAATTGTGAGGATGAGTGTGGGTGGTGGGCTGGAGAGATGGCTCAGTGGTTAAGAGGCTCACCTGCAAACCTAATGACCTGGGTTTGATTCCCCAGTTTTACCCATATAAGCCACATATACATATGCATCTGGAATGGTGCATGCATCTGGAGTTCGTTTGCAGTGGCTAGAGACTCTGATGCACCCATTCTCATTCTCTCTCTCTAAATAAATGAATAAATAAATATGTTTTTAAAAGACTGGGTGGTTATCAGGTTAGTATTCTTCCCACATGCACACTGGAGTCAAAGGGGCCTACAAGACATAGATAGAATATTGAGATCAAAGCCAGACTTGGATTTTAAGACAGAAAGATAACAGTATAATATGGTGTTTTGTGGTTCTTGGGTGTAATTTAGATGGGTATTTTTTTTTACATGGTCATCAAGTTTTTACCAGTTTACACTTTGTTTGTTGGTACGATGCTAATAATTCATTCATTCACTCATTCAATTACTTATCAATATTTACTGAGGTGACCAAATAAGATGCAGAACACCCCGTTGAATTTGAATTTTAGACAAATAACAAACTTTTTAGTGATTGATTCATCCATTTTTGTTAGGCAACCTTATCCCAAAACTAAGGGGCTTCTGGATATATACAGATATCTGAATTCTTACTTTAAGGAACTCACAGTCTAACACTAAGACATGACTATAAGTCTCTTTAATGCCAGTAGCCCTGAGAAGTATTAATAGAATGGTATGGAAAGTAGTCTTTCATTTCAACAGATTCTTCTGAAACATTACATATGAATTGGGACCTTCCAACAAAAGAGAGAAAACCCTGCTTGAGTGCAAATCCTTCTGTCAGAGTCTTAAGGAATTTTCTTTCTTATAGCAAAGGAAATAACAGGTCGCTGCTATTTGTACTTGTAACACTATTCCCTCTTTTAATATTCAGGTTCAGGTCACTGAGATGAACTTCCAGACAAGACACAATAATGGGGGAAGGGAATTTATTTGAAGCTTACAGATCCCGGGTGTTGCAGTCAGGTTATTATTGCTGGTAGAAATCACCCAACCAAGAGCAGCTTCTGGGAAAAAAAAAAAGAGGTTTATTTTTGGCTTACAGGCTAGAGGGGAAGCTCCATGATGGCAGGGAAAATGGTGGCAGCAGAGGGTGGACATCACCCCCTGGCCAACATAAGGCGGACCATAGCCACAGGAGAGTGTGCCAAACACTGGCATGGGGAAACTGGCTATAACACCCATAAGCCTGCCCCCAATACGCTCCCTCCAGGAGGCGTTAATTCCCAAATCTCCATCAACTGGGAACCTAGCATTCAGAACACCTAAGTTTATGGGGGACACCTGAATCAAACCACCACATTCCACCCCTGGCCCGCATAAACTGATGTCTATACATGATATAAAATATAATGCATTCAGTCCAACTTTAAAAGTCCCCATAGTTTTAATCAATCCTAATTATGTTCAAGCATCTCCATAATCCAAGGTCTCTTAACAGCCATAATACCAAAAATCCCCCCCAAACCCCACAATGGCACAAAATAAACATTCACACTGCAAAAGATGGCATTGAGCATAGCAAAGAAATATGCAACCAATACAAGATTTAAAACAATCAGGGCAAACATCAAACTCTGTAGCTTCAAGTCCAACCACTCTAGCCAGTGACAAATCTCCAAGTCCGATAATTCTAACCAGCAGCAAGTCTCTGGAGTTCCAATTCTGCCCCTCCAGCTAGGTTACTCACAGTCCTGGAAAACTTCATTGGGGCCGGCAGCTTTCCTTAGCAGCCATCTTGTGGTCCCAGCATCTCCACTGGGTCTCCACTGCAATCCACGGTTCATCCTCATAGCCCCATGGGGGTCTCCATGCAGGCAACCAGCAACCTGCTTCACACCGCCCATGGCCATTTCCAAGACTGTGTTGCAAACTCGATGACCCTCTCTTTCCTGCATTTCTTATACTCCACAATACCAGGTAGGGTGTCAATTTGTTAATCCGGGGGGAATAAAGCAGACTTTGAAGAACAGGACACTCCTTGAGCACTCGGGCCTCTTCAAAAGAGTCTACATTCTTCCTGTTGCACCAGTGCAGGTCAGCTGGCCCAATCTCAAAGATTGTAATTGCTCAATTGCAGCTGAATGGGCAGCAGTTCGTCCAAAGACTTTTCTTTCCATGCCATATCCCTCTGCTCACACCAGTTCATTTCTATGCAAAGCAACCCTGCACAACTTCTCAGGACACGGGCATAACAGCAAGCTTCCCACACAAACTACTAGCCCAGTCAGGCAAAGCTCTTTCTCACCCTCATAAGCCAAACCTCATAGTCCATAGTTCTTAACTGCATTCAGGTCTTTCAATCTGACAAGAATAATCCATCAAGCTGTACTTACAGCACTGCAAGTCATCTCTTAGACCAAGGTTTCAAATCCTTCCACATTCCTCTTGAAAATCAGCTCCAAAAGGCCAAAGCCACAGAGTCAGGTGTCTAACAGCAACCCCACTCTTGGTACCACTTTACTGTTACAGTCAGGTTCGCATTGCTGGTAGAAATCACCCGACCAAGAGCAACTTGTGGGGAAAAAGAGGTTTATTTTGGCCTACAGGTTCGAGGGGGAAGTTCCATGATGGCAGAAAAAATGATGGCAGGAGCAGAGAGTGGACATCACCCCCTGGCCAACATAAGGTGGACAATAGCAACAGGAGAGTGTGCCAAACACTGACATGGGGAAAGTGGCTGTAGCACCCATAAGCCCGCCCCCAACAATACACTGCCTCCAGAAGGCGTTAATTCCCATATCTTCATCAGCTGGGAACCTAGCATTCAGAACACCTAAGTTTATGGGGGAATCCTGAATCAAACCACCACACAGGCGAAGTTCCATAAAGGCAGAAGAAGTTGGCCCCTCTTTCACAGATCCAGGCAGACAGGTAAAACCACCACCAAAAAGCAAGAGCAAGAAAAACCCCACAGCTGGGCCACCAGGAACCCAGGCAGAACTCGGGCACTTTGCATACCTTTAGGTTGGAACTCAGATCTGCCCAGTGACACCTTCTTCATCCAGGTGGCTGGAAATCCAAATTACAAGCTTTTAATAAACTCCTGAGTCAGTTGGGGGACATTCATTCAAACCACCAAACCTCTCAAAAGTTGTTTTGCTCAAAAAAAAAAAAAAATAACATTAGCAGGCTGGAGAGATGGCTTAACAATTAAGGTGTTTGCCTGCAAAGCCAAAGGACCTCAGTTTGATTCGCCAGGACCCACGTAAGCCAGATGCACAAGGTGGCGCATGCGTCTGGAGTTCATTTGCAGTGGCTGGAGGTCCTGGCACACCCATTCTCTCCCCCTCCCTCTCTCTCTCTCTCTTTCTCTCTCTGTGTGTGCCTCTTTTCCTCTCTCGAGTAAGTAAAAATTTTTAAAATCACATTAGCATATATGTGTGCATGTGTGTGCATAAACTAGAGAGAAATTTGTTTTAGTCTCTAAGACAAAAGTTGGTCATGGTGTGAAGTCACCACGGGCCCTTGACTTCTACCTAGAGTAAAACAACTGAGCTAAAACAAATTCTCTGCCCAGAATTGCTGGGCTGCCTGCTACCTGCCTTCCGGGCAAGTGTGGCCTGTCATTTCTATCCATTCTGGTGGGTTTTTTTTTTTTTTTCGAGATAGGGTCTCACTCTAGTCCAGGCTGGCCAACCTGGAATTCACTATGTAATCTCAGGGTGGCCTTGAACTCATGGTGATCCTCTTACCTCCCGAGTGCTGGGATTAAAGGCGTGTGCCAGCCAGGCGTGGAGGTAAAGGTAGGAGGATTGCCATGAGTTCAAGGCCACCCTGAGACTCCATAGTGAATTCCAGGCCAGCCTGGGCTAGAGTGAGACCCTACCTCAAAAACAACAACAAAAAAAAAAAAAGCGGGCACCACTACACCCGGACAGCTAAAGCTGTTTCAAAGGCTGAGGCATTGCAAGTGGAACCTGGCCCCATATTTAATTCATTAAGATTAGAGAATGAATGAAAGACTTTTAACTTGCCTCAGTTTCTTGGTTATCTCTCAGTTTCTCTTGCTCTATGATCAAGAATTGAAAATTTCTCCTACCTAGGAGCGAGGAGTGAAAGGCTTAGAAGAGGGATCCCTAACTTGGAAAACCCTAAAAGTAACAAGGCAAGAGTGAAATCAGAAACTCAGTAGCCCTGAGCATAACCGCTCAAGACTAAGACCAAATAAAGTCTGTGGGTTAGACACAGATATGAAGTCATTGTTGGCACTGCCTTCGTCAGCTGGGGCCAAGCAATCGACAACGCCATTGTTGCGCTGCCAATTGCTTGTTCTCTAAGCCAGCGGCTGGCACCTACCCATCTCCCTACCCTTCTCGAAGCTATGGATTTTGCTAAGTCGACAGTGCTTACCAGAAGCACAGCCTCCGCAGCGCAAACCCCAAACCAGCCTTCTTCAGCAGTCAGCCCAAGGGTGGGAAGCAGCTCTGCTGTTGGCTGGGGATATGCCATGCTGACAGTATCATACGTGCCAATGAGCTCTATGCATTGAATAGGAAACAATCACTGTATGGATTCATACTACGATCACATTACTGGTTGGCTGCTATGATGTGAGCTGGTCTGTAATGCCACACATTCCTCAGCATCATGGACCAAAACTTCTGAAACTTTGAGCCAAAATAAATCTTCCCTTGGGCTCGGGAGATGGCTCAGTGGTTAAAGGCACTTGCTTGCAAAGCTTGATGGCCCAGGTTCAATTCCCCAGTACCCTTGTAAAGCCAGATGCACAAAGTGGTATGCCCATTCTCTCTTTCTCTCACTTGCTTGTTCAGCTCACTCACAAATAAAGTACCTTTTAGGAAAATCTTCCTTAAGTTGCTTTTCTCACGAATTTGGTCACAGTGATACAAAAGCTTGACTAATATAATGATCATAGCCAATATTTATTTACCAAGCATTCACCACTGTGTGCAGCACTTTAAGTACATCCTCAAAGCTTTCTTTGCAACCAAACCTTAAAAATCAGTGTGATTACTCCTACTTTACAGACGTAGAAGAAGTCTTAGAGAAACTAAGTTGTGCAATATCATTAATGGGAACCCAGGTCTATCTAACTCCAAAACTGTGCTCCATGCCTGTGTGAATATGGATGGAATTCTCTCGGCCCCCCGCCCCCCGCGCAGGGAGAATCCCTTAGGCCCCACTAGGTTTGAGTGCAAAGCAGATTATTAGGGAGGCAGTCCTGAGGACCGTGAGAAGAGAGGGAACGGTGAGAAGAAAGCCATCCAAGGGCACGCTGCCTTGCCAGTTAGCCCTGGCCCCTAGTACGACTTGGGAACTTTGGGAAACCGTGTAGAACACATCTCAAGAATTACCCCAATCTAAACTGGGCGTGGTGGGGCACCCCTTTAATCCCAGTACTTGGGAGGCAGAGGTAGGAGGATGGCTGTGAGTTCGAGGCCACCCTGAGACTACATAGTGAATTCCAGGTCAGCCTGGGCTAGAGTGAGACCCTACCTCAAAAAAAACAAAAACAACAACAAAAAAAGAATTACCCCACTCTATGTGGCAAGGAAGCTCTTCATCTGTTATCGTTTTAAGGGTTTCTTCTTCACTAAATTCCTAGCTGCATGTTTGGCTTGCCCAAGCTTGTTCTAGAAAATAGCTCGCAAGCAGGAAGTCACAGGTGTAAGTAATAAGCAACCACAGGGATTTTGCCACTGTGCTTTACAGAGATTTTAATAAAGTTTTGACATTTTATTTATTAAATCACCTGTGTGTATGTGGGTAGACACACACGGGCCACACACAAGCACCACTTTGCATCTACTTTCATGTGGGTGCTGGGGACTTGAACCTGGGCCAACAGGCTTGGCCAAGCAACTGCTGTTCACTGCTGAGTCATCTCCCAAGTCCTATTTTTAACTTTTCTTTCTTCCTTTCTCCTTTTTTTTTTTTTTTTTTTTTTGGTTTTTCGAGCTAGGGTCTCCCTCTAGCCCAGGCTGACCTGGAATTCACTAAGTAGTCTCAGGGTGGACTGGAACTCACAGTGATCCTCCTATCTCTGCCTCCCAAGTGCTGGGATTAAAGGCGTGCACCATCACACCCGACTCTATTTTTTTTTAAAGATGTTATGTATGTTTTTTTAAATATGTTTTTATTTATTTATTTGAGAGCAACAGACAGGGAGAAAGAGGCAGATAGAGAGAATAGGCACGCCAGGGCCTCCAGCCACTGCAAACGAACTCCAGACGCGTGCGCCCCCTTGTGCATCTGGCTAGTGTGGGTCCTGGGGAACTGAGCCTCGAACTGTGGTTCTTATGCTTCACAGGCAAGCGCTTAACCACTAAGCCATCTCTCCAGCCGCCCCCCCCCACACACACGGCTCTATTTTTAACATTTACTTGTTTATTATTTATTTGTTGTGTGTCTGTATTCACATGTGTGTGGAGGTCAGAGATCAACTTTGTGTATTCTTCAATCACTCTACACCTAATTTTTTGAGAGAGAGACAGAGAAAGAGAGAAAGATACAGAGAGAATAAGAGATAGAGATACAGAGTGAGAGAGAGAGAGACAGAAAAGAGAGAGAGAGAGAGAGAGAGAGAGAGAGAGAGAGAGAGAGAGAGAGAGAGAGAATGTGAGAGCCAGGACCTTCCAGCTGCTATGAACCAACTCAGACGCATGCGCCCCCTTGTGGGCATGTGCGATATTGCGTGCTTGCGTCACTGTTAGCGTCTGGCTATCTATACGTGGGATCTGGAGGACTCAAGCAGTTTTTAGGCTTCGCAAGCAAGCACTTTAACGCCTAAGCCATCTCTCCAGCCTTACACCATACATACATACATGTATGTGTATGTATATATATATATATATATATATATATATATATATATATATATATATATAGTTTTTTTTTTAAGATAGGGTCTAACTGAACCTTGAGCTCCCTGATTCGGCAAGACTAGCTAGCCAGCAAACTCCCAGGGATCCTCCTGTCTCTGCCTCCCCAGTGCAGGGATTATAGGCAGGTGCCTCTGCACCCAGCTTTTAGATGGGTTCTTGGGATCCAAATTCAGGTCCTAATGCTTGCACAGTATTGTGGTTACCTACTCATTTCTGGGTCAAACTACCTGAACAAGAAGTAGCTTATGGGAGAAAATGGTTCATTCTGGCATGCAGGGTTTCTTTTTTCTTTTCTTCTTTTGTTTTGTTTTTTGGTTTTTCGAGGTAGGATTTCACTTTAGCCCAGGCTGACCTGAAATTCACTCTGTAGTCTCAGGGTGGCCTCGAACTCACCGCCATCCTACTACCTCTGCCTCCCAAGTGCTGGGATTAAAAGTGTGCACCACCATGCCCAGCCTGGCATGCAGTTTTGAAGTTTCATCATGACAGGAAAAGCATGAGGCAGAGCGGACAGGAGGGTATCACATCCTGTCACATCTTCTGGGTGGAAGTAGTCTGCCTGAGCTAGCCTTGAACACCCAGTGGGCAGGACTAATAAGCCTCAAAGTCCACACTCCCCTCTATGCCTCCTCCAGCAAGCCTTTACCTCCCCAGTGGCCCCTAGATGAAAACCAAGTGTTCAAAACACATGAACCTGGCCAACCATTATATGCAGCAAGCACTTCACTGACAGAGCCATCTCCCTGGCCCACTTTTAATTATTATTTATTTAGTTATTTATTTTGGTTTTTTGAGGTAGGGTCTCACTCTAGCTGAGGCTGATCTGGAATTCACTTTGTAGTCTCAGGGTGCCCTTGAACTCACAGTGATCCTCCTACCTTTGCCTCCCAGATGCTGGGATTAAAGGCATGCGCCACCAAGCCCAGCCCCGGCCCAGTTTTAACAGTTTAATCACGATTGTTGTTTCTCCCTGTGGGTTAGACACAAGTCCATGGAGGTGGCAGGGTAATTAAGTGACTGATACTGGTGCCATATTAAAATTCACACCTGACCCATAAGCCTGGCACATTGTCTTCTTTCTTATAATAAGATCATTCCAAGTGAATTCTTTTTTTTTTTTTTTTTTTTTTTTGGTTTTTTCGAGGTAGGGTCTCACTCTAGCCCAGGCTGACCTGGAATTCACTATGGAGTCTCAGGGTGGCCTTGAACTCACAGCGATCCTCCTACCTCTGCCTCCCGAGTGCTGGGATTAAAGGCGTGCGCCACCACGCCCGGCTTCCAAGTGAATTCTTGATTCATGCTGCTAATAATCCCTTTCAGAAGCACTGGCCTTCCTATGACACCCTACCTGAATCCTAGCATGACCCCAGCTAAGCTGTTAAACTGAGATCCTTAGAACAGATGGTGTGTGCTTCTCCCTTAAAATATTCAAGGAAGCAATAAACCCCAGATTTTATAAAGAAAAAGGAGTGGGCTCTTTCCTAAATTAAGCTATTTTGATGAAAGTGAAGGCTGCAGATGCATTTTAAAGCTCAGTGGAAAATGCAAAGACCATGTCTGGCTCAATTCCATTTTTCCCTGTGCTCTACGCGCCACTTCTTGATGCTATTCCATTGGGAACCCACCATGCTTGGTCAGCCAACACCTTCCAGGACCACCAGGGCCCTGTCACAAGCACTGGACACTCCAATGCAGATGGACTCATTTGGAATTAGAAGAGGAATCCTAACCCGAGACTCTTGGATCTGTTCCTGAACACCTCTGATCATATTACATACAATATGTTTCAGAAATGTGCACATTAGCATTTTTTTTTCCTGAGGAAAGGGAAAAGCTTTTAGCAAATTCTCAAAGTTGCATATGATCGCAAAAGGTCAAAAAAAAAAAAAAAAAAAAAAAAAAAAGCTTTTGGTTGGAAATAGCTCCAGAGAGCACTGAATTGCTTGAGGAAAGGCAACAGAGTATAGTGTCTCAGATCGTTCCAAGCACACTGAGCTCCCGTTCCCAACATGTGACATTATCCCCCACCTCTTGCTTTTTGAATCATACCCTGGCTACGGTATCTGTGTCTTTAGTTTAGATCTTCATGTACTTTCAACTTTCTCTTTCTCCTGAAACGTGGATAAATATGAACAGAAATTCACCCTTCCCAGGTAAGTCAATTGGAAAAAATCATTGGTCCGATGTGCTGAGTTATAAAAGGCTACATAGACAAAGTATATTTGTGCCAAGATAGTAGGATCAGGACCTCCCACCTGGCTAGCTAATTAAAAGCTATCACTCGGGCTGGAGAGATGGCTTAGCAGTTAAGCGCTTGCCTGTGAAGCCTAAGGACCCCGGTTCAAGGCTCGATTCCCCAGGACCCACATTAGCCAGAAGCACAAGGGGGCGCACGTGTCTGGAGTTCATTTGCGGTGGCTGGAGGTCCTGGTGTGCCCATTCTCCCTCTTTCTCTATCTGCCTCTTTCTCTCTGTCTGTCACTCTCAAATAAATAAATAAATAATATTTTAAAAAAAGCTATAACTCAGTGGTGGTGCACGCCTTTAATCCCAGCACTCGGGAGGCAGAGGTAGGAGGATCACCGTGAGTTCGAGGCCACCCTGAGACTCCATAGTGAATTCCAAGTCATCCTGGGCTAGAGTGAGACCCTACCTTGAAAACCAAAAAATAAAAAATAAAATAAAAGCTATAACTCTCTTTGGCTGGGTGTGGTGGCACATGCCTTTATCCTGGCACTTGGGAAGCTGAGGTAGGAGGATCACTGTGGGTTAGAGGCCAGCTTGGGCTACAGAGTAAGTTCCAAGTCAGCCTGGGCTTAAGTGAGACCCTGCCTCGAAAACAAACAAATATATATATTAGATGATGATGATAGATAGATAGATAGATAAAGTCTAGTGTGTGGGCAAAAGCACCCTGCTAGGGTGGAGAAAACTTTACACTGAAATCATAGGCTATTAAGCTGGGTGTGGTGGTGCACGCCTTTAATCTCAGCACTCGGGAGGCAGAGGTAGGAGGAACGCTGTGAGTTCGAGGCCACCCTGAGACTACATAGTGAATTCCAGTTCAGCCTGAGCTAGAATGACGTCCTACCTCAACCCCACCCCCCCAAAAAATAAGAATAAATAAAGTCATAGGCTATTGCTGGTACATCCCAGTGCCAGAAATAGTTTACCCCCATAAGTGAGATGCTGATCAGGGAGGCTCACGAGGCCCCAAAAACAATGCAGGCCACTGCCAAAGCACTTGGTTACCCACAGGAACTAAACGATAAGACCCTGTTTCTGAAGGTACCATAGGCTGCAGCCACAGGACATTGAGAGATGCTGTTGGAAACTTGAAAAGAAGAAGAGAAGACAGTAGGATGACCGAAACCTCCAGGTGAGATTCTCAGGACTAGCTCTGAATCTTGGGCATTCAAGGAGCTGGCAGTCCCACTGCACCACAGCAATCCAAACAATGGTGGGTCCGTTTATTTACTCAAGAAATGGTTTTTTTAGGGCTGGAGGGATGGCTTAGCGGTTAAGGCATTTGATTCTCTAGGACCCACGTAAGCCAGATGCACAAGGGGGCGCACGCATCTGGAGTTCGTTGGCAGTGGCTGGAGACCCTGGCGTGCCCATTCTCTCTCTCCCTCCCTCTTTCTCTCTCAAATAAATAAATAAAATATAGTTTAAAAAACCTCTAGTAAGAGAAACCTAGTCTTTTGTCTTAAGATACTTGCAACCTTTGAGTGAGTATTAGTGGTTCTGAAGACCGTTAGACTACTTCAAAATTACATTTGTTAATTATTCAAATATACTAAAATACCTTAGAAAAATCTTACTTCCTGGGTTTTAATATTAATGTAACACTTTTTAAAATGAAGTTCTTTTTGTCATAAAATAAGAATCAATTAAGTCAGTTTCTCTGCAAATTGGCTAAAAACATTATTATAATTAGTGCAGCTTGTCAGTGGAAATAGTCATTCTTTAACAGGAACAATTACCTCAAGAGGGTAAGTAAATTATGCCTGAAATAAACCCAAAATTCCCAACTATGGAGCGTTTTCTTAAGATCAGTGAATGGCCACAGTGACTCATTCTGAAACCGCCATCAGAAATCAACGATAATGATACCAAGGTTAGATCTTTATTGAGTATCTAGAACGAATATAGTTAACATTTTTTTGTTGGTGTTTTAAAAAATATTTATTTATTTGAAAGAAAGAGAAATAGGTAGGTAGAGAGAGAGAATGGGTGCGCCGGGGCCTCCAGCCACTGCAAACGAACTCCGGACACAAGCGCCACTCTGTGCATCTGGCTTACGTGAATTCTGGGGAATCGAACCTGGGTCCTTTGGTTTTGCAGGCAAGCGCCTTAACCGCTAAAGCCATCTCTCCAGCCCAACAAGGAATACATTTTATTTTATTTATTTATTTTTTTAAGCAATACATTTTAAACGGCACACAAAACTTCATACTACTCTGCAGAGCTACTAAACAACAGAAACCTATGCCGTCACCCCCACTGTCGCAAGCTGGCGAGGTCCCCATTCCAACTGACAGACGCGAGGACGCTGCGGGTTGCCCAGGAGTTCGGGGCAGGCTCCACCCAGCGCGGTGTAGTGATTCCTCGCCCCGCCCACTCGTCCCCAGTGTGCATTCTATTGGCTGCTTCCACCTTCAATCCACAAGTGATGGGCGGGGGAACGGGGAGGTGTCTACTGCGCACGCGCAAGGCGTCAGGCCAGGGCGGGCTGCTGCGCGCCGGAGGCTGTGAAGCGCGGCGGTAGGCTGACCCCTGACCGGAAGCGGAAGCTCGGGGGCGGGCCGAGAGGGCGGCGGTTAATTCTTTTTTTTTTTTTTTTTTTTTTTTTTTTTCTCTGGAGGTTTCGTTACTCTACGTCTGAGCTTTTCTGTGGCTGAGAGAAATGGTCAGGTCCGGATCTCGACCGGGCCAGGTGAGGGCTGCGGACCTGAGGAGTCCACTGTGGGGGGTGGCGAGGGACCGCGGGGATTTTTGGGCGGGAAGTCGTGAAGGTGATTGAAAAAGGAAAAAAGCTGATGCATTTAAAAAAATAAAAATAAAAAAGGCGGGGTCGGATTGCAGACATGGCTTAGCGGTTAAGGCCTTGCCTTTGAAGCCTAAGGACCTAGGTTCAATTCCCCATCTCCCACGTAAGCCATAGTCACATGGTTGGCACATGCGCCTGCGTTTGTTTGCAGTGGCTCCAGCCCATTCTCTCTCTCGCCCCCTTAAATAAATAAATAAAAATAATTTTTTTTTAAAGTGGGGTCGCCGGGCGTGGTAGCACACGCCTTTAATCCCAGCACTCGGGAGGCAGAGGTAGGAGGATCGCCGAGAGTTCGAGGCCACCCTGAGACTCCATAGTGAATTCCAGGTCATCCTGGGCTAGAGCGAGACCCTACCTGGAAAAAAACAAAGAACAAAGCAAAACAAAAAGTGGGGTCGTGGAGTGGAGGTGTCCTAACACAGCTGCCCTGTCTGTAGATGGAAAGTCGTCCTCGTCCTCCGTGACACGGTCTGTGGTGTCGGGGGTCCTTATCCCCACCCAGCCCACTAACTTCCTCTCAGCTTTAAGTTCTATGTCACCAAGATGCAGCACCTCGGCTCTTCCATCACTGCTTCTGCTATCTGAGAGAGAAAGGCACGCCAGGGCCTCCAGCCAGTGCAAAGGAACTCCAGACACATGCACCACCTTGGGCAGCTAGCTTATGTGGGTCCTGGGGAATCGAACCTGGGCTCTTAGGCTTTGCAGGCAAGGGCCTTAACAGCAAAGCCATCTCTCCAGCCCCTTCATGTTTTGTTTTGTTTTTCGAGGTAGGGGTCTCCCTCTAGCCCAGACTGACCTGGAATTCACTATGTAGTCTCAGTGTGGCTTTGAACTGACAGCGATCCTCCTACCTCTGTCTCCCAAGTGCTGGGATTAAAGCCGTGTGCCACCACGCCCGTTTTTTTTTTTTTTTTTTTTTTTTTTTAAAATCGCGTCAGTTCCTTTTGCTCTGTCTCTCAAATGCATGCCTCCTGGTGTAAAGCTGTTAAGTCTATCTCAAATCCACACACAGGAACCAGTTTTCAAGCAAAATCCTTTTATTTTGGCAATAGAGCCATTTTCGTATCCTTTTTAGCCCCGCCCCCAATTCAGTCAGGCCCAGCAGTACTTCCCTAAAGCTTACTGTAGTGCCCCGGGTCCTTTCTGGCTGCAATTCCTTTTCACATTATGGTCAGGTCAGAAGGCATTTCCCTTATCCATCCTTTCAAACACTATTAGCTGTAGGTCTTTTAAACAAACCACATTTTTTTATACTAGGTTTATACCTCACTTGTACACATCATATACATACACTAAAAAGTTAATATCCAAATAGATAGAGGGACTACAACTCAAAGGCAAAGAAATACAGGTCAAGTGTGGCTCCCAGCACTCAAGAGGCTTAGAAAGGAAGATCGCTATCAGTTCAGTTCTAAGCCTGCCTGAGCTATGTAATGAGCCTAGGCTACAGTGTGGGACAGTGCCTTTAAATGATTAGAAAATGAACAAAGTGGGGCTGGAGAGACAGCTTAGTGGTTAAGGCGTTTGCCTGCAAAGCCAAAGGACCTCGGTTTGATTCCCCAGGACCCACATAAGCCAGATGTACAAGGTGGCACATGCGTCTGGCTGGAGGCTCTGGTGCGCCCATTTTCCCTCTCTCTCCCCCTCTCCCTCTTTATCTCTTGCTCTCTCAAATAAATAAATAAATAAAATTTAAAAAGATGAACAAAGTAAGCCTGGGCTGCAGGTGTAGCTCAGTTGGTAGAGAACTTGCTTAGCATATATACATATGCTGGGTTTGATTCCCAGTACCCACCACCCACAAACATGGTCTGACTAGGCCTTTAAAGAAGACATATAGTTAACAAATAGCCAACATGTGTATGAAAAGTTGCTCAGTATCATTGATCATCAAGGAAACGGAAATGAAAAACACAGTGGGATATTACCTAACACAGAACAAGTACCAGTGAAGGGTGTGGTGGGAATATATAAGCAATTCTCTAAAAATAAGCCAGATGAGGTGATATACATCTGCAATCCTAGCACTTGGAAAGCTAAGTCAGGAGGGTCATGGGTCTGAGGCCAGTTTGAACATCATAGTGAGACCCGTTTCAAAGGGGGGGCTCACTCCTTTAATCCCAGCACTCAGGAGGTTGAGGTCACCATGAGATCCAGACCAGTCTGGGTTACAGAATGAATTCCATGTCCGCCTGGGATAGAGTGACACTCTGCCTCAAAACAACAACAAAAAAAGTAGATGTTTCATATGATCCATCCAGCTCCATTTTTGGGTATTTATCCAAAATTATTAAAATCAGAACCTTGAAGAGACATTTGCATAGTCATACTGTAGCATCAATCACAATAGCCAAGATGTGGAAACAACCTAAATATATACAAATAAGTGGACAAAGAAAAGAAAATGTGGCATATATATATCCAATGGGTTTTCTGCCTTAAAGAAATTTTCCATATGCAGTAACCAGTATGAACTTTGAGCCAAACTAAATGAAATTCCTAGAAGGACAAATAATTTACAATATCAGCCTTGTGGGTATCTGAAGTAGTCAAACTCTGAAGCAGAGAATTGAAAGGTAGTTGCAGAGGCTAGGGTCAGAGGAACGGGGTAGCTATTCAGTAGGTATAAAGTTTTAGTTATATAAAACGAGGTCTAGAGAACTCAGTGACATTGTGCCTATAGTTAATACTGTACTTTGTTCAGGTAGAACTCAGGTTATTATTATTATTCTTTTGAGACAAGCTCAACAGACTGGCCTTTTTAAAAATTTATTTATTATGGGGCTGGAGAGATGGCTTAGCACTTAAGGCGTTTGCCTGCAAAGCCAAAGAACCTTGGTTCAATTCCCCAGGACCCACGTTAGCCAGATGCACATGGTGGCGCATGTGTGTGGAGTTCAGTGGCTGGAGGCCCTGGCACACCCATTCTCTCTCTCTCTCTCTCTCTCTCTCTCTCTCTCTCTGCCTCTTTCTCTCTCTCTCAAATAAGTAAATAAAATTTAAAAATTAATATTTTCTTTAAAAAATTTATTATGCACAGAGCATTGGTATGCCAGGGCCTCCAGCCACTACAGTTGAACTCCAGATGCATGCACCACCTCGTGCTTATGCGCGACCTTGTGCACTGTGTCAGTTTGTGCATCTGGTCTCTGTGGGACCTGGAGAGTTGAACATGGGTTCTTAGGCTTCTCAGGCAAGCACCTTAACCGCTAAGCCATCTTCAGCCTTGTGTTAAATATTTTTATGACAGTCTTAAAGGATGAGCTCAGAAAATTCTGAGGACTTGTTAAAATTATAAAGGAACTAACTTGAAGGGGTTCCCAGTGATTAAATCTGGGACAATTTGAGCATCAAAACAATGCTAATGGATCTTAACATAACCCACTGAATTGACCTTAACAAATGAACAAACTAGGAAAAAGTACTGTTATAGTTCTACATTTATAGTTAAGTACCAACTAGTAAAGGTAGAAGGAATGGTTTGTTAAAAAAAAATTGCCATTTCACAATTGACTTAAACCATCAGTGGGTACACAAAATACTGGGTGAAAATTTAAAGACTGGGATATGTACCTAGTGTCAAGGTATCTTCTTACAAAATGCTTAATGATTATAGAAGTAAAAATAGTAACCTTAACAGCAAAAGGCCTGCCAGACACCATCTTAAATCAATTTATATAACCAGTAACAGGGCATGTCTACTTGTATTGAGAACGACACATTTATTGTAGTATTCCTGCCAAAAATGCATAACCTGAGTGTGGTCATGAGGAAACAGTCAATCTACGTGTCCAGGGGAATACTATGTAAAATAACTGACCTCTGTTCTTTAAATGTTTTTAAATAAGTTGCGGTGGATGGTGTCAGCCAAAGGAGCTATCCCAGATTAAAGGAGACTTCAGAGCTGTGACTGTTCAATGTAACTTGTGATCTTGGATCAAACATGAACTAGCTTTTTTTTTTTCTCTTTAAAGGAGAATATTGGGATAATTGCAACTTGTAAATAAGCTTATAGGTTAAATTATACTAAATTTTAGCATCCTAATTTTACAATTATAATTAGAGAACAATCTTGTTCTTAAGAAATGTTTAGGGAGGCTGGGCATGGTGGCACACGCCTTTAATCCCAGGAGTCTGGAGGTAGAGGTAGGAGGATCGCCATGAGTTCGAGGCCATCCTGAGACTACATAGTGAAGTCCAGGTCACCCTGAACTTGGTAGCCCAGGCTGGCCTTGAACTCACAATGATTCTTCTTGCTGTAGCCTCCTGAGTGCCAGATTAAAGGCATGTGCCACCATGCTTGGCTTCATATTATTTTTAACATGAAAACTTTACAACAAACCCTCACTGTTATGAGTTTGAAAAGAAGAGGAAAATGAGATATAGGTAAAGAAGGGCAGAGTTTTTATGTCTTGTCAAACCTTCTAAAAGTTACATAAATGGAATTAGAATTATGAAGAGAGTTTATTTATTTATTTATTTATTTATTTATTTTGCAGTGCTGGAAGTTGAACCATGGCTTTGTGTTTGCTGGTTGAGCATTCTCCCACTTCATTTTCTCCCCAATGCTTTTGGATCTTAAACTATGTGTTTCACAGAATTTGGGGAATTCAGAACATGTTCAAGGTTTTCGTTTCACCCAAATATAACTAATAGGTAGTTCTGACTTAAAATGACAGGTCAGTTTTCTTTTCAGGTAAAAAAAATAGACTTAAGAAACATACAGGGGCTGGAGAAATAGCTTAGCGGTTAAGACACTTGCCTGCAAAGCCTAAAGACCCAAGTTTGATTCCACAGTACCCACGTAAGTTAGATGCACAAGGTGGCACATGCATCTGGAGTTCATTTGCAGTGGCTAGAGGAGCTGGTGCACCCATTCATTCTCTATCTGTCTTTCTCCCTCTTTCTCACAAACAAATAAAATATTTTTTTAAAAAAAGAGGCCTGGAGAGATGGCTTAGTGGTTAAGGCATTAGCCTGTGAAGCCTAAAGACCCATGTCTGACTCCCCAGATCCCATGTAAGCCAGATGCACAAGGTAATGCATGTGCAAGATTGCACATGTGCAGAAGGTGGCACACATGGCTGGAGTTTGACTATAGTGGCTGGAGCCCTGGCACACCAAATCTCTCTCACACTCATTAAAAAAAAAAAAGAAAACAGAAAAAAAAAAAAAAGGTCAGTCTGTTGGGTTTGCCTCAAAAAAAATGTTTTTAATTTAAAATAAAAAATTAATAAAAAGAAACAAATACATGTGCTGCTTGCTTCACATTTATATAGAACAAGTGCATCATGCAGGGGATAAATTACAGTTTTGAATTTTTAGGGTATATTTCACATATAAAAAGTAAATGGGGCTGGAGAGATGGCTTAGCAGTTAAGGAGCATGCCTGTGAAGCCTAAGGATCCCGGTTCGATTCTTAAGGTCCCATGTAAGCCAGATGCACAAGGTAGCACATGTGTCTGGAGTTTGTTTGCAGTGGCTGGAGGCCCTGGTGCGCACATTCTCACGTTCTGTCTCTCTCTCTCTGTCTCTAATAAATAAATAAAAATAAATCTTAAAAAAGTAAATGGTATGCTATATATACATTCATGGAATATTCAGTCTTATCAAGGAAAGGAAATTTTGAATCACACTACAACATGGATGAAGCTTGAAGAAATTCTAGTAACAAAAGGGCATATTATTCCACTTAGATGAGATCTCTAAAGTAGTCAAATTTATAGAAAAGTAGGATGGTGGTTGCCAAGGGCAGGGGAAAAAGGGGATGGGAACTTAAAAGTTGTAGTTTGGCAGTAAAAATAATACAAAAAAGCATGCAGTCTATTTCAGGGTAATAGCAAATGGCATATTGAAAATATAATAGAAAAATATTTATGCATTTACTGTAACACATTATGTCATAGGTGTTATCTTCAGGAAGACACCCTGGATCTGCTAAGTTAACAAATGGAAAGAAGGGGTGAGTATTTGTAAAAGTCTGTAACTGCAGATCATCTTAGGAAAAAGCTTCTGGTCTTTGGGCTAGCTTTGGGATCTTGCCTATCCTAGGAAAAGTAGATGAGTCTCCCCATTCACAAGTTGCGTTATGACTTTTCATACATAGCTGAGTCACTCATTTTAGTGTCTTAACAGTCTATAATATTCATAATGTCCTGTCCATTTTGTGTGTAGTTATATAAGCTTTCTTTTCCAATCTTTGGTAGAAAGAAAATGATTATTTACGTATTTTGAGAAAATATTCATTTTTATTTTAACTTTTTTCCTCTTTTTTGTTTATTATTAACAAGTTGCTTTGTACTTATTGACAGCTTCCATAAGTATAGACAATAAAACCATGATAATTTCCTCCCACCACTCTCATTTCCCCCTCTCAAATCCACCCTCCATCAAGTCCCATCCCCCTTCCAGTTAGTCTCTTATTTTGATGTCATCATGTTTTCCTTCCATTATGAAGGTCTTGTATAGATGGTGTCAGACACTGCGAGATCATGGATATCAAGGCCATTTTGTGTCTGGAGTAGTGCATTGTAAGCAGTCCTACCCTTCCTTTGGCTCTTACATTCTTTCTGCCACCTCTTCCGCAATGGACCCTGAGTTTTGGAGGGTGTGATAGAGAAGTCTCAGTGCTGAACACTCCACTGTCATTTTTTCTCAGTACTATGGTGACTTTTGAGTTACTCCAGTGGTCACTGCCATCTGAAAAGAGAAGATTCTCTAACCAAAAGTGAGAGTAGCATTAATATATGGATATAAACATTTTTTAAAGTGCTGATTACAGGACAGTTTGGTGGGTATAATATATACATTTAGCCAGGCAGCAATAGGGCTAGGGCTCATGTCATATTATTTTTAAGACTATTAACCTTGTTTTCTAGGATTAATTTAAGAAAAACAGCACGTATTAATGCAGAATCTGGCTATCCCATTCATTCTGATTCAGAAAGTCAGGTAAGATTAAAATTAAATAGCTCTTTCAGTTAGTCTTAACTAAAAGCTAAGAAGTGGGACTAAGTGCAGAGATAAAGTATGTCTGGCACCAAGAAAGTGTGACGGGTTTACGTTTGTCATGTTTTCTACCAATAATAAATTCCTTATGAAGAAATTTATTTAAAACTCCAAACTATACTTCATCTTCTACACTGCAAGTTTTACATACAAATATATTGTAAGTGACTTTCTAATTACAGAGTGAAACTGCACACGGACTTGACGGCTGTGCTTCTCTGCTGCAGGATATTTTGAGAAATGATGATTCAGGTTTTAGTTTTTCAAATTCTTTGCTAATTACCTTTTCTTAATGAAGTAATTCTTTGAAATACTAACAAAAATTTGTCTTCATTATTAATAGGTTCAGAAATAACATTTTCAGAAAATAGAAGTAAGTCCAGACCTTTAGCAGGCAAAAACTGTGGATCTAAAAAGAAAGGACATGAAAAACATACTGCTCCATCTATAGTTCGAAAGGAAATACGTAAGCATTTTTTTCCTCTTATGTATTTAAAGATAATTCTTAACTCTGCAGGTTTACCTATATTATCAGGATTATACTGTTGAAACAGTGAATATATTTTTGTTCAGGTATATATATATGTGTGCTGTCTGTCTTTCAGTAGTCAGCTTCTCTGTGCTAAGTAGTCATTTGGCTTGTCATTTCCTAAGAAAAGTGGGAAAAGGGACTGGATTTGCAGGTCAAAGGTTAAACTTGGCATGTCATGTAGAAGTATATATAGTCATCTTTGTTTACCTGCCCCATTTTTTGTTTTTTTCTTTTTAATTTTTCGAGGTAGGGTCTCACTCTAGTCCAGGCTGACCTGGAATTCACTATGTAGTCTCAGAGTGGCCTCGAACTCATGGCGAACCTCCTACCTTGGCCTCCGAGTGCTGGGATTAAAAGGCGTGGGCTACCATGCCTGGCTCATAATTATTTTATATGTATATATCTGAGTAGTTTCATGAACTAATGTTGTACTGCATAGCCAGAATATGTGGCACTAAAGGTAAAATTCCATACTGAATAGGTAAAGAAAGCCTTCTAGTGGTTGACTTTGAATACAGCCAATATTTTATGTCCTCATAACTTTGCTGACTTACTTAACTGTAGTAATTCAGCAAACAGTTTAAAATAAGCATGTTTTGAGTATGTTATCTCTTCTACTAGGGTTGAAAAAGGTCAGTAGGAATTAATTTGTTCTCGTGGGTGCTGGATATTTAAGCTCAGGTCCTCATGCATGCAGCTCCGGCACTTGACTAACAGCCATCTCCCTAGCTCAGAATTATTTTTAAAACTAACATGTAATGGTACACATTTATGGAGTACCTTGTGATGTTTCAGCACACGTATACATCGTATACTAACCAAGTCAGAGTACAGTGGAAATTCCAAGTGTGATCAGCTAGTTCAGGTGGGCCAGAAATGCCAGCACTTTAGGGCATGCTTATATTTAGCATGAGGAGTGAAGTTTAGAAAATCCAAGGCGATAGCCCTGACTATTAAGAGATCAAGATGCAAAAGGGCTGAGAAAATAATGGAAGAAGGACTGAATCAGAGAATGAAGGCAGGAAAAGTAGCTTCCTTCCTTCATTCCTCTACCTTGATGACCAGCACATTTAGCCGCCCATTATGTTGACCTACAGTGTTCAGGAGGGTAAGTACTAGTCACATGTGGCTACTGAGCACTTAAAATAAGACTAGTGCAACCAGGTTTTAATATCACTGATTTTAATTTAATAAATTTGAAAACTTACATTTGATATAATGACCAAACTTTTAACATGTTTGGAATAATTTTGGTATATGAATCTACTTTTTCAACTCTAAATTTTATTCAGTGTAAATATAGATCAGGTATTTCTGGTGAAAACTTGGCATCTGATTTGAGATGTGTTTTGTGGAAAATATATGCTGGATATAGACCATTTAATACAAAAAAAATATCTTTATCATATGTTGAAATGTTAGTATGTTGGCCACATTTATTTACTTATTTTTGTGGTGCTGGGGATCAAACCCAGGGCCTTGCACATGTCAGACAGATGCCAACCATTGAGCTATAGCCCTGGATGCACTTATTTCAATAAAATACCAAACGTATATGTGTATGTGTTTATATATGTATATGTCCTTTTCGCTTTTTATTTATTTTGGGCTATTTGAGATAGGGTCTTGTACTAGCCTGGGCTGACCTGGAATTTACTCTGTAGTTTCAAGGTGACCTTGAACTTATGGTGATCCTCCTACTTCTGCCTGGCCCCCCTCCCCCAGTGCTAGGATTAAAGGTATACACCACCACACCCAAGCTCCTTTTTACTCTTTTTTGTTTTGTGTTGTGTTGTTTTGCTTTTTCATGGTACTATCTCGCTCTAGCCCACTCGCCCAGACTGACCTGGAATTCATTATGTAGTCTCAGCGTGGCCTCGAACTCAGGTGATCCTCCTACCTCTGCCTCCCAAGTGCTGTGATTAAAGGTGTGTGCCACCACAGCCTGGTTCCTTTTCACATTTTAATGTGGCTACTTGAAATTTAAAATCATATATATGACTTATATTTCTATCTTACAATATCACTTTTAATCAAGGTCTATTTACTATAGTTAGTTTTGTTTTATAAGCAATATTAGTTCTTTTATTTTGTAAATAAAGTTTTTAAAATTTATTGTTATTATTTATTTATTTGAGAGAGAAAGAGGCAGATATATATAGAGAGAACGGGCACACCAGGGCCTTTGGGCACTGCAAATGAACTCCAGACACATGTACCACCTTGTGCATCTGGCATACTTGGGTCCTGAGGAATTGAACCTGGGTTCTTTGACTTTGCAGGCAAGCGCTATAGCTGCTGAGCCATCTCTCCAGCTCTGTAAACAAGGTTATATTGCAACAGAATGTAGTTAATTTATTCATGTATTTTCACTAGGTAGTCTCAAGCTGGCCTTGAACGCTTAGCAATCCTTCTACCTCAGCCTCCTGAATGCTGGGATTAAAGGAGTGTGCCACCATGCCTGGCTATTCATGTATTTTCTATGGCTGCTTTTGTGCTTCAATGGTAAAGTTGAGTAGTTGTGACAAAAACTATTTGGCTCACTAAGCCTAAAATAAATATTTTCTCTGGCATTATAAGAAAAAGTGTTTTTGTTTTGTTTTGTTTTTGTTTTGTTTTGTTTTGGTTTTCCGAGGTAGGGTCTCACTCTCTAGCTCAGGCTGAACTGGAATTCACTCTGTAGTCTCTGGGTGGCCTCGAACTCACGGCAATCCTCCTACCTCTGCCTCCCGAGTGCTGGGATTAAAGGCGTGCACCACCATGCCTGACAGAAAAAGTGTTCTTAATTCATTGTTCAGAGGCCTATTTATGGGACCCCAGTGGACAAAGAAAGGACCTATTTCTCCGGTATGCATGGCACCTTTCCACAAAGAAATCTCATTTGGAATATATGTGGCTGACAATGAGTACCATGTTACTAGTTTCGGTCAGTCACTTCCAAAAGGAACTGGATATGGTGTCTGAAGCTTGGTAGTTTCAGCTTTTTGGGAGATTGAGGCAGGATGATCACTTGAGCCCAGCCATTCATGACCAGTGAGAACCTCCCCTTGCCCCCCCCCAAAAAAAAACAAGCTCATATTCAGGAGGAATGACCTACTCCATAGGACAATCTTCTTTAGGATTGCATTATAATAAGTTAGTTCTTATTGACTTATTGACTCCTAAGGTAAATGCCTTCCAAGAGAAACCTCTTTGATTTTGACTCAACTATTTATGTTTTCTTAGTGTACTAAATTATAGCTTTGTCCAGAAAGGAAATCATCTGCGTATATATGAGTGGGAAGTTGACTTTGTTAATCAACAGAAGGTTTTTGCTCTGTTATTATAGTGTTCAGCAATATTCAAAAACTATACCTAGCACTTCTCTTTTCAATCTCTTCGTAAGTGAAATAATCAAGGGAATCTGTTACAGCACACTAATTAGGATCCATGTATCATTTTAATTTTAACACTGTCTTCATAATTTTTGCTAACTATCTCTTAAGGCACAACCTGCTTATGTGCTTCCTCTTAGGAATGTACTTAATCATGAATGTCTGTGGAGTTAAGTGAACCCATTTTGATGCATTCTTTGCGTAATGAGGCTGAGAGGCAGTTCCAGAAATTTGCTGAATGCTGGGTAATGTAGTGAATGTCTCTAATAGTAATGTTCAGGAGGCTAAAGCAGGAGAATTGAAGGTTTAAAGCCAGCCTAGGCAACATAATATCAAGTTTGAGTTTAGTCTGAGATGCATAGTGAGTACCTATCTCAAAAAAACAAAAAAGGGGGCTGGAGAGATGGCTTAGCAGTCAAGCGCTTGCCTGTGAAGCCTAAGGACCCCGGTTCGAGGCTCGATTCCCCAGGACCCAAGTTGGCTAGATGCACAAGGGGGCGCACATGTCTGGAGTTCGTTTGCAGTGGCTGGAAGCCCTGGCACACCCATTCTCTCTCTTTCTCTCTCTGCCTTCTTCTCTCTGCCTGTCGCTCTCAAATAAATAAAAATAATTCATATAAAAAAAAAAAAAGGCTGGAGAAGTGGCTTAGCGGTTAGGCGCTTGCCTGTGAAGCCTAAGGACTCTGGTTCAAGGCTCGGTTCCCCAGGACCCGCGGAAGCTAGATGCACAAGGTGGTGTATGCCTCTGGAGTTTGTTTGCAGTAGCTAGAGGCCCTGGCATGCCCATTCTCTCTCTATCTATCTGCCTCTTTCTCTGTCTATCTGTCACTCTCAAATAAATAAATAAAAATAAATGAAAAAAAAAAAAAAGACTGATGGCTGGGCGTGGTGGCTGCATGCCTTTAATCCCAGCACTCAGGAGGCAGGAGGTAGGAGGATCGCTGTGAGTTCGAGGCCACCCTGAGACTACATAGTGAATTCCAGGTCAGCCTGGGCTACAGCAAGACCCTACCTCGAAGAAAAAAAAAAAAAAAGACTGGAGAAATGGTTCACCATTGAAAGGTGCTTGCTCACAAAGCCTGACTGTCTGGGTTCAATTCTCCAGTACACACATAAAGCTAGATGCACAAAGTGCATCCAGACATGTTGAGTTCATTTGCAGCGGCACTAGGCCCTAGCATACCCATTCTCATTCTTTCTCTCCACTTGCAAATAAATTAAAGAAAAAAAAATTTTTTAAGAGCTGGAGAGTGGCTCAGTGGGTAAAGAGCTTTCTGTGCATGTGTGAGGACCAAGGTTCAGATTCCCAGCACCACAGAAATTCTGTATAGGCTTGGTGGCCTGTCTGTAATTTCAGCACTTGGGGAGCAAAGATAGGCTCCTCAGGACAAGGTGGCTGGCTGAATTAACAAGCCCTGGATTCTACTGAGAGAGCTGCCTCAGTAAAGTAAGGTGGAGAGCAACTTGAAAGACACCTAATGTCAACCTCTGACCTCCATATACACACGTGTACATGCACATGTATACATGTACCCATACACATGTGGACATATATACACACACACTGCATACACATGCAAAAAAAAGGCAACTATGTCAAACTTACTTAAAGTGATTCTGACAGTAAAAAATCTTCGTTTTTTTTTTGAAAAAATTTTCACAGTGCTACCCCAGTCTAGCCTTGTACAATTCCCAAGTATCTGTAACTGTAGGCTTAAGTCATTATACCTGACTAAAAGTTTGTTTTTTTAATCTACTTATTAAGTTAATGATTGTGTTGAATGACTTTATGAGTCACCTTTCAATAATTCATAGAGATGTTGTTTGATCTACAGTGGTGCTATGTTCTCTTGGTTTTTTGAGGTAGGGTCTCACTCTAGCCCAGGGTGACCTGGAATTCACTCGGTAGTCTCAGGGTGTCCTCAAACTCATAATGATCTTCCTACCTCTGCCTCCTGAGTGCTGGGATTAAAGGCGTGTGCCACCACGCCTGGCTATTATGTTCTTTATAAACTCAGCAAAGATTGCCAATATTGTTATGTTAAATATATATATGAACACACACACCCCTACCTACCTAGCTTGCTGAACATCATAGGTTAGCAACACAATCTGCTGAGAACCATGTGTACCTCTGTGATTCCGTAGCTGCTTAGGTGTTGTCGCTGAGTCACTGCTGCCGCCCAGAGTGTGGGAGAGTATCATGCAGCTTATCAGCAGCCAGGAAAACATCAGCATTTGAACTATGGTTTTTAAAGTTAAAAATCATCATAACTTGGGTTGGAGAGATGGCTTAGCAGTTAAGGGGCTTGCCTGTGAAGCCTAAGGAATTAACGTTTGAATCTCCAGGTCCCACATAAGCCAGATGCATAGTGACACAGCACACAATGTCACACACGTGCACCAGGGGTCACATGCATCTGAAGTTTGTTTGCAGCTGCTGAAGATCCTGGTATGCCCATTCTCTCCCTCCCTCCCTCTCTCTCCTCTCTCTCTCTCAAAATAAATAATTTTTTTGTTTGTTTGTTTTGCTTTTTCGAGGTAGGGTCTCACTCTAGCTCAGGCTGACCTGGAAATCCCTCTGTAATCTCAGGGTGGCCTCGAACTCATGGCAATCCTCCTACCTCTGCCTCCCAAGTGCTGGGATTAAAGTTGTGCGCCACCATGTCCGGCAATAAAAAATTTTTAAGAAATCATAACCTAGCCATCATCAGTTGGAGACATCTGTGTACATGTATTGCTGAACTCACCTGGGGAAATAAACCACCACAGGTAGAATCCTTTGATCATTGATTGCCCTCATTAAAGCAATGTGTTCATACATAGTTCAGGTTGCAGTAGACACTCAGCTGCCCTTCTCTGCACTAGATGTTGTTCTGTATTTAGGTGGCAGGACTTACCTGTCTGACGGTGCTAAATTCTAGCTGCTGTACCAGGAATGGCTATTGCTACAAGTTACAAACTGAAAAGATTTCATGGACTGACTGAATAAATAAAAACATCCCTTTCATGAATTCTAATCGTCAGTTGACACCAGTTTAACTTATTATCAATTCTTATCGTTTGGTAAACTTTTCATGGAAGGTGGTTTGGTGTCATTAGGAACAGCAAGAACATATACTTCATTTGTATTTGTGTAGTAACAAGTTGTGATGGTTAATCTTCATTGTTAACTTGAATGGTTCTAGAGTCACGTAGAAGACATATGTCTGGGTGTGTCTGGTGTGTACTTCCAGAGAGATTTACCTGAGGAGGGAATACTCACCTTGAATGTGAATGGCACCATCTCATGTCTTGAGCCCCACACTAAAAAAGCAAAAGTAGGAAGCTTGCTGACCACCAGCATTCATCTTTCTCTGCTTACTAACAGTGATATAATGTCGCCCTACTGCCATGACATCCTGTATCTTTTGAAACCATGAGCCCAAATAAAACCTTCCTTTTTTCATGTGTTTTGTGACCACAACAAGAAAAAAAATAATATGGAAATTGATATCAAGGAGTAGGATTATTGGTGTTTAAACCTGACTGTATGGTTCATAGACCTTTGGAGCAGTTTTGCAGTATGACTGGAAGAATTTTGAGCTGTGGGCTGTACAGAAGCTTTAGAATGCTGTAAACAGAGCTCAACAAGCTAGTGTACAAGAGTGAGAAAGACCACAGTGCTAAGAGAAATGCAGACAGTAGGCGCAGCCCATGCAGTGGCAGACAGGGTTAAGGACTTGTGGGAGCTGGTCTAGAGGTCAGTTATGTTACATCCCAGAAAAGAAAAAAAAAAAATCTGCATTCTACTCATGTCCTGAAAATCTGAGTAAGGCTGAATTCAAAAGTAATGGACTTATATGTTTGGCAGAAGAAATTTCAAGACAGCGTCACATCTAGGCATTTATTGAGGTCGATAAAATACGGAGTTTGGTGAGGAAAGGAGTGTGACCAAGCCTGCAGATGTAGACAAGTCCCCTTTGCAGAGAAAGCAGCTGCAATTGAGATGAGTGACATTAAAGAGAAACCTGCTGATCTTCACCTGGAAAATAGGAAAGGTGCCCTAAGGGCAAAACTATAGAAGGCTACAGCTTGTGAAAATACAAGTGAGCTGAGCACCAGCATTCATCTCTCAGGCTGGCTTTGAACTCATAACAATCTTCCTACCTCTGCCTCCCAAGTGCTGAGATTAAAGGCGTGTGCCATCATGCCAAGCTAAACTTTTATTTATTTTATTTGCAAGGAGAGAGAGTGAGAGAATGGGTATGCCAGGACCTCTTATCACTGCAAATGAATTCCAGTCGCATGTGCCACTTTGTGTATCTGGCTTTACGTGGGTACTGAGAAATCAAAACCAGGCCATCAGGTTTTGCAAGAAAGCACCTTTAACCACTGAGCCATCTCTCCAGCCTCTTAAATATATTTTGTTTGCCTACTTTTCTTACTGGTTGATCCAAAAAATTTTTTTTCCTGTCAAAGCATAGAATTGTATTTTGTCTTTTCTATTCCATCTCCCCCTAATAGCATGAACTACACAAGGGGCCCAGTAAGAGAAAGATTGCTTTCTTTTTTAAATAAAGAGGTATGGTTTTATATCATTTTTTTTTTTTTTGTTGTTGTTGTTTGTTTGTTTGAGGTAGGATCTTGCTCTAGGCCAGGCTGACCAGTTGAACGACATCTGAAAATCCTTTTTGCAAACCCTAAGATACAGTAAAGGTTTCTGAACAATCATGTTTAAGAATTGCATTTTTCTTTTTCCACATTAGTATCTTCAAAAAAGAAACAGATTCCTAATGAAGCGTCTTCTGGGAGTGAAAGAGACACAGCAGACATAGCACAAAATTGGTCATTGCAAGATCATTATAGGATGTACTCACCAATGATATACCAAGCCCTCTGTGAGCATGTGCAAACTCAAATGTCACTGATGAATAACTTGCCTGCAAAGAGTGACCCTCATGGAGTTCCTGCTGTCCCTTGCCATAGTAGGCCTGGCTCTGGTTAGTACACAGATTTTTAAAGACTGGCTTGACTGTCAACTGTGATTAAATTGCTTTGTTACTTACTGTATGGAAGTGTGACACATGGGTTATTTTTTTCTACCTCTTTTAGAATCTCAGGCAACATCGTGCTCTGGTCATGGCTATTGCACCTCCGGCCCGATCCACACAACTCAGCCGCCATCCTGCTCCCCAGTGGTTTGTTGTGTGGGTACAGTTGGCATACCCCACCCCCCCCCCCCAGTGATGCTTTGCTTAGAAAAACTGCCGTCTTAGGACTAGAGTATTGCATTTTAACGCATCTGAATGCACTAGGGTGTAAAGACCTTTTTTTTTTTATTATTAGAAAAGCTTTATTAAGTATAGTAGTGAAGGAAAAGAGAAGAATCAGGAGGAAAAAGACCAACCATGCCCACCACAGTTAATACCCTAGTATGGTGTGCTTCCCACTCATTTAATCTCTGTGTAGCTTTTGGTTTCTGTTTGTTAAGCTTGCTTCTTTTTAAAATAAGCTGTAGTTTTACTACTTTATATGCTGCTTTTTTTCACTTAATATGCTATTATAAATATATTTCTCTTAATATTTGCCTTTGTTTTTCCCAAGGTAGGGTCTCACTCTATCCCAGGCTGATCTGGAATTCACTATGCAGTCTCAGGGTGGCCTCAAACTCATGGCGATCCTCGTACCTCTGCCTCCCAAGTGCTGGGATTAAAGGTGTACGCCACCACGCCCAGATTTTAATATTTGCCTTTTATGGATAAGTAGCTAATGCTATGTTTTATGAACATTTTTCTCTTAAATCAAGAAAAAATTAACTTTGAGCCATGTTGTATACATATGTATTGTGCAGTAACGACTCCCCTATGGTTAGATATGCAAGTAACAGTCAGTTTTTCACTTCATTACTTTAATATATATGTATGTGTGTGTATATATGTTTGTTTTTTGTAGTGTAAAGGATTGGGCCCAGAGACCTACACATGCTAGGCAAGCACATTATTATTATTATTATTATTATTACTTTCCTAGCCCAACATATTCTTGCAAAAGCTTTTTTTTTTTTTTTAATTATTTTGTGAGAAAGAGGCATGCCCAGGCCTTCAGCCACTGTGTGAACAAACTCCAGACGTGTGTGCCCCCTTGTGCATATGTGTGACATTGCACGCTTGCGTCCCTGTGCTTACAGAGGAGCTGGAGATTTGAACATGAGTTCTTAGACTTTAACCACTAAGCCATCTGTCCTGCCCATGCAGAAGCTTTTTGTATGATGAGCAGTTTCCCAAAGTGGAAATGTTTTCAGTCCAAAAGTAGACTAAATTTTAATGCCTTTAAAGCTTGCATGATATTTATAAACAATCTATTTTAGCTATATCCTTATAGTGTTGCCATATTGCTAAGTACTTAAGCTTTTTAAAAAGCTAGTTTTTATTGTACGGAGGAGAACCCCAGCTTAGTTTTAAGCTGAAAATATCACAAAGTTGGCTTCTAATATTAGAAAGTTATTTTCTGATATTACTGATTTGAGTTTGTGACAGTCTATAAATGAGTATTCATACTTTTTTTTTTCTCCTCTCTGGTTTTGCTTTAGGAAGTACAGACAAATGGTGACAAGCAGCTTGGATCACAAGGTCAAACAACCTCTGCAAACTATCCTGCTGCTCCCAGGAATGCATGCGCTATCCATCCTGGAGTTCCCTGTAGCTCGCCCCTCACTGACAGAGCTGCTATTCCAACATGGCAGCAGCTGAGTCTCGCTAATTGGATTCTACCACAACAAAGAGCTCCTAAAGAAGCAGACCTTCTGAAGTGTTTCCAAACACATATGTCTCTGTTTCAATCTCATGGAAAAGAAATTTTCCCGGACAGTCAGACACACCAGAGACCCACTCAATCACAGCCAGCCTTCTTGGCCACTAATGAAGAAAAATGTGCCAAAGAACAAATTGGAGAGGCCACAAATGAAGGAAAGTATTCAAACATACATGTTCAAGATGCAAAAATAGCCAAGGATGTACAGAAGGCAAAAAATGTGAACTACGCTGCTGAAAAAGTTAGAACTCTAAAGTATTTGTTGGGAGAGCTGAAGGCCCTGGTAACAGAACAAGGTAGATGAGTACTTTATACTTTTCTGTAACATGCTGCTATGCTAAATAGCAGTGTCATGTTCAGCTCTCATTCAAATTGACAATAATTGACATGGAGTTTGTGTTGTTTTCCATGTAGCCATGTCATGAGCTAGTAAGGAAATGAGTTCTGCCTGTTATATTCTTACTTTTGGGGTGTATGTGTGAGAGCTGGGTATGCATTTGGGCACATGTGCATGCTTGTGGAGGCCAGAGGTTGACAGGTGTCTTCCTCAAGGGTCTCTCAGTTGAACCCAGAGCTTGCTGGCTTACCTAGCCAGTTTTCCCTGGGGATCTGCTGTCTCTGCCTCCCAAGGGCTGGGATTGCAAACAGGCCATCACGCCCACTGGCAGTTACACGGGCACTGGGGATACCTACTCTGGCACTCAAGTAAGTGCTTTATCTGCTGAGTTATTTCCCAAGCCTGTGTTTGTTTGTTGTTGTTGTTTTTTTAATCTATGTATGGTATGCATGCATGTGTATATGCCTGTTCATATATATGTGATAGATGCATGTATGTGCATGTGGGTGCACATTCATGTGTGTGTACATATGTGTGGAGGCCAGAGGCTGTGTTGTATGTCTTTCTCAACCATTTTTTACTTTAATTTTTTTAAAGTTTATTTGAAAGAAAAGAGAGAATGGGCACACCAGGTAAACCAAAAGGGTATTAAAAGTTTTGGGTTACTTCTCATAGTGAAATCTGTTAAAACAATGTAACTGTTGGTGGTTAACTGTTAGAAAAAGTCTCTACATTTAAAAAAAATTATTTATTTATTTGAGAGAGACCAAGAGGCAGATAGAAAGAGAATGAGTATGCCAGAGTCTCTAGCCACTGCAAACAAACTCCAGATACATGTACCACTTTGTGCATCTTACTTTTTGTGGGTACTGTGGAATCGAACCCTGCTCATTAGGCATTGAGGGCAAGTGCCTTAATTGCTGACCCATCTCTCCAGCCCTACTTTAATTTTTGAGACTGAATCTGGAGCTCACCAATTTGGCTGGACTAGCCAGCCATCAAGCCCCAGGAAGCTTTCTGTCTCCACTACCCGGTGCTGGCGTTACAGGAGTGCTCAGATGTGCTGAGCCTTTATGTGCTGGGAATCCAAACTCAGGTCTTCATGCTTTCATGGTCTGCATTTTACTGGCCGAGTCCACACTTTCTTTTTTGCGACAAAGTGTCTCTTGTAGCCTAGGCTGGCCTCAAACTCACTATGTGGCTGAAGATGACCTCACCTCACACTCTTGATCCTTCTATGTTCCCCTCACCAGTGCTGGGATTACAAGCATGTGCCACCACAGCCTGGCTGCTCTTTAGGTTTTGGCCCCTTCTTTCCTGTGAATTTGAAATGTATGAGGACTATCAAGGAGCCCACTGCTTGCAAGTGTGTACTCATTCTGTTTGACACAAATGCCCTTTGAAAGATTAAACTAAAGAGAATTTGTAGAGAGAAAATTATAGTGGTAAGAGACCCGATTATTTTTCTATTTAAAAATATGCAGATCAGGTGTGGTAGCACGTACTTTTTGTCCCAATACTCAGGAAGCAGAGGTAGATCACTGTGAGTTTGAGGCCAGCTTGAGACTATATGCTGATTCCAGGTCAGCCTGGAATATATATATATATATATATATATATATATATATATATATATATATATATATATATATATATGGCTGGAGAGATGGCTTAGCAGTTAAGGCACTTGCCTGCAAAGCCTAAGGACCCAGGTTTGATTCCCCAGTACCCACATAATCCAGATATACCAGGTGCCGCATATATCTGTTTGCAGTGGCTGGAGGCCCTAGTGTGCCCAACTCTCTCTTATCTGTCTCTCACTCCTTCTCACTCTCTAATAAGTAAATAAATAAATAAAAATGTTTTTAAAAGACAGAGTTCATGGTTTTACTAAAATTATAGCGCTAAAAAGTAGTGGTGAGCTGGAGAGATTGCTTAGTGGTTAAGGTGCTTGCCTGCAAAGCCAAAGGACCCAGGTTCGATTCTACACATGTGTCTGGAGTTCGTTTGCAGTGACTGGAAACCCTGCCACTCCCATTCACCCATTCATTCATTCTCTCTCTCTCTCTCCCTCTCTCCCTCTCTCTCTCTCTCTCAAATAAATAAAAATAAATTAATAAAAATAGTGGAGTCTTGGAGGTTTTTCCAGCAAGAAATGCTTTACAAAGATTCATAGAAGTCTGCTCAGCAAGTAGGCATAGTTATTTACCATATGCATGTATCTATCAAGATGTTAAAATACTAGTGGAAGTGACTAACTTGTAATTTGAATGTAGTTTGAAACTCTTCAATCAATTACTATATAATTTTAAATGTTTTTAGTCTTTAGGAAGTTTGACTTGGAATGAAAGCGGACAAAAATAAAAGGACAAAAGATAAATTCTATTCTATTCATATCTGTTGCTCCAAAATAATCTTTTTGTAATTAATAACAAAAATAATATAGGTGTGTGGTACACATACTAAATCTTATTTATAACATCAAATAATGAAAGCTTATCTTAGAAAATCCTCACTCAATATCAGAATCAAAGATCATATTGTAAATGTTTATAGTATAATCAGTTATAAGAAACTTATAGTAACTGTAGGGTTCCACCATAGACCTTTGATGACTATAAAATATAAAGTATATGTAAGTCACTTACCACTTCACTCAAGTGAAGATAAAATCATTAAATATAACAATCCTGTTATTTAAAATCAATCTTTAGTTTATTTAATTTCTTTAGAACTATTCTAGAACTATCTGAGTAAGCAAGTGTAGACAGCAGGAAAAAGGAAAATGGGATTTGTATCAGAAATCACTTTAAAATGTTGATTTTATGCCTTATAGAGGATTCAGAAACTCAGAGATTGGTAACAGAATTGGAATCATGTATATCTGGGCTTCTAGAAGTAAACGGACACACGAATATTCAAGTTGAAATAGCACTGGCCATGCAGCCATTGAGAAATGAAAATGCTCAGTTACGAAGGTAAGAATTGCTCTTTGAATATTTTTGTTTATAGGCCAAGGTCAGCCAGAAGATGTCAGGTGAGATATCTGGGACTGCATAAGAAAAACAGATTTGCAATCTTGCTATATTTCTGGCTTGTTCTCATTTTCCAAAGATGTCTAGTATTCTATAACACTTCCTTTACTTTGCCACCTGTTTTACCTCTGTTGTTACTTAGTTGGTAGTGTGTACACAGGAAGGTAAAGTTAAAGTGCCAACATGGGTCTCTTTAGTTTCTTTTTCATCTGTGACTCAGGATCCAGGATTCCCTTCACTTCAAGTTGTGACTCGCTATGTGACATACCTATGATAGAGTTGCTGTGTTTACCTTCTAATAATACTGACTTCAGTCCTAATAATTTGTTTTTTAAGCATACCAGAACTTATTCTCAGAATATTATCTTCTTAACATTGTCACCATGGAAATTTCAATGATTCTTATTTCTGTTCCTTAAAACACTTGTTTTAAAACTTAAAGGAATAATTAAACCAAAAAAAAAAAAAACCGTAAAACTACGTGTTTTTATTTTTATTTATTTATTTATTTTTGGTGTTTTTTTTTTTTTTTTTCGAGGTAGGGTCTCACTCTAGCCCAGGCTGACCTGGAATTCACTATGGAGTCTCAGGGGGTCCTCGAACTCATGGCGATCCTCCTACCTCCCGAGTACTGGGATTAAAGGCGTGCGCCACCACACGCAGCTAAAACTACATATTTTTTAGCTGGACTTTCTTGAAGCTTATTGCCATCTTGTGGCTTAAAGAAAAATAGCTAGGAACATTGTTTCTATGGCATCTTGGTATTGGGGGAATTTTAAACTGCATAGTTCTTATGTGATACTCTAAACACAGTTGTCCAGTGTTTATCTTACTGGTCCCTACCCACAAGATATCTCTAGTTCCTTGTTTGTTTTAATCACCCCTACCCGCCCCAGCATGTTCTCTAATATCCTGGATGGAGGTTAGGAGTGGGGTACTACCTCCATTAAAAATCATCAACCTAGAGGGCTGGAGAGATAGGCTTAGTGGTTAAGCACTTGCCTGTGAAGCCTAAGGACCCCGGTTCAAGGCTCGTTTCCCCAGGACCCACGTTAGCCAGATGCACAAGGGGCCGCATGCGTCTAGAGTTCGTTTGCAGTGGCTGGAAGCCCTGGCGTGCCCATTCTCTCTCTGTCCCTCCTTCTTCTGACTGTTGCTCTCAAATAACTAAATAAAAATAAACAAAATAAATTAAAAAAATAATAAGATTTAAAAAATCATCAACCTAGAATATGCCTTAGTAGTTATATGACAACTAAGAATTCATGACCTTTTCCCGATTGTAGACTCAAATATAAAATAATTAGTGACCCAGGTACAGCACAGAATAAAGTGGGAGTTAAGTGTGACATTAAGGTTTTAGTCTTATTTTGATAACTTGATAGATTAATACAATTCCTCTGGACAGGAGTAACCAAAGGAAGAGTAGATTTGTTTGGTTGTTTCTTTTTTTTCTTCTTTTGAAGCTAGGAGAGGCAGTGGGAGAGTCAGTGAGATAAAATTTAGGCATACTGACTGTGTCATTTAGAGTATGTGGAGAAACGGTGAAGTCTGAAGCATAAGAACAGGATCTGAGCTAGAAGTGTGGATGGCGTTACTCCTCACTTAACACGTTTTCTGTGGGTATAACCTTGTTACAGGCACTGGAGAGGTGATTGTTAAGAGCAAGTGCTATGTTATCAGCATAAGTAGCAAATTCATTAAGAAAGTATAGAATGTGAACATGGTGAAGGGTAGATTGTGGGGATTAGTAGCTTTTTAAGAAAAGAATAGAGGAAGAGTAGCTGCGAAAGGAACCTGAGAAAGGATCACCAAGGGAAGTAACAAGAAAGCTAAGGTCTGGGGTCTTAACACCCATAAGAAGGAAACACAGGAGAGTCTGTATGTGATTTTCAAAAGAAACATCATCCAGGACAAAGGTGGATCAAGAACACACTTAATAAGACAAAATCACCCAAAGAAAATCGAGGAAAGCTTGAGACAGTCCCACAATCGAGAAAGACTGTTTATTAAAGAGGAAAAGAAGCCGGGCGTGGTGGCGCACGCCTCTAATCCCAGCACTCGGGAGGCAGAGGTACAGCGGGAGATGAATCACTGTGAGTTTGAGACCACCCTGAGACTACACGGTGAATTTCAAGTCAGCCTGGGTTAGAGAGTAGGACCCTACCTGGAAAAAAAAAAAAAAAAAGAAGAGTTAAAAGAAAGGAAAGTTAGGTGAGCACAGAAAGTGAGAGAATAAAAACTATAATGAAAGCCCTCCTAGAGCAACAGCAAAAAGTCAACAGTAACATAGTCAAAGATATTAGAATCCCCTAGTGCTTAAGTAATATGAGGACTGAATTGTTATTTTGGTTTTTTTTTTTTGTTTTTGTTTTTGTTTTTCCATTTAAAGTGCTACTGTTCATAGTTCAGTGTGTTACGGGATTTTGAGCGTGATGGTGCCTGTCTTGGCCCAGATGGGTTGGATTCAAGTGGCCAAGGCTCTTGAGTTCATGTTGCATACCAAAGAATTAAGGAATGTGATTAAGGAAGTGAGGAGGGCAAGAACAGATTTTATTGGGCTGGGGAGATGGCTTAGCAGTTAAGGCGTTTGCCTGTAAAGTCTAAGGACGCAGGTTCGATTCCCCAGGACCCATGTTAGCCAGATGCACAAGGTGGCACATGTGTCTGGAGTTTGTTTGCAGTGGTTGGAGGCCCTGGTGTACCCATTCTCCCTCTTTCTCTCTTTCTCAAATAAATAAATATAAAATTAAAAAAGAAGATATTTTATTAAGGAAAATATGGAAAAACACTCCTGAGAGTGGGAACATTTCTCATAAGAAAGAAAGAGGGTATTGTCAGATCAGGGACTTGGAGCTGGGAATATAAAGGGGGAAAAGTCCCAAAGTGTAAGTCCCAAAGGGTAAGCATGAGTAGGATTTCTACCCACCTCCAAAGAAGAGAAGGGAAAACTAAAGAAAAAGTTATGCTTTTTGAGTTAGAACTCAGAAAAGGGGGCTGACTTAGCAGTGAGGGTCTGCAAGCAACTTTGCTGTGAGAGGAGCTGTTGGGAGGTCCAGTACATCATCTCATTAAGGGGATAAGGATTCCTCACAACTCGTTGGCATGTAGGTGAGGGTGGTCTCTTGACCTGAGGAGTGATTGACAGCTCTCCAGACCAGAGGACTTTGTTCCTCTGTCCTCTGGTCAGCAGGAAGTGACTTTTTCCCTTCTAATGTTACTAGGAAATCAGGAGGTGTAGTCTTCCTTTTATTTACCTCATTTTTCTTTAAATAAGCCTAAGGTCTGCCTACCTACAGCATACACCCCTCAAAAGTTAAGACCCTACTAAAGTCATACAGTGCTTAAAAAAAAAATGCATCTCAACCTTTACCTCCTACAAGTATGCAAAAGTTAACTTAAAATTAATCACAAATCTTTATATAGAAGTTAAAATCTACTAGAAGTAAACATAGAAAAAAATTCTGGTAATCTTGAATTGGGAAAGATTTCTTAAATAAAACCTCCAAAGAAGAGAAAAACTAAAGACATTGAAATTCAGAATTTAAATCTTGATTTTCAAAAGATACTGTTACTAAATTTGAAGACGGCAACCAACAGATTGATATTTATAATGCATATTTGACAAAGGATTTATATCTAGACTGCTTAAAGAACTTTTACAACTGTATTATATATAGAGAGAGGGGTGGGGGGGAGCAAGCTAGGCAGGGGATCTAGAGGGCACCTGCCTAGCCTGTGTGAGGCCCTGCATTCAATCCTTAGTCATACACACAATTAGGGCCCAACAATAGTATGGTTTTGTTCATTTAGCTTTTACCTTTTGTTTTGGAGCATGAGATAGATTTCTGATGATCTGTTGTGTAGCATTTGTCTTTTTTGATGAGCTGTCAAATGTATACTGCTAATGGGCTTAGGAGTCTTGGATTTATAGTTTTGTTATTTCCTTTAGGCAATTGAGAATTATGAATCAACATTTCAGAAAGCAAGAAGAAACCCAAAAGGCACCTGGCAATCTTGAATGTAGGTAAAAGAACTTTAAGGATTGAAATTCAATTCTTTGTAATTCTAGAAATGTACTTAGTCTAAGTGGGCTTTCTCTTTTAATCTACATTTGAAAACTAGGAATAAGAGGGGCTGAGGAGACAGCTCAGTGGTTAAAAGTGCTTGCTGTGGCAAACCTGACAAGTGGAATTTTGATCTCCAGAATCCATGTAAAGCTGGATGCAGGTGGTTCACATGTCACACCAATACCAATGGGAGGTGGAGGCAAGTGAATCCTGAAGCTCATGGGACGACTAGTCTGGTGTCATGGGCATAGTCTGGTGTTCAGCAGCAAAACAAGGGAGCCTCTGTTTCAAACAATGTGAAGGGCAAGGACTGACATCCTGAGGTTGTCATCTGATTGCCACATGTATACCATGCTTATGCCCGTAAAATACATACACACATACATACACACATATACATACATACAATTTAAAAATAATAACCGCATGTTAAAATTTAAGTTATAAGCTGGGCATAGTGGCATACATCTGTAGTTCTAACACTTGGGAGGCAGAGACAGGAGAATTTCAAGTTCTAGGCTGTGCTAGCAAGACGTTGTCTCAAAAAAAGTTACCAGAAAAATAAAAGATCAATGCTATTATTTCCCAATATCACATTTCTATTAAAGATGTATGTTGAAAATAGAACTATATATGTGCTTTCCTTAGATTATACTTTATTTTTAAAATTTATTTATTTATTTGAGAGGAAGAGAGAATAGGTGTGCCAAGACCTCTTGCTACAAATGAATTCCAGATGCATGCACCACTTTGTGTATTTGGCTTTACATGGGTATTGGGGAATCAAACCCTGGTCAGCAGGCTTTGCACACATGTGTCTTTAATTGCTGAGCCATCTCCCCAGCTCAAGTTTGTACTTTATATCTTCTTCTAATATATAATGGATAGGGCTGGAGAGATGGCTTAGTGGTTAAGGTGTTTTCCAGCAAAGTCAAAGGACCCAGGTTCAATTCCCCAGGTCCCACATAAGCCAGATGCACAAGGTGGCACATGCATCTGGAGTTTATTTGTAGTGTCTGGAGGCCCTGGTGCACCCATTTTTTTTTCTCTCTCTCTTCCTTTCTCTTTCTTTAAAAAGACAGTGGACATTTTTTCTCTATCAAATACATAAATATGTGCCAGGCATGGTGGCACACTTTAGTCCCAGCACTTGGGAAGCTGAGGTAGGTTTGCTACAGTTTTAGGACAGCCACAAAATAAATTTTTATAAACATATCTTTGTGCATATATGTAAGCATTTGTGTGTGTGTGTGTGTGTGTGTGCGTGTGCGCGCACACATGCTTGTGGAGGCCAGAGGTCCATGTCAGGTCTTCCTCTGTCATTCTCTACCTCATGTTTTTGAGGCAAGGTCTCTGAACCCGAGGCTCACCAGCTTGACTAGGCTGACTGGCCAGTGGCCTCCTGTCTCCCTCCCGCCCTCGTCCCCTGCAGCACTGTGTTTACAGACCCTCACTGTCAAGCCTTGCTTTTCACATGGATGCTGGGAACCCAGCCCATTTCTCATGCGTGCACAGCACTTTACTCACTGAGTCATCTCCCCAGCCCCTATGGAAGATTTTGTTTTTCAGTATAGATTTCTGATAGAATTACTAAACCAGTGGGCTACAATTTTGGCAGATGATGCCAAATAGTCCTTGTTCTCTTTCTGTTTTGTTTTGTTGTGAGATTGCAATTCACTGTATTGTCCAGGCTATTCTTTAGCTCCTAAGGATCAAGTGGTCCTCTTGCTCGCTCATCACTGGAAATACACACAGGAATGCCAAATTGTCTTTATGCATCATAGAGCTTCATAGAGAAAAAAATAATCTGCAACCATACTAGAAGAAAAGATGAGAACTTTTTTATATTCCCAGCTTTCCCTGAGTTGAATGTAAACACACATGTGAAAAAGTTGCAGACTAATGAAATACATTGCTAGATTTTTTTTATCAGTTTCTGAAAAGTAGAGATACTTTCAACATGAGGAAGAATTTTAAAATGCGTGATGTGACAGAGGCTTAATTCTCTAAACATATAAATGCCTCTGACAATGCAGTAAGACAAGCATGAGTAACAGAGCAAGCACTTCCTGAGTTTTTGCTTCACCAGGTACTATCCAGTAGATCCTGTGGTTCTACTGTGAACAAAGATGGAGGTAAGGGACAGGCGAGAGGAAGCCAACAGGGAGCAGGGAGATCACCGTCTCTTTATGTTCCTACTCGCTTACCTTAGTGGAGTTTCCTGGGGAGTGTTTTTCAGTTAGACTGGCTGACCAGTGAGTCCCAGTGATCCTCCTGTCTCAGCACCCCCTCGACACTGGGGTTAACAGGCATGTGCAGCCACACCCAGTTTTTTCCATGGGTTCTGGGGATTGAACCAGTTCTCATGCTTGTGTAGAAAATGCTTTTACCCATTGACTCACCCCTTCATCATTATTTATTACTAACATCTCCATGAGAGGGGGGGGTCCATGTCTTTGGTGTTTACTGCTCTGTGTCCAGATCCTAATACAATGACTCATACATAGCATACATCCCTCAAGACTGCATTTGCTAAGTGAACCAAGAATGTATGTGCTAAAACCTAGCAGCATTGTGGGAAAAGGGCAAAGTTAGAAACTGAGCATAGTATCAGTCTTATGTTTAAATATACATATATTTTATGTGAATTTGTTTGCATAACTTTTTCAGAAAAATAGACACAAGTGTTTGTGTCTGGGAGGAAAGCTAGGGAAGGGAGATAAATCAGGGAGAATCATTTGGTGTCAGTAGTATTTTGTGGCATTTGGAATATTTACTTTGTATATGTGCTATCTTTTCATATAAAAGTAAATTTTGGGCTGGAGAGATGGCTTAGTGGTTAAGGCACTTGCATACAAAGCCAAAAGACCTTGGTTCAATCCCCCAGAACCCATTTAAGCCAGATGCACAAGGTGACGCATGCATGGAGTTTGCTTGCAGTGACTGGAGGCCCTGGCATGCCCACTCCCCCACCCCCTGGCCCTGCCAAATAAGTACAATAAAATAAATAATAATTGTTTTAAAAGAGAGTAAAATTTAATGCCCAAAATGTCAACTGGAGAAGAAAAGTATGACTTCTGCCAATTAATCTTTTTAAAAATGCTTAGTATTTCTGTAGTACTGTTCATGAACATAACTGATAAGCAAATGAAATAGTCTCCAGGGCTTTATTTTCCTAAAAGTAGTTCTTTTCCAGGATTGTACTTTGCAGATTGGGAAACAACTCTGATCTGTTTTACTTTACAGTGTTTTCCCTTAAGTCACTGAATCTGTCACTGCAAAATCAACTGGAGGAGTCCCTGAAGAGCCAGGGACTACTACACAATAAAAATGAAGAGCTCTTAAAAGTAATAGAAGATCAGAGAAGTGAAAATAAAAAATTAACTGATATATTTAAAGACAAAGACCAAGCTCTCCTTGAAAATAAACAGCAATTTGACATTGAGATGACAAGGGTGAAAATTGGTATGTATATGGACTATAGTTACGGTCATTTTTTACTAAAGGGATAATGAAACTGAGCCCTTTTTTGTTGCTTTAGAATTGGAGGAAGCCTTAGCCAATATGAAAAATGCTCAGCTTAAGTTAGAAACGACTGAAAAAGAAAATCAGATATTAGGAATAACGCTACGCCAGCGTGATGCTGAAGTTTCTCGACTGAGAGAATTAACCAGGTAAAATTGACTTCCTTTGAATAACCCAGGCCTTTTTTAGATGCCTTTATAAACTTCAAAATAATGGCAGACCTGCTTTCTTTTCTCTGTTTTTCTCTCCCTCCCTCCCTCCTTCTCTCTCTATTGTTTCAGTTTGTTTTTGTTTTGGAGTCTTTTCTTTTCCTAGTTTTTGCTGCTTCTGTTCCATTTGTGTTACTTTAAAAGTTCTAGCTGGGTGTAGTGGTGCACACCTTTAATCCCAGCACTTGGGAGGCAGAGGTAGGTGGAAAGTTCTAAAACTGTCAAAAGGTTTTTGTTTGTTTGTTTTTAGTCATGTGAAAGTAGCTTGTATAACAAAGTGGCTACACTCTGGCTTTAAAGCCAGAAAGACCCAAATGGAATTCAGCTTTGTCACATAATAGCTGAATAATTTTGAGCTTATTTTTAACCTCTCTCAACCTCAGCTGTAAAATTGGGGACATGGATAGGGTTGTCAAGGGACTTAATTCATGAAGAGCATTTTAGAATGGTCACTTTTTTTTTTTTTTTGAGGCGAGCCCAACAGACTGACCTTTTATTTATTTATTTATTTATTTTGAGAGAGAGAGAGAGAGAATGGGCACACCAGGGCATCCAGCTACTGCATACGAACTACAGACAAATGTGCCCCCTTGTGCATCTGGCTTATGTGGGTCCTGCAGAATTAAACCGGGATCCTTTGGCTTTGCAGGCAAACACCTCAACTGCTAAGCCATCTCTCCAGCCCCAGACTGACCTCTTTTTAATGTGTGTGTGAGACAGAGAATTGGCACACCAGGGCCTTGTGTGTGTGTGTGTTATTTAGTTTTATAGACATTTGAAATTAAGTTAATATAGAAATACTTTTTCTACCTTTCATGGAATAATTTTCACCTTTTATTAACAGTGATAAAACAAATATATATGTTTGTTGATTTATCTGGCTGTTTAAAATAGGGTCTTACTATATATGTAGCCAAGGATGGCCTGTAACTATGTAAAACCAGGCTGGCTTTGAACTTGTGACCAATCCACCTGCCTCTGCCTCCTGAGTGTTGGGATTACAAGTGTGTGTCATGCTGGGTTATTTTGTTTGTTTGTTTGTTTGTTTGTTTTTTGAGGTAGGGTCTCACTCTAGTCCAGGCTGACCTGGAATTCACTATGCAATCTCAGGGTGGCCTCGAACTCATGGTGACCCTCCTGCCTCTGCCTCCCAAGTGCTGGGATTAAAGGTGTGCGCCACCATGCCGGGCCCTGTTTTTAATGCCAGAGGAAGGAAGGAGGGGATGGAGAAAGAGAATTGGTGTGCCAGGGCCTCCAGCCACTGCAACTGAATACCAGACATATGTGCCCCCTTTGCATGTGTGTGACATGCATGCTTTTGTCATTGTGCGTCTGGCTTGTGTGGGTCCTGGAGAGTTGAATGTGAGTCCTTAGGCTTTGCAGGCAAATGCCTTACCCACTAAGCCATTTCTCCAGCCCTCATGCCTGTTTTTTAATGGCAGCATCTCAGTATATAGCCTAGACTGGCAACTTGCTATGTAGCTCAAACTAGCATTAAACTCACTATCCTTTCGCCTCAAGTGCAGGGCTTGTATCCATGTAGAATTATAAGTGACTGGACTCTGGTCAGTTTCTAAGCATTGACTTATTCCATTCTTGTTCAGAGTAAAGTAAGAGAATGCTTTTTCTCATAAAAACCTTTGAAATGTCTCCAAAAGAGGTTTTCAAGGAGTGATATTTGGATGAGAACTTTGTCACTGTTGAGTGGTTTTGGCTGAAGAAGGTAGTAACAAATGGTCACATTGTGTGTATTTCATTTATACAGAAAGTCTTTGAAAAAGGGCAGTCCCATAGAAACAAAGTAGGTCACTTGTCAGGGACTGGAGGAAGAGAAAGCAGAATGGAGAGTGACTACCAGTTGGGTGTAGATGAAAATGTTGTGAAGTTAGATGGTAATGTGTAACTTCATGAATATATTACGAATCAGCACTGGTGTGAGAAACTTTCCCTCTTGTCATAGATGTGAACACACATCTATTCACCATAGACAGGGTACAGACAACAGACCAACATTATGATTACACCACAGCTAGTTTTGGGGAACCAGTGGAGTTTATTGGGGTTACTTACAGAGCAGAATGAGGGGTTATTTGCAGGTACATGGAGCCCCCAAAGCAGCCGCACCACCAAGAAGTCTCATCCTATCCTAGATGATGACCTTCCCATGGTCCCTTCAAGGATTCTTTGTCCCTGTCTAGGCATGTGGAGACCTCCGAGCAGCTGAGGCACAGAGAAGTGTCATCCCATCTTGGCTGCTTGGGTGGAGCTCACTGTATGGGGCTTGCCCCCCAGGATGGTCTTCTCTCAGCTTTGGGCTTACTTATAGTAAGTAAGTAAAAAGTAAAAGGAGGGCTGGAGAGATGGCTTAGCAGTTAAGCACTTGCCTGCGAAGCCTAAGGACCACAGTTCGAGGCTCAATTCCCCAGGACCCACATTAGCCAGATGCACAAGGGGGTGCACACGTCTGGAGTTTGTTTGCAGTGGCTGGAAGCCCTGGCACGCCCATTCCCTCTCTCTCTAGCTGCCTCTTTCTCTCTGTCTGTCACGCTCAAATAAATAAATAAAAATAAACAACAACAAAAACCAGTCAAAGGAGTAGAGAGACTCAGGGCAGCTGTACCTCTGGAGCACACTGCACAGCCTGCCAGCAGCTCAGCTGCTCTGAGTCTGCAGCACCCTGCGTGACTTGAAGGCAGCTCAGTGTCTCCCGGGCAGCTGTTCCCTGTAACTAGCCTTAGGGGTCTTGCAACCTTTTTCCCAGTCCTGACTTCCTGAGTCTTCTGAGCTTCTTTCCTCCTCCTAGGAAGGAATATTTGATTGCTAATTAACATTGGTCAAAGTCTGCCCTCCAACTCTTGTTTATAATTTCTATAAACTAGAGGAGTTGTCATGTGACCTTTTAAGTTTCAGCTCTTCTAGATTCTTTACCCCTTAACTCCTTCCTCCTTTCTCTTTTAAGAACAGGACATTCCAATTTGGAAAAATCTGCTACACAACATCTAGTGATATAGATCAGTGGTAAAGCACTTGTCTAGAGTGCTCAAAGCCCTGAGTTTGATTCCTTATCTCCACTAAAAAAGCCACCAAATTGTGTCTTAAAGCAGTGAATTATTGGGTGTTTAAATTATATTTCAATAAATTAAAAGTATATGTGGAATATAGTCCATTTAGAAAGTAAAGATAGCAAGTCAGCAGATCAAATGTCATGAGAAGCTTTTAAATATTGCTGTAATTATCTCTTTTCTTCTAACAAGCATGGTTCTCAGTAAAAGGTATGACAAAGGGAAGGATTTAGTTTGCTTTTCCTATCATATATATGTTTTTAAATATTTTATTTACTTATTTGAGAGAGAAAGACACAGGGAAAGAGAGAGAGAGAATGGATGCGCCAGGGCCTCCAGACACTGCAAATGAACTCCAGACACCTGCGCCCCCTTGTGCATCTGGCTTACGTGGGTCCTGGGGAATTGAACTTAGGTCCTTTGGCTTTGTAGGCAAATACCTTAACCGCTAAGCCATCTCTCCGGCCCCACATATTTGTTTTTTGAGATAGGGTCTTGCTATGCCTGGAACTCGCTAAGTGGACCAGACTGATTCCTAACTTGTTGAAGTCCTCCTTCTGAGTCATCCCAAAGTCCCCGCCATCTGGAAAGAGAAGTTTCTCTAACTGAAAGTGAGAGTGCCATTAATACATGGGTATGAACATTACAAGATGTGTATACTGGGCAGTTTGGTGAGCATAATATGTACATTTAGGTAGACAGCAGCAGACATTATATACCTAGGGCTCATGACTAACCCTGTCATAGGTTTTCAGTATCAGGCATGTATTCCCTCCTGTGGAGCGGGTCTCCAGTCCAATTACAGGTTGTTTTCCCCCATAACAGACATGCCACTACTGCACCCATTGGCTCATTTTGCCTTGCTGGCCAGATTTAGGGCTTGCAGTGTTCACTGTTGTTGATTTCTAATAGTGAATTCACTCTCTCCCATGGACCTGCATGCAGTGTAGTTTCTTTAAGCTTTCTGTCAGCTGGTCTACATGGAGGTGGTTTTTAACTCAGCTCCAGCAGGATTTCTCAGTGACCTTGCAGCCCAAGTATGTGGAGTCTTCAGCAGTACAGTCTTACATCTATTCCTGGTGGGAAACCAAGGGCCTCGGCAATATTCTGTAATGTTTTGGGGGCATCAGAGACCTCCCTGGCCAACAACTCACTGGAAGGGATCCAACCCTTGACACTGAAAATTTCTAGTAACATATGGCTTCTGGGTATGCCATTGTCCAAAAAAGAAGGTTTCTATATAAATTATTCATAACCCCTTGGTTTTGATTATTCCTCCCCCAACCTTTCCTTTACTCAGTCTCTTCCCCTAACCTCACTTAGGCCTTTCCACCCCCAGTAATCTGTTCTACTTATATATACAATACCATCCCCTTAAGTCTCCCCACCACCACCACTTCCCTTATATCCCCTTTCTAGCTTACTGGGCTCTGCTACTGAGTTTTATTCCAACTCACATACAAGTCCAAACATTTGTAGCTAGGATCCACTTTTTTTTTTTTTTTTTAAGCAAAGTAACAACTTCAAAATGTTAAGTATGGGCTGGAGAGATGGCTTAGCAGTTAAGGGCCCATGTTCAACTCTCCACGTGCCATGTAAGCCAGACACACAAGGTTACGCAAGTGTGCAGGGTCACACATGCACACAAGGTGGCACACGTGTCTAGAGTTCAATTTCAGTGGCTGGAGGCCCTGTCATGGCAATTCTCTCGCTCATAAAAAAATGTCCAGTATATCATTGATGTCAGTTTTTGCCTTGTCCTTTGAAAAGCAAAATAAGGATAGGGACATCTTCAGTGACATAGCTGGGTTGTAGCTACCTACTTGAGTACTAGGAGGTAAAGGAACAGCTACTGACTATAGAGGGCAAGGTTCTGTACCCAGTCCCCTTCCTGTGTAGTCCCCTTAGTTAATATGTGCTTTAAATAACCTCTTAGATAGAAAAAAGCTTCCCTCCCCCTCCCTCCCTCCCTTCCTTTCTTCCTTCCTCCCTTCCTTTAATAACTAGAAGACAGGTGCTAAATGCCTCCAAACCCAAAGTAATGATGAGCTGGAAGCATTAATTATTCTGATTTGTTTAGTATATGTTGTTACATAGAGAAATATTGCATTGTACCTCCATAAGTATATAGAATTATTATGTGTTCATCAAAGTTTTTTGAAATGTTTAAGTAAATGAAATATTAACTACTCTATGGTCATTACACATGCATGGTACATGTACCAAGTTATCACACTATGCTTCATAAATTTGTACAATTAAAATAATATTAAAAGCCGGGCATGGTAGCACACGCCTTTAATCCCAGCACTCTGGGAGGCAGAAGTAGGAGTATCACTGAATTTGAGGCCAATCTGAGATCACATAGTGAATTCCAGGTCAGTCTGGGCTAGAGCAAGACACTACCTCGGGGGGGGGGGGGGAGTATAACAAAATAATAATAAAGAAGAAATTACATAAAATTTTCTGAATGCCTTTCTCCAACTTTTGCAGAAGTTTGATGAGACTATGCAGGTACACACACAGGGTGTAAACACGTACCCCAAACCATCTCTCCTCCCTGCTGCCAGTGACTCTGAAGTGCATCTTTACCATGTTTCTTCACATTTCATAGCATAAAACTTAAAACTCAAAGTACATTTTCAATAAACAAGTAGCAAGTATTCCTCCTGTAGCTTCAAATAGCACTGTTAGAAGTGTTGGTAGTTATTTAACTTAGTATTTGTGTGTTTATTGAGAGAGAGAGATACATATAATCCACGTAATTTATGTACAGATATACTCATGTATACAAAATCTTACATTGCTTGATGTAAAAATATGTCCCGTTTTCTAAGCACAAAAACTAGTAATTTTTTTGTACTCTATAATGTATCTACTTTGTAGTTATTCGGGTTCTTGTATTGCTTTCTCTAAAATCTCTTTAGTTACAGAGAATTTTCAAGTTTAGAGGCAGCGATGATAGTCATATTAATTTCTAGATACTAAGCTTTTTGTTATTGTCCTTTCCTTCCTTCCTTCCTTCCTTCCTTCCTTCCTTCCTTCCTTCCTTCCTTCCTTTCTTTATCTCTGGTTTTTCACAGAAAAAATAACATGTTAGTCTGGGAAGAAAGTACAACTTTCTAAAAATAAGTCAAAATTAAAATTCTAATATGCAATTTGCCAAAATTACTTAATGAATTATCATTACCTAACAGTGTTCCTTTAAAAATATGTTCCCCAAGCAAATTTTTGTCTTTTAATAATAGCTCCTTTGTTTTTAAATTAATGCTATTTTAATTGACAAGTCAATTATATATATGTATGGAGTACAGTGTAATATCTCACTATATGTATATAATAATTAATGATAAAGTAAATTAACATCCATCTCCTCACTGTTTTGTGATGAGACATTTTCGACTTGCTTATTAGCCAATACTAATTATCTATAATGGGTTATTATGACATTTTCATGCTCACCCCGTTACCTTCTCTTATCCTGTCATTCCTACTGATCCCCTTCCTCTTCCCAATTAGCCCTCCATGTAGTTTCATGTCTTTTTTCATGATGAAACATTTTAAATTACTCTTAGCAATCTTGGAGCGTGTACGGTGTTATTGTTAAGTATGGAAACCCTGTTGTACCGTAGAATTCAACCACTTATTCTTCCTGTCTAACTGAAATTTTCCCATCTCCTTATTCTCCCATACCCCTTCTCAACTGCTATCTATTAACCTCCATTCTACTCTCTCTTGTGAGTTCAACATGTTTGTAGAGTTTTATTTGTTTTTTTCAAGGCAGGGCCTTACTTTATCTCAGGCTGACCTGCATAGCAGTCCTCCTGCCTCAGCATCTCAAGTACAGGGATTAAAGGCTTGTGCCACCGTGCCAAGCTGCTGATGGTTTTTGTGGTGCTGGGAATCATATCCAGGCCCTTGCAAATGCTAAACAAATGCTCTACCACTGAGTGAACCCCCTAGCCAAAGACAACATTTTTTTTTAATACCATATCTATGTAAAGTCATGTGTTCTTTGTCTTTCTATGAGTCTGGCATATATCACTTAACATAATGTCTACCAGTTTCATAAATAAAAGCAATCAAAGGGGGACATTTTTAGCAATAAATACAGTGTCAGAAAAGAAGATCTCAAGTGAACAGTATAATAGCATACCCCAAGGAACTAGAAAAAGAACTACCTTAACTAAAAGGAGAGAAAAATGAAAAAAAAAAAAAAAAACAACCCAGGAATCAAGAAAAAAAACAAATGAAAGAGACTAAGTAAGTAAACAGGAAAAAAAAAAATCAGTAAAGTTAAGAGGGTTTTTTTTTTAAAAATATAAAAGAAATTGATAAAACCTTAGCTTGATTTGTTAGGAAAAAAGAGGGAAAAACCCAAATAAATTAAGTTAAATAAATTAATTCTTTTTCATTTTAATATCTTTAATATCAGGGCTTTTTTTTTTTTTTCAAGGTAGGGCTCACTTTAGCCCAGGCTGACTTAGAATTCACTATGCAGTCTCAGGGTGGCCACAAACGCACAGTCATCTTCCTACCTCTGCCTCCTGAATACTGAGATTAAAGGCGTGTGCCACCACACCTGGCTGTTTAATATCATTTTATTTTAATATCTTCTCAGTATTACAATTGATACCTGTTGTAGTTACCTTCTTGTTTCTGGGACTTTGCTAAATACATTACCGTTATTATCTTTCTTTTTCTTTTTCGTTTTTTTTTTTTAATCTTTCTTTTTCTTTTGCAGTAGTTAGGATCCAACCTAGGGCCTTGCACATGCTGTGCAAGCACTTTTACGTCTGAGCTATAGCCTCAGCTTTATAGTTATTTTATTTAATCTTCATTATAATTATGGAGTAGATGCCTTCATTTTCCAGTTGAGGAAATTGTCATTTAAAAAGGCTAAGTGAAGAGATGGGTTAGTGGTTAAGCGCTTGCCTGTGAAGTCTAAGGATACTGGTTCGAGACTCGATTCCCCAGGACCCACGTTAGCCAGATGCACAAGGGGGCGCACGCGTCTAGAGTTCATTTGCAGTGGCTAGAGGCCCTGGCATGCCCATTCTCTCTCTGCCTCTCTCTCTTAGCCTCTTTCTCTCTGTCACTCTCAAATAAATAAATAAAAATAAAATAAAAAAATATTTTTAAAAGGCTGAGTGACTTGCACAAGAGATACAGCTGATTGTAGCAGTTAGATTTGATTCCATTTCCGTCTTGACTCCTAACCCTGTGTGCTTTTCTTTATATCATACTTTTGCAGTAGGTAGCTTTTGTGTATTCCTAATTATGGCATATAGTTATCTCTACCCAACCATTTCTACAGGGTTGTTCCAAGGTCCTTTACATATACATGTATGTGTGTGTGTGTATTGTATGTACATATGTGTATTCATGTGTGTGCAAGCGCGTTGCATATGTGTGTAGAAGTGAAAGAAAATTTCAAGTGTCATTCCTCAAGTGCTGTCCACCTTTGTTGAAATAGTCCCTCATTGGTCTGAAATTTGCCAGCTTGACCACAGTGGCGGGCCACTGAGCTCCAGAGATCTGCCTGTTTCTACCTCCCCAGGGCTGGGATTACAGGTGTGCACTATCATGGCCGTTTTTTGTTTTTTTTTTTTTTTTTTTTTGCGTGGGAATTTTCTAAGGTTCTCATACTTGCAAGGCAAGCACTTTACCAGCTGAGATATAGCCCTAGCCCTGCATATGGTTTTTACTGAGATGGGGTGAGGGCATGAGACAGACACATATAGCCCAGGCTGGCCCCAATCTCATTATGTAGTTGAGGTTAACCTTGAACTTCTGGGTCCACTTGGCTGTATCTGCCAAATGCTGGGATTATAGGTGTGTAGCACCATGCCCAGTGAGGAGAATAATTTTTAATGGAATCCATATCAAATTAGTGCATTTCCTGTTTTTGTTTTCTTTTTTTGCTGTTTTTTGTTTTTGTTTTTTTGAGGTAGGGTCTCACTTTAGCCCAGGCTGACCTGGAATTCACTATATAATCTCAGGGTGGCCTCGAACTCACAGCGATCCTCCTACCTCTGCCTCCCGAGTGCCAGGATTAAAGGTGTGCACCACCACTCCTGGCATAGCCTAACTCTCTTTAGCTGATTTTTTTTTTTTAATTTGGAGAGAGAGAGAGACAGAGAGGAAAGGGAGAGAATTGGTGCACCAGGGCCTCTGGCTGATACATACATATATATATATATATATATATATATATATATATATATATAGTGTATTTTACTGAAAGGTTTAAGGGAAAAATTATGGGCTTCTACTTTTACTTAGAATCAGATTTTGTACAAAGTTAAGATCTTTTGTTATTGTTTCAAATTTTCTCTTGCATAGCCTGTTATGTCTGTGCTTTTATAACTTGTTTTTATATTAAGAACCAGTTGTTTGCCTCATATTTTTCTTTTAAAGGTAGAGGCGCATATAAATGAATGAAAGAAGCCAGTAAATAATAATTCTTATACCAAGTTTTTTTTCACAGATCTTTACAGAACAGCATGGCAAAGCTGCTGTCAGATCTTAGTATGGACAGTGTTCGCTGCAAGCCCGGGAATAGCCTTACTAAGTCTCTTCTGAATATTTATGATAAACAGCTTCAGCAGGACCCAGACCCTCTTCACACTTCCATAATGAGCTACCTAAATAAGTTAGAAACAGATCACCGATTTACACACTCAGAGCTACTTTCTACAACTAAAAATGAGGACGCCATGGAACCAAACAGACCTTATGAAAACATTCAGCCCGCTCAAGTCCCTCCAAGTGGAGACACTAAGGTCATAGATGAGGTAGCTGCGCCTGGAATCCTTTCTACCCTTTTAGAACAGGCTTCTGATTCAGAATGTGAAACTGTGACTTTAATAGAAGATGAGTATAATTTGGATAACACAATTTATATTCCTTTTGCAAGAAGTACTTCTGAAAAGCATCCATCACTTTCTAAGAGAACATCTCCTCAGCCAAAGGTAAGTGCTGCTACAACACAGCTAGTTGACAACAGTGCACTTATCTCCAAAAGAGAAAATAAACAGTGTGGACCTATGGTTTGTTCTTTACAAAACAAAGCAGAAGATGTACCTCAAAAACCACCCAGAACACCTGACAGGGAGGATATACAGCTCCTCAGGAAAATAAAGGAAGCACTTAGCAAGATCCCTGCCGCTGCCACTGAGGACCCAGAGAAAGAGACGACGGGTCCCAGCCTGTCACCAGGTCACGTTACTGGTGTTCAAGTGAAAGGCAATATTGTCAGTGATGGCAGCTTTTTAAATTCTGACTTCATGTCTGACTGGAGCATCTCTTCTTTTTCAACATTCACTTCTCGTGATGAACAAGACTTCAGAAATGGCCTGGCGGCATTGGATGCCAACATAGCAAGACTCCAGAAGTCCTTAAACACTGGCCTTCTGGAGAAATGAGAAGAAAACTTAAGTATTTCCTGTTTTTAAGAATAGAACTTGGCCTGATTGATGGTATATTTTAGCTTTCTTTAGAGTGATGACTTTTTAGATTATTAATTATGTATGAAATTATAATTAATTTACTGTTGGAATATTTTAACAGTGTGGCTTATATAAAAACAAGTTATCTCAACAAATTAATAATTGCTAAGAGAAGAAAGTTGTATGTGACTAGCCATTACAAAACATTGTAATGTTTTGATTTAGTTTGTTTCTTTTTTTTTTTTTTTTTTTTTTTTTTTTTTTTGAGGTAGGGTCTCACTCTAGCCCAGGCTGACCTGGCACTCATTCTGTAATCCCAGGCTGACCTCAAACTCACAGTGATCTGCCTACCTCTGCCTCCCAAGTGTTGGGATTAAAGGTGTGAGCCCACATATCCAACCTTCACTTACTTTTTGGCAACTGCTGGGTTAATGGTACAAATAGAAAGGATTTCTGTGTATCCAAAAGTCCCCGGAAGAAGTTATTCACAGTAGAACTTCCTTTCTGTTCAGAATACCTGTTGTTTGATGTAGGGGTTATAGCTCAGCAGTAGAGCATTGGACTACAGAATACCTCTTGTTTGTTTCTTAATAACATTGTGTTTTTATATGGGATACTCTGCTATTGGTGAGATTTATAACCATTGCTGAGAAACAGTGCTAGCATGTCTACCTAATACAAAAACATTGACTGGAGAAAAAAAAAATACAGATAACATCCTCAGTAAACATATGCTGTTAAATTTTTGTCTTTTTTTCCACTTTATTTTGAATGCTTGTTTTAAGGCCTTTCAAAAATAAAGTGATACTAGGGCTGGGAAGATGGCTAAGTACTTAAGAGCATTTGCTGCTTATGAATGAGGGCGTCTTGGTTTGGAGACCACCAAGTTCAGTTCTTCAGAACCCATGTAAAAAGCTGGGCATGGTCATGCATGTCTGTAACCCTGGTCCATGGGAGCTGGAGATCAGAGAATTACTGGGGTCCAATGATGGACAGAAACTTCAAGATGAGGGAGGGACCCCATCTCAAGGAAATATAGAGATAAGTAATAAGAGGACATATGGCATTCTCCTCTGACTTCCACATATATGCCATGGGCCACAGGCATCTACAAATACTTGCATACAACATACAAGCAAAAAAAAGAAAAAGAATAGAGGCTGGAGAGATGGCTCAGCGGTTAAAGGCACTTGCTTCTATATGCACCCATGAAAAGCCAGACGCAAAAAGTGATACAAGCATCTGGTATTCATTTGCAGTGTCAAGAGACCCCTGTGTGCCCATATACACACTACATACATGTAAATAAATAAATAAATAAATAAACTCAGACGGATAAAGAAACACTAACAACCAAGTTTTTTTTTTTTTTTTTTCAAGGTAGGTCCCACTCTAGCCCAGGCTGACCTGGAATTCACTATGGAGTCTCAGGGTTGTCTCGAACTCACGGCAGTCCTCCTACCTCTGCCTCCTGAGTGCTGAGATTAAACGCATGTGCCACCACGCCCGGCAGGATTTTTTTTTTTTTTTGGTAAATACTGATTCCTGGACTCTGCCCTACACCAAATGTGAGGCTGTATCCAAGAAGCCACATTTTTTAATATTTTATTTTTATTTATTTATTTATTTGACAGTGAAAGAGAGGGGGGGGAGAGAATGGGCGTGCCAAGGCCTCCAGCCACTGCAAATGAACTCCAGACCCCGTGCGCCCCCTTGTGCATCTGGCTAATGTGGGTCCTGGGGGATCAAACCTGGGCCCTTTGGCTTTGCAGGCAAGCACCTTAACCGCTAAGCCATCCCTCCAGCCCTACATTTTTTAGTATGAATCCTTTGGGTGTTTGTTCTTAACTATCTTTGAACATAATGGGGTTTGAACTTGGCACTAGTGGTAATTCTGCCTCTGGACTGTGATGGTTTGAATGTAAAATGTCCCCCCCAAACTCATTTGTTTAAATTCTTTTCTTTTTCTTTCTCAATTTTTATTAACATCTTCCATGATTATAAAAAATATCCCCTGGTAGTACCCTCCCTTTCCCCACTTTCCCCTTTGAAATTCCATTCTCCATCATATCCCCTCCCCATCTCAATCAGTCTCTCTTTTATTTTGATGTCATGATCTTTTCCTTCTCTTATGATGTTGTTTGAATTAATTCCCAGTTGTTGATGCTATTTGGGAAGGTTGTAAAACATTCAGGAAATGTAGCCTTGCTTGAGTAAGGGGGTGGGGGTGGGGGTGGGCCTGGACATGTTGCAAGCCAGGCCCACTTGCCATTCTTGCTCTCTGTACTCCCCTGCTGATGTGATGTCAGCTGTCTGCTCCTGTCATGTTTTCCTTGCCGTATAATTTCCCCTTGAAACCATAAGCCAAAATAATCCCATTCCCTCCCCATAGTGAGACAGTTCCACAATGCTGAGATGAATATCCAACTACACAGTGTTTATGGGAGGAATGGATTTATGTCAAGCTTACTGATCCAAAGGAAGTTCCACCAGTGGTGTAAGAAGCTGGCTCCCTTTCACAGATCCAAGAAGAAGAGAAACAACCAGCCAGCTAATGCCAAGAAGCAGCAAGCAGGACCCCAGAGCTCATACCTCTCTGCACACCTTTGGGCTGGAATTCACATCCACCCCCAGTGACATTCCCCCCTGTAGCATGAGTCTTACCTGCCAGGGGCCGAAGCTGCAAACTCAGTTTTAATAAGCACCTGAGTCTGTAGGTAACATACATTTAAACTACCACACTCCCTAAACTGCTTCTAGTTGGGCATTTTGTCTCAGCAACAAGAATGTAATTGATAGAGCAGGGCTGTTGCTCTGATAAACCTGACCATGTAATTCTTACTTTTGGAAATGATTTATGGGAGGAATAGAGAAGGACTTGGAGCTTTGTATTAAAGGAGCCTTACATTGCCATGAGGGTAGCTTAATGGATCGTTCTGATGGGAGTCTGGGAGACAGGAAGACCCAAAGGAATATAGGTTGTAGAGGCTCAGCTTAGGAGATTTCAGAGGGGAATAAAGACTTATTAGGAAATGGCCTAGAGGCAATTCATGTGATATTCTGGCAGAGAAACTGGCTGCATTGTGCCCTTGTCCTGAGAACTTGAACAAAGTTGAATTTAAAAGTAATGGACTAAGGCTGGAGAGATGGCTTAGCAGTTAAGGTGCTTGCCTTCAAAGCCAAAGGACCCAGGTTCAACTCCCCAGGACCCAAGTAAGCCAGATGCACAAGGGGGTGCATGCATCTGGAGTTCACTTGCAATGGCTGGAGGCCCTATCACGCCCATTCTCTCTCTCTGTCTATCTGCCTATTTCTGTATCTCTCTCTCTCAAATAAATAAATAAAATATTTTTTTAAAAAGTAATGGCCTAGTGTGTTTGGCAGAGGATATTTCTAGGCAAAAAAAAAAAAAAAAGTTCCCTCTATGGTTCAATATCTGTTTATTTTTTAATCCCCCCCCCCCATTACTTTCTTTTCTATCTCCTCCTCCATCCCCTTTGTACTGAATACCTTCTTTCCAACTAGTCACTCTTGTATTTTGATGTATTTTTTTTCCCGTCCGTCATCCATGACATGTTGATGGGCCCAATATAATGCAGGTCTTGTGCAAGTAATGACAGCTACTGTGAGGTCATGAATGCAGTGGCCACTTTGTGGCTGGAAGACAGCATTCCAAAGCATTTTCCCCCATAGTTAGGCTCTTACATTCTTGCTGTCTTTTTGCAATAGTCCCTAAGCCTTGGAAAGTGGAATGGAGATGTCTCATGCAATGTTGAACAATTAATTGTAACTTCACAGCACATTAATGAATTTGGAGTCTCCTGAGTGCTCATGAACATCTGAAAAGAAGGAGTATAGTTTGGCGTGGGCATAATATATCCATTTAATGAAACAGTATGAGCTTTTACCCCCAGTGCTTAAGACCTTCCCACCCATAGGCTTTTGACTATATATTCAGAACCAGGCATGAATTCCCTCCTATGGAGCAGGCCTTGAATCTAATCAGAGAGCAATTGGTTACCCCCTTAACAGACCTAACACTATTGCACTAGGGCACATCTCACCTGGCTGGCCAGTTGTGTAGCTTCCAAGGTCCAGTGCTGGGTAAGACTACTGATGACTTTTCTCGCCCAACAGGCTGCAAAGCACTATGGCAACTAATCAGGGTGGAGGCTTCCAGCTCAGTTCTTGTTTGATTTCTCTGTGTCCTGCAACCCAAGCGTGTGAGTCTTAAGTCTTAGACCATCTTAGCAATAGCCTGTAATGTTTTGGGGGCCTTAAGCGCCTCCCTGACATTAACTCACTGGGAGGTATCCAATCCCTGGCATAAGGATTTTCCTATAACAAACTATGGTTTCTGGACACAGTATTACCCATCCCCACAGGAAATTGTGCCCAAAGGCCTAATATATCTTTGTTGTTCTAATTTTTTATACTATAATGAAAAGGAAAATACAGAACAAAAAGGTATGGAAAAATATGAAGTTTGGCACAGAAAGAAATGTAAGCTAATTTGAAGTCCCAGGCCCAGAGACTAGCCTGCTTCAGCTTCAATTATTAAAGAGATTGCTACCATTAAGGATAAGCTAGCCACTCTGCACTGGGACAATAAGAAAGATGGCCCAATGGCAAGACCCAATCCATTGAAAGCTCAAGAGAGCAAAAACATGAATTCTTTTAACCAAAAAAAAAAAAAAAAAAAAGGCATGAAGGGAAATGCTGGAGGGGTCTCTGCTTCCCAGTCAGCATGCAGAGGCTGCTATCGTGTTCCCTGAGGATCAGGCTTCATCCCAGTCTGGGAGCAGAAGTTGCCAGTGTTGTCCACATAGTACTGGTTTTGAAAGCATGAAAAATGCAAGCTATAGAGAGTCTTGATTGCATCATGATTCTCGAGAGCTGCTAAGGTGAAGCAATGTAAGAAAGGGTTAAAATTCCTCTAAGGAAACCATGTGAACCATACGTTGCAATGGAGACCCCAGGAGTTTAGAGATGCCAGCACTGTGAGTAACTGCCAAAGAAAGCTGTAAACTCTTGAATGGATCCTGTCCAGGAGAAAGGCTGCAGGCATCAGCAATGGAGGGATAGAGCTACCAAGTCTTATGGAGGCCAGAAGATTTCATCACAAGTTCCAGATAGTGGACAGACAGCTCTAGGATTTGATTTTCAATCCTGTTTTGTTCTAATCTTTCCTTGCTGTTGCCCCTGTTTTCCCTTTTGGAATGGGAATGTTCATTCTGTTCTTTTACATGTTAGAAGTATGTAACTTGTGGCTTGATTTTACAGGAGTCAGTTAGATTGCCTTGTGTCTCAGATGAGACTTTGCACTTTGAACTTTTGAACAGTCTTGGGACTGTTAATGACTGGAGACTTTTAAAGCTAGACTGGATGTATTTTGCATCATGAAATGGCCATGAGTCTATGTGGGCAGAATGTGGTGTTTTGAATGTAGACTGTCCCCCATAGCCTCATATTTGAATACCTTTTTTTTTTTTTTTTTTTGGTTTTTTGAGATACGGTCTCACTCTAGCCCAGGCTGACCTGGAATTCACTATGGAGTCTCAGGATGGCCTCGAACTCACGGCAATCCTCCTACCTCTGCCTCCAAGTGCTGGGATTAAAGGCGTGTGCCACCATGCCCAGCTCAATGTTTGAATACATAATCCTTAGTTGGTAGCACTGTTTGAGAAGGTTGTGGGAGCTTTAGGAGGTGGAGCTATGCTGAAGGAAGTGTGTCACTGATGGCAGTCCTGGACATGTGACAGCCCAGCCCCACTTGCCATGCTTGCATGCTCTACTTCCTCCCTGCGGATGTGAACCTATGATGCTGGCTGTCTGCTCCTACCACAGACTAAACTGAAAGCTAAAATAAGCCCATTCCTTCCCTAAACTGCTTCTGATCAGCAATGAGAATGTAACTAATATACAGACCTTTTTTTTTTTTTTTTTTTTTTTTTTTTAGTATTTAGCTGAGAACATTGCTTTATAAATAATATGAACCATGTCGATTTCTCTGTTGCTGTAGACCAGTACTTTGTTTTTCCTGTCTTGCTGTGTGTCCCATGCTGGTCTTGAATTTTTGATTCTCCTGCTTCAGCCTCCTGAGTGTTGAGATTATAGGTGTGTATGCACTGCACTGAACTTCCCAGTGTCACCTTCTTCCGTGTAACAGCACATTTCAATGCTTAGAAAGCTGAATCTTTTGCTCTCACTAACTCTTGGTCAAGTCTGCTGCCTAGTGCAGGTGCACTTGATACTTAGACAGTCTTTGGTATTAGAATATTTTGCTGGTCCCAGAATCTCGTCCTGTTGGTGTTTTATGTGGAGCTACAACCTCTGCAAGACCCAGCTAGACTATTTGGTAAGTCCAGATCTTATAGAGAATTTCTTAGGTCTAAATGTCGACTGGAGGGATGGCTTAATGGTTAAGGCACTTGACTACAAAGCCAAAGGACCCAGGTTCGATTCCCAGGACCAGCGTAAGCCAGTTGCACAAGGGGGAACACACATTTGGAGTTCATCTGCAGTGGCTAGAGGCCCTGGCATGGCCATTCTCTCTCTCTCTCTCTCTCTCTCTCTCTCTCTCCCTGCCTATTTCCGTATCTCCCTTTCAAATAAATAAATAAAAATATTAAATGTGGACTGTAAATATTTCCATGGACTTGTTCATTAGCATTTTAAGTATCTTTCTGGTATTCATAAATTAATTCATTGGCTTCTTATTAGGAGATAGTAGGGAACAACTATTCAGCATATAAGTTCATAAGCACAAAATAATGCAAAAGTAGAAATAGAGTCACCTTTCTACTCTCAAATATCAACTGGTATTCATAACCAGGAGTAAATTCTTTAGGTTCTTTTTAAAAATTATTTATTTGCCAGGCATGGTGTCTCACACCTTTAATCCCAGCACTTGGGAGGCAGAGGTAGGAGGATTGCTGTGAGTTCAAGGCCACCCTGGGACTACAGAGTGAATTCCAGGTCAGCCTGAGCTAGAGTGAGACCCTGAGCTAGAGTGAGACCCTACCTTGGAAAACTCAAACGAACAAACAAACAAACAAAAAAAAACACTTGAAGGTAGAGTCAGAACTGACAGGTTGGGAGCTCAGTCCCACCAGACTCACCCCCACTTCAAATGCAAATCACAAATCCAGAACTTCTGACCAACTGGCTATGACTCCCTTATTGGACTTAATCACTTTGCTAAAGCAGCTCACAGAACACATGGGAATACATTTATTGGCTTTGTTTTAAAGGATACCCTAAAGGATACATAGAGAATGTCTGGAAGGGTGCTTAGTACAGGAGTGTCCATCCTCATGAAATTAGGGTGCACCAACCTCCAGACAGATCATTCTTCCTCACCTTCCAGCCAGTCACATGTTCATCTGCTTAAAAGCTCTCTTAACCCTGTTCTTTTAGAATTTCATTAAGACTTCTGTTCCCAAGCACAATTGAAGATAGCTAACTGTATGGACGAAAAGCATATGCTCTGGGCTAGAGAATGGCTTAGCAGTTAAGGCACTTGCCTATAAATCCTAAGGCCCAGGTTTGATTCGTCAGTACCCATGTAAACCAGATGCACAAGGTGGTACATGTGTCTGTAGTCGTTTGCAGTGGCTAGAGGCAGGCCCTGTATGCCCATTTTTTTCCTCTCCTTCCCTCTTTCTCTCATAAATAAATAAAATATTTTTTAAAGTATATGATCTAATGTTAACAGACTGGGGAAACCCAGTGAAGCCTGTCTGTTCAGATTCTTGGCTGCTGTACAAACATGTCTTCATCCCAGGTATAAGGTAGGACTGAAATGAGAGTCCTATGATCTAACAGGGAAGGCAAGTGTGGTGGTTTGATTCAGGTGTCCCCCATAAACTTATATGATCTGAGTGCTAGGTTCCCAGCTGACAGAGATTTGGGAATTAACGCCTCCCGGAGGGAGTGTATTGTTGGGGGCAGGCTTATGGGAGTTATAGCCAGTTTCCCCTTGCCAGTGTTTGGCATACTCTCCTGCTGATGTTGTCCATCTAATGTTGGCCAGGGAGTGATGCCCACCCTCTACTTATGCCATCATTTTCCCCTGCCATCATGGAGCTTTTCCTTGAGTCTGTAAGTCAAAATAAGCCTTTTCCCCCACAAGCTGCTCTTGGTCAGGTGATTTCTGCCAGCAATGCAAACTTGACTGCAACAGTAAGTGAGAATTTTTTAAATAGCCAGCTCCAAGACAAATGTAGGAGAAAGGTTCTATACAGTGTGTAGCTAATTGTTATGACATGCCTTGGTGGTGGTGGGAGAGGGTATTGTAATTCTTTGAGGAGGAAAAGGAATAGGTGTAAAGAACCAAAGAAATACTTGCTACATGCTTTCCCTTATTTAAGCCACCCTTCAAAATTAATAAATATTTTTCTTTCGCTTACCTGTTAATGATGGAATTCTATTTGTTAAGTGTCTTAAAATTTATAAAGGCCTGCTTCAATTACATGGAAAGTGGGGCAGAGTTACAAAGTATGTTTTTGTAGAAAAGCATGCAGCCTAATAATAACCAATTATGCATCTAATGCTCACATTGTAAAGTGATCCCTACAGCTAAAGACTCATTCATTTATTCACTCAATAAATAAAAACTCGAATACGTGCCAATTACTGTTGCAAGCTCTGGATATAGAGTAAACAAGACAGATATTCTGTATCCTTAAAGATTTTACATCAAACTGGACACAAAAGAGTATAAAGTGACAAGTGTTTGGAAGAATAATCAAGGTTAGGGGATACAGCATGGTAGAACTGGGTTACATTTTAATTATTAAAGTAAGAGGCATATATATATACATACATACATACATACATACATACATACATACACACACGCGTATTTGCAAGCAGAGAAAGAGAGAATGGGCAAGCCAGGTCCAATTGCCACTGCAAACGAACTCCAGATTTATGCACATTTTTGCATCTTGCTTTACATGGTGTTGCAGTCAGGTTTGCATTGCTGGCAGAAGACACCCAACCAAGAGCAGCTGGTGGGGAAAAAATAAAGAAAAGGTTTATTTTGGCTTACAGACTCAAGGGGAAGCTCCATGATGTCAGGGAAAATGACAGCATGAGCAGAGGGTGGACATCAGCTCCTGGTTCACATAAACTGATAACCATCCATGATGTAAAATGCAATGCATTCAGTCCAACTTTAAAAGTCCGTATGGTTTTTATCAATCCCAGTGATGTTCAAATATCCCCATAGTCCTGAGTTCTATTAACTGAGCCATAATACAAAACAAAACAAAACAAAAAAACATAATGGTACAGAATAAACATTCACACTGCAAAAGATGGGGCATTGGGTATGGCAAAGAAATACTCAGCCAATACAAGACTTATAACAACCAGAGCAAACATCAAACTCTAGCTCCAAGTGCCAACAACTCTAGACAGTGACAAATCTCCAAGTCCAATAGTTCTAACCAGCAACAAGTGCCTGGAGTTCCAATTCCATCCCTCCAGCTAAGCTCTCACAGTCCTGGTAAACTTCATCCAGGTCTGGCAGCTCTTCCTTAGCAGCCAGTCTCATGGTCCCGGCATCTCTACTGGGTCTCCACTGCAACCCACAGTTCATCCTCACCGCTCCATCAGGTGTCCATGCAGGCAATCCTGCTTCACACTGTCCATGGCCATTTCCAAAACACAAAAGCATGTTCAAACTCAATGACCCTCTCTTTCCTGCATTTCTTATACTCCACAATACCAGGTAGGGTGCCAATTTGTTAATTGGGGGGGGGGGAATAAAGCAGACTTTGAAGAACAGGACACTCCTTTTAAGCACTCAGGCCCCTTCAAAAGAGTCTACATTCTTCCTGTTGTCCCAATGTAGGTTACATGGCCCAATCTCAAAGGTTGTAATCTCTCAATTGCAGCTGAATGGGCAGCAGTTTAACCCAAACATTTCATTTTTTTTTCTATGCCATATCCCTCTGTTCACACCAATCCATTTCTATGCAATGCAGCACAAATTCTCAGGACATGACCATAACAGCAAGCCTCTCACACAAACTGCCTCTAGCCCAGTCCAAGCGAAGCTCTTTCTCACCCTCATAAGCCAAACCTCACAGTCCATAGTTCTTACTCCATTCAGGTCTTTCAACTCTGACCAGAGTGGTCCATCAGGCTGTACTTACAGCACTGCAAGGCATCTCTTAAGCCAAGGTTTCAAATACTTCCATGTTCCTCTTGAAAATCAGCTCTATAAGGCCAAAGCCACACAGGTTTCTAGCAGCAATAATCCCACTCCTCTGGTACCAACTTTGCTGTTGCAGTCAAGTTCACATTGCCTGCAGAAGAAACTCAACCAAGAGCAGCTTGTGGGTGGGTGGGTGGGGGGTTCATTTTGGCTTACAGATTTGAGGGGAAACTCCATGATGGCAGGGGAAAATGATGGCATGAACAGAGGGTGAAGATCACCTCCTCATCAATATCAGATGGACAACAGCAGCAGGAGAGTGTGCCAAACACTGGCAAGGGAAAACTGGCTATAATACCCTTAGGCCTACCCCCAACAATACTCTGCCTCCAGGAGGCATTAATTCCCAAATCTACATCAGCCAGGAACCTAGCATTTAGAACACCTAAATATATGGGGACACCTGAATCAAACCACCACACATGGGTGCCTGGGAATCAAACTCAGGTCATCAGGCTTTGCAAGCAAGTACCTTTAGTCACTGAGCCATCTCTCCAATCCCCAAAGGCCCCTTTGCTAAGCAAAGATCCCCGGCTTCAGATAACAACTGAGCCCTGCATGGCTAACTCTCCAATCCTTGCTTCCAAAGGCTTCCCTAAGCATTTCACTAAACTCATGTTTACGATTTAAATATACCACCAGAGAGAACTAGATTCCATTTGTGTGCAAACATTCCCTTAATCATATTTCAAATCTATTCTACGTTTATATCAGAATAGCTTAAGCTAGTAGGTTCTCACCTTAGGAGCACTATAGCCCACATCTTTTTCTTCCATATTTTAATATCCAATTTGTAAAGAATTATGCTCAATTTTAGCTGGGCGTGGTGGTGCATGCCTTTAATTGCAGCACTCGGAAGGCAGAGGTAAGAGGATTGCTGTGAGTTCAAGGTCACCCTGAGACTACCTAGTGAATTCCAGGTCAGCCTGCGTTAGAGTGAAACCCTACCTCAAAAAAAAAAAAAAAAATTATGCTCAATTTTATCTACAGCAGGTGGCCTGCACTGGACCTCCTAGAGACCTTCAGAGATGTTAAGATCCTAGACACTTGAGAAGGACTTAGCAGTTGAGTTTCAAAGGGACAAGCCATCTTCATACACAAAGAGGAAATCTTCTACAGTGACACCTGCTGGTCAGATCCCTCATGCACATCCTGTGTATACCTTTGGCCTGAGGACAAATTCTTATTCTTCAATCCCAGAAACTACTTGCATATGCCTCTGTTGAATACCTGTGTCAGTTCACGTTCAGGCTTTTCTGCCCCACTTGCTGCTTGAGGGCAAGCAGTAGGATTTATTTATTACTTGACTCCCCATAGCACTTGGTGACTACTTGTTTTTATTTTTTTGTTGTTGTTGTTGTTGTTTTTCGAGGTAGGGTCTCACTCTAGCCCAGGCTGACCTGGAATTCACTAAGGAGTCTTAGGGTGGCCTCGAATTCATGGCGATCCTCCTACCTCTGCCTCCCGAGTGCCGGGATTAAAGGCGTGCACCACCACACCTGGCTCATGGTGACTATCTTAAAGTAATAATCATTAATAATAGTTAATAATTATTGGGCTGGAGAGATGGTTAAGTGATAGCCTGTGAAGCCTAAGGACTCTGGTTCGAGGCTCGATTCCCAGGATCCACATTACCCAGATGCACAAGGGGGGCCTCTCATCTGGAGTTTGTTTGCAGTGGCTGGAGGCCACTGGCACGTCCATTCTCTCTCTCTGCCTCTTTCCCTCTCTTTGCTCTCAAATAAAGACATAAAAATAAAAAATTTTTTAAAAACATAACCTTAAAAATAGTTAATAATTATTATCAAACTTAAAACTAAATCCCAGCCAGTTGGGATCTAGGCTTCATTCGCTTGTTCTTGATGTAGAGCTCAGTTTTTCTGCTTCACGTCACCCCATGCTGCTTGCTTCAGCTGCTCATAACTTTCATTCTTTTCTTCCTGTTAGTTAACTCTAAAGCAGAATTAGCTTCTTTAGCAAACATAGTATTGTACTTGTATTCGGGGGAAGATGCAGGATTCTTAAATATTTATGAAAAGAGATAAAACGGAAACTTATTTCAGCCATGCTATCAGTTCTGAGGAATTATCCACCACCCTTACAAGAGTTTTCAAACTGGTCATCATACAATCTGTGACTTATGACAACATTTAAGAGGCGTTCCCATTCTGCTTTTCTTTTTTAAATTAAATTTATTTTTTTTGTTTAATTTTCGTTCTCCAACCTCTATCCCAGGCTGACCTGGAATTCACTATGTAGTCTCAGGCTGGCCTCAAACTCACAGTGATCCTCCTACCTCTGCTTCCCAAGTGCTGGGATTAAAGATGTGCACCACCATGCTTGGCTGTTTACCTTTAGTGCCTGCCAGTTTGTCAGTAACTTTTAGGCTTTCAATAAGCAATGATTAGTGAATTTTGGATGTGCTCTGATTAAGCAAAATACAGTTTGAATATTCTTTCCTGTAATCTTGTTACCTTTGTTTTAAAATGGGCAAAGATTGAGTTATTTAGCTAACATACTACAAATCATATTAGGTAATCATATTATCATAAGGGTTAGACACTAGCCATTTCCTCAAAGCCTATGGTTCTTACCAAATAAGTCCCTATGGAAGAGTACATTTACCACCAGTCAAAGCACTATCTTTGGGAATGTAATGATGGAAATGAATATGGAAATAAAACACTGAGACGCTCAATATCATGTACCCAACACCTTAGATACAGTGATTTTTAAAAATTTTTTAAACTTTATTTATTTGAGAGAGAGAGGCAGATAGAGAATGGGCACACCAGGGCCTTCAGCTGCTGCAAAAGAACTCCAGATGTTGGCTGAGCATGGTGGCACATGCCTTTAATCCCAGCACTTGGGAGGCAGAGGTAGGAGGATCACCGTGAGTTCAAGGCCACCCTGAGACTGCATAGTTAATTCCAGGTCAGCCTGAGCCAGAGTGAGACCCTACCTCGAAAAACAAAACAAAACAAAACAAAAAAAAAGAACTCCAGATGCATGTGCCACCGTGTGCATCTGGCTTATGTGGGTACTGAGGAATCAAATCTGGGTCCCTAGGCTTTGTAGGCAAGTGCCTTAACCACTAAGCCATCTCACCAGCCTGATTTTTTTACTCTTCTTTCTTATGTTGTCTTCCTGATGTCACTAAATCTCTTAAACTACTTGAACCTGTGAGGCCCCATCTGTCTTGGAATCTAACTCTATTCCATTCTCTTATTAGTATCTGCTGAGCATGAAGAATTCCCTCTGAGATTTGTTGACAGGATTAAGTAAAATAATGTAAGAAGGTTTGTGAGCTGTGAGCACTAGGCAGATTATAATGATTGCTAATTATATTTGGTTGCTGTGTGGGTACATTTATTCATTTACTGTGCCAAACACCTAGGTTTTACTTTTATAAACACACATACAGTTCTTAAAATCTCTGTTTAGCATGTGACAAAATGCTAATAAAACAATATTCCCACCTGTCAGTTGGACAGTTCCATCAATTAAATCATTACTGAGGGTTGGAAGATGTCTTTGAGGTTAAGGCACTTGCCTGCAAAGCCTAGCAACCTGAGTTTGATTCCCAGGTACCCACATAAAGCCAGATGCACAAAATGGTGCATTTGTTTGTAGCAGCTGGAGGCCCTGGCACACCTATTCTCTCTGTCTCTCTTCCGTTTTTCTGCTTTCAAATCAATCAATCAATCAATCAATTACTACTGAAACTTGCTTTAAAACAGATAGGAGGGCTGGAGAGATGGCTTAGAGGTTAAGGCGCTTGCCTATGAAGCGTAAGGACCCATGTTCGACTCTCCAGATCCCACATAAGCCAGATGCACAAAGGTGAGGCAAGTGCAATGTCGCACATGCCCACTAGGTGGTGCAAACATCTGGAGTTCGATTTCAGTGGCTGAGGTCTTGGCATGCCAATGTTCTGTGTGTGTGTCTCTCACTCTCACTCTCTCTAAAATAAAGATTTAAAAAATGCAAATAAAGGGCTGGAGAGATGGCTTAGCGGTTAAGCGCTTGCCTGTGAAGCCTAAGGACCCCGGTTTGAGGCTCAATTCCCCAGGACCCACGTTAGCCAGATGCACAAGGGGGCGCACGCGTCTGGAGTTCGTTTGCAGTGGCTGGAAGCCTTGGCACGCCCTTTCTCTCTCTCTCTCTCTCTCTCTCTGCCTCTTTCTCTCTCTGTCTGTCGCTCTCAAATAAATAAATAAAATAAAAATAAAAATTAAAAAAAAATGCAAATAAAATAAAATTGATAGAGAAAATTATATGAGTTTTTCACAAAGTGAGTTCTCATTTTCAGAATCCCAGCACCATCTTCCGCTCAAATCCTTGCATAAGAAGCTCATTTCTCCATGGAGATCCCAAGGAGACACGTGGAAGTATCTTACCTAACCAGGAGAACTTCATTCCCTTTGAAGCAGTAAGCTTACATATTTGGCCAAATCTATAGCATGGAATGTTGTCAGCTGCTCAGTAGGGAGCACATCACCAAGGTTCATATTTTCACCCCATCATCCCCAGATTCTGCACTTGGCTTTTACCTTTAGGCCCAGAAAAGGTGGGAGAAACCACGCTACAGAATAGCTCGAGGGGACTGTCAAAAGCAGTAGTTCTCAAGCAGGAGTGTTGATGAGAGGAAACAGGATACTGTGGCTCCAGTTAGAGAACACTTCTCAAAGATGAGCAGCTGACACAAAGAGAACTATTTGAAATCCTTAGTTTGGGAACTGAGGAGATTGCTCCGACGCTCTTGCTAACAGGCCTGCTGGCCCGAGTTGAATTCCTCTGCACCCACATAAAGCCAGATACAAAGTGGCAAAGGTGGCTGTAATCCCTAGGTGCCTATGGCAATGGGAGGCACAACCAGGAAAATCTGGAAGCTTGCAACTACACTGGCACACACAGAAGTAAAATGAGTGGGGGTAGACACTCTCAGGCAAGATGGAAGGCGAGGACAAACGCCCCGACGTTATTCTCAGACCTCCCCATGTGGGCTATGCTATGCATATGTGTGTATGCACACACACACACACTCCACACACACTATGTACACATACATAAACACACACAATTAAAATTAGAATCCACACATGCATAAACACAGACCCACAATTTTTTTTTTAAATTTTTTTCTGTTTATTTTTATCTATTTATTTGAGAGTAACAGACAGAGAGAGAAAGAGGCAGAGAGAAGAGAGAGAGAGAATGGGTGCACCAGGGCTTCCAGCCACTGCAAACGAACTCCAGATACGTGCGCCCCCTTGTGCATCTGCCTAACGTGGGTCCTGAGGAATCAAACCTCAAACCAGCGTCCTCAGGCTTCACAGGCAAGCGTTTAACCGCTAAGCCATCTCTCCAGCCCAGACCCACAATTTTAAAATATCCTTAGTTTGTAACAATGGGAATAGTATGTATAGGCTATACATTGTGTGTGGAGGTGGGGAGGTAAACACTAAACACATAAATGCACAGAACTAAATAATTAAATGTTTATGTCCTCTTTACACCTGTTGTAAATAGCTGATCCATAAAGATGTTTCTTATCACCCTACTAAAGTCATCAGGAAAGACCAGCAGGCAGCCTAGACTATTTTGAGAAAAAAGAAATTGAAAACTGAAACTGTAAACTATAACTGCTTAGAAATACTGCCACGAACTAGATAGAAACCCTGACTAGATGTTGGTCCATGAATTTTCATAACTGAATAAAACAGCTATTTATTAACATCAAGACCACAGAGCAGAGAAACACGTTTAGGGACAAGACGATGAGGAAAAAGGAGGAGATGAAGCATGGATTGGCAAAATTTAGGAAACATTAAACCACCTCAGAAATTAAGACAGAATTGGAAATAAGACAAGAGAAAATGCATTAAGACATGACAGTTTGGGTATAAAGTTTTAGGTTTAAGTTTCCTTTTAGCACTTATTACAGCATTGTCTTTCAGTGCCCAGTGCCACTACTAAAACATCCATCATGGAGCGCATCCTTGTACATTGAGAACCTGTCTCAAACAAAACAAAAATCTACTGTTCTTTTTTTTTTTAGAAACTATAGAGAATTCTCAGTCACTTCTTTAAATATTTCCTCATAATTTCTTTTCCTTTTTTTGGTTTTCCAAGGTAGGGTCTCACTCTAACTCAGGCTAACCTGGAATTCACTATGTATTCTCAGGGTGGCCTCAAACTCACGGTGATCCTCCTACTTTTGCCTCCCGAGTGCTGGGATTAAAGACGTGTGCCACCATACCCAGCTCATAATTTATTTTTCTGCTGCTGTGATTCCTATTACACTTTTATTTCAAACCTTCATGGCCTTTAACTTTTATCTTTTTCTATCTCTTTGTTCTTAACTTTCCTGGGGAAATTTCCAAATATGACTTTTCATTCACTAATTGATCCTTCAGCTGTATCTATTCTAACAATCCACTTACAGAGTTCTTAATGTTAATTGTTCTATTACTAACATGATTTGTTCTTTAAACCTATCAGTTTCAGCTTCGTATTTTGAATGTTGTTTCTTTTTTTTTGTTTACTTTTATTTATTTATTTGAGAGCAACAGAGAGAGAAAGAGACAGACAGATAGATAGAGAGAGAGACAGAGAGAGAACGGGTGCCTCCAGCCACTGCAAACGAACTCCAGATGCATACACCCCCTTGTGCATCTGGCTAACGTGGGTCCTGGGGAATCTAGCCTCGAACTGGGGTCCTTAGGCTTCGCAGGCAAGCACTTAACCGCTAAGACATCTCTGCACCCCCAGATGTTTTAAGGTTAGGCTTCATCCCACCCTCTCCAAGGCCCCCCTTTTTTATTTTTTATTTTTTTTACTTTTTCTTAATTTTTATTAACGTTTTCCATGATTATAAAAGATATCCCATGGTGCTACCCTCCCTCCCCCCACTTTCCCCTTTGAAATTCCATTCTCTATCATATCCCCTCCCCATCTCAATCAGTCTCTCTTTCATTTTGATGTTATGATCTCTTCCTCCTCTTATGATGGTCTTGTGTAGGTAGTGTCAGGCACTATGAGGTCATGGATATCCAGGCCATTTTATGTCTGGAGGGAGGACGTTGTAAGGAGTCCTACCCCTCCTTTGGCTCTAAGATTCTTTCTGCCACCTCTTCCTCATTAGACCCTGAGCCTTGGAAGGAGTGATTGAGATGTTACTCAGTTCTCCAGTCACTTCTTTCCAGCACTATGATACCTTCTGAGTCTTCCCAAGGTCACTGCCATCTGAAAAGATAAGATTCTCTACCCAAAGTGAGAGTAGCATTAATATAAGGGTATAAATATTAAGAGAAGTGCTTACTGGGCAGTTTGATAAGCATAGTATATACATTTATCCAGACATCAGCAGATGTTACACCCCTAGGGCTCATGACTACCCCTGTTTTAAGTTTTCAGTATTTAGGATGTATTCCCCCCCCCCCCATGGAGCGGGCCTCCAGTCCAATTGGAGGGCAGTTGGTTTCCACCATGACAGACGTGCCACTATTGCACCCGTTGGCTCATTTGGCCTGGCTGGCCAATTATAAGGCTTGCAGTGTCCACTGTTGAGTGTCTTCACTGGTGATATCTCTCTCCCCTTGAACTAAATGTACAATGGCTTCTTCCAGCTTTCTGTCAGCTGGTCTACATGGAGGAGGTTATCAGCTCAGTCCCAGCAGAATTTCTCAGTGGCCTTGCCACCCAAGTATGTGGAGTCTTCAGCAATAGGGTCTTACCATCTATTCCTGGTGGGAAACCAAGGGCCTTGGCAATGGCCTATAATGTTTTGGGGGCATCAGGAACCTCCCTGGCCAACAACTCACTGGAGGTATCTCATCCCTGGCACTGAAAATTTTCTAACAACGATCTATGGCTCCTGAGTGTTCCATTGTCCAAAACCGGAGGATTCCATATGATTTATTTGCATCCTCTTAGATTTTGATTAGCCCTCCCTCCACCTTTCCTTTACTCAATCTCTTCCCCTGACCTCACTTTGGGCCTTTTCACCCCCGTTAATCTATTCTTCTACTTACATATATACAATATCAACCTATTAAGTACTCTCCTCCCTTCCTTTCTCTTCCCTTTATATCTCCTTTTTAACTTACTGGCCTCTGCTATTGAATGTTGTTTCATATCTTATCAAACATTTATTATGTGTTTTTAAATTTATTTATTTATTTATTTGACAGAGAAAGAGGGGGAGAGAAAGAGAGAATGGGCACACCAGGGCCTCCAGCCGCTGCAAAGGAGCTCCAGATGCTTGTGCCCCCTTGTGCATCTGGCTAACGTGGGTCCTGGGGAATCGAACCTCGGTCCTTTGGCTTTGCAGGCAAATGCCTTAACCGCTAAGCCATCTCTCCAGTCCCCCCCCTTTTTTTTTTTTTTGAGGTGGACTCTTGCTCTAGTCCAGGCTTACCTGGAATTTATTATGTAGTCATAGGCTGGCTTTGAACTCACGGCAATTCTCCTACCTGTGCCTTCTGAGTTCTGGGATTAAAGGCATGCACCACTGCAGCCCAGCCTTCATTCATGTTTTTATATTATATTTTGTTATCCATTCACTGGCCTCTCACTTCCATGGTATTTCCAAGATTTTGAAAGGTCACTAACAACCCATGTTCATTTGTTATTTTGCTCCATGAATACATAATGTCACCTATGACCAAGAGTTCCTCTACTAAAGGGACTGTTTATACCCTCTAGACAGTCTCACTTATGCATTACCTGTCTTATGCACTATCCTGATTTTATAAAAAATTTATTTTTATTTATTTATTTGAGAGAGTGAGAAGGAGGCAGAGAGAGGGAGAGAGAGGATGGGCACACCAGGGCCTCCAGCCACTGCAAACAAACTCCAGACACATGTGCCCCCTTGTGCATCTGGCTTACATGGGTCCTGGGGAATCGAACTGAGGTCCTTTGGCTTTGCAGGCAAACAAATGCCTTAACCGCTAAGTCATCTCTCCAGCCCTATCCTATTGTTTTAATCACCGTAGATTTAGAATATCTTCAAAGATGATAGGGTGATAGTTTCAAAATCATCTGCACTAGGCTCTTTATTCTTTTGTGTGAATTTAGGAGCCAGTTTGTCCAGTTCTGTGGAAAAAATATCTCTTAGAAAATATTTTTTCTTAAGGTTTTATTTGAATCATTTTGAATTTGTTGGGTAATTGAAGAGTTGTCATCTTTATTATATTGAGACTCAAAATCCATATTGTATATTTCTCCATTTACTCATCCCATGAAGATATTTTTGAACTTTTATGAGATTTATGCTTTAGTGCCTGACTTTTTGTTGCTATTATAAATTGCAAGGATTTTTGATTTCCTGGTTGGTTTTACTTTTACCCCCTTGGTGAAAATATCTTTATTTTTTTCTGGTCATATAAAAATGAACACTATTATCTAGAGATAACAAGTTGATTATCCTTTTAGATTTTTTTTTTCCTTTTTGGTTTTTTCAAGGGAGGGTCTCACTCTAATCCAGGCTGACATGGAATTCACTATGTAGTCTCAGGGTGACCTCCTTGAACTCACAGCGATCCTCCCACCTCTGCCTCCCGAGTGCTGGGATTAAAGGCGTGCGCCACCACACCGGGCTCTGGAATTCTTTATACTGCACATTTACTTAGACGCACAATTCTACATAAGTAGGTTCATATCAAGCTTATTCTTTACATCAACTCATTTCCTTTCCACCTTGTCTTGCCAAATTATAGTCCCTTTGCCTTATCCTAGCCATCTACCTGTAACCTACATTTATTGTGACCTAGTTTATAATTGTCAATATTCTCTCCATGTTTGTAAAATACAGATTCACATATTTACACAGGCCTTAAGGACTTAATCACTGTTTTATAAAAACAAAATCACATTTACTTTATTTTGATTTTCTCAGAAGTACCTCATAGAAATCCCTCTTGATAACAAAGGGGTGACCTGATATAAATCCTGAGTCATTTTGCTAAATTTATTTATAAGCATTTAGAGATTCTCTCACTATCATACTCGGAGCAGATTTTTATTCGCAGCGTGAATAATGGTGTAAGCATAAGAAAAAAAAAAAAAACCTTTGCCGACAGAATGCCCGGTCACTGGAGTTCATAACTGAGTTTCAAGCTGTCACTCATATTTCTAGAGAACATATGTTCAGCTTTCTAAGAGCAGGTCTTGCTGAGAGATAGGGAAGGACCTGATGAGCCTCGGAAGACCTACGGAAAAGCGGAATCTGGAACACTGCTGTTTCAGGCTCCTGTTCACATGAGGGCTGTTGACCTAATTAGCCGGCTTTTCTGGTGGGTTCCTGGACATGTCCGGGAGCATTATAAGATATGCTGGACTAATTCAGAGGAAACATTTCCCCAGAAGGATTTCTTTCTGTTTCCACTTAATTCTTCAAAATTCCATCCAAGAGATTATTTGGTTGCGGGGGGGGGGGGGGGGGGAACGACCTTTGCAATGATATTAGGCTTCTCCAGAGAGACAGAACTAACAGGACGTAGAAAGACATCTGACAGATGATCTTTTAGGAAAACTGGCTCATACAGTCATGAAGGCTGAGAAGGCCCATCACAGGCCAGGCGTGGGCTAGAAACACTGGGATGCCAGTGGTGTGGCCCAGTCCAAGTCTGGATACCTCACAACCAAATAGATGGTGGCATACCTCTCAGCCTGCAACCAGGGGCCTGAGGATCTGGGGACAGGTTGATGTAAGTTCTGAAGTTCAAAAGCCATGCGATTCAAAGTTCTGATGTCCAGCGACAATAGAACAATGCGCTGTCTCCAGGATAAAAAGAGGAAACCAATTTTTATTGGCTTTATTGTGTTTTATTGTTCTACCGGGGCTCCCAGCTGACTGGACAGTAATTGTGCATATTCAGCCCACTGACCGACATGGCAATTTCCTTTGAAAACACCTGTTCCAGGCACATTCAAAAGTAATGCTTTACCAATTCTCTAGTTATTATATATATTTAGAGAGAGAAAGAGAGAATTGGTGTGCCAGGGCCTCAGCCACTGCAATCCAACTCCAGATGCTTTGTGTGTCTGGCTTACGAGGGGACCTAGATAGTCAAACATGAGTCCTTAGGCTTTGCAGGCAAGCACTTCAACCACTAGGCAATCTCTCCAGCTCTCTAGATTTGTTGTTTTTGTTTTGGTTTTTTTGAGGTAGGGTTTCACTGTAGCCCAGACTAACCTGGAATTCACTCTGTAGTCTCAGGGTGGCCTTGAATTCATGGTGATCTTCCTACCTCTGCCACCTGAGTGCTGGGATTAAAGGCGTGTGCCACCACACCCGGCTCTCTAGTTATTTTTTTTAATTCAGTCAAGTTTATACCTAAAAGTAACGATCACAACAATTAATGCCTTTTAAATTTTATTTCCATAGATAAGTATTATAGTAAATGTGTTTATTCACACTTTGTTCATTACTAGGATAGAAAGAATAGACCCCAACCATGTCCTCAAAGGCTGGCAGACACACACAGTATGAGACAAATGCTCCTAGAAACCGGAGGAGAGCCATCCAAGTCAGATGATGAGTAAGATGTGATGAGGTTGCAGATAAAAACTATCAGAGCTCCCAAATGCTAATGAGTCCTGAACTAGCAGGACAAACCTAGCAGATGGTGAGGAGCTTAAGGCTGGAGGTGATGTTATCATTAACTATCTATAGAAGAGCCCAGGACACAGACCACACGTTTGGTTTGCTGTAGATGTTTATGGTAGAGACTTCCGTGAACAGATATGTGTCAAGGAAAATCACTCTGTCTATAAATCGTGGGGATTATGGATTAGAGGGTGAGACTGGTGGCAGAAAGCCCAGCAAAAAGGCTGTCACAACAACCCATGGGGCAGCTAAGGCAAGTGGTATTAAGAGCCGAGGGACTTGCCAACCAATGGGCAACTGATGGCCATAAGGAACAAAGCACCCTACTGCCCTCTGGCCTGGTAACTGGATGGGTGTTGGTGTTAACCTGGAATCCAGGAGTCCAAGCAGGGGGTGGTGTGGGTGAGGAAAAGAGGGTGCTATTGGGCACGAGTTCTAGGTACCTGTTGCAGTCCAGTTCACATTGCTGGTAGAAATCACCCAACTAAGAGCAGCTTGTGGGGTAAAGAGGTTTATTTTGGCTTACAGGCTCGCAGGGAAGCTCCACGATGGCAGGGAAAACAATGGCATGAGCAGAGGGTGGACATTACCCCCTGGCCAACATAAGGTGGAAAATAGCAATAGGACAGTGTGCCAAACACTGGCTATAACAACCATAAGCCTGCCCCCAACAATACACTCCCTCCAGGAGGCGTTAATTCCCAAATCTCCATCAGCTGGGAACCTAACATTCAGAACACCTAAGTTTGTGGGGGACACCAGAATCAAACCACCACAGTGCCCAAGTCCAGAATGTTGGTTGGGGAGCGGGAAGAAGATCCTACAGATGACATTTGGGGGGTTATTGCTGGCAGATGAAGCTGTGGGATGAGGATTAGGAAAGGCACAGGCTAGCTTTACACCCCCACATTCCAACGGCAGTGGCGGAGGGCAGTTTAGCTAACGTAGGGAATGCTTTCTACAGCAAAATGACACTTCAAACCTGTGATCAATTTTTAATTTAGAAACTAAGTCAATCAAGCAACTAACATCTTAAAGTCAGCAAAGTTAGTAAATGTGTCCTTCTTTCTTACACTTCCATTCTATTCAAGTTAAGTTCTGAATCTTGAATAAACAATTTTAAAAGGGAGTTTTGTTTTAGGTGATTGAAACTTTTTGGGATATTCATAAGGATTTGAACTTAAATGTTTTTGTATCTCTATTGATTGGGATTGACCAAGTGTGATAGTCTGTGTTGTTTACTTTTCTTTCTTTTTGAAAAAAATATTATTTATTTATTTATTTATTTGAGAGAGAGAAAGAGAGAATGGGCATGCCAGGGCCTCCAGCCACTGCAAACAAATTACAGCTGCATGCACCCACTTCCTTGTGCATCTGGTTTATGTGGGTCCTGGAGAATTGAACTGGGATCCTTTGGCTTTGCAGGCAAATGCCTTAACCCCTAAGCCATCTCTACAGCCCCTGTTGTTTACTTTTCTGTGTATTCCTTTAGTTTGTATCACCCCACTATGCCATCCATCCAGTCCACTTTGACTTGGGACCTTGAGTTTCAGCTCATGGTTGTTCCAACATGTACTGAATAAAAAACACATAGGTAAACTGTGCATGGTGGCGCACGCCTTTAATCCCAGCACTCGGGAGGCAGAGGTAGGAGGATCACCATGAGTTCAAGGCCACCCTGAGACTACATAGTGAACTCCAGGTCAGCTTGGGCTAGAGTGAGACCCTGCCTCAAAACAAACAAACAAACAAACAAACAACATAGGTAGAGGTTCAAAAACATGAAAAGAGGCAGCAGAGAAAGTGGAAAACCCCACTGCAGACACTGTATTAAGTTTAATATGGCATGATTGAGTAATTGGTATTCCAAAGAAAAACAACTACCATTTGTCAAAAAATTATGCTGTATCAAGCACTCTGCCAATATTCTTTGCAGTGTGTCTTACTCAACCCTCAGCCCTATGAAATAATGGGGTTTATTTCATTGTTAATAAGTACAAAATTAAATCCCCATCCCAAATCACACAGCTGGTCAATGATAAATTCAATGCAAACCAAGTTGCTGATTTTGAAGATCTTGTCTGTACAGTACGCCACAAAGAACTTGAGGGAGAGACATACATTGTACCCTCACCCTCTACTTCCCTTTTTGCTAAAGAGAGTTTTCATAGATACCATTTGGCAGTAAGCATAAACGGAGCTAATAGACTTTAAAAAAAATTTTTATTTATTTATTTGAGAGTGACAGACAGAGAGAGAAAAAAGCAGATAGAGAGAAAGGGCACGCCAGGGCCTCCAGCCACTGCAAACGAGCTCCAGACACATGTGCTCCCTTGTGCATCTGGCTTACATGGGTCCTGGGGAATCGAACTGAGGTCCTTTGGCTTTGCAGGCAAACAAATGCCTTAACCGCTAAGTCATCTCTCCAGCCCTATCCTATTGTTTTAATCACCATAGATTTAGAATATCTTCAAAGATGATAGGGTGATAGCTTCAAAATCATCTACACTAGGCTCTTTATTCTTTTGTGTGAATTTAGGAGCCAGTTTGTCCAGTTCTGTGGAAAAAATATCTCTTAGAAAATTTTTTTTCTTAAGGTTTTATTTGAATTTGTTGGGTAATTGAAGAGTTGTCATCTTTATTATATTGAGACTCAAAATCCATATTGTATATTTCTCTATTTACTCATCCCATGAAGATATTTTTGAACTTTTATGAGATTTATGCTTTAGTGCCTATTTGTTGCTATTATAAATTGCAAGGATTTTTGATTTCCTGGTTGGTTTTACTTTTACCCCCTTGGTGAAAATATCTTTAATTTTTTCTGATCATATAAAAATGAACACTATTATCTAGAGATAACAAGTTGATTATCCTTTTAGATTTTTTTTTTCCTTTTTGGTTTTTTCAAGGGAGGGTCTCACTCTAATCCAGGCTGACCTGGAATTCACTATGTAGTCTCAGGGTGACCTCCTTGAACTCACAGCGATCCTCCCACCTCTGCCTCCCGAGTGCTGGGATTAAAGGCGTGCACCACCACACCGGGCTCTGGAATTCTTTATACTGCACATTTACTTAGACGCACAATTCTACATAAGTAGGTTCATATCAAGCTTATTCTTTACATCAACTCATTTCCTTTCCACCTCGTCTTGCCAAATTATAGTCCCTTTGCCTTATCCTAGCCATCTACCTGTAACCTACATTTATTGTGACCTAGTTTATAATTGTCAATATTCTCTCCATGTTTGTAAAATACAGATTCACATATTTACACAGGCCTTAAGGACTTAATCACTGTTTTATAAAAACAAAATCACATTTACTTTATTTTGATTTTCTCAGAAGTACCTCATAGAAATCCCTCTTGATGACAAAGGGGTGACCTGATATAAATCCTGAGTCATTTTGCTAAATTTATTTATAAGCATTTAGAGATTCTCTCACTATCATACTCGGAGCAGATTTTTATTCGCAGCGTGAATAATGGTGTAAGCATAAGAAAAAAAAAAAAAACCTTTGCCGACAGAATGCCCGGTCACTGGAGTTCATAACTGAGTTTCAAGCTGTCACTCATATTTCTAGAGAACATATGTTCAGCTTTCTAAGAGCAGGTCTTGCTGAGAGATAGGGAAGGACCTGATGAGCCTCGGAAGACCTACGGAAAAGCAGAATCTGGAACACTGCTGTTTCAGGCTCCTGTTCACATGAGGGCTGTTGACCTAATTAGCCGGCTTTTCTGGTGGGTACCTGGACATGTCCGGGAGCATTATAAGATATGCTGGACTAATTCAGAGGAAACATTTCCCCAGAAGGATTTCTTTCTGTTTCCACTTAATTCTTCAAAATTCCATCCGAGAGATTATTTGGTTGGGTGGGGGGAAGACCTTTGCAATGATATTAGGCTTCTCCAGAGAGACAGAACTAACAGGACGTAGAAAGACATCTGACAGAGGATCTTTTAGGAAAACTGGCTCATACAGTCATGAAGGCTGAAAAGGCCCATCACAGGCCAGGCGTGGGCTAGAAACACTGGGATGCCAGTGGTGTGGCCCAGCCCAAGTCTGGACACCTCACAACCAAATAGATGGTGGCATACCTCTCAGTCTGCAACCAGGGGCCTGAGGATCAGGGGATAGGCTGATGTAAGTTCTGTGATTCAGAGTTCTGGTGTCCAGTGACAATAGAATAATGCCCTGTCTCCAGGATAAAAAGAGGAAACCAATTTTTATTGGCTTTATTGTGTTTTATTGTTCTACCGGGGCTCCCAGCTGATTGGATGGTAATTGTACATATTCAGCCCACTGACTGACTGACATGGCAATTTCCTTTGAAAACACCTGTTCCAGGCACATTCAAAAGTAATGCTTTACCAATTCTCTAGTTATTATATATATTTAGAGAGCGAAAGAGAGAACTGGTGCGCCAGGGCCTCAGCCACTGCAATCCAACTCCAGATGCTTGTGCCACCTAGTGGGCATGTGTGACCTTGCGCTCGCCTCACCTTTGTGTGTCTGGCTTACGTGGGGACCTAGATAGTCAAACATGAGTCCTTAGGCTTTGCAGGCAAGCACTTTAACCACTAGGCAATCTCTCCAACTCTCTAGATTTGCTGTTGTTGTTTTGGTTTTTTTGTTTGTTTTTTCGAGGTAGGGTTTCACTGTAGCCCAGACTAACCTGGAACTCACTCTGTAGTCTCAGGGTGGCCTTGAATTCATGGCGATCCTCCTACCTCTGCCTCCTGAGTGCTGAGATTAAAGGCGTGTGCCACCACACCCGGCTCTCTAGTTATTTTTTTTCTAGTTATTTTTTTTTAATTCAGTCAAGTTTATACCTAAAAGTAACGATCACAACAATTAATGCCTTTTACATTTTATTTCCATAGATAAGTATTATAGCAAATGTGTTTATTCACACTCTGTTCATTACTAGGATAGAAAGAATAGACCCCAACCTTGTCTTCAAAGGCTGGCAGACACACACAGTATGAGACAAATGCTCCTAGAAACCGGAGGAGAGCCATCCAAGTCAGATGATGAGTAAGATGTGATGAGGTTGCAGATAAAAACTATCAGAGCTCCCAAATGCTAATGAGTCCTGAACTAGCAGGACAAACTTAGCAGATGGTGAGGAGCTTAAGGCTGGAGGTGATGTTATCATTAACTATCTATAGAAGAGCCCAGGACACAGACCAGACATTTGGTTTGCTGTAGATGTTTATGGTAGAGACTTCCGTGAACAGATATGTGTCAAGGAAAATCACTCTGTCTATAAGTCCTGGGGATTATGGATTAGAGGGTGAGATTGGTGGCAGAAAGCCCAGCAAAAAGGCTGTCACAACAACCCATGGGGCAGCTAAGGCAAGTGCTTTAAGAGCCAAGGGACTTGCCAACCAATGGGCAACTGATGGCCATAAGGAACAAAGCACCCTACTGCCCTCTGGCCTGGTAACTGGATGGGTGTTGGTGTTAACCTGGAATCCAGGAGTCTAAGCAGGGGGTGGTGTGGGTGAGGAAAAGAGGGTGCTATTGGGCATGAGTTCTGTTGCAGTCCAGTTCACATTGCTGGTAGAAATCACCCAACTAAGAGCAGCTTGTGGGGTAAAGAGGTTTATTTTGGCTTACAGGCTCGCAGGGAAGCTCCACGATGGCAGGGGAAAACAATGGCATGAGCAGAGGGTGGACATTACCCCCTGGCCAACATAAGGTGGAAAATAGCAATAGGACAGTGTGCCAAACACTGGCTATAACAACCATAAGCCTGCCCCCAACAATACACTCCCTCCAGGAGGCGTTAATTCCCAAATCTCCATCAGCTGGGAACCTAACATTCAGAACACCTAAGTTTGTGGGGGACACCAGAATCAAACCACCACAGTGCCCAAGTCCAGAATGTTGGTTGGGGAGCGGGAAGAAGATCCTACAGATGACATTTGGGGGGTTATTGCTGGCAGCTGAAGCTGTGGGATGAGGATTAGGAAAGGCACAGGCTAGCTTTACACCCCCACATTCCAACGGCAGTGGCGGAGGGCAGTTTAGCTAACGTAGGGAATGCTTTCTACAGCAAAATGACACTTCAAACCTGTGATCAATTTTTAATTTAGAAACTAAGTCAATCAAGCAATTAACATCTTAAAGTCAGCAAAGTTAGTAAATGTGTCCTTCTTTCTTACACTTCCATTCTATTCAAGTTAAGTTCTGAATCTTGAATAAACAATTTTAAAAGGGAGTTTTGTTTTAGGTGATTGAAACTTTTTGGGATATTCATAAGGATTTGAACTTAAATGTTTTTGTATCTCTATTGATTGGGATTGACCAAGTGTGATAGTCTGTGTTGTTTACTTTTCTTTCTTTTTGAAAAAAATATTATTTATTTATTTATTTATTTGAGAGAGAGAAAGAGAGAATGGGCATGCCAGGGCCTCCAGCCACTGCAAACAAATTACAGCTGCATGCACCCACTTCCTTGTGCATCTGGTTTATGTGGGTCCTGGAGAATTGAACTGGGATCCTTTGGCTTTGCAGGCAAATGCCTTAACCCCTAAGCCATCTCTACAGCCCCTGTTGTTTACTTTTCTGTGTATTCCTTTAGTTTGTATCACCCCACTATGCCATCCATCCAGTCCACTTTGACTTGGGACTTTGAGTTTCAGCTCATGGTTGTTCCAACATGTACTGAATAAAAAACACATAGGTAAACTGTGCATGGTGGCGCACGCCTTTAATCCCAGCACTCGGGAGGCAGAGGTAGGAGGATCACCATGAGTTCAAGGCCACCCTGAGACTACATAGTGAACTCCAGGTCAGCTTGGGCTAGAGTGAGACCCTGCCTCAAAACAAACAAACAAACAACATAGTTAGAGATTCAAGAACATGAAAAGAGGCAGCAGAGAAAGTGAAAAACCCCACTGCAGACACTGTATTAAGTTTAATATGGCATGATTGAGTAATTGATATTCCAAAGAAAAACAACTACCATTTGTCAAAAAATTATGCTGTATCAAGCACTCTGCCAATATTCTTTGCAGTGTGTGTTACTCAACCCTCAGCCCTATGAAATAATGGGGTTTATTTCATTGTTAGTAAGTACAAAATTAAATCCCCATCCCAAATCACACAGCTGGTCAATGATAAATTCAATGCAAACCAAGTTGCTGATTTTGAAGATCTTGTCTGTACAGTATGCCACAAAGAACTTGAGGGAGAGACATACATTGTACCCTCACCCTCTACTTCCCTTTTTGCTAAAGAGAGTTTTCATAGATACCATTTGGCAGTAAGCATAAACTGAGCTAATAGACTTTAAAAAAAATTTTTATTTATTTATTTGAGAGTGACAGACAGAGAGAGAAAAAAGGGAGATAGAGAGAAAGGGCACGCCAGGGCCTCCAGCCACTGCAAACGAGCTCCAGACACGTGCACCCCCTTGTGCATCTGGCTAACGTGGGTCCTGGGGAATCGAGCCTCAAACTAGGGCCCTCAGGCTTCACAAGCAAGCGCTTAACTGCTAAGCCATCTCTCCAGCCCAAGCTAATAGACTTTATGTAACTTAGAGGTCTTACATATAAAATATCCAATATGCTGTCACTCCCCTCCCTACATCACCGTCACCTTTATTTTTTTATTTTTATTTTATTTTATTGTGGTTTTTCGAGGTAGGGTTTCACTGCAGCTCAGGCTGACCTGGAATTCACTATGTAGTCTCAGGGTGACCTCGAACTCATGGCGATCCTCCTACCTCTGCCTCCCGAGTGCTGGATTAAAGGCATGTACCACCACACCCGGCCTCCCATCACCTTTCTAAAACAAACTTCTGCAGGGCGTTTGGAATGGTGATAGGAGGTTGGTGAGGCCAACAAACAGAAGACTCACAGGTTATTAGAAGTAGAATGTAGGGAAAAGGATAATGGAATATAAAACAATAGAGTGTGATCATTTAAGTTCATACTTACCCATGTAAGCTATGATTGCTATTATTTCAGACTAAACTAGCGGATTTAATTTTTCTGAAAACTCTTGCAAACCCAATACATGAAATAGAAAAAAAAAAAAAAAAGAGCTTCTCAGAACAAAAAAGGACTGGGGCCTGAGTTGGGGTGACAGTCCCCACTCTACTAACCCCAGTCACTTCCATAGATCCCATGGTTGGAAGTGGTCAGAGACAGCAAGAGTCTTATGAAAAGGAACCAGAAATGACTCCTTCCTTCTGGCCAATGATGGGACAATTGCAACCCATTAAATAAATTTATAATAATATTTGAAAGAAACTGAGGTAGGGATCTGTAGTCCTAGAACTCAGGAATCTGATGAAAGAGAAGCATTAGTTCAAGGCCAGCCTGAGCTATATAGTGAGACCTTGTATAAAACCAAACAAACACACAAAAGGAAAAAAACCTAATAAATGTCCTTGTAAAGGATTAATTTAAAAAAAACTTGAGATAAAAGAAGCAAATATTTTTACCTAGATGAGCTTACTTCAGGGTAGGTAATCAAATAGTAGATGAGAAGGAGGTATTTCCTCATGAACATATTAAGCTAATAAAAACAAAATTATCATCTTGTAATTAATTAATTAATGGCTATAGGAGCTGAGCGCCTACTGCTGCTAACATCAAAAGGCAAAATTCACATAACACATGTTTCTTGGTCAAAGAACTCTCTACCACCTACAAGCTTACTTTAGTATGTACCAAACCCCAGTTTGATGACAAGTCAGTCAGCTGCCAATTTGTAGAAAATATAGTGGACAATCATGCTGATCATGTAATTCTCAGACTGAGAAACTCCAGAGGGCTCAAAATTTTTTTTTTTTTTTTTTTTGACAAATAATTTCAAGGAAGCCATAAAAATGCATCATGTTAAAGAAATGGGCAAGGGGCTGGAGAGATGGCTGAGCAGTTAAGGCGTTTGCCTGCGAAGCCAAAAGACCCAGGTTTGATTCCCCAAGACCCACATAAGCCAGAGGCACAAGGGACACATGCATCTGGAGTTCGCTTGCAGTGGCTACAGGCACTGGTGCACCCATTTGGTCTCTCTTCTCTCTCTCTCTCTCTCTCTGCTTGCAAATAAAGAAAGAAAAAAACCCTATTTTTTAAAAAAAGAAATGGGCAAGGTTCAACCTTAAAAGATAAAATTGGTGAGGAAAATATCAAATTATAAATCATAAAATTAAAAGGTTGATAATAACTGGAGAGGAGACCAGATGGGGGCTAGGATTGCGATGTGTACATGAAGAAAATTCTGGAGTGACTTGAAGATAACACACACACACACATACACACACACTCTCTCTCTCTTACTGTATAGTCCAGACTAGCCTCAAACTTTCAAATTCTCTTACCTCAGCCTCCTAAATGCTTCTGAATGCTTTGTAATCCCAAGGATTACAAAGGCATGCTACATCAGAATTCTATCTCTTTTTTAAAGAATATTTTATTAGCCAGGTATGGTGGGCATGCCATTAATCCCAGCACTCAGGAGACAGAGGTAGGAGGATCGCTATGAGTGTGAGGCCACCCTGAGACTACAGACTACAGAGTGAAATCCAGGTCAGCCTGGGGTAAAGTGAGACCCTATATTGATAAACCTGCGCATATATATATATAATTTAAGTTGGGCATAGTAGCACACATCTTTAATCCAATCACTCAGGAGGGAGGGGTAGGAGGATTGCTCTGAGTATCAGGCTGTCCTGAGACTACATAGTGAATTCCAGGTCAGCCTGGGCCAGTGTGAGACCCTACCTCGAAAAACCAAAAAAAAAAAAAAAAAAAAAAAAAAAAAACAAACAAATTATTTACAAGGAGTGAGGAGAGGAGGAAAAAAGAGAGAGGAAGAACGTGCCAGGGCCTCTTATCATTGCAAACACATTCCAGATGCATGTGCCACTTTGTGCATCTGGCTTTCATGGATACTGGGGGATTTGAACCTGGGCCAACAGGCTTGCATTGCAAGCAAGCACTTAAAAACTTTTTTTTATTGACAACTTCTATACTTACAGACAATAAACCATGATATTTCCCTCCCCTCTCCCATTTCTCCCCTTCACAACTCCACTCTCTATCATATCCCCTCTCTCTCTCCATTAGTCTCTCTTTTATTTTGATGTCATTGTCCTTTTCTCCTATTATGAGGGTCTTGTGAAGGTATTGTTAGGCACTGCGAGGTCGTGGATATCAAGGCCAATTTCTGTCTGGACAGTTGCATTGTGAGGAGTTCTACCCTCACTTTGGTTCTTACATTCTTTCCGCCACCCCTTGTGTGATAGAGATGTTTCAGTGCTGGACACTCCACTGTCACGTCTTCTCAGCACTATGTTACCTTTTGGATCATCCCAGTGGGAAAAAAAAAAAGAGAAAGAGAAGCTTCTCTAACCAAAAGTGAGAGTAGCATTAATATATGAATGTGAACATTAAGTGTAGTGCTTTCAGGGCAGCTTGGTGAGAGTAATATATGCATTTATCCAGACAAGAGCAGGCTTTATGCCCCTGAGGCTCATGACCTCCCCTGCCATAGGCTTTTGATTAGGTTTTCAGTACCAGGCACGTATGCCCTCCCTTAGAACGGGCCTCCAGTCCAATTAGAGAGCAGTTGGTTTTCCCCAGAGCAGACGTGCCGCTATTGCACCCGTTTGGTCATTTGGCCTGTCTGGCCAAACTTGAGGCTTCCAGTGTCCACTGTTTTCACCGCTGATGACTTCTGTCTCCCATAGGGCTGCATGCAGTGCAGCTTTTTCCAGCTTTCAGTTGGCTGGTCTACACGGAGAAGGTTTTCAGCTCAGCCCCAGCTTGAGTTTTTAGTGCTCTGCAAGCATGCACTTTTCACCACCTGAACATTATTACCCTAGTCTGAGAATTTGATTTCTTGACCTGGGTGGTGATTACAGGGTGTTTCTTTCACAATTCACTAGTCTATATATCTTGTGTGGTATCCTGTGCTTATATTGTATTTTAGAATAAAAATGCATAAAAATATGACAACTTTGCAAAACAAACAAGAAACCAAACCAAACCAAAATGAAACCCAAAGAAGGTCAAGAGATCAAGAAGCTAGGGAATGTTTCCCTTCAAGTTCAAACAGCATAAGGCAAGCCAAAAAAACCAATCCGACAACAGCTTTTTTTTAAATAATAATAAAAAAAAGATTTTCAAATTATTGAGAAATTCTTCAAGCACAACAAAGAGAAGATGTCAGAACTGGGCTTGATGTTTTGGAGCTGGAATGCCCCGAAAACCATCCCATAGAGAAGATCCCAGCTCTGAAACTTGAGCCACATAGCATCGCAAACGTTATTTTACAGATTTGCAAACAAAGCCGGGAGTCACCAGGACCATGAGCTCACAAAACCAGATCCTAAGGAAACCACATCTAAAGTGCTGGTCTCCCCAGTCTGAACCCTCTTCCACCACACAGCCCACCGGAGATAATGTTTAAAAAAAAAAAAACACAAATTCAAGGCTGGATTTTCTTCTGAAAAAGAAGACGCAGAAACACTTGCTAGGATCTAGTGAGCCCAAGGAGTTAGTCAGGTGGAAAGTCCCCGCTTCATCCTGGTGGAGTCTCTTTTCTTAGTGATCTCTTTTCCTTCTCTAGCCCCGTCCTGTTCTCCTTCCTCCTTAGCCCCCCCACCCCCGCCCCGTCCCCCAAGTCTGGATACCTCCCAGGTAAGTAGTTCTAGGTTGCACTTAACCGTTTCACATTTACCAATAACTGCATGTTTAGGCGCTGTTGTAAGGGAATCATCTGCAAGAAGAAAACCTAATTGGAAACATTAAGTTGCTTGGCTAGAGGTTGTAACTAGGAAGTCGGGTCAACTGCAGAGCCCATATTTTTAAGGTCGTGTTACCCTGCCTGCCTAAGCTTTCTTTTTTTTTCTTTTTTTTCATTTTCTTTTTTAAGTTTTTCGAGGTAGGGTCTCACTCTGGTCCAGGCTGACCTGGAATTCACTATGGAGTCTCAGGGTGGCCTTGAACTCATGGCGATCCTCCTCCCTCTGCCTCCCGAGTGCTGGGATTAAAGGCGTGCGCCACCACGCCCGGCTTCTAAGCTTTCTTTATTAATTCAACAAAAGAGAATGTAACATATCTAATATTTTGTTTGTTTGTTTTTTCGAGGTTAGCGTCTCACTCTAGCCCAGGCTGACCTGGAATTCACTATGTAGTCTCAGGGTGGCCTCGAACTCACAGCCATCCTCCTACTACTCTGCCTCCCGAGTGCTGGGATTAAAGGCGTGCCAGGTTCACATATCTAATTTTGAAGGTGAACAAGTTTTTCAAGATACTTTGTATAAAAAAAAAAATGTATCAGTTGGAGGGGAGACTTAATTAGCATGGAGTTTTTATAGTTATTATCAGCGAGAAAGGAAATTTTTTTCCCCCCAGTGGTGTGTGATCCTCTTCAGTCCTTTATTAAGTGAGCGATCTTGCAGGAGGAGGTGCCAAAGTAAAGTTTTAAAAATCGGGCGCACGGCGGCCTCGTGGGGTAGGCGCGCCTGGGCTGGCGATCCGCGGGCCCCGGGGAATTGCGCCGGGAAGCCCGGGCTGGCGACTCCAAGGTAGTGCGCGGGTGGGCGTGGCCGGAGGGTGGCAGGTCCACTCCCGGAGCTCCATGCAAATGACATGCAAATAAGCGCGTGCGAGTTGCAATCCCCGTAGTTTGCTTCTAGACACCCGAGCAGCCCGGAGCTCTGCCCTCCCGGGCCCGGAGCGTCCGCCGCGCGCACGGCCACTCGCTCGCTCGCGCGCTCTCTCTCTCCCGGGGTCGGTCGCTCAACTCACCTCCGCCCTCGGGCTCCGGGGGTCGGGGAAGTGCCCGCGGGCTCCCGGTGGTGCGGAGTCCGCTTCTGGAGCCGAGCCTGTCCGTCCGTCCGTCCGTCTGCCCAGCGCCGGTGCCGGGCTCGCGCTCGGCCTCCCTGCGCGGGTGAGTGCGGCTGCCCCTCGCTTTTGTCCTGGAGCGGTCCCCCGAGTGTCCGCACCCCCCGAGGGCCCGGGGCGGGGGGTCGGAGTGGGGACCCGGACCCTCCCGGAGCTGCAGGCAGACTCGCCTGGTGGAGAGGGGCACCGACGATGCAGGAAAGGGTCGGGGGCTTGAGGGTGGGTCTCAGTGATGCCAGGTAGCCCGGGCTTGCTTTCTCTGGGTGGGGAGTAGCGGGGAGACCAGGGTCCTCGGAGGGTTCTTGAGGATCACGATGGGACAGCCTGTAGAAATCACCCCGAGGGGCGGGCGTCTTTGACTGGAGGAGGGCGAATCGCCGCCAGCCAGCCCCCAGTCCCCTGCTGGCCTCGGAGATGGCCCAGCGGCGGGTGCCACGTGAAACTGCCCCCGCGGCGAGTGTGGCGAGGGGAAGGTGGGCACAGTGGAGGCAGCTCGTGGTGCCGGGACTTGGCCATCCCGAAAGAAACTGGGCTTAGACTTTGCAAAATTCTCTCTCACTCCATACTGTCACCCAAGCCCTCTCCACCATCCCCCTCCCGCCCCCCCCCCCCCCCGCTTTGCTTCCTTTGCTGGGTGCCTTTGTTGAAGGACCACGTTAGCAGAGCACTGCGCTAGAAAAGTTGGGGATAAACTTAATTCCCATAAGGCTGAGCTGTCAGTGGCTTAAGTAGAGACCTTCCCAGGAATAGACAGGCCTTCAGACACAGGGACCAAATTTCTTAGGATTGGCATTGCGGATGCAAAGATGGGCTGTGGTGGGGGGGGGGGGAGTTTTAGTTTAGTTTTTTTTTTTTTAATCGGGGTGGGGGCACTTGCTGTATCATAACTTGAAAGAGAAAGATTCAGCTCCATTGGGGTCTGGATTAAAATTAGCTACTGTGATTCAAGGAGCTAGGTTGGGCTGAGGGTGCACCTGGGCAACGGAAATGATGTCAGGGCTCTGCTTTTTCACTGTCCTTCGCCAGGACCCCAGTCTGCAATGTCCCTGTCTCCCTTCACCCCACCAGCCCTTCAGAGAGCTTCCCGAGAGCTGTTTCCTGCTTCCATGTGGGGCTCTGCCCTTGCCCTGCCCTGGTGGAATAATTTTTGTCAAAATGCACAACTTGTCAAATTTACACGTGAGGGGCTTGAGAAGACCGTTCGTTCACCCGGCTCCCCTTCAGATCATTAGGTCTCCACAGTGCCAGTCTATGGAGTCTATGTGGGTGCTTGCTGGTAATCTTACCAGCATTTGGGGTTTTAGAATTGTTTTTGCTTTCTTTTTCCTTTCCCCTCAAACATCCCTTTTCTTTTCTCTTCGATTGCTCACATCCTTTGCCATCTCTGTTTGGTGGTCCTTGTCTTAGTCTCTTTTCCTGCCTTGCCCACAGCAGGGATTGCAAAGGGTGAAGCATTAGGCTCGTGTAAAAATATTCCTGCTTGTTCCCAGAGTGAGCTTGCCCCTTTGTCTCCTACCCCCAGGAAGCCAGGAGCCTTGAGTTAGGAGCCTGCATGGGTACTTGGTTTTGGGTGGCGAGTGTCTGGACTGAGTACTGAGTACTCTGGGGCCATGCACAGAAGCCTTTGCATCAAGACGGGCTGGTCTCTCCCCTGGTCTATGGAGGATTCAAACGGATGCCTGTCCTCATACACCACTAGGAGAACCATTCCACTGCGGAGAAGGACGTGCACAAGCCATCCTCCCTCATCCACTGTATGCTTCCCCCTGTTAGTCCAGGGGTCATATCTTAGGGAACATGCATGGAGCACACCAGGATCTTGGGAAGTTCATGGTATCACTGGCAATGCCAGGCAGGCCCACTTGCTGCCGGGAGCACAGTAGACAGACTGTTGCAGTCACTACAGGGCAGGGGTCCTGTCTGGCAGTGGGAGAGTCTTTTGAGAGGACTTGTTAGAGAAAGTGGCTGGCCCCAGATGATACCGAGGGAACTTTGTAAGGCACTTGGTGGAGGAAAGGTATTGATTCTGACTGGGAAAGCCTCCCTAGTAAATGCACCCGGGTCACCATGAACCCATTCTACCTGAATGACCCCTGTTTTCTTCCTCAAAATATAAGATGAATTGCTGTGCACCTGTAGTCCAATTTATCTGTGGTTTCTTATCTGCTTTCTCAGAGATTCATGAGGTGCGGCTTTGAGCATGCAGTTCTGTTTGGAGGCAGAGACGCAGCGTCCCTGTGATTGGGGGGTGAGGGGGTGTCTCATTTATCCTGTGCCTGACAACAGTACTTGTGACTATTCTGGAAATACTTACCATGACCGCTCAGCTGAAACCTCTACACAATCAAGTCAGGAGATTGTTCATTCTTAAAAGCGTCTCATTCTGTCCTTGCTGCAAAAGTAGTGAAATTTACAGAACAGTCCTTCAAAAGTAACTTTTCCCAACATCGGACACTTGGAACACTGAGTCATTTTTCTCTGGCCGACACCGGGTGCATGCAGAGTACACGAGGCAGGAGGACTACATGCATAGATCTCTGTACATCTGGGCGCTTGAGTTCAAGCGAGATCTACTGGCTGTCATGGGGTCTCAGAATCAAGGCGCTATCTCGCAGTAATCTGGACTGAGGACAGAGGAATGCTGCTGTTCTGAGCCCCCAGGGCATGTGACTTCTGTCCCTCCCCTTTGCTCTCTCAGCCTGCTGCCTCCTAGGCATGGAGAAATGAGGTGCTGGGCAGTAGCCTGTGCATAAGCCTCTCCTATCTGTGCCATTTTTACAGGTTCCTTTTTGTCTGTCTTTCTTGGGTTGGGGCTGCAACCTTTCCCACGTGCTCGATGCTAACAGTAGTCTGAGCAAATGCAGTTCTCCTTACACACAGGGTGGTTGGCTGTCAGCGCTGACCACGGGCCAATAGGTGCGAGTAGTTGAGGTGCAGCCATTGTGAAATTTGCCAGGACAGCCAGCCTAGCGGGGCTGGGGTGCAGGCAGGGCTAGCTAGAACTGTTCCATTTGGAGCTTGGGGACTGGGGGAGGTTGCTGGCCGGATCTTCTTTTCATGGCCCTCCTGCTTCACTGTCCCTGGGTATCAGAGGGCGAATGTTGGACAATGGGCACCCCACTAGGGAGCTGTGGGAATTTTTGTGTAGATCCTGGCTTCTCGAATTTCCCAGTGCTGTCCCATCCCCCCACGGCCGGTCCTTCTGCACCCGCCCTTTCGCCCACCCTTGCTCTGCCCCTCCCTCCTGGGTCTTGAGTGCAGAGCCCTCTGGAGACCACACTCCCCTCAGGGACAAAAGAAAGGGGGTGAGGAGAGGATTTCCTTTTCTTTCAGATCTGCCGGCTTGATTTTTCCCCTTAGCTGTGGGCCCTCGGAGCTGATGTTAATTTGTTAATCCATAACCTTATATAATCACTTCTCATAATCATCTGGAACCAAACACCTGCACTTTGGAGCTTTCATAGTTGAAGATGCTGGATGCTGTGAATCTTTTTTGGTTTCCAGGAAATTGAGGGTTTTTTTGTTTTTTGGTTTTTTAAGCACAGAGAAGGAAGCAGCAACCAGATAGCTGGTGAATTTTGGAGTTAAGTTTATGGTCAGATCTGCCTATTCACCTTCTGGTGGTTTGTTCTTTTTCCTTCCTTCCTTCTTTCTTCCTTCCTTCCTTCCTTCCTTCCTTTCTTTCTTTCTTTCTTTTTCTCCTAAACAAACTCCAGACACATGTGCCAACTTCGCGTCTGGTTTAAATGGGTCCTGGGGAATCAAGCCTGGGTCCTTAGGCTTTGCAGGTAAGCGCCTTAACTTCTGAGCCATCCCTCCAGCCCTGGTGGGTTGTTCTTGGGCAGGGGACTTAACCTCTGCTGGCTGATCCTAGTTTTCCTCATCTGAGGGCAGTTTTAAGAATTGACTACTGAGGGGCTGGAGAGATGGCTTAGCGGTTAAGGTGCATGCCTGTGAAGCCTGAGGGCTCCGGTTTGATTCTCCAGGTCCCACGTAAGCCACATGCACATGGTGGCGCCGCATGCGTCTGGAGTTCGCTTGCAGCGGCTAGAGGCCCTGGCGTGCCCATTCTCACTCTCTCTAATAAATAAATAAATAAATAAATAAGAATTGACTAATGAACAAGGAGTGGCTGTTATATCTACTGAATAGTGTTCTCTATGTCTATTGAATATCTGCAAATCAACCAACAGACATAATTAGCTACCCACTCTTCACCCCGCTCTGTGGAGGATTATAAAACAAAGGCTGTATGCCCATGAGACTTGAGTCTGTATATGGGAACAGCTGATATGTATGAAGTAATTAGAAAACAGAGACAACGCACAGTTTTCAAATCCTGTGGTATGGACTCAAAGGGAATGAAAAGGTGGCAAGAAATTCAGGGGCTTAGAGTGGTGGGGACAGGCCTCGTGCATGAGGAGGAACGGAGGATGGATGCTTGCCAGGAGCGAGGAGGGCCGAAGCGCTTGGCTCAGTGTCTGAAAGCTCTCCCTGCCCCCCCCCGGGCTGGAACATGGTGTGACACCTTTGACCCCCACGGTGTGCTCCCAACCGTGCGTGTCTGCTGAGGTTTATTTTTGTGGGTGCTTTTCATTTCTAAGCTTATTTCCTCTCTGCTACCTGGAATATTCCAGAAGTGAATTCAGTTTTGGGCTGAATCAAAAATGACGAGGAGCAAGTCTATGTCCATAGCGAAAGCCGAGTCCCAGAGAAGACTGTGGGCATCTGGGGCCCCGTGTTCTCTTCTCATGCTTCGTTTGCTGCTGCTCATTCTCCAGCTCTAGAAATGAGGGGCCTTCGGACTCACAGATCCCCCCCCCCCCAGCCTTTACCCCACACTGAGGAGGCCTAGCCTGAGTGGTTGGTAGAACCAGATTTTGTCATTCGCTGGCCGTCTGTCCCCTGGAGGCTGGTGATGGGGTGGCAAAGTAAATGGCCTCACCTGAGTCTGAAGAACGGATACAATTGGCCCCATCTCTAGAGTCCTTAAAGGCCCTCTTCTTGGGCTGGAGAGATGGCTTAGTGGTTAAGGCGCTTGCCTATGAAACCTAAGGATCCAGGTTTGACTTACCCAGAGCCCACATAGTCTAGATGCATAAGGTGGCGCATGCGTCTAGGGTTCGTTTGCAGTGGCTAGAGGAACTGGTGTGCCCATTCTCTCACTCTTTCTGTCCTGCCTCTCTCTCTCTCTCTCAAATAAATAAAATTAAAATATTTTCTTAAAAGAATGTCTTCTTTAAGCTGGGTGTGGTGGCGCACACCTTTAATCCCAGCACTCGGGAGGCAGAGGTAGGTGGATCACCGTGAGTTCGAGGCCACCCTGAGACTACATAGTGAATTCCAGGTCAGCCTGAGCTGAGCAAAACCCTACCTAAACAAACCAACAGACAAACAAAAAAGTCTGTCTTCTGTAGTCTGGGAATGACACGGGGTGGGGGGATGTCCCTTTTCTGGTCACACTCGGTGTTCAATTCTCTCTTTCTGCCTCCAAGGCCTTAGGTACCCAGTATCTGTCCACCCTAAAGTCTCACTTATATCTAGACTCAGCGCCTGCGGTCGACACACGATTCTAGGTTAGCCTCGGCCCTCAGTGCTGTACCCTGGACAGACATTTTCACCTTGATTAGCGGTTCCAGGCTCTGCCTGTCCCTACTGAGCCTGGCAGGAGGGCTGAGCTCCTTTCCCAGGGCTGAACAGATGGGACGTCTTCTGAGGCTGTGTGGGAAAAAAATAGCCTGAATCAGACCCAAGGCTCGGGTCTCAGCTCCCAGGGCTGTGTCCCTCGCTGTGTGGCTTTTCTCCCCGGCTCTCCACTTACTGTTGCTCGGCAGGAGGAGCCACTTTATACTTTTTTTTGTTGTTTGTTTGTTTGTTTGTTTTCGAGGTAGGGTCTCATTCTGGTCTAGGCTGACCTGGAATTAACTATGTACTCTCAGGATGGCCTTGAACTCACGGTAATCCTCCTACCTCTGCCTCCGAGTGCTAGGATTAAAGGTGTGCGCCACCATGCCCAGCCGCTACGTGGTTAGGAACCTTTATTGGTGATGCAGTTGAAAGAAGCGCTGTCCCTTTAGATCTTGACCTTCTGCCTGCCAGGTGTCTGATCCACCACAGGTGCTGGGTACGGTGAGTGGGCAGGACAGGCTGATGGGGGCAGTGGAGGTGTGCCAGAAAGAGTTCGAAGACATGTTCGCTCTGCTGCTCGGTGAGGAAGCCCTCGCCAGTCATTTACTTTACCTTCTCACATGCGGCTCATCTAGGATCAGGTATAGCCTCATCTCTCTTTTTCTAAAACATTTTATTTTTAGCCGGGCGTGGTGGCGCATGCCTTTAATCCCAGCACTCGGGAGGCAGAGGTAAAAGGATCGCCGTGAGTTCAAGGCCACCCTGAGACTCCATAGTGAATTCCAGGTCAGCCTGGGCTAAAGTGAGACCCTACCTCGAAAAACCAAAAAAAAAAAAAAAAATAAAATAAAATAAAATATTTTTATTTATATTTATTTATTTGAGAGAGAAAGAGAGATATACAGAAATAGGCAGGTAGAGAGAGAGAGAGGGAGAGAATGGGCACGCCAGAGCCTCCAGCCACTGCAAATGAACTCCAGACACATGCTCCCCCTTGTGCATCTGGCTTACGTGGGTCCTGGGGAGTCGAACCTGGGTCCTTTGGCTTTGCAGGCAAGCGCCTTAACCGCTAAGCCATCTCTCCAGCCCCATCTCTCTTTTTTATCCTCCCAAACTTATGCATCTCTTTTCAGCTGAGTATCAGCCCTCATCACAGAGTATGGCCTGAAACAATTGTTTCTGACGTTCTCTGTTCTCCGTGTTTAAGTTCCCACCTGACAGTTTCCTTTCCGTGTGGACAGTGGTCATTTTTGCAGTCTGGGTTGTAACCTGATGGCACGACCTCCACAAGAATGTTCCGAGGAAGCAGAGGCAGGTTTAGAGTGAGCCACATCTTGCCACTTAACCTGTATAGTGGCGACTCCTGGTGGAGTTCATGCCACTGATTGTACCAACCCACACTGCTTTAGAGAGTTCTCAAGCTTCTTGCTGAAGCCACCCATGGACTCAGCTCTTCCCCAGTGGCCATTCTGGCAGGGAGCCCTCAACTTGACTTTCTTTTTTCTTAATTAATTAATTAATTAATTAATTTGCAAGCAGAGAGAGATAGAAGAGAGATGGAGAGAATGGGTGTGTCAGGGCCTCCAGCTGCTGCACACGAACTCCAGACGCATGTACCACTTTGTGCTTTACGTGGGTCCTGGAGAATCCAACTCTGGTTGTTAGGTTTTGCAGGCAGGCGCCTTAACCACTGAGCCATCTCTCCAGGCCTCAACTTGTCTTTCGCATTGCTGCTTCTCCTGAGTAGACCTGCGCTAGCTCGTGCTTGGTGTATTAACCCTAGTGCCAAATGCACGCGATTGCTTTGTTGCCCTTAAAGCACAGTCTGACCATGTCACTGTACCTGCAGGAGCCTCTGCTGTTTCGCTGTTTCTTTCAGGATGATATCCAGAGAGTCAAAGGCCCCTGCGATCTGACTTCAAGCCCAGTCTGACAGCAGCTCCCCACACTGCTCCTTCCCATCCCACAGCGGCCTCCGCCCACTATCCACTTTCCTATCTCTTGGGCTCTGACTGTGAGCTCATCCTCTCCTGGCATGACTTGTCTCTTGGCTGCCAAGGTCTTTTGTTCCTTGCAAATTTGTTCAAGGAATGAGGAGTCCCTAATACTTGCCCCCAAATGGAGGCCGTGCCTCTGATTTCCTCAGCCCCAACTTCTATATAAGACGACAAGTCATGTATTATGGAGTGTTTTAATCTATTAGATTTTTTTCTCAATTTTTATTAACATTTTCCATGATTATAAAAGATATCCCAAGGCAATACCCTCCCTCCCCCCACTTTCCCCTTTGAAATTCCACTCTCCATCATATCCCCTCCCCATCTCAATCAGTCTCTCTTTTATTTTGATGCCATGATCCTCTTATGATGGTCTTGTGTAGGTAGTGTCAGGCACTATCTAATCTATCAGATTTTTTCATGCTAAAGTTTTATATTTCAATTATTTATTTGAGAGAGAGAAAGAGGGAGGGGGGAGGAGAGAATGGGCGCGCCAGGGTCTCCAGCCACTGCAAATGAACTCAGACGCATGCGCCCCCTTGTGCATCTGGCTTACTGGGTTCTGGAGAATCGAACTGGGATCCTTTGGCTTTGCAGGCAAATACTTTAACTGCTAAGCCATCTCTCCAGCCCCCATGCTAATGTTTTATAACAACATTAAAAAAAATACTTCCTCGAAAAACCCCCCCAAAAAAGAAAAATACTTCCAAGGGCTGGAGAGATGGTTTAGTGGTTAAGCGCTTGCCTGTGAAGCCTAAGGAGCCCGGTTCGAGGCTTGATTCCCCAGGACCCACGTTAGCCAGATGCACAAGGGGGTTCACGTGTCTGGAGTTTGTTTGCAGTGCCTGGAAGCCCTGGCGCGCCCATTCTCTCTCTCTCTCTCTGCCTCTTTCTCTCTCTGTCGCTCTCAAATAAAAAAACAAAAATATTTAAAAATATATATATATATATTTTATGGCCGGGTGTGGTGGCACATGCCTTTAATCCCAGCACTAGGGAGGCAGAGGTAGGAGGATTGCCATGAGTTCGAGGCCATGTCATGTGCACATACATGATTTTATGCATCTAAATGTTTGGTTTGGTTTTGTCCATAATTTGGCAGAGCTTCTAAAGGGAGAGTATGATATTGTGAATATAGGAAATGTACACTTGACCTTCATCCCCAGGTCCTGGCGCAGAGCTCTTAGAACTCTGGGATTTCCAGAGTGATGGAAGGGGGAGTAGTTATTTGCAGTAAGCTCATACTTCAACTAGAGCTGATGGCCGGCACTTGGGGAGCCTTTACAGAGTTTCAGGATGGGGGCAACCAACCTTGTGATTAAAAGTTGGAACTTTCAATATACCCCCCCCCCTCCAACCTTCAGGGAGGAGAGAGGGGCCAATCAACATTGGCCAATGATTTCCCTAATCATTTGGATGTAATGAAACCTCCATAAAAGCTTCTGTATTGAGGGGCATAGACCACTTCGGGCTGGTAAGCACACTGAGGCTAGCAAGGCGGTATCTGAAGAGGGCATGGGCACTCCAAGTCCCCCTTATACACTCAGTCCTGTGAATCTCATCTGTCCGTTCCTGCATTGTATCTTTTATTTCTTTATTTTTTTCTTTTCTTTTCTTTTTTTTTTTTCAAGGCAGGGTCTCACTCTAGCTTAGGCTGACCGAGAATTCACTGTGTATTCTCAGTATGACCTCAAACTCATGGCGATCCTCCTACCTCTGCCTCCTGAGTGCTGGGATAAAAGGCGTGCACCACCATACTAGACATGCATTCTATCTTTTATAATAAACCTGAAAATGCAAGGAGAGTGCTCCAAGATCTTTGAGTTAGTCTAGAAAATTAATGGAATTGAAAAGGAGGCTTGGGATTATTTATAGCTGATGAGTCAGAAATATGAGCGAGCGAGGACTTGGGGCTGGCACTTGGGGTGGGGAAAGTCGTGTAGTGCACTGCACCCTTAACTTACTGGATAGGATGCTAACTGCAGTCTCAGAGCTGAATTGAATCCCCTTACTCCCTGTTGGTGTCTGGAGTCTTAAAAACTTGATCGGTATTACCATAAAAACCCCCACAGTGGATGGCCGATGTGTTGAACAAGTCGGAGTAGCCACACAGTAAATGCTTTAATCTTCGTGGGCTGTACGATCTCTGTTCATCTCCTTATTCCACTCTGGGAGATCTACGTGACTCAACTCTGCCACCACAGTGTGAAAGGAGCCTGAGACAATGCACGCACCAAGGGGGATGGCTGCCTTCCAGTAACTTCTGCTTATGGAAACAGGCAATGGATGGGATTTACCCTTTGGGTCACAGTTTGTCCAGTCATGGTTTGCTGACTCTTGCTTTTGTCTATTGATATGCCTAATCATGTTAATTGATTTTCCAGTGTTTAACCAGCTTTATGTTCCTAGAATAAACTCCACTAGCCATAATATATTTGCTGGATATTCAGTTTGCTAACATTTGGTAAGTTTTTTTTTTTTTTTTTTTTTTTTTTGCTATTCATGAAAAGTATTGGTCTAGCTTCCTTGTAATGGCTCTATCTGAGTTTAATATCAAGATATGATATAAGTTGATATTCCCTCCTGTTTTCTAGAAGAGTTTGTATAAACTTATTTATTGCAAGCATTCTTGTTTGTTTTTGTTTTTTTGTTTTTTGAGGTAGGGTTTCACTCTGGCTCAGGCTGGCCTGGAGTTCACTATGTAGTCTCAGGGTGGCCTCGAACTCTTGGCAATCTTCCTACCTCTGTCTCCCAAGTGCTGGGATTAAAGGCGTGCTCCACCATGCCCAGCTTATTTTGTTTTTTTTTTTGTTTGTTTGTTTTTTGAGGTAGGGTTCTTGCAAGCATTTTAAGTAGGATTTGCCAATGGAGTTTTACATTTTTTTTGTGGGATGCTTTTGACTAATTAATCAATTCTATCATACATATAGGACTACCCAGATTACCTCTTCCTTCTTGAGTGATTTTCAGTAGTTTGTGTCTTTGAGGTAATTGTGCTTATTTCATCTAAAGGCAGAGGTTTACAAATGCTTACATTTTGCCTTTCACCCTTTTAATGCCTGTAGGAATTATAGTGACATCTCCTCATTCACACCTGGTATAGTCTGTGTTTACTCTTTTGCTCTTGATTAATCTGTTTAGCGGTCATCACTTTCATTGGTCCTTTGAACAAATGTGCTGTTGGTTTCATTGATTTTTTTTCTATTATTTTTGTTTTTAATTTCTTTGGTTTCTTCTGTATGCTTTGGGTTAAGTTGAACTTTCTAGCATGGTAAGGTGGTTGCTTAGATTGATAGAACAGCTTCTTTTCTAATAATCTCTAGGATTCTTCTATTCTGGGATAGTGGGGTTGGGGAGATGAAGGTGTCAGTAGTTTTTTTTTTTAAATCTCCAGGCATGTATTATGAAGGCCTTAGCAAGAAAAGAAAAGAAGAAAGGAAAGAAGGAAGGGAGAGAGGGAAGGAGGGAAGGAGGAAGGAAGGATGAAGGAAGGAAGGAAAGAAGGAAGGAAGGAAGGAAGGAAAGAAGGAAGGAAGGAAGGAAGGAAAGAAGGAAGGAAGGAAGGAAGGAAGGAAGGAAAGAAGGAAGGAAGGAAGGAAGGAAAGAAGGAAGGAAGGAAGGAAGGAAGGAAGGAAGGAAGAAAAAGTACCAGATTCTTCCAGTGATTCCCTGAGGCTTCTGCCTGGAAATGGAATCAGAGAGAAAGAGGAATAGAAGTTGCACCTGGACAGGTTTTGTCAAGGGAAGCAGTGGCCTGGTCTTCTAGCCTCTAATGTCCTAGGCCTCTCTGCTCATTGCATTCCAACATGGCCCACAGAACATAAGTAGAAGAAGTTGGAGTCGCTGCCATTTTATGAATGAAAGGATTCTTTCCTAATAAGTGAACTTTTTGGTAAAGAGGCACATGGTAAAAAGTTTTTGCAATCTATACCATCTTTGTCACTTTCTGCCACGGTAGCATGAAAACAGCCATGGAGAAATATGTAAATGTATGTATGCATGTGTTTCATTAATTTATTTTTATTCTTTATTTACTTATTTTTTTAGTGTTTTGAAGCAGGGTCTCACTCTAGCCCAGGCATTCTCTATGTAGTCGCAGGATGGCCTCAAACTTACAGCGATCCTCCTGTCTCTGCCTCCTGGCCTCAAACTCACAGCAATCCTCCTGTCTCTGTCTCCTGAGTGCTTGGATTAAAGGTGTGCACCACCACGCCCAGCTTAATTTTTAAAAATTATTCATTTATTTGACAGAGAAAGAGGGAGAGAGAGAGAGAGGGAGAAGGGGCACACAAGAGCCTCCAGCCACTGCAAACAAACTCCAGACGCATGCACCCCCTTATGCATCTGGCTGACGTGGGTCCTGGGGAATCGAACCTGGGTCCTTTGGCTTTTGCAGACGAACGCCTTAACCACTAAGCCATCCCTCCAGCCCTTAATTTTTGTTTTAAACAAAAACAGACAACAGGGTTTTCAGCTGAATTTCCACCATGGGCCATAGTTAATATGCTGTTAATAGGCTGAACTTTGTTGATTGACTTTTACAGGGTGAGCCAGAGAAATGGTGCTGTGGATTTATAGCACTTATTCCTCAGCTGTGCTGTCGCCTTGCTGTGAGCGTCTCAGGGCAGGGCCACAGCAGTACAACCTTGTGTCTCCCATCAAGCATATAGTAGAAGGCTGCAGGGGAACGCCTGTGCCCCACGGGCGGGGCCTCTGCCTCGGGTTCTCGCATGGTTCCCCTCAGAGGCCCACAGGAAGTGAGGGTTACGTGGAGGAGTTGGCTTCAAGTGGCTGCCACTGCAGCTCCAGACAGACTTTTCATTTTAGAGACAATTTTGGAAGGAAGACTCCCATTTTTGTCTTATGAACTCTACCTTCTAATTATTCTCTCCTTGTCCCCAGAGTTATGGTTAGCGCCGTGAACTTGGGCCTCCCCGCGTCGGCCCATGCTAGTGTTCTGAAAGGGCTCGATCAGCCAGTCTCTTTCCAAGGCTGCAGTCCCTTTCAACAGAGGGGTGTGCTGGGTATGGGATGGGGTAGAAGAGGAGGGGCCAGGCCTGCTTGGCTTCCAGAGGCCCCTCATGTTTGTGGAATGGTGGCATGCTATGACGAACAGATTTCATAGAGGTAGATCGCATTGTCCATCTCTTTGATTGGAATGACTGTGTGTGGGATGATAGATAGGATCTGGGGCCAACAAATCCTGTTCTACAGCCTATTATTAGGTGCATGAACCTGGGACACATTATTGAACTGCTCTGAACTTCAGTCACTCCTCAACTAGAGATGCTCACAACTTCTCAGCATTGTGAGGGTTACATTAACACCCCCTGAGCTGGGCTGGGAGAGGTGATGGGTGATTATAGAGATGCATAAACAAACCAGAAAAAAAAGAAAACCCTGGATGGAAGACTTGTGCCACAGTCTGGGTTATGAATGTTCCCCAAAGGCCCATGTATTAAAGGCCTGCTTACCAGGGCACTACTGTAGGGCAGTGATGGAACCTTTAAAAGATGGAGCCTGGTGGGGAGTTGTTAGGTCATTGTGGGCATACCTTTGTAGGGGATTGTGAGGCCCAGGGTCCCTTCCTCTTCCTCTGGTGTTTGCTTCCTAGCCAGGTGAGCAGTTATGGTCCACCGTGTGCTTCTGTCATGATGTGCTGCCCTGACACAGGTCCAAAGCAATGGAGCCAACTGATCATAGGTTGGACCCTACAAAACCGGGAGTCCCAAAGTGACTAGCACAACCAGATTATGTAAAGGGTGTTGTAGTTACCCTTCTTATAACCTGGCCAGAAACAGCATATTGGAGGAAAGGGTTTATTCCTGCTCAGTTTCAAGTAGAAGTTTCCTCACGGCAGGGAAGGCCTGGCACAAGCAGGAAGCTGTCGCTTATCTGGGTGGAGGGAGTCTAAGTACTGGGTTTGGAGCTGGGATAAGACACCTCAGGGTCTGCATCCAGTGTCACACACCTCCAGCAAGCCTCCACCTCCCAGCCGGAGATTGAGTGAGGCGCTGTCACAAAGACATGAGGCTATGGGGGGACATTTCACAATCAAACCCACCGCGAAGGGTGAGGTGCTCACTTGCTCCCTCCTTGTATATTCCTGTGCCAAAGAGTGGGTAGTGGTTATTTAGACATCAAATCTCTGATTGTTCTCTGCCAGGTCTGGGTAAAGCTCTCGGACGTCTGACTTCGTGTCACTCAGTCATGTTCACTGGGATGGGAACCTGGGCCTGCCCCATTTCCAGTTTGGTGGAACCAGCTGCATTATTGCCTGGGATGTGATGGTGTTAGGCCTCTTGGACCCGATGATATACTAACGCTGCTTATGATTGCCCAGTGATGGAGGAGTTATTTCTGATTGCTTTTAAAACACTCCCCACATTTGTTGTGTGTTCTGGGGTCTCTGCTTTGCTCTTGCCAAAGTGTTGTAGTCAGGTTTGCATTGCTGGCAGAAATCACCCAACCAAGAGCAGCTTGTGGGGAAAAAAAGGGGGGTTATTTTGGCTTACAGACTCGAGGGGAAACTCCATGATGGCAGGGGAAAACGATGACATGAGCAGAGGGTGGACATCACCCCCTGGCCAACACTGGCTAGACAATAGCAACAGGAGAGTGAGCCAAACACTGGCAAGGGGACACTGGCTATAACACCCATAAGCCCACCCCCGACAATACACCGCCTCCAGGAGGCATTAATTCCCAAATCTCCATCAGCTGGGAACCTAGCATTCAGAACACCTAAGTTTATGGGGAAACCTGAATCAAAATACCACATTCTGCCCCTGGCCACCATAAACTGATAACTATCCATGATGTAAAATGCAATGCATTCCGTCCAACTTTAAAAGTCCCCATAGTTTTAATCAATCCTAATTATGTTCAAGCATCTCCATAATCCAAGGTCTCTTAACAGCCATATACTAAAAATCCCCCCAAGCCCCTTAATGGCATAGAATAAACATTCACACTGCAAAGATGGCATTGGGCATAGCAAAGAAATATTCAACCAATACAAGATTTTAAACAACCAGGGCAAACTTCAAATTCTGTAGCTCCAAGTTCAGCAACTCTAGTCAGTGACAAATCTCCAAGTCTGATAATTCTAACCAGCAACAAGTCTCTGGAGTTCCAATTCTGCCCCTCCAGCTAGGCTACTCACAGTCCTGGAAAACTTCATTGGGGCCGGCAGCTTTCCTGAGCAGCCATCTTATGGTTCTGGTATCTCCACTGGGTCTCCACTACAACCCATGTTCTATCCTCGCAGCTCCATCAGGTCTCCATGCAGGCAATCCTGCTTCACACTGCCCATATCCATTTCTAAAACACAAGAGTGTGTTGCATATTCAATGACCCTCTCTTTCCTGCATTTCTTTTTTTTTCTTTCTTTCTTTCTTTCTTTCTTTCTTTCTTTCTTTCTTTCTTTTTTTTTTTTTTTTTTTGAGGCAGGGTTTCACTCTAGCTCAGGCCCACCTGGAATTCACTATGGAGTCTCAGGGTGGCCTTGAACTCATGGCGATCCTCCTACCTCTGCTCTCTGAGTGCTAGTATTAAAGGTGTGTGCCACCATGCCTGGTGTCTTTTCTGCATTTTTTATACTCCACAATACCAAGTGGGGTGCCAATTTGTTAATCCAGGGAGGAAATAAAGCAGACTTTGAAGAACAGGATACTCCTTCAGCATTCAGTCCCCTTCAAAAGAGTCTACATTCTTCCTGTTGTCCCAATGCAGGTTACATGGCCCAATCTCAGTGGTTGCAATCTCTGAATTGCAGCTGAACGGACAGCAGTTTAACCCAAACATTTCAGTTTTTTCTGTGTCATATCCCTCTGCTCACACCAGTCCATTCCAATGCAATGCAGCCCTGCACAAATTCTCGGGACACAGGCATAACAGCGAGCCTCTCACACAAACTGCTTCTATCCTAGTCCAGGCAAAGCTCTTTCTCACCCTCATAAGCCAAACATCACAGTCCATAGTTCTTACTGCATTCAGGTCTTTCAACGCTGACCAGAATAATCCATCAAGCTGTACTTACAGCACTGCAAGGCATCTGTTAGGCTGGGGTTTCAAATCCTTACACATTCCTCTCAAAAATAAGCTCCAAAAGGCCAAAGCCACACAATCAGGTGTCTAGCAGCAACCCTACTCTTCTGGTACCAACATTACTGTTACAGTCAGGTTCGCATTGCTGGCAGAATTCACCCAACCAAGAGCAGCTTTTGGGGAAAAAAGGGTCTATTTTGGTTTACAGGCTCAAGGGGAAGCTCCATGATGGCAGGAGAAACGATGGCATGAGCAGAGGGTGGACATCACCTCCTTGCCAACATCAGGTGGGCAACAGGAGAATGTGCCAAATACTGGCAAGGGGACACTGCCTGTAATACCCATAAGCCCGCCCCCAACAATACACTGCCTCCAGGAGGCATTAATTACCAAGTCTCCATCAGCTGGGAACCTAGCATTCAGAACACATAAGTTTATGGGGGACACTTGAATCAAACCACCACACAAGGTGGCAGTCTCCTGGGCACAGCTGACTAGGGGTGAGGGACCTTCACCCTCCTGAAGTAAGTCAGTAGGTTAAGGACATTACTACTTCCAAGCCACCCAGCCCACCCCAGATGGAGTCCTCTGTGCCCTCTGGATCAGGGTTTCACTAAAACAGCCATAAAACTTGAGGATCTCAAATTAGATACAATTCCAGTTTTGTAACTATGAGATAATCTTGTATTATTGGACCATAAAGCAGTATTAAAGCACAGATCTCCTTGTAACACCCTGATTTAAAATGATGTTAATCCTTTATTGCATAAGCAATAAAAATTTGGCTCTTCAGTTTGACATGTAAAAGAGGCTCCCATGAGGCCTACTGTGTATGATATCACATGGGTGGCGGCTGCAGATGCTTCCCATTTTGGTAGTGCTTTACAGTTTATATAATTGCTTTCACACACATTCTGTTTGTCCGTGATCTTGCGTGGTTACTCTTGTTCCCATTTTTTTAAACTATTATTATTGTCATCTTTTTTTTTTTTTTCCAAGGTAGGGTCTTGCTCTAGCTCAGGCTGACCTGGAATTCACTATGTAGTCTCAGGGTGACCTCAAACTCATGGTGATCCTCCTACCTCTGCCTCCCGAGTGCTGGGATTAAAGGCATGCACCACCCTGACTGGCTAAAATTATTTTTTATTTATTTATTTGAAAGAGAGAGAGAGTGGGCACGACAGGACCTCAGCCACTGCAAATGAACTCCAGACACTTGTGCCACCTTGTGCATCTGGCTTAACATGGGTCCTGGGGAATCGAACCAAAGTCGTTTGGCTTTGCAGGCAGACACCTTAACCGCTTAGCCATCTCTCCAGCTCTCTTGTTCCCATTTAAATAGATGATCACCTGAAGATTAGAAGGTAAAAAGAAGTTGGAGGGATGGCTTAGCGGTTAAGGCGTTTGCCTGCAAAGCCAAAGGATCCAGGGTCAATTCCCCAGGACCCACGTTAGCCAGATGCACAAGGGGGCGCATGCGTCTGGAGTTCGTTTGCACTGGCTGGAGGCCCTGGCGTACCCATTCTCTCTGTCTGTCTGTCTCTCTGTCAAATAAATGAATAAAAATAAAAGAAAAAGAAAGTAAAAAGAACTTACTGAAGATTAGATGGTCACAGTAGAGTTTTGACTCAAACTGAGAGAAGAGAGTAAAGTAGGGTCTTTTGTTGCTTCCTTGTTGTGTGACCTTCACCTATACGAAGCAGGAAAAATACTGCTGTCTCCTTCGGGTTTTTGTGAGGACTACAGGAATCCAATAAAGTGCTTGGCCCAGTGCCTGGTACAGAGCAAGTGCTCATAAAATGTTTGGTATTATTATGACTGTCTCTTAATTGTTTCCACAATTAAGGCTTGCAGTTTTTGTTCCACTATTATGAGTAACACTATGGCAATTATCTTTGTCCAAATGATTTATTTTCTCTGTGGTATCATTTCCTTGGATTACAGTCCAAGAAAAGCATTAGTAGGTGGAAAGGTATGGCCCTCCTTTACGCTTTTGTTGCATGTTGCCAAATAGCCCTTTCATGAGATGGCTCCTATTGAGCAGGCTACTGCAGGACAGTTTAGAGAGGCCTAAGCCCTTGTCCCTCATGGTGGTCTGGAGGTCTAGCTGGGTGCCGGGTGTGAGCAGCTGATATGCGGAGGGCGCTGAAGAAGAGGCAGCCGGGTGGAGCGTGGAGTTGCCCATGCTAGGCCTTTCCAACAGGATTTTACGCATGCTACCTTCTCCAGGAGGCCTTTCCTGGCCATCCTCTCTAAAATTCCTGCCTCACTTCTGATTTTTCATGTCTCCTGTCTCTGCTTTACTTTCTTCTTCTTGCTCCCAACCTCTATCCAACGTGGTTTTGTCTTCTTGTCCCTTTTCTGCAAGCACAGTAAATTCTTTAAGGCAAAGGTTTAAAAAAAAATTGGGGGCTGGAGAGATGACTTAGCAGTTAAGGCGCTTGCCTGCAAAGCCTAGGGACTCATGTTTGACTCTCCAGGTCCCATGTAAGCCAGATGCAATGATGCAAGTGTGCAATGTCACACATGCACACAAGGGGGCGCACACATCTGAAATTCGTTCACAGTGGCTGAAAGGCCCTGGCATGCCCATTCTCTCTCTCCTTTCTCTCTCTCTCTCTGCCTCTTTCTCTTTCTGTGTCTCAAAAATAACATAATAGGGCTGGAGAGATGGGTTAGCGGTTAAGGTGCTTGCCTGCGAAGCCTAAGGACCCAGGTTCGATTCTCCAGGTCCCACGTAAGCCAGATGCACAAGGTGGCTCATGCCTCAGGAGTTCGCTTGCAGTGGCTGGAGGCCCTGGCGTGCCCATTCTCTCTCTCTCCCCCTTTTTCTCTGTCTCAAATGAAAGTAAATAAAATTAATTAAAGAAATAATAATAAAAAAGAAGGCAGCTGTGCTCACCACTAACTATAGTACCAACTCACTGTTCAGATGGCTGTAGGCTAGAATCATGTCCAAGTTTCTTTTCTGATCTCTGGGGCCTAGGCTGAGATGACTCGAAGGCTGGGCTGAGCTGGGATACAGCCAGGCTGCCACATGTGGCTTCTCCATGTGGCCTGGGCTTCCTTATAGCATGGTGGCTGGGTTTCTAGAGGGAATGTTCCCACACGAAACATTTGGAGAGCCCGGATTCAGTGATAACTAAGAGGGAGAGATCTGGTCTTTTGGTTACCTGGCCTCAAAGGTCATGTGGCATCACTTCTGCCCAATCCGTCAGAGCAGGTAGGAGCTGATTCACATTCAAAGAAGAGGCAAAACCTCTTTCGCATCTTGAGGGAGTATGTCAGAGATCTCAAGGCCACGCGTTAAGTCTGCCACAGGGGGTCTTCCTTCACTGTGGAATAAGCCCACAGTGAAAGCTGCCCCCTTCCAACCAGGACTTATTTGGTAATGACCGTTCCGTACCCTGCTCTTCACTATGAAACTTCTTCAGGGCAGGATCTGCCACGTTCATCTGTGTTGGAGGCCCTCAAAGGTTATCTGGCACACACTGAATCCTCAGCAGGTGAGCAAACGCATGAAGGAAGACACCCACAAGACTGGCTTAGCACTGGGTCTTTAGGAGGACATGGCATTCCTGTCATGAAGAGGTACGTGGTAAGTGCCAGCTATGAATAACCAAGCCCATGAAGTAACCAAGTGCAGCTTGGGCAGAGCTTATGAGTGAATATCTTCTACTTGGCTTATCAAACCAATGGCAGAAGTTCAAACCCTTCAACGTCTCTGCTTCCATCACTTTCTGCCGTCCATACTGATGACCAGCCTTTGAGCATCTACTGTGACCACAGCACTTTAAGTGTATTAACGCAGTTGCCCCTTGTGATGACCCGGCAAGGCAATGCTGTCGTGGTTTTGATATTGTCTCCCAAAGGCCCATGTATTAAGGGCTTGGACCCAGCTTGGTGAGAGAGGTAGTGCAAGCCTGTATGAGGTGGGGCCTAGTGAACCATCTTCTGATCATTGGGCTTGTGTTCATAAGGGGCATAGTGGGACTCCAGCCCTCTTCCTCTTTTTTGCTTGTTTGTTTGTTTGTTTTGTTTTGTTTTTCAAGGTAGGGTCTCACTCTAGCTCAGGCTGACCTGGAATTCACTCTGTAGTCTCAGGGTGGTCTTGAACTCATGGCGATCCTCCTACCTCTGCCTCCCGAGTGCTGGGATTAAAGGTGTGCGCCACCACGCCCAGCGCTCTTTTTTGCTTTTGGACCTGAAGTGAGTAGGTTTGATCCACCCTGGCTCCTGTCACGATGTGCTTCCAGAAGCCTGAAGCAATGGTGCCAACTGATCAAGGACTGAGAGTGTGAGCCAGAGTAATGCCTTTTCCTTTATAAATTGATCATCCCAAGTGTGTGTCATAGCAATGGAAGGCCGGCTAACACAGATGAGGCTTGTTACTACCCTGCGTTTCAGAGGGGGAACTAGAAGGACAGAGACTCTTCGAGACTGACACGGGCACATGGTGGTAAGCAGTCTTGTGCACGGCTACCATGACAGGACCTTAGAGCTGGTGGGCCTGTGTTGTACCGTACCCTTCTTTCAAATGTGATTAGGAAGGAGAGCTGTCATTCTCTCGTGATCTTAACATCAGCAATCAGTGTCTAAGCAGGTTTTAGCTAAATACAGCCCCATGTGCATCTTGGCCTGCCACTAGTTCAGCTAAAATATTCTTACTTTTAGAAGAGGGGACATCAAGACTGAGCTGCTGTGTTTATTGTCCAATGTAGACCATGTCAGGGCACCGCTTTGAGAATGAAAGCTCACTATGAGTATTTTATTTTTAAGTATATTTTAAAAATATATATTTATTCATTTGAGAGAGAGAGAGAGAGAGAGAATGGGCACACCAGGGCCTCCAGCCACTGCAAAGGAACTCCAAGACATATATACCGCCTTGTGTATTGGTTTACATGGGTACTGGGGAATCCAACCTGGGTCCTTAGGCTTCACAGGCAAGCACCTTAACTGCTGAGCCACCTCTCCAGCCCAGAGTGAGTATTTTAACAAGAGTGAGTATTTTAACAATCCAATGCGAAGTGACAGCATCTTGGGCTCAGAAACAAGAAATATCCTCAGACAGGTCTTTTTCAGCGCCATAAAATTTAACCAGCTGGAATTCTTTCCCATCCTATTTAGTCTTCCAAAGTCAAGGATTTTGCCTTTTATTGGGAAATCAGCATTTCACTGTATAGATAGAACACTGTGTCCTTGGCTCTGGGATCCTCGCAAGAAGCTGGGCCTTTCTTTTATTGTAGGTTCTGGGTGTCATAAGGAATCAAATCCCAGCAAGGCTGTTTGAAGCATGAGAGGCAGGAGACAACAATATCCTGGCCAAGAATGTGAGAGGCAATGGAGTGCATCTTAAGCCTTGCTCACGAGTGAAGGGAAGGACCACGAGTCAGGGGAAGGAGTCACACTGGCTGCCGGACAGTGTGCCTTGTGCCGCGCTTCAGCTCTGGGGTCCCCGTGCCCGGCCCGCAAGTCATGAGCTCTGCTTTGCGGTCAGTGGGGACACGAAGCTGGAGGTAGGGCATTGTCGCCACGGTCCGTATCACTGACGTCCTTCAAAGCGTTCTCTTCAGAGTGTTACTTACTGTAGGGTTACTGCTTACCCAACCTGCTTCTGGAAGTCTTACTTTTGTAAGTGTGTTTGAGGGACTTTTTGCATTCTTTTTTTTTTTTTTTTTTCAGCTGTGTCCGAAAATATAGAAGAATCTATTACTTAAAAATTTATAGCTGTGGGGGCTGGAGAGACTGCTGAGTGGTTAAGCCGCTTGCCTGAGAAGCCTAAGGACCCAGGTTTGATTCCCCAGGACCCCACATAAGTCAGTTGCATATGGTGGCACATGCGTCTGGAGTTCATTTGCAGTGGCTGGAGGTCCTGGTGCACCCATTTTCTCTCTATATCTCCTTTTCTTGCTCTCTCCCTCTCTCAAAATAAATAAATAAATACAATATTAAAAATTAAAGAACGTGCATCAACTTAGTGTTTCTGTGGCCCGAGGGGAGTTATTAGCAACAGTTTGATGCCCACACCTTGCCAAAATCAGATGATAGTAGTCATAATGTTGTTCAGTCTAATGGGGAGAAAGTACTATGCCATTATTAATTTGTAATACTGCTGGTGGGATTGGGCATGTCCTCATCAGGTTAGCTATTTGTCAATTGTCTGCTCTTGTCCTTGCCTTATTTTTCTTTTTTTAAAAAAAAATTTTATTTCTTTATTTATTTGAGAGAGAGAGGAAGAGGCAGAGAGAAAGAGAGAATGGGCCCCCCAGGGCCTCCAGCCACTACAAACGAACTCCAGATGCATGTGCCACCTTGTACATCTGGCTAACGTGGGTCCTGGGGAATTGAACTGGGGTCCTTAGGCTTCGCAGGCAAATGCCTTAACCGCTAAGCCATTTCCCCAGCCCTTGCTTTATTTTTTCTATTAAATTGTTTTTCCTTTCCTTCTTGAACTGTAGAAGCTTTCCATATGATAATAATGTTGGAAATTTCTTTTACAAAATCTTACATTATGACATAGTTTCATCTTTTGAACTGGATTAGACTTTTAGAAATGGATGACATGTGACATGGTTGAATCAGGCTGAATTTACCCCAGCATTGTCATTTTAGTAACCCTTTGTTTGGGAGAAGTCAAGCCTGTCATGGATTTGTGACCAGCAATAGACAGTGTTGTACGTGTGATTAGGACGAATAATTGACTAGAAAACTAATGAACACCTCATGCATATAAACCTTAAATAGTTTTACTTAAAACATATAACATTATTTTCCCAGACTTCGATTCCCTCTGTTTTTCTTGCCCACAGGTCTGTTGATAGGAGTCAGCATTCTCTTTCTTGTTTATACTATGTCTTTAAGGCATTCATTCCAGTTTGAATTGTATTAATGTGAAATGGAATATAAATACTTTGAAAGCCACACAGAATATAGGATCCTTAATTTTTATAATTTTCCCTCAGTGTTTAATTATGTTCCGTTAGAATGTAATTCAGCAGTAATTTTAAACAGTTCATCTTTATTGCCTGATTTTCACAGAAACAGATCTTTTACGTTCATATTTAATCATTTTGTATAATATAAAAATTGTGTATAATTGAGTTAAGCAGCTGCAATAAGAAATCCAGTTGGCTTAAACAGTTTTGAGAACAAGCCTACTGACTCTTGGTAAGTACGAAGCTCACCTGTCAGGAGCAGAAGCGTGTAGGTTAAGAGATGAGCTGTTAACCCTGAACATTCAGCAGCATGTGGTACCAGTCTGTATCTTGCATAGGGGAATGCAAAGCTAGCTTCAAGTGGGAGCTATTAATTTCCATGATTTTGTGTATGCTCTATAGCCTTTCTTGCTATGGATTTGTAGTTTGATTCCATTGTGGTCAGATCAAATGCAAGGAATTATTTCAATTTTCCTGTATTTGTTAAGATTTGCTTTGTGTCCTAATATATGGTCTATTTTAGAGGATGTTCCATGTGCTTCTGAAAATAATGTATATTCTGCAGCATTTGGATGAAATGTCCTGTAGATATCTGTTAGGTCCCTTCCTTCTATGACCTCATTTAGTCCAGATGTCTCTCTGTTTATTTTTTCCCGGGATGACCTGTCAATTGATGAGAGTGGGGTGTTGAAGTCACCCACTACCACTGTGTTTGGTGTTATCTGTGACCTTAGTTCTAACAGTGTTTGTCTGATGAATTTGGGGGCCCCCATGTTAGGTGCATACATGTTTAGGATTGTAATGTCCTCCTGTTGGATGGTGCCTTTAATCAATATAAAGTGGCCTTCCTTATCTTTCTTAATTAATGTTGGACTGAAGTCTACCTTGTCAGATATTAGGATATCTGCTTGTTTTCTAGGTACATTTGCTTGAAACACCTTTTTCCAACCTTTCACCCTAAGATAGTGTCCATCCTTTGTAGAAAGGTGGGTTTCTTGAAGGCAACAAATTGAAGGATCCTGCTTTTTAACCCAGTCTGCGAACCTATTCCTTTTGGTTGGGGCATTGAGGCCGTTCATATTAAGAGATAATATTGAAAGGTGTGTATTCATTTCTGCCATATTTTTGTAGTTCTTCCGGTTTTACCTTTGCTCTCTTGTGTTAACTAGTATTTAGGTGTTGTTTGTTTTTTCCCGGTTCCTTATATGTGTGCTTTTCTTTTTCTTGAGCATAGAGGATTCTTTCAAGTATTTTCTGTAGAGCTGGTTTTGTCTTCAAATACTCCTTTAGCTTGCTTTTGTCTTGGAATGTCCTTATTTCCCCGTCTATTTGAATGGATAGCTTTGCAGGATAAAGTAACCTTGGTTGATAGTTGTTATCTTTCAGGACTTGGAATACATCACTCCACGCCCTTCTGGTTTTTAAAGTTTGTGTTGAGTAATCTGCTGTAATCCTGATAGGCTTGCCTTTGTAGGTAACTTGATTTTTCTCTCTGACTGCTTTCAGTATTTTTTCTTTGGTTTGTGTGTTTGGTGGTTTGATTATAATATGGCGAGGAGAGGTTCTTTCCAGGTTTTGTCTGGCTGGTGTTCTAAAGGCTTCCTGTATCTGCATTGGTACCTCTTTCCCAATTTGGGGAAAGTTTTCTTCTATGATTTTGTTGAAGATGTCTACTATGCCTTTGGAGTGAGATTCTTCTCCTTCTACTATGCCCTGAATTCTTATGTTTGATCTTTTCATAGTGTCCCGAATATCTTGAAATTCCCACTCATAGTTTTCTATTAGTTTGTCTTTCTCTTTGTTGGACTGTATTAGATCTGCCACCTGGTCTTCTAGCTTAGATATTCTGTGCTCTCCTTCATCCATTCTACTGGTGAGATTTTCTACAGAGTTTTTTATTTCATTAACTGTGTTCTTCATTGCTAGTAATTCTGACTGGTTTTTCTTTATTATTTCTATTTCCTTATTTATGTCTAGTATTGACCTCTTTATTTCATTAAATTGGTGTCCTGTGTTTTCTTTGATTTTCTGTTTCATTTCTTTGATTTCTTCTTTGAGTTCTTTGAACATATTTATAATCATTCTTTTGAAATCTTTCTCAGGCATTTCCTCTAACTTGTTCTCACTGGAGGTAATTTCTGATGCATTAATACTTTTTGATGGATTTATATTGTCTTGATTTTTGGTGTTTCTTGTGTTGTAATGTATATATTTTTGCATCCTGGATTATTTAATAATTGGATTTTCCAGGTAGCTGGATATTATTAGATGTATCAATCTATCTGATGTTATATAACTTCAGGGTAGGCGCTTAAGGCGCAAGGTGTGGCTCTCAAGACTCTCAGAGTATCTACAAAAGTGACCCTAGGTGTTGGGTTTGCCTGCTATGAGAGTATTCAAGTAGGCTGAGTGGAACCAAATACAGATAGTTTCTAAAATTTAAGTAAACAATGTACACTTTCAATGAAAAACAGCTCAGAGTATTTATCCAAGAGTAGGTATTATCACAACCAGATCCTCTGTCTGTCCCTTAGGCTATGTGGAGCCTCACTCACTCCCTTAATCCTGACAACAAGGAGGTTAAGATTTCTGTTCTGTTGAGGGTTCCAAGTCAGTTTGTGACCAGGTGAGACCCTTCCCTGGTGTATTCCCAGTTTATTCCCAGTTACCTCTGCTCCTGCTTGGGTCCCGCTGTTGGTTCAAGTTGGCGTGGCCGGGTCCCTGGACCGCTGCTCTGTTCGCTGGAGCCGGGCACTGGTGGTGGGGGAGGGGAGGCTGCCAATGCTGCTCTAGTTCTCTTGCTGTTCCACGTGTTCTTCTAGCTTGTGATCTGCTCCTCCATTGTTCACTGCCGCTCCCCCTTCACGTTTCTTGAGTTTGCGGAGAGCTCCGGTGTGAGTGGAAAATCCCCTCGCCTGGCTTTTCCTGCGGCTCAAGCCGAGTACCACAGTCTGCGGGCCTGCCGGAGGCGCTTCTGCCGGCCTGTGCGGGCTCTGGATGCTCTGGATCTCTCCTCCTTCTCTGCTGCCATTTCAATTTCATACACACCTCGTTTTTAGTAAAAGTGTTTGTTTTGCTGGGTTGTTTTTGCATTTTTCCCCACTAGGCTGCTCTGGCGTGGTACCTATGCAGCCATCTTAACCGGAAGTCCCAAGCGGAAGCTATTAAGAAGGGATTCTCCTCTAGCTCCTGCAGAGCCAGAGAATAAACAGACAAAGGGAAAGTGCAGGACAGGAGAAAATACTTGAAAACTATTTCTCTGACAAGGGGTTAATGTCTAGAATGTGTCAGGAACCCAAAAGACTCAAAAGCAAGTCATACTTGGTGGCATATGCCTATAATCTCAGCACTTGGAAGGATGAAGCAGAAGGATTGTGTGTTTGAGGCCAGCTTGGGCTATATACAAAGACTTTGTCTCAGAAAAACAAAAACAAAAACAAAATCTTAACAGCATAAAAATCAATTAAGAGGGGCTGGAAAGGTGGCGCAGCAATTAAAGGCACTTGCTTGCAAAGCCAGACTGTCTGAGTTTGATTCCCCAATACCCACATGAAGCCAGATATGCAAAGTGGCAAATGCATCTGGAGATTGTTTGCAGTGACAGGAGGACCTGGCCTACTCATAACCATTCTCTCTCTCTCTTTATGCCTCTTTCTGTCTCTCTCTCTCTCAAATAAATAAATAAATGAATAAAATATTTAAAAAATTTAAAAAATCAATAAAGAAAAAGCAAACTATGTGAATGGCCAACAAGTATACAAAGAAATGCTCAAATCATTCATCGTGGGAGTGCATATCTAATCCACAGTGAGCTGTCATTTCACCAATGTAGAATGGCTATTACTGCAAAGACTAAGGATAACAAGTGGTAGTGAGGATGCAAAGAAAGGGGAAGTCTTACAGACTGTTGGTAAGAATGTAAATTACACAGCCATTATGGAAAGCAGTGTCAGAGTTCTTCAAAATATGAAAAATAAAAGAGCCGTATGATCCACCAATCTCAGTAATGGATATATGTCCAAAGGCATATCAGTGTTTATAATATCATGTTTATGACAACACTATTACAAATATGGAATCAAATGAGTTGTTCATCAGTTTATGAATGCATAAGAAAATTGTGGTGTCTGTGTATACAATGGAATAGTATCAGGCGATAAAAATGATGAAATCTAAAAAGAAATGATGAAATCCTATCATTTGAAGCAATGTGAATAGAACTGAAGATTGAAATATGGTGTCAGTTACTTCCTTGTGGCTGGGACAAAAAAAAAAAAAAACAAAAAAAAACTGACCAGAAGTGGCCCAGAGAAAGAAAGGGTCAATTTTCAGCTTACAATTTCAAGGGTAAGTCCTTTATGGCAGGAAAAGCCTGACAGAGCCAGGAAGCTACAGTTACATTGTCATATTCCCTGGGAGGAGGTAGGAAGAGATGAATGGAGAACACGCAGCAAGCTTTTTCCTTTGTATACAGTCCAGAAGCCCACTCATGAGATGGTGCTTTCTGTGGTTGGGGTGTGTCCAACCACCTCAAGCAATCTCATCTAGATAATCCCTCACAGACATGACCAAAAGTTTGTATCCATGGTGATTCTAAGTCCTGTCACACTGACAACCAAAGATTAACAATTCCACATGGTAAATGAAGTAAGCCACTCATGGCAAAACAAATACTACATTTTCTTACTCATTTATAGTGTACAACAATTTATGATATATATCAGAATATCTAGAAGAGTTTTCCAAGGTTCCGAACACATAGAAATGATTGAAGTTTGAAATGGGCATGATTTCCTTGATTGTTCATTATGCATTGTATCATACTATTATTGTACTATAATCCCATAAGTATGTATAAAGATGTGTTTCAACTTAAAAGTGGTTGGATGTGCTTTTGAATCTGGAATTATCCCCACAGGCTCACATTTTGAATGGTTTTCATTTTTGGTATTGTTAGGAAGGTTCTGGAATCTTTGGGAAACAAAACCTAGCTGGTAGAAGTAAGCTCCTGGGGGAAAGGCTTGGAAGGTTATACCCAGCCCCTGGTTTCTGTCACACGTTGTTTCCTTGTCTGGAGTGACATGAATGACCCCATGAGAGCCAGGCTGAGCTTCTCCATGAGCTCAGCTTCTCCATGAATTCCTCACCATGACGAACTAAACCCTGGGAAACCGTGAGCCAAGAGAAGTATTTCTTCTTTCAGTTTGTTTCTGTCAGGCACAGTGATGACAATGATACAAAAATAACTAACAAAAGACTCGTAAATGGGGCTGGAGGGACTGCTTAGTGGTTAAGGCATTTGCCTACAAAGCGAAAGGACCCAGGTTTGATTCTCCAGGACCCACGTTAGCCAGATGCACAAGGGGGTGCATGCATCTGGAGTTAGTTTACAGTGGCTGGAGGCCCTGACACGCCCATTCTCTCTCTCTCTCTCTCCCTCTTTCTCTGTCAAATAAATAAATACTCATAAATGATGTCAAATCAACTTCACACCTTTGATTAAATGACTATTTAAATTTACATGAGAACATTGAAGAGGAAATATGTATATCATGTCCATCAATACAAGAAACAAGTTATTTTTACTAAAGGAAGGACTTAAGTGCTTTGCCTGCATTATTTCAAATGCTCATAAGGGTTAAACATCATTACAACACCCAGTGGAGTCCAGGTATCCTTACCTGTGAGTTTGATTATAGTCTATAATCCTTTGGTTTTGCAGGCAAGCACCTTAATGGCTCAGGCATCTCTCCAGCCTTCTGAGTCTTATTAAATGGGGATGCTATCTCCTTCTCAGCCTGTGTTTTAGGACCAAATGAGGCCGTGTATGTGCAAACATTCAAAGAAGATATCCGAATCCAGAGCTGGGCAGAAAGGGAGGTTTCAGTACGAGTGAGGAGAAGCCAGGGGTCTGAATAGTGGCCTGTGGCTACCTCAGCCTGCCAGGACATTACCTAAGGGACGAAGGCAGTGGGTGAAAGGTTAGAGTCCGCTCATATTTCTGGAGAATCAGCTCTAATTTTCGTTTCCTTAGCACTTTGAGGTTTCTACTCAGTTCTCCCAAGTTACACTCTGCATTTTCCTGCCTGTTAGACCATCTGCAGGGCCAAAGCCAATACCGCAGGATCTGGGCACCACTGCAAATGATAAAAATAAGCTTGACAGGCAGACAGCCTCGGCAGCACCCGCAGCAGCAGCAGCGAGACACTCCCCATCCCCAGTCCCAGAATGCTGCCTGGTCCCTGGTCCCTCATGCTGCCTTATGCCTGTGGTTGAATGTCACAGGGTCTTAGATCCTAGAAGCACAGAGATGAGAGGTGAGCTGGAGGGGAGAGAGGAATGTATACAGCTATTAGCCTGCCCTTGTCCCTGGTTTGAAAACTTGGTCAGTCCCACCTTAGTCAGATGCACAAGGTGGCCCCTGCATCTGGAGTTCATGTGCAGTTGCTGGAGGCCCTGGTGTGCCCATTATTTCTTTCTTTCTATCTACCTGCCTCATCCCCTCCCCCCTTCTCTCTCTAGTTAATAAAAAAAAAAAAGGTTTGTGGGTCAGGAAAAAAAAAAAAAACTTGGTCAGGGCTATAACCTGTGATATGCCTTTTTAATTATTTTATTGTTTTTTTCGAGGTAGGGTCTCACTCTCCTTCAGGCTGACCTGGAATTCACTTTGTAGTCTCAGGGTGGCCTTGAACTCATGGCGATCTTTCTACCTCTGCCTCCTGAGTGCTGGGATGAAAGGTGTGAGCCACCATGCCTGGATCTTTTTTTTTTTTTTTTTTAATGCCCAAACAGGTGTCCTCAGATTAAAATTAAAAAACAACAACAGGGCTAGAGAGATGGTTTAGAGGTTAAAATGTTTGCCTGTGAAGCCAGAGGACCCAGGGTCAGTTTCCCAGGACCCGTGTAAAACCAGATGCACAAGGTGGCACATTCAACTGGAGTTTGTTTGCAGTGGATAGAAGCCCTGGCCTGCCCATTCTCTCTCTCTCTCTCCTTCAAATAAATAAATTAAAAAATAAATAATGGCCTCTAGGGCTTCTCTGACTCTCATAAATAAATAAGTAAATAAATATAAGAACTGTTATTATCAATAGGCACTCAGGAAATATTTGAATGGTAGTATAGCTAAGTGGCAAACTCTGTGTGTTAGGGTAGATTTGGCAAAAGCAGAGCCAAAAAGGAGCACACATGCCAAGGAACCCATCCGCCTACTGTGTGTTTGGCACTGAGGTTGGTGAGCCTTGTTCAGTCAGGTGATCTGCAGAGACAGTTCTGGAAAACTCCCGGATGAGAGGGGCCGTGGCGTCCGTTACAGAGCAACATAGTCTGGCTGGAAGGGAGGTGTTCACAGGCAAGGAAGGGTCCCTTTTCCGGGAAGGAAAGCTTTTGTGTTGTGCGTCCCTTCATAACAAACGTTGAGTTGCCAAGGACCTAGGGTACTGAGCTCCGTTCCGGAACAGAGTGGACTTGTGATTTTGAGATCCAGCACACGACAGTGTATTCACTTTCTATTCTCCCTTCCACAGTTCTGACCTGAAATGTCCACATATGAGGGAATGAGAGCAGTCCTGTTAGTCTCACCTTCTTGCCATGGCCTAGCTGGCTTGCTCGGGGATTAGCTCAGCAGGGCACACATCTCCAGGGCAGCTGGTGACGGGCAATGGATAGGGGCGGGATTGGTCTCCATGGTAGCTGTTGGAGGCAGCAGGTTAGGGAGGTGAGGATGCTTTTCTGCTGTAGGTAGAAGTGGTGGACACTCACAAATGGTCCCCTTATCCTTTTTTTAAAGTTATATTTTTGGGGAGAAGGATCAGGTTCCTAATTTATATTTTGTTTGCATTTTGAAAACTGTATCTGCTCCAAATTAATATCTTTAGTGTACAAATGGAGAGATGGCTTAGCAGTTAAGTGCTTGCCTGTGAAGCCTAACGGACATCGGTTCCAAGCTTGATTCCCCAGGACCCACATAAGCCAGATGCACAAGGGGGCGCATGCATCTGGGGTTCGTTTGCAGTGGCTGGAGGCCCTGATGCACCCATTTTCTCTCTCTCTCTCTGCCTCTTTCTCTCTCTGTCTGTCTGTTGCTCTCAAATAAATAAATAAAAATAAACAAAAAACATTATCATAAAAAGATATAACCAGCTCCATATAGGCAGAATAGTTTTTTTCCTTAATGTCTATGAGGGATTGGCTTCAGGATACCCCTACAGTTCACAAAATCCAAAGAATTCAAGTCTCATATAAAATGACATCATATTTGCATATAACCTATGCATATCCTCCTATATACTTTAAATCATTTCTAAATTATTCATAATACCTATTATAGTGCAAATACTGTGTAAATGATTATAAATGAATAATTCCAAAAAAAAAGTGTAGATACAGAGAGCTGACTGTATCCATCTCTGTGTATCTTTTTTTTTTTTTTTTTTTTCGAAGTAGGGTCTCACCAGCCCAGGCTGACCTGGAATTCACTACGGAGTCTCAGGGTGGCCTCGAACTCATGGCAATCCTCCTACCTCTACCTCCCAAGTGCTGGGATTAAAGGCGTGCACCACCACTCCCGGCTCATCTTTGTGTATCTTAAGAGAATGGCAAAGCAGCCAGGCATGGTGGCACACACCTTTAATCCCAGCACTCGGGAGGCAGAGGTAGGAGGATCACCGTCAGTTCGAGGCCACCCTGAGACTCCATAGTGAATTCCAGGTCAGCCTAGGCTACAGGGAAACCCTCCCTCAAGAGACAGAGAGAGAATGGCAAAGCAGTCCTTGCTTGCTCCCTACTTGGCAGGTGTGGGAGCGGTTCCTCTGATTGACAGGGAACCTCACGCTTGTCCCGGGGATTACAGGCCTGCACGCCCAGACCCAGCCAGGGGCAATTTTTTTTTTTTTTTTTCCGAGGTAGGGTTTCACTCTAGCCCAGGCTGACCTGGAATTCACTATGTAGTCTCAGGGTGGCCTCAAATCGATGGCGATCCTCCTACCTCTGCCTCCCGAGTGCTGGGATTAAAGGCGTGCGCCACTATGACAGGCTGAAACTTTTTCATTGTTCATTTCAACTGTGCTTAAAGGCCCTTCCCAAATATGCCATTCTCTCTCTCTCTCTCTCTCTTTTTTAGTTTTGCTTTAGAATATCTTAATGGAGGACTGGAGAGGTGGCTTAGCAGTTAAGGTGCTTGCCTGCAAAACAAATGACCCAAGGACCCACGTAAGCCAGATACACTGGTGGCACATGCATCTGGAGTTGGTTTGCAATGACCTGGAGGCCCTAGTATGCCCATTCTTTTTCTCTTTTTCTCTCTCTCTCTCTGCCTTTCTTTCTTTCTCTTGCTTGCTATCTCAAATAATAAAAAAAAGCATATCTTAAGGGGGTTATTAAATTGTTTAAATTTTTAAGCTTCTATTGACAGCTTTCATAATGAATATAATGTATGTTGATCATAATCCCCTCCCATTACATTCCTTTGTCCTCCTCCCCATGCCCCTTCCACTGAATTCCTTTTTCTTTCAGATTCGTTCCTCTTCTATTTTGATGTCTTTTTATTTTTAAATATTCTTTTGTTGTTGTTATTATTTATTATTATTGAGAGAGAGAGAAGTGGGGGAGAGAGAGAATGGGTGTGCCAAGACCTTTCAACCACTGTGAATGAGCTCCATATGTGTGCACCCCCTTGTGTGCGTGTGTGACATTGCATGCTTGCATCACTGTGTGTATGGCTACATGAGAGCTGGAGATTCGAACATGTGTTCTTAGGCTTCTCAGGCAAGCGCCTTAACCACTAAGCCATCTCTCCAGCCCTTATTGTCTTTTTTTTTTTTTTTTTGCTATCCTCCATTATACATGTCAAAATGTTGGTGGTCTCAATGTCATGCAGATTTTTTTGAAGTAATGGCAGAATGTAGCAACCACTTCATGTCCAGAAGATAGTGTTCCACCTCACCCCTCCCCATCTCTGGCTCTTACAGTTTTTCTGCTCCTTCTTTTACAATGTTCTTTGAGCCTGGGGGGGGGGCATTATAGACATGTCTCATTTAACACTGAGCATTCAACAGTCACCTATTTTCAGCACTTTCATAAGTTTTGAATCTCCCCAGTACTCTGCCATCTGAAAAAGAAGCTTCTCTAACCAAAAGCAAGAGCCGCACTAGTATTTAGATTAAAAGTTGGTGGACATAATATATCCATGCAGTCAAACAACAGTAGTAGCTTTCCCCTTATGGCTTACGACCTCCCCATCCATACAGTTTTGACTAGGTTTTCAGTTCCACACATGAATTCCGTCCCATGGAGCAGATCTCAAATCTAATCAGAGAGCAGTTGGTTGCCCCTATAACAGTCATGTCACTATTGCACTAGTGGACACATCTTGCCTATCTGGCCACTTATTTAGCTTGCGGGGTCCATTGCTGGTTAAGACTATGGATGGCTTTTCTCTCTTAGCAAGCTGCATAGCACTTTCCAGCAGGGAGGAGACTTCTAGCTAAGTTCTAGTTTGATTTCTCAGGCTGCTGCAACCAAAGCATGTGTTGTCTTCAGCAATGCAGTCTTACCAAATTGTTCTGGTGGGCAACCAAAAGTCTTTGCAATGGGCTGTATTGTTTGGGTGGCCTCTGGGGCCTCCCTGACCCATCACTCACTAAGTGGTATTCCACCCCTGGCACTGGGATTTTCCTTCAATAGCCTATGGCTTCTGGGAACAGCATTATCTGTCCCTGTATGATATTCCTGCCCAAACTCTCTCATTTTTAAATTGTATTTTTTAATTTAATATATTTTATTTATTTATTTGAGATAGAGGAAGAGGGAGGAAGAAAGAGAGAGAGAGAGAAAGAGAGAGAATGGGCATGCCAGGGCCTCCAGCCACTGCAAACAAACTCCAGATGCATGCACCCCCTTGTGTATCTGGCTTACGTGGGTCCTAGAGAGTCGAACTGGGATCCTTTGGCTTTGCAGGCAAACACCTTAACCACTAAGTCATCTCTCCAGCCCTTAAACTGTATTTTTTAGTTAGGTAACAAAGAAGGAGGTTTCCCTATCTTTTTTTTTTTATTTTTTATAGCATCTTTAGTCTTGGTTAACCCTCTCCCCTCCATTCCCCTTTCTTGACCCCACTGAAACTGTCTCACCTCTAGGATTCTACCTCTCTACTTACTTTTTTTTTTTTTAATTTATTCACTTTATTTGAGAGAGAGAGAATGGGGAATGGGCATTCCAGGACCTTCAGCCACTGCAAATGAACTCTAGACACATGTGCCACTTTGTGCATCTGGCTAACATGGGTTCTGGGGAATTGAACCTGGGTCCTTTGGCTTTTCAGGAAAGTGCCTTAACCACTAAGCCATCTCTTCTGCTCACTCTTATGGTTAGTTTTTGCCTGACATATTTTTCCAGCCATTTATTTCAATGTCTTGTGTAGTTTGACTTGATCTTGTGCATAGTACATAGCTAGAATATTAGCTATAGATTGGCATTATGTATAATATATGTAACACACATAAACATGTATATACACATATCTTTCTGTTTAGCTGTGAATTTGGTCAGTTATATTTGTTGTGGGTTCTGATACAGTTGGAATTGATGTGATATGAGTGTACAGGGATAGAAGAATTGCTGTTGTTGTCACTGTAGACAATTTACCACACTTCTCTGTGTTAGAATATACCTAATCAACTTCAGTTCTCCTTTCTGGCCTGTCTGCATTCACTGTCTAGTCAATATTTAGATGATTTATGTTGATTTCTGTCTTATTAGCTCCTTGAGTATAAATATTCTGTCCTCCTGATGGCAAGGTCAGCCTTCTGTACCTCTAGCCTTTTGTTTAAGTAGTGCCTAACAGTACTGAGCTGGCTGCAGGAGGTTAAAGAGAAGTGAGCAGGTGGAAAGGAAATCGTGACGGGAAGTGTTGATGACTCACCGGAAGTGTGTGAGAGGAAAGGAAGGTTAGGAATAGAGTGAAAAGAGTAGTGGGCCATAATTGTGGGTCTTCTGCAAAAGAGGATGTCTGGAGGCAAAGATAAGGGAATGGATAGAAAATAAATGGTTGAAGATATTAATGGGGAGGCTATCATTTAGCCTTTATGAAGCAAGGATGGAGAGAGAGAGATAGAAAGAAATGTTTTTTTTTCTTTTTTTGTTTTTTATTTATTATTGTTTTAAAAATATTTTTGGTTTGTTTTTATTTATTTATTTGAGAGGGAGGGAGAGAGAGAGAGGGAGAGAGAGAATGGGCGCACCAGGGCCTCCAGCCACTGCAAATGAACTCCAGACACATGTACCCCCTTGTGCATCTGGCTAACGTGGGTTCTGGGGAATCGAGCCTCAAACTGGGGTCTTTAGGCTTCACAGGCAAGCGCTTAACTGCTAAGCCATCTCTCTAGCCCTTTATTTTTTACTTTTGAGAGAATGAGCGAGAAGGAGAGAGAATTGGTGCACCAGGGCCTCAGCTAATGATATTGAACTCCAGATGCTTGCACCACCTAGTGGGCATGTGCAACCTTGCACTTTCCTCACCTATGTGCATCTGGCTTACGTGGGATCTGGAGAGCCAAACATGGGTCCTTAGGCTTTGTAGGCAAGCGCCTTAACCTCAAAGCCATCTCTCCAGCCTGAAAGAAATGTTTTTATGTGATGGATCTTAGAAATATGTATGCATCTCTACTAAATTGTCAGTGTAAACTACCTAGATAGAATTATGATTTCTATCTTTATATGTCCATGTGTGGTATAGCGTGTATGTACATGTGTGTGGTGTGTGTACATCGATGCAGCAGCCAGATCAGAACATTGATTGCTGTCTTGAGCATCTGCTGTTTGCTTGAGACAAGTCTCTCACTCAACCTGGAGCTGTCATTTTCGATCAGACTGGCTGACTAGCAAGCCTGAGCAATTCTCATGTCTCTGCTCCTCCAAAGGACTGGGTCACAGGCATGTGTGACCCATACCCAGCTGTTTATGTGGGTGTTGAGGATTGACCTCAGAGTGAGTCAGGTCCTCATGCTTGTGCAACAAGCAGTCTTACCTGCTGAGCCATCTCTCTGGCCTGTATTTTGATTTTCATGCCCCCTTCCTTAGCTTGTGGTAAACACTGGTGAAGCCAACTGGATTTGCTTTTCCTGGGCTTTCTTAGCACTCGGCCATCATCTAGTACCTCCCTGAAGAGAGAAGAACTGTTCCAGCATCCCTGGCAGGTAGTTCTTCAGTGTCTTCCAAACTAGTTTCAAGAATCCACCCCCTCCAAGGAGACACCGCTGCCTTTGCCCAGAGGTCTGATAATATGAAGCTCTTCTTTTAGTCATCTGAATTCAGCTTCCATGTAATCGTATCAAGTTAATTAAGCCAGTCTTACGAAGACAGATACTATATTTTCTCTCATTTGTAGTTCCTAGAGTTCATATAGATTCATAAAATCGTGTGTGTGTGTGTGTGTGTGTGTGTGTGTGTGATGAAGGTAGACATTCTGGAGAGGTGGCTTAGTGGCTAAGTTGCCTGCAAATGCAAAGGACCCAGGTTCAATTCCCTAAGACCTATGTAAACCAGATGCACAAGGTGGTGCATGCATCTGGAGTTGTTTGCAGTGGCTGGAGGCCCTGCAGTACCCATTCTCTCTCTCAAATAAATAAGTAAGAATATTTAAATAAAAAGGAAGTAGACTTAAAGCTATCTAGGGAACACAGAGAACTAATGAGAAGGGGAAAGGGAAAAAAAAGGGAGTGTAGAGGGGAAATGAAAACTAAAAGTTAATAACAAATGTAGTGTTTACAACATAACTCATCACAGGCTACGTAAAATAAGTTTGTTACTTTATGTATAGTATAAAAAACATTAGAATATTATATTCCAAGTTCTTCCTTCCCAACTTTTATATTGCTATGCATTTGCCTTTGTATCCTATAAATTCAAGGTAAATGACTATAATTTTTTTTTTTTACTTTAAGCAGCCAACTGTCTTTTAGAGCAATTAAACATTTTTTCTAATGTCTTATATTTACTTTCATCTTAAACTGTTCTGGAGATCTTGGGTTATTTGTTGTGTTAGTTAGCTTCCTGTCACTGTGACAAACTGAGTAAAACAACTTACAGAAGAAAAAAATAAATAGTTTTGCTCACAGTTTCAGAGGTTTCAGTCCTGGTCCTCTGGCTCTATTGCTATGGGCCTGTGGTGAGGCAAAGCATCATGGTAGTGGAACACGTGACTGAGGAAGCTGCACACCTTACCACAGCGAGCAAGAAAAGAAGAGACTAGGAACACTTTACAGGCATATCCCTAGTGACCCATCGTGGTTCCCGGGCGCCCTGGGCCACTACGCATCGGTCTCCCAGGGGCGTCCAGGCAACTGCGGAGCAGGGTCTTGAGCAGCCGTGAGTGCGATGGGAAGAAGCACCCGGGAAACTGCTTCAGAGAGCAGCTCGCTTATTGGCCAGGGGAATGGGTTAATAAGCATTTGTGAAAGAGCAGGAAGAGGTGCGGGTCATCAGGGGATTGGTTAGTACAAAGGTCCCCCTGATGCCTAATTAGCATGTAGTGACGTCACGGGGTCTAAGTAGTGGCGGGAAAAGGTTTAGGGTACAGGCTGTATGGGGATTGGCTGTGCGAAGGCTGCTCGCTGATACCTCATTAACATATAGGGACATGCCAGGCAAGCTGCAAGAGGTCCCAAGGGTCTGGGGAAAGCGGAACCCAAGTCTTATCAGGACATCCATTTGTCCTGGAGAGGGAGCAGCCTCACTCCTGCCGGCCCTGGGGCCCAAGGTTTCCGGATCCAGGCTTGCTGCAACCTCGGTGTGTGTGGGGGGGAAGCTGCCTCACTCCTGCTGGCCTCGGGACCTGAAGCTTTCGGGGTCTAAGGCTTGCTGTGACCTCCTGTAGTCCCGGGGGTCCTTAGCTGTGCCTGGCAGCTCAGGCCCATTTTAACCCTCAGTGGCCCCGGGGCCCTTAGCTTACCTATGCCTGACAACCCATGTCCTGCAATTTGGTACCACCTCCTAAGTATCCATTCAGCTGTGAGATCACCAATGGATTTATAGGAGGATGAAGTTAGGGCCTTCATGATCTAGTCACTTCTCCATGACATCACCAGTTGGGAACTGAACCTTCAACACCTGAGCAGTACATTTCATATGCAAATAAAATGATTTGTTTCGATAGAAGTTCTGCCTGGAAAACTTATTTTATTGTTTGTGTGTGTGTGTGTGTCCATGTTTGTGTGTACATGTGTGCATGCACGTGGAGGTAGAGATTAATGTTGGGGATCTTCCGCAGTGGCTCTCCACCGTATTTTCTGAGACATGCTTTCTCACTAAACCTGGAGCTCACCAGCGTGGCTAGACAACCTAACCAGCAAGCACCAGGGACCCTCCTGTTTCTGCCTCACCCCGATTTTACGTAAGGTGCTGGTGCTATCTCGTAGAAATAGTGGAAATAGTTCTCTCAATCCAGAATTCTGTTTACTGAGGTGGCGGCTGCACAATTCTGACTAGAGGAGAAAAACCCTATTGATTTTTTTAAAGTTATGTAACGTGTGACCTCATCTCAATAAAGTTGCTTTGCATTTGGGGCTACATTGGTGATAAATAAATAACATAACCGGACAGCAACCAGAGAGGGGCAAGACAGGTTATGGATGATACTGAAGGAAAGACGAACAGAAATTTTAAGGAAATGTGACTGTCATAGAAGCTGGTGGGAAGATAGTGGTTCTGTGCACTCTTTTATTCTGTTACATATTTGATTCTGACTGTTGGGAGGAGGCTGTGCAAAGTAGTATTTTTCATCCATGTCTTTGTCCTTTCATGAGTTGTGTTGATTTCTATAGATCAAATGTGACTTACCTTTATTAGTCTCGAAGACAAAAGAAGTTTAAAACATGCCGTGGCTTGGAGGTTTTGTTTTCTAGCACCCAAGCTCCTCTTCCCTGGGTCCTAGGAACTCTGAGTCACTGACACTGGCATTTATCTGCTAGAGTTGCTGTTGGATTTTAATAACCCGCCTGAGGGTTTCTGTGTTACCTCGAGTGTGATGAAATCACATATAAATATGGCCTCTGGCATGTTCTGCAAGTGGCAAAGTTGAGGGCATGCTCCCTTCTGGAGTCGCTAGGTAGTTCACAGATATCCCATGGTAGCTTAGCAGCCTCTCCTCCTCTGTAGGGAAGATGTCTATGCCCTGTGTTGTTGTGTGTTTCTAAACACTCAGAACTCTTCTAGGTGGTTCTAGATGCTTCTGGTATGGCGCAACTACCAAAATATATTAAGCGAATAAAGCAAGGTATAGAACTATGTGTATAATATGTTATCATTTATATTGAAGTAAAATGGAACTATATACATATGTGCGTATTTATGTATGTGCATGTGGGTATCTTTTTTGTTGTTGGTGTTTTTTTTTTTTTTTTCAAGGTAGGGTCTCGCTCTAGCTCAGGCTGACCTGGAATTCACTATGTAGTCTCAGGGTGGCCTCAAACTCACGGTGATCCTCCTACCTCTGCCTTTAATCCCGAGTACTGGGATTAAAGGTGTGTGCCACCATGCCCGGCACATGTGGGTATCTTTTTAAACCACGTCTCTAGAAGACACTGATGAATAGCTGACTCTGGGGGCAGTTTGGTGCTGGGCATGGGCACCTGGTCAATAATTGGCTACTGAAAGAGAAATGCATGTTACTGTAAGACAAAATCCTTGCAGATAATTGACACTTAAAAGAGGTCCCATGTAATTTACCCCTAGTGACTATTTGTCATGTCTTAGGTGTTCCCTCTTCTGGGGTTCCTGATCATTTGCTTGCAAGAGACATGTGGAAACTTCTTTGTCTCAGAGTCTAATAGAAACTTTACAGAAGGATGAGACAGTATTGACATAATATCTCCTTTGACAGGTTGCCATATATTTTTTTAAGTGTTATTTATTTGAGAGAGAGGGAGAGGCAGATAAAGAGAGAATAGGCTCGCCAGGGCCTCTAGCCACTGCAAACGAACTCCAGATGCATGTGCCTCCTAGTGCATCTGGCGTATGTGGGTACTGGAGAATCGAACCTGGGTCCTTTGGCTTTGCAGGCAAATGCCTTTACCGCTAAGCCATTTCTCCAGCCAAGTTGCCATATTTGGTCCCAAACTTTGTAGACCAGTGCTTCTCACACTCAAGTCTGCATCAAAGTCATCAGGAGACCTTGGTCACATGCAGGTTGCTGGCTCCGCGTGTAAGAGTTTCTGATTGAGCTGGTCTGAAGCGGACCTAAGAATCAGCAAGTCTGACAAGTTCCCAGGTGATGTTAGTTGGGGATGTATTTACTTATTTATTTATTTATTTATTTATTTTGGTTTTTTGAGGTAGGGTCTCACTCTAGTCAGGCTGACCTGGAATTCACTATGGAGTCTCAGGGTGGCCTCGAACTCACAGCAATTCTCCTATCTCTGCCTCCTGAGTGCTGGGATTAAAGGCGTGCACCACCATGCCCGGGTGGGATGTATTTTTGAGGCTTGGACCAAAATGATTTCTCCTTTGATGTGTTGATATATGGTTTTGGTGTCCCAGCTGTGCCCTCATTGTGACCTATGAAGAAATCCAAATCAGGAGAGGCATGCTTGTCATGGGCATGTCTATAGCAGTAGTTCAGCTTTCTGCCAGCCAGTGATGCCTGTCAGGCTCCTTCCTTCTCCTCAGACAATTTGCTCTCTACCACCAGCAGGCTGACACCTGGAAGCCTCTTCCTCTGTCTGCCCCAGAGCAGACATTCTTGTGGTCACTGCTGTCAACTACCAGTGAAGGCTTAATTGGTACTTAAGAGGAGGCATTAGAGAAGGTGCACTAATTATGAGTTCTCTTTCCAGTGCTTCTTTTCAGGGATACTGAGCATTTTAGGAAAGATAATTCTTTATACTGATCATCCTATATAATGTAGGTAATTGTCCTTGGTCATAGTCAGTCCCTCTCTTCGAGGCCTTTGGTGGGTATTACTGCCCCAGCACTTAACCCTGTTTCCTGACGCATCTTTGCGTACTCACAGGACCAGGAGAAGAATGTGAACTTTTTTATTTTTCTTTGTTTGTGCATTGGGGAAGTCAGGGACAGATGTAATGCTTAGTGGAGTTGCAAAATTAGCTAGAAAAACCATTTCACATATATTACGAGCTTTTATACAGTTGCCATCTTCAAATGATTAGTAGCTTGGTTTTATGTTTTCTTATGACTTCAAATCACTTGATAAACAGAAGTATGATGTGTCAGTGGAAAGGTAAGTTATAAAATGATTAGAGCTGGGAGTGGTGGCACACGCCTTTAATCCCAGCACTCGGGAGGCAGAGGAAGGAGGATGGCCGTGAGTTCGAGGCCACCCTGAGACTACATAGTGAATTCCAGGTCGGCCTGAGCTAGAGTAAGACCCTACCTCGAGAAACAAACAAACAAACAAAAAACCCTAAAAAAATGATTAGAACCAGGAGTGGCCTAATTCTGAGTACAAGAATAGAACTAGGAGAGCATCCAGGAGCCTGGTGTAGACAGTTGTCAGGGTGGTGGCCCTGAGGAAAGAATAGAGGAACAGTGAGTCAGAGCATGGAAAGTGTCTGGGGAGGAAGACCTGCCAGGTGTGCATGTCTGGAAGTGGACCCAAGGTCAGGGAATTAAGAACTTTTTTTAAGCAATAATTCTTTCAGCACTTTATTTTTATTTATTTGAGAGAGAGAAAGAGGGAGAGAGAGAGGAGGGAAGAGAAGAGAGAGAGGAGAGGAGAGGAGAGGAGGGAAGAGAAGAAGCACATCAGGACCTCTAGCCACTGCCAAGAACTCCTGACGTGGGCTGGAGAGATGGCTTAGTGGTTAAGCGCTTGCCTGTGAAGCCTAAGGACCCCGGTTCGAGGCTCGACTCCCCAGGACCCACGTTAGCCAGATGCACAAGGGGGCGCACACATCTGGAGTTCGTTTGCAGTGGCTGGAGGCCCTGGCGCGCCCATTCTCTTTCTCTCTCTATCTGCCTCTTTCTCTGTCTGTCGCTCTCAAATAAATAAATAAAAATAACAAAAAAAAAATTAAAAAAAAAAAGAACTCCTGACGCATGCGCCACCTAGTGCATCTGGCTTACATTGGTACTGGGGAATCGAACCTGGGTCCCTAGGCTTTGTAGGCAAACACTCTGGGCCATCTCTCCCGTCCAAGAACTAAGAACTTTTGCTAGGAGTAGAAATTCGCTGGAGACAGTGGCAGCAGATAAAATGAGTTTGACCTTTGTCTTCAAGGCCAAGGTCTACCTGGATTGGCCCATGAAAGAACCAGAAATACTCATCCCAACTCAGCTCCTACAGTCACGTGGCCAGACTGATTCTTGAGAACAACTGCTTGCAGGTGAGGTTGGTGCTTCTTACCAGATGGACAAGAGCATCCAGCCGGGAGACTGAAACAGGGAGGAAGGGACCCCCATCCCAGCCTCCTTTGAAAGCTCAGCCACTCCCATTTACTCAGAGCGTGCCTCAAGTATGGAAGGAAACCCCTACCCTGAGCGAGGGTTCGCAGCCTTTGGGCCTCCTGTGTGCTTTGTGTTGTAAGGATCTTTCTGTAGCCTCCCTACTGAAATGCCTTGGCGAGAGTAGACTTTCCCCTTAGGTTTCAAACTGTTCTTCCCAAACATACCTTCTGGAAATGTTGAAACAAGCCATAAAGGCCAAAAGACAAGTAATTTGAACTTTTGGAAAAGTAAAGGGGGGAGGGGTCCTTCATACCATGGCAATAATTTCCCTCTTGAGCAGTGAGGTTTTCCTCCAGAGGAAACAGAAGTCTGTGAAGAGAAGAGACAGGGGACCTTTCAGAGCCTGGATTTGGCAGAATGGGTGGGCCTTGTGGGTTCTGGGAAGACAGAAGGCATGAGCTCAAAATGGGGGACAGTGAGGGAGACCTTCATCTCTGAGTCCAGTCCTTTTCCAGGGTGATTTTCCTCTGGCCCTGTCAACCCTTCTTCTCCTGGCCATGTCACCAAAGTCAGGCTCCCAATTGTCCAAGCAACTCCTCCAGTTGGCTGTGTCATTCTTCCTCCCTAATTACTACCAGGCCCCCCTTTTTAAGAGAGAATGTGTGTGTGTGTGTGTGTGTGTGTGTGACAGAGAGAGAGAGAGAGAGAGAGAGAGAGAAATGGCATACCAGGGCCTCAGCTACTGCAATTGAACTCCAGACGCTTGCGCCACCTAGTGGGCATGTGCGACCTTGCGCGCTTGTGTCACCTTTGTGCGTCTGGCTTATGTGGGATCTGAAGAGTCAAACATGGGCCCTTAGGCTTCACAGGCAAGCACCTTAACTGCTAAGCCACCTCCCTAGCCTGCCCCAGACGCTTTTGAATTGACGCTCCATGGTGTCCTGCCTCTGTCCTTGGTGGAAGAAGAGATACCTCGTTTTGGCTGTCTTTGGAACTATCTTTCCTAACTTCAACCCTGTAACCCTCCACGTAATAGTAAAAGTTGCTTACAGTCACTGATATTGTTGCTCATAGCTCCCGTATTCACACCGTCCGTCTTGAGAACAGTGTGCTCTTCCTGGACTCTCGTAGAGCCCTTTTGCATGCCTGTCTCTGATTCGTCTTTCCTCCTTTCTTCCTTTTCTCTTTGACACTGAGATGGCTTCCGGTTGGCCGGCCTGTGTTGTGGTGTGGACCAGCTTCTAGTCCTCCCCAGACCTGCAGGGCAGGAAACAGTCCTCCAGCCTGTCTTCACCAGCCCAGTTGCCACAACAAACAGACGCTGGTGAGTGGACAGGGTGTAGGTTCTGCTGTTGATCATTACCCTTCACGCACCCAACGAGCTGCAGACATGGGGTCTGTCTATCTCCCTGGGCTCCAGAAGAACCCAGTGCCCTGGTGAGAGGAAACCTGGCCAGCTGCCTAGGCAGGTGGGGGCGGAGGCAGGGTACGTTAGCGTTACCTTTTGACCTTTGCTTAGCTGGTAGCTGTTGTGTTCTAGATCTGGTATAGCCAGTGGTCACCGTCATTGGGAGTAGCCAGGAACAAAAGGTTAAAGGTTAAAAGGTCTGCTGGGTGCTTTAGGTTCTGCCAGGGACTATTCAGGTTGTGGCTCCTGAAGCTTCCTCTCCTGCCACTCTAGGAAACTGTTCTGATGGACTGTATTGTGTGTGTGTGTGTGTGTGTGTGTGGTTTTCTTTTCTTTTTTGAGGCAAGCCCAACAGACTGGCTTGTTTTTGTTTTTGTTTTTCAACGTAGGGCCTCATTCTAGCCCAGGCTGACCTGGAATTCACTATGTGGTCTCAGGGCAGCCTTGAACTCATGGTGATCCTCCTACCTCTTGCCTCCCAAGTGCTGGGATTAAAGGCGTGCACCACCATGCCTGGACTTTTTTTCTTTCTTTCTTTGTGAGAGAGTGAGGGCAAGAACAAGAGCAAGAGTGAGAGCAAGAGTGAGAAAGAGAGACAGAGAGAGAGAGAGAGAGAGAGAGAGGGAGAGAAAGACAGGATTGGTGAACCAGGGCTTTCAGCCATTGTAACCGAACTCCAGATATGTGTGCCATCATGTACGTCTGTGCAGCCTTGTACACTTATGTCACCTTGTGCATCTGGCTTATGTGGGATCTAAAGAGTCAAGCATGAGTCCTTAGGCTTCACAGGCAAGTACTTTAACGCTAAGTCATCTCTCTAACCCCTAATTTTTTTTTTTTATTAATCAGGAACTTTATTATATGACAAATAGTGTGTTGGTCCCATTCCATTCTTGTTAGCTTCTTTTCATAAAATTATTTATTTATTCATTTATTTGAGAGAGCGAGAGAGAAAGAGGTAGAGAAAGAGAGAATAGGCTCTCCAGGGCCTCTAGCCACTGAAAATGAGCTCCAGACACATGAGTCACCTTGTGCATCTGGCTTACATGGGTCCTGGGGAATTGAACCTGGGTCCTTTGGCTTTGTAGGCAAATGCTTTAACCACTAAGCAGTCTCTCCAGCCCTCTTGATAGCTTCTTATATCCCCTCTTCCTTGCCCCCATTCCGCCGAGAGCCCTCCTCAGTGGGGTTGCCACAGTGAAAACCAAGGAGAACCAAGATTCATCAATAGGTCAAGAAAAGATAGACAACTGCCTAGCATGGGATAAACACCTCTAACACATCTTCCAGGGCCCAGGAGACATCACAGAGGAAGTTGCAATGTAAACATGAGTGCTGCTCTCATTGCTATCCTGACAACCTTCTCAAGGAGATGATGATAGACAACGAGGACAGTCAAAACTCATCAAAATGAAATCTAGAGATTGCAGAGAGTTTAACACTAAGGCCGGCTTAAGACACACTCGCCTGGGCTCAGGGAACTCTGGCTTTGATTTCTTCTTGACTCTATGGTTCCCCCAGAAAGCAGGCTTTCTTGGGGTTGGGGTAGAGATAGAACACCGTTACCTGGGCTCTTAATCATAGCTATCTGATTCTGTGGGATTGAGCTGCTCCAGGCCCTTTCTGAGAACTCCCACAGGCATGGCTTCACAGATGTGGTCACCTTCTGTCCAGCGAAAAGTCCCTCTGGTAGATTAGAGCCAGCCTGTAGAACAAAATGGTGCCTTCTTTGGGCAGCTGTCCAGTGATAAATATTTTCAATATTAGCTCACAAATGCGGGGCACCTATTGGCTTTTCATGTGCATATTTGGGAGAAGTCTTTTCGTTGCTTTCACTTATTCTTTTAAATGTTTGACTTGTTTATTTATGCATGTGTTCGTGTGAGTGCCAGTGCGTGTGTGGAGTCAGAGGACGACGTTCAGATCGTCCCTCGCCTGTGCACCTCAGCTGAGGCAGGATTTCTCGCTCTGGATTCTAGCCCTGTTGCTCTTTGCTGCACTTGCTGTGAGCTTCTGGGATCATCTCCTGTCTCTGCCTCCTGTCTTGCTGTCAGCGTGAGCTTGAGCTGGGACTGAATTTAGGAGCTTGAGCTGGGAGCACCCTATCCACTGAGCAACCTCCCCAGCCCCGGCCGCTCTCACTTATAAGAAGGTGGGGTTTTTTTGTTGTTTTTTAAAAATTTTTTATGTATGTATGTATTTATTTATTTTTATTTTTTTAATTTAAAAAAATTTTTGTTTGTTTATTTATTTATTTATTTGAGAGTGACAGAGAGAAGGAGGCAGAGAGAGAGAGAGAGAGAATGGGAGCGCCAGAGCTTCCAGCCTCTGTAAACGAGTTCCAGATGCATGCGCCCCCTTGTGCATCTGGCTAACGTGAGTCCTGGGGAATTGAGCCTCGAACCGGGGTCCTTAGGCTTCACAGGCAAGCGCTTAACCGCTAAGCCATCTCTCCAGCCCAAGAAGGTGGTTTTTCTTTGCCTTCCTCACCCCTCATCCTAAGGTCTCACCTCTGCAGAGCTCTTGAAGGTCTTTGGCTAGCACCATTGCAAAGGAGGACCGCAGGGTTAGAACCAATCCCAGTGAAATAAAATGTGAAGCCCGGGAAGGAGGGGAGAGGAATTATTAAGATGAAGTGAGAATTGTGATTGAAGAAAATATATAAAACTTGGGCTGGAGAGATGGCTCAGTGGTTAAGCACTTGCCTGTGAAGCCGAAGGACCCAGGTTTGGCTCCCCAGGACCCACATAAGCCAGATGCGCACAAGGTGGTACTTGCGTCTGGAGTTCATTTGCAGTGGCTGGAGGCCCTGGTGTACCCATTCTCTCTATATATATGTTTCTTCCTCTCTCTCTCTCCCTCCCTCTCTCTCTCAAATAAATAAGTAAAAAATATATATGTACACACACATATACACACACACACACACACACATATATCTTTAAAACACAGCATTTGTGAACCTGCTTTGAACCATGTGCCACTTCATGGATTTGAGGTACAATTTAGACTACTCTGAAACTCAAAATGAAGTCTGTAGGCTCTGCTCATTTGTTAAGGAAATTAATCCTATAATATTAAAGGGTGTTTGTTAATTACTGAAGTTGGATTCTCAGATGGCTGAGAAAAGCAGCATCCTGTGTCTACCTGGAAGAGAATGTGCTTGAGACGGTGGCTTTGTTGTAGGTTTGAGGGGGCTGAACGAAAACTGACACGGAATCTGTGTGAGCAAAGCCTTAAGGCTCTGTGAGGCTGGAGTAGCCGAGGTCAAAGGTCAAAGGGCAAGAAAATTAATGCTGCTCCTTCTTTTGAAAATTTATTTTTATTTTTTCTTAAATATTTCTATTTATTTATCTGGGAGAGAGAATAGACACACTAGGGCCTCTTGGCACTGCAAATGAGCTCCAGATGCATGCGCCACTTTGTGCTTCTCACTTTTCGTTGGGTAGTGGGGAATTGAACCCAGGCTGGCAGGCTTTGTAAACAAGTGTCCTTTAACCCCTGAGCAATCTCCCCAGCTCGTCCTTAGTACAAAAAAGGCAGGTTTGGGCTGAAATCAGGAAGAAGTTGGACCTTCTGAGGCTGATGCTTGTGACATGTGAGCCTTCTGTTTAGTCATTGGTTCTATGCTTGTGACAAGGAGATTAACAATGAGGAAAAGAAGTATACAAATGGCAAAAAAATTAAAACTTCCACTATAAAACCTAACTGCCAAGGGCACTGCAGGAGTCATCCAGCCCCCCTGCACTTGCATCGTGTGAGGTCCTGGAGCCCCACAGGGCAGAACAGGGCCCTGTGGAAATGGAGCCCTTCTCTGTGAGTCTCTGTGAGTTTGAACTTATGGGCCATTCCCAGGTGACTCAGGACCGTTAGGAAAACACAGATAGTTCCTGGTAGGTGTGGCTGGGGGATGCTCCACACACATCTACAGAGATGTCGGTAGAAAATCTTCCATCTGAATTTTTATTACTTATTTATTTGAGAGAGAGAAAGAGTCAGATAGAGCGAATGGATGCGCCAGGGCCCCCGGCCACTGCAAATGAACTCCAGACACATGTGCTGCCTTGTGCACCTGGCTACGTGGGTCCTGGGGAACCAAACCTAGGTCCTTTGGCTTTGCACGCAAGCACCTTAACCTCTAAGCCATCTCTCCAGCCCCCATCTGAATTCTGTAACCAGTTCATTAAGGTCTATAATATCAGAACTCTGTATATTAACTTGTGATGCCATGTTGTTACCGGGCTCTCCCTCCGGCCTCCCCTCACCTCTTTGGGCCTCATGATCTCTGTTAAATAAACTTAATGAGACACACAGATCACAGTGCAGAAGACAGGTGGAGTTTATTACAGAATATTATGAAGCACTCTCAAAGATGAGAGTGAACAATGGCCAAAGGATACTTTCATGTGAGAGTAGACAGTGGCCAGAGAGACTATTGTGTAGGGCGCACTCTCAGGGGAACAGAGTAGACAATGGCCAGAGATCATTGTGCCAACATACATGTTAAGGTAGGTTCTATAATATTTTCTGAAGTCTATTTTTTTCTATTGACAACGTCCATAATTATAGACAACAAACTGTAATAATTCCCTTCCCCCCATTTTGACCTTCATAATGCGGCTCTCTATCATATCCCCTCCAATCACCCTCTCTTTTATTTTGATGTCATCTTTTCCTCCTATTATGATGGTCTTATGTAGGTAGTGCCTTGGCACTGTGAGGTCATGGGTATCCAGGCCATTTTGTGTCTGGAAGAGTGCACTGTAAGGAGTCCTACCCTTCCTGTGGCTCTTACATTCTTTCAGCCACCTCTTCCGCAATGGACCCTGAGCCTTGGAAAGTGTGATAGAGATGTTTCAGTGCTGAACATTCCTCTGTCACTTCTTCTCAGCACTGTGGTGACTTTTGGATCATCCCAGTGGTCACCACCATCTGAAAAGAGAAGCTTCTCTAACCAAAAGTGAAACTAGCATTAATATATGGGTATGAACATTAACAGAAGTGCTTACTGGGCAGTTTGGTGAGCATAATATATGCATTTAGCCAGACACCTACAGACATTATACACCTAGGGCTTATGACTTCCCCCATCATAGGTTTTCAGTATCAGACATATATTCCCTCCCATGGAGTGGGTCTCCAGTTCAATTAGAGAGCAGTTGGTTTCCCCCATAACAGACAGACCACTCTTTCACCTGTTGGCTCATTTGGCCTGGCTGGCCCATCTTAAGGCTTGTAGTGTCCACTGTTGTTTATATTTTCTGATGTCTTTAGACTGCTTTCCTAAGGGGCTTTTCTTGCTCAGGTGATTGATATGCCCATTTTTATTAACTCTTTTTTTTAATTCTATTTTATTATTTATTTGGAGAGTGAGATTGAGAGAGAGAGACAGAGGGAGGCAGATAGAGAGAGATCGAATGGGCGTGCCATGCCTCTACCATCGTAAATGAACGCCAGACTCATGCTCCACCTTGTGCATCTGGTTTACGTGGGTACTGGGGAATCGAACCTGGGTCCTTAGAAAGTGCCTTAATCACTAAGCCATCCTTCCAGCCCTTGATTAACTCTTAAGGGAGGAGACAATGGTATGTCTATTCTTTACCTGAAAGCCTCTCCTTAAATGACAATCTGATGATCTTTTGGGCAGTTTAGAATATCTTGTGTCCACCCAGGTATAGGCACAAGACTGAGGTCCCGTTCTTTTGACCTATACTCTGAGTCCTGCAGTTTCAGTTCCTGCTTTTACAGGCTACTGATTTTGAGGGAGGGGTCCACCCTCAATGACCTCCAAGCTGCTAATATCTAACTAGCTATCTAACAGTATCAAATCAGACTCTGGTTACACGGGGTTCCTTGTTATTCTTTCTTATGGAAGCACAGATATCTCCTAGAGCTTCATGTTTGTTGATAAATAACCCATCAGTGTGGTTAATGTGACATGACATTCTACCATACATGACAGTCACACCTTCAATAAGTCTTCCTTGAATGAGCAAGGCGAGAACCCTACTCTAATGTCATTTTCATTTTAGTGGGAGAGGAAGGCCACAATATCTAGCAGCAAGTAAAATAATTTAATTTAATTTAATTTATTTATTTGAGAGGGAAAAATAAGCAGGTAGAGAGAGAGAATGGGCACACCAGGGCCTCTAGCCACTGCAAACAAACTCCAAATGCATGAGCCACCTTGTACATCTGGCTTACGTGGGTCCTGGGGAATCGACCCTGGGTCCTTTGGCTTTGCAGGCAAGTGCCTTAATGGCTAAGCTGTCTCTCCAGCCCTAGCAGTGATTTTAAGTATAGAGGAGAACAGAGCAGTGTGAGGAGACAGAGATTGCAGAGATTGGGTAAACATTTGTTTTAAGAGGATGGCCAAATAGAAACATCCTCTGTGTGGAGGTGATTGGAAGGCTCTGGGAGGAGAATTCTATACAAGGCAAAGGACTTGGCAGTTGTTGCTAGGACCCCAGGGCAGGCATGAAGTAGGTGTGGCTGGAGGCACGGCAAGCTGGGCAGCCAGCAGGAAGTGGAGGCCGGACGCAGAACTTAACAGGAAGTGAGTTTGGACAGTGGGCCAGGGCTGAGCAATAAAAACCACCTATCGTCACCTTTAAGAGAGTTACCTGTTTCCTCCAAGCCCATCTTAGGAATTCTGTGTTCCTCCCTGCCACCCCTACATCCTCTTTTTTAAATATATATTTTTATTTGTTTATTTGACAGAGAAAGAGTGAGAGAGGGAGAGACAGAGAGAGAGAGAGAGAGATGAGCATGCCAGGGCCTCCAGCCACTGCAAACGAACTCCAGATGCGTGCGCCCCCTTGTGCATCTGGCTAATGTGGATCCTTGGGAATTGAACCTGGGTCCTTTGACTTTGCAGGCAAACAAACACCTTAACCGCTAATCTATCCCTCCAGCCCTAAAACATTTTTTTAAATTGTTTATTTACTTGAGAGAGAGAGAGAGAGAGAGAGAGAAAGGCAGATAGAGAGAATGGGCATGCCAGGGGCCCCAGCCACGCAAACGAACCCCAGATGCATGCGCCACCTTGTGCATTTGGCTTTCATGGGTCCTGGGGAATTGAACATGTGTCCTTTGGCTTCGTAGGCAAGTGCCTTAACCACTAAGCCATCTCTCCAGCCCTTCTACATCCTCTTTTTAAAATATTTTTATTTTTATTTTTTTATTTGAGAAAGAGAGAGAGAGATACAGAAATAGGCAGGGAGAGAGAGAGAGAATGGGCATGCCAGGGTCTCCAGCCACTGCAAACGAACTCCAGATGCATGTGCCCCCTTGTGCATCTGGCTTACGTGGGTCCTGGGGAGTTGAACATGTGTCCTTTGGCTTCTCAGGCAAACGCTTAACCGCTAATCTCTCCAGCCTCGCTACATTCTCTTTTTGGCATGTGCCTCGGATTTGGCTTTTCTTTCCTCCTATTCTCCTGTTTCCTCCTATGCCCAGATGCCTGCTGGGTCATGGCCTTGTAGGCCATGGTAAGGAGTTCGGATTTTATTCCACATGTAATGAGCCACCCCTCGGAGCTGCTGGGTGGAGCTTGTCAGGACCTGGCTGCTCTGTGGGGACCAGCTATAGGGAGAAGAGAGTGACAGTCAGATGGCAGACTATAGTGGTCATAAGCATGACACCGGTAGGCGTCATGAAGGTGGGTAAGCATGCGCAGATGAAGAAAGGTGTAGCAGGCTCTGTGAAAAAGGACCTGGGCAGGAGCACCGCGTGGAGGGCAGGCCCTTTGTCTGGATGGGAACGGCTGCTGGAAGGAGCGTGAGTCTAGAGACCAGTGGGGAGGCCAGGATGGGAGATTTGTATGGGAATCCCCTAGCCTCTTGCTGCTAGATAAAACTGGATCTGATCAGCTGGGGAATGTGCACACCAGCCACGTAGAAGCCAGGACGAAGTAGAAGGAAGAGAGGAGAGTGTAGCATCCCAGAAACGGAGAGCAGAAAGACTGTTCTAGGGCTGGAGAGATGGCTTAGCGGTTAAGGCATTTGCCTGCAAAGCCAAAGGACCCAGGTTTGATTCCCCAGGACCCACGTTAGCCAGATGCACAATGTGGCGCTTGTGTCTGGAGTTCGTTTGCAGTGGCTGGAGGCCCTGGTATGCCCATTCTCTTCCTTCCTCTCTCTCTCTCTCTGCCTCTTTCTCTCTCTCTCAAATAAATAAAAATAAAATAATAAAAAAAGAAAGATACTTACAAGGTGGGCAGGCCTCTCTTTAAAAACAGAAAGTGGAGGGGGGGGGTGGAGAGATGGCCTAGCATATGAGGCACTTGCCTGCAAAACAATGGACCTCAGTTCTATTCCCCAGACCCCACATAAGCCAGATGCACAAGGTGGCACATGCAACTAGAGTTTGTTTGCAGTCGCTGGAGGCCCTAGTGTGCCCATTCTCTCTCTATATGTGCCTCTTCCTCTTTGTCTATCTCTCTCTTTCAAATAAGTAAATAAATTTATTTTAAAAAGGGGGGGGAGAGAGAACTGTGTCAGTGCAGCTGAGACACACACACTCCAACTCTGTTACCACGGGTAAGGACACCTTTCTGGGGAGGCTGGGGATGACGTCACTTTTCCTCCATGCCTCGATCTGCTCAGGGCTGAGACTTTGTTACCAATCAGCTGGCTTAGGGTCTTTTGCCCTACCCAGATAGAAATTTAGGTGGGCAACCAGAAGCTCTTCAAGGGCTGGGCCTTTGGCAGCAGTCAGGTAGGAGCAGCGGCGAGTGGCGCCCTCTACCGGTGGAGCTCACATGGAGGCGTCAGGTAGCAGGATCCTTAGCGCTAGAAAAGAACTAAAGCTCTTGCGCATGCCTAGGAAGCTGGGATTCTTGAGCCCCTGGCAGGACACAGCTGGCATTACAGCTTCCCAGAAGACAAAGGCATGCCCGGTCTGTGGCCTGCGCACCACATGTGGCCAAGGATGGCTATGAATGTGGCGCAGCACAAAATTGTAAGCTTATTTAAAGCATGGATTTTTTTTTTTTTTTTTTTAGAACTGTGAGTACGATTGTCTTTGTAGAATACAATGTCGTGTCGACAGTTTACAAGGTTGGTCACATCTGGTAGATATTGGAATTCTTTAGTCCTGTGCCTGGGGTGTCTGGGACCCTTGGCCCTAAAGCTTAACGGCTCTCTGGAATGCGTCCAATAACAGTGGCCTGCTATTTCTCCTTCCTGGATCTTCACAGCCTTCCACCCTTCTTCAGCCTCAGCTCTCCATCGTCTCTTTCCTTCCGCCATCCCCTTTGTCTCTGGCCCGTCTACTCTCGTCAGCTCTTCAGCTGTCCCGTGTTGCTGTGGCCGGGCCTTTGGTTAGGAGGGAGAGACTGCTGCGTTTCCATCGCGTCTGCTGCTGTGAGCCACAGTCTCAGCTGTCTGTGCAGTCAGCTGCTCCGCTTCTTTTGCAGATGGGCCTGCAAACCACTCAGCTCTTCCTCTTCTTTACCTGTCAGGCAGCCAACCACTCTTACCACTTCTGCAGCGTGGTGTGTGTGCACGCCAGATGCTCCGCAGTCTCTGCCATTCCGCTGTTTGTCCGTCTCTGCTGCTGCTTTCGTCATGTTACCAGCTCAGCCCACACTACTAGAAGTAGGCAAGGAGGGCCGGAGAGGTGGCTTGGCAGTTGGGGCGCTTGCCTGCGAAGCCTAAGGACCCATGTTCGATTTCTCTCCAGATCCGACGTAAGCTAGACGCACAAAGGTGAGGCAAGGGCAAGGTCGCACATGCCCACTAGGTGGCGCAAGCGCCTGGAGTGCGATTGCAGTGGCTGAGGCCCTGGTGCACCAGTTCTGTCTCTCTTTCTCTTTTGCTTTCTCTTAAAAAAAAAAAAAAAAACTACACAAAGGAAAGATCACCTAAGAAAAGCCCCCTTTGAATCCTAATGGTGCAATATCAAAAGGGGACAACAACGTGGGCTGGAGAGATGGCTTAGTGGTTAAGCACTTGCCTGTGAAGCCTAAGGACCCCAGTTCGAGGCTTGATTCCCCAGGACCCACGTTAGCCAGATGCACAAGGGGCCACACGCATCTGGAGTTCATTTGCAGTGGCTGGAGGCCCTGGTGAGTCCATTCTCTCTCTCTCTCTCTCTCTCTCACTCTCAAATAGGTAAATAAAATAAATAAACAAAAAATGGGGGGGGGGACAACATAGAAAGGTGCCTCCTAGTCCACTCACCAAGTGAACCTAGCTTGCTTATGTAGCCAGAGAAGGGATATTTACATCAACCACAGCAAACCTCCCCTGCAAATGAAGGTTTATGTTTGCACCAATCACGTCATGGTCTTTTTTTTTTTTTTTTTTCTGGACTGGTCACAGCAGTCCCTCTGGTAGGCCACCAGAGATGTACCCCCACCCTGGCCTAGGTAAAAATGGTTAAGAGGATCACTTGGAGTTCACCAAAACTTGTTATAGCAATAACAAAAAAAATCTAGTACAAACTAGTTGAGATAATCTTTGCTGGGGCTGCACCTCCAGGAAGACCCATGTGCAACTGTGGCGTTTCCTCAAAGCATCTGTGGGAGTGTTCTAAATGGCTGAAGATGTCAACAAGGATCATCTGGGTGGCTGCTTGATTGGTAGTCCTTTTGCTCAAGGCAGCCAGGGCAGCAAAGGTGAGTCTAACAGTTGCCAGTTAGGTGATTAGATGCCCTGTCATCCAATGTCCTTGCTTATTTACAGGGAAATGAATGGCAGGAGTGTTTTCAGTAAGAACTTATCATTAACTCTAAGTAATTTTAAAAATACTTAACACCTGGGGATGGAGAGCTGGATCAGTGGTTAAGGCGCTTGCCTGCAAAGCTTGAGGACCCAGGTTCGATCCCGCAGGACCCATGTAAGCCAGCTGCACAAGGTGGCGCATGCGTCTGGAGATTGTTTGCAGTGGCTGGAGGCCCTGGCGTGCCCATTCTTCCTCCCTCTATCTGCCTCTTTATCTCTGTGTCATAAACAAATAAATAAAATATTATATATATATATATATATTTAGGGCTGGAGGAATGGCTTAGCAGTTAAGACATTTGCCTACAAAGCTTGAGGACCCAGGTTCGATTCCCCCGGACGCACGTTAGCCAGATGCACAAGGTGGCGCATGTGTCTGGAGTTCGTTTGCAGTGGTTGGAGGCCTTGGCGCACCCATTTTCTCTTCTCTCTCTCTCTCTCTCTGTCCTTCCTTCTCTCTGTCAAATAAATAAAAATTATATATATATATATATATATATATATATATATATATATATATACTTAACATCTGCCCAGCACCTCTGGGAGTGGTTTCCCCTTGCCTGTTTCAACTTAACCTTCTCAGTTGGGCAGCTCTGCTGCATGAATGAAGTGACTGGCTCTATCTAGTTTTGGGATTGTCTGCTTGGGATCAATGCTGACCAGGAAGGGCCAACACTAGTCACCCTGTGCAGAAGACGGTGGCGATATCCTAACTCTGAGCAGAGGAGACGACAGATGGAAAAATCCGGAGAGGCCATAATCGGCTTCTTGAGTGCCCATTGGTTGGTGCAGCGTTGAGGTTCTCTACCTTCCTGTGCAGAGCATGTGTGACCCTGGTAAAAGCTGAAGGATCCCTTCTTGGAGGTGCCTTTCTCAAACCACCAGTTCAGGTCCTTCCCAGGAGCACATAATCCCAATGGGGCCTGTGTTCCAGGGAGGAATTATTTTACGGACGGTGCTTGGGCCAGCTGTGGCTGCCTGCCTTTGAACCAGGTATTGGTGGTCTGTGCCCAGGCCGTGTACCCAGACCTGAGTGTGTGGTCATTTCTGTTTAGTGGCGGTGTATGTGGTAGAACAGCCTCAGACAGCCTTGGCTTAGCCTGCTTTGAGCTGATATAACAGAATACCGCAAGGCGAGTGAGTTACAAAGAAGGGTTCTGGAGGCTAGAAATCTGAGATAAGAAACTGTCTGGAGAGGGCTCTCTTGCTGCATCATCCCATGACAGAAGGCTCGTGGGCAAGAGAGCACGAGACACAACGGAGCTGAATTGATCTTCATGACAAGCTGTTTTTCAAAATAATGAGTCCACTCTCATGATCATGATCATGATCATGACAGTAGTCAACTCATGAAGACTTTAGTCTCATGACCTAGTCACCTCTTAAAGGTCTCACATGAGACACTGTTGCATTGGGGATTAAGTTTTCAACACGTGACCATTGTGGGGGGCCACTTCCAACCAGAGCAACGTGTTAGGACTGGGCAAATGGGGAGTCATATTACATAGGGCTTTCTGGACTTGTCAGTAGATGCCCCCGCAAAACAAAGGAATATGGGGGAAGGGATGCCTTGAGAGCTTAAGCTTGCAATAAGCTCGTCACCCAGGGTCCATCCTCTGGAGTTTTCCATGGAACTTAACCTTTTCCAGACAATGTAACCTTTTCCAGACAATGCCTGATCCCAGGGCCTGATACAGTCCCAAGTTACTGCTAAAACTCTGTCCACATTAACGCTGCTTTCATTCATTTGCTACCCATTAAAGCCATCACAGATTAATTATTTTTCAAAAGAAAGAAAACTACGCTAAAGTTCTGCAAGTAACTTATGGCCAGATGGTGAAGTCTTGGGATACCCTGCGCCATGCTTAAAAATGTTGTAAGAACTCTTTAAACAGGAAAATCTAAAAATAAAGCCCAAACATTGAAAAGATGAATAATAGCAATCCATTTTACTCAGATTTTTATTGGATTATTTATTTTCATTTATTTCCGAACAAGAATCATGAGTCATAGTTTACTACCAGATGCTGAGACCTACATGTACCCAATTTTGTAATGGGGAAGGCAGAAAGCTAGAAAGTTCCTGGGCAGGGGAGGAACATCCATGGAAGCTTAGCTCAATAGTCAGCGGGTATCTTTAAGCTAGGCCTCAACATACACATGCATCTCAATCAAGAGATAGGTGAGGGCTGGTTAAGGCACTTGCCTGTGAAGCCTAAGGACCCAGGTTCAATTCCCCAGGACCGACATAATCCAGATGCACAAGGTAGCGCATGAGTCTGGAGTTCGTTTGCAGTGGCTGGAGGCCCTGGTGTGCCCATTCTCTCTCTCTCTCCTCTCTCTCCTCTCTCTATCTGCCACTTCAATTCTCTCAAATAAGTAAATAGCACTCAGGAGGCAGAGGTAGGAGGATCACCGCGAGTTCGAGGCCACCCTGAGACTACATAGTGAATTCCAGGTCAGCCTGGGCTACAGCGAGACCCTACCTGGAGAAACCAAAATTAAATAGGTGATAGTGCTAATCGTGATGGCAGGGCTGCTCATGCCCCGTATCTGGAAGTTTTGGTGCCAATGACAACTTCTACATTTGCCATCTTTCTGTTGAGTTGGCTGGAGTATGCGAAAATGATACCGAGCACTTCATAATATTGTCCTTGATTGCTCCCTAGCTGGCTGTTTCTGGTGCTCCAGCCAAGCCGAGTCTAACAGCATCAGCCCTTCCTTGGCTACCTTCTCAGATCTGGGCTGAAGCAGCTCTTGGCCAGGTTTCCTAAATGGATATGGCTGCTCTTACCTCTTCTGCCTGACTGCCCTAGCTCATGCCCTGTGGCTTGAGCCACGCCATACCCTTTGGGCCATGCACTTTCTATGGGGGTTGTCAGGATGCGAGGCCTACGCTGGTGAAGGAAGAGGGGAGACCAGAAGATGATGGCAGAACTCTCAGGTCTCTCTCCCACAGGCTGAATGGAAGGCAAGCTTCCCATGGGTTTCGTACAGCGCAAGCTGGTTGTGATACGATGGGATGCAGATCTACTTTCAAAGGAGGTTCTCCCTGGTCTGGTGGAGGAGTGAGTGAACCAGGAGGGCAGACAGTGTTCTGTCTGGGCGTCTCAGGTAACAGAGCTTAAAAGGGGAAACTTTAAAGTCAAAAGATACACCTCCCTGCAAGCTTGAAAGGATCTCAAATGCCTAGAATTTAATTAAAATCAAGATGAAAATCAGTATGGATAAATAAGAGTTGTTTTTTGTTTTTTGTTTTTTTGCTTTTTGGAGGTGGGGTCTTACTCTAGCTCAGGCTGACCTGGAAATCACTTTGTAGTCTCAGGGTGGCCTCGAACTCATGGCAATCCTCCTACCTCTGCCTCCCGAGTGCTGGGATTAAAGGTGTGTGCCACCACACCTGGCTTAAATAAGAGTTTTAAAACTCTTTCCTTAGAATTTTTTTTTTTTAAATCAGCTAAACATGGACGGGATGTGATGGGCTTGATGACATTTTAAGATAAAAACCAGAGCAAGGGCTGGAGAGGTGGCTTAGCAGTTAAGCGCTTGCCTGTGAAGCCTAAGGACCCTGGTTCGAGGCTCGATTCTCCAGGACCCACGTTAGCCAGATGCACAAGGGGGCGCACGCGTCTGGAGTTCGTTTGCAGTGGCTGGAGGCCCTGGCGCACCTATTCTCTCTCTCTCTCTCTGCCTCTTTCTCTCTCTGTCACTCTCAAATAAATAAATAAAATGAACAACAACAACAACAAAAAAACCCAGAGCAAGGAAGTTTGATTTTGCCACCATCTTTTCTATACGTTGCTGCTAATAAAGGGAATGAGGTTAAGGAGCTAAGATGCCAGTTTCACGGATGCCGACCGGCAGGTGCCAAGACTTACAGATAAAGCCGTTTATGATTCACAACAATAACAGCAAATGGAACAACAGCATTTTCTTTTCTTTTCTTTTTTTTTTTTTTTTTGGTTTTTCGAGGTAGGGTCTCACTATGGCCCAGGCTGACCTGGAACTCACTATGGAGTCTCAGGGTGGCCTCGAACTCATGGTGATCCTCCTACCTCTGCCTCCCGAGTGCTGGGATGAAAGGCATGCGCCACCACGCCCGGCAGCATTTTCTTGAACTGGTTCATTGCGCCCCAAACTCCGTAGGTTGAGGCAAACAAGGCCCTGGGACAGCTTCACCATGGTGGGGCGAGACCCCGAGCTTAAGGAACTCCAATCTTTTCTAATGGATGCCCTTTGCTCCACCCACGGCGGGGCACTTGGAGCCGGAGCATCTCTTCTAAACTATTGAGTACCCAAGTGTCCTTGAAAAGAGAGGCTGTGTGTGCTTCTGCTAGTGAGAAGTGCAGAACTGTGAGCCATCCAGGGAGACTGGCTTCCCAACTGAAGCCTCAACAGAGCGGAGGGAAACTGAGTGTTTACTGCATCGTTGTTATATGAACAGCACTGGCCAGGGGACTCCTCATCCTTTGCTTCACTGTTACCAGCAAGGAACTGGTGAGAAGCAGCCAGGGCAGGCCGCAGGATCTAGGAGCTTCCAGACAAAGCCCTGGGCTAGGGGTTGGCAAAAATGAAGTTACATGATTAGCAAATGACATATATAACTCGAAGAGTTCTCCATGAATTGATGTATTCAACTCTCCCACGTGCTGCTGAGGAAACTGGCGCACGGTGAGTGATTAGAACTAGGATTCAAGCCTGCAGGCTTAACCGTTGTACCATTGCATTCTGTCTTTAGTCCTCAGGGTCACAGCAAGAGGATCCTGACCAAACTAGTATGTGTGCAGAGGATGTGGAAGGGTTTGGAAACCACGCCAAGTATGAGCAGTGGAAGGGACTATGTTTAGTCTACAGAAGGGTAACGGATAAGTGAGAACTATCTTCAAGTAGCTGTGGGTCTGCCTTCTAGAAGGATTTACTGTGCAGCTGCAGAGGCATTAGTCCAGCAAGGGGGAGACCCTCTGGCATGGCATGGAACCTCTTGGTCTTCCAATCCGGTAAGGGTGCCCTAGTTGGGATCTATTAAGGTTCCCACAGTAAGCACCTCTGTTTCTGCTCTTTAGAGGAGCTGGGAGATGGGAAGGAGGCATAAGTGAGGTATGGTAGATCTTTCCTAAGAGAGTTTACTCTGCTAGCGCCGTGGCCTGACCTCCTTCCTCTGACATTCATTTCTGCCTGCCCTCCCTGTCCTGGATCACTGGGCCTGCTGTGGGCCCGGAGCAGCAGCACAAACAAGATTTCTTTCTTTCTTTCTTTCTTTCTTCTTTCTTTCTTTCTTTCTTTCTTTCTTTCTTTCTTTCTTTCTTTCTTTCTTTCTTTTCTTGGTGTTTGGAGGTAGGGTCTCACTCTAGCCCAGGCTGACCTGGAATTCACTATGGAGTCTCAGGGTGGCCTCGATCTCACAGTGATCCTCCTACCGCTGCCTCTCGAGTGCTGGGATTAAAGGTGGGCACCACCACACCCGGCTACAAGCAAGATTTCTATGTGTCTCGTTATTGGAGGGTCTGGGCTTTGATATAGGGCTCTGGAAGAAGTAGTCTTATCTGGATCTCAAGTGCTGAAACTCCTAGTACTCCCAAGCTGCTCTGATCTCAGGGGATCCACCAGATCTTGACCAAGTCCTACCTGGACCCTGCTGGAATTCTGTTCATCCCTGCTGCCAGCTGTAATCACTGCCCTCCGGGCTTGGCTTGGTTAATTCCCATGCATCCCATACCACTGTCTCCCAGTTCAGGAAAATAGAATTCCTCCACGGGGTGGGGTGTTGAGTTAGGTGTCCTAACTTTATCTGTGGTTCCGTGATTCACTCTTTCCTTGTCGAGTGGCCCAGGCTCTAAGAAGCCAATGGGAACAGGTGGCTTCACCCAAACCTCTTTGCAGCAGCCCGGCCGTACCCCTAGAGATCCGCTGGTCTGAGGTGGCGCCAGTCCTGAGCTGAGCAGACTGGGCCCTGTTGTTGGGCCAGGGAGGGACGCTGGACTAGTTGAAAGGAGATTTTGGGGAGATGTGGTTAGGAAGAAGGGTGGTGGCGGCTGACTTCGTGGCCTCTGTTCCATTCGGCCAGGAACATCTTCAGCTGGAAGCACAAGAGTGCCCAGATGTGGTCTTAATTAGCCTGTGCGTTTAGAACGGCATCTTCATCAAAGGCTTTGGAAAGCGGTGCTTAGCCCAGTGTAAAGGGCATGATCGGGAGTGCATCGCGAAGTGACGGCTCTGCTCTCCCAGATGTCAGGCGCAGCTAAAAATATACTTGTAACTCTGAGGAATTCTTGGTTTTTTTTTTTTTTTATTTGGACCCATCTCCTTTCTCTTTCAACATCCCTCCAGAAAGTGAGAGAGTGAAGGAATGAGCCAGAAAGCTTTAATTATCCAGTCTGCTGACATTGTTTTCTCTGCACCACTGATAGGAAATCTGGACAGCATTCCATTTAAATCGCAGTGCTAAGAACAACTTTTGCAAACTTGGGCCTTTGTCCTCCTATTAATTGTGGTCCACCCCACCTCTCTCGGACTTTTGAAACTCTGTATAGCTTTCTGTGACACCGGCAATGATCTGTCTGTGGAATGTCCATGCTTGAGGAAAGTCCCTGATCCGTGTGTGTTTGTCCCCCCAGTTCTTTGCCCTCAATTTAGCTTGGCCACGTGTGGTTGAGTTCTGGCACACGCGCGTCGTTGGAGAAACCTGGCCTTGGCGGGAGCATTTTGCCAGATTTCTGTTACTGGCAGTGATGGAGAAGGATTGTCTCATTTCCCTTTTCTTTCTTTCTTTCTTTCTTTTTTTCCCCCCATCTCTCCTTTGTGAAAATTTTCATTATCTCCTCAACTTTTTCTGGGCAGTCAAAGTCGCATTCAGTCTCACTTTACTGACTGGCTGCGGCCCGTTTCTTCTGGCCACCGAACAGCTGGCTTATTTAGATGTTACGGTTATGCTATTGCTAGGCTGCATTTAAGGGGGCTTCCAATGTTGTAGGCACAGAGCTGAGGGGCTTTGGTCCTCACAACATCCTGAGGCCAGTGCTCTTACCATAGGCCATGGTTTGGCTATGAGTGTGTCCTCCAAGGGTTCCTTGGAATCTTGACCCCCCACTGTGGCAATGCTAAGAGATGTTGGGGTCATGAAAGAGGTGAGCCCCAGTGAGATGTTCCAGAACTGTCCGTGGATTACTTTCTGTTGCACACCTGCTGTTGTGATGCCATCTGCCACGATGCCCTCTCCAGAGCCAGCACCATGTGGTTTGGCCTTTGAGCCTCAAAGCTGTGAGCTATAGGAAACATCACAGCTGAGAGGCTGGAGAAAAGGAAGAGTCAGGAGCTGGTGTGGAGCGCTATGTTCTGGCCACCATACCAGCTGTGGTTTCCTGCACAAGACTGAGCCCATCACAGTTCCATATAGATGGGGAGGGGATCGTGAGACCCCCCCACTCCTGCCACAGGAGCTTTGACAGTTAAATGGTTGCTGGGGAAGGGGAGTCATTTTCTTCTAGTAAGTGTGCCAGTAAGTAATCCCCCCACACTCATGCAAGCAACCCTAATTAAACTCACTGGGATGCGTGCGCGTGCATATACACACACACGCGCGTGCACGCGCTAGGGACTGGGGAGATTGTTCAGTGAATAAAGTACTGGCCACACAAGTGTTAGTTCCTGAGTATGTAACCCCAGAACCCATAGAAAGCTGGACACTGTAACACTCATATAAACCCAACTCTATAAACCCAACTCCCCTGTGGCAACATGGAAGCCCATTGGCCAGCTATCCTGGAGAACGTAGCAGTAAACAGTACGAACAATGAGAGACCCTGTTTCAAACAAGATGGAAGTCAAGGACCAACACCCCAAAGTTGACCTCTGTCTGCTGTATATGTGTGTGGCACATGCGTACTCCACAGTTACACACATGAATACACACACGCACGCACACACACACAAATTACAGTGAATAGCGGTGAGCTCTGAAAACATACGTGATGAACAAGCAGACATTAAACAAAGTTGTTGACATTTTACAGATAAACAAAAGGGATTGAAGCCTTTAAGTGATGTACATGGTGAGTGCTTGCAGATCCCAATCTTGGGCGAGGCATAATGGAGCTGTACCCTCTGGCGGACTGTTAGAGGAGAGGCAGAGGCCTTATCTCATGTTTTGCTTGATAACAGCTGTGAACTTCGTGACTGTGTGGGCTTGGATCATGCCCGCCTTGCTCAATACTTTCTTACTTTCCGAGTCTTGCCTAACTTGGTTGGCATCTAAGTGCACATCCCTTCACACCATGTGGGAGTCCCCAGACCTGGTCCTTACCTGTGTCCTGACTGCATGCCAGGGAGATTAAGCTGAAGCAAGAGCTAAAGAAGGAGAGCAGAATATTTGGGGAACCATGAGTCAGTACCGGGTAGGTAGGTTGACAGAAATAAAGAGGTCCGAGATTCAGACGCCATCAAAATTTAAGTTGGGCATGGTGGTGCACGCCTTTAATCCCAGCACTTGGAAGGGTATGGTAGGAGGATCACTGTGAGTTCAAGACCAGCCTGAACTAGAGTGAGACCCTGCCTCAAAACAACAAAAAAGGGCTGGGGGAGATGGCTCAGTGGTTAAAGATGTTTGCTTGCAAAACTTGATGGCCTGGGTTTGATTCCCCAGTACCCAAATAAAGCTAGATGAACAAAGTGGTACTTGTTGTTTATTTTTACTTATTTATTTGAAAGTGACAGACAGAGAAAGAGGCAAATAGAGAGAGAGAGAGAGAGAGAGAGAGAGAATGGGCACGCCAGGGCTTCCAGTTACTGCAAACGAACTCCAGATGTGTGTGCCCCCTTGTGCATCTAGCTAACGTGGGTCCTGAGGAGTCGAGCCTCGAACCAGGGTCCTTAGGCTTCACAGGCAAGCGCTTAACCACTAAGCCATCTCTCCAGCCCACAGAGTGGTACTTTTATCTGGTGTTCATTTGCAGTGGTAAGAGGCCCTTGGCCTTGGCACATCCATACTGTCTTATAAATAAATAAGTAAAAATTATTTTTTTAAAAAAGAAAAGAAAAATTCTAACACCTGAAATCAAAAAATTGAAATATACCTTGGGCAAATAATCTAGACTATAACAAAAACTATGTGTAAAACTATGACTTTAGGCATTCTTTTCATGAAATTAAAAGCAGGCTTAATGTTACACAATAGGAACATTATTGAAGGCATCATGGTTTATCTACTTGACAGAATACTAAAAATAAGATTTATGAAGAGTGTTCTGTATCCAGGACAAAAAGTTTATGGCTTTTTTTTTTTTGGAAGAAAAACATGGAATGTATAATTTTGTTTTTACAAGTGTATGTATGGCAAAAAGACTGGATATATATGTAGAGAACACGGTAGCATTCACGTCAGGGGAATGAAGTTATTTGTAATTCTACTCAACCAGGCTTTCAGTAAGTATTTATTTGCTTATGAACAATGACAAAAGAGCATGGATCAAGGGGCTGGAGTGAGTTCAGAGTTCATTCAAAGTGTGCAAACAGAACAACCGGCCATCTAGAAAAGGAGCAAGGCTGGATATGCGAATGTGTCCAAATACAACCCACGTGAAATGGCGGGTTCATAGACCACAGGCATGTGAGGCATGGACAGAATAAGATGAAGATGGCCCCAGAAAACAGTCTTTCAAGTCACATCTCATGCCAGAATTGGAAGATTGTCTGTCTGGTTTCAATGGCAGTCATGGGTAATTTATACTAAAGCCTAGTTAATTTATAATATGGAGGGCATTATTTTGCTCATAGCTCTAGAGACCCGGCAAAAAACATGGTACTGGCTTCTAGCCAGCATCGGCTGAGACCTTCCTGTGACATCATCACATAATCGAGGGGATCACATCTCCTCTCATCCTCATCTAAGATAACTAATGCCTTTATGAGGGCCTCAGCTTGCCTAACCCTGCTTTCTTTCCAAAAGTACTCAAGACACTGTTTACAAATGAATTTTTTATCTTTATTGTTTTGTTATTTTTAGAGAGAGAGGGGGGAGAGAATTGATGCACAAGGGCCCCAGCCACTGCAATCGAACTCCAGACGCTTGCGCCACCTAGTGGGCACGTGCAACCTTGCGCTCGCCTCACCTTTGTGCGTCTGGCTTACTTGGGATCTGGAGAGTTGAACGTGGGTCCTCAGGCTTCGCAGGCAAGCGCCTTAACTGCTAAGCCATCTCTCCAGCCCTACACATGAAGTTTTGAATTAAGTGTCCAAACATGTGACCTTTTGAGGGACCTTTGTTGTGGTATTAGAGTAACCATACATTTCAGTTCTCTGGACAGTCCCAGCACAAGCATGGTGAATGTGAAAACTCAGTCCAGTAGGGAGATGATTGTATTAGTTTCTTTTGTGTTGTTGTGACCAAAAATCCCAACAGGAGCCACTTAAAGGAGGAAAGATTTATTTTGGCTCATGGTTTCAGAGTCGGAGTTGCATCTATCCTGGCAGGGAAGGCATGGAGAAGTTCACAGTGGCAGGAGTGGAAGGTGGGGTCTGTTCACATTCGGGCAGACCAGGAAGCAGGGAGCAGCTGAAACTGGGAGCTGGGCTACTATTACAAGTAAGTGACTTTAATCAGTGAGCCATCTCCCCAGCTCCAGGGCAGGGCTGTTACCAAGCCTCTCCTCTAGTAACCTATTTCTTTCAGCTAGGACCCAACTCCTGAAGTCTCCACAAACAATGCGGCTTGTGAGGAAGTGTTCAAACAACAAGCCTGTGGGGGACATTTCAGATTTGAGCCATAACATGATCATTCTGTTTGCTTTTATTTATTTATTTGTGAACGACAGAGAAAGAGGCAGAGAGAGAGAGAGAGAGAATGGGTGCGTCAGGGCCTCCAGCCACTGCAAACGAACACCAGATGCATGCGCCACCTTGGGCATCTGGATGGGTACTGGGAAATTGAGCCTCGAACCAAGGTCCTTAGGCTTCACAGGCAAGCGCTTAACTGCTAAGCCATCTCTTCAGTCCCATAACATGATCATTCTAAGCAGGCGGGGTGTGGTCCTGAGGGCCTGTTTACTTCTTGGTGTCTACCCACTGTTCCATCGCCTCTACCAGGACAGGTATTTTGAGAATTTTCATACCACATTGATCATCTATGAGCTAACTTGCAAGCCAGGCCTAGGTTGAATTTACAAGGAAAAAAATGGTGTGAGATTATAGAAAAAATGCCTTGTACTGAGCCCACTGTAGGATTGGTCTGAACATGAGCTGCCTGCACAGGTATCTTGGGAAGACGGAGAAGAGACCTTCGTTAGGTGGCATCTCCTCGCAGCTCACAGAAATTTCCAGGCAACAGAGGAGTCAGATGGGTGCCGCTGGCATGCACATGAGCAAACAGACTTGTGCAGATTGCTGAAGTGGAGAGATCTAGATCCTTTTTTTAATTTGGCCTTTCAAGGTGGGGTTTCACTCTAGCCCAGGCTGACCTGGAATTCACTGTGTAGTCTCAGGCTGGCCTCAAACTCCTGGTGATCCTCCTACCTCTGCCTCCCCAGTGCTGGGATTAAAGGCATGTGCCACCACACCAGGCATGAGATCTAGATTCACTTGTAGGCATCTTGTTGGTTGGTGGTGGGCACTGATGCACGTTGTTGGTTGGTAGTGGGCATTGGCACATGTTGTTGGTTGGTGGTGGGCACTGGTACACGTTGTTGGTTGGTAGTGAGCATTGGTGCATGTTGTTGATTTAGTGATGGGCATTGGCACATGTGGTTGATTGGTGGTGGGCATTGGTGCACATTGTTGGTTGGTGGTGAGCATTGGTGCACGTTATTGGTTGGTGGTGGGCATTGGAGCATGTTGTTGATTGATGGTGGGCATTGGTGCACATTGTTGGTTGGTGGTGGGCATTGGCACATGTTATTAGTTGGTGTTGGGCATTGGTGCACATTGTTGGTTGGTGGTGGGCGTTGGTGTATGTTGTTGGTCAGTGGTGGGCATTGGCACACATTGTTGGTTTAGTGGTGGGAATTGGCGCACATCTCTTTGGCCTTCCCACAGCATAGGAAGAAATTACCCTATGTCACCTGAATGCTTCAATTAGTATTTAGTGGGGGACTAAAGGGAGGTGTTGCCTCACACCAGAGTGTTCTGCCTTGGAGACAGGGCTGTACATAGGATTGACCGGAATTTTCAAGGATGAGTGAGGAAGACACCTGGGCAAGCACGTCCAACGCCACGTGCAGCTCTCTGCAGTGGTCAGCGGGCAACTCTGCCTGAATTGTGAGGGAGAAGGCATCGGGATCATCAGGATGGCGTCAGCCTTCCTGAAATTGTGTCAACAGTGAGATCACTTTTTCTCTTGGGCCCAGGAACAGAGAGGCTGTCCTGCACTGACAGATGTGAGGAGAGCAGAGATGAGGGCCAGAGCTCATCCGTGTGGACGTCCCAAAGCTCCTCCACCAGACCCTGGACCCTAAGGATTCCCAGGCCACGAGTGGCTTCTCTAATCAAGTCCCGCTGTTGGGCTGGAGAGAGCCGCAGTGGGTAATGCGCTTGACAAACGTGAGGATCTGAGTTCGGACACTCAGGACCCACCTATAAATGCCAGGCACAGTGGCTCAGTCCTGCGATCCCAGTTTCAAGGAGGTGGAGACAGCGTTGGAGTCCTTGCAGGGGCCAGTGAACACGCCTACCTGACATTTAGACAAGACTGTGTGCCCTAGTCATGAGCCCTTATTCTTCCCGCACCGCTGAGGACACAGACCTGATCTACCTGGCTCCCTTGGCCCAGGTGAGCTACGTGGTGTCCAGATACTGTAGAACGTGCTGAGCGGGCAGTCCCAAGGCCTCGGCTGGCCCTTCTCCAGGCCTCTAGGCAACAAGTCAGGTCTGCGGGAAGAGTCCTACAGATGCAGGACACAGGAGCGGAAGAACTTCTGGAAGTTCCGTGTGCTTGGCCCTGACTGCTATGCGCCTGTGCTCCTTCCCCGTGTGCCGGGCAGAGCTCATCACCAGACACTGACGAGCGGTCTCAGCCTCAGGGCACCTGTGGTTGTCGGTGGCGTTCCCTGGCACCGTCCCTGCTGCTCCTTGGTTAGAGGATGAGGGAAACTTGAGCCGCTTTGTGCCAAGCGAAACGCCTCCAAGGCTGCAGCTCACATTCAGACTGATAACACATGTCCTTAGGCGCTCATCCTGGTACATCTGTGCGAGGCTTAGAAGTGCTAACCCGAGTGGCTAGGACACTTGCCCATGGACTCTATCATTACAGATCCCGGCCCTAAAACTTGGAGCTCTGACCTTAAGCCAGTCTCTTCTCTCTAGGCCATAATTTTCCCTGTCTATAGACTAAGAAGGCTCAAGGGTTTGCTGAAGCGAATGGCTATGGGTAATCTAGTGTCAGAGCCAGGACGAGGCACCAGGACCTTGGATCCTAGGATACTCCAAGCTGCTAAAGAGCACTTCTGACATTGTCAGAGAGCTGAGTTCAAATCTAGATGATAACTTGTAGCTGTTTTTGATTGGCTTTGCGATTTGGGCTGTATTGCTCAATTTCTTGAGACATCTTTTTTTTTTTTTTTTAATCTTTGAAATGAAAACAGGACCCATCTCAGAGAGTTTCTCTGAAAATTGAAGTGAACTTAAGCAAAAGCCCTTGGTATAGAGCTAGCCCCTAGTAAGAATTCAATACATGAGTTCTTTTTGTTTGTTTGTTTGTTTGTTTTTCCAGGTAGGGTCTTGCTCTAGCTCAGGCTGACCTGGAATTCATTATTCAGTCTCAGGGTGACCTTAAACTCATGGCAGTCCTCCTAGCCTCTGCCTCCCTGAGTGCTGGGATTAAAGGCATGCATCACTACACCCATCTATGAGTTATTTTCAATGCAACAATAGACAATGTGGTTCATGGTCACTTCACTGGTTCCTATTCTATAAAACAGGTGAGTTGGAACAGACCAGAGTTTTTCCAACTCTGCCAGCCCCAGAGTCAGCAGAGAAGAGAAGATGTGTTCTGGGGTAAGCGTTTGGTTATAGTCTGAAGCAGAAAGCTTAGGAGTTTTAAAAACTCTGTATTGTCAGATCTACTTACAGTTGGCATTCTGTAAAACTAATGTAGATGGGCTGATTTTAAAATAAAAATTATTTCTCCAAAACTCTGAGTGAATGTTCCAGAATGAGATGGCTAAAGGAATTCTCCCTATATCCCTCTAGCTAGAGATGAGAGTGGTGGCCACTCCTAGCTATGATGCTTCCATTTCCTATGGTACATGAGGCCTCTGCACAAAGGACCTGATGCTGTTGCCAAGGAATCCTGAAGGATGGGCTGGAGAGATGGCTTAGGGGCTAAGGCGCTTGCCTGTGAAGCCTAAGGACCCAGGTTCGATCTCCCCAGGATCCATGTAAGCCAGATGCACAAGGGGGTGCATGAGTCTGGAGTTTGTTTGCAGTGGCTGGAGGCCCTGGCACGCCCATTTTCTATCTGCCTCACTCTCTCTCTTTCTCTTTCTCTCACTTAAGTAAGTAAATAAATAATTTTTTTAAAAGAATCCTGAAGGAACCTGAGAGGCCAGCTCCTCATGCCCTATCCCAGTAGGCTGGGTCTGGTGGGAGTAGAACCTGTGAGAGGGAGTGGAGACTACAGACAGCTAGAGAAGGAACGGCAGCAACCCTGTATTCGAGCCTGTCTGCCCTTGAACCGATGAATCTGGCTGGTGAGCAGCCCCCACTCCCCTAGGGAAATTCCTGCAGATACGAAGCCATTGTATCTCCTCACTGGAGGCTGTGGCTGAGGGTGAACGGCCTGTGGAAACGTAGAGCTCATCAGACCACCATAGCATCCTCCTGCAGTTTGGACACAGCGTTCACGGCCAAGGCCAGAGTGGCCTGTGCCCAGCAGTGGGAGGAGAGAAGGAAGGGTCCCAGAGAAGGACAATATACCTTCGGGAAAGATTTCCGGGCTGTGAGTGGGAAGATAATCTCGAGCTATGGTCTGTGGTCTGAGAATATGTTATGTGTGGTGGTGTCAGCCCTGCCCAGATCTGCCAGGGACTTGCTACCACATTCCTAGTCTCCCCGTTGGGCATGAAAAGGGTGTGGAGTGAAATCACTCATTTGTTTAGGATAAATACATGGGTGAAAGATTGGCTGTATTAGTCAAATTGTACCCATCAGAAATTATTATGATAAAATCTAATGGAATATCAACACATATTAGAAACTTCCTGTTGGCATGGTATTTGTTACAGTGAGATTTAAAACTAGGCCTCAAGGCTCATGTCTGAAATCCCAGCACTCATGAGGCTGGAGTGGGAATGCTACCTCTAGTTTATGGGCAGCCTGGGCTACAGTGTGAGACCCTGTCTCAAAAAAAAAGTGGGCCAGGCATGGTGGCACATGACTTTAATCCCAGCACTTGGGAGGCTGAGGTAGGAGGATCGCTGTGAGTTCAAGGCCACCTTAAGAATACATAGTGAATTCCCAGTCAGCCTGAGCTAGAGTCAGAGCCTACCTCGAAAAACCAAAATAAATAAATAAATAAAAGAAAAAGAAAAGAAAAAAAAAGAAACTGGAAAAAGGGCTGGAGAGATGGCTTAGTGGTTGTTGCAGTCCGGTTCACATTGCTGGTAAAAATCACCCAACCACAGTGAACGAGAAAGTGAAAAGGAAATTCTGTCTTCAGTAAACACACTATAACTGAAAAAAAAAAAAAAAATCACCCAACCAAGAGCAGCTTGTGGGAAAAAGAGGTTTATTTTGGCTTACAGGCTCGAGGGGAAGCTCCACGATGGCAGGGAAAATGATGGCATGAGCAGAGGGTGGACATCACCCCCTGACCCACATAAAGTGGACAACAGGAACAGGAGAGTGTGCCAAACACTGGCAAGGAGACACTGGCTATGACACCATAAGCCCGCCCCCAACAACACTGCCTCCCATAGGCGTTAATTCCCAAATCTCCATCAGCTGGGAACCTAGCATTCAGAACACCTAAGTTTATGAAGGACACCCGAATCAAACCACCACAATGGCTAAGGCACTTGCCTTCAAAGTTGAAGGTCCCAGGTTCAATTCCCTAGGACCCACATGAGCCAGACTGCACAAGGCGGCACATGTGTCTGGAGTTCATTTGCAGTGGCTGGAGGCCCTGGTGTGCTCTCTCTCACTCTCTCAATGCCTCTCTCTCTCTCTCAAATAAATAAAAAACGAAAATGTTTTAAAAATTTAAAAAATATATATATTTTAAAAACTGGAAAAAAAAATATTGAATGTATCTTTATAAGTCCTTCTAAGCAAGTTACCAAACTGAAGCAGAATATGGAGTCCAAATAGATTGGATTGCAGCTCATTACTAACTATATGACCTGTATCAGTTGTATGTTACTGAAATGAAATACCCAAGCAAGATAACTTGATAAAGAAGAAACTTACTTCACAGTTCTGGGATTCGAAGGTCAAGATTGGATGGTCCATTGGTTCAGCTTCTGGTGAAAGCCTAACAGTGGATGGCATTACAAGGCGCAATCTATGTTACAAGAAGAGATCACATCTTGGAGCAGGAAGCCAGAGTGGTTTGGAAGTTTGGCTCAGTCTTGCAAGAATTTGCTCTTGAGCGCGGCGTGGTGGCACACACCTTTAATCCCAGCACTTGGGAGGCAGAGGTAGGAGGATCGCCGTGAGTTCAAAGCCACCCTGAGACTCCATAGTGAATTCCAGGTCAGCCTGGGCTAGAGTGAGACCCTACCTCAAAAAGCAAAACAAAAAAAAAAAAAAAAAAAAAAGAGAGAGAGAGAGAAAGAAAGAAAGAAAGAAAGAAAGAAAGAAAGAAAGAAAGAAAGAAGGAATTTGCTCTTGTGATAGCTCAGTTGTCCCAGGAACGCTGCCTCAATCCCTTCCAAGGGTAGCTCCCTCAATGACTTAGGCCTCATCTTTTATTTTATTTTATTTTTTCGAGGTAGGGTCTCACTCTAGCTCAGGCTTACCTGGAATTCACTATGTAGTCTCAGGGTGGCCTTGAACTCACGGCGATCCTCCTACCTCTGCCTCCCGAGTACTGGGTGCTGGGATTAAAGGTGTGCGCCACCACGCCCGGCTAGGCCCCCCATCTTTTAATAGTTCCACCAACGTCTTAGCACTGCCACAGAGAGGGACAAAGCTCCCAAGACACGAACCTGCAGGGAACACACCCTAATCATGGCACGACCTTTGGCAAGTCACTTGGTCTTTGGGCCTTGGAGTTTTCATCAATAAAATTACTTAAAATAGTTCAATATCTAATCAAGTTGAAGTGAGATTATTTTCTGAAAATATTTGTTTATTATTTATTTATTGTCCACTCATAATGTATATAGCACTATATAAGACATCTTTCGAACAAGTGTATCTAAGTGCTCATTTGAGGTTTTACAGTGTGGTGTGAACACTCTCATTCACTGATCGTGCAGTGCTAACAACATGAAGGGAGACTTAATTAGGAAAGCATTTTAATTTTTTTTGTTTATTTATTTATTTGAGAGCGACAGACAGAGAGAGAAAGAGGCAGATAGATAGAGAATGGGCGCGCCAGGGCCTCCAGCCACTGCAAACGAACTCCAGACGCGTGTGCCCCCTTGTGTATCTGGCTAACGTGGGTCCTGGGGAACCGAGCCTCGAACCGGGGTCCTTAGGCTTCACAGGCAAGCGCTTAACCGCTAAGCCATCTCTCCAGCCCAAGGAAAGCATTTTAAATCAAAACTCTTGGTAGCATTAGCTAAGAACACGTTTTCCTTGGGGAATTCTACACCTAGTCTCATTCAACTTGATGACTGTACTTGTCAAAAGTCCTCTTGGCCGATCCCTTTACCCAGTGAGTTTCCCTGCTCTCACACATGCCCAGATCGGCCCCGTCAGTTGGCCTACCCATGTAGATTGCCACACACTACAGACGTCAGAGGTCTGTTTTTGTTTTGTTTTGTTTTTTGAGGTAGGGTCTCACTTTGGCCCAGGCTGACCTGGAATTCACTATGTAGTCTCAGGGTGGCCTCGAACTCACAGTGCTCCTCCTACCTCTGCCTCCCGAGTGCTGGGATTAAAGGCGTGTGCCATCATGCCCAACTTTACTGATCTCTACTTTTAAAAGTACTGTGTGGGGGCTGCAGGGATGGCTTAGCGGTGAAGGCGTTTGCCTACAAAGCCAAAGGACCCAGGTCCAATTCCCCAGGACCCACCTTAGCCACACAGGGGACACATGTGTCTGGAGTTTGTTTGCAGTGGCTGGAGGCCCTGGCGCGCCCATTATCTCTCCCTCTGTCTCTCCCTCTTTCTCTGTCAAATAAATAAGTAAAATTAAAAAAAGTACTGTGTGCTTTTATGTAAAGGACAGAATGACTTGCAAGAAACAGAGATTAGACATCTTCTTTCTAGAATGCATCTATCTTCTGAGGTAGTGGCGTCTCCCCAAATAGGGAAAGAGTGGCTGTGTGTTAAGGTTTGCTGTCATCCTGAGTCCCCTAAAATTACAGTGTCAAACAAAGGCTAGATGACCCGACCTCCCACCACCCGGGTCAAGACTGTTATCTTGCGGTGTGTGGTGGTACATGCCTTTAATCCCAGCACTCAGGAGACAGAGGTAGGAGGATCACCGTGAGTTCAAGGCCACCCTGAGACTACATAGTGAATTCCAGGTCAGCCTGAGCTAGAGTGAGACCATACCTTGAAAAAAAAAAAAAAAAAAGACTTATCTTAGGAGTCACGATCCTCCTACCTCTGCTTCCCAAGGTGCCACCACGCCCGGCTCCAGAAGTCTGGTTTTCACACTCTGGTCTTCACATTGGTTCACTCCAGGACCTAGTCCCTTGCCTGTAAAGTTATGGAATAAATGATTAGGTTTATGCCAGCGTTGTGAGGTTAAGCCAGAATTTGAAAAGATGAGAGCAATTGCAATCGTCTAATCAATTACAGGTCACTAGTAGAAAGCAGTCAATTCAAGGCATTGGACGAACAAACTAATGCTCTGTCTTGGCGTACAGGGAGTTGGGGAACCTATGTATTGCTACCCCCCAAGATATGCTTCTGTCTGCAAGTCCCTAGTAGATTGGACTCTGTGTTCTCCTGGATTTGCACCCATCTCGTTTTTCAGTTTTTCAGTCCTTTCTGCCTTTGACAGCCACTTCTTGTTTACTAGGTTTTCCCAAAACAAAGGAGCAGAAGAAAGCATTTAAAAAAAAAAAAAAAATTCTGCTTCCTTTATTTATTTGAGAGCGACAGACAGAGAGAGAATGAGGCCAGTAGAGAGAGAGAGAGAGAATGGGCGCACCAGGGCCTCCAGCCACTGCAAATGAACTCCAGACGCGTGCGCCCCCTTGTGCATCTGGCTAACGTGGGTCCTGGGGAATCGAGCTTCGAACCGGGGTCCTTAGGCTTCACAGGCAAGCGCTTAACCGCTATGCCATCTCTCCCACCCGAAGAAAGCATTTTAAGGAAAAGAATACACCCCGTTTACTTCGTAAGCAAATGATACTCCCCAGTCCTCTCCTCCACTCATTTTGCTGGTTCTTTGACCCACTCCACTAAGGGACTAAATGAGCCGAGTCACTTAGTCCAGTGACTGCGTGCTCAGTTGAGAGCAGTTACTAAGTCCTCTTTCCCCCCCCCCCGGGGTTTCTCCTCAGCTCTTCCAGCCCTCTCCCTCCTCTGGGCAGGCTTCATGGAATCTGAGCAGTCACCTGAAATTGACTATAGGCTAAGAAGCTGGGCCGCCCACAAACGTGGCACTGGTGCAGTCCTCAGCGTCTGTCACCTATGCAGGTGTCTCACAGGTGTGTCTTAAAGTGCAAGAGTGTCTGCCTGTTTTGGCAGCCTAGCTCCTGAAGCCCTGCGGTGGTGGCTTGTGTACAAGTCTGGTAGGCGGGTCTGCACCTTGTCACGCTCCGGGTTGGCTCCCCTGCTGGAACCTTTCTCTTGCTACTCGCATGTCCTGTCAACAGCCAACAGCTGGCTCATCCCAGAGACACAAATGCCCGAGGGCAGGAAGCAGCGGGGGCAGGGCGGGGTTCCCAAGGTGGCTGTCTAGGGTGGACCATGATGAACCCTAGGTAGGTGACTCCTCTGTGCTCTGGCCCTCTGGTGATGTCGCCTGGTTACTCCTGTGGCCCCTCGTGCATCAGGCTCCCATATGTCTCTTAGCCTCAGCAACAACGTGTTAACCAGAGCCCCTGTGGATTGAACTCTGGTTCTGGGCCGGAGACCAGCCTGAGGCTGCTTTTAACACCGGTTGCTGCCCCTGGTCACAATGGTCCCGCCGATAGGTGGGAGTTCCTAGTGACTCCATCCTGCAGATGCATAAGCCAAGGCTTTCAGAGATTGTGTCTTGTCTTGGACACATAGCTCTGCGGTGGACAACGCACTATCTGACGGCAGGGTGTCTGCCCTCCCCATCTGGCCATTAAGAACCACTCCTGAGGGCTGGAGAGATGGCTTAGCGGTTAAGACGCTTGCCTGTGAAGCCTAAGGACCCTGGTTCGAGGCTCGATTCCCCAGGACCCATGTTAGCCAGATGCATAAGGGGGCGCACGTGTCTGGAGTTCGTTTGCAGTGGCTGGAGGCCCTGGCGTGCCCATTGTCTGTCTGTCTGTCTCTCTCTCTCTCTCTCTCTCTCTGCCTTTTTTTTTCTCTCTCTCTCTGTCTCTTTTTCTCTCTCTCTCTCTCTCTGTCAATCTCAAATAAAGAAATAAAACTAAACAAAAAAAAAAATGGGGAGTTGGAGAGATGGCTTAGCGGTTGCCTGCAAAGTTTGGTTCGATTCCCCAGGACCCACATAAACCAGATGCACAAGGGGGCACATATGTCTGGAGTTCGTTTGCAGTAGCTGGAGGCCCTGGCGCCCATTCTCCCTCTCTCTCTCTCAAATAATAATAATAATAAAGAACCATTCCTGTTCTTGGTCCATCCCCTGGGATCCCAGGACTGAGGTTGGTGTAGGACCCTTGCCTGAGCATGCTCAGTGCTCAGCTCATGGGCTTCAGTGAGAATGCCCAGTGCAGGCTGCAGGGAGGAGGCACGCGGTATCTGAGTAGGGGATCACGTGATAAGAGTTCAGCAACCCCACTTGAAACCCCACAATTACTTCCTTAGGGCGATACATACTGAGGAAATTTGTGAACATTAGAATTGCTGCTAGAATATGCATCGGTCTTATTTAGTTACAATCAGGGTTTCTGGCTCTGGCTTTGGTTTATGTTGAATTTGGCTTTTATTTGAAGAAAAAAAATTTTTTCCCTCAGCCTCTTATTAAACCCCAAGTCAAGCAGGAGTCCCAGCAGGCAGAGAGTGGTTCCAGGAGACCAGGCCATACTTTTACTGTGTGTATGGTTGGGTATGTTTAATTGATTTCTCTCTCTCTCTTTCCTTCCCTCCCTCTGAGTATATGTTGGTTGCATCCCCTTTAAAGACAACTCAAAATTACCTCCCTGCCAAAGATGTGGGCATTCAGTTTGTGCTGCCAAGTAGACAACTCCCCCTATTGTGGCTGAGCTGCTGCTGTGGCCCCGCCGACGTGGGCAGCTGAGTGACTGTCCTGCCCTGACCTCTCCTTTCGTGTGTCTTCCACGAGGAAGGGCCCAGAAGTCTGTGGAGTGGGAGAAGCTGCCTGGTGGTGGGAAAAGAACTCAGCTGTGGGAGACGAGCGTGAGCCGGCATTGCAGTTTCACTTGGGTGAAGCGTGGGGTGGATCCAAGAAGCTTGGGGATATGCTGGAGAGATGGCTTAGCGGTTAAGCGCTTGCCTGTGAAGCCTAAGGACCCCGGTTCGAGGCTCAATTCCCCAGGACCCACGTTAGCCAGATGCACAAGGGGCGCACGCGTCTGGAGTTTGTTTACAGAGGCTGGAAGCTCTGGCGCGCCCATTCTCTCTGTCTCTCTCTCTGCCTCCTTCTCTCTGTCGCTCTCAAATAAATAAATAAACAAAAAGAATTAAAAAATAAAAAAAGAAGCTTGGGGAAACCAGAGAGAAACCCAGGGAGCGTGGCCATGACGGGGCATGATTACCCTTGCTTTGCAGACTGGAAGACCGAGAACGAAGAGTAGAGTGGACGCAGAATTCACCCGCCAGGTTTAGAGGCGGGACTGGCACCACGTGTCTGGAACCAAATACCAACAGGCCTTGTGGGTGGGGGGGAGGCATTAGATTTGTAATATTTGGGCATTCTTCATCTGCTCCTTTCTTTATATCTCCGTAATAGTCATGTGATTTCCCATAGAACAAAATTAAACGCTGTTACAGGTCAGAACTTTTTGGAGGACGATGTTGTGTGTGTGTGTGTGTGTGTGTGTGTGTGTGTAGTGTGGTGTTTGGTGTTTGCATGTGTTTGGGCTCATGCAGTGTTCCATACACTCACTTATAGCAAGGTTCACTTGCCTATGGTGGCTGGAAGGGAAGATCAAGGCGTTCCACTCCATTGCTCTTTCACCCTTATTACTTGAGCTGAAGTCTTTTACTTTTTTTATTATTTTATTTTGATTTATTTATTTACTTGACAGAGAAAGAGGGAGAGAGAGAGAGAGAGAGAGAGAGAGTGAGAATGGGCATGCCAGGGCCTCCAGCCATTGCAGACGAACTCCAGATGCATGCGCCCGCTTGTGCATCTGGCTAACATGGGTCCTGGGGAATCAAACCTGGGTCCTTTGGCTTTGCAGGCAAACGCCTTGACCACTAAGCCATCCCTCCAGCCCTGAAGTCTTTTTTTTATTACTGATCCCGGGGCTTGCTGCCTTTTGTGACCCCTGGTGATTGTTTGCTCGCTGCTCCCCTATGGGACTGGGGTTCCAGACATGTCTAGCCATGCCCAGATGCTTATGTGAATCCTAGGGATCGAACTCGAGCAGTCTCTCAGGCCTCCTCGGGCCCTCGTTCTTGCGCAGTAAGTCCTGTTTACCTCTGGGCCACTTTTGAACTTTAGAATCGAAATTTCTATTTAGATTAAAATTAATCTAACTTTCTATTCATTCAGGCAGACCACAAGTATTTATTGTGAGCTGAACTTTGTGGTCATCAGGAGTAAAACAAACAGGGCCTGTGAGCCTGGTGTAGCTTCGATCTCACTAGAGGAGCACAGATCTTAATCAAATGACCACTCCTCCACCTATGATGTCTAGGATGACGATGATGTAAAGGATTTGATGAGTGTGCCTAACGTGGGACCCAGCTTCTCCAGAAGTCTATGTAATATGCCCAATCGTGTATTTTGTATGTGGGCATTTGTTTGGGAAATTAAAGATTTTTTTTGCATTTAACTTTTTTTGTGGGTTCTGTGCTTGGTGCCAATCTTTCAGGATTGTAGTTAGCACCCCAACACAAGTGGTGGACCCCTCCCGTTTGAGACCCACCTTCCATGTTTTTGTCCAAGTCATTATTCCCGGTTCTGTCCAATTCAAAATGACTCCCCAGTCATGTTGCTCATGACCAGAAATCCCACTTGAGAAAACCTGAGGCCCCTGCATTATCGCTGTGAACAGCTTTGCTTTCTGATTAATTCTTCACTCTGTTAATCATGAGGTATTGGGGCATCTCCATGAGCAGTAATGGCCAAACACCTAACTGACTCTATCACTTTGGTCACAAGTGCTCAATCTTTCTGTGTGGAAGAAAAGATGGAAGCAAATTAGATGTAGACTTACCTTCATCCTTACTTGTCCCTTAAAGGTGGACAATGCTCAGATATGACCACTTTCCTCTTCTATACTTGAACCTTGTTAAGAAAGGCAAAAGGGAGAGTTGGGGGACAGTCGGAGTAGGGTTCTTACAGTATGCCCTTGGGACTCTTAGGGGAGTCTGAAAGTCTCAGGTAGGACTCTTTCAGGGCCCATGAAGTCCAAATTGCTTTGGATACAAAGTCATTTGTTTTTCAGTGTTATTGTTTCTCCATGCGGTGGAATTTTCTAGTAGCTACAAATACTGCACTGTCACAGTAGACATTACAGCACTGTAATGGCTCAGTAGCAGAAGCAACTGTGAAGATCTACTTACCTGTTATTAAGCCAACCATTTCTAAAAATTTCTAAAAACTGCAGGGCTGAGAATGTAGATCAATGGTAGAGTACTTACCTAGTCTATGTGAGGCCCTGAGTTTGGTCCCAAGACATGTACACACATTGCAAAACTGAATAACAGGTCTTACTAAACTGTATTTTTTATTCTTTTTGAAAACATGTATTTTTCTTTTTTAAAAATGCTTATGTTGGGCTGGAGAGATGGCTTAGCGGTTAAGTGCTTGCCTGTGAAGCTTGAGGACCCCGGTTCGAGGCTGGATTCTCCAGGACCCACGTTAGCCAGATGCACAAGGGGGTGCACGCGTCTGGAGTTCATTTGCAGTGGCTGGAGGCCCTGGCGCGCCCATTCTCTCTCTCTGTATCTGCCTCTCTCTGTCTGTTGCTCTCAAATAAATAAATAAAAATAAACAAAAAATTTAAAAAAATGCTTATGTTGCTGGGCACAGTGGTATGTGCCGGTAGTCTCTTACTACTTGGGAGGCTGAGGCAGGAGGATCACTTGACCCTAGGAGTTTGAAGCTAGCCTAGGTAACATAGTGAGACCTGTTTGAAAAAAAAAAAAGTGAGGGCTGGAATGATGGCTCAGTGGTTAAGGTGCTTGCCTACAAAGCTTAAGGACCTAGGTTCAGTTCCCCAGTACCCACGTAAAGCCAGATGCACAAGGTGGCTCATGTGTCTGGAGTTCGTTTGCAATGGCTAGAAGCCTGGCATGCCCATCCTCTCTTTCAAATAAATAAATAAATAAATAAATAAATAAATAAAATTTTAAAAAATTAAAAGTGATTATCATATAAACTTATTACTGATGCTTTTATCTGAATTAACATTTTATTTAATTTCAGATACACTGCATTTTATTTTATTTTCATTTATTTGAGAGAAAGAAATATAGAAGTAGGCAGGTAGAGAGAGAGAGAGAGAGAGAATGGGCATGCCAGGGCCTTCAGCCACTGCAAACGAACTCCAGATGCATGCACCCCCCTTTGCATCTGGCTTACATGGGTCCTGGGGAGTCGAGCCTGGGTCCTTTGGCTTTGTAGGCAAACACCTTAACCACTAAGCCATCTTTCCAGCTCCCAAATACACTACATTTTGATAGCAATAATTCACAAACCAAAGCTCTTGGGAGACCTGAAGAGATGGGTCAGTGGTTAAGAGTGCTTGTCACACATGAGCCTGAGAGGGTCCAAGACCCTCTGAGTTTGATTCCCCAGTACCCACTTAAACAGCTGAGGGTGGGCCACATATTGTCTGTAACTCCAGCCCCGTGGGGAATGGGGATCTGAGAGTCAATCACTAGGGCTTGTGAAAACTGTACCTCTGAGTTCAGAGAGAGACTTGGTCTCAAGGAGATACATGGGTGAGTGACAAAGACATTCCAATGCTCTCCACGGGCTTCCACAAGTGTGTGCACACGTGCACGCACTACACACACACCACACCACAATACTACACAGGCACACGCAGACAAAAAAGTTAGTAAGAGGTCTTTAGTTCTAGGAGTATAAAGCGATACTGAGACCACAAAGGCCCGAGAACCACTGATTTGGACAGGCAGTGATGTCGCAGTCAAGGGGGCCCCCTCACCAATCTGAAATGACCCAACAGATGTCATTCCAGACACATGTCCAGGGTGTCTCAGGGTGCGAGTTGCCTAGGTTGATCAATTCTTTGGGCACTAGGGCGATACCTCTATGCCCCGCAGGAGGATGTCTGGACCCTGCGTCAGATGCTCCCATATTGTGGAGGTGTGTAGGAAGATGGGTTCTCGAGGCTCTCCAAGGTAGACCAGCACCTTGAGGTGCTGAGCTCTACGTGAACACTGCCCGGAGTGAGGTCTGCCACCTCAGATCTCAGCACAGTTCCTGCCTAGAATCGTGTAGCCCAGGGGTCCTCAAACATCTGCTCCCTGGATTTGCCTCCCAGGAATCATAAACAGGACTTCTTGGGTTGAAGAAAGAAAAGAGCTGGGTCTCAGGAGGCACATACATGTCTCTTGAGCCCTGAGGAGCAATACCAGACCAGATGTGTCAAAAGGTTGGAGTGGCCGTCTAGACCAGATGTGGTATTGGGGGCGTGCCCAGCCCGCCAGCGCTCAGCTGGCCTCCACGGGGTCCTCCCTTTGTGCCTTGCTCAGATTGGGCTCCACAGCTCCGAACAAGCGACAACCCTGTGAGCGTCCACCCCTGGCTCCCCAGGACTTCACTGAGAGCCTCTACAGTGGCAGCCAGAGGTTTCAAAGGTCACCCCAGCTGGGCGGATTAGAACAACAGGCGAAGTTAGCTGCCCTGCAGAAGGCAAGTTGCAACATCTGTGAGGAGAGTTAGAACAAAGCCCCTTAACTTTCAGTCTGGCCGAGGGATCTGTAGCTCTCTCTCTCTCTCTCTCTCCTTTCTCGCCAGACCTCGGACCAGGATCTCTGTAGCACCATCTCATGTCATTCCTCACGTGAGCTGTCCCCCAGAGAAGCTGCGGGTAAGGTGTATATGCTGGCTGGCCGTGTGTGGCCCTACTTCATTTTGCACGGGTGGGTTGGGGGCAAAGCAGCCTGGCACAGCCCAGCTGAGGAGCAGCTCACTGGAGGATTAGGAGTGATTAGCGTATTTGTCAGGATTGAAGTGCTTTGTGCAGAGGATTAAGGAGGGCACAGCCAAGCTGTCAGTGCCCGCGGCGTTTGCACATGGGTGGTTTGGCCGCCTCTGAGGTGTTGTTGTTACAGGGTTTCTGGAAGAATCCCAGGCCTGCTCCTGAGCCCCCTTTGGGATGTCCAGGATGCTCTGTGCACTTTAGACATCCCAAGAGTCTGTGATCACCTAAACACTAAAGCGTCAATATACTCCAAGTAAGGAAAAGGCTGTTGGCGTTCCCCAAACTTAACGCTGCTGGGCAACTTGACCCCTGATTTTTGACTCTTTTTTTTTTTTTTGTGCTGAATCATCTTACCTCAAAGTTTCACTCTCTCTTGGCCACAGTTTAAAGTGCTCTTTTCTAGGGTCAAGAAACGACTTAAAGTGCTTTTTGATCAAATTAAAGCGCAATTTGGCTCAGTGCTGCCGTGAGTGGTTGATAAATTGTGTTGCTTGTGGAAACTTTATTTGGAGTTAGGCTTTGGCTCAAACATCAGTGGGTGAAGGGGCTTCCAGCCCTTGGACCATTGCTCTTTTGACTCCTCTGTCCTTTGATCTGCGTTTGGCTGGGCAGTGAATGGACCCCCCCCCCCCGCCGCCCGGCCCGGCTGGGGGGTGTTTGATTGTGGCCATTGAGCATTGTCTGCTGGTAGAGAAACTACTGCAGACATCACCCCAGCCACTCTGGTTTTCTTCATTGGAATGTGGCCACCAGGATTAGAGAGAAACAAGGATAGTTTGGTTTGGTTGATTACTAATTTTTCCCAGATAGGTCAGTAGCCATTAATTGACAATAATCTGTGCGGAGGCTGCCAGCTGCCGGGGCCTTGTGCTGAGGCTGGGCAGAGCTGTTTGGTGTGACTGGCTAGCATGAGACTTGGCCCTATGACAGTGAAGTCACCCCTGCCTGCCCCAGGAGCCTCCTCACAGGGAGCCGGGTGCTTCCTTGCTGAATCCTTCTGGAGCCAGACCTCCCCGCATGATGGACAAATAACCCCTGTCTTGTGTGATCTCGTGGGCACTGAGCAGAGCACCCTTGGGGCCTGCCCCGGATTGAAATGAAGCAGCAGGTTTCAGTCGCGAGGATTTGATGGAAAGATCTGGGGCCCACCTCGCTTCTGTCAGCTTCCAGCCTCATTGAGGATAAGGGGGATATTTTGTCTTCCAAAGCCAGGCCTGAGAGTGGAAGGGAGGGTGTGAAAGTCCCTTTAATTTTGTTTGTTTGTTTGTTTTCAAGGTAGGGTCTCACTCCAGCCCAGGCTGAACCTGGAATTCACTCTGTATTCTCAGGGTGGCCTCGAACTCATGGCCATCCTCCTACCTCCGCCTCTCGAGTGCTGGGATTAAAGGCGTGCGCCACCACGCCCGGCCTGTTTAATTTTTGTTTTTAGTCACTGTGACAAATACCACAGAGAAATGATTTAAAAGCAGGAAGGGGGCCTGGAGAGATGGCTTCGCAGTTAAGGTGTTTGCCTGAGAAGCCAAAGGACCCAGGTTCAATTCCCCGGGACCCACGTAAGTCAGATGCACAAGGTGGTGCATGCGTCTGGAGTTCATTTACAGTGGCTGAAGGCCCTGGCACGCCTATTCTCTCTCTCTCTCTCTCTCTCTTTCCCTTTTTCTCTAAAATAAATAAAAACTAAAAACCAAAAAAAAGCAGGAAGGATTTACTGTGGCTCATGGTTTCAGTCCATAGTTTGCTGGCTTCGTTGGTTTGGAGCCTGTGGTAGGGCATAGCATCATGTAGAAGGGCTGTGCCGGAGCAGACTGGCATAAGCAGAGAGCTGAGACAGGGGATGTTCTTCAAAGGCAACCCCTCACTACGGCCTAGTTTTTCCACCTAGGTCCCACCTCCTAAGTAGCCCATCCGGCTATGAACTCATGAACGGAGTCATTCACTGGTGATGTCAGCACCCACGTGATCCAGTCACCTCTTGGTGATTGGATTCAACAGCTAGGGACGAAGTCTTCAGGGTGTGAGCCTTTCCTGGGGTGTGTGTGGGGGGGGGGGACACTTCACGTCAAATCATAACAGGGAGACACATCCATACATCTGCCCTTCTTCCTCTGGGTACCTCTCCAGTCCCTGCCTGTTGCATCTGCAGTGACAGGGGACAGCAGGAGGTATCTAGTCTGGGTCTCAGAGCCTCCAGGAAGCTAGCAGAGGATGTCTGCTATCTGGCCACCTCTCTGTGACCTTGGACAAGTGTAGCTGTCTGTTTTTGTTTTTTTTTTAGATGTGTGGGTGTGCATACACATATGTGTACATTTAGGGTGTGTGTGTGTGTGTGCGTGTGTGAGGATGTGTGCACACATACGTGTGCATGTGGGTCGTACAAACTTGTGTGTTTCATGTATGACATCCAGAGAGCAATCATCTCAATTGTTGTTCCTCAGGAATGCCATCTACCTTCTTACCTTTAAATTTTTTTAATTTTTATTTATTTGAGAGAGAGAGGCAGAGAGGGAGGGAGAGAATGGATGCGCCAGGGCCTCCAGCCACTGCAAATGAACTCCAGATGCGTGCGCCCCCTTGTGCATCTGGCTAACGTGGGTCCTGGAGAGTCGAACCCGGATCCTTTGGCTTTGCAGACAAATGCCTTAACCGCTAAGCCATCTCTCTAGCCCCCTTTTTACCTTTTTAAAAAATTTGATTTAGTATGTTTATTAAGAGAAAGAGGCAGATAGAGAAAATAGGCACGCCAGGTCCTTCAGCCACTACAAATGAACTCCAGATGCATGCACTATCTTGTGCGCATGTGCGACCTTGTGCGCTTGCGTCACCTTTATGCATCTGACTTACGTGGGATCTGGAGAGTCGAACATGGGTCCTGAGGCTCCACAGGCAAGCACCTTAACTGCTAAGTCATTTCTCCAGCCCGCTTTCTTTGTTTCTTTTTAAAAATATTTTATTTATTTATTTATTTATTTATTTGAGAGAGAGAGACAGAAGAAGAGACAGAGAGAATGGGCGCACCAGGGCCTCTGGCCACTGCAAACAAACTCCAGACGCATGCGCCCCCTTGTGCATCTGGCTGACATGGGTCCTGGGGAATCGAACCAGGGTCCTTAGGCTTTGCGGTCAGGTGCCTTAAACACTAAGCCCTTTCCCCAGCCCCTGCTTTCTTTTTTGATATGAATAGATTCCATCTTAGAGGCGAAAGAAATCTCCAGTGACACACCCTGATTTGGAATGTGCTCTGTTGGGCAGGTGTTTATTGAGCTAGGCAGTGTTTGTAGATTGGCTCTTGGTCTTCTGCGGACCGCCCCCCACTTGTGTTTTGGGATAGTTTCTTCTCACGTGCAAATATCCTGGTCCTTCATTTTCATTGAAAAATGTTTTATCCTGGGCTAGCATCCATCTTTTAACGTAGGTGGTTATGTCTTAATATGTAGACAATCTTGATTTTTTTACATGTAAAAAATTGTCATGCACGTGAGCTGAGAAGCTTCCGACATTTCTCCCTATCATGCCAGTTCTGACTATTGCACGAGGCAAGAGGGCCCAGGTAGGACACACCGGCGCTCAAATGCCAGCTCTGCCCCCTACTCTGTGTGACCTCGGGCAGGTTTCTGATCCTTCCAGTGAGGGTGAGGGGTGATGCGATTACCCGCTGCCCAGTGCCGCAGTGAGGAGCAAATGACTGTTTAATATTCCAGATCGCTTCGTACAGCCCCCGGCATATAGCAAGAGTAGCCTAAGTGCTTGTTTTGTTTTCGTCGTTACCTATTGCAGTGAACCTGTGAGTCACCGTTTGGAAAGGAATTTTGTTTGCAAAGCTAATACCTTGTTAGTGAGAGAGAAAGTCAGGTTTGCCAAGCACAGATACTTAAGCACGGATATTTTTCACAGTGCTTGTTATTCTCAAAGAGGTAGACATTGTCCAAGTAGCCAGCAATAGGGAGATGTCAGACACCCATATGATGGAATGTTAAAAATCGTGTTTGTTTTTTCAGTTATTTATTTTCAAGGAGACAGAAAGAGAGGGAAAATATGGGCATGTCAGGGCTTCTAGCCACTGCATAGATACTCTGGATGCATGTGCTGGTTTATGCATCTGGCTTTATATGGGTACTGGGGAATTGAGCTAAGGCTGTCAGGCTTCGCAAGGAAGTACCTTTAAGCACTGAACACTCTTCCCAGCTCAAATTGGTTTTCTTCTCTCTTTTTTTTTTTTCCTTTTCTTTTTTATTTTTTCAAGGCAGGATCTTACTGTAGCCCAGGCTGTCCTTGAACTCACAGCAGTCCTCCTACCTCTGCCACCCAAGTGCTGGAACTAAAGGCATGCACTACCATGCCCGGCTACAAATCAGTTTTCTTAGGAACAACTTATCCCCCTTTATGTTTTTTTTTTGTTGTTGTTGTTGTTGTTTTTGTTTTTTTGGGTTTTTTTTCGAGGTAGGGTCTCACTCTAGCCCAGGCTGACCTGGAATTCACGATGGAATCTCAGGGTGGCCTCGAACTCACAGCAATCCTCCTACCTCTGCCTCCCGAGTGCTGGGATTAAAGGCATGTGCCACCACGTCCGGCTCTTACAGTCTTTCTGCCCTGTTTAGTTTAAGAAAAATTATGAGGAAAAAAAGTTGTGTGCTTTCTACCAAATCGTGTATTTTTTTTTATCTTCACAAATACCACCATTTCACATAATAGAAATGTGAATATTTTTTACATTTTCCCCCTTTAACTATATAACATGACTCCATCCTCACCTCCATTACTCAGCTACATACTAGGCACCTGCACTATCCTTTGAGGGCAGCCTCCTCATTTGCATAAGAAACGACTCCCTGGTTTTGCACAGTATGTTTGGGGGTGGTGGTTGTCTATAGCTAACTATAATATGTATTTTAAGATCACTGGAAAAACCATTGAGTATTATCACCACAAAAATTATAAGCATATAAAGGAATGAGTATGTATCTCCCTTTGATCATAACACAATATATGTACCAGAACCTCACCTTGTACCCCATAAGTACCTACAATTGTGTTGTCAATCAAAAATAAAATAGTAACTTAAGAAGGGGAGATCATGTATAAAGTACTCCATAAAGTATTTGAAAATGAATATGTTCAGTAATTATTATTTTACATATCCATATTCCATAACCATAACTTTTATGCTGAAACATATATATTTATGTATATATATTTTTCTTTTTTCTTTTTGGGTTTTCAAGGTAGAATCTCACTCTAGCCCAAGCTGACCTGGAATTCACTCTGTAGTCTCAGGGTGGCCTCGAACTCATGGTGATCCTCCTACCTCTGCCTCCCGAGTGCTGGGATTAAAGGTGTGAGCCACTATGCCCAGCCAAATATATTTTTTATAAACACTTTAGTTATCTATTAAGAGAGAGAGTGGGCACACCGGGGCCTCCAACCACTGCAAACGAACTCCAAATGCATGCGCCACCTTGTGTATCTGGTTCATGTGGGTTCTAGGGAATCAATCCTGGGTCTTTAGGCTTCACAGGCAAGTATCTTAACTGCTAAGCCATCTCTCCAGCCCCTCAAACATATTTAAAATTGAGAATAACAAGGCTAGATGAGTTGAACATTGTTGGAATGGTAGCCATTAATCCTTTTCACATCAACCTTATAGTCCCAGCTAAGCTAGCTATTCTGAAACCACATCTTTTATTTTATTTTTTTTAATTTATTTTTTTAATTTTAGAGAGAGAAAAAGTAGAAAGAAAATTGGCACACCAGGGCCTCAGTGACTGAAATTGAACTCCAGGTTCTTGTGCCACCTAGTGGGCATGTGTGGCCTTGCGCTTGCCTCACCTTTGTGCATTTGGCTTACATGGGATCTAGAGAGTCGAACATGGGTCCTTAGGCTTCTCAGGCAAGTGCCTTAGCCGCTAAGTCATCTTTCCAGCCCTGCAGGCACATCTTCATCAGTTCCGTACCTGTATGAGAAGGGGAGCCCAGGCTCAAGGCTCTTGCCAGCGATGGCATCATTTTGCTCTGTCTCCTTGGGCAACTGACTTAATCTCTCTGGGCCTTGGCAGAGGAGCCAGGCTGGATTAGTGCCTCGCTTCCCTGATGCCCTGACCTTGCACCTTTCCACAATTTAGTCCCTGGCCCATCCTTCACTCAGTGACAGACTCTCACCTTCTCACCCAGGTCACTTAACACATTAACCCCAAGTGCCTATCTTTCTTGGAGTATGGATCACATTTTATTTATTTATTTATGTATTTATTTATTTATTTATGGTAGGCTGTGAGCTCTCACAGTTCAGACAAAAGTGCTTGGTACTTTCCACTACCTGCTTCAGGTACATGCTGATTCTAAAGCATTCATGACTGTTAAACACATGTTTCAGAGACCGCTGGGCCATCCAGTTTCCCAGAAATCCTCTCTCAGAAGGAGGGAGTTGAAATCAGATAGTCCTCAGAGGGTACTCATGTGATAGGCATGGCCTTGGGAGCTGGTCTGAGATGGCCTCTGCCTTGTCTGGCACCTTCTGTGGAGAAGCCAAAGAGTAGCTCCAGGTAGACATGGCCCTGACGAGCCACCTACTCCTCACAACCTGCAGGGCCAGCATGGGCTAGTGGCATCTGCAAGGAAGATGGCCCCTGTGCTTTGTCAGGCCTCACCGGCTCCTCTTCCTTCCTTTTGCAGACCATGGGGGACGTGAAACTGGTTCCCTCATCACACGTGTCCAAAACCTCCCTGCGTGTGGATCCTTCAAGCTCCGTGCCCCTAACTGAGCCCCCTGCTTTTCTTCTGCCCCCACGGAACCTCTGCGTCAAAGAAGGAGCCACCGCCAAGTTCGAAGGGAGGGTAAGAGATGTGGCTGGATGGGAGGCCCTGGGGGGAGGGCAGTGCTCCTCAAACCTTATCCTCAGCCAGCCAATGGCACAAGGCCATGGCTTCCTTTAGGTCTTTATATACATTGAATGTATATCTTGTTGCTCTATTGTGTGTTTTTTGTTTTGTTTTGTTTTGTTTTGTTTTGTTTTGTTTTGGTCTGTGTTGGAGAACTGAGGAATGGTGAGGGCCATACAAGTTGACCATCATGTGTATTTTGTATATTGTTGAAGGTACTGTTCTGGATACATGCTACCTAATTATAGAAAATGTAGCTTGGCCCGTGACTTCATGGCACAACAGTAGCACGTCTGACTCCAGAAAATGTGGCTTGGTAGCAGGAGAAATACAGTTTGTGCTGTTATAATTTTTCTAATTTATTTATTAGAGAGAGGGGGAGGGAGGGAAGGAGAGAGAGAGAGAGAGAGAGAGAATAGGTGCGCCAGACCCTCTAGCCACTACAATCACACTCCAGACACATGCGCCACCTTGTGTATCTGGATTATGTGGGATCTGGGGAATTGAACCTTGGGTCCACAGGTTTTTGCAGACAAGTGCCTTAACCACTAAGCCATCTCTCTAGTCCCACAGTCTGGGTTTAAAAACATGTCCCCAAATATGGACAACTGAGAATTAACTGTGATTTTTTTTCTCTTGCCTTTTCTCTGGAAGGCATGTTCCATTAGCTGACTTGTGTAGCCACTCAGAGTAGTAGGGTGACAGGGATCTTGGCTTTAGTTCTGTCACCATTTACCAGTCAGTTTTGGTCTCTTGCCCTTCCAAGACCCCTCTTTCATCTTTTGCAAGTGTGAAGAACAATTCTGTGTTTGCATCATATGGAATTAGATGAGCAGACAGGAACACTGAGGAATAGCTGGAAGAATAGCTTCCGCTGTGCCCAGGCAGCTGTTCAGTTTGACGCAGAGGTGGGTGTGGATGTGAGGGAGGGTTGTCAATAGTATTTGTTTGGGGATCAATCACAGGGGATCTCCCCCAGGCAATTCTTTGAAGCCTGAAGATTTTTTTTTTTATTAGGTAGACACTTTGTATGAATACATCACATGTTAGTACCATCATTCTCCCTCCTTCCCTCCCTGTCCCCACTCCACTGAGGGCCCTCCTTAGTGGGATTGCTGGTGTTCGCCATGGGGTTGTGGATTGTGAGTTGTGAGAGCAGTGGTCATTGATTGTGCGGGGGACAATCAATGTCTCTACATGTACCCTCTCACACTGTGGCTCTTACAATCTTTCTGCCCACTCTTCCACAAATTTCCCTGAGGCCTGGTGGGTGTGTTTTAAGACTACTTTGGTGTTGAGCTCTTGGCAGGTTTTGGGGTTTGGCTTTGGTACATGTTGAGTGCCCTCAGTGTCTGTCCACATCACCCCAGCGCAGGTTGTCAGGCTCACCGTGGAAGCAGCACTCTTGCTCATCTCGCCAATGCCTCTGTGGTTTCACCTGGGCCCTGGCTGATGTGTGAGGGATGGCTCATCTACTGATAAGAAGTCAGCTATCTTTTCCTGTGTTGTTGATAGGTTTTGGTTGTCCTCGGTTCTCACTGCTTTCTGAAAAATAAAAACAGATTCTCCAACAGAGAGTGAGATCAGAATTCCACTAAGTGAATCTCTTAGCCAATCAGAGAATCACTGGTTACCCACCTAGGCTCTGTGCCACTATTGCACAGGTGTGTACCTCTTGTCAGGCTGGCTGCTTTCCTAGAGCATGTTCCCTGCTTGCTCACCACGTTGTTAGCCCGTTTTACCCAGTAGCTCACATAGCGCTTTACTATACGGGCTCACAGTCTGGGAACTGGCTTCCTTCCAGATTCAGCCAGATCTCTTGATGTTCTGCACTGGCAGCACGTGGTGTCTTCAGCAATAGGGTCTTACCTTTTTACCTCAGGCAGGTAATCAAGTGCTTTGATAGAAGCCTGTCTTGTTTGGGAGAACCTCGTATGTCTCTCTGATCAACAGCTCAACGTGGGTTGTACCCCATTTCTGGTACTGGGAGTTACAAGTCAGAGCCAAATGTTTTAGTGATAGGCTTCATCCCACCCTTTCCAGGGCCCTTCTTACCAGATGAGCTGTCCATGCACCTATTTATTTTATTATTTTATTTATTTATTTATTTGAGAGAGTGAGAGAGGGAAAGAGAGAGAGAGGGAGAGAGAATGGGTGCACCAGGGCCTCCAGCCACTGCAAATAAACTCTAGATGCATGCGCTACCTTGTGCATCTGGCTTACATGGGCCCTGTGGAATTGAACCGAGGTTCTTTGGCTTTGCAGACAAGCACTTCAACCACTAAGCCATCTCTCCAGCCCCTTTATTTTTTTCAGGAGTTATATCCTTTAGTGTGCTATCCAGGAGGAAGGTTTCTATGGTGCCAGTTAATTTCGGATTTGCTTTTGTGTATACCTCCCTCGTCCCTTCCGTTCCTCCTCCCCAAGCCCTTCCATCCCTCTTCTCTATCCCTCAAATTGCTTGTCAGGTATGCCTGCAACTCCGACTGTTCTGGTTTTCATTTGGGGGTTCAGTTTCTATTGTCTCCTCTATGTTTTCATTAGAGACTCCCATTGTGGAACCAGGTAAACTTGGTGGAGATCTGTCACTTCGTTGCCTCTGTGTTATTTTCCTTGGGTTGGAGTCTACCCATCTTGGCGTGAAAGTCAGTTTTATTTTTATTTTTTTAAATTTTTGTTTGCTTGTTTATTTATTTATTTGACAGTGACAGAGAGAAGGAGGCAGAGAGAGAGAGCGCGAGATAATGGGCGCGCCAGAGCTTCCAGCCTCTGTAAACGAACTCCAGACGCGTGCGCCCCTTTGTGCATCTGGCTAACGTGGGTCCTGGGGAATCGAGCCTCAAACCGGGGTCCTTAGGCTACACAGGCAAGCGCTTAACCGCTAAGCCATCTCTCCAGCCCAAAAGTCAGTTTTATTAAGAAGGAAGCAAATATTTGCACTCATAGGGTCTTCAGTGAGTGTTCTGTTTTGGGTTTGAGCTGGATTGGAGTGGGATGGCATTGTGTCCACAGATGCCTGGGTCGTGGAGGTTGCAAGCGCCCCTGCAGCTCCGGGCTACTGGCTGATAAGAGAGCTGTGGTTGAAGGTCTGGAACATCTTCAGCCCACTGATCACAGCCGTGCCTTTCCTGTGGGGTCAGGAGCAGTAGCACTTGGCCCTACTCCCCGACTGTACCCAGCTGAGCAGGTTGTAGAGGACTCATTGGTTCCCCCACCGGGTGGTTGCCAGATATTCCTGTGCTCCCCATCTGGGGCAGGAGTGATGTCCCAAGGGGGCACTGGTAGGTAGATGCCGGCAGTGGGAAGATATGGTCAGGGAGGAGGATGTGGAGCTCGGGGACCAGGCTGGAGCTTGGGTCCACAGAGTTACCTGGCGTAGGTGATGTTGGTGAATGGACTCAGCTAGTGGTCAGAGACTTGGCATGATCAGAGGAGGTGGCAGAGGTCCAAACAATCTGCTGAGGCAGGAGGCACCAGCTCGGGAAGGGGACCCAAAGGGGCTTGAGCAGCACTGAATGGGTGCACAGGCCCCAAACACGCCTCACCCGCCTTGAGCCCATAGGCCTCTTTCCACACTTGAGGTCACCCGGAAGGCTTCCTTTGCAGCTCAGAGTAGCCCAGGGTCACGCAAGGGCTATAGGTACCATAGAGCTTCTAGCAAAGTCGCCTCTGATTAAAAGAAGAAAGAGGAGTAGGAGAAGGAAGAGGGAGAGGAGGAAGAGGAAGAGAAAGGAGGAGGAGGAAGAAGAAGGAGAAAGGCAACATCGGCGCTCTCACTCTACCCTGCCCTCCTTCCTGCTCTGAATACAGATGTGATGCCCAATGTGCAGACAGCTGTTTTAAAGCCCCTAGGCAGAAGCCAGCATGCTAAGGGTTGACTGAAGGCAGGAGGACAGCAGCGGAGGGAACATTAACATTAGCATCTAAGAGACAGACATCCTAAGGATCTTTGGCTGAGCTTATTCCAGGAAGTTTGACTAAACATGTTCCTACCTGATACACATCAAATGATACACACATGCAAATGTTGTCTTCTTACACGGTAGGAGTACGCACAGCAGAAGACGTAGCTCGGGGAGGAACTAAAAGGCTCTTTTCAGTCTCTTTCCAAATTTCCTAGCAGTGCTGGGATGCCCTGTTCTGAGTTAAAGCATGGCCTGCACTTCAGACTTCGTGCCTCCCCGGCTGTGGTCATTTGGAAGAAAGTCATCCACATGGAGGTCAGGGGAGCAGTCCTGTCTTTATGGAGATACTGCTATTCAAAGCAGAGTCTGAGGCTGGGGGAATGGCTTAGCAGTTAAGGCATTTGCCTGTGAAGCCTAAGGACCTCGGTTCAATTCCCCAGGATCCACGTAAACCAGATGCACAAGGGGGCGCATGTGTCTGGAGTTCGTTTGCAGTGGCTAGAGACTCTGGCATGCCTATTCTCTCTATCTGCCTCTTTCTTTCTTTCTCTCTCTCTCAAATAAGTAAGTAAATAAATAAATAAATAAAATATCTTTAACAAAAAAAAGTCTGCTGATTTTGCTAAAGTCTCCTACTTGAGGAAGCCAAAGCATGAGCAATGATATTTTTAGAAACTCATAGAGGTTTGGCTTCTGGTCTCATTCATGCTACCCTAAGACCCAGTCACCCAGGCTTCCCTGGGTGCACATGTTAAAAATCCCGGTTCTTCCATCTGGCTGGACCTTCTTCACAAGGAATCTATCTGGATGCCTAGGACCTAGCCGTTTTCTAGCACATGGCCTGAGGACCCTTCCACAGCTTCCAAGGGCCTCTTCCCAGAAGTCCCTGCGGCATGGTCCAGAAGCGGCTGCGCTGTTACTGTTGCAGTCAGGTCCGCATTGCTGGTAGAAATCACCCAACCAAGAGCAGCTCATGGGAAAAAGAGGATTTATTTTGACTTACAGGTTCGAGGGGAAACTCCACTATGGCAGGGAAAAGGATGGCATGAGCAGAGGGTGGACATCACCCCCTGGCCAACATAAGGTGGACAATAGCAACAGGAGAGTGTGCCAAACACTGGCATGGGGACACTGGCTATAACACCCATAAGCCTGCCCCCAATGATACACTACTTCCAGAAGGCGTTCATTCCCAAATCTCCATCAGCTGGGAACCCAGCATTCAGAACACCTATGGGTGTATGGGGGACACCTGAATCAAACCACCATAGTTACTCAGCTGTGTCTAGGAGGACTGGCCCCAGTTCAGGATGTAAAGAGGAAACAATGCTGAGGAGGGCACCACTGTCCGGCATCATTCTCGAGCCTTTCTGGTGGCTGGGGGCTTCCGTGCATACATAGCCAGGGCCACACGTGTTGGCCTGACTGACATGCCTCTCGTCTGTGCTCTGTACGGGCGGCTGAAGCATTGGCACGCTGCTGTCGGCCAGGTCAGGTATGAAAAACGCAATGGTGAAAAAAAAAATTACCAAAGTCACTGGAGATTTCTTTCAACTCTAAACTGGAATTTATTCATATCAGAAAAAGAAAGAAAGAGGGTTGGAGAAATGGCTTAGCGGTTAAGGCATTTGCCTACAAAGCCAAAGGACCCAGGTTCGATTCCCCAGGACCCACGTTAGCCAGATGCACAAGGTAGCCCATGCATCTGGAGTTCTTTTGCAGCAGCTATGGAGCTTGGCGCACCCATTCTCTCTCTCTCTCTCTCTCTCTCTCTCTCTGTCAAATAAATAAATAGCCAGGTGTGGTGGCGCACGCCTTTAATCCCAGCACTCGGGAGGCAGAGGTAGGAGGATCACATGAGTTCAAGGTCACCCTGAGACTCCATAGTGAATTCCAGGTCAGCCTGGGTTAGAGTGAGACCCTACCTCAAAAAAACCCAAAAGAAAAACCGAAAATAAAATAATAAAAGAAAGAAAGAAAGGAAGTTTGGGGGTGAGGGGGCGGCAAGCATGGCTGCTGGTCTTAAGTGTTCTACATGTCTGAGGGGCTAATGCTTTAGGACCCCCTGGGGGTACAGTCTAGATAAAGTGTTAGCCAAGCTTCTGGATTTGGTCACTGACTTGGACCCCCTAGCAAGGTTATCCTGGCCTTCTCAGAGCAGCTGCTGTTTCAGCTGTGAAAAGTATGGAGGAACCATGGGAAGATCTGACTGGGAAAGCAGGATTGGTTGCTTAGTTTCTACTTTGTGCATGCGTGTGTGCATGTTCATGTATGTGCAGATACACATGTGTGTGGGTGTGGGTGGGTGTGGGTGTTCATGTGGAATGCGGAGGCCAAGGGACAACCTCTGGTGGTGTTCCTCAGGCATCATCCACCTTTTTTGGGGGGGGGGACAGGGTCTTTTATTGTTCTGGAACTCACCTAATTAGGCTAGACTGGCTGATCAGTGAGCCCCAGGGATCCCCCTGTCTCTCCTCCCGAGTGCTGAGATTCTAGGTGGATGTCCCCACTCTCGGCTATTTTTTAAAAAATATTTTTATTTATTTATTTGAGAGAGAGAGTGAATGAGGGGGAGAGAGAGAGAATGGGCATGCCAGGGCCTCCAGCCACTGTAAACGAACTCCAGATGCATGTGCCCCCTTGTGCATCTGGCTAACGTGGGTCCTGGAGAGTCAAACTGGGATCCTTTGGCTTTGCAGGCAAATGCCTCAACCACTGAGCCATCTCTCCAGCCCTCAGCTATATATATATATATATATATATATATATATATATATATATATAGAGAGAGAGAGAGAGAGAGAGAGAGAGAGAGAGAGAGAGAGAGACAACTTCTATACTTACAGACAACAAACCATGCTATTTCCCTCCCCTCCCCCACTTTCTCCTTCATAACTCTGCTCTCTGTCATATCCCCTCCCTCTCTCCATTAGTCTCTCTTTTAATTTGACGTCATCATCTTTTTCTCCTATTAGGAGGGTCTTGTGTGGGTATTGCTAGGCACTGCGAGGTCTTGGATATCAAGGCCAATTTCTGTCCAGACAGTTGTATGTAAGGAGTGGTACTCTTCCTTGGGCTTTTACATTCTTTCCACCACCTCTTCTGCAATGGACCCTGAGCCTTGGTGGGTGTGAGATGTTTCAGTGCTGGACACTCCTCTGTCCCTTCTTCTCAGTATTATGTTGCCTTTTGGGTCATCCAAGTGGTCATTGCCATCTGAAAAGAGAAGCTTCTCTAACCAGAAGTGAGAGTAGAATTAATATATGAGTGTGAACATTAAGTATAGTGCTTTCAGGGCAATTTGGTGAGAGTAATGTATGGATTTATCCAGACAAGAGCAGGCTTTATACCCCTAAGGCTCATGACCTCCCCTGCCATAGGCTTTTGATTAGGTTTTCAGTACCAAACATGTATTTCCTCCCATAGAGCAGGTCTTCAGTCCAATTAGAGAGCAGTTAGTTTCCCCCAGAGCAGACATGCCACTATTGCACTTGTTCAGTCATTTGGCCTATCTGGCCAAACTTGAGGTTCCCAGTGTCCACTGTTTTCACCACTGATGACTTCTGTCTCCCATAAGACTGCATAAAGTGCAGCTTTTTCCAACTTTCAGTTGGCTGGGCTACAGGGAGAAGGTTTTCTGCTCAGCACCAGCTTGATTTCTCGGTGACTTTGCTGCTCAGGCATGTGAAGTCTTCAGCAATAGGGTCTTACCATCTCTTTCCCATGGGACACCAAGGGCCTTGGCAATAGCCTGTAATGTTTTGGAGGCAACAGGGAACCCCTCCCCCCCCCCCCCCCCCCGGCCAACGACTCACTGGAAGGTATCCCATCCCAGGCACTGAAAATTTTCTAGTAACAATCTATGGCTTCTGGATGTGCCATTATTTAAGAAAGTAGATTTTCATATGTCTTATTCAGAATATCTTGAATTTTGATTGACCCTCCCCCCGCCCTTCTTTTATACAATCTCTTCCTCAGCAATTTTTTTTTAATGTGGGTTCTGAGGGTTTCATTTGCAAGCTTTACTGACTGAGCTGTCTCTCAGCCTCAGTTTCCTCAAAGATCAAGAGCAGTACCCTTCCTCAAAGGCTCTCTGCCCAGGTCCCATCCAACTAGTAAGTGCTTAGCCACTGTGCTCAAAGCCTTGAGAAATTTGAAGGACCCACCAAGCCTGCCCACCAGCCTCAAGAGATTCAGTGCTCCGGTTCAGAATATCATGTGCATATAAGACAGCATCATGTGACCATGCGTAACAAAACACTTGAAGAAGGGCAATAATTAGCTTATACTATTGGAGTTCAGAACGGGGCAGTGAGAACAGAAGGGAACTAGCAATGCTGATGGCTGATGGGGGCCAGGCATGCAATCGACTCATTTTATCCCTCCCCTGGAGGCTCAGCATAATTATAGCATGTGCTAAGGCGACCAGAAGCTATGGGCCAGGGCTCTGGGATTCAGATCTCGTGAACCGTGCACCAGTTGAAGATGTCTCTTCCAAGTGGGTGATCTCTTTCCTTGACCTTTGACCTCGATAGCTATTTCTTTTTTATTTGGGGGCCTCAAGAGGAGCACAGTGCCTACAAGCATATTTTTTCTTCCCCGAGGAGAGCCAAGGTGGGGTAGAACCAGAGGCTGTATCACATGCATGTGGACTTGGCCCTGAGCTCTTGGAACCCCTTTCCTCTGGCTTCCTTTCTTCCCTCAACATGTGCTTGTATCAAGAAGCACTTCCTGGGCTGGAGAGATGGCTTAGCGGTTAAGCGCTTGCCTGTGAAGCCTAAGGACCCTGGTTCGAGGCTCGATTTCCTCAGGACCCACGTTAGCCAGATGCACAAGGGGGCGCATGCATCTGGAGTTTATTTGCAGTGGCTGCAGGCCCTGGTGCACCCATTCTCTCTCCTTCTCACTCTCTCTCTCTCTCTCTCTCTCTCTCTCTCTGCCTCTTTCTCTCTCTGTTGCTCTCAAATAAATAAATAAAAATGAACAAAAAAATTTAAAAAATAAAAAAAGGCGTGCTTCCTTCTCTCCTTATTGATTCTAGCTCTACTTCGGTTAGACTACTTTCCTTAGATGCGTTTTTAGGGCATTTTACGAGTACAAAAGGGCTGTGGTCATGGGATGTGAAATGTTCCCAATAAGATCAGTCATGAGTAATAAGCACAGGGAAGACTTGATTCCTTTCACCATCTTAAAATGTACTCTTCCGTTGCTTCTGTGTCTATAACTTTGTTGTGAAGAAGTAAATGACGGCTGGAGAGATGGCTTAGTGGTTGAGATGCTTGCCTGCAAAGCCAAAGGACCCAGGTTCAACTCCCCAGGACCCATGTAAGCCAGATACACAGGGTAGTGCATGCATCTGGAGTTCATTTGCAGCAGTTCAAGATCCTGGCATGCCCAATCTCAATCTCTCTCTCTCTCTCTTTCTCTCTCTGCCTCTTTCTCTCCCTCTCTCAAATAAATATAAATGAAAACATATTTTTAAAGAGAAGTAAACGACTTAGTTGTTAAACTCTTCTTGCATGTGTTTGTGTGTGGGATGTGTGCATAGGTATATGCATGTGGGTATACATGGGCAGTGGGGGTGGGTGCATTCACACATATGTGTATATGTGTAGAGGCCAGGGGTTGAGGCTGGTTGACTTCCTCAGTCCTTTATTTCACAGAGGCAAGGTGTTGCAGTCAGGTTCGCATTGCTGGTAGAAATCACCTAACCCAGCACAGCTTGTGAGAAAAAAAAAGAGGTTTATTTTGGCTTACAGGCTCCAGGGGGAAGTTCCATGATGGCAGGGAAAACGACGACATGAGCAGAGGGTGGACATCGACCCCTGGCCAACATCAGGTGGACAACAGAAACAGGAGAGTGTGCCAAATACTGGCAAGGGGACACTGGCTATCACACCCATAAACCCGCCCCCAACAACACACTGCCTCCAGGAGGCGTTAATTCCCAAATCTCCATCAGCTGGGAACCTACCATTCAGAACACCTAAGTTTATGGGGGACACGTGAATCAAACCACCACACAGGGTCTGTCACTTGAGCAGAGAGCTTGCTGAGTCTTGCCCTGGGATTCCCTGTCTCTGCCAACCACTCACCCAGCATTTATGTGGGTACTGAGCTGAGCCATCTCCCTGGCACTAGAGTGTTTTTAAAACATAACTTCAAAGAAAAGATGGGTGTGCTGGTGCACGCTTTAATCCCAGCACTTGAGAGGGTGAGGCAGTTAGGATCAGAAATTCAAGATGATTATTCTCAACTACATAGTGAGTTCAAGGGTGTCCTGGGATATGAGACTGTGTCAGATTGGGACAATAACAGACAACACCTAGGAATGGTCTTCCAGAGTCTCCAGGGAATAGACTGGGAAAAGTTGGATAACAGCTGTCAGAGGACGGGAGTGATATTGGAATGCTTCCAGCTTTGAAAGCAAAGCAAAGTAGGGATTTTCAAAGCAGGAGAAGTCTAGAGTCTGTCCCAGAGAGTGGCTCAGAGTGAGGCGCATCCTCGTTTCCTTCTGGGAAGCAACTGCAGACTATAGGAACCAAGGCTTAAGAAGAGAGGCTCAGAAAATGTGCACTGCACTCCCAGGAATGGATGTTTTAAAGAATAAAAAAGAGAGGAGACCCAAAGCAGCAGAGGCACTGGCAGGAAGAGCTGTCAGCAAATCCCTCTCTTCTTGGCGCTTGGCGCTCACCAGTTCCCACTCGACGAAGCAGCCACAGAACATTATTTCAGAAAGAAACTTAGCGCATTGGTGGCTCAGCCGCCCAAGACCCTTTGTGAACTGCACTCTTGGGAAACTCAGAGCAATGTCCGGAGACTCTATGGTGAAATCTGGCTGGCGTAATACTGCTAGACTACTGGAAAAAAATCTTGGAATCAGAGCTACACAGTATTCAGAGAGCTGGAGATGTGCTTGGAGTCAGAGTCTGCAGGGGAAACACCAGGAGGGATTTCACAGGGCTGGGGGTAGCATTTGCCACTGCACTCCTGAAGGGTTGCCCAGAGGAGAGACCAGCATCTGAGACTCTACCTGTGAAGCACTGCCCATGAACCCAGTCAACATCTATGCCCGGATTCCCCCTTAGGGAGCAGGATTGCCCAGGGATATGACCAGCATCAAAAGATTTTACACAAAAGAATCCTCAGAGATGAGACATGCTTCTGGGCACTGAAGAGGCGACACTGAAAACCTTGAGACTGAATCCAGCAGACATGCCAGATAGCATTCATATTCTATACTCCAGTCCAGCTCTCACCCTTCACAATTATTCCTCTCCTATTTCATACCCAATGCCAGTTTAGCAAGCCAACTTTTTTTTTTTTTTTTTTTTTTTTTTGGTTTTTCGAGATAGGGTTTCACTCTAGCTCAGGCTGACCTGGAATTCACTATGTATTCTCAGGGTGGCCTCGAACTCACGGCAGTCCTCCTACCTCTGCCTCCCCAGTGCTGGGATTAAAGGCGTGCACCACCATGCCCAGCTAGCAAGCCAACTTTGTTCTGCTCTGTTCTTGTCCTATATTATTATTATTTCTTCCTTCCTCTCCTTTTTTTGTGGTATTGGGGGTTGAACCCAGGGCCTCATGATGCTAGACAAGTGCTCCGCCATTGAACTATTTCCTCGGTCCTTTTATTTATTCTCTTCCTCCTCCTCCTTCTCCTCCTCTTTCTGCTCCTGCTCTTTCTGCTCCTATTTCCCTTTTTTCATTTTTTTCTCCTAAGAACATAAACTAGCCTGGTTTGTGCAGTCTCTGTGTCTCAGCCTCCTAAGAGCAGGGACTGTTCTATGTAATATGATTGCATTTCTTTATCTGTCTTCCAGTCTAGCTTTTCTTAATATTTTATTTTTATTTATTTGAGAGAGAGAGAGAAATAGTCAGCTAAAGGGAGAGAATGGTCATGCCAGGGCCTTTAGCCACTGCAAACGAACTCCAGATGTGTGCACCCCTTTGTGCATCTGGCTTACGTGGGTCCTGGGGAATCGAACCTAGGTCCTTTGACTTTGTTGGTAGCGCCTTAAGTGCGAAACCATCTCTCCAGCCCTCTTCCAGTCTTATCTTTAGCTAAAGCTTCTCATCTCTCCACTTCTTTAATCCCTACCGTCGCCCCTACTGTATACATACATATGTGTACACACACACATACACAAACACACACATACTCCTCTGCTTTTTCCCTATCAACCCAATACTAATCACTGTATATTTTCCTTTATTCTCATGCTCACATCAATATATTAATGCCCCTTTACATCCCTAAATGATTACACTTGAAGTGTTATTGGATTTTTATTTGACTGTTTCTGTATTTTTATTTTGGGCCTACCATTTTAAAGTGGTTGTTGTTGCAGACTGTATTCTATACTCAGGGGAGTCCTGGGAATGGAGCTGGGTGCCCTGATACCAGAGAAGTAGAAGAAAATGACACACTCAGCCCTATACAATATGGTCCCTCTTGAATGTTTCAAACACCTCACTGAAAGAATAAAGATGACTTAAATAAAAAATATAATCCAACCCTGGACATGACCCCAGGTGCACAAATCTCAAGACACAGCAACACCAAAAATTTATGGGCCAATCTCTCTGATAAGCACATACACAAAAATTGTCAATAAAATACTTTTAAGCCAAATTGAAGCACATGTCAGAAATATCATCCACCATGCTGCGGAGATGGCATAGTGTTCAAAGGCACTTGCTTGCAAAGCCTGACAGTCAAGGTTCATTTACCCAGTACCCACATAAAACCAGGCACACAAAGTGGTGCATGCATCTGGCATTCATTTTCAGTGACAAGATGCCCTGGTATACCTATACACTCTCTCTCTCTCTCTCTCTCTCTCTGCTCCCCCTTCCCACAAAAAAACCCCAAAACCATAATAACAGAGGTAAAAATGTTCACTCATGGCCAGATTTGGTACAGAGACTTTTTGTGTTTGGTCAGTGGTATTCTCAAAAAAATTTGAGCTAAGATTTATAAGTGGAAATCTTACATTTACAGTGGCTTAAAAAAATAGGGCTAGAGAGGTGGCTTAGCAATTAAGGAACTTGCCTGTCAAGCCTAAGAACCCAGGTTTGATACTCCAGGTCTCACATAAGCCAGATGCACATGATGGTACATGTGTGTGGAGTTTGGTTGCAGTAGCTAGAGGCCCTGGTGCACCCATTCTCTCTCTCTCTCCCTCTTTCCCTTTCTCTGTCTTTAATACATAAATTTAAAAAGCTAATTAGATCTGGCAACATTTCCTCCTGGGCACATCTGCTCAGTAGGTGCCTTCTGGTGTATCTAAGTGTGTCTTTTCCAGGTTTCTATAATCCCCAGTGTTCCCAGCCATCCCTCAACACCAAGGCCGGAGTCTGTTGCCAATTAAGACTTTGTGATTCCCCCCAGACACAAAATGGCCTGGATATCCATGACCTCACAGTGTCTGACACTACCTACACAAGACCATCATAACAGGAAGAAAAGATCATGACATCAAAATAAGAGAGACATTGAGAGGGAGAGGAGATATGATGGAGAATGGAGTTTCAAAGGGGAAAGTGGGGGGGGGGAGGGTATTACCATGGGATATTTTTTATAATCATGGAAGTTGTTAATAATAAAAAAACTTTCGAAGAAAACAAAAAGACTTTGTGATCTCTCCCCACTCCCATTGAAGTTTGTAGTGGGACCACAGAAGATGGGTAGGAACATCCCCGAGATATTTCTCATTTTGGCCCAGAATTGCTACACTAGGGTTTCCTTCCCAGACTCTGTAGGTATTTGCGATTGTGATTTGGTCATAAATATTTAATAAGAGACCTAGAAATCAAAACAGAACTGGCAGAGAAATTCTGCATCTTTCCTAGTGGAGCTCAACTAAGTGACATCTAAATTCTGACAGGAAATAGAGGCATGGAAGTCAAGAGTAGCAAAGTTGTTACCAGAGGCCAGAAGAGGGAGGAAATTATGGGGAAAGATTATCAGTGAAGTACAGTTAACGAGGAGCAAGAAATTCTGGGGGACTACTCCACATTCAGATAAGTATAGATGTACAAATTCTGAACATTTCAGAAAGCTAGAAGGAACGATTTAGAAAGCGTTCACCATGAAGAAATGATCAGGGTCTGAGGAGATAAATATGTTTCACCTGATTTAAATATTACATGATGTATGGAAACTTTATATGGCATCTCATTAATAGGTGTGATTTTTTACATCTTATGTATCAGTTAAAATAAGTTTAGGGCTGGAGAGATGGATTAGCAGTTAAGACACTTGCCTGCAAAGCCTAATGACCCAGGTTCGATTCCCTAATACCCGCATAAAGCCAGATGCACAAAGTGGCGCCTGCATCTGGAGTTTGTTTGCACTGGCTAGAGGCCCTGGAGTGTCCATTCTCCCTCTCTCTCTCTCTCCTTGCCTAGAAAAAATTAAATTTAGAGCCAGGCATGGTGGCACATGCCTTTAATCCCAGCACTCAGGAGGCAGAGGTAGGAAGATCGCCGTGAGTTCGAGGCCACCCTGAAACTCCATAGTGAATTCCAGGTCAGCCTTGGCTAGAGTGAGACCCTACCTCAAAAAAACAAAAAAACAAAAAAAAAATTAAATTAAATTAAAAAAGAAATAATATGCCCAGAGAACATTTTTTAGATTTATGAAGTTAAAAAGAATAGAAGGATGATTTTTGAAGCCTGTATTTAGGAAGTGATGCTTTTGCAGGGAGGGGAAAGATTAAGAGAGAAAGAAACCTTTAAACTTAGTTATACCTTCAATGTTCAGATTTTACCTTACACATGTTCTTATTGCTCAAATTTTTGTTCACACTACATAGAAATTGCTTCTGTACGTTTTTAACGTGGAACAAAATGCTTGTAAAGATACTTGGTCTGGCTATCTGGGTTCTGAGTCCAGGCCCTATCAGATAAGTGATCAAAGACAAATTCTAGTTTACACTGGAAAAAAAAAAAATACAGAGTTTGGGTGTGGGAAACATGTAACGGCATCAAAATGCGTTACACAATACTGCTGACAGTTAAACAACTGGCAATTAGAATACCTTTCAAGTGTTTATGTACCTGAAAAACTAACAAGAGAGAGCTGACTCAAGAGCCCACTGCTGGAGCTGTAAGGAGACCAGTTGGGAGAGAATTGAGCATTGGCTGGGCCTGCTGGGCTCAGGCTGCAAGAATGTTATAGGAGCAATAAAACCATTGATCTGCTCTGCCAAGAATTCTGTTTTGACACTGTAACTTAACTCTTCAAGAAGGGGTGGGGGGGAATAACTGATGCAAAGCACTATTTATAATAGCCAAGTAATAATAATTAAAAAAAAAAAAGAACCAGTTTGTGCTCAAGGGGAGATCATTAAACACATCAATATGGCAGATGTTGCATAATCACATGCTTGGCATTTTTGGTAGCTATATCCATAAATGGAAATGTGTGTGAGCGGCAAAGTAAGTAAGATAAGGATGTGATGCGCAGACCGATCACAATCACATTAAAGCGTTGGCACGTTTGCTACATTAAACTGCAAGAGGATTTGGAACCATGCAAGTTGAATTGTGTTGTTGTTGAGCATTATCTTAGTGTCTTGTTTTCTTTCATCTCTCACTGGCAGCTCACCTACCAGGGCAGAGGACACTTGTGCTATCTAGATGTGTCTTGTCTCTGCCGGTGAGGCTTGTAGGTGTCTATTGTTTTATCTTTTTTAATTATCTTGACAGTCAGCCTTGAAATGAAAACAAACTTTAGTGACAAAATAAGCAATCAGAGCCCCTCTTGATCGAATGCAGTCTCCTTCCAACTTCAAAGTTAACTATAAAGACATTACTTTTGCTTTTAAAAAAAAAAAAATGCCACGAATTGAGTTTCCTCTGTGTTCCAGATACTCAGATGAAACTAGAAAGAAAAAAGCAAACATGGCTGCCACCTTCCATGACCCAACAACTAACATGATCAATTTTGGTAACAAAATCAATCTTTTTCTCCTCTGAAGCCTTTCCCATGTCTCCCATCCCATTGTATTTCTTTCCTTTACTACCTTTCAGGAGGGTTATAATCTGCACTCTCAATTTAGTATTTAATTTTGATTATTAATATTATAAACTGTGGAAAGAGCCCTGAACTAGGAGGTTCTATAGTTGCTGTGGAGTTGCCTTATAACTTTTGACAAATCATTCTACCTCCCTCAATCTCAGAATCCTTTTATTTAAAAAAAACAATCTTGGGGCTGAAGAGATGGCTTAGTGGTTAAGGCACTTGCCTGCAAAGCCAAAGGACCCAGGTTTGATTTCCCCAGGACCCACGTAAGCCGGATGCACAAGGTGGCACATGAATCTGGAGTTTGTTTGTAGTGGCTGGAGGCCCTGGTGTGCCCATTCTCTCTCTCTCTCATAAAATAAAATAAAATCTTTATTTCGTATTCTTTATTTTGTGTGTGTACATGTTTACGAGTGTGGGGGGGGGCATGCTCTCCACAGCCCATGCGTAGAGGCCAAAGGACAACTTCTGGGTTATTCCTTGCCTGTCCATATCATTTGAGGCAGGGGCTTTTTGCTCTGGATTCTTGTTCTTTGCTAGGCTTGCCTTCAAACTTCTGGGAAATTTTCTATCTTTCTCCCACCTCACCATTAGTGGCAGCATGCTGGGATTACAGACACCTGCCATGGCATCTGGACCTTTATGTGGGGTCTGGAGAGTAAACTCTAGCTTGAACAGTAAGCACTTTATCTGCTGAGCCATCTCTTTAGCCCACAGATTCCTTCTTATATAACCATAGTTTAGCCAATCCTTAAAGGTATGAAATTCTGTGACATATAATATGCTATCACTATTTCACACATCCTGTTTTTTTTTTTCCGATGTAGGGTCTCACTCTGGTCCAGGCTGACCTGGAATTAACTATGTAGTCACAGGGTGGCCTCGAACTCACGGCGATCCTCCTACCTCTGCCTCCTGAGTGCTGGGATTAAAGGCGTGGGCCACCATGCCCGGCAACGCATCCATTTTTTAAAATATATTTTATTTATTTATTTGAGAGAGAGAGAAAGAGGCAGAGAGAGAGAGGGAGAGAGAGAGAATGGGCACGCCAGGGCCTTCAGCCACTGCAAATGAACTCCAGACGCATGTGTCCCCTTGTGCATCTGGCTTACTTGGGTCCTGGAGAGTCTAACTGGGATCTTTGGCTTCACAGGCAAACTCCTTAACCGCTAAGCCATCTCTCCAGCCCACATCCATTTTTGTTTTTTTGTTTTTTTTTTTGCCATCATCATGCCATCATCATTGAGACAAGATCTCCCTAGATGGTTCAGGCTGGCTTAGAACCAGATATATAGCCAGTGCTGGCCTTGAACTCCCTATCTCCCTTCCTTAGCCTCCAGAGTGCTGGAATTACAGATGTGTGCACTACGCTCAGGCTTTACAAATCTAATTTTTAGAATTAGAATATGGCTCAATGGTGGAGTGTTTGTCTAGCATATACAAGGCCCCACGTTGAATCCACAGTACCACAAATACATGTCTAATTTTTTAAAAGTCACACCTCAGTGCTAGCTCCTGGTTGTTGCCTAGTAAAGATAAATTATTTTTGTTTACAAATTTTCTAAATATTAGTCTTTTGACTCATTAGTGTGCTACATTTATTCTAGATAGATTTTGTGGGCTTGGATTTCATTCACTCAGCTAAAGTTAAATAAGCATTTTCCCATAAACTAGATAGTTACTTGTTTAGAACTGGAAATGTTTGGAGGAGGTCTGGCCATCATTTGTGACTGTTGTATTTTGGATCTACACATCATCTTGGGACCTGGGCCAGATAACTCTGACAATTGTTTCCATCTTCAACATTTTTAATTTAATTTATTTATTTGACAGAGAAAGAGGGAGGGAAGGAGAGAGAGAGAGAGAGAGAAAGAGAGAGAGAAAGAGAGAGAGAATGGGCATACCAGGGCCTCCAGCCACTGCTGACAAACTCCAGAAGCATGCACACCCTTCCCTTGTGCATATGGCTTACATGGGACCTAGAGAATCAAACCTGAGTCCTGAGGCTTTGCAGGCATGCACCTTAACTGCTAAGCCATCTCTCCAGCCCCATCTTCAACATTTTATTATCTTATTCATAATCTGTTTATTATTTCAGTGGCATTTTCCTTTATAGCTTATTCTGACCACATTTATTTTATTTATTTATTTGTTTGAGGTAAAGTCTCACTGTAGCCCAAGCTGACTTGGAATTCACTATGTAGTCTCAGGCTGGCCTTGAGCTCACTGATCCTTCTACCTCAGCCTCCCTAGTGCTGGGATTAAAAGTGTGAGCCACCACGCCTGCCCCTGACCACATTTACTTTTTATTTTATTTTATTTTATTTTATTTTTGTTTTTGTTTTTTGTTTTTGAGGTAAGGTCTCACTCTAGCCCAAGCTGACCTGGAATTCACTATGGAGTCTCAGGGTGGCCTCAAACTCATGGCAATCCTCCTACCTCTGCCTCCCGAGTGCTGGGATTAAAGGCGTGTGCCACCACGCCCGGCTAGCACATTTACTTTTAATATATACTCATCACCTGTGTAACATTTTATTAGTGCATGAAATCCTTTCAGGCTTAAGAGCAGCAAGCATTAGTTGCCTCTCTTGCATTGCTCAACACTTTGGAAAACTACACAGAATTTAATGACAGAACCCATATCGAGAGGCCCACGAACTCTCGGGCAACAGTGCTTTCTAGGAGAGCTCAACGAAAGATGCGGTCCACCCGCTACTCACCTTCTCCAAATTACATCTCTTCACCTGTGAGTGATGGTGCTGAAGACACGTAGCCTGGTGTCTCAGACGCCAGCTCCCCGGCCTGTCTAAGCTCATCTCTAGTTTGAGGGCTTCCAGACTCCTTGCTTCATGTTCAAGCTCCACCACCACACGGGATCCATTTCCCGAGAGACAGATCAGAAGGACCCAATTCTCCTGAAAGGTACTTGGCTGAGAATTAAATATTGTTAAGGATGTTAATGTTGGGGCTTAATGGTTAAGGCACTTGCCTAAGAAGCCTAAGGACCTAGGTTCGATTCCCCAGTATTCACATAAGCTGGATACACAAGGTGGTACATGTGTCTGGAGTTTGTTTGCAGTGGCTACAGGCCCTGACATGCCCATATTCATTCATTTGCTCATTCTCTCTCTCTCTCTCTCTCTGCCTCTTTATCTCAAATTAATTAATTAATTTAAAAATGTTAATGTTATGAGTCTTTGTTGTGAGCACCTTTCAGTGTTTTTTTTTTTTTCCTCCCCTTAAGCAAAACTGTCTGGAGTGGACAGTTTGGCCCAAATTGCCAACTGATAGATGCTTCCCTGGCTCCCAGTCACCTGGAGAAGAACTGTCCACTAAGCATCACCTTTTTTTTTTTTTTTTTTGGTCAACTGGCCAGACTGTCCATCATGCCAGCCCGGATGCTTTTCAAGTCACAGTTTCTGCTCCCAGAAGCTTTATGTCAGTCTTGACCATGCCACACAACTTGCACCAGCTCTAGGGCACATCACTCTGGCTATCACAAACCTCCATACACTCGAGATGCCTTCACTCCTCTTGTGGCTCTTCTCACTCGGGAGGGGCGGGCCATCTATCTCCCCAGTGACTCAACAAGAAAGATTGTCACTGATGCTTATACGATGCCTGCGACTGGTCTTCCCACGATCCTGCTAACGCAGGCCTGTACCATGTCCCAGAATCCCCGATGAGGTCCTACATTTTCCTTTTGTTTTGTTTTGGTTTTTCGAGGTAGGGTCTCGCTCTAGCCCAGGCTGACCTGGAATTCACTATGGAGTCTCAGGGTGGCCTCGAACTCATGGTGATCCTCCCGCCTCTGCCTCCCGAGTGCTGAGATTAAAGGCGTGCACCACCACGCCTGGCTGAGGTCCTACATTTTGACTCGGGCTTGTGTTATCCTTTCTAATTGGAGTCTGTGTCTCTGTTGGAGTGCTATCTAGCCTCTTCCAAATGCCAGCCACCCTGCCCAGATATCCCATTCTTCTTTTCTTTGCCAGTTACGGGTCATGCTGGGGTTTTCTTTCCTTTATGTTCTGCTGACTTTGGGTACTGGTCACTAGAATGAGAGAAACTTGATAGAAATTTCTTATTCATCTTTGAGTTTCTCCACAGTCTCTGCAATGGAGGCCTGTGCACAGTAGACATATTAATTACTTTTTGTGTTGCTATTATCAAAATACCTGATGGGGCAACTTGATAGAGAAAAGTTTTATTTTGGCTCATAGGTTCAGGAGATGTAGTTCAGCATAGCAGGGAGGACAAGACTAAGTGGCTCATTCTCTGGCAATGGGAGCCTGCCACAATTGCATACCTGGTGGTGGACCAGGAAACAGAGCAGGACAGAACCATGGACATGTATAATCTTCAAAGGCCTGCCCCCAGCGACCTCCTCCCACCAGCCAGGACTTTTAAAGCTCTACAGCCCTCAAAAGAACACCACAACACGAGGACCAAACATGAGCCTACATATAGGGAATATTCAAATTCAAACCATTCTTCCTTTAACCATAAAAGGCTCATGGCTATCTATAAGGAAGGATGCATCTAGTCCAACGTCAAGAGTCTCTACAGTTTTCATAGTCCCAATACTGTTCAGAAATCTAAAGTTCAATTTCTCTTCTGAACCCCAAGGAAAACTCTTATGAAAATTAAAAACAAGAGGTAGCGGGGCTGGAGAAATGGCTTAGTATTTAAGGCACTTGCCTGCTAAGCCAAAGGGCCCAGGTTTGATTCCCCAGGACCCACACAAGCCAGATGCAAAAGGGGGTGAATGCATCTGGAGTTCGTTTGCAGTGGCCAGAGGCCCTGGCGTGCCCATTCTCTCTCTCTCTCCCCCTCCCTATTTCTTTCTCTCAAATAAATTTAAAAAAATATTTTTAAAAAGAAAACAAGAGGGAGCTTCCTGGGAAGTGTGTTTGCTGAGGGCAGAAGGCAGCGAGAAGTGAGGAGATGAACCACCCCTCACACATCAGCCAGGGTCCAGGTGAAACCACAGAGGAACCGGCGAGATGAACCAGACTGCTGCTTCCACGTCAAACCTGACAGCCGGCGCCAGGGAGATGGAGACAGACGCTGAGGACGCCCGAGACGTATCAAAGCAGAAATCCAGAAGCTGCTGAGAGCTCCACACTAATGTAGACGTACAGCACCCACGACGGCTCAGGGCGCTTTGTGGAAGACAGGGCAGAAAGACTGTAAGAGCCGGACGTGGTGGCACATGCCTTTAATCCCAGCACTCGGGAGGCAGAGGTAGGAGGATCGCCATGAGTTCGAGGCCACTCTGAGACTACATAGTGAATTCCAGGTCAGCCTGGGTCAGAGTGAGACCCTACCTCAAAAAAACAAAAAGAGGGGCTGGAGAGATGGCTTAGCGGTTAAGCGCTTGCCTGTGAAGCCTAAGGACCCTGGTTCGAGGCTCGATTCCCCAGGACCCACGTTAGCCAGATGCACAAGGGGGCGTACGCATCTGGAGTTCCGTTTGCAGTGGCTGGAAGCCCTGGCGCGCCCATTCTCTCTCTCACTCTCTATCTGCCTCTTTCTCTCTGTCTGTCGCTCTCGAATAAATAAATAAAAATGAGCAAAAAAAATTTAAAAAAAAAAAAAGAAAAGAAAAGAAAGACCGTAAGAGCCACAGAGTGGGTGGGAATATCCAGAGACATGGCCCCCTGCTCCCCACCCCCAACTGCCACAATGTCTGACTGTTATCCTCACAACTCATTACCCACAACCTCATGGGGATTGCCAGCAATCCCACCGAGGAGGGCCCTCAGTGAAACAGGGCCGAGGAGAAGGGAATTGATGGTACCAACACGTGACGTGCCCATACATACAACGTGTCTACTTAATTTAAAAAAAAATTCAAAAATTTAAAACAAGTTACATACTCCAATGGAGGATGCAGAGTTAATATTCTCCTTCTGAAAGAAGAGAACAGGAAGATAGCAAGAAAATACTGGACTAAAGGATGACTGAAACCTAACAGGGCAAAAAGAAACTCCTATAACTTCCTGTGTAGCTTCCAGGGCAGCTCTGCCCCAATGGCCCTGCCACCTGTAGGACACATGGCCTCTCTTCCAGGTCTGCTATGTTTTAATTATATATATATATATATATATATATATATATATATATGGCTTTTCTTTTTTTAAAATATTTTATTTTTATCTATTTGAGAGAGAGAGAGAGAGAATGGGCACACCAGGGCCTCCAGCCACTGCAAACAACTCCAGATGCATGCAGCCCCTTGTGCATCTGGCTTACATGGGTCCTGGAAAGTTGAACTGGGATCCTTTGGCTTTGCAGGCAAATGCCTTAACCGCTAGGCCATCTGTCCAGCCCAGCTTTTCTTTTCTTTTCTCTCTCTCTCTCTCTCTCTCTCTTTTTTTTTTTCTTCTTTTTGGTTTTTCGAAGTAGGGTCTCACTCTAGCTCAGGCTGACCTGGAATTCACTATGGAGTCTCAGGGTGGCCTTGAACTCATGGCGATCCTCCTACCTCTGCCTCACGAGTGCTGGGATTAAAGGCGTGCGCCACCATGCCCGGCTTCAGCCCAGCTTTTCTTGACAGACGTTACATCTTCCTAGCATCTCTGACATCCCGAGGGCTCCCTGGAAACCTGGGTTTTACCTGAGTAGCTTCATGCGTCGCCCACTTAGGGGCTTCTTCCATGGACTCCAGCCCTACTACACGTGACCTGGCTCCCTGGACTTCCCTCTAGAACTGTGGTGCAAGCCTTCACGACTTTGCGTGCTACACGCCTGCAAACCACCAGCGCCACGTGGATGGTTTGCCAGGATCTGCTGCCAACTGAAGACGTAGTTGGACCCCCGTGGTCCACAGCCGAGGGTGGTCTCTGAGGACCTGTGTGGCTAAATCCGGAAGAATACTCTCCTGGTAGGCCCTTTTCTGGCAGGGCCCTCCAATAGAGCACTGTCTTTCATATGAAAGTTTACACTGGCATACTCTGGAGCCTTTGCTGGTTGGGATATTCCCCTCCAACCATTACCTTTCCTGTTACCCCAGTGCAACGTGCTCAGTGCTTTTGGACAGTGATAACCCTTAACAGTTACGTCTGTCTTGCCCACAGCTTAAGCCATGTTCATTCTTGCTCCTTTCTTGCCAAACTGCCTATTGTTTTCAAAATCTTCCTGCTCTGCCTTTTATTCATGATTCTCATAGCCATGCTGCAGCTTCAATGTCATGCTGCACTGAAATTTCCTTCACCAAATAAAATTGATCATCACTTTTTTATTTATTTATTTGACAGAGAAAGAGGGAGAGAGAGACATAGAGAGAGGGAATGGGCATGCCAGGGCCTGCAGCCACTGCAAACGAATTCCAGACACGTGCGCCCCCTTGTGCATCTGGCTACATGGGTCCTGGGGAATCGGACCTGGGTCCTTTGGCTTTGCAGGCAAATACCTTAACCGCTAAGCCATCCCTCCAGCCCTAGGTCATCACGTTAATCCATCCTCATTCTAATTTTCAGAACATGAGCAGAATGTGGCCAAATTCTTTGCCAGAATGTAACAGTAGTGGCCTCTGGTCCAGTTCCCAATAGAGTCCTTCTTGCCACTGGAAACCTCCTGAGCACAGTTGGTATGGTGTTCTGGCCTTCCAAACTCCCTCCCGAAGTACCTGGTTAGCAGGGCATACAATATTCTAGAGCTTCGTTATTCTAGAGCCCCAGATTTCTCAAAACTCCTTCCACCAACCAGATCCACAGGTTGAACTGCATGGTCAGATTTAGTCACAGAAATCGCTCCACTTCTCTGGTGCGAACTTTCTGTATTAGTTACTTTGGTGTTGCTGTGACCAGACCACCTCACAGAACAACTTCATGGAGAAATGATCTGCTTTGGCTCCTGGCTTCAGAAGTTTCAATCTGTCATAGTGGGGAAGGCAGGACAGAGAAGCTTAGTCCATGATGGTAGCTTTTGATGCGTCAGTAGACCAGGAGGTAGAGACAGCAGGCTGGAACAAGGGAAGGTATAATGTTCAAAGTCCATCCATATGACCTAGTTCTTCCAGTCAGCTCCTACCTCCTGAGGACCCCACAGTTCTCAAAAGACTGCCACAAGCTGGGCACCATGTAGTCAAAATATGTCATTTCAGACTCACACCATAACAATAGATTTTTTTTAATGCTTTTATTTCATTTTTCAAAATGAAATAATGGTCTCAAGTAGCCAAGGCTGGCCTTGAACTCCTTATCTTCCTGCTCTCACCTCCCAAGTGCTGGGATTGTAAGCACACCACACCCACGGCCCAGAAACAGCAGACATTCAGTGAGCTTTGGCCGAGGTCTGGGCTAATAGTCATGTGGCTGGGCCTTGGTCTCTTTAGGTAGTATGACCACTGGATTTTGGTTTCTTTATAAATGAGGGTCTTGCTCTAGCTCAGGCTGACCTGGAATTCACTATGGAGTCTCAGGGTGGCCTCGAACTCACGGTGATCCTCCTACCTCTGCCTCCCGAGTGCTGGGATTAAAGGCGTGCGCCACCACACCCGGCTTATTCTTTCACTTCTGTGACCATCCTGAGTGGGTCTATGATGTAATACTCATGACTCCTCGACTTCTAATCCCGGTCCCCTGCCTCTGCCAAAGAATTCTATGGAATAAGAGGTCGTGGAGCAGGAGGGTGATGGCAAATAGAGACTTGTATTCTGACAACTGGCTCAATGATGAGGGGGATGAAGAGTAGACCCATATATTTGGTGACATACTGATTCCCCAGATGGCTCCTCTATAATCCATAAGTCTCTCTGATTCCCAAGACCCCAGCGGGACAGAGGTTAGGACAAGGCGGGGCAGGGCGGGGCTGCTAAGGGATGGAGTTAAACGGCTGCCACAGCATCTGAAGCCTGGTAGGGAGGGCTGTCTATGAAGTGTGAAGGACTTGGCTCACTTGGCCCCTCAACCCTGGGAAGTCTGACAGGGGAAGTGAAAAATGAGCCTGGAAGAGCTGGAGCCAGGAAGGCCAGGAAAATCAAATCCAACCTGGATCGTGATTTAAGAGGCATTAGGCTGAGAGGAGCCAGGCACCTGCATATACTTTCCACAGCCTGTCAACTGGGCTTGCGTCACCCATGAGCACTGAAGGGAAGTGGAATCCTGGAGACTGGTGACCTGGGCTGGGGCGCCTGCAGCCAGGCTGCTCAGGTGCAGGAAATGCCATGCTCTTGGGCCTGCAAGATGGGGACACCTGCGGTCTGAGTCAACAGAAGAGAGGGGAGGGTCCGTTTCTGGAACAGTCTAATGCCAGTCAGTCTCCTACACACATAATGGATGCCTGAACACAATGAGTGAATTATCCAGGGAAGTTTTACATGTGTATATCATAAAGGTCCACTACTTTGTTTGGGGGTTAGGGTAAACTTCTGAATACCTTACTGACTGGCTTATTAGTGGAAACACTTTGTAGCGAGTGTTTCTCAAAGTGGGATCCATCAGAATCTACTGAGAACTCAGACCCAACACAGAGAGCCAAGGAGACTGCATTTGAGCATGCCATCCCCAGGCAGGTTACTCTGTAAGCCACTCAGATGACAGCTGTTGGTCTCCAGAGACAGAAGTGAATGCCACTGTGCAAATGTCAGCCACCCATAGACAGGCACGGAGGAAATGTGCGAGCATTGCAGGGACAGGTGGCCAGACTTTTGAGACTTTTGAGAATAGTCAGTCTGACAATCTTGTATCATGGGAAGAGGTCATAGTCAACACATAGATCAATTATTCTGTCTTTATTTTTTTAAAAAAATGATCTTTTCCATTTCTTTTTAAAATTTTATTTATTTATTTATGTGAGGAAGAGAAAGAGAGAAAGAAAAAAAAAAATGGACATGTCAGGGCCTTTGGCCACTGCAAACAAACTCCAGACGCATGCGCTCCCTTGTGCATCTGGCTTACGTGGATCCTGGGGAATTGAACCTGGGTCCTTAGTCTTCACAAGCAAATGCCTTAACTGCTAAACCCAATCAATTATTCTTCAGCCCAATTATTCTTTTTTTTTTTGTGGTTTTTGAGATAGAGTCTCACTCTAGCCCAGGCTGACCTGGAATTTACTCTTTAGTCTCAGGGTGGCCTCAAACTCATGGTGATCCTTCTACCTCTGCCTCCCGAGTGCTGGGATTAAACGCATGCACCACCACGCCCGGCCACCAATGATTCTTTTTTTATTTAAAAAAAAAAAAGTATTTATTTATTTGAGGGAGAGAGGCAGATAGAAAGAGAGAGAATGGGCGTGCCAGGGCCTCTAGCCATTGCAAATACACTCCAGATGCATGTGCCACCTTGTGCACCTGGCTTACGTGGGTCCTGGGGATGTGAACCTGGGTCCTTTGGCTTTGCCTGGAAGCTTCTTAACCACTAAGCCATGTCTCCAGCCTCAGATCAATTATTCTGAGCATATCTTGTCATTAAATTCATACACTTGAGTACAGCAATGAAAATTTGATTCCATAGATATATTCATTGTTTATGCACTATTGGACGTGTGCTAGATGCGTAAAAATAATAAGAGTTTTTTGCCCTTCCTTGAGCCAGTTTTTTTTTTGAAGGTGTCAAGGATAGTTCATGGACAGGTACATGGATTTTCTATTAGAGCTTGAATCTGATCAAGTCTTGACCTCTTCCATATTCTTAGGGTATCTAAAATGATAACTTAATCCAGGTTTTTTTTTAAATCACATATCATTTGCTACACAACTTGCTGTTACTACTCACTTCAAAGCTAACCTCTTTTGTTAAAAAAATTATTTTTATTTAGTTATTAGACAGAGAGAGAAAGAATGTGCACACCAGGGCCTCCAGCCACTGCAAAGAAACTCCAGACTCATGCACCACCATGTGCATCTGGCTTACATGGGACCTGGAGAATCAAACCTGGGTCCTTAGGCTTCATAGGGGCAAGCACCTTAACTGCTAAGCCATCCCTCCAGTCCCCAATTTTTATTCTCTGAAAATACATCACATAGATCAATAATTTACAGTGCTTAGAATCTTCTACTAGAGTGAAAGTAACAGCAGAAAAGAGCGAAGAAAAGATGATGACATCAAAATAAAAAAGAGACTGATTTAGAAGGGGAGGGGATATGATGGAGAGTGGAGTTGCAGAGGGGAAGGTGGGGGGAGGGAGGGAATTACCATGGTATATTGTTTACAATCATGGAAGTTGTCAATAAAAAAATTTTAAATCAAAAAAAAAAAAAAAGAGCAAGGGAAGCCTGACTGGGAAATAATAAACCCTGGATAAGGATAGCATGCAGCAATGAATACTAACCATTACTGACTCGTTGCTAGAGCTGAGGTACAAACATGAGTATTGGTTACTTTCCTCATTGCCATCACCAAATACCTGATAAGACAAAAAGTCAGGGGAGGAAAGACTTGTTTCGGCTTATGGTTTAAGGGGGTGATCCATCACAGCAGCGAATGCATGATGCCAAAGCAGCTCTCAGCTATGAGTCCTCAGCTCCTCACCTCGTGATGGGAGAGGACGGAGAGAGCAGGGAATGCTGTCCTCTACCTTCTCCCCTTTCCCTTTGTATTCAGTGCAGGGCCCTAGATCAGTGTATTGCATCACCCACATTGAGGGTGACACAGTTTTTTGTTTGTTTGTTTGTTTTTTGAGTTAGGGTCTCACTGTAGCTCAGGCTGACCTGGAATTCACTCTGTAGTCCCACAGTGGCCTTGAACTCATGGCGATCCTCCTACCTCTGCCTCCTAAGTGCTGAGATTAAAGGCATGCGCAACCACACCCAGCTGAGGGTGACACGGTTTAACCTCCTCAGTTAAACCCCCTGGAAAGGTGCTCAAAAATGCACCCAAAGGGGGTGTCTCCTAGATAACTCTAAATATCAAGTTAACAGAAGAGCAGCCATGTCCAAAACCCCGTCACTTTAAATTACAACATTCCACTCATTTGCTGCTAAAGTTCTCACATTCATCTCTGAATGCAAAATGCATTTAATCCATCCTTAAGAATCCCCACAGTCTTAATAGTTCTAACACTGTTCAAAAGCCCAAAGTCCACTGTCTCTTCTGAGACTCAAGGAAACCCTTAACTGTGAACCTCTATAAAATAAATTTAGGGCTGGAGAGATGGCTTAGCGGTTAAGCGCTTGCCTGTGAAGCCTAAGGACCCCGTTTGCAGTGGCTGGAGGCCCTGGAGCGCCCATTCTCTCTCTCTCTATTTCTATCTCTGTCTGTTGCTTTCAAATAAATAAATAAAAATAAACAACAAAAAAAGTTTTTAAAAATAAATTAAAAGGGCTGGAGAGATGGCTTAGCGGTTAAGTGCTTGCCTGTGAAGCCTAAGGACCTCAGTTCGAGGCTCGATTCCCCAGGACCCACATTAGCCAGGTGCACAAGGGGGTGCATGCGCCTGGAGTTTGTTTGCAGTGGCTGGAAGCCCTGGCGCGCCCATTCTCTCTCTCTGTCTGCCTCTTTCTCTCTCTCTCTGTTGCTCTCAAATAAATTAAAAAAATAAAAATAATTTTAAAAAATAAATTAATTAATTTAAAAAACACCAAGTTACATATTTTCAACATAGTGATATAGAGTAAACATCATCCCCATTCCAAAATGAGGAAAGGGTCACGCCCAGAAAGAGCTGACCAAAGCAAGATCAAACCTCCGCAGGGTGGTCATCAAGTTCTGTAGCTCCGTGCTTAGCAACTGGGACTCTCGGTGGCATCATCTAGGATCCAACAGCCTTGGGTAACCTAGTTCTGGCCACCGCACACATAGCTCGTCTCCTGGGCTGGCTTCCCTCTGTGCCATGGCTTTCCTTGGCAGATGTCCCAGAGTCCTGGCATCTCTGACATTCTGGGGTCTCCACTGCCATTTAACCTTCACCTTCAGAGCTCCACACAGTGGCCTCTTAGGGCCTCCTTGCAGGGAACGTGACCTGACACACCACTTCTGGCCTTGGTGGATTTCTGAATCCCCCATCATGCATTTTGCATGCTTGCTAAACCAGCGTCACGTGGACGATGTTCTCAAGTTCTGCTCGCAACTTGAGATAGAGGCTGGCCCCCTTCCACCAAACTGTGGTGTGGTAGTTTGAACATACATGTATGTCGTCCACAGCCTCAGGCACTTTGGATTAAGCTTGAAACTTGAGTCCCCAGCAGACAAAGCTGGGGGCAGATCTTGTAGCCCAGCCCCGAGGCGTGTTCAGAACAGCTCGTTCTGGGTGTTGGCGTGTGCTGACTGTTTGGTGGTCTCTCCCTGCTCTGATCTACCCTGTGTGGTGTTTTCCCCTAGATCCTGTGAGCCCGAAATAAACCCCTTTCCTCCCCAAAGCTGCTTCCGGCTGCATGTAGCGAGACCATTTTGTGCTTCGGCAGCTGAACCTGCAAAACTGCTTTCCTGGGTGGCTGTTTTTGACCAGAATACAAAGGTTTCCTAAGCTCAGTTTCTTTCCTTTCCAATGAATCTAACCCAGGCTGATCTGCAACTCACTCTTACGCTGCAGCCTAGAACTCACAGCATTTCTCCTACTTGAGCTTCCCAAGTGCTAGGATTCAAGGTGCGAGTCACCATGCCTGGCTAGGCTAGGGCTTATCCTTTTATACTAAATTTCAAACTGGAGGACTCTGGGCGAGGTTTGACACAGTTATTTGATCACACTGATTTTGAAGGTGAAATTGTAAAAAGCTGATGAGCCTGAGATGACCTGGCCTTTCCCATGTTCAGGTTGTAAATGAGATCTTTCAGTGGTGCCCTGATGGTGAAATAATTGAAGTTACCGGCCTCTTCCACTTGGGTGAAGGTGATATGGTGATGTCCTCTATTTATATTTTTATTTATTTTATTTTAACAATATTTAGTTCTTTATTTATTGGGAGAGAATGAGAGAGAGAGAGCGAGAGAGAGAGAGAGAGAGAGAGAATGAGAGAGCTACAGATAGAATGGTGTGCCAGGGCCTCCAGCCACTGTAAATGAACACCAGAAGCCTGTGTCACCATGTGCATCTGGCTTACGTGGGTCCTGGGGAATCGAACCTGTATCCTTTGGCTTTGCAGGCAAGCACCTTAACCGCTAAGCCACCTTTCCAGCCTATGATGTCCTTTTAAAACATTTTGTAAATGCGGTTGTCTTCTTAGGAAGTACCCAGAATGCTTATTTAACAGGCCCCTGGCACAGGCAGTGTTAGCTGAGCAAGCAGGCCTAACTGGGGAAGAACTTATTCCCTCACCCTAGAGGTTTTGGAGGCAAGGGTGGAGGTGTATGTCATGCCAAGCCTCTCCTTGTCATACGCATGCTGGGTAAGTAAGTTACTAAGAAGTTTCCAATGCATGGGATACTTTTCTTTCTCACTGTATAAACCAGGTAAGAACTGAGAATGAAGTAACATTCATTCTATACCAAAGGGGAAGGTTTTGTTGTGAGGATGCTGTCTTCAGTTACTTTGTTTACTTTTCATTAATTCAGGTACTACTAAGAAAAAGCCAAAGGACAACCAAGAGCGAGTTCTTTTTTTAAAAATTTTTTTTGTTTATTTTTATTTATTTATTTGAGAGTGACAGAGAGACAGAGAGCGAGAGAGAGAATGGGCACGCCAGGGCTTCCAGTCACTGCAAACGAATTCCAGACACGTGCGCCCCCTAGTGCATCTGGCTAACATGGGTCCTGCGGAATCGAGCCTCGAACCGGTGTCCTTAGGCTTCACAGGCAAGCGCTTAACAGCTAAGCCATCTCTCCAGCCCAAGAGCGAGTTCTTAAAACCAAAGAGGGGTAGTGGTGGCTCACACCTTTAATCCCAGCACTTGGGAGGCAGAGGTAGGAGGATCACCGTGAGTTCGAGGCCACCCTGAGACTCCATAGTGAATTCCAGGTCAGCCTGAGCTAGAGTGAAACCCTACCTTGGGGGGGGGGAGGCAGTTTCAGCCTGAAGAGCTAGATAAACACTGTACTGAGAGATGCTCCCTCCTGGTGGTGAGGAGCAGGTGACTTGCCTGTGTGTGTCACCCTTTACCAGGAGTGGAGATTGTGGCTGTGCACTGCACAAGTTCATCAGCGTGGCTGAGGCTCTTTATCGGGTCCCACACAGCTTCATCCGTATTGGGTGCAGTCTCTTGACCAAGCCCATTGTTAACTTTACTATAGCACTGTCTGTGTATACCATAGCTACAGAATTAGCATTGCTTAATCTCAGTAAGAGACTGTTTGGTCTCTGATCACTTGGGAACTTCCAGCTGTGGGTGAGTTTCCCTTGGCTGGGCCTGGGTTGGTTCAGCCCAGCCCTTACTCTCCACATGGCTTTTTTTTTTTTTTTTTTTTTTTGAGAGAGAGAGAGAGAGAAAGAGGCAGATAGAGAGAATGGGCACACCAGGGCCTGTAGCCACTGCAAATGAACTCCAGATTCATGTGCCCCCTTGTGCAGCTGGCTTACGTGGGTCCTGGGGAATCAAACCAGGGTCTTTAGGCTTTGCAAGCAAATGCCTTAACCACTAAGCCATTTCCCCAGCCCCCTCCACATGGGTTCTTTATCCCCTCCAGCTCCCCACATGACAGGAGCTCCTTGAACTTTCTTTTTCTTCTTTTCATGCTTCTTCCAGACCCTCCACGTGGGCTCTCTAGCCACGTGGGTGCCTTTCCTTGGCCCTGTACTTCCCTCAATAAATATAATAATTTAATAATTTCTTAAAAAGAGACTGTTTGCATGCAAGGATTAATACCACTGACTGGATTTCTAATATTTTGCACTTTGAAAACATTTGTTTTCTACGTGATTATATTTAAGACTTTAGTAAATAGTGAAATGAAACTAAAAAATAGTTAATATTCCATTATTAATACTTCATATTCCATTATGTTACACTATAGCTGCCAAATCATTCCCCATTGACAGTCTGTTTCCAATATTTCCTTTTATGAATTACATTCAGACATACATCTTTAAACATGAACTTTTAAAAGATATTTTTATTTATTTATTTGAGAGAGACAGAAGCAGAGGGAGAGGCAGATAGAAAATAGGCACGCCAGGGCTTCCAGCCACTGCAAACGAACTCCAGACGCATGCTCCACCTTGTGCATCTGGCTTACTTGGGTCCTGAGGAATCGAACCTGGGTCCTCTGGCTTTACAGGCAAGCGCCTTAACCGCTAAGCCATCTCTTCAACCCTAAACATGAACTTTTCTGGGGGGTGTGGGGGGGGTTGAGGTAGGGTTCACTCTAGTCCAGGCCGACCTAGAATTCACTATGTAGTCTCAGGGTGGCCTTGAACTCACAGTGATCCTCCTACCTCTGCCTCCCGAGTACTGGGATGAAAGTCGTATGCCACCACGCCCGGCTTAAACATGAACTTTTTAATGTAATATGTAATGTACTTTCCGTGGGATTGATTAGTGGGCAGTAGAGAAGCTAATGGAACAAAAGATCTGAACACTTTTCTGCTCAAGTGCTTTCCAAAGGGCTTAGTCTTCAGCTTAAAGGGCCATCAGGAACGGAGGTGGCAGGCCACCAGTGCTCATGCCCGTTAGCTCCCTGATGTGTCAACTGTCAACTGGACACTTCCCTCCAGCCCCTCTTTCAGCCTCAGCTTGCAGGCTGGTTCTTCCCCGCCTCTGCCACATTGCTTCCGAGCTGGGAATCCTGCTTAGCCCCCTTTACATCTGCCCTCCAGCATGGCCACCTCATCCTGGTGCCACCCAAGGACCAGCAAGGATCTGCCACACAGCACTGGGCAGGGTGGAGGCAGGAAGCCATCGAATCTCTCAGTGATGTCTCTGACAGTGGCAGGGGACAGGACAGGCAGCAAGTAGACTCAGAGGCCAGACCTCTTTCCTCTTGTGGTCAGAGTGATGCAGCTAGCCTGGGATCGGGTTACTAAAGGGCCCGCCCTGGGGCCTGACACATGGGAGGAAATGAAAATCCAGGACTGGACTTGGAAGAAGTGGTGATGCACAAAGAAAGAGAGCAACAAGGGGCTGGAGGGATGGCTTAGCAGTTAAGGCGTTTGTCTGCAAAGACAAAGGACCCAGGTTCAATTCCCCAGGACCCACGTTAGCCAGATCCACAAGGGGGCGCACACATCTGGAGTTCGTTTGCAGTGGCTGGAGCCCTGGTGCACCCATTCTCTCTCTTTCTCCCCCTTTCTCTCTGTCAAATAAAGAAATTAATTAATTGAAATATATTTTTTAAAAAGCAACAGGGGAGAAGAGCCATCCTCCTCAAGGTCAGTGACTTTGACCCACACAGACTGACAGACCTCCTATTTTTACAGCAGTTTTTCCAGCCACATAGTCATGTCTTTGTCTTTGTTTTATCGTTCTTTTTTTTCCATATTTTATGGCCCTGATCCACACTTAAAAAAAAAATGGGGGGGGGCGGGGTTTCCAGGTAGGGTTCCACTCTAGTCTGGGCTGACCTGGAATTCACTCTGTATTCTCAGGGTGGCCTTGAACTCACGGTGATCCTCCTACCTCTGCCTCCCGAGGACTGTGATTAAAGGCGTGCGCCACCACGCCCAGCTAAAAAAAATATTTTTTAATTAATTTATTTAACAGGGAAAGAGGGAGAGAGAATGGGCACGCCAGGGCCTCCAGCCACTGCAAACGAATTCCAGATGCATGCACCACCTTGTGTATCTGGCTCACATGGGTCCTGGGGAATCAAACCTGGGTCCTTTGGCTTTGCAGACAAATGCCTTAACCACTAAACCATCCCTTCAGCCCCACTTTTTTTTTTTTCCCGAAGTAAGGTCTCACTCTATCCCAGGCTGACCTGGAATTTACCATGGAGTCTAAGGGTGGCCTCGAACTCACTCGCAGCAATCGTATCTCTGCCTCCCGAGTGCTGGGATTAAAGGCGTGCGCCACCACGCCCTGCTGGCCCCACATTTTTTAAATTTAAATCTTTATTGGAATCATGTCATCATTAAGAGTATGTGAGTTAATTGGCCTCACTGGGTCCCAGACTAGGACTCTCAGGATAGACACTATCTCCTGGGACAGTGACAGAGATTCTCAAAGCAAATGTCACACCTGTAGTGACTGAAGTAGGTGTGTGACAAAACCAGTTGGCACTCTGTATCTGTGGGTTCCCCATGTGTACATTCAACCAAGTGCAAACTGAAAATATTTGGGGAAAATTGCATGTGTTTTTACAGACTGTAATTCTTGTCACATTCCTCTCTAAACAATACTATAACAACTATTTACATAGCATTCATATTGGATTAGGCATCATATAAGTCAGAGATGCTGGCATGCCATTTTATTTATTTTTACAATTTTTTCTTGCAGTGCTGAGAGATTGAACCTAGAGCCCTGGACATGCTAGGCAAAAACTCTGCCACCAAGCTACATCTCTGTCCTCTTCCATGCCTGTTTATGTGACGAATGAACTCTATGGAGTTTGATGTCTATGTGTATCCTAGAATAATCCACTATGGATACTGAAATACAACTTTACAAAAAAAACGGTCCAAAGAGGCCTGAAATCCTGCAGATTCTCAGTTCTTGCTCCATAAGTGTGGACATAGCTGGGCTGAGTTGCAGAAATGAATGTCGTATGCCTGTACCATTGCTGAACTTGAATTTGCTTTCTAGGATTTACCAGGTTGTTTTCTCAGTCTCCCCCATTAGCGCCAGCACTCCTGGTTGGGGTGGGGTACATGCTAGTCCTTGGGCATCTCTGAACCTCAACACAGTAGCGGGAGACCGTTCAGTAAGCCTCTGTCTACTGAATAAAGAGGTGACCCAAAAGGCACTGCGGTGCTGAGAAGTGACGGAGGAGTGTTCAGCACTGAAATATCTCTATCACACCCTCCAAGGCTCAGTCAGGGTCCATTGAAGAAGAGGTGGCGGAAACAATGTAAGAGCCAAAGGAAAGGAAGGGTAGGACTGCTTACAATGCAATTGTCCAGACAGAAATTGGCCTCGTTATCCATGACCTTGCAGTGCCTGGCACTGCCTTCACAAGACCCTCATACTAGAAGGAAAAGATGATGACGTCAAAATAAAAGAGAGACTACCAGAGACAGGGAGGGGATATGATGGAGAATGGAGTTGTGAAGGGGAAAGTGGGGAAGGGGGAAAACTACCATGGTTTATTGTCTGTAAGTATGGAAGTTGTCAATAAAAAAAGCCCCCCCCCTTGGGGCTGGAGAGATGGCTTAGCGGTTAAGCGCTTGCCTGTGAAGCCTAAGGATCCTGGTTCAAGGCTCGATTCCCCAGGACCCACGTTAGCCAGATGCACAAGGGGGCGCACGCGTCTGGAGTTCATTTGTAGTGGCTGGAAGCCCTGGCGTGCCCATTCTCTCTCTATGTCTCTCTCTCTGCCTCTTCCTCTCTCTGTCTGTCACTCTCAAATAAATAAATAAAAACAAAAAAAAATTTTAAAAAGCCCCCCCCCAAAAAAGACAAGCAAAATGCCTAGAGTTCCTGAAGTGTACTTGTGTGTGGTATGTTCCATTAAAAACAACAACAAAAAAAAAAAAGTGAGTGAATCAGATCCTATGTTCCATGGTCAGTATATAAAATACTTTAAGGCACACCACAAAAACTATAGACAAGATGCACTGGGAAGCCCACACGTAGAATGTGGCATCCGTCCTAGGCCTTTCTGGGAGTCATTTATTTATTTATTCAGTCACAAAATGAGGATGGGGTGTCTTAATAATGCTCTCAAGGAATAAGCCCTGGGGAGTACCGGCGAGATATCTTGCCAAAAGACTCGGGAGTCCTGGCATTGCTTCTTGGTACTTGGAACTTTCTTGCCCATGATCCTGTCTGATGCCCCCTAAATAAAAGGCGATGGGCTACAGTGGAGTAAGCCTGACTTTGGGGAACTGGTACCAATTGCTTCACCTCTTTGAACTTCATTTTCCTCTCCTATAAAGTTAGCGTAGCAATGCTGACCTGACAGGGTTGGCGGTGGCTTCAAAGAAGTGAGGTCTGCCACGTGGCTTGTATTGTGCTCGGGACCCCCCCACCATTGTAGAGGAGGGCCAGCCTGTGCTTGAGTTCTCCTCCAACCCTGCGAAAGCCCGTAACCCCAGACTGACCTGCAGCTTAGGAGGTTGCTTGGAGGGAACTGAGAAGTGACAGGAAAAATGTTTCTGGTGCAGTTCATGAGTTAAGAGAATATTACTTAATTGTGGGTTTGATGGAAAACATTATGTGAGGTTGGTTCAGATCTTTCCAGAGATCTGCCAGCAACTTCAAGTGGAGCCTTATTGAAAACAGCTGGGAAAATGGCTGGCGCCCGGCCTCTCCTTGCTTTCCGTGCCCCAGAGCTGTCTCGCTGCTTAGTGGACTGAGCCCAGGCCGGACTCTGCCAAGGGCCCTGGCAGTCCTTGGTCTGGAATGGGTGGCGACTGCTCAGCGTCAGGCTCCGGCGCAGAGACCGAAACCAGACTGAAATTGAGAGGATCTGGCCAGAGCATCATGTGGTATTCTTCACACGGGGCTTGGGGTTAAGTTAGGCATTCCCTTGAGTCCCTACAGGACAGTTAGCTAATGGTAGGTTCTCTGGGCAGGAGGTGGGCATGATGGATGGGCTCTACTGTCCATTTATATTCTCTCAGCTAAACTGGTGGGCATCGGCTAGAGAAAGCGGATGGCCATCAAAGCTCGACACTCATACTCCTCCACAGAAGTCCGTTCTACCCAGATGCTGCACTGCCTGAGCCCCTTGGGTTTAACCCAGCTACTCACCAGCCACGCCCGGCTCTGTTGAACTTTCTTGAAAGCAAGCACAACATGCCATTCCTTTTGTCTTTCTCTCGGAAGGGATGTTTAGTCACCACAAGTCTCTGTTTTAATTTGCTTTCTAAAAATGTGTTCTCAGTAAGTGTGTATAATATTTGACTTTCAGTAAGTTAAGCTTTTAAACGTCTTTTTAAACCTTCATAAAAGTAAAATATGTTTATATTATGAAGCTTGTTTTTACATACAGGATTTAGGGAAAAGGAAATAATTATACCACCCAGAGATGGCAGCATTTTACGCATTGGCAGATTTCCTTTTGACTTCTTTTTTATCTCTCATAATAAGAAGAAAGCCAGGCATGGGGGCTTGTGTCTGTGATTCCAGGGCTCCAGAAAATGAGGCACGTGACTGCCATAAGTTCAAGGCCAGCTTGGTCTACATAGTGGACTCAAGGGGAAGCCTCGTCTACAGAGTGAGACTGTCTCCAAAAAAAAAAAAGCAAGAAGTTATGCTTACTAAAAGTCATGTTATGGACATTAAATAACTCAATTGTATAGGCTGCTTTTTCTTTTTAACCTCTTAACAGGCCCATTCTTGTTAATTCTTTAAGGTTATTTTTAATAATAGTATAATATTTGCTTTATTGATATACCAGAATTATTTTAGTTATACTCTGTTGTTTTTTATTTATTATTTATTTATTTATTTATTTTATTTTATTTTATTTTTTTTGGTTTTTCGAGGTAGAGTCTCACTCTAGCCCAGGCTGACCTGGAATTCACTTTGTATTCTCAGGGTGGCCTCGAACTCACGGCAATTCTCCTACCTCTGCCTCCCGAGTGCTGGGATTAAAGGTGTGCGCCACCATGCCCGGCTAACTCTGTTGTTTTTTAAAAAATATATTTGATGTTTATTTATTTCAGAGAGAGAAATAGGCAGAGAGAGAGAATGGGTACGCCAGGGCCTCCAGCCACTGCAAACAAACTCCAGATGCGTATGCCTCCTTGTGCATCTGGCTTACGTGAGTCCTGGGGAATTGAACCTGGGTCCTTTGACTTTTCAGGCAAACGTCGTAACTGCTAAGCCATCTCTCCAGCCCCTATACTCTGTTTTAAATGGCTTAATTTCTTCTTTTTTGATTTTTGAGGTAGGTGTTCAGTATGTAGTCCAGGTTGACTTTGAATTCATAGTCCTTCTGCCTTCGCCTCCCAAGTGCTAGGATCATAGATGTGCATTGCCACACCCAGCTGGAACTTAGATTTCTGATATTCAGTGTTTTAAATAAGTTAAAGCAATCATCATGGACATTAGGAATCACCTAAGGGAAATGCTATAAATAGAATTATTGAATTTTACTGAGTCTTTCGATAGCTATTTCCAAATTATTAAGATAGTAAAATCAACATTGCTATGCTAATTTCGTAGGTAAGAAAAGTGACATTCAAATGATTATCTTCACTTTAGCAATGTTAAGGAATTTGACTTTCCCATGCTCTTATAAGCATTAGTTGTTATTTTGCTGGTCTTGGAAACAGAGAATACACAAACCCAAGTAGGCCAATCAAAGGAAGCCGGAAAACGCATGTAACGTTAGGAAGTGGTGCTCAAACCATTGACCTGGAGTTGACAGACATTTTTTTTCTATTTTTTTAATTTTAATTTTATTTTTTCTCAAATTTTTTTAACATTTTCCATGATTATAAACAATATCCCATGGTAATACCCTCCCTCTCCCCATTTTCCCCTTTGAAATTCCATTCTCCATCATATCCCCTCCCCATCTCAATCAGTTTCTCTTTTATTCTGATGTCATGATCTTTTCCTCCTCTTATGATGGTCTTGTGTAGGTAGTGTCAGGCACTGTGAGGTCATGGATATCCAGGCCATTTTAAGACATGAGATTTTCATGTTCACCTCTAGTAATATCATTGGAAATCCTGGAAGAGGCATGAGGGATTTTTTTTTTCTAAAAAGATAAACATATAGAATCTGCTTGAATTCACCAAAAAATGAACGTGAGAGTCTGCAAAGGGCAGTGGGATAATTGCAAAACCCACCTCTTGATAAAGTGTCAGAATGAGTTCACTTAAGCCAGGAGCAGGTCGCCTCAAGCCCCTGACACACAGCACAGAAGTTACTTCTTTATGACACGAGTGGGTTGTTTCATGTGTGTTTCCTCTCGCCATTATGTTCTCAGAGCGGTTAGATTCTTGGAACATTAAGATTTAGGCTGGAAGCGTCTCAGAAGCTGGGATGGCTTCTTGTGACAATATTCTGGGGGTAGAATCTGCTGTCTGGGGACTGCTCTGTGGCTTTTAGTCAGGCATTGCGTGTAAGGGCCCCATCCGCCTTTCTAGACGTAAGCACAGGCTTTGCTGGTCTGTCTCTGGCACTGTACCGCATAGACGTTTACGCAAGAGGGACTGTGGAGATGGGCCGGTGGGTAGAGGCTCCTACTTTGCAACCATGTGGAGCTGGGCACAAAGTGGCATACTCGTCTCTAATCCCAACACGCCTATGGCAATGAGAGGTGGAGCCAGAAAGGTTCGGAAACTCACAGGCCAACTAGACGGAACTTTCCAGAAGCGTGAAAGAGAAGAGAGCTCTTGTTTCAAAACAAGAAGGAAGGGGAGGATCAACACCCCAAAATTATCCTGACCCCCTCAGCTGTGCCATTGCACGCACACACATGCACACTTAAGAAAGGTACTTGTCATATAGTTGAAGTTCCTTAGCCTGGATTAAAACACACCTAACTACTTCCATCACCTAATCTTTATTTCATCTAGTGAGTGGTGAACCCTTCACTTATATGCCCTGTAAACATGTGGCGTATGTACCCAGAAGCTCTCTGTCAGAATGCCCACGGGAAGCGGAGCCACCCTCCTCCTGTTTGGACCATAGAGCTTCGCAGGCAAACGCCTTAACTCCTGAGCCATCTCCCCAGTCCCCTCTCTCCCTTTTGAGTCGGGCTCTCTGTACCCCTGGCTGACCTGTAACTCACTGTGTAGCCCAGGCTGTCCTTGGACTTGTGGCCTTCCTTCTCCCTCAGTACTGGAACAACAGATGCAAGCCACCATACTGGCTCAGCAGTTTATTTTTATTTTTTTTAATTAGTTATGTACACAGTGTGTATACAGCCATGTTGGTACCATCGTTAGCCTCCTCCCTGTCCTCCCCCTTCCGCAGGGGCCCTCCTCGTTGGGGAATGTGGGTCGTGCATTGTGGGTTAGCCATCAGTTATAGGCAAGAGGCAATGTCTCTGTGCATAATGACCCAACGTGTGGCTCTAACAATCTTTCCGCCCCCCTCTTCCACAAATTTCCCTGAGCCATGTTGGGTTCATTTTAGGTCTGCTTCAGTGATGAGGTCTTGGGAGCCTCTGTGTCTCTGGATATCTGGTTTTGTAGGAGTTGAGTGTTCTCTGTGTCTATCTCCTTCACCCATGTGCTGGTACCAGGTTCACCAAGAAAGCAGCACTCTTGCTCATTTCCCTAGTTACTCTTAGTTTCAGCTGGGGCCCTTTTGAGGTGTGATAGGCTGGTTCTCTCCATAGAATCTGCGTCCATCTGCAAAAGAGAAGCAAATTCTCCAATAGAGAGTGAAGTTAGTGCCAGATAAATGGGATAGCCTTTGTTTTTTTAGAGAAAATTTAATAGATGTAGGCCCTCTTGTAGCCCATGATTGGAGCTTGATAATAGAGAGCGGGCTTGTTTTTGGATGTGGTTCTGACTTGTTTCCCAGCTCCAGCTATGGGTTCCGTTCCACTGAGCAGATCAGTTAGCCACATCATGAGCAGTTGGTTACCCACCGTGGCTGTGCACCACTATTGCACTTGTGTGAGCGTCACGTCAGGTTGTTTACTGCTGAGTAGCTTAGACCACGAGTTGCTTGGACAGATGTTGGTCATTTTCCCCCAGTCGCTCATGTAGCAACATCTGGCACTAGACGAGCTAACTCTCTGGGGACTGACTCTCTTCCAGATTCCAGCCAGGTCTCTCCATGTTCCGTACCGACAGCATACAGTGTCTTCAGCAGTAGGGTCTTACCACTAACCTTTGGTGGGACATCAAGTACTCTGACAGAAGTCTGTCTTCTTTTGGGAAACCTTGTAGGTCTCTCTGGTCAACAGCTCACTGTGGATGTTAGCCACATTTAGCAGTTTCTTTTTTTTTTTAATTCATTTTTATTTATTTATTTGAGAGAGAAAGAGAGAGAGAGAGAGAGAATGGGCGCGCCAGGGCCTCCAGCCACTGCAAACGAACTCCAGACGCGTGCGCCCCCCTTGTGCATCTGGCTAACGTGGGTCCTGGGGAATCGAGCCTCGAACCGGGGTCCTTAGGCTTCACAGGCAAGCGCTTAACCGCTAAGCCATCTCTCCAGCCCCATTTAGCAGTTTCTTGATGGGCCGAGCCATCACTGTTCTTTCCACAGGGAGTTACAGTCTCAAACTCTGAGATGGAGAGGCCTTGCTAGCTGTGTGTCTGGATGGATTACGTACTCTGATGAAGGCACGAGGGAGAAACATTGGGCACTGGAGCACAAAAGCATGATCCAGCTTGGGAACTCACACAGTGATACCAATATCAGCGCGAGGCTCGCAGTCAGCCATCCACTCAGACCAGGCGGGCAGTGACAGCGCCGCAGCAGGCACAATGCCTGCCCCTCGCCCTTGAGTGATTTAGTCTTGTACTGAATTGTGCCCGATATACCTGGAATAAACAACGACAACAGCAAAGCCTGTGTGGCTGCTATAAACATCGTGTCACAGGGGGTTACGAGCCCCTGTGATTTAAAGTATTCTCGTGTTTCCAGTCAAGTCATCCAAACGTCCTTGGAGTTCCAATATTTTGACGTTGAAACACTTGTCATGCCAACTCCATCTTGCACCTGGAGGCAGCCCATAAATCTCGCGTCAGATAATATGTCCTGAATTTTGTTTTTTATGGAAACTATGGTCCTGCGCTTGCTTGGCCCGAAAGAAATGTGGGAGGTGATGTCATGGAGAATCACGCCCCACATTTTCTGGGATATGCCTGATGCTAGGCAGTCCTCCGTGTGCACCAGCTTCTAAACTGTGGTCACTTTATTTATTTTATTTTATTTAAAAAAAAACTATTTATTTATTTGAGAGCGACAGAGAAGAGAGAGAAAGAGGCAGAGCGACAGAGAAAGAGAGACAGTGGGCACGCCAGGGCTTCCAGCCACTGCAAACGAACTCCAGACGCGTGCGCCCCCTTGTGCATCTGGGTAACATGGGTCCTGGGGAATCGAGCCTCGAACCGGGGTCCTTAGGCTTCACAGGCAAGTGCTTAACCGCTAAGCCATCTCTCCAGCCCACTGTGGTCACTTTAGAGAATGGTGTGAGTGCTGCGGGTGGGGAAAGGGGAGAACACGAGGCTGGAGACCATCTCAAGAGCTACTGGGCCTGATGCGGGGCGGGGGGCGGGGAGGGTTAGAATAAGCTCTGTGGCATCTTGGAGTTGTTCCCGTGGTTCCACTAGCCTTGCAGTTCTAGGACATCTGTTCTAGGCACCTGAAGGTGTTTGGTGCACATGTTTCAAAGGACAGAATAAGGAGGAGAAACCTTAAAAAAAATGATACATTTATAGGCAGACATATACAGTAGTATAACTACTCCCTTTGCAGCAGGAAGGTGACTGAGAATTGGCTGTGTTGGCATTTTGCTCTGGCTTTAAGACTTTTTTATTTATTTGTTTATTTATTTACGTATTTTATTTGACAGAGAGAGAGAGGGAGAGAGAGAGAGGGAGAGAGAGAGGTGCCAGGGCCCCTAGTCAGTGCAAATGAATTCCAGATGCAGGCTCCACCTTGTGCATCTGGCTTACGTGGGTACTGGGGAATCAAACCTGGGTCTTTAGGCTTCGCAGGTAAGAATCTTAACTGCTAAGCCAACTCTCCAGCCCAAGACATGTTTTCTTTAATTTTAGAGACAGTGGGACAGAGAGAGCAGAGAGCGAGAAATAATTGATGCAGCAGGGTCTCAATCACCTGCACTCAAACTCCGGATGCTTGTGCCATGGGGTGGGCATATGCAGCCTTGCTGCTTGCCTCGCCTTTTGTGTGTCTGGCTTATGTGGGATCTGGAGAGTCAAACATGGGTCCTTAGGCTTTGCAGGCAAACGCCTTAACCATCAAGCCATCTCTCCAGCCCCCAAGACATTTTAAAATATTTTATTAGGTCCGGGCGTGGTGGCGCACGCCTTTAATCCCAGCACTCGGGAGGCAGAGGTAGGAGGATCGCCTTGAGTTCAAGGCCACTCTGATATATATATATATATATATATATATATATATATATATATATTTGTCATTTGCAAGGAGAGAATAGGCATATCATGGTCTTTTGTCACTACACATGAACTCCAGACACATGTGCCATTTTGTGCATCTAGCTTTACATGGGTACTAGGGAGTCAAATAGAACCCAGGCTGTCAGACTTTGCAAGCAAGTGCTTTTAACCACTGAGCCATCTCTCCAGCCTCTTCAAGACTTCTTTTTCCCCCAGCCTCATATATACATAACTATTTCCTAGAGCTCTGTTCCTGATACCCAATCTCCAGTCATGCACTATATCGGCTATGACTCAGGGGGAAACAGGAGCAGTGGTCAGGACCACTGGTGTTAGGGGTCTTGACCAGTCAAAAGTAAGGGCTTTGACTCCACCATTATCTTTTTTTGTTTTTTTTTTGTTTTTTTTTTCTTCTTTCCAAAATTTTCAACTTTTTATTGACAATTTTCATAAATATAGAGAATACGCCATGATCATAATTCCCACCTACCACCATTCTAATGACTCCTTCCACTGAATCCCTTCTTTCCCACTAGTCTTCTATTTTGACGTCATCAATTTTTAGAAGCATAATCTTTTTGTTTGTTTGTTTTTGTTTTTTGTTTTTCTTTTTTTTCTCCATTTTTATTAATATTTTCCATGATAACAAAAAAAATCCCATGGTATTACCCTCCCCCCTTTCCCCTTTGAAATTCCATTCTCCATCATATCCCCTCCCCATCTCAATCTTTCTACTTACATATATACAATACCAACCTAATAAAAGCCCTCCTCCCTTTCTTTCTCTTCCCTTTCTATCTCCTTTTTTAACTTACTGGCCTCTGCTACTGAGTTTTTTCCTTCTCACACAGAAGCCCAATCATCTCTAGCTAAGATCCACATATGAGGGAGAACATGTGGCGCTTGGCTTTCTGGGCCTGGGTTACCTCACTTAGTATAATTCTTTCCAGATCCATCCACTTTTCTGCAAATTTCATAACTTCATTTCTCTTTACTGCTGAGTAAAACTCCATTGTATAAATGTGCCACATCTTCATTATCCACTCATCAGTTGAGGGACATCTAGGCTGGTTCCATTTCCCAGCTATTATAAATTGAGCAGCAATAAACATGGTTGAGCAAGTATCTCTAAGGTAATCAGATGAGTCCTTAGGATATATGCCTAGGAGAGCTATAGCTGGGTCATATGGTAGATCAATCTTTAGCTGTTTTAGGAACCTCCACACTGATTTCCACAATGGCTGGACCAGATTGCATTCCCACCAACAATGTAGAAGGGTTCCTCTTTTTCCACATCCCCGCCAACATTTATGATCATTTGTTTTCATGATGGTAGCCAATCTGACAGGAGTGAGATGGAATCTCAATGTAGTCTTAATCTGCATTTCCCTGATGACTAGGGATGTAGAACATTTTTTTAGATGCGTATATGCCATTCGTATTTCTTCCTTTGAGAATTCTCTATTTAGCTCCATTTCCCATTTTTTGATTGTCCACCATTATCTTCAAGCATGGCTTATGCATCACACCTAGGACAGACCCTTCAGGGGCAGCAAAATCAGTCCAAAGAAGCCGAGGGCCAAGGAAGCATTTGTTTTTTCTTCATTTCTCTCTGTCCAGCAAATGGAAGGAAAAAAAAAAAAAAAAAAACACCAACCTTGGCAATAGGACTCTGACCTGGACCCAGCACTAAGCTCTGGGGTGAGCTCTGCCCCTGGGGGTGAAGGGCTCTCAGGCTCCAGGTGTGCTTAGTCCTTCTGGGCCACAGGCCAGCCTGGCTCCCCTTAGTTTCTGGGTTGAGAACGCCTTTCCTACGGAGGCTATGGTGGGCACAAGCTTCAGTGGCATGACTGGCTGGAGTTGTTATTTTGGAAGGCAGCTATTTTGTTAGCTGACTCAGGATCTAGGACTCCTTGAGAAGCCAAAGAGTGATGAACCTGCCTTACTCCAGGCTAAAGTGGCTCCCTGGGGTCTAACAAGTTTACACATCCAGTACCTGGCCTGTAATGATCTTTATAACAATAGAAAATATGTCGCTTTTTTTTTTTTTTCCGAGGTAGGGCCTCACTCTAGCCCCAGGCTGACCTGGAATTCTCTGTGTAGTCTCAGGGTGGCCTCGAACTCACGGCGATCCTCCTACCTCTGCCTCCTGAGTGCTTGGCTTAAGGGCATGAGTCACCACACCTGGCTAACAACAGAAAATATGAAGCAAGCCTTCTACTTGGGAGTCACCAGAGCCCTCCCAACAGCCTGCTCTTTTGTGTGCCTTAATCTGCTCTCTTGAGGGTCATAGCTGCTCTCTCGGGTACCATTCTACCTTGTAAGCTGTCTCTCCCTATATATATATGTAACTTTTTTTAAAAAAAAAAATTTATTTTGAAAAGAGAGACAGAGAGAGAATTAGCATGCCAGGACCTCAGCCACTGCAATTGAACTCCAGACACTTGCGCCACCTAGTGGGCATGTGCGACTTTGCGCTTGCCTCACCTTTGCCCGTCTGGCTTACGCGGGACCTGGAGAGTCAAACATGGATCCTCAGGCTTTGCAAGCAAGCGTCTTAACCGCCAAGCCATGTCTCCAGCCCTCCCTATAAGTTTCTAACAGCCACCAGAGCCCTCCCAGTAGCCTGCTGTCTTGGTACCATCTTTCCTTGTAAATTGCTTTTTCCTGTCAGTTTTTCACACTGGTCCCTCCCCCCCGAAGGAACTGATCCTCTTACCCTTGTTCCTCTTCCCACCTCCTCAGATTGGAAGTGACTGTCCACTGGTTTTTGGTTTACGTGCCGTGATAAGAATGGAACCCAGGGCCTCACACGCATTGAGATGAGCTCTATCACTATGCCACCTCTAGCCCATGCATTCGTTTTTAACAGCTACTGGGCCTATAACTCTCTGAGCAGGGTGGTCTAAGGGCTCACCTATACTGAAGCCACTCTGGCCTTCAGGCTCCTCAACCCCAGGTAGGAATCAGGACTTCCATCCAGTGGTGGCACTTGCTTTCTTACAGGTCCCTGTGTGAAGCCCAGGCCTTTTGCAGACTGCTTCTTAACCCTGCTTCTTTGACTAGGGACACTGTATGGGGAAAGGGCTTCATGGGCTACAGAGCTTCTACCATGGGACAGCCTCATGCTGCTTCTATATCTGTCTGGCCAATGGGCTGGTTTTGTATGCCTTCAACCAGCTAGGGTTTGGTCAAACCAGAGCCAGCTCCCCAGATCCTGTGCCCAAATTTGGGGGAGAGAAATTCAGCCCTCTAGCCAGTGCCTATGGCTGCTGCTGGTAGAGGTGCTTGGTGCCAACTTGGCTGGACCCCAGACCCCCCCACACACCCATCCTCCCTAAGGATCGCATAGTTGAAAGGGACATTTTGGCAGGAGGGCAGGAAGGAAAGTTTGAGTTTTGTTTTCAAGTGAATAACTGGGCAGCTTTTCCCTCCATTTTTCCAGATGCTTCTTCAGAAAAGAGATTTCAATGGCTTTGGACTGAGAAGCCTAAATCTGCTTTAAATGAGCGTTTGGAACTAGGACTCACACCCCTTCGGTGTTTCCAGTGTACCACCAACACACTCTCAGAGAACCACCCCACAGGGTTTGTTTACCACAGACCCTCAGTGGAGGGTTGTTGGTATTTATTTCTCTGTCTTCCCTGCCTCCTCAGGCTCCTACCCTGAAATTCTGGAACAATAGCTGTGAGAGAGCTGCACCTGGAGAGGTGAATTGGCAAGAGCAATACATCGGGCAAAAGTAGCTGAGAGAGGGCTGGAGAGATGGCTTAGCGGTTAAGCGCTTGCCTGTGAAGCCTAAGGACCCCAGTTCGAGGCTTGATTCCCCAGGACCCACGTAAGCCAGATGCACAAGGGGGCGCATGGTCTGGAGTTCGTTTGCAGTGGCTGGGGAACCTGATGCACCCATTCTCTCTGTCTCTCTCCTTCTCCCTCTGTCTGTTGCTCTCAAATAAATAAACAACAAAAAATATATTTAAGGGCTGGAGAGATGGCTTAGCGGTTAAGCGCTTGCCTGTGAAGCCTAAGGACACCGGTTCGAGGCTCAATTCCTCAGGACCCACGTTAACCAGATGCACAAGGGGGCGCACGCGTCTGGAGTTCGTTTGCAGTGGCTGGAAGCCCTGGAGCACCCATTCTCTCTCTCCTCTCTCTCCCTGCCTCTTTCTCTGTCTTTCGCTCTTAAATAAATAAATGAAAATAAACAAAATCATTTAAAAAATATATTTTAAAAGGCTCCTTAAAAAAGTAGCTGAGAGACACTCTCCAGTTAAACTGGGGGCCGCTTGTGGTAAGTTGCAGAAAGTAGGGGTGCCCTGGGTTTTCTGTGGAGGCTACGCTTATGCTGCCCTGAATCCACCTTGGCTCGCAAGTTATCTTCCCAGTGGAGAACCCTGCCTATGGTGGGCAGAGCTGTCGGGAGCCACCTTCTATTTAGTGCAAACTTGACTGGCTGCTGTTTATAAACTCACAGCCCCTCGCCCCACCTCCATTGAAGCACAGTGTGTTCAAAGGCAGCCTGAGGATTCTCTTTTTTTTAATATTTTAATTAATTAATTTGACAGAGAAAGAGGAAGAGAGAGAGAATGGACACACCAGATGTGTGCACCCCCTTGTGCATCTGGATAACGTGGGTCCTGGGGAATCGAACCTGGGTCCTTTGGCTTTGCAGGCAAATGCCGCAACCACTCAGCCATCCCTCCAGCCCAACCTGAGGATTCTTTTATTTTATGTATTTATTTTTGTTTATTTTTATTTATTTATTTATTTATTTGAGAGTGACAGACAGAGAGAAAAAGAGGCACATAGAGAGAGAATGGGTGCGCCAGGGCCTCCAGCCACTGCAAACGACACGGGCGCCCCCTTGTGCATCTGGCTAACGTGGGTCCTGGGGAATTGGGTCTTGAACCGGGGTCGTTAGGCTTCACAGGCAAGCGCTCAACTACTGCTAGCCTATCTCTCCAGCCCATTATTTTATTTATTTTTATTTATTTGAAAGAGAAAGAAGGAGAGAGAGAAATGAGCGCACCAGGGCCTCCAGCCACTGCAAACGAAGTCAAGACGCGTGAGCCCCCCTTGTGCATCTGACTGACGTGGGTCCTGGGGAATCGAACCTGGGTCCTTTGGCTTTGCAGGCAAATGCCTCAACCACCAAGCCATCCCTCCAGCCCAGCATGAGGATTCTTGATCCGCTCGCAGCAGTCGATACGTTGTGGAGCCTGCCTGCCCTGCCTCCACGCTCATGGGGGTGCTTCTGTAACCCATTGCGCAGGCCTCTGGTGGAGCACTAACTGTATGAGCCACTCCAACATGGCTCCAGAGAGGGGCTGTGTGGCAGGAAGACAGTGGACAAGAGCGGAGAGCAGGGAGAGGAGGGGACAGAGAAAAAGGCAGCGTTGGGTCTTATTCTTAGCACAGTGAGAATTCACTGGAAAGCTTTAAAATAGAAAAGTGTTTTGGGTCTAATTTACATTTCTTATTGTACCAGAGGCAGTATAATATTTGGCAAAGGGATAAACATAGATAATTAAAACAGGATGGAAAGTTTCTAAATAAATCCATATATGTGGCCCCATTGATCTTTTCTTATTTTGGTAAATGTATAACATAAAACTTATCCCTTTTAACCATTTGAAGTGCACACCAAATGCATCCACCCCATTTTGCAGCTTTCATCATCAGCACCCATCACCAAACCCGAACTTACCTCTGGGCCTATTAAACAATAGCTTACTTCCCTCACCCCCAACCCGAGACACTACCATTCTGCTTTCTGTTCCTATGAATTTGACTTCTCTTGGTCCCTCACACAAGCGGAATCCAACAGTTCTTGTGTGCTGTGGTGGCTAGTTTGTTTCACTTGGTATAGTGTCTTCAAGGCTCACCAGTTTCGGCATGGTTTCAGAAGTCCCCGATTTTTCAGAGATGAACAATAAATATTCTGTTGTAAAAATTCTGCTCATCCAGTCATCTGTTAATGGACACATGGCTGCTTTTTCTCACTACTGTGAATGTTACCAAGAACCTGGGTGTATTAATATGTGTTAAAGTCCCTCCTTCCGATTCTTTTTGTTGTTGTTGTTGTTTCTTTTTTTTTTTTTTTTTTTTTTTTTTTGAGGTAGGGTCTCGCTCTAACCCAGGCTGACCTGGAATTCACTATGTAGTCTCAGGGTGGCCTCGAACTCACGGCGATCCTCCAATCTCTGCCTCCCGAGTGCTGGGATTAAAGGCATGTGCCACCACGCCCGGCCCCTTCCCGATTCTTTTGCGTATAGATCCAAAAGTGGACGTCTTGGGTCCCATTGTTACTGCGTTTTACGTTTTTTGCGTAACTGGCATACTGTTTTCCATACAACGGCTTGTCGTAGTTCTCATTGCTGGGACAAAACACCCAGCCAGAAGGAGCTTAGGCAAGGAAAGGGTTTATTTCAGCTTCTACTTTCCAGGGGAAGCGTCATCATGGTGCAAAAGCAGGGCATCTTAGCCAGGCGTGGTGGCGCACGCCTTTAATCCCAGCACTCGGGAGACAGAGGTAGGAGGATCGCCGTGAGTTCGAGGCCACCCTGAGACTACATAGTGCATTCCAGGACAGCCCGAGCTAGAGTGAGACCCTGCCTCAAAAAAACAAAAATCCAAACAAAACAAAACAAAACAAAACCAAAAAGGCAAGACATCTTATCTAGCCACATCAGCTGGGAGAAAACAAGAACAAGCTTGTTCTGAACACCCAGTTGGCTGGACTAATAAACCTCAAGGGGAAGAGTGAATGCCTGTTGAAAGAAGAGTTACGTAAGGTTGTTCCAAACGAAGAAATAAAATGCTACAAGAAATGTCCAGAAGGCAGCAGAAACAGTGGGAGAGGCAGGGGAGAGGTCTGCTTTTTTGTGACTGTTTATACCACCAATTGATATATTAGCCATAGCCAGGTGTGATTTGGGGAGAAGAAAAAACATATTTTAATGGAGACTGATACTTTTTTCACGCTGGTGGAAAGCCACACACTGGCACTGCAGGAGGACGAACTTTTGGTTCCTTTTCTGATGTGCTTCTCCATGTGAAAACCACAGTGTCTTTAGTTGACTGAGGGCTCGGGCAGACAGTGGGCCCTAAGGTGACGTCTTCATGCCACACATGCTGGGTGTTTTCCAGCAGAGTCACAGAGATTCTCCCCTGGCCACATGGATGTAGACGGTATTAACGGCCTTATTTTCACAGTCCACCTGCTTGACTCTCTCTCGGCCTGCCACCTGGGGAAGTCGAAACAGAAGCATCATTTGTGTGGCTGACTTGCATGGGGACCAGGTGCCATCAGAATGGTCGCCTGGAGAGACCAGAAGTTCTGAAACTAATCCAAGGAGGCCGAGAAACGACATCGTCTGTGTGGTTTGAGGCACTGCCTTCTGCTCTACCCGGCCTTCTGCCACTCAAGTGTGGCCCCTTCTCCGGATATAACCATGACCGGCTGGAAACTCAGATTTATTAACCCGAATTTACTTCCTCTCCAACCCTTAGCGTCAGCCTTTGAAATTCCAAGGCTGCATAAGTCAGTGAGGCAGAAATCCAGGAGCTGTCCCACCTCAGAAATGCACATAGTATTCCAGGAAGGGAATGATGATAGGGTAGAGTGATGGGTTGAATATTTGTTTTAAAATGTGCTTTGTAATGTTGCATAAAAACAACGACTGCTTTTCAAGTTGGGTTTAATTCTTTAGATAAAAATAATAAACCAATTCATAGAGGGGAAGAAAATGGTTGCATAGTTTAAAAAGCTGTCAGCTGAATGGATTCTGGGATACCTTATTGTAAAGAATTATTGACCTTAAAGAAGAGAGGGTTGACCCAACCTTTAGAATCTATTATTGAGGACTGGAGAGATGGCTTAGCAGTTAAAGCGCATGCCTATGAAACCTAAGGACCCAGGTTCAATTCCCCAGGTCCCACATAAGCTAGATGCACATGGTGGCCCATGCATCTGGAGTTCATTTTCAGTGGCCAGAGGCCCTGGCGCGCCCATTCTCCCTCTCTCTCTCTCTCCCTCTCTCTATCTCTAATAAATAAATAATCTTTTAAAAAAAAGAATCCATATTGAGATATTGTACATATGCCACCTATTTGATCATAAACTTTTCCATGGAAATGGATTCTGGTACCATACCCATCTTAAAGATGGGAAAACTGAGGGCCAGGTAAGTTAAGTAGCTTGCCCACAACCAGGCACCTAGCATCCACACACTCGGTCACACCACAGTTGAATCTGACTCTAGAGCCCATATATCTCCCTGAATTAGTTGGGGCTTTTGTTCGCAAGTGGCAGGAGCCAATTCCAGAGTAGTTAAACAAAAGAGGTATCTGTCACTTGGTATAACGGAGCAGCTCCAGAGCCCGCTCCAGCTCTGCCCAGCAGCGTCATCATTTCTTCTCTCTTCACTTGGGCCAGGAAGCAGCTCACAGACTGGCCTGTCCACCAGGTCCCCATGCAGTGAGGAAAGGGGACAGGAAATCCCCTGAGGAAGGGACAGGCTGCTGACTCTGCGAAAGTGAGCAAGGAAGTCCCGGCACGTCAAAGGGCCTCCGCGTCACACAGTTTGTCCAACACTGCAGTGTCACCGGCTTCTTAGCAAACTTGGGAGCAGAGGGCACAGGGACACCCACTGCAGGACACCCACTGCAGGACGCGGACACCCTGGGCCCGCCTCAGCCACTGAAGACACCGTGTCTTTAGCTCCCCATCGCAGAAGGGATTGAGGCAGCTACCGGAGTTTTGCATGGCCGGTCCCGGTGAGGCTGGCCTTCCCCCAGATATTCTAGAGTTCCACCAGAGGGACAATGGTCTTTATATGAAAACCATAACTTTGGAGGAGAACAAGGAATCAGGGTGAGAGGTTCCCTAACACACTTCAACTCCTGTGTCTTGCTTGAGCTGATTCTATAGGTTTAGATGCTTGTATCATGAAAAAAAAAAAAAAAAAAAAAAAAGAGGGTTGGAGAGATGGCTCAGCAGCTAAGGTGCTTGCCTAAGAAGCCTAAGGACCCATGTTCAACTCTCCAGATCCCACTTAAGCCAGACACACACAAAGGTGAGGCAAGCACAACGTTGCTCACGTGCCCACTAGGTGGCGTAAGCGTCTGGAGTTTGATTGTACTGGCTGAGGCCCTGGCATGCCAATTTTCTCTCTCTCTTTCTAAACAACAACAACAACAAAAAAGTTAAAGAATAAGAAAGAAGTTGCATATGTTTATCAAAGAAAATCAATCATTTTTTTAATATTCAAAAGGACCATCAGTGTCACCTAAGTCCACCAAGTTGTCAGAGAGAAAGAAGTCATCAACAGGATGTGGGGGTGTCTGTGTCCTGGGGCATAAGACAAGGAAACACGCCACTGAAAATGAACACAGGGCCTCCAGCCTCTGTTTCTGGAGACCCTGTGGCATTGGCTGAACCAGTCGGTCAGAGGAATGCTGCCTTCCGGTTGCAATGCTCAGGGACACGCTTTGGTCCTCTTGGCTTCCCCATTTGCGCTAGGGATGGCTCGGAGCGGCGGTGGTGTAAGGCTCCCTAAATGCTGCTGTCAGCGCCTGTGATCTCTTCCTGATGCATTCTGTGGCTTCAGTTGGGGCTTTGGACTGTTGGCAAAGGGATTATTCCAAACCTTAATTAAGTGCCTGCCTGCTGCTGACACAGACGAGGGTCCTGGAGCTGGGTCAGGCCCTGCCCATGGCTCTTCACTCTTCACCCCCCTAATATGCCCATGAGGTAAGACTCAGAACGTTTTTTGTGCTCAAGTATGTTTGGGAGGGGGTTGATGTTCTACTTCTCTTCTCTATGAAGCCCTGCTCATTTCTTGCCTAGGAAGCGTGTAAGTGTAAGTGTAAGAATCTTCCACTGATTCTTCACCTCCACTATCTTTATTTCATTCTTTTTTTGTTGTTTGTTTTTGTTTTTATTTTTCGAGGTAGGGTCTCACTCTGGCTCAGGCTGACCTGGAATTAACTATGTAGTCTCAGGGTGGCCTTGAACTCACGGCAATCCTCCTACCTCTGCCTCCCAAGTGCTGGGATTAAAGGCATGTGCCACCACACCCGGCTTATTTCATTCACTCATTCATTGATTTGAACGCAGGGTCTCACTCTGTAGCCCAGTCTGACCTTAGACTCTTTGTCCTCTCACTTAGTCTCCCCAGGGCTGGGGTGATAGGCATATGTCACTCTGCTAGCTTTATTTCCTGTTCCTCACTTCTGAAATCACCAGTCCTGTTTTTAGTCTTTGATCACAGGAAGGTGTATGTAGTCTAAAAACATGCCCGGAGCTGGAGGGATGGCTCAGCGGTTAAGGCGCTTGTCTGTGAAGCCAAAGGACCCAGGTTTGATTCCCCAGGACCCATGTAAGCCAGATGCACAAGGGAGTTCATGCATCTGGAGTTCATGTACAGCAGCTGAAGGCCCTAGCATGCCCATTTTCCCTCTCTCTCTCTCTCTCTCTCTCTCTCTCTCCCTCCCTCTTTCTCTCTCAAAGAAATAAATAAAAATAAAATAGTTAAAAAAAAACATGTGGGCTGGAGGGATTGCTTAGTGGTTAAGGCATTTGCCTGCAAAGCCAAAGGACCCAGAGTCAATTCCCCAGGACCCACGTTAGCCAGATGCACATGGGGGCACATGCATCTGGTTCATTTGCAGTGGCTGGAGGCCCTGGTGCACCATTCTCTCTCTCTCTCTTTCTCCCTCTTTCTCTGTCAAATAAATAAATAAATAAATAAATAAATAATAAAAAGCATGCCCTGTAACTGGGTGAGGATTCAGAGCCAAGTGACACAGGCAGGAAGCAGCCATGTTAGGAAACAGGCTCTGTCAGCCTGGTCGGGGACGGGGAAGGTCCCATCCTAACAGTCCCCTGTTCCAGGCCTGTCCTCCAGCCTCAGCCTCTGCCTCTCGCAACAGTCAAACACCTGCATTCCGACACTCCCTCCAGCTGACTGTTAGTCCCCCGGGTCCTGAAGATTCCTCAGAGGTGGTGGCTGCCACTGCTCCTTCTCTGTGATCTTCCAGGTCCGCAGCATCCCCCGCCAAGCAGTCTGTTGTTTCTCCTTGGCCTGACCCCGATCTTGGCTGCTGTCCTTTTGGTCTCTCCCCCTCCCAGATGTGAGCAAAGCCTCTCTTCCTTCTCCTTCCTGACCCTGGCTGACAGTCGACCACCACAGCTGGGCCCCGGCTCCGCTGCGTGCAGGGAGTGAGGCCCTCGCAGTGGCTCATCCGCTTTGCAGACTCATCCTCTTTCTACTGGGGACCAAAGCTCAGAGAAGGCACATGTGTGGCTTAGAGTCTGGGAGGGAGGCACTGTGTGTCGGGGGACAGAGATGCTGCCACAGCTCTAGGTTCAGGCTGGGGAGGCCTATCCTGGGCAACCAGGAATGGGCTGCAAGTCCTCGGGATGTGAGAGAAAAATCGAAAGGCCCTGCCGGGCGTGGTGGCGCACGCCTTTAATCCCAGCACTCGGGAGGCAGAGGTAGGAGGATCGCCATGAGTTCGAGGCCACCCTGAGAATGCAGAGTGAATTCCAGGGCAGCCTGAACTAGAATGAGAGACCCTACCTTGAAACCCCCCCCCCAAAAAAAAAATCAAAAGGCCCAGTAACATTAGAGGATGAGCAACTTTAGTCCCTCAGTGAATCTCAAGATTACACTGGATTCTGAAAAAAAAAAGAGAGAGAGACAGAGAGACAGACAGATCAGGGTACATCAGCAGCCCAATGGCTGGCTATCAGCCTTCTCCTAAACCGTCCACGCTCCTGAGAACCCCCACACTCTTTAAAGGCCTTTTGAGGCCATAAAGGTTTTTGAGGACATTTTATGTAGCTGAAGCACAATTTTACCGTTTAAAATTATTGTAGGCATTACGGCTACTACATCTTTATTTTTTATGACAAGCTGTTGGCTATGCCCTTGATTTATTTGATGCTGGGTTTCTGTTCAAGAACACAACCTCCAATTAAACGTGGTCACTGTGGCAAAAATATGATTCTCCTCAAAATGACCCTTTTTTGGGGCCGATTCCAAAAACTCATTACAGTGAAAAGTGAGGGCTGCCTGTTCTGTCCGTGGCCGTGAACCTTCCTCCTGGGGAAAGTGGCTTTCCCATAATGGAGGATTAGAGGGTACCAAGGCGGTGGGTTGGGCCCAGAGGAAAACAGAGGAGAGAAGAGAAAGATCGTCCCCCCACCAAAAAACTAAGTAGGTCACCATCTAAAACCATAATACTTCAGAGATGGAAGGAACTCTGGGTACCAAAAGCAATTTTCTCAAGAAATTACAGCCCGGAGAGGCCAGGAAGCCAAGCCAGGCCCAGGCACTGAGGCGTGATCGCCACACTGTCCTTATCCTCTCTGTTCTCTTCTAGAGTTGTCATGGTCACACATGACCCTCTCTCTCTCCTACTCTGAGAATAAGGGGATAGCTCGTGACCCACTTACAGCATGAACATCGTTTTCTGAACCCCTTTGGTGTTTTCAGAAGTGAGAAGCACACATCGCTTTAACCTCTAAGAAACTGAGACCCTATCAAAGATAGTCACTCGTGACCCTTTTGAGTTTGACAGAACTTGTCTCGCCAAGCCCAGCAATTTTTTTTTTTTATTTATTTGACAGAGAAAGAGGGAGGGGGAGAGAGAGAAAAAAAAACGGGTGTGCCAGGGCCTCCAGCTACTGCAAACGAACTCCAGACTTGTGCACCCCCTTGTGCATCTGGCTAATGTGGGTCCTGGGGAATCGAACCTGGGTCCTTTGGCTTTGCAGGCAAACGCCTTAACCGCTAAGCCATCCCTCTAGCTCCAAACCCAGCAATTTACAATGCGGTCTAGAGACAATCTCTAGAACTTGGAGACCGAAACTGGGATCCTAAATGTGCCACTTCATCTGCCATGTGACATGGCTGGCAGACAGTCCACTCCTCCACTCTTTCTCAGCCCCGTGGCTACCAATTACAGTTGGCATTATTGATGCCCTACGAAGGTTCCCGTCACCAGGCGTGTTCCCACCCGTCCTGTTGGTTGGCCAGTGCTCACAGACAGGGTCTCTAAGTCCCTACTCACAGTAGCCCAACCCAAGACACCTCCCTCATAGTGTGGCAAGAGTCACATAAAATGTGTATGTGGAAGTCCTCAGAAAACTAATACCCGTGGGTTTTTACTGTGCCTCGATGACCCTGACCACAAAATCTCAGCTTGTAGCTTCGCATTTGAAGGCCATGTGTGCATGAGGTTCCTCATGCTTCCCTCCTCAAGATGGGGTCGGGTCCCCAGGACAGTGGACAGGCAGTGGTGGGGAGGGTGGAGTCGGTAATGTTAAGGAGTGCTTGACCGACTCCTTTTCATGCTGAGGACAAGCATTGACATCGCAAGTCATTCAGACACCTTGGAACGGAACAACCTTTGCGTTAGATCTAAGGGCTCTAAAAGTATCATTTGCAAACCGTAGCTTCCTTAAGTGATACCAGCTTCAGCATATTTAAAAGTCTTGTAATGTTTATTTTATTTTATTTATTTATTTTTTTTTTTTTGGTTTTTCGAGGTAGGGTCTCACTCTAGCCCAGGCTGACCTGGAATTCACTATGGAGTCTCAGGGTGGCCTCGAACTCACGGCGATCCTCCTACCTCTGCCTCCCAAGTGCTGGGATTAAAGGCGTGCGCCACCACGCCCGGCATAATGTTTATTTTAACAAGGCATTTCAGAAGTAATTTTGCAATATGTGTAGACAACGAGGAGAAAAGAGTAAAAAGCTAAGGGATCATGTCCCTGAGGTTTGGAACAGTTGCAGTGTCCCCAGTTAATCATTGATGCCTCCCTCTGGGGCCTGATGACCTCAGAGCTGGCCTGCTATGGGTGGGTGGGAGGGCGCAGAGGGGGAGCTGGTTTGCTTGCTGCTGGAATGCTGGGACACCCTGGGTGCAGTTAATGATTTATTTCCTCCTAGCTGCAGGACTGGGTCCCTTTACTCTGAAGCTGACAGAGGCCTTGGGAGCTTGTTTAGGGGGGTAGGCCAGCCCTCCCTGTCTAACTGAACAGAAGATAAACATGTTCAAGTTCACACCTGACCAGTCTCCCAAGAGGCTTCCTTCTACCCATGCTTGTTTTCTGACAATGTGAAGAACAGCGCTTTAATAAGGTAGATAGTTCCTTGTATGAGGCTTTGTGACCAGATGAAGGCGACAAGATTTTGTCTGGACGTATGATGTAGGCCACCTTCATGCGTGCATAATGCTTTTTGTGTATAGCTTTTATGTCAACACATTAGTGAATGCCACTACATTTATTGTACTTACATGAATGGAAAGGAACACATTTTTCTTTATGTTTCCTATTTTACAAAGGCCAAGTGTGTTATTTGCAGAAATATCTGGAAGTAAAAGTTACTTAGGGAGGCCGGGCGTGGTGGCGCACGCCTTTAATCCCAGCACTCGGGAGGCAGAGGCAGGAGGATCGCCGTGAGTTCGAGGCCACCCTGAGACTACATAGGGAATTCAGGTCAGCCTGGGCTAGAGTGAGACCCTACCTTGAAAAATAAAAAATAAAAAAGAGTTAATTAGGGGCTGGAGAGAGGGCTTAGCGGTTAAGTCACTTGCCTGCGAAGCCTAAGGACCCATGTTTGATTCTCCAGATCCCACACAAGCCAGACACACAAAGGTGAGGCAAGTGCAAGGTCGCACATGCCCACTAGGTGGTGCAAGTGTCTGGAGTTCGACTGCAATGGCTAAAGCCCTGGTGTCCCAATTCTCTCTCTCTCTCTCTAAAAACGAGAGAGAGAGAGAGAGAGAGAGAGAGAGAGAGAGAAGCCAGGCGTGGTGACGCACACCTTTAATCCCAGGTCTCTGGTGGCAGAGGTGGGAGGATAGCTGAGAGTTCGAGGCCACCCTGAGACTCCATAGTGAATTCCAGGTCAGCCTGGGCTAGAGTGAGACCCTACCTCAGAAAACCAAAAAAAAAAAAAAAAAAAAAAGAGTTAATTAACAGGGTAAAGGAGAATCCCGTAGTCATGCCCACCCAGGGACTCCTGCCATTCACACTTTGTTTCGTATTTGCACTGTAAGACCTTATCTACCCAAGCGGCTGTGGTCACCTTCACCTGTGTCAACTTAAGGTACAAAACACTTTCTCTGCTGAGACCACAGTGGCCTTAAGCACTGTTTACATGTTTTCTGGGGACCCAGAATCAAAGCATTTCCTCATGGGTAATCCGTCTCTCTCTTTCATGAGTACAGTTTAAATTTTTATAGAAAGGGGCCTTTTGTTTGTAGAAATTACAAATAACATGGATAATGTTGATTTGGAGTTTTTTTGTTTGCTTGCATGTTTTTAGAGAGAGCAAGAGACAGAGAGAGAGAATTGGTGTGCCAGGGCCTCAGCCATTGCAATCGAACTCCAGATGCTTGCGCCACCTAGTGGGCATGTGTGACCTTGCACTTGCCTTACCTTTGTGCGTCTGGCTCGTGTGGGATCTGGAGAGTCAAACATGGGTCCTTAGGCTTCACAGGCAAGCGCCTTAACCACTAAACCATCCGTCCAGCCCTTTAAAATTTTTATTATTTTAGAGAGAGCAAGAGAGTTTTTCTTTTTAGTAAGGCTGAAAAGGCAGGACTTAATGAGATTTATAAACTGGCATTGAAGGGGTGAATATATGGACTAACTAACCAAAGGGATTGTTGGCCCTGGGCTTTTTAAAATTTTTATTTATTGATTATTTACTTGAGAGAGGGAGAGAGAATGTGTGCACCAGGGCCAGGGCCTCCAGCCACTGCAAAAGAACTCCAGACTCATGCGCCACCATGTGCATCTGGCTTACAAGGGCTCTGGGAAGTGGAAACTGTTCTGAACCATACAGGCCCTCACTGAGTATTCATAAAATAGGAGTAGTTAACCTTGCTATGTCTTTTTAAAAATATATTTTATTTTAATTTATTTATCAGAGAGACAGAGATTGAGATGAGAGAGATGAGGAGGGGGTGAGGGGAAAATGGGCATGCCAGGGCCTCTAGCCACTTCAAATGAACTCCAGACACATAAGCCACCACGTGCATCTGGCTTATGTGGGTTTTGGGGAGTCGAACCTGGGTCCTTAGGCTTCACAGGCAAATGCCTTAACCACTAAGCCATTTCTCCAGCCCACCCTTGCTATATCTTTTTTAAAAATTTGTTTTGTTTATTTTTATTTATTTATTTGAGAGCGACAGACAGACAGAAAAAGAAAGAGGCAGAGAGAGAGAGAATGGGTGCGCCAGGGCCTCCAGCCACTGCAAATGAATTCTAGATGCGTGCGCCCCCTTGTGCATCTTCCTGGGGAATCGAGCCTCGAACCGGGGTCCTTCAGCTTCACAGGTGAGCGCTTAACCGCTAAGCCATCTCTCCAGCCCCCACCCTTGCTATATCTTATAGGTCCGGGGCTACCCAGAGCCTCAGGTGACATGGCACAGAAGCAGTCAACCCATCCTCAACGGAGGCCGCTTCCAGCTGGACTGCGGTGTGCGAGGGACTTTCAGCCTTGTGATTCGAGCTGTCCGTGAGGAGGACAAGGGAAAGTACACCTGTGAAGCCAGTAATACCAGTGGTGCCCGCCAGGTGGCGGTGGAGCTGACTGTGGAAGGTGAGTCCCAGGAGGCCGTGCCCCGGTGGGAACCGGGTAGCTGGTTCCCCAGGGCCTGGTGCTCCTGCAAGTCTCCAAGATGGAGGGACTTCCCAAGAGAAAGCGCACCCCCGCTGCGGACTCGGGACTGTCCGGTCTCGCTCCCGAGCCTTCCCATGACTTACCTCGCACCAACACTAAAATCAGACTCCTTATGGGGACCTTACGAGGCCCTGCCTGATCAGGCACGGATCCATCCCCCCAACTCTCATTACCTTCTCACCACACTGTGGTCACTCCGGGCCCCCTGCTGGCCCCCTGACAAGCCCTGTGTCCCCTGCTCTTCGCCCACTCCTTCACCTGACATGCACACACACCCTCCACACCTCTGCTCACATGTCCCCTTCTTAGACAATGCCTTTCTGACCCCCCCCCCCCCAGTCCTGTAAGTGTCCAGCCAGTTCGGGCCCCTCATCATTTTTCCTCTAGGGCTTATTTTTCACCTTCTGCTACAGAAAACTCTGGAGGAGAGGGGTTTTCATTCTGCCTCTTGTCATATCGCCAGCATCTGGAACATTCTCTCTCCACAGGCCGACACTGAATATTTGGGGAGTGAATGAATAGCATTGATCATCATTAGGATCATCACTAAGTCGTACATGCCCGTTATAAAAACGTTGTGTAACTCCAAAAAGTATACAGGAGACCAGCACACAAGTATATTAATACTGATCAGTTAGTCTTTTACCCTGTCCTATTAACTTTAAAACATCTGGGAGAAACATTTGACTATAAATAGCACAAGGGTTTTGTTGTTGTTGTTGTTGTTCATTTTTATTTATTTATTTGAGAGTGACAGAGAGAGAGAATGGGCGCGCCAGGGCCTCTAACCACTGCAAATAAACTCCAGACACGTGCACCCCGTTGTGCATCTGGCTAACATGGGTCCTTGGGAACCGAGCCTCGAACCAGGGTCCTTAGGCTTCACAGGCAAGTGCTTAACCGCTAAGCCATCTCTCCAAGCCCGGCACACTGTCCCACCCCACACACACTGGTGTCTCCTCCTGACATACTGAAACTGGTACCCAAGAGCAAACATTTCCAAGTGATGCCACTGGCTGATGTTCAAGGGTCTGATGTCTAGAAGGACAATGGGGCTACGATTATCCACTAGAGTAACATAAGGCTCCCTCACTCTTGCAGGCCTTTATAAGAGTTCATGAAGGGGGGGGGTCGGGGGTGAAACTTAACCTTTCTCTATCAGAAGACTGCCCCCCAAACCTGGTTTTCAGAGAACACTGTGCTGAGAGATATGGATGGAGGGCTAAGGTAGCTAGGGAAGGTTCTAGAAGGCATGAAGGGCACCTGGGCCAGGGATCACTCTTTGCCCTCTTTTCTACTTCCCACACCATGGCAGTGAGGACAGACTGTCTCACATAGTGTTCACATAGTTTGGATGCTTTGTTCAAATTCTTTCAAATTCTTTAACTAAGTGACCCAGTCCTTTTAATGACCTTAAGAGCCTGTGGCTGGGGCATTCCAGATGGACAGGGGGCCCCCTGGATGGTATCCGGACAGACCTCATCCCCAGCCGTGCTAGTGCTGTGTTGTGCCCACACTATCTGAATTTTCAAGACCCAGACTCTGAATTGAGGCCCACAAACAGAAATTACCCTTTTCTGATTTCCTGTTTGGAGCTGGGACTGGAGAGAGAGTAATGAGTCATGGTCCAAAATCCTCATCCCCAACTTTTGTTAGATGTGTGACTGGAAACTTGTGGCCCTTGGTTTCTGCAAAACAGAAGGTATGAATGCCGTGCTCTCTGCAGCCTGGGCTAGCCATTATTTTCTACGATGCACATTAAGGAAAACTGGGACATATTGTAGTTCAGGAGGACTATGTAAAATCAAGATAATACCAAAACCTTTTTCTCTATTCTCACCTTTCAAGAAGTTGGATCTGCTGGGCGTGGTGGCACACACCTTTAATCCCAGCTCTCGGGAGGCAGAGGTAGGAGGATCGATCACCTTGAGTTCAAGGCCACCCTGAGACTACATAGTGAATTCCAGGTCAGCCTGGGCTAGAGTGAGACCCTAGCTCATAAAAACAAAAACAAACAAGAAAAAGATGTTGGATCTGCCAGATTCTCCTACGAGCTCATCTCTGTAGTAGACTTAAACTCACCCAGCATGGCTCAGAGGTTATCATGCCTAGAGGCATTCCCTCCTTCCCTCCCCACCCCCCAGAAAAACTGACTGCTGCTCCCACAACGCATAACCCACAACCCTACGGGGAATACCTGCAACCCCACTGAGGAGGGTCCCCAGCAGAATAGGGGACAGGGGAGGGAAAAGAAGATACCAACACATGATATATCCATATGAAAGGTATTGTTAATAATAAATAAGTAAATAAGTTAGGTCTGATGTCTTAACCAAGTGAGAACGTTTTCAGTAGGTCACAGCAGCTTAAAGACAAGGAGCTAGGACAGTCACAGAGGACAAGACAAGGCCAATACCTTGGACCCTGCACCTCCCTTTCAGTTGGGTTGTAATTGGCATTTAAGATGTGTTGTGGAGCTGGGCGTGGTGGCGCACGCCTTTAATCCCAGCACTCGGGAGGCAGAGGTAGGAGGATCGCTGTGAGTTCGAGGCCACCCTGAGACTCCATAGTGAATTGCAGGTCAGCCTGAGCTAGAGTGAGACCCTACCTCAAAAAAAAAAAAAAAAAAAAAAAAAAGATGTGGTGTGGAATTGAGGAGATGTCTCAGTGATGACCAGAGTTCAAATCCCTAACACCCGTTGAAAGCCAGACACAAGTGGTGGTGCACATGGTCACGGGAGGCGGAGTCAGGAAAACGTCACAGCTTGTGTGCCAGCCAGCCTGGCATTTGTAGTGGCAGAACGACAAGAGAGACCCCATCTCCAGCACGATGGAAGGAGAGGACCAACACATCCCAAGGTTGTTCTCCACGCTCCATACACACACCGTGGCATCTTCGTGCCCGTGTTTACACACAAACACATACACGAGAGAGAGAGAGAGAAGAGAAACACGTGTCAGATGTACAAGGTGGTGTAAGTAGTCCTCGGTTAGCTACCCACCCACAGGCTGAACCTTTAGCGTGAGGACAACAGCAGAGGGTGGCCAAATGGTGGATGGCCCCCACATGTGACAGAGGACAATACTGGTCTGAATCTGAGATGACCCTTTGTGTTTGAAGAGCCTGAGAGTCACTGAAGTTACTTTCGGTAGTGAAGGGTTACCTTTTTAAAATGACTGTTTTCCCATTTTCGGTACTTAAACACATGAATGTAATGTATTTGTTCTGCCCCCCCTCCCAATCCCCTCTCAGCCCTTCCTTTCCCCCTTGTATCAGTGACTTTCTCATTGCTCTGAACAAAAAACCTGGCCAGAAGCAGTTTAAGGGAGAAAAGAGGGCTCTCTTTTGGCTTACAGTTTTGTGGGGAAGTCTGTCATGCAAGAAAAGTATTTGAGACACAGAGAGAGATACAGACAGAAAGAGGTACACAGAGTGAGTATGGGTGCACCAGGGTCCCTTGCTATGGAAAGAACTCCGGGTGCATGTGCCACTTTGTGCTTCTGGCTTTACATGGGTACGAGAGAATTGAACATGGGCCATCAGGGCTTGCATGCAAGCACCTTTAACCACTGAACCATCTCTCCAGTCCCCAGCTTTCTCCTTTCTAAAAAATAATTTATTTTTATTTATTTGACAGAGAAAGAGGGGGGAGAGAGAGAGAGAGAGAATGGACTGCTGGGGCCTCCAGCCATTGTGCAGCTGGCTAATGTGGGTCCTGGGGAATTGAACCTGGGTCCTTTGGCTTTGCAGGCAAACGCCTTAACCGCTAAGCCATCCCTCCAGCCCAGCTTTCTCCTTTTCATTCAGTCCGGGATCCCAGTCCATTGAATGGTGCCAACTGCCATTAAATGGGCTGTAATCTAGAACATCCCTAATAGTTATGCCTGAAGATTTGTTCCATGGGGATTCTAAGTCCTCTCAGGTTACAACCAGAGATTAACCGTGACACTCACTAAGCCCCCCAGAGAGTAAATTTTAAGGACATGCGCTCAGGAGCCCAGTTCGGCCAAGTTGCAGGTCCATAGGAGATCTGAACTTCAGGCAGGTCTCACCGTGCTACAGGATAAGTTAGTGCGGTGTAAGAGTATGACACATCCCCCGGGAGATCTTGCTAACACGCACACGCTAATTCCACGGGTCTGGAGTTCAGCCGACCCAAGGTGACAGGCTATGCTGGTCCATAGACCACACTTAGAGTAGCAAGGAATGATTCAATTTCACATGGAAGAGATGTAGCCGAGAGCTAGGCATGGTGGTATGTACTCGTAATCCTAACACTTGGGAAGGCTGGGGCAGGAGGATCATAAGTTCAAGGCCAGCCTAGACTACATAGTAAGACGCTGTTACCAAAAAAAAAAGTGTATATATATATATACACACACACACATATAATCTCACCTGGAGGACTTAGGAAAACATAAGCTGACCTGCTCAGCTGTCTTCTTCCAGCCTGGCCTCCCACCTATCCCATTGCCTATGCTCCCCTACCCCTCCCCCCAACCCTGTCATCCCAGTAGTACTAAGGTCACTGCTCTCTGCATCCCTATTAAACTGCTGCCAGGAAATCAAGAGTCCTAAATGGGAGAAAAGAAGAGGGACAGCCTAACAGCCCCTTAGCATGTCAGTGCGAAAGGAAGAGTGACCCAAGAGTGGAATTTCAGAGAGAAGAGTGACCCAAGTGACCGCTGGTCCAGCTCTAGTGGCACCAGATTCTTCAACACTCACCACAGTGTTGAATTTGGGGGAAATGCTCCTCCTGCATTTTTAGCCACCACTCCTTTGCAAGGACAGAATTCGCAGCCCCCCTTTTATCTTCGTAATGGATTGGATTGTCGGCATTACACATTTTAAGCCGGTGCCTGTTTATATTGGCTGAGTTTTAATGATTTTAAATTCTTACCCCTTCAGGACATCGCCACGCTCTGTCATCATTTTGTTCCCTTCTTTCGTACTTCTTCTGACTTGCCTATCCCTCTAAAATATCTATAATATTTCCCAATTAATTGTACACTTTACAACCACTTTTCGATCTTTTCAATCATCTCCCTGATGATTCTCTTTTTTTCAAGTGCACATGCTATTTTTTAATCCATTTCTTAAACTCATTTTGAGTCAGAGAGAGAGAAAGAGAGAATGGGTGTGCCAAGGCCTCTAGCCAGTGCAAATGAACTCCACATGCATGTGCTACCTTGTGCATCTGGCTTATGTGGGATCTAGAGAATCAAACCTGAGTCCTTAGGCTTCGCAAGCAAACGCCATAGCCGCTAAGCCATCTGTTGCAGTCAGGTTCGCATCGCTGGCAGAAATCACCCGACCAAGAGCAGCTTGTGGAAAAAAAAAAAAAAAGGTTTATTTTGGCTTACAAATTGCAGGGGGAAGCTCCACAATGGCAGGGGAAACGATGGCATGAGCAGAGGGTGGACATCACCCCCTGGCCAACATCAGGTGGACAACAGCAACAGGAGAGTGTGCCAAACACTGGCAAGGGAAACTGGCTATAATACCCATAAGCCTGCCCCCAACAATACACTGCCTCCAGGAGGCATTAATTCCCAAATCTCCATCAGCTGGGAACCTAGCATTCAGAACACCTAAGTGTATGGGGGACCCCTGAATCAAACCACCACAGCATCTCTCCAGCCCTTAATTCATTTTTTTTAATGCTCTCAGTTTTGTCCTTTTTGGTCTCATTAAAGTTAACAATATAAACGTGGGGAGAATAAGGCTTGTGCTTTCTGCCCTGCTGGTCTCTTTGCTGCAAAATAGTTGTGTTTGGAAACTCCTTGTCAGAAACCTCACTAAGGACACAGAACAGCTCAGAGACAAACTACTTGTTCTCCTTCTCTTCTAAATTTATAGTTTATTTATTTATTTGAGAGAGAGAAAGAGACCAAAAGAGAGAGAGAATGGGCGCACCAGGGCCTTCAGCCACTGCAAACAAACTTCAGATGCACGTGCCCCCTTGTGCATCTAGCTTACGTGGGACCTGGAGAATCAAACCTTGGTCCTTTGGTTTTGCAGGCAAGCGCTTAGCCACCAAGCCATCCCTCCAGCCCCTCTCGTTCTCTTCTTAAAGGGTGACTTCCAAATGCCCTTGACCTTGATTTCTTTTCTCCCTCCATTCCATCTTCCTCTACCTTACCCTCTTCTTCCCCCGTGTTGGCCCAATCTTGATTTCTGCCACAAGACTTCTTCCTTTCCTCCCCATTTTAGACCCCCACCCCCTTCCCCATCTCCACTCCTAGCCTTTTGTGGATTTAAATTTTCCCCTTTTGCTCATAGTTCTAGCCTATTCATTCATCGTATTTTGTCAAATATTCAGACTTTTGCTGGGGCATAAACAGCAACAAAACTTGGTCACTTTTGAGCTGGCAAGATGGCTTAGTGGTTAAGCGCTTGCCTGCGAAGCCTAAGGACCCTGGTTCGAGGCTCGATTCCCCAGGACCCACGTTAGCCAGATGCACAAGGGGGCGCACGCGTCTGGAGTTCGTTTGCAGTGGCTGGAGGCCCTGGCATGCCCATTCTCTCTATATATCTGCCTCTTTCTCTTTCTGTCACTTTCAAGTAAATAAATAAATAAATACTTGGTCCCTGTCAAGAGACTGACTTTCTTGACCTCATAGTTCATTATTATGTTGCAATTACGACTCAGCCTCAGGGCATATTTATAAAGTTCTGGCTTTGTGAAGCACAACTCCCGGCCCACGGCAGCACGGGTTCATTTGCCAAATGACTAGCACGTCGGCTCTGTGAATTCAAAGAATGAGAACCTGGAGGCTGGCATAGACCATGGTGCCGTTTGAAAGAAGCCTAGGGCAGGGGTGAACTTAGGGGGTGAAGAGTACACAGGTGGAGGCAGAGGGTAGAAAATAAATCCCACGGACAGATTGGGAGGAGACTCTAGAAGTATAGGAGAGACTATTCTCTGGAGCACGGGGCTCGCAGAGTGTAAGTGAACTGCATTCTACCCAGTTAAGTGAGCCTCTTCCATGTCCACACAGCCCACAACTCCCTGAGTGAACTGCCCACTTTAGCCACAGCTAAAGCTTCCTACTGTGTTACCTTGAGTCTCATAGAAGCTACAGGGCAAAAATACGCGTGGCTTTATTGCAACTCTTCCCATTCCTTTGGCTCGCAGGTGTCTCATTAGTCTTTGATACATTATCATTTTGCATGATCCCCAACCAAAATGGGTCACTGCTTGGTGCAATGAACTTCTCCAGGTCCGTGTTTAAAATAACCTTGCCCTGTGGGCTGGAGAGGTGGCTTAGTGGTTAAGGTGCTTGCCTGCAAAGCCAAAGGACTCAGGTTCAATTCCCCAGGACCCACGTAAGCCAGACGCATAAGGGAGCACACACATCTGGAGTTTGTCTGCAGTGGCTGGAGGCCCTGGAGTGCCCATGCTCTCTCTCCGTCTCTCTCTCTCTCTCTCTCTCTCTCTCAAATAAATAAAGATAAAATATTAAAAAAAAAATAACCTTGCCCTGTGCTGCTCTTGCCTGTAGCTTCCAACCTGGCACCTGTACGGGAGAAGGCTGCCAAATGGCTCATACCATATCACACCCGTAAGGCTAAGTGTCTCAGATCGGATATTCAGACTTGTTTGTTTGCTTTCTGATAAACTACTGGAATTAGCATGATGACTTAAGTACGCCTGTCCCTTGCCTTAGTGCTGTTTAAAGTTTCCCTACGAAGCGCTCACGTAAGATAAAACTAAGGAACCGCTGGCAGCTACAAAATGCCCAGCGCTAGGAGGCTAAAACCCAGCCTGACGGCCTGTGCGGCGCTCTTTAGAATTTCACCTACTGCAATACTCACGCAGGCGCAATGGTTAGCCAAAACGTCAACAAGATGCGTATGGTAGTAAGTGCTGGAACACACTCTGAGCCTAAAGAGAAAGGCATCAAAGAAGGGAGAAGAGACCGAGTTCCTTCAAAAATATTACCCACGTGGAGCAATTCAGTGACTTTTTTTTTTTCATTCAACTGTTTTGCCTCGCTCTTTTTTTTCTCTCTCCCTTAACTATCAAGTTTAAGATGCAGGCAGAGGTCAGCTCCCAAGCATCTTCTTTTTTTTTTTTGTTGTTGTTGTTCTTTTGAGGTAGGGTCTCACTCTGGTCCAGGCTGACCTGGAATTAACTATGTAGTCTCAGGGTGGCCTCGAACTCATGGCAGTCCTCCTACCTCTGCCTCCCGAGTGCTGGGATTAAAGGCATGCACCACCATGCCCGGCCCCAAGCATCTTCTTAAGATCTCCTTGAGCTAGTGGAGACCTGTATCAGACAGCTTCAGGTTCGCTGAGATAAACTTCCAGACCAGGCACAGTTATGGAGGAAGGGATTTATTGAAGCTTACAGATCCAGGGGAAGTTCATAATGGCAGAAGAAGCTGGCCTGCCTTCACAGACCCAAGCAGAGAGAGAGAAGCACAAGCCTAAAAGTCAAAAGCCACAGCGCACTTCAGGAACTCCAGCTAGGCACGCTTTGCATATCTTTAGATTGCAATCTGAAACCCACCACCACACCTTAAGATCCACCCAGTGACACTGCCTCCAGCCAGGTGGCAAACTACAAACAAATAAAAAACTGAACATATTTGGGGGCCATCTATTCAAACCACCACAAGACCACACCCTCTAGGGGGGTCATTTAGGAGGATCACAGAGGCTTCCCAGGGGTTGAGGAAGCTGTGGGCATTCAGTGGACAAGCCCCAGGGGTGCAAAGTGTGTGTCACTGCAGGATGTCCTCCAGCTCCTCACAGTGCTGCTGGGGTGACACCAGATATTTACGTCCGTGGTTCCTCAATCTTCTGTAACACTCAAAACAGAGAAGTCGTGCAAACAAGACAAATAATTTGAGAGCTGGCCAATATGTAGAGAGATGCTTAAAAGGAATGAAGCTGCATCTTCAAAATTATTGCAAAATTTACTCACTGCACATTTTCTACTAAATGAACTATAGCATTTATATACATACATGTATCCATTTATAGATACATGTACATAGTTACGTATAACGAGAGGAGACTTAAAGCTCAATAGATTTAAAACCAAACAGTAATTAAATTAATGGAGACACATGAAATACATACGTCTCATTAGATATTTTAAATTCTCAGATATCTTCTTAAAATGTTATTAAACGGGGCTGGAGAGATGGCTTAGTGGTTAAGCGCTTGCCTGTGAAGCCTAAGGACCCATGTTTGATCTCTCTCCAGATCCCACATAAGCCAGACACACAAAGGTGAGGCAAGCGCAAGAGTCTGGCATTTGATTTCAGTGGCTGAGGCCCTAGCACAACAATTCTCTCTCTCTCTCTGTGTCTCTCTGCCTCTCTGTCTCTCTCTCTCTCTCTCTCTCTCTCTAAAATAAAAAATAATATAAAAAGAAGTTTTTAAAAAAACTGTTATTAACGATTACATATTGAAGCTAGTTTGGAATTACAGATGTACCACATGTCTTCTCTATTGCTTGTGATCATTGCTATTCCATTGTTCAAACCATTCTCTGAATGTGTATTTCAAGGCATGGTGAATATTAAGGTATATATAAGGCTTCAGTGATAACTATATTTTTAAAGTTTTATTTATATATTCGTTTGAGAGACAGGAAAAAAAAAGAAAGAATAGGCACACAAGGGCCTTTTGCCACCGTGAATGAACTTCAGGCGCATGTGCCACCTTGTGAATGTGGCTTTACATGGGCACTGGGGAATGAAAGCCAGACTGACAGGCTTTACAAGCAAATGCCTTTAGCCACTGAGGCTTTTGCCAACCCTGTGATAACTTACTTTTATTTTATTTTTTTTAGAGAGAGTGAGAAAGACAGAAAGAAAAAGAGAGAGAATTGGCACACCAGGGCCTCGGGCACTACAGTCGAACTCCAGACACTTACGCCATCTAGTGGGCATGTGCGACCTTGTGCTTGTATCACCTTTTGTGTGCCCTGGCTTACGTGGGATCTGGAGAGTAGAACATGGGTCCTTCGGCTTCTCAGGCAAACACCTTAACCGCTAAGCCATCTCTGCAGCCCTGTGATAACTTTTTTAAATGCATGTGCATGTAGGAGTTGGGGGGGGGGCGGCTGTGCACATGCATGTGGAGGCCGGAGGAAAACTTTGGGTTTTGCTCCTCAGGAATGCTCTCCACCTTTACTTGAGACAGGGTGCCTCACTGACCTGGAGCATACCCATTAGGTCAGACTGGATGCCAGCAAGCCCCAGGGATCCTCCTGTGCCGAGATTGCAAGCATGTGCTACAATGCCCAGCATTTAAAAAAATATTGTATTTTAATTTATATATTTGACAGAGAAAGAAGGAGGGAGAGAGAGAGAATGGGCACATCAGGGCCTCCAGCCACTGCAAACGAACTCCAGATGGGTGTGCCCCCTTGTGCATCTGGCTAACATGGGTCCTGGGGAATCGAACCTGGGTCCTTTGGCTTTGCAGGCAAACGCCTTAACCGCTAAGCCATCCCTCCAGCCTAATGCCCAGCATTTTTATGTGACTCCTAGCGATTGAATCCAAGTCCTCATGTTTACAGGAGAAGCACTTTATCAACTGAGCTGTCTGCCCATTCCCAAGGGTTTTATTTTGTTTTCTCATTGTCTCCATGTTAGTGTTCTCGAACTTGTCTTGCTATGTTATCTTTTAAGGTTGTTTTGTCTCTTCTCTTTTTTGAATATTTTATTTATTTGCAAGCAAATTGATAGGGAGAGAGAGAGAGAGAGAGAATGTGTGTATGGGCATGCCAGGGCCTCTAGTCACTGCAGACAAACTCCAGATGCATGTGCCACCTTGTGCATCTGGCCTTACATGGGTACTAGGGAATTGAACTTGGGTCCCTAGGCTTTGCAGACAAGCACCTTAACTACTAAACCATCTCTCCAGCCCCTCTTCTCTTTTATATAAGATACCTGCTCTATTGTTTATTCTATCACAACTTTTATTTTATCTGTAGTCATTTTCCTGTGCGACTTGTACAGTATAATTTTTGATCGGTCATTTTTAAGACTGAACGTACTCTGTCCCCCTTACCTTACTGCCCCCAGTGTGCCTGAACACTCACGTATTGAGGCCATCATGCTAGAGCAAGCACATATGGAAATACAGAGGGTTATTATTTTCTTTCCTTCTATGATCCCTTAAAATTTTAATTAAGGTTTCATATTCATTTTATTTTATTTATTTATTTATTTTAATTTTTTTTGTTTTTATTTATTTAGTTGAGAGTGACAGACAGAGAGAGGAAGAGGCAGATAGAGACAGAGAGAGAGAATGGGCGCGCCAGGGCTTCCAGCCACTGCAAACGAACTCCAGATGCGTGCGCCCCCTTGTGCATCTGGCTAACGTGGGTCCTGGGGAATCGAGCCTCGAACCAGGGTCCTTAGGCTTCACAGGCAAGCGCTTAACCACTAAGCCATCTCTCCAGACCCTCATTTTTTTTTTTTTATGCAAGAGTGAAAGAGAGTGAGAGAATGGCTTGCCAAGACCTCCAGCCACTGCAATCGAGCTCCAGACACGTGCGCCTCCTTGTGCGCATGTGTGACCTTGTACGCTTGCGTCATTGTGCATCTGGCTTATGTGGAACCTGGAGAGTAGAACATAAGTCCTTAGGCTTTGCAGGCAAGTTCCTTAACTGCTAAGCCATCTCTTGAACCTTGCATTTTCTTTTGATTAGCAGTGAACTTCAATTTAGGATGGCATGGCCATGAGTAAATATGTCATAAAAGTAGAATATGCTCTAACACAATGAAGAACCATATTTTCAGCAATCTTTTCAAAAATATTTTATTAAGCCAGGCGTGGTGGCGCACGCCTTTAATCCCAGCACTCGGGAGGCAGAGGTAGGAAGATCACAGTGAGTTCAAGGCCACCCTGAGACTACATGGTGAATTCCAGGTCAGCCTGAACTAGAGTGAGACCCTACCTCCAAAAACCAAAAAGTAAATAAATAAATAAATAAAATTATATATATATATATATATATTTAAGAGAGAAAGGAGCAAATGGGAAGAGAGAGGTGGGGGGGGCGAGAATGGGCACACCAGATCCTCCTGCTACTGCAAACAAACTACAAATGCATATACCAATGTGTGCATCTGACTTTATGTGGGAACTGGGGGAATCGAACCTGGGCTGTCAGGCTTTGCAAGTAAGTGCCTTTAACCTCTGAGTCATATTCCAGCCCACATTTTCAGCAGTCTTTACAAAACTCTTTGAAAGGCTGGAAAGATAGCTCAGCAGTTAAGGCACTTGCCTGCAAGGCCTAAGGACCTAGGTTTGATTCCTCGGTACCCACGCAAAGCCAGATGCACAAGGTGGCTCATGCATCTGGAGTTCATTTGCAGTGTGGCTAGAGACCCTGGCATGCACATTCTCTCTTTATCTCTCTCCTCTTTCAAATAAATAAATAAAATAAAAAATAAAGCCAGGCGTGGTGGCGCACCCTTTAATCCCAGCACTCGGGAGGCAGAGGTGGGAGGATCACTGTGAGTTCGAGGCCACCCTGAGACTACATAGTGAATTCCAGGTCAGCCTGAGCTAGAGTGAGACCCTACCTCGGAGAACAAAAAAAAACCCTTTGAAGATGGCTCCCTGGCTCACCTGGAACAGGCAGGGCTTGGCCCTGTTGCCCTGGCACACAGTTATTAATCATGTCCCTTTCAGTACTGAGTCCCTGTTTGGGTGATAAATCATATTGCCAAGTGCTTTCAGAGGCATGTCTCGTCTTTTGCATCTTGCACATTCCACACCGTGTGCTCTGTTTCCATTCAGTCTTTCTGTGTCTTTCCTCTGCGGGAAAAGAGCCACGTTACTTCTGACCCCACCTTTGTTGAACTTTTAAACCTGCCAGCCTTCCCTTTTACTTGTCCTTGAAAAAATCCAAGATGAGTTATCCAGTGTCTTGGTCTTGTCTCTCCCTTGCCAATTTGATCCGGTCTTCTCCAGTTCTCTTAACTCACTCTTCTATTTTTTGACATTCTACCTTAATCCCTGTTCCACATAGTTTTCATTATTGCCTTACTATTCTGCCAGACTCTCATACCTTTGCAAAATTAATTAATTTTGTCTTATCTGTCACTTTGCAATATTTTTTTTCTATAAATAGACAGTTAATTGTCTTAGCCCAAATTCTTTGTTGTGATGTAAGCTCTTTAGTATTAACTCGTATTTAAAGAAACATTCCCCAGTACAATTTTAGCTGGCTGCCTTATGTGTTGACTTTGATTACTGTAAATTGCTCTCAGACAAGCACCTGTGAGCAGCATTCTTTGCTCTTCTATGGGGGAATGTCATATTTTTATTTAATTTATTTTATATTTCTAAGAAATAAATTAATTTTAAACTTTGGATTCAGATGTTTAGCTCCCAAGAATTTTATTTATTTATTTGACAGAGAAAGAGGGGAGAGAGAGAGGGAGAATATGGACGTGCCAGGGCCTCCAGCTACCTCAAACAAACTCCAGACACGTGCACCCCCTTGTGCATCTGCCTAACGTGGGTCTTGGGGAATTGAACCTGGGTTCTCAGACTTCATAGGCAAACACCTCTACCATTAAGCTATCTCTTCAGACCCCAAGAATTTTTTTTACTTTTTTTTGTTTATTTATTTATTTGAGAGCGACAGAGAGAAGGAGGCAGACAGAGAGAGAGAGAGAGAGAGAGAGAGAGAGAGAGAATGGGCGTGCCAGAGCTTCCAGCCTCTGTAAACGAACTCCAGACGCGTGCGCCCCCTTGTGCATCTGGCCAACGTGGGTCCTGGAGAATTGAGCCTCAAACTGGGGTCCTTAGGCTTCACAGGCAAGCTCTCAACCGCTAAGCCATCTCTCCAGCCCAGACCCCAAGAATTTTTTAAATGCTCACTCTAAGTTTTTATTTTCATTTATTTGAGAGAGTATGGACATACCAGGACCTCCTGCCACTGCAAATAAACTTTAGATGCATGTGACACTTTGCGCATCTGACTTTTTGTGCATACTGGGGAACTGAAGCAGGGCAGTCAGGCTTTACAAGAAGTGCCTTTAACCACTGAGCCATATCTCTAGCCCTCTAAGATTTTTTTTAATTTAATTTTATTTATTAGAGAGAGAGAGAGGGAGAGAGACGCAGATAGGGAAAGAGAGAGAATAGGCATGCCAGGGCCTTCAGCCACTGTAAAGAAACTTCAGACACATGCACCGCCTTGTGCATCTGGCGCTGCAATGGAACATCAGAAGCTTGCGCCACCTAGTGGGCATATGTGGCCTTGTGCGTGCCTCACCTTAGCGCATCTGGCTTAGATGGGATCTGGAGAGTAGAACATGGGTCCTTAGGCTTCGCAGGCAAGCGCCTTAACTGCTAAGCCATCCCTCCAGCCCTAGTTCCAGAACTTTCTATTATCCAAATGGAAATTCCATACTCACCGAGTTTTCTCTGCCCAGGCCCTGGCTGCCACTGTCCACCTTCAGAATGGATTCTCTTGTTCTGGACACTTCACACAGATGCAGGCGTACGGTGCGCAGCCTTTGTGACTCACTTCCTTCACCGTACTTTCCAAGGTTCATCTATACTGTAACTTGCATCTGTACTTCATTCCTTTTGTGGCTGAAAAATATTTAGTTGTGTGAATGGACTAAATTTTATCCATGAATTAGTTTATCAATCTAATTTTTATCGAATATTTACTCCAAGCTGATACCATAGCATTGACAAGTGCACTGAACAGCACTTATTGTGGAAGGACTAGTGACTGGGCATGTGGGTAATGCTGTACGGCACATAGGTAAGAATCAGGGCTGGAGAGGTGGCCCAGTGGTTAAGGCGCCTGCCTGCGAAGCCTAAGAACACTTATTCGAACCTCCAGGTCTCACGTAGTAGCCAGACTCAAAAGTGATGCAAGCGTGCAATGTTGCACATGCACACAAGAGGGCACACACTTCTGGAGTTTGTTCACAGTGGCTGAAAGGCCCTGGTGTGCCCCTTTTCTCCCTCTCTTACTCTCTCTCTCTCTCTCTCTCTCTCTGCCTCTTCCTTTCTCTCTCTTTCTGTCTCTCTCAAAATTAAAATAATAGTTTAAAAAAATTTTAAAAAGAATCTCTATTCACTCTGCTTACCACATGTTACTTTCTCTTCTTCCTTCTTTGTATATGTGTGGGGTGAGGAGTAGACCATGTTTTGTTTTTCTTTACCATTATATTCATAAACTTTAGAAAATACAGCTAAATAAAACTACGGAGGACCCTACCACCCAAAAGCCATTACTACTTATAACACTTTGGTGTTTATAACTCTTCCAGCAGTAAGGGGCCTGGTACCCTAACTGCACATGTCAGTTGGGTCCTTCTACAGGTCTCTCTTATCAATTTAAAAGTTCCTTTGGGCTGGAGAGATTGCTCAGTGGTTAAAGGCACTGGCTTGCAAAGCCTAATGGCCCAGGTTCAATTTCCCAGTTCCCAGGTGCACAAAAATGGAACATGCATCTGGAGTTTATTTGCAGTTGCAAAAGGCCCTGACATGCCCTCTTCTCTCCTTGAAAATAAATAAATATATATATTGATATTTTATTTATTTATTAATATTTATAAATATATTTTTTAAAGTCCTTTTAATCTTGAACAGAGAATGGAATGGTAAGACCCAAATCATATTGTGGAAGGAAAGCTAGACCCAACTCACTAAGTACTTATATTAAACAGAAATGCATCTGTCTGTGGAGCTATGCCCTAACTGTGATGTGAGCGTTTTGTTATCAATACCTTCTTTTTTGTTAAAATTTTTTTGTCTTATTTTTATTTATTTATTTGAGAGCAACAGACACAGAGAGAAAGAGGCAGATAGAGAGAGAGAGAATGGGTGCGCCAGGGCCTCCAGCCACTGCAAACGAACTCCAGATGTATGCACTCCCTTGTGCATCTGACTAATGTGGACCCTGGGAATCGAGCCTCGAACTGGGGTCCTTAGGCTTCATAGGCAGGAGCTTAATGGCTAAGGGCATCACTCCAGTCCATCAGAGGTTTTGTTTTGGTTTTGGTTTTGGTTTCTCGAGGTAGGGTCTCACTCTAGCCCAGGCTGACCTGGAATCACTATGGAATCTCGGGGTAGCCTCGAACTCATGGCGATCCTCCTACCTCTGCCTCCCGAGTGCTGGGATTAAAGGCATGCGCCACCATGCCTGGCTACAGGTATATTTTTTAAAGATTTATTTATTTATTAGAAATAGAGAGAGGGGTGGGGAGGAGAGAGAGAGAGAGAATGGGTGTGCCAGGGCCTCCAGCCACTGCAAACGAACTCCAGACGTGTGCACCCCCTTGTGCATCTGTCTTATGTGGGTCCTGAGGAATCAGGCCTCAAACCAGGGTCTTTAGGCTTCACAGGCAAGTGCTTAACCGCTAAGGCATTGCTCCAGCCCGTCACAAGTATATTTTTTTTTAAGATTTATTTTTATTTATTTATTTATCAGAGACAGAGAGAGGGATGGGGAGGAGAGAGAGAAAATGGGCATGCCAGGACTTCCAGCCACTGCAAAGGAACTCCAGACGCGTGCGCCACCATGTGCATCTGGCTTACGTGGGACCTGGAGAATCGAACCGAGGTCCTTAGGCTTCCCAACACACGCCTTAACCGCTAAGCCATTCTCCAGCCCCCGTCTCAGGTATTTTCGGTTAAGCTTCTCACGTGGTCTCCAGCAGGCAGACACCACTGCTGGAGGAGGTGAGTCTGTGAGGGCTGATCTTGAGTCCGGCCCTAAGGTGTGTGTTGAGGGTACTTTTTCTGGTGCTGGCCGTTGTCCCCCTGCGATGCACGTAGGATGAAGTGAGCCAACGCCCTCCACCACAGTGAAGCTTCGCCTGGAATCCATAAGCCTGAAATAATCCCTTTCCTCCCGTAAGCTGCTTGTGGTCTGGTGTTTGTCCCAGCAAGGACCGCAAGCCTTGCCCAGGACTGACATGCCAGGCTGAGGGTGGTGGGCAGAACTACAGATTCACGAGAGATGGTGCTGCCATCCCATTCCATTTCCACTTGTTCTCTGTTTGCTGGCCCTTCCGTGGGAGAATGGAGTGTAGGTTATGCCATCTTTATTTTATGTTTTTATTTATTCATTTGACAGAGAGAGGCAGATAGAGAGCAAATGGACGTGCCAGGGCCTCTAGCCGTTGCAAACCAACTCCAGATGCAGGCGCCACCTTGTGCATCTGGCCTTACGTGGGTCCTGGGGAATCGAACCTGGGTCCTCTGGCTTTGCGGGCAGGCGCCTTAACTGCTAAGCCGTCTCTCCAGCCCAAATTATGCCACCTTGAATAGGTGTGGTACGAGATGTGCACAGGCATCTCCCTTCCCCCTTCCTTGAACAGGGCCACATTTTGGAGAGGTCCTGGATCTGCACAAGCAATCACAACCGTGGAATGTCTGACGTGACACCTCACAACTCAACACAGGGGCTGAGTGTGTGCTAGCGCTTGGCAGAGCAGGGGAATCCCTGCACTGTTCTTGCTCTGTGACCTTACACGGACCACTTGACTTCTCTGAATCTCATTTTTCTCACCCATCTAAAAAAAAAGAAAAAAAAAAGGGGCTGGAGATACAGCTTAGCGGTTAAGCGCTTGCCTGTGAAGCCTAAGGACCCCGGTTCGAGGCTCGATTTCCCAGGACCCACGTTAGCCAGATGCACAAGGGGGCGCACGCGTCTGGAGTTTGTTTGCAGTACTGGAGGCCCTGGCGTGCCCATTCTCTATCTCTCTCTCTCTCTCTCTCTCTCTATCTGCCTGTTTCTCTGCCGCTCTCAAATAAATAAATAAATAAAATTTTAAAAAAAGAAAAAAAGACAGAATAATTGTGTGACATCAGCCTCATGAAATTACTTCAAGACATTCATGTGATTATCTATATGCAAAGTGCCCACCTGACGTTCTCGTGAGTCCAGCACAGGATCATCAGGTTGACTGTTGCTGTCGTTGTCACGCCTTCTCGTGTGACTGTTGTTGAAACTGCCTGACTCCGCTGTTGGTGGCTGAGACCTGACCCTAACTCTCTGTTCCATTCTGGCAGGAAGTTTCATGAAGAAGCATGGGCAGCCCGCTTCCAAAACCCTGGGGTAAGTCCTGGAATGTTCAGGCCAGAATAAAAGTTGCGCTGGCTTTGCCTGCCGACTCGACCAGGCTCGCTCTCGTAGGATAGAATGGCTGTGAAGCACGGGAGTCTAGTGGAATGTGATGCTTTTCCTGACCCCACCCCCACCCCAGTGGCCTCTGTGGGTAGCCCCTTTGGCCCAGCAGCTAAGTGATAAGGAAGTAGGAGGTATGGCTACAGTCTTTGGGGACTTTTAACAAGCAAAGCACTAAGTGAAAAATATATTTTTTAAATTTTTAATTTTGGTTTTTCGAGCTGGGGTCTCACTGTAGCCCAGGCTGACCGGGAATCACTATGTAGTCTCAGGTTGGTCTCGAACTCATGGCGATCCTTGTACCTCTGCCTCCCGAGTGTTGGGATTAAAGACCATGCCCAGCTGACACTAGGTAAAAGATTTTAAGGAGCAAGCTTAGAGGAGGCAAGTCACAATAGCTGCTGTCACAGACAAGCTTCGAGTCTCTGGCGCCACCCAGGAAAGCTTATTTCTCAGTGACGACAAGGTCAATGGAATGTTCGGGAACCCGTGAAAACCTTCCACGTGCTCATCCAAGAACCCAGGCCTCCTCTGTTCTGTAGTTCCATCTCCCAAAGCCTCTCTACGCAGCCAGCAAACGGAGTGAGAAAGAGCGGGGAATCTTTCGAGAAGTTTCCATAAGTCAGCTCTGAAAGCTGCATGTAGCACTCATGCTCATGGTCTATTGGCCAAAACCCAAGCTGTGGACTAGAGTTCGGTAGAACTCAAATGAAAGAGAGACCAATATATAGTGTAGCTGCAGGTCTAGAAGGTAGAGGAAATAGATTTCTGGGGCCACCAAGTTTGCTAGGGACAAGAGAAAGCATTTGAAGCAGAGAGTTCGGAAAGTGACCTTTAAAGGTTCTGACCACAACTTAAGTAGCTTGGGCAGGAGTGGAAGGTCCGAGCATCCATTACTGCCTGATCTAAGGCCAGATTCCCTGCTGATTTCCTCCCAGGGACAGGTTTTCCTCTCCAGCAGTAGAGACGCGTCCAAGCATTTGGGGCGAATGCCCACCTAAGTTTGCCACGAAGCTGGGTCGAGCAGTGGTCAAAGAGGGTCAGATGGGACGGTTCTCCTGCAAGATCACTGGCCGGCCCCCGCCACAAGTCACCTGGCTCAAGGTGAGGTGTTTTTTGTTTGTTTGGTTGGTTGGTTTTTGGTTTTTCAAGGTAGGGTTTCATTCTATCCCAGGCTGACCTGGAATTCACTATGGAGTCTCAGGGTGGCCTCGAACTCACGGCAATCCTCCTACCTCTGCCTCCCGAGTCCTGGGATTAAAGGCGTGTGCCACCACGCCCAGCAAGGTGAGGTTTTGTCTACTCTCTACTCTTACTCTCTGCTACCCAGAGAACTGAGGGTTGGGTCAAAACCCCAGGACTGGTGGAGTCTGCCTTCTGTTTGAATCTTATGTGGTTCCCCAGGGTTCTCAGCATGCTTCACAATGATGTTTGTGTCAGCCCCTATATTCTCACCTTCTCCTTCAGGCTCTTAGATCACGGTGTCCCCTGTCCTCACACTCACAGAATGGCCGAGAGCTTCTGAGCCAAGACACAGCCAAGCATCTCAAGTCTGAAGTCTGGGTGCTGGGTTTTAGGTCACAGCTTGTGGTGGTTTGAATAGATGGCCCCCAATATATTCAGTTGTTTGTTTGTAGTTTGCATCTGCAGCCTCCTGGCTGGAGTCAGTGCCATTGTGTGGATCTTAAGGTGTGGTGGTGGGTTTCAGATTTCAATCTGAAGATATGCAAAGTGTGCCTAGCTGGAGTTCCTGAAGTATGCTGTGTAGTTTTTAGTTTTTAGGCTTGTGCTTCTCTCTCACTGCCTGGTCCTGTAAAGGCAGGCCAGCTTCTTCTGCCATTATGGAACTTCCCCTGGATCTGTAAGCTTCAATAAATCCCTTCCTCCATAACTGTGCCTGGTCTGGAAGTTCATCTCAGCAAACCTGAAGCTGTCTGATACACAGCTCCTTGGCTTGTAAGGCAGATGCTACTGGCTGAGTCTAATCTCTTGGAACCCTGCTTCCTTACTTGTGAGGTAGAAACAATATCAACGACCTCAAGATGCTGTTGGGGCACTCCACACGGAAGTGCTTTTATGAACCGTAACAGGGTTGGGCCAACTGAAGGTGGGCAGAGGAAATGGCTGTCAGGGAGTGGAGGCAGTAAGACCTAGTGTGGGAGTGGAACAGGGCAGCAAGAAATGTGGGGACTATGTGAGGCCAGTTAGAATAGGTTTTTAGAGAAGAAACTTGATTAAAGATGAGTGATAGGGCTGGGCGTGGTGGCGCACACCTTTAATCCCAGCACTCAGGAGGCAGAGGTAGGAGGATTGCCATGAGTTCAAGGCCACCCTGAGACTCCGTAGTGAATTCCAGGTCAGCCTGGGCCAGAGTGAGACCCTATCTCAAAAAAAAAAAAAAAAAAAAAGGATGAGTGATAGTGCCTGGAGAGATGGCTTAGCGGTTAAGCGCTTGCCTGTGAAGCCTAAGGACCCCGGTTCAAAGCTTGATTCCCCAGTACCCACGTTAGCCAGATGCACAAGGGGGCGCACGCGTCTGGAGTTCATTTTCAGTGGCTGGAGGCCCTGGCACGCCCATTCTCTCTCTCTTGCTCTCTCTCTCTCTCTCTCTCTCTCTGCCTCTTTCTCTGTCTGTCACTCTCAAATAAATAAATAAAAATGAACAAAATTTTTTAAAAAAGATGAGTGATGGGACACCTTTGACCTACTTCCTATTTCTTCTGAAGTAGCCCACAGAAAAGAGTAAAACAAATGGGGAGGCAAGGAGAAACTGAAGTGAGGAATATAGTAGACCCTCCTTTATCCCCTTCCTCCAAGGGAGCTCTTGCTCTTTTGAGATAGTTTCCATGCATCTTCTTTAAGTACAGAATGAGCGTAGGCCTCAATGCAAGGTGCTCAGATGATCACATGTCTGTGTGTATTTGTGTGTGTGTGTGTGTGTGTGTGTGTGTGTGTGTGTGTGTACAGCCCAGAGGAGAGGGTTGTAAGCCCAGGCCCTGGTGTCTGCCCCACAGGACTGGCAGGAGACAATATAACTGTGCCAAAAGGATCGCAGACTTCTGGGGCCAAACTCCTCTATTGCCACCCACAGGAAAATGTCCCGTTGCAGCCAAGTGGCCGTGTGTCTATGTCAGAGAAGAACGGGATGCAGGTCCTGGAAATCCATGAGGTCACCCGGGAAGACGTGGGCGTGTACACGTGCCTGGCGGTGAACGGGTCAGGAAAGACCTCCATGTCAGCAGAGCTCTGCATACCAGGTATGGAGGGGGGCTGGTGCAGACGGACACTTCTAGAAAACGCTGCGCCTTACGTTTCTGCATGTGCGTACAACACGGCACTTACGTAACCAGGCGTCCAGACCAGGCCCACAGGAAGGTGCTGTGAACCGGCTGGCCCCTTCATTTGGCCCCTACACCGGGACTCGGGTATTTGTAATTGCCTAGCGGAAGAGAGATGTTGCTAATATTCTGCCTCGCCCTTGCCTGAACTCATCCCGCACTCTATTCTTCAACCCAAATGCCCTCTTGATTCTTTCTAGCCAGGGTCCTCCTCACCACACTGGACAGGTCAATAGCCCTTCTTGTTAAGCCTTTTCCTTGCTTCGGTCCTGGGCGCCCCCCCGTCAGTTCTTTCGAGATCTCTCTCAACACATGTCTTCCCTGCCGTTCTCTTGCCTGCTCCAAGTCTAAGCAGAGCATGTACATGGGGAACAAACTGGAGATCCTTCATGGGATAAGACGTCCAGTGCTCACAGATTTCATTCTTCATAGACATTAGCTTGGATCCAGAAGGGGGCTGGAGGGATGGCTTAGTGGTTAAAGCACTTGCCTGCAAAGCCAACGGACCCAGGCTCAGTTCCCCAGGACCCACATAAGCCAGGTGCGCAAAGGGGCACATGCATCTGGAGTTCGTTTGCAGTGCCCTGGAGGCCCTGGCATGCCCATTCTGTCTCGCTGTCTCTGTCTCAAATAAATAAATAAACAAATAATAAAAATAAGTCCCAAGGGGAAATAATCTTCACTCCTTCCTCTGTGTTTTGTTTTGTTTTGTTTTGTTTTGTTTTGTTTTGTTTTTTCAAGGTAGGGTCTCCACTCTGGCCCAGGCTGACCTGGAATTAACTATGTAGTCTCAGGGTGGCCTTGAACTCACAGCAATCCTCCTACCTCTGCCTCCCGAGTGCTGGGATTAAAGGCGTGCACCACCACATCCAGCCCTCTGTGATTTTTTTTTTTTTTTTTTGGTTCCCTTTTACATCTCCCTTTTTCTGGAACTGTGCCTCTTTGCTCCATTCATTCACTCGCTCATTCACTCATCTTTGGCCTAAGTATTTTCACAATCCACAGAGAAGAATATTTTGCATTGCAACCCAGCCATATGTGTACGTATAAGCTTATTTAACTGCAGCATGTTCCGTGAAACAGTCCCAGCATGTTCCTTGTACAGGAGACACTGACTGGCTTTTTTTTTTTTTTTTGGTTTTTCAAGGTAGGGTCTCACTCTAGCCCAGGCTGACCTGGAGTTCACTGTGTGGTCTCAGGGTGGCTTCGAACTCTCAGTGATCCTCCTCCCTCTGCCTCCCGAGTGCTGGGATTAAAGGCGTGCGCCACCACGCCCAGCTCTGACTGTCATTTTCTCTTCCACTGGACACAATTAACACAAGAGATCCAAATCTTGGTCAAAGAATGTGACTTGGCCACCCACTGTGGGTCAGAAACTGTGTCAAGCATCTGGAGCAAGGTTTTAACCTCTCTTCCTCCACTTAGCATAGCCTTGAATTTTTTTTTTTTTTTGTTTGTTTGTTTTTTGTTTTTCGAGGTAGGGTCTCACTCTAGCCCAGGCTGACCTGGAATTCACTATGGAGTCTCAGGGTGGCCTTGAACTCACGGCAATCCTCCTACCTCTGCCTCCCAAGTGCTGGGATTAAAGGTGTGCGCCTCCACACCCGGCTATAGCCTTGAATTTAAGAACTGCTCCCTCCTAATTTACCTAATGACAAAATGATACACTGCCTGGGTTTGTTTTAAAGTACTCAAAAACAGACAAGTGATAGGCTGGAGAGATGGCTTAGCGGTTAAGGCACTTGCCTGCAAAGCCTAAGGACCCATGTTCAATTTCTGTCCAGATCCCACGTTAGCCATACACACAAAGATGAAGCAAGGGCAAGGTCACACATGCCCACTAGGTGGCACAAGCGTCTGAAGTTCAATTTCAGTGGCTAAGGCCCTAGCACGCCAATTCCCTCTCTCTCTCTCTCTCTCTCTCTCTCTCTCTCTCTCTCTCTCTCTCATACACTCTCTCTCTAAAATAAAAAAAAATTGAAATCAAAACAAAAAAGACAAGTCGGGTGTGATGGCGCACACCTTTAATCCCAGCACTCGGGAGGCAGAGGTAGGAGGATCACCGTGAGTTCAAGGCCACCCTGAGACTGCACAGTGAAATCCAAGTCAGCCTGGGCTAGAGTGAGACCCTACCTCGAAAAACAAACAAACAAACAACAACAACAACAACAAAACAGATAAGCAAACAAGACCAAAGTGACGGATTGGACTAGTATAACGGGGTGGTGCCAGGGTTTTGGAAAGAGTCCTTGAACCCCAAATCCTGAGTTCATGTCTGCTATTTAACCAAAGCATTGGCAAATCAGACTGAGATGGATAATTATTAAATTGTTACATTTACAAGGGAAGCATAAAATCAAGGGAAGGGAGATTGATATACTCACATGGTCTGAGAGCCCATGTGATGGGCTTAGAAGAAACATGAAAAGGGATTTAGAGAAGAAAGTGCAGAGACCTGCTGCCATATGGGGGGCAGAAGGGGATGAGAGCCCATGCGGAAGTAGGGGCCAGGGGAGACTTACCGGGACCTGGAAGTTCAGGAGACACGAACAGGCAGCCAAGAGAGAGCTTGCCTCCTGTTAAGGGTCTATTTATAGCCTTATTGTGGTGGGTTTCACCTTCAGGCTGTGGCGAGCCAGAGGGAGGGATGATTGGTCTGGACCAGGGACTAGCTCAAGAAGGGGCCAGCCATGACACCAAGCTTAACCAACCATTGTCAGGAGCAGAATTAAAATTCTAGGAAGGGGAGCTCCCTCCCAGAGAGGGGCTCAGGTTGTTTATGGGAAAGCAAATAAGAGACAAGAAGAGGCCAGATTCTTCTCTGATCTCTAGCAAAGTGGAGAATGCAAGGAGAGGCCCAAAGACATTCTTGCTTTTTTACTTTCGGGGGGCCCGGTCACCCTGCCTCTCTTACCGATCGATGGCTTTTCGTGGTTTGTAATATCCTGCTGTACGATTGTGTATTTCGGAATTTTTCATGATAAAACTGAATAAAAACAATGGACATGATAGGAAAAGAATATGTCATATGCTTTTCGGGGAAGAATGGAATGAAGTGGTACTTTCTTTCTGTTTTGAAGGCATGTATTTCTCAAGGGGGGGGGGTCTGTTTTTGAGGACTACCAGTAAGTGAAAGTGTCAAGGTCTTTTAGTGATGGGTTTGTTTTGTTTGGTTTTGTTTTTTCCTTCCGTTCAGTGAAGGTGAACAGAGACCATTCCCTCAGGGCCTTAATGGCTGTTTAAAAAAAAAAAAAAAAACACCGAGGCCATGGGCTGGAGAGATGGCTTTGCAGTTAAGGCACTTGCCTACCCATGTTCGACTCCCCAGATCCCACATAAGCCAGAAGCACAAGTGATGCATGTGCAAGGTCGCACATGTGCACAAGGTGGCACATATGTCTGGAGTTCAATGACAGTGACTGGAGACCCTGGCACACCAATTCTGACTCCTCTATCTATCATTAAAAAAAAAAAAAAAAAAACAGACCTAGCAGCTTTCCAGAGATGGGAAAGTCTCAGCCTAACCAGTGGTCCAGCCCCAAGGAGGCTGGGAGCACTGAGGCAGGGTGACAAGGACATGTGGGGGACACGAAACCTCTGTAACAATGGAAAAGGATATTGTCTTATCATTTTCTTTGGTTGGCATATAAAATAATCTACTGTTTTTTTTTTTTTTTGTCCCTTTTCTAGGATTGAACAATGCCACTAGGTATGTCTTTTCTTCATTATTGTTGTGTTTTCCATCTTAAAAAACTGGGCTGGAGAGATGGCTTAGTGGTTAAGCGCTTGCCTGTGAAGTCTAAGGACCCCAGGTTCGAGGCTCGATTCCCCAGGACCCACGTTAGCCAGATGCGCAAGGGGGCGCACGCATCTGGAGTTCGTTTGCAGTGGCTGGAGGCCCTGGCATGCCCATTTTTCTCTCTCTCTCTCTCTATCTGCCTCTTTCTCTCTCTATCTGTCACTCTCAAGTAAATAAATAAAAATGAACCAAAAAAAATAACTGCAAAGGACAGCCGGGCATGGTGGTGCACGCCTTTAATCCCAGCACTAGGGAGGCAGAGGTAGGAGGATCGCCGTGAGTTCAGGGCCACCCTGAGACTGCATAGTGAATTCTAGGTCAGCCTGAGCTAGAGTGAAACCCTACCCCCTAAAAACAAAAAACAAAAAACAAAACAAAAAAAAAACTGCAAAGGAGATAGCTATCAGCCAGAAATACCTTGAACTTTCAAGCCATTTTATAGGAAGGGAGAATTGGCTATTTGGAGGGGTGTGCGTTTTATTTGGGGTGCTTTGTTCCTGTGGCAACTTGCCATCTGGCTCTATTAAAGTTGCCATCCGTGTGGAAACTCTTCAACAATCTTGACGCCTCTTTCTCAGCATCCTCTCCGCATTTTCTCAATGCCAAGGATAGCTACATAAATATCCCAGGCCTCATCCACCCCATCTATCCATCCATCCATCCATCCATCCATCTTTCCTGGTGTGAGGCACAGAGTAGATGGTCAGTACAAAGGGTGAGTTGACAAGCTACTGTAGGGTAGGGCTTTAAAGTGGTCACACAGCTATGTAGTTAAACCTGTGATCCTGGGCTAGAGAGATGGCTTAGTGGTTAAGATGCTTGCGAAGCCTAAGAACTCATGTTCAAATCTCCAGGTCCCACGTAAGCCAGATGCGCAGTGACGCAAACACGCAATGTCACACATGCACACAAGGGGGCGCATGCATCTGGATTTCGCTCACAGTGGCTGAAGGCCCTGGGGCTCCCATTCTCTTTCTCTTTCTCTTTATTTGACCTCAGACCAATGAGGCATATAAGCAGAAGCGCAGAGAGAATGTATTTGAAACAGAGGGACAGTGTGTGTAACAGCCTCCAGAGGCAGGCAGTGGAGCCCAAGAGCCCCCTGTGGCTGTGGTCTAACAGCCATGGGACAGTGTCTTTTGTGGAATGAGAGGCAGCTGGAGTCCAGGGCTGTCTTGTGAGGCTTGGTTTTATTCTTAATAGAGTGGAAAGCTGTTGGAAAATCCCTGAGCTTCAAGTGATGTAATTCGATTTACGTCTCTAGAAGACTGACTGCAGTTGCTGTGCGGAATTGGATTAGACAGGGGCTTTGTGGGCAAGGGAAGCAGATGGTTGGTGTGAACTTGGGAGTCCCGGGGACAAGAGAAGCATAGATACACAGGGTTCTCTGGGTGGAAGCACAGGGCAGGGGAGGGTCAAGGGTGGCTGTGGCGCTCAATATTTTGCTCTTACCCCTCATCTGTGGGCTCTGTAATCCTTGCAATCTGTTCTGTGACAAGTAATGTTTGCAAGTGACCAGGTGACTACTCTGTCCCTCCCCTGCCCGATCCCTGCTACCACACAGGTCCTCTGGGAGCGGAACCAAGGCCCTCAGTGCAGACATCAGGAGGGAGGTAACCAATGGAATCGCTAAGGGCCCAGAGACCACGGCTGAAAGCAAGAACTACCCCAGATCTCAGCCAGGCAATTGCCCAGCACCGGTCGCAAACAGCCAACCACAGCCCCCTCAGGAGCCCAGACTGCAGCCAGGTGGGGACCCTCCCCGAAAGGTCCTGCAGACCCCCACCCTGCAGAAGACTTCCAGCACCATCACCCTGCAGGCCACGAGGGTCCAGGCAGAAGCGAGAGCCCCAGGCTTTGGGGCCCTCTCCCCCGAGGAAGAGAGGAAGAGGCCAGCTGCCCCGCAGTCAACCCCACTCCCTACCACACAGCATAGCCTGGGAAGCCCAGTTGCAAATAAGTCCGTTCCCAAGAACATCGCCACGGAGAGCCAGAGGGAGTCAACCGCATTCCCCAAGTTTGAGAGCAAACCCCGAAGCCAAGAAGTCACTGAAGATCAGCTGGTCAAGTTCAGATGTGAGGGTGAGCAGAACTGATTAAAGTCACTGGCTCCCAACATGTAGCTCATTGGTGGGGCACGCCCTTCAACACAAGCATGCATCTCCTGTAGCTATTTACCTCCTTGGACTAGGCCTGGGGTCTCCTCCTGGGGAAGGATTCAGTCTAGGAAACTGTTCTGGAGGAACAATGAACAGTGGCCCCTTCCTGCTCGTCAAGTAGAACATCAGCCCTATGCCCTAACTCTTCCCTCGGCATCACCATCATCGCTAAACGCTGCAGGTCCCCTGTGTCCACCTTGTCCTGGAGAATTAGCCCATCGCCCCTGCTTTTCTTCCCACGCCCTCCCCCAAGGTGACCGATGTTGACTCCTTGAGTATGGGATTCAGGGAGAAGGGACAGGCTTGGAAGAGGCAAAGCAACCCCTATCTAGCCATTAGCTTGTTTTTTTCGGGGTCAGGGTCTATGCGTGTTGGCAAAGGGGCACATGTTCCTGACATGATACTATAGTTTCAGGGATACCCAAGCCTGAAGTGTCCTGGTTTCTGGAAGGCGTCCCTGTGAAGAAGCAAGAAGGAGTCATCGAGATTCATGAAGATGGCAGATCCCATTACCTCTGTCTTCTGAGAGCCCGGGAAAAAGACGGAGGCAGATACAGCTGCATAGCATCCAACAGCCAAGGCCAGGCGTCCTGCAGCTGGGCTCTCCTGGTAGCACGTGAGTACATCGCTCCAGGTCACCCTGGTTCTCGGGGGGTGAACTTCACAAGGCACTTCACGTGCTACAGGTGTTCACCTTCCGAAGCCCACACCCTAGGTCTGCAACAGTTCTCCTCACCCATAGGTCCTAGCTAAAGTCATTGCCCCCGTCCAGTAATTCTTTTTTTGTTATTATTATGAGCGAGAGAGAAGGAGGGAGAGAGAATTGGCGTGCCAGGGCCTCCAGCCACGGTAGCTGAACTCCAGATGTGTGCACCACCTGTGTGCGCATGTGTAACCTTGCGAGTCTGGCTTACGTGGTATCTGGGAGTCAAACATGGATTCTTAGGCTTCCCAGGCAAGTGCCTTAACCGCTAAGCCACCAGTGATTCTTTTTTGTTGTTGTTCATTATTTTTTTTTATTTATTTGAGAGTGACAGACACAGAGAGAAAGGCAGATATATATAGAGAGAGAATGGGCGCGCCAGGGCCTCCAGCCACTGAAAACAAACTCCAGACGCGTGCGCCCCCTTGTGCATCTGGCTAACATGGGTCCCGGGGAACTGAGCCTCGAAGTGGGGTCCTTAGGCTTCACAGGCAAGCGCTTAACCGCTAAGCCATCTCTCCAGCCCACCACCACCTATGTCATACCATTCTTAATCAGGAGTTCACTGCAGAATCATTCCAAGATAAGCCCTGGCCACTCCCAAGTCATCTGATAGCTACATTTTTTGAGGCTCCTTAGCTGTCCAAGAATTACCCATGAGTCAACTGTAACCACAGAGAAGCAAGCATTCTCTAAATATACAGGCTTAGAGAAATGTGAGATGATGGGGGGATGTCATGTCTTTTATGGTTATTATAATATCTGTTTATAAAAGCAAAGTATGTTCACAGTGTGGCGTTTAAACCATATATAATCTTCTGACTCCAAAATAAATATTTAATGGTTTTTTTTTTAAACAAAATCAGCATTGTGCTGCTTGTATCCTGCTTTCTGTCCTAATTCACTCATCTAGCATAAAGATATTTTTACATCATTTAATGTTCTTTGAGAACACGATTTTCAGTGGCCATAGCATATTTTGAGAGTGGAGGTGTGTGATTTAGACATTCCCTTCTATTGTGCAATGGTGTATTCGTTTCCAGTTTTCACTGTTTCAGCAAACTGTGATAAATAGGGTTGGGTAGTGTTGGAGTATTCGCCGATTATGCATGAGTCCCTGGGTTTGATCCCAGCACGAGGGGGGGGGGAAGAAGATGAAAAGAGTGAAAGAGAGAGGAAGGGAGGGAGGGAGTGAGGGGGAGAAGAAAGGGGAGGGGAAGGGAAAGGAGGGAGGGGAAAGAAGGAAAGGGAAAGGAAGGGAAAGCAACGTTCTTGTATCTATTTCCTTCTATAAAATGTTCCCTTATTTAAATGTATATTGTCAACCCTGGACCCATGTCATACCATCAAGAAACCTACTATGCCAGGCGTGGTGGGCACGCCTTTAATCCCAGCACTCAGGAGGCAGAGGTAGGAGGATCGCCGTGAGTTCGAGGCCACCCTGAGACTCCATAGTGAATTCCAGGTCAGCCTGGGCCAGAGTGAGACCCTACCTCGAAAAAAAAAAAAGAAAGAAAGAAAGAAAGAAAGAAAGAAAGAAAGAAAGAAAGAACCTACTAAACAATACCACAAGGGATAGAGTCACACAGCTGCAGTGCGTGCCATACTGTGTCAATTGGCTTCAACCATCCACAAGCAAAGAAATGGAGAGAGAAGTGAGGGACAAGGTATAGGAAATTTAAACTAAAAGGTTCATCATAAACATTGGCACTTGTAGCTTATGAACCTTGTACAGATGCTGACTGACTGAAATAATTTTCAAATAATTTTATGAGAATAGCAGAAGACGGACATTGCCAGGGTACTTGACACATGTAGGAATTAGTGCTATTTAAGGTGTGATAGCTGTCTTGTGGGTATTTTTTTAATTTATTTAGCGTTTATTGACGATTTTACACATGTATGTAATGTGTTTTGGTCATATTCATTCCCATTATCTTCTCTTGTCCCCTTCCAATCCTACTAAGTCCTTTGTTTTTCCCAACTAGTATTCCTCCTACTTTTATGTCTACTTCTAGTGACCCACTGAGTTCAACTGCATGAGCTCAGGAGGGCTATATCTGAGAAGCTGCCTTGTTTTATGGTTAACTATATGTAACTTTCTATTGCGAACTTCCATGAATATAAAAAACATAACATGATCATAACCCCTCTTACCACTCTGCCCTTTTCCTCTCCCAAGTCCCTCCTCCATGAGATCCTTTCTTCTTTCCAACCAGTCTCTCTTCTATTCTGATATCATCATTTTTCTCTCCTCCTATGCATGTCTTAGGTAGGTAGCATCAGCCACTGTGAGGTCATGAGTAGCAAGGCCATTTTGTGTCCGAGAGACAGTATGATAAGCAGCCCTCCCCTCCCGTTGGCTCTTACATTTCTGTTACCTCTTCTGCAACGGTCCCTGAGCCTTGGAGGGTGTGATACAAATGTCACATGTTCTATCAGACTCCCCATTCTTCTCAGCACCTTGGTGAGTTTTGAGGCACCCCAGTGGTCACTGCCATCTGAAAAGAGAAGCTTCGGCTGGAGAGATGGCTTAGTGGTTAAGGCATTTGCCTGCAAAGCCAAAGGATCCTGGTTTGATTCTCCAGGACCCACGTAAGCCAGATGCACAAGGGGGCGCATGCATCTGGAGTTCGTTTGCAGTGACTGGAGGCCCTGGTGCGCCCATTCTCTCTCTCTCTCTCTCCCTCTTTCTCTCTCTCAAATAAATAAATATGTTTAAAAAAGAAAAGCTTCTCTAACCAAAAGTGAGAGAAGCATTAATATATGGGCATAAACTTAAGTATTTAGAGAGCAGTATGGTGTGTGTGATGTATTTATTTAGTCAGACAACAGTAGTAGTTTCCCCCAAGGCTTATGACCTCCCAAGCCATAGCTTTTTCATTAGGTTTTCAGTACCAGGCAGGAATTCCTTCCCATGGAGCGGGCCTCAAGTCAAACCAGAGAGCATTTGGTGTCCCTCATAACAAACATGCCACCATTGCACCAGTTGGTACATTTAACCTGGCTGGCCAGCTGTAAAATCTGAAGGGTCCACACTGCTAAGTAACACCGTTGATGACTTCTCTCCCACAGCAGGCTGCATAGATCTTTCCAGCATCCTGACAGCTAGTCAACAGAGACGAGGTTTCCAGCCAGTTCCAGTTTAATTTCTCAGTGACCTGCAGCCCAAGCATTTGAAGTCTTCAGAAGTAGGGTCTTACTATCTAGTTTGATTGGGCAATAACCTATAAGGTTTTAGGGACATCAGAGGCCTCCCTGTTCAACAACCTGCGGGAAGATGTCCCACCCTGGCACTGAAATTTTTCTATGGTTTCTAGGTGCAGCACTATCCACCTCTACGGGGCACTTCTGCCCAAGCTCTCTTTTTAAACGTATATATTGTTATTTAGCAAAGAAGTGGGTTTTCACATGGCTTATTCGTAAATCTTAAATTTTGATTCACCCTCTTCCAAACCCTCTTCTCTTCCAGACCCTCACCTTAGACCATTTCTTCCCCAGTATTCTTCCCTTCTACTTACATATCGACTATACTTTCCCCTTAACCCCTCCCCTTTCTTCCCCCCCTCATAGCCCCTTTCTAGCTGCTACTACTGACTTTTACTCCAACTCACATCCAAATCTAAACATTTGAAGCTAGGTCCCACATAGGAGAGAGGACATGCGGCATTTGACTTTCTGGGTCTGGGCTACCTTACTTAGTATAATCCTTTCTGGATCCATCCAATTCCCTAGAAATTTCATAATTTCACTTTTCTTTACAGCTGAATAGAGCTACAGTGTGTAAATGTACCATGTCTTCATTATCCATTCATCAGTTGAAGGGCATCTAGGCTGGTTTCATTTCCTAGCTATTGTGAGTAGCATTGCAATAAACATGGATGAGTAAGTATCTCTGTAGTAATGAGCAGAGTCCTTAGTGTATATTCCAAGGAGTGGTATAGCTTGGCATGGTTTTCTTTTCTTTTCTTTTTTTTTTTTTTTTTTGAGGCAAATCCAACAGACTGGCCTTTTTTTTTTCTTAATGTGAGAGAGTGTGAGAAAGAGACAGAGAGAGAGAGGGAGAGAATTGGTACACCAGGGCCTCCAGCCACTGCAATCCAATTTCAGACGCTTGCACCACCTCATGGGCATGTGTGACATTGCACGTTTGCATCACCTTGTGCATCTGGCTTACATGGGACCTGGAGAGTTGAACATGGGTCCTTAGGCTTTGCAGTCAAGCACTTTAACCGCTAAGCCATCTCTCCAGCCCATGGTTATTTTTTTTAACTTAATCTATTTTATAAATAGCAAACTGAGTAAAATAATGTGGTTTCTGATATTGCCTTAGAAATGTCACATTTAGAAGTCATAGGCAAAGGTATCAGTGGGATAATATTGGTACTTATAAATAAAAAAAAATTGAGAGATCGCTGCATAAGGATCCACTACATTGCTTTCTGTACTTTTGTGTATGTTTGAAATGTTTCTCAAGAAATAACTTGGTGGGCCATCCACTGTTGTAGTTACCTTCTCACTGCTGGGACAAAACACATGGTCAAAAGCAGCTGATGGGAGGGAAGGTGTTCATTTTGGCTTATGGTCTCAAGGAGATGATGGCAGGAAAAAGATGGCATGAGCAGAGGCTGGATATCACCTCCCTGCCACAGCAGGTGGCAAAGAGCAGCAGGAGAGTGAACTCACCAACACTGGAAAGCCAGAGTTAGTAAACCATCAAGGTCCACCCCTAGCAACACACCTCACCCAGCAAGGCTCCACCTCCCAAATTGCCATCAACTGGGGGGACCTAGTGCTCAGAGCACACGAGTTTGTGAGGGACACCTAATTCAGATCACCACATCCACACAGTGCATACCATGCAACCTTCGATTTGTTCTTAGGATGAGACACATCCCAGATACGCTAGTAAGCACAAAGAGGAAAGTGCAAGCTGCACGTGTCATATATTACTGTGTAACAGGGAAATAAATCCATGTGTATGTGCAAAAATATGCTGGATGTGCCTGAAACACTCCTGGAAAGGAATCTGGGGTCCATGAGAAAGTCAGAGGGTGTCTTATTATATACTCTTGTATCACTTTTTAAAAAAAAATTTTTTTGCGTATTTTTATTTATTTATTTGAGAGTGATAGACAGAGAGAGAGAGAGAATGGGCGCACCAGGGCCTCCAGCCACTGCAAACGAACTCCAGATGCGTGCGCCCCCTTGTGCATCTGGCTAACATGGGTCCTGGGGAATCGAGCCTCGAACCGGGGTCCTTAGGCTTCACAGGCAAGCACTTAACCGCTAAGCCATCTCTCCAGCCCTTGTCTCACTTTTTTTAATTTTTAAATTCTTACTTATTTGAGATAGAGAGAGAGAGAGAGAGAGAATGACACCAGGGCTTTCAGCCACTGCAAACGAACTCCAGATGCATGTGCCACCACGTGCATCTGGCTTACGTGGGTTCTGAGGAACTGAACCTGAGTCCTTAGGCTTCGCAGGCAAGTGCCTTAGCTGCTAAGCCATCTCTCCAGTTCTTGTCTCCCTTTTTAACTGAGATTTCACTATGCTGGGAAATTCCTTTATAGGGAATGCTATGCATTCCATTTGGACATGGAGCGCCTGTGGGCATGGCTCACAGGCCCAAGAGCTCCTGTTCCACCAGCCAGGCCAAGCTCCATGTCTGGGCAGGAGGCAGAGGCTACCAAAAGTGGAATGAGGTGCCCAGAAAGCCTATTTCCTCCTATAGCTTTGTCTCCCATGAATTTATCTAAATCTCATAGAAAGCAATTTTTATGCATGCTGAAATCTTCTAGTAATTCATGTCATATTGCCTCCTTATCTTGTTTTATGTGACAGCTTTATTAAGACATAATTGATAGAACATAAAAGCCACTCTTTTAAGTTTATTTCACTGATGTTAATGTAGTCACAATTATATGGCCATCACTGCTATTTAAATTTCTAATATTCGGGGCTGGAGAGATGGCTTAGCGGTTAAGCGCTTGCTTGTGAAGCCTAAGGACCCCGGTTCGAGGCTCGATTCTACAGGACCCACGTTAGCCAGATGCACAAGGGGGCGCACGCGTCTGGAGTTCGTTTGCAGTGGCTGGAGGCCCTGGCGCGCCCATTCCCTCTCTCTGTCTCTATCTGCCTCTTCCTCTCTCTGTCTGTCACTCTCAAATAAATAAATAAAAACTAAAAATTTAAATTTCTAACATTGCTCCTCAATCCTACCCGTTATCAGACATGACCTGTTCTCCCATCCCCGCAGCTCCTGATAACCACTAACCTACTTCCTGTCTCTATGGGTTCACCTATTCTGCACTTCTACATGAGTGTAGTTACGCAGTATGTGGTCATTGGTGATGGCTTTTTTTTTGTGGGGGGGTGTTCGAGGAAGGGTCTCACTCTAGCTCAGGCTGACCTGGAATTCACTATGGAGTCTCAGGGTGGCCTCGAACTCATGGTGATCCTCCTACCTCTGCCTCCCGAGTGCTGGGATTAAAGGCGTGCATCACCACGCCCTGCTTTATGACTTCATTTTCTTAGCAGAACGTTTTCAAGATGCATCCTTGGCATGTGTCACGCTATATTTTCCATAAAAGCTGAGTAATATCCCATTGTATGGATAGATTGTTTTGTTTTATCCACTCACCGGTCAATGAGCATTTGGGTTGTTTCTGCCTTTTAGCTGTTATGAAGATGGTGGCTATGGACCTTGTTTCCATGCCTTTTTTAAAAAAAATATATTTATTTATTTGAGAGTGACAGACAGACAGAGAGAGAGAGAGAGAGAATGGGAGCGCCAGGGCCTCCAGCCACTGCAAACGAACTCCAGACGCGTGCGCCCCCTTGTGCATCTGGCTAACGTGGGTCCTGGGGAATTGAGCCTCGAACCAGGGTCCTTAGGCTTCACACGCAAGCGCTTAACTGCTAAGCCGTCTCTCCAGGCCGGTGTCCATGCCTTTTTAAATGCCTATTTTCAGTCATGATGGTATGTACCTACAGGAGGAGTGGTTGAGCCACTGTGTTCCTATTTTTGAGGAACTGGCAAGCTGTTTTCCACAGTGGTGTCACCACGGTCCACCAACAGTGTACCATTTCCCCATAGCCTCCCCAATACTTGTTACTTTCTGTTTCTCGGTTATATCCATCCATAGTCATCTCACTGCGATCCACTGAGCCTTTGCCCCAGGCCACTAGATTCCTATCAGCCCCAGCCCATGTTGCTGCCTGAGAAGCTACGATGTTAAACAACTGTCGATGATTTTTGTTTCCAAACCCCCTGAAGTTAAGGCTGTTCACGCAGACCAAGCTCTGAGTCAGGTCAAACAAGACAGCCATGCAGGCGGCTATGGACAGAGCTGCCACACTCTTGACGATGGATGTTTCGGGAACTCGGGCGCCTCTTCCAGACAGCTGGTTTCCACAGGCTCTGTAGTCACTGCTGGTTTGCAGAGCTGGAGTCAGGGAGATGGAAGTGAAAACACAAGAGGCTCACGAGTCTTCACCCAGCAAGAGTCAGCTGGGCTTGGGGATGAGGGTGAGTGGGGTCGTTTGTTCGTAAGTGAACGCGCAGAGGTTCGCAAGCCTTTGCTGATATCCAGAGTCCTGGAAAAGTTGGGTCGGGCAGCTTTGCAGAGGTCTGCGCTGTGCCATGCCCGAGTGCTTCGCAGCCACCCGTCTCCCTGAAGATGTCTTGCAGCCTCTGTAGCCTTCCAGTCTCCCAGTTCACTCTTGGCAAACTGACTTTACCGGGACACAGGTCCTGTGACGCGTGCCCTCCAGCCTCTGCTGCCCATCCCCTTTCTCTGTTCTTCCTCACGCAGATAAAGCTGTCTCCCTTTACTTACACGTTTTCTACTTCTCCCACCTCTATGGAAGTCATTGGTTTATGTATTTATTTATTATTTTTATTTTATTTATTTATTTATTTGTTTGTTTTTACAAGGTAGGGTCTCACTCTAGCCCAGGCTGACCTGGAATTCACTCTGTAGTCTCAGGGTGGCCTCGAACTCACGGCGATCCTCCTACCTCTGCCTCCCGAGTGCTGGGATCAAAGGCGTGCGCCACCACGCCCAGCTTCCTATTATTATTTATTTGTGTGTGCATGTATGCGAGTCTGTGTATGTGTGTGGGGGGGGGCACACTAGGGTCTTCTGCTGCTGCTGCAAAAAGATGCAAGATATTTGGGGCAGTTTTTGCATCTGGCTTTCATGGGTGGCTTGGGAATTGAACCCAGGCCGGCAAGCAAGCACCTTTAACCACTGAGCCGTCTTTCCAGTTCTCCATGGCGATGATGGCTCTACCTCTCTTTCTTTCTCCCCTGCCCCCCACCTTCTTCCTTCTCTCTTATTTCTGTCCTCTCTTTATGGATACAACTGGTTTTTGTTTTTTGTTTTTTGTTTTTTTTCGAGGTAGGGTCTCACTGTAGCTCAGGCTGACCTGGAATTCACTATGCAGTTTCAGGGTGGCCTCGAACTCACGGTGATCCTCCTACCTCTGCCTTCCGAGTGCTGGGATTAAAGGCGTGCGCCACCATGCCCGGCTCAGGATACAACTGTTTTTTTTACTCCTTACAAGCACACCCTTGGTCTTCCTGCTACTGTAAAAGGAAAAAAAATCTACTCTCTCTCTCTCACAGCAAACTGTACCTGCTCCAAGCCACTTCTTTTTGTTGTGGTTGTTGTTATTATTTTTATGGACAGCTTCCATAATTATAGACAATAAACCATGGTACCAAGCAGTTTCTATGCACATCTTCCATGTGACAAGAGTAGGAAATATTCAGTGAATGTCCTGCAGACCAAGCTAAGTGCCAAATGCTCCCTTTTGCATAGTTTTATTTAAGTATTCCAGCAGTCTCATGAGAGAATTGTAGACAGACCCTGCTTTCCAGATGAGAATAGTGAGCTACAGAAAGCTTAGGAAACTTGTCCAAGTTTACATGCCTTATAAAAGATAGCGTATTTCTAACCCAAGTTAGCCTGGCACAAAGACCCATACTCTTTTTTTTTTTCATTTATTTATTTATTTGACAGAGAGAGAGAGAAGCAGGGAGAGAGGAGAGAGAGAGGGAGAGAGATAGAGAGAGAGAGAGAATGGCACGCCAGGGCATCCAGCCACTGCAAATGAACTCCAGACACATGTGCCGCGTTGTGCATCTGGCTTACATGGGTCCTGGGGATTCGAACCTGGGTCCTTTGGCTTTGCAGGCAAGTGAAAGGCCCATACTCTTGTCAGTGGGTCTGAAAGGCATTTCTCTAGCGAGGGGTCTGGCAGTGACCCCGGGGAAGGTGGAAATGGTACCTTCCTACGCATCCCTCGGGTCGTCTGCTGGTCCCTTCTTCTGTACCAGGCTTGGTCTGAGGCATCCGTCTGTCCCGTAGCTGCTCCCCAAATCTATACCCTTCCCGCCAGGTCTAGAGGAGGAAGTGTGGCCGCGGGGTCGGAGAGCTGGCTGTGAGCTCCACCCAACCCTCACCAAGGACTTAACTGTGGGAAGCGATGAGTCTCATTCATAAAATGAGCTGAAGGTAGCAGCTTCACAGTACTGTCGGTAACACCCCCAGAAAAGTTAACCTATCCAGGGGTTCTCCCTCAAATGTTTCCAGTGTTCCTGCCCATGGCCTTTGCAATACAATGTGCCATGCCCTCTGTGGAAAAAACTGCCAACTATGTCTTTCAACCACCAAAGCCAGTTACTTTTTTCTCATTTCCAGCCATTTTTTTTTACCCCTTCTGCAGCATGCTCTGATCGGTGTGGAAGAGATCATCTGTCCCTGAGGTTGTTGATTAAGGCCTCCGGACTTTGGGGTGTTTCCCAATACACTGATTGGAAAGCTTTGGAAAAGTTTAGCTCAGCAGTTCTGTAGAGAGTTCATCGGAGTGTGTTCAGCAGTGCATGTGCCAAGTACTGCTCAGAACCCCTGACCTAGAGTGAGGCTCAAACCATGCTTGGAAAACTAGAACACACGTGAGTCTCTGTCATTTCATTCAGGCTTAAAAAATAATTATAATAGGGCTGGAGAGATGGCTTAGAGGTTAAGCGCTTGCCTGTGAAGCCTAAGGACCCCGGTTGGAGGCTCGATTCCCCAGGACCCACGTTAGCCAGATGCACAAGGGGGCACACGCATCTGGAGTTCGTTTGCAGTGGCTGGAAGCCCTGGCGTGCCCATTCTCTCTCTCTTTCTCTCTCTCTCTCTCTCTCTCTCTCTCTCTCTCTCTCTCTCTCTGTCACTGTCAAATAAACAAAAAAGAAAATAAAAATAGAAAAAAATAATTATAATAATTATACTTATTTATTTGAGACACAGGGAGAGAGAGAGAGACAGAGAGAGAGAGAGAGCATGCCAGAGCCTCTAGCCACTGCAAACTCCAGATGCCTGCTCTACCTTGTGCATCTGGTTTTACATGGGTACTGGGGAATCAAACCTGAGTCTTTAGGCTTTGCAAGCAAGCACCTTAACCACCAAGCAATCTCTCCAGCCCCAGTTATAATAATTTTAGTATTTTTTATTCTATTTTTGGTTTTTTGAGATAGGGTTTTTCTCCAGCACAGGCTGACCTGGAATTCATATGTAGTCTCAGGGTGGACTCAAACTCACAGCATTCCTCCTACTTCAGCCTCCCAAGTGCTGGGATTAAAGGCATGTGCCACCATGCCCAGCAGAGAGAGAGAGAGAGAAAGACAATGGGTGCACCAGGGATTCCAGCCACTGCGAATGAACTCCAGGTGCATGCGCCACTTTGTGCATCTGGCTTTTATGTGGGTACCGGGGAATGTAACTGTGGTCGTTAGGCCTTATAGGCATGCACTTTAGCCACTCAGCCATCTCTCCAGCCCCAATTATAATAATTTTCAACGAGAGCCAGGCATGGTGGTGCACTCCTTTAATCCCAGCACTCAGGAGGCAGAGGTAGGAGGATCACTGTGAGTTCGAGACCACCCTGAGACTACAGAGTGAAATCCAGGTCAGTGACACCTTACCTCAAACAACCAACAACAACAATAATAATAATTTTCAATGAAAATATTTACACTGTGGCCCTGTGGCATCTATAACTAAAAAGATGTCAATAAGACTGTATCATCACTGATGGCATATGACAAAAAAAAAAAAATACCCTAGAAAATACAGTCAGATCCAGAAGGAGGAGGAAAGGCATTGCCAAGGAAGATCAGAGGCAGATGGAAGGGGCCGGAATGCACAGAAGAGAAGGGGGTGTCTGTCTGGGTGTAAGCCCACACAACACTGGCGGGGCTCTGTTACTCGGAAGGCCTCCGTCAGCTCCCTTGCTCCAGGCTGCAGGGACCTGATGGTGTCACTTCCTGAGCGTGAAGGTGGACATGGTACAGCCAGCTGCTGAGGAAGCCTGGGGCCCAGGACTGTGGGGTATCTGCCTGCAAGGGTTGGGGTGTCTGTGGTCAGTTACTGGGCGGGCAAGCTGTAATCGCAAATGGCCTGTCTGTCCTTTGCTCTCACAGGGCCAGCAGTGGTGGAAATGGCCCCCTCTTTCTCCAGGGTCCTGAAGGACACCACCGTCGTTGAGGGCCAGGATTTTGTGCTACGGTGCTCTGTCCAGGGCACTCCAGTGCCAAGGATCACCTGGCTGCTCAATGGTGAGACCCCCTTGCCCATGTGAATGAACCATCCACTTCTTACACTGAGTAAGCAACCAGGCAGAGGCTGTTTTGGGGAGCCCCAGGAAGGATGACCAAGCACTTGCTCAGTCACCCGCTTAATCACGTCACTAAGCGGTCAGAAGACCTGCTATACCTTTGGGGGACCTATGGCTTGGAGTCTCAAGCAGTTCTCACATCTTATAGCATAGGATCCTATCACCTATCACCAAATAGTCCCCAGGAGTATCTTTGTGGTGACACGTTACCTGTGAGCCTCCATGTCCCCTCCCTGTCCCTCACCCATGACAGTTCCTGTGGGGTCCTGCAGCTGACTTCAGGGGACAACCTCCTTATGGCTAGAACTAAATATGAAGACAAGGACCCATGGTGGATAGGAGTAGGACTTTCTATGACTAGCTCAGAGCTAAAACAAGGGCCAACAAATGCTTCCTATAGAGAACCAGACTGTAAATCTTTTCCGCTTTTTGGGCCATACACCTCTGTAACAATTATTCACTTCTACTGTGGCAGCATAAAAATAGCAGAGGGCTGGAGAAATGGCTTAGAGGTTAAGGCCCTTGCCTGCAAAGCCTAAGGACCCAGGTTCAATTCTCCAGGTCCCACATAAGCCAGATGCATAAGGTGGCGCATGGTCTGGAGTTCATTTGCAGTGGCTGGAGGCCCTGGTGTGCCCATTCTCTCTCTCTCTCTCCCCACTCCCTGGTCTCTCTGTCCTTCTAATAAATACATAAAAATAATTGAAAAAAATAGCAGCAGAGGTCACATGCAAATGAATGAGTATGGCTGTATTGCAAGAAAGCTTTATTTGTGGACACTAATGTAAATTTCATGTAATTTCCCCATATCATGAAATTTTCTTTCTTTTTTTTTCCAACCTCATAAAGGATGGAAAACTATTCTATGAAAAACCAGGGTGCAGGTAGGATTTGGCCCAGGGGGGGTGTGGTTTACACCCTGCAGACTGAATAGTAGGTGAATCTTGGCATTTTCACACTCTTCCCACTAGAGGGCAGTCATGCTCAAGTTGGATTTGCTTAGCTGCTAATTGTCCAACCCAGGGTCCATACTGGGAATTTCCTTCCTTCCTTCATTCATTCATTCCTTCCTTCTTTCCTTTTTCCCTTCTTCCTTCCTTCCTTCCTTCCTTGTTTCCTTCTTTTCTTTTTCTCTTTCTTTCTTTCTCTCTCTTTCTCTCTGTCTCATCCCTCCTTCCCTCCCTCCATCCCTTCCTTCCTTCTTTTCCTTCTTTCTTTTTGGTTTCTCAAGGTAGGGTCTCACTCTCTAGCCCAGGCATACCTGGAATTAACTATGTACTATCAGGCTGGCCTCAAACTCATGGCAATCCTCCTACCTCTGCCTCCCGAGTGCTGGGATTAAAGGCGTGCACCACCACACCTGGCTTACTGAGAATTTCTGATTTCCTAACTGTGGCCTGTTCTGAGCCAACAACTCCTTTCTGGGGCTCCATCTTCGTTTAAGGGGGCTGAAAAGGAACTGTGCACATGTTTGGGCAGAGGAGGCATATTGACAGCAGCCTGGGAATGTGCTAGGGATCTCAAGAAAGAGGTTTTGGGAGAGACACTCATTGTCATCAAACAAAAAAATAGAAGCAAAGAGCATTGTTAAGTCCCTTTGGTGGTGGCATCCTGGCCCCCACCCACCCGCAGTCCGAGTTTTATGGAGTGCGTTGGGTTGGGAAGGGTCTCCTTCGTCTGGCATGCTTGGCAGTCTCTCTGCCAAAGTGGCCTTGGAGACATGAAGTGTTGCTATGTCTAGACAAGAACACTGTGGTGCAGGGACAGCATATGTTTCCACGCTGTCTCCCTATTCTGCCACTGCCCCTAACTTTATGAAGTGCGAATTAGGACCGGAAGCCTGACCAGAGGAGGGACGGACAGTTGCTTCCTATATGACCGTGGACGCATTCCTGCTGCGAGGCCAGAAGCTTCAGCAATGACATCGGCTTTTTCCCTAGAAATGAAGGTCACATCCTGGAATGATAAAATCCCAGGAACCTAGAGCATGGAAGGCCATGACGGAAGTTCAGACATTTCTGTCACCATGCAGGGCTGCGCATAAAGTGTGACCTGAATCAAAAAGGGAGGGGCTTCCTGTGGAAGGACGGTTATTTTAGCTTCCCATGTTTATTTCTTCCCTGAATGCCCAAGTGTACTTAATTACACAGAATAAGTGAACCTAACTGCCCCCATTAGAGTACAGAGCTGCTTTCTGATCAATATCTGCAATGGAAAGTGGAATAGTTATTTTTTTAGTTTTATTTTTTTATTATTTGAGAGACAGACAGAGGGAGAGGAGAGAGAGAGAGAATGGGCACACCAGGGCCTTCAGCCTCTGCAAACGAATTCCAGATGCATGTGCCACTTTGTGCATCTGGTTCACATGGGTCCTGGGAATTGAACCTGGGTCGTTTGGCTTTGCAGGCAAGAGCCTTAACCACGCTCAGTCATCTTTCCAGCCCTGGAATAATTCTTTCTAGTGACATCTCAAAGGAGCCATGTGTTCAGTTTGGACTGGGTGAAGTCTTCTCTGCTTGAGCCTAGGCTGTGGACCAGAGGACCCTCGAGATCCTCACTAGTGCAGACGCGCTCTTGGCCCTCCTGCATTCCAGATTCCTCTAGAATCTCTTCTGCTAGTCTTTCTAGGTCCAGTCTTACCGTCCATGGAGGGCCAGCTCCAAGGTCAGGATAGCAGCAGTCCTGCTGGGGTCAGAGCTAGCGTCCCTCAGCCTGGCCTGAGCCTTCGTGTGTGTGCCTCTCTCTCTGCAGGGCAGCCCATCCAGTTCGCTCGCTCCTTCTGCCAGGCCGGCATGGCTCAACTCCATATCCAAGATGCCCTACCCGAGGATCACGGCACCTATACCTGTGTGGCTGAAAACGCCTTGGGACAGGTGTCCTGCAGTGCCAGGGTCACCGTTCAAGGTAGGAGCGCCAGGCACCTCACTTGTCAAGAGTGTGTGTCTGCTTGGAAGAAAGAACACTTTTTTTTTAATTATTTTTATTTATTTATTTGAGAGAGAGAAAGAGGGAGAGAGAGAGAGAGAGAAAGGGAGAATGGGCACACCAGGGCTTCCAGCCACTGCAGATAAACCCCAAATGCATGCGCCACCTTGTGCCTCTGGCTTACGTGGGTCCTGGGGAATCGAACCAAGGTCCTTTGGCTTTGCAGGCAAGCGCCTTAACCACTAAGCCGTCTCTCCAGCCCCAAAGAACACTTTTATAGACAAGAGGATTCCTGGCCCAAATTGAGGGGACAGAGGTACCTGTGGCACTGAGCAAAAAAGTGGGTGCTAGCATCTCTGCGGACAGAGCTGAGGTTGCACAGAGGTTACACAGAAATCCCTGAACAGGTCCAGGCAGGAGGGGGTGTGGCCGACAGCTTCGGGGTCGCTGACATGAACGTCCAGACCAGGCACAGTTATGGACGAAGGGATATTTACTGAAGCCTACAGATCCAGGGGAAGTTCCATAATGGCAGAAGAAGCTGCCCCCCCCCCCTCTTAAAAGGACCAGGCAGAGAGAGAAAAAAGCCAAAAGTAAAAACCACACAGCACACTGCAGGAACTCCAGGTGGAACTAGGCACTTTGCATATCTTGAGACTAGAATTTTAAACCCACCACCACACCTTAGGATCTGGCCCAGTGACACCTCCTCCAGCCAGGTGGCTGCACATCCAAACTACAAACTGGGAAAACATTGAATATACTGGGAGCCACCTATTCAGACTACCACAGGGTTGTAATGCCTGTAACCCCAGAGCTAGAGAGGGTGTGGTAGGAAGATTGCAGGTTTCAGGCCAGGCCAGGCTTCATAGCAAACCAGGCCCTGTTTCAAAAGCAGGAAGAAAGGAAGGACCCTGAACCTAGAGGAGGTGGTCTCTGGGGAACCACACAGGTGGGTACCATAGGAGGGTCCTGACCCCACCCCTTCTCTCGGCTAGGTCATGGGCAGATGCAAGGGACAGAGGCCAGGGATCTCCTGGCTCCAGAAGCTCCTGGTATCCCAGCATGAAACCCTACACTGCAAGGAGACTTGCAAAGAGTACTCATATGTTACTTTACCGTGCAAGGGCCTCACACATGACCCCTTATGCATGGCGTGCTGGTAACAGAGTGAGACTGAAGCTTCTAGAAGTCACAGGTTTCCCTCTCTTGTCCCTGAACCTCCCCCACCACCCCCAGACTGTTTCCCATGCATCACTAGCCTAGTGTACAGTAATCTGATTATATCATGGTCATCCATTGATCAGCCAAGCACTTAAGTCTCCAGGAATCATTGAGAATTATAGGCTCAAGACTGACCTCCCTGGGCTGTGAGATCAGGCATGGTGACAGCTCCCAGAGAGGTGCTTCTTGGGTCCAGGGCCTGAAGGTAAGCCTGTTTCCCACCTCGCCTTAGCCTGTGCCCCTCACTCCTGAGTGTGACCGAGCCCCTGTAAGGTTCTTAGATAGATACTGTATATGCCTTCCCTGTCAGTCAAACAAGAGGCCATCTCTTCTCTCTCTTTGTCCCCCTGGACTCAGACCTCTCAGGAGAGTCTGAACAGCCATTTTATGGGAGATGACAGGAGATGGTGTCACAGAAGGGGGGACAAAATGCTTCCTGCCTACTGTGTCTCCTTGCCTATACTATCTCATGGGGCGGGGGGGGGGGAGACTCCATGGCTTAAGGTGGAGTACTATCCGTGTTCCACATAGAAGGGTCTGTAGGTCTCATCACATCAGTGGAACTTGGTCAAGCTGGCTTCTGAGTCTGGACTGTGGCACGGAGGCCCGTGGCTCGGCCCATGGATGCCATTTGTCAGCGTCCCTCCTCTGGCCAGAGAGGACAGGGCACTGTCCACCCCTACAAAAAATAAAAAATAAAAAATAAAAAAACTCATATTCATGGAGAATGTGTCCAAGGCCTGCCTTGTTCGGCTCTGGGCCAGGAGAGAATTTAGATTTCTCTGAGAAACGCCTCCGTGCAGAGTCATGGTTGAACCGGCCTGCCCCCTAACTTCTGGGAAGCCCTCGGCACTGGGGTGAGGAGCAGGCGCTGGCCCCTGGGGGCTTCTCCGCCAGCATTCCAGTATGTCCGTGCGTCCCACTCATCCTTAGGGTTCTGACTGCACAGCCTCAGGGGGGCCCTTGGGGACCATGGTATGGGACTTCCAAGGAAGCATAAAAGCACGGCCTGAATTCTGAGGGCCAGGGCAGCAGCTCTTCCCAAAAGTCAGGGTGGCACATGACCAGTCCATAATAGGCAGGAGAGACAGAATGGCACAGGATGAGTCGCTTGGCCCACCCTTCTCATATCTGAGTGTGCCTTACCTGCGCGTTGTGTCTGAGCTGGATTAGACTGAGCTAGCCACGAAGGTGGGGTCCCCACACGTAGGATCTAGAACTTTCTGGGGCACTCTCCTGCCTTTCCGGTATTGGGGGTGGGTGAGACTTCCTGATTGTTCATCCAAGAGCATTTTAATTCATTTTATTTTATTTTTATTTATTTATTTGAGAGAGAGAGAGAGAGAGAGAATGGGTGTGCCAGGGCTTCTAGCCACTGCAAATGAACTCCAGACACATGCGCCACCTTGTGCATCTGGCTTTCGTGGGTCCTGGGGAATCAAACCGGGGTCCTTTGGCTTTGCAGGCAAACACCTTAACGGCTAAGCCATCTCTCCAAGAGCATTTTAATTTTTTTGTTTATTTTTATTTATTTGAAAGTGACAGAGAGAGAAAGAGGCAGATAGAGATAGAGAGAGAGAGAGAGAGAGAGAGGATGGGTGCACCAGGGCCTCCAGCCACTGCAAACGAACTCCAGACATGTGCACCCCCTTGTGCATCTGGCTAACGTGGGTCCTGGGGAATCGAGCCTCGAACCGGGGCCCTTAGGCTTCATAGGTAAGCGCTTAACCGCTAAGCCATCTCTCTTCGTGGGTCCTGGGGAATCGAGCCTCGAACCGGGGCCCTTAGGCTTCATAGGCAAGCGCTTAACCGCTAAGCCATCTCTCCAGCCCTCCAAGAGCATTTTAAAGCAGGAGAGACTGTGGCACAACCAAGGCTGTCTGAATCTGATCTTACAGGAGCCTGCATGAGTGGGCGCCCTCCCGGGATGGGGGATGCACTGGCCTGCCCAGGCCAGACAGAGGCTCATAACCATAAATGGAGAGCAAGGCTGAGACACAGCCACACCCGGGCCTAGTGGAGTGTACGCCATCTTCGCGTAGGGCGAGCAGAGCCAGCGCGGCGCAGTGTCCCCTCTTGGCGCCCTGCCCTGCGGCACTCAGGTATTCTTGAGTGTGCGTCTTGCACAATCCTCAGCTGTGGCATTCTTTTGACTTTCTCGGCATCTCTTTTGGCTTCAGGTACCCCGCTGCCCCAACTGCTGCTCCAGCCCCTCACAGGCCTTGCTCAGTATGTCGCTGGGGTGTGGTGACACATGTGGCTGTGAAGCCAACTGCCTGAAGTGGCTCCCAGCCCACACTTCCTGTCCCTGCCCCCTGCATGTTAATCTGTCCAGGCCTCACCTTTCTGCCCTAAGAAGGGGGTAAGAGCAGTCATTCGGCACCATGAGCATTAAATGAGTGGATGCACGCCTTACCCCCAGTGCTCCAAGGCGTGGAGAGATGGCTTAGCCGTTAAGCGCTTGCCTGTTAAGCCTAAGGACCCCGGTTCGAGGCTCGATTCCCCAGGACCCACATTAGCCAGATGCACAAGGGGGCGCAGGCGTCTGGAGTTCTTTTGCAGTGGCTGGAGGCCCTGGCGTCCCCATTCTCTCTCTTTCTAGCTGCCTGTTTCTCTCTGTCTGTTGCTCTCAAATAAGTAAATAAAAAATAAACAAAAAAAATTTTTTTAAAGAGAAAATGTCCTAAGCCTGGCACGCCTTTAATCCCAGCACTCGGGAGGCAGAGGTAGGAGGATCATGAGTTCAAGGCCTCCGTTGAACACAGTGAATTCCAGGTCAGCCTGAGCTCAAAAAAACCAAAAAAAAGATAAAATGTCCTAGTGGGAGTTTGACCCAAGGGTTGACTTAGTACAGTACTATCAAGAGCAGACAGGATTGTGAGTTTGAGGCCAGCCTAGGCTACATAGCTCTGCCAATCAGAGAAGGGAGGTGTTGGCCAAGACAACCCGAAGCCAGACTCCCGCGCCACACTCCACGGCTCTGGCCACAAGGGGGCGCTGTGCAGCAGTGCATGTTTCCAACCTCTTGTCCAGCCCCTGGGAGATGCTGATTCTCAGGCCACTTTCAAGCCTCAGCCTGGGATGGTGCCTAAGGAAAGATGTGGGGACTCGTTCCCACCTCTTTATCCTCATGCTGAGGTTTTGCAGTCTTGCAGATTGCCCAGCCATCCTGACGCATTTTCTGCAGCCGCTCTGGGCTCTGCCTCTGTAACTCTTCTGCTCCCCCAAATCCTAGCTAGCTCCCACAAAAACGTCACTTTCTCCCCAAGGCTTACCCTACTCTTCCAGGATGAGTCTCGTTGGCGTTAGAGTGCTTGCCTAGCAACCTCAATGCCTTGGCTTTGATCTCTAGCACTACAAAGGAGGAAAACAATATCAAAGAAAATGAATAGGGCGCGCGAGAGTAGAGAAGGGAAGGGTGGGGGTCTGTTTCCGTTCTGTGATGAAGGAAGCCGCTTAGGCTTCCATGAGCTGGGGAAAAAGAGAGCTCCGGGCAGGTGGCCAGCTATACATTCAGTGTAAAGGCCCTGGGCCAACCTAACCAAGGAACAGCAAGATGGCTGATGCAATTGGGCGCCCCAGTGACAGAATGTGGGTTCAGAAACAGGAGGAGCATATTGGGGGATGCATCATTGCGGGAACCGCCAGGGCTAGAGAGAAAGCATTCTATTCCATGGTGTTTACTCTAATTGCTCGTTGAGTCGTCTGGGGTCTCCCTGAGGGAGGCTCGCCGGTCCCCTTCAGTTTTGTCTGTAGCAGGAGGCCTGCATGTGAGCCTGAGGGTACATCTCCCCCACATGCAGGAGGCATGCCCTTGACTTCCCTGCTAGTGTGGGAGCCCAGTGCTCTTTGGAGTTTGCGGGAGGTCCACAAATCAGCTCTCAAGAGCCCCTCAACAAATACGCCTACAACTCTTCTCCCCAGGCTAGGAAAAGACATTCCTAACCCTGAACCTGGCCGCACAGTCTCCCCTTCCCAGCCCAGATGGAGCCTACAAGATGATGAATCCAAGTTCCTGCAGAGCCCGGGAAGATCTGAACCCAGTAAATAACTCGCAGTGTTAGGACTGAGTCACTGGCAGGCTTCCTTAGGCTGGAATATTTTATATTTATTTCCCCTTGGAGTATCTTTGTCAAGGCTTAATTTTTGAGTGAGGAGATTTATTAATAATCTTCTAACTGTATTTTTTTGTGTTTGTTTGTTTTGTTTTTCGAGGTAGGGTTTCACTCTAGCCCAGGCTGACCTGGAATTCACTCTGTAGTCTCAGGGTGGCCTCGAACTCATGGCGATCTTCCTACCTCTGCCTGCCGAGTGCTGGGATTAAAGGCGTGTGCCCAGCTAATTGCACTCATTTTTGACACAGTGTCTAGCCTAGTGGTTTGTTTACTTAGTTAAAAGCATTCTGGACCTAGGAGCGGCACCTCAGGGCGTATACTGTGTATGGGGGGGGGGTTGGTAAAAGAAAGAATCTGATATCTTGAATAAAAAATAAGAATCCATGAGCAGGGCTGGAGAGATGGCTTAGTGGTTAAGCGCTTGCCTGTGAAGCCTAAGGACCCGGGTTCGAGGCTCGATTCCCCAGGACCCACGTTAGCCAGATGTCTGGAGTTCGTTTGCAGTGGCTGGAGGTCCCTGGCGCGCCCATTCTCTCCGTCTCTCCTCTCTCTCTCTGCCTGCCTCTTTCTCTATCTGTCACTCTCAAATAAATAAAAATTAATTTAAAAAATATTTTTTAAAAAAGAATCCATGAGCACATTTATGAGAGGATTGTATTTTGATGAAGAGCCCCTGGAGAGGACTGAATATGCTACTGAGGAAGTTTATTCTCAGATCAGTTCCAGGCTGATCCCTGGTCCTGGGGCCATTCTGGATTTAGAAACCTCCAAGTTGCTGCCGCCACCTCCTCCTCTCTGCCCAAGTATGTGCATGTACTTTGGACCCTACACAGTTCTCTCCAACTGGCCTAAGTTATGGCCCCCTGTCCTGTGAACTAAGAACACTGGCAGCATTTAAAATCCTTATGTTGGCTAAAGAGAACATTACTGAAGGAAAAGGGTCAGGCGTCTGTCTTTAGCCAGCTGTTTTTAAGTACATGGAGACCCTTAGCACACACACAGAACATCTGTGCGGCCTTTTCATCTGCAAGAAGGCAAGACATTAGTTCAATGTTCAATGGGCGAATGCCCCACAGTTTCATTTCCCAGGGGTCAAGGCCACAACAAGCTCTGTGTCGTGTGAGTTGCTTGCGCTGCAGGGAGACCTGAGAGGGAGGATGTGTCCATCTGACACAGATTCCAGAACTGGAAACTCGATTTACCAAGTGGACAAAATTATAGCGATTCATAACTGCCTACTTCCACAGCCTCTCATAGGGCATAGCCCTGTTTCCTGCTTGTAGACCTTGACCGAAAGTGCCATCCAGACTCACAGCCTGGTGTCCCTGGTGACAGAATGTGCCCCGGGTACAACAGTATGAAGGGCCGTGCCGCTGGTTTCCAGGCCTCGCTGGCAGGGAACACTGGGTGGTTTAGATTTGGTGCCTTTCTGTTTAGCATGTCATCATAACTTCTAAGACCCTACATGGCTGTGGTTGCAATGGTCCCTGTCTCCTGTCTAGAAACCCCATCATTAATGGTTAAGAGTTCTTTTTTGAGATATCATATGTCATGTTCCTTTCATTCTTTTTTTCTTTTTCACACTTCTCTTCCCATTTACTTCTTAAGTTCCAGAGAAGTCAGTTTTGGGGGGGTGGGGGGAGAAGGCCAAAACTGAGTCAAGATATGGGAGGAAGAATTCTTTTCTAAACAAAGCTGTAAAAGTGGCCCTTTAGCCGCCTTTTGAAGGAGGCTGTATTGGGTTAGGAGACAGAGTTTCGTTGAGAGGGAATTCAGATTCTTCCCTGGGGGGGGGGGGAGGTACAGCTTTGCCGAATGCCCTGGAAATTGGAAGGGGCTGAGCTGTCCTGTAGCCAAGTCAAAAGGAGCCTTCCGTTAAAGAGTGCCGGAATGGGGGCAGGGGCTGATCCCTGGTCCTGGGGCCATGCTGGATTTTGAGCACCAAATAAAGGAACAGGGGCGGGGGGCGGGGGCAGGGGAACGATGACTAGCTCTAGGCACCCCACTCAACTGGTGATTCATTGTGTTTCCATAGAATGACGGGGCTGAGAAGGATCAGATTTGCTGTTGGAATGGCATTTTTGCATTGTGAAAACTAAAGAAAGCAGCTCATACTCAAAGACTAAAGAGATTCTTTAGTAGATGCAAGATAAAGGCCAGCGTGTGAATTAGATGCACATCTGTATTTATAAATGTAGGGCTTCAGAAAGGAGCAAGTGGGGCTGGCGAGATGGCTTAGCCGTTAAGGCGCTTGCCTGCGAAGCCTAAGGACCCACGTTCGACTCTACAGATCCCACGTAAGCCAGACGCACAAAGGTGAGGCGAGCGCAAGGTCTCGCGTGCCCACTAGGTGGCACAAGCGTCTGGAGTTCAACTTCAGTGGCTGAGGCCCTGGCACACCAGTTCTTTCTCTCCTCTCTCTCTCTCTCTCTCAAACGAAAGAAAGAAAGGAAGGGGGGAGAGAAGGAAGGAAGGAATGGAGGGAGGAAGAAAGGAGCAAGTGGACCAGTAGTAAATGTGGGGAGGAGGTGAGCAAAACCGAAATGAAAAGAAGGATAACTGTGCATTTAAGTCGACATACTGACTTGAGTTGCTTTTCTTGCTAAGCTACAGAGAGAAACATACAGGGAGATACTGACGAAGGAGCAGCCGCCTGGACATAGGCTGGAAGGTTCTTCACGTCAGGTCTAACCGAGGCAAAGGCTTTGCTCACGGCTGGGGTTTGAGGAGGAGGGTAATACTCGGTATTGCATTGGAATTTGCACACAAAGTAACAAGCTGCGCACATGGTGTGGGTATCGAACTTTCTCTGAGTAAGGTTTTTCCAACACATCATTGCATTTGCTTTTCAACTAAAACCACTGTGAGTGTTTTTACTTATTTTATTTCATTGTTTGGTTTTTCGGGGTAGGGTCTCCCTCTAGCTCAGGCTGACCTGGAATTCACTATGTAGTCTCAGGGTGGCCTCGAACTCACAGTGATCCTCCTTCCTCTGCCTCTCAAGTGCTGGGATTAAAGGCTGCGCGCCACCACACCCAGCTCACTGCGAGTATTTTTAGAAAGGAATTGCTGTTTTGATTTAAAAAAAAAAAAAAGTCTAGTTACGTAGAAAGTCTGACTCGTTTTATTTAATTCTCATAACAATTCTACTTTACATGTTTGAATGAATTCTACAGATGAAGGAAACTAATGCTCATAGGGGTTAAGTAAGTTAAGTATGTGTGCGAGAGAGAGAGAGAGAGAGATTGAGAGAGAAGGAGAGAGGGAGGGAGACAAAGAGAGAGAGAGAGAGAGAATCTGTGTCTGACTCCCTCTCCTTTTTCTTCCCTTATTCCCTCTCCCCCGGATTCCTTTTCTCTGTCTCTTCCTCTACTCTCTGCTCTGTGTTCTTTCCCTTCTGCCTTCCCCTTCCCAAGTCCCAACTAATAGCTCTAATCTATAGGGCATTGCTGTCATGTGTCTATGATCCGCTCTGACCAGAGCCCCAGCTTTTCCCCATCTCTCAGTGGACCTGTAGCTTTCAGTTCAGTGCCCCAGGCAGCAAGTGACTGGAGCCACTGGCCAGTGCCAACAAGCAGAACAAACAGGTAGCTTCACTTTGGGTGGTGAGGGCCAGAGCAGACTGAGGAGACCACGCTGCTGGGCTCGGCTCCGCTCGCTCCCAGTGGGAGCAGGGGTACAGCTGTGGGAAAAGCCGGGGGTATATTTAGTGTGCCCCCCACCTCCGGGGCTGAGTACTCTGCAGCCCAGTGACCCCCTCCCTCACAGTCCGTGTGCTGTGAGAAGCCACATCCAAGCGGAGGAAGGCTGGGGACCTCCCACCTCTGAGCCTGGCCTCGTATACCATGACTTCAAATCAGGACAGTGAGAACGACAGCCCTAGAAAAGCATGTCTCTGAGGGCTTGGAGGGATGGCTTAGCGCTTGCCTGCAAAGCCAAAGGACCCAGGTTCGATTCCCCAGGGCCCACATAAGCCAGATGCACAGGGGGGATGCATGTGTCTGGATTTCGTTTGCAGTGGCTGGAGACTCTGGCGCACCCATTCTCTCTTTGTCTTCTCTCTCTCTCTCTGCATGCAAATTTAAAAAAATTGAAATTAAAATTAAAAAAGAAAGAAAAGTATGCCTCTGAGTTGGCAAGTGGCCCTGGGCAGGGACACAGTGACAGAAAGATCTCACAGAATCTGGCCCACCTTCCTTTGTTCTCAGTTCAACAGAGAGAAGATGTCCAGGCAGGACGCAGCCAGCCGCACCCATGCCTGTTAGCCACCTAAGGCCCAGAGCGTCAGGGTGGCGACCTTCCTCTGTAGAATAGGAACATTGCCTGCAGAGGGTGTGGAAGACAGCTCTCAATGAGCTGTGGGCCTCCTGTAGAACCATGAAACAGAGTCTGTCAGAGATTGTTCCAGCTTTACCTCAGTGGCACCTGTAAACCCTTTCCTTCCTATTTAAATGTGAGAATCCTGGTGTGAGGACTTGGATTGGTTATTGCCAGATTGAGTTTGCCCAATCCAAGAAGCCAGTAAGGTTAGGAAAGTCAAAGAAGCAGAGTGTGTGTGTGTGTGGGGGGGGGGGTGGAGATAGAGAGGCAGATAGAGAACGGACACACCAGGGCCTCCAGCCACCGCAAACGAACTCCAGACGCATGCACCCCCTTGTGCATCTGGCTAATGTGGGTCCTGGGGAATTGAACCCAGGTCCTTTGGCTTTGTAGGCAAAGGTCTTAACCATTAAGCCGTTCTAATGTTTATTTTTCAAATTTATTTTTAATTGATTTCTTTGCAAACAGTGAAAGATAATAGACGAATTCCAGATGCAGGTACCACTTTGTGCATTTGGCTTTACATGGGTCCTGGGGAACCAAGCCCCAGGCTGTTTGTTAGGCTTTGCAAACAAGTATCTTTAACAGCTGAGCGCTCTCTCTCTCTCTCTCGTCTCTTATTCATTTATGCCGAGTGTATGTGTATTTGTATGTGTGGATGCATGTGTGTATGAGTGTATGTGCACATATGTAAGCATGTATATTCCTCTAAGGCACCTTTATTTTTGAGATGGCATCTCTCACTGGATCGAAGCTCATTAATCAGGCTAGACTGGCTGGCCAGGAAGCCCCAGGAATCCTTCTTCCTCTATCTCCCCAGAGTTGAGATTGCCAAACATGCACCACCATACCCAGTTGGGGTTTTCTGTTTGTTTGTTTGTTTGTTTGTTTGTTTGTTTGTTTGTTTGATTAGTTTTTCCAGGTAGGGTCTCACTCTAGTCCAGGCTGACCTGGAATTCACTATGTAGTCTCAGGGTGGCCTCGAACTCACGCTGATCCTCCTACCTCTGCCTCCCAGGTGTTGGGATTAAAAGTGTGCACCACTGTGGGAGGCTCTGTACGTTTGTTGTTTATGTGCATTCTGGGAATCGAACTCAGGTCTTCATGCTTACAAGCAAACATTTTACCTACCTAGCCATCTCCCCAGCCCCAATATCACATGATTTCTTCGAATCTTCCAAAAGTCCTGCAGTGGTATCATATGAACACATAGACTACATTCATCAGCACTGTGTTCCAGGGATCAGTGAAAACTGTGTTATCAACTTACAGGCCAGAACACTGAGGCTTCGATAACTGCTTCAGTTTATACAGCTGCAGTCCTGAGTTAAAAATGCCAGGTTTAGGCCGGCATGGTGGCGCACGCCTTTAATCCCAGCACTCGGGATGCAGAGGTAGGAGGATCGCCGTGAGTTCGAGGCCACCCTAAGACTACAAAGTGAATTCCAGGTCAGCCTGAGCTAGAGCGAGTCCCTACCTCGAAAAAAAAAAAAAAAAAAAAAAAAAGAAGAAAAGCCAGTTTCCCCCCCCCCCCATCTCTCCTTATTTTACCTAAATCCACAAAGAATTGAGCATAAACTGAGGACACCGATGAGTCAGCATGATTTTCTTGACTTTGGGTGAAATAAGACACGCGCGTGCAAGCGCACGCGCACACTCTTTACGACTCGCTTTGAAAGATTACCAATAAATACAACTAACCTGCTTCTTTGGCTTCTGTACAATTGCTTGCTTTACCTAGACATAAGGACAGCCATTTTATGAAGGAAAAGCATGTTATACGTGACTTTCTGCAGTACGTGACTTTCTGCAACTAGCCGCCCGGGCCCAGATAAGGAACTAGTTAACTGAAATGCTGACCTTTGCCTTAGAAATCTGTGCTTGTTTGCCCACCTGTGCTTGTTTGCCACCCCTGTTTGCTCAACCGAACCCCCTTACCCAATTTCTGGAAAGCTCCGCTCAGAGACAATTGAACAATGCTAACCGCAGGGCCCTAGCTCCCTGCCTGGTCACGATCCCTGAGCGAGGCGCACCCTGACGACATCTGAAGAATCCCTGAGCTGAAACATGTTTGAGATATTTCCGCAGTTTTATGATCTTTCCTTTTAAAACCCTACCTCCCGGCTGCTCGGCTCTTCACCTCTCTGCGTGAGGACTTCGTGTCGAGCCCGTGCACCATACAATAAACCTCTTGCGTCTTGCATTGAGAGCTCTCCGTGTGAGTGTCTTCCGGTCTAGTAGACAATCCCGCTTGGGGACCCTCCGGGGGCTCCCCACAGCTTATCTCCGCTTAGCCTCTTCTCAGTTGGCAAGAGTCTACTGTGGGCTCCTTGGCTTGTGCCCCTTGGGCACTGCTGGAGAAGGCCGGTTCCCTCTGGAGAGATGTCTGCCTGCTCTGGCTCCCCGAGCTTAGGCAGCATCCCTCTGTCTTCGCACGTCCCATCCCAATCCTACTCTCAGTGAAGTGGGCTGTGGGATGGGCCTTCGGATCCAGGGTGCTGGTCAGGGTCGGTTTTTCTCAGGCTGCCTGAAGGAAGCTACTTGCTTGGAACCCAAGATCCCCTCTGGCTCCTCGGTGCCAGTGCAGGGTATGTATGTTGATAGGGAGCTGGGCTTGTTTCCTTACCTTTGAAGAGCTCAGGACTGTTGACTGCAACTGCTCAGAGTGACTGACTCAGCCACTCGCTGGCCCGGATTTAGGGCTGTGACCCATGCGATTCACCCTGCTAGGGAGGGTGGAAACAGGGACCTCAACTGCAGGTCTAAGAGCAGGTTCATTCCACGTGTCCACTGCTGTCATCTCCTTCTTGCTGTAGGCACAGGAAGAAAGAGCAGGATCAGAGGCAGTGGCCACTCTGGACCAAGTGCCTGCCCGGGGCTGGTTCCCACAGTCAGTCCCCTCTCATTCATCTCTCTGGTGAAGGTTGGTTAATTGACTTACAGATATGTCCCATGGTCTTTTCAAGCATCACGTTTGAATTCCTCACCATGCTTGCCTTGGGTCACATAAAAATGAGTACAATGGCCTCTGGAAGGTGCCAAGGTCCTTTGGCTCCTGATCAGCCCACTGAGTGATTCTAGGTGGGTAGGACTCAGTCTGCTCTCCCGTGTCTCCTACGAATGCCCCTGAGAATGAATGAAGGCAGTTTATCGCTGGTGATGGTTCAACTTGCGATTCTCAGCTTTATTCACTGTGTGAAAACAATGCACCTGCCATAGAAACTGCGCTTCACATTTTAAGTTTAGGATTTTGGGCGTTTCCTGTGTTAGTAATACACTGAACAGTGTTTGAGGTTTTGAGCCATGACAGTAAGTGTCAGTCCCAAACAGCTTACCCTCCACAGCGGGCTGCCTCACTGAGCTAGAATGTTCAGTACAGCAGGTACACTCAGTTCATGGGATGCCTTTGTAAGTTGAGGAATATCTACGTAGCATGTAGTTTTTTTTTTTAATTTTTATTTATTTATTCGTTTTTCGAGGCAGAATCTCACTCTAGCTCAGGCTGACCTGGAATTCACTATGGAGTCTCAGAGTGGCCTCGAACCCATGGCGGTCCTCCTACCTCTGCCTCCCGAGTGCTGGGATTAAAGGCGTGCGCCACCACGCCCGGCCATTGCCTGTAGTATTTTTACATACGGGCTTAGTCAGAACTCCTGAAGCCCTGCGATGACCCCTAGAGGCAGATGAGGGTATGGAGCATCGGATGGAGGCCAGGGTCTGACTACAGGATCCCAGATTCTTACAGCTCCCATTCATTACCTCTGCAGCTGCAAGCAGACAGGCCCAGTGACGGGCCTTTAGAACTGTGTCTGAGACCCATAGGGTACCTTGGCTTTGCTGAAGGCCAGCAAACAGGCAGTGGGCAGAACTGAGAGAGGGTGGCATCCAAGAGCAGGCTGCCACCAGCTTGAAGCTCCCCGGGAGAGCAAGCTGAAATGTGGATGTTCCTAGGATGTTCCAGGCTCATCTGTGAAGCTTCGTGAGGCTGGGAGGCAGAGAAAGAAGCGGGAACAGGGAGTCCTCTGAAGAGAGGAAGACATTTTGTCCTCAAGCCCTGTTGGTCTGCAAGACAGGAAATTCCTCAACTCTCCCGAGGCAGGCAGTTTCCCTGACCACTACAGCCCAGGCAGGGACGTGAGGTAGATTTCCGCATTTCCAATACTGGCCCCCCCCAAGTCCACTCCCAAAGCCTTCTTCCAAAGTCCCCAGCTGTCCTATGTCCAAAAGCAATGCCTAGCTGGGGAGTCAAGGACCTGAGAGTCGCTTCTGGTGGACAGAGGTGGGGGTGCTCTATTGCACTCCTGCTCCATGCACCCCCCTGACAGCACCTGCTTGGGGAAGCTTCCTTGAGCCCCATGGGCTCCCTCAGCCTTTCCCCTTTCACAGTCCCAGAGAGCTTTGCTTTAGTGACTATAGATAGAAACTCAGCAGTGGGCTGCAGAGATGGCTTAGCAGTTAAGGCACTTGCCTGAGAAGCCTAAGGACCCAGGTTCAATTCCCCAGGACCCTCATAAGCCAGATGCATAAGGTGGCACATGTGTCTGGAGTTTGTTTGCAGTGGCTGGTGGCCCTGGCATGCCCATTCTCTCTGTATATATATCTGCCTCTCTCTCTCACTCAAATAATAAATAAAATATTTTTTAAAATTCAGTAGCATGTTTTGAGTCAGGCCTTACCCCAGTAGAGATAGAGAAACTATCTTCAGGGTTCCATCTTCCTGAATAAGATATAGTAGAGACCCCAAACTACCAGAGGCCCCCTTCTTCAAAAAAAAGAAAAAAACTGGGTTGGAGAGATGGCTTAGTGATTAAGGCACTTGCCTTCAAAGCCAAAGGACCCAGGTTCGATTCCCCAGGACTCACATAAGCCAGAGGCACAAGGGGGCACGTGCGTCTGGAGTTTGTCTGCAGTGGCTGAAGGCCTTGGCATGCCCATTCTCTCTCTTTCTCTCTCAAAGAAAGAAAGAAAGAAAGAAAGAAAGAAAAAGAAAAGAAAAGAAAAACTTAGATTTTAATTTAGAGATATCCTAGCTGTTTTAGTCTGCTTTCTATTGTATTAAAAATACTTGAGGAGTGCTGGGCGTGGTGGCGCACGCCTTTAATCCCAGCACTCAGGAGGCAGAGGTAGGAGGATCGCCGTGAGTTCGAGGCCACCCTGAGACTCCAGAGTGGATTCCAGGTCAGCCTGGCCTAGAGTGAGACCCTGCCTCGCAAAACAAAACAAAACAAACAAACAAAAAGAATTTAAGGGGAATTTAAGGAATTAAAAATTTAAGGGTCCATATAAGATGCCACGTATTAGCTTCCCTGCTGAGGTTCTCTTGAGGAACCGATCATATTTACACACGTCTCCACAGAGCTTCAGAGTTTCGTGCCCGCTGTAGGGCAAGCGCATTGTCGTGTCAAACAGACGCGTGGGACACATCCAATTCCCAGTGACCTCCAGCGTCTGCCAACAAGCAGGTGTCAAAGCCAGACCTGAGCCTCGCCACAGCTGTGTGGCCAGCGGGATCTCGCCTGCTGAATGCATGAATGAATGTTCACCCCACATTCTGTTTGTTCGCCACACAGAAAAGAAGAGCGAAGGCAAGAGGGACTACCTGCCCCCGGCTCCCAGCAAGCCCAGCGCGCCCGTCTTCCTGCAGGGCCTCTCTGACCTCAAAGTCATGGACGGAAGCCAGGTCACCATGACAGTCCAGGTGTCAGGTCTGTCCCTTGGGGGCGCATGAGAGAGTGGTCATGTTGCAGTGGAACAGTGCTCCCCGAGGCCCTGCTCAGATCCGAGACCCAACATAAAACCAGCCGGGGATCACTGGGCAACGGCACAAAGAGACAGGGCCTTTTGCCTCTCTCTTTTGGTCTCTGGGTAGGATTTTGTAGACTCAAGGTTACTTGGTTCCGGGGGAAGAAGACGACCAAAGCTAGAGGGGAGAGGGCTTAACGGGAAAGCAGAAACCTGCCAGAGGTTTTAGGTTTTCAGTTTTTGCTTTATGGGATTCTAGCAAGCTTAATATTTAGAAATCTTTTTAGAAATGTGTTTTAAACATACTTTATTTATTTGAGAGAGAAGAGGCAGAGAGAGAACTAGATAAAAATATTTTATTCTTATGTATTTATTTGAGAAAGAGAGGGAAAGATAGAGAAAGAGAATGGGCGCACCAGGGCCTCCAGCCACTGCAAATGGACTCCCGATGCATGCACCCCCTTGTGCATCTGGCTTATGTGGGTCCTGGAGAGTTGAACCTGGGTTCCTTTGGCTTTGCAGGCAAGTGTCTTAACCACTAAGCCATATCTCCAGCCCTTAATTTTTTTTAATTAGTAAATATTCATTGTACACAGTGATGGGTTTCATAATGGCATTTTTATTCAAGTGCATCATGCACTTGACTATATTCATCCTAACTCTCTCCTGTGCCGTTCTTTCTCCTAAATAATTTCTCCCCTACTTTCTTTCATGTCACATCAGGAATAAGACAAGGGTTTTATTTTTTAATACTCTTTTTACATTTGTTCAATATAGTACTTGAAATTTTAGCCACAGCAGTAAGGCAAGAGAGAGCAGTTAAAGGTGCTTGCTAGTAAACCCTGCTGGCCCTGGGTTCAATTCCCCAGTACTCAAATAAAGGCTGACACACAAAGCAGCATCTGGAGTCTGTTTGTAGCCCTGGAGCCTGCTTCCCCTTCTGTAATAAATAAATAAAAATATTTTCAGCCGGGCGTGGTGGCACATGCCTTTAATCCCAGCACTTGAGAGGTAGAGGTAGGAGGATTGCCGCGAGTTCGAGGCCACCCTGAGACTCCACAGTGAATCCCAGGTCAGCCTGGGCTAGAGTGAGACCCTACCTCAAAAAAAAAATACATATATATATATTTTAAGAGTGACAGATAGGAAAGGTGGAAATCAAATTATCCCTATTTGCAAAAGATATGATCCCAGACCCTAAAGACTGTACTGGAAGGTCTTGAAGATGGCACAAAATCTGTCAGATTGCACGGGGCCCTCCCCTGCCCCGATTCTCGGTGGCTCTAGTCAAATTTTCAAGCTAGAAAGACAGAACAGAGGTCCCTCTTAATAGGCAAGGAAATGAGGGCACGTGATTTGCACCCAGCCTGAACTACCCAGCTCTTGCTGGACTTGAGCAAGAAAAGCCCCTGACAGACATGATTCCGTACTCACAGGTGATGCAGCCATCAGTGAGCTTGTGGATGCATCTGTGGCTCTTGGCTCCTAATCAGCGCCTCTGAAAACACAGAAGTCCCTTCCCTGGCCCCCTGGTTCCTCTGGAGCTGCAGACGCAATGCAGATGAATAATCGCGAGAGGACCCAAGGACTCACTCTTGATGTGATGTTTGAGTGTTCTCCGTGTTCCCCAGGCTGGAGACCATCCCATGATGGTCCCTGCCAGAGGCTAGGTCCTCTGTCCACATTCACCGTGCCACTCAGTGAAATCTCCATTTGGAAGAGATCAGAGACACTCCTACCTACCCATGGCAGACACGAGGCTATCTCGAACTCCTAAGCCTCTCTGGGAGCATCCCTCGTCTGCAAGTAGCACCTATTGTCAGCCCTTACATCCCAGAAAACCCTCACCAGTGGCCACTGTCTTACGCTCCCAAAACAAACATTCCAGAAAAACACAAAATAGGCTGGTAGATGACTGTCCGCATTTGAAAACCCTATGCAAGCTGATGTCCTGGAACCCCATTGGAAGAGAGGCTCTCTAGCTGAGCTCTCTTTCTGGTAGCAGTTTGAAGCCACCACTAACTGTTCTGTGTGAAGCAGGCACAGCAGAGAATGTGTTCAGCTCCAACCCAGCGATCCAGTTGGAATTCTAACTGTAAAAACCATTCTTCCTGATTTCTTTTTTTTTTTTTTATTTTATTTTTATGAGAGAGAGAGAGAGAGAGAGAGAGAAAGAAAGAAAGAAAGAAAGAAAGAAAGAAAGAAAGAAAGAAAGAGAATTGGTGTGCCAGGGCCTCTAGCCACTGCAGTCGAGCTTGTGCATCTGGCTTACGTAGATTCTGGGGAATCGAACCTGGGTCCTTAGGCTTCGCAGGCAGGCGCCTTAACCACTAAGCCATCTCTCCAGCCCCTGGTTTCTTTCTTTCTTTCTTCCTTCCTTCCTTCCTTCCTTCCTTCCTTTCTTCCTTTCTTTCTTTCTTTCTTTCTTTCTTTTTTTCTTTCTTTTGTTTCTGAAATTATGTTTTTACTTCTGGATTCTTTCTAGTTCTCCAAATCTTTTATTTAATACTCAAAATCAATATGTGTTGGGGGTTTGCTTTTGCCAGGCTATGCCAGCGGGCAGCTAGGGGAGGTTAGATGGATTTCTTTACTACTCTGTTACAATCTGTACTGCGCATGTGAGGAAACTGAGGGAGGGTTTAGTAGAGCGTATTATGCTAAGCGCAGAGCCGCCCCTGCCTGAGGACATCCCTCCCTGACGGTGCCCTGTTGGTCCTCTGTGATCAGGGAACCCACCACCACAGGTGATCTGGCTTCACGACGGGGATGAGATCCAGGAGTCGGAAGACTTCCGCTTTGAGCAGCGAGGCGCCTGGCACAGCCTGTGCATCCAGGAGGTGTTCCCCGAGGACACGGGCACGTACACCTGTGAGGCCTGGAACGGCGCCGGGGAGGCCCGCTCCCGGGCCCTGCTCACCGTGCAAGGTGAGCCGGAGCTGCCGAGAGGGCGTGGGCAGCCATCCGGAAGTGGGGAGCCCACGGGAGCTTGCTCTGATCCCATCACAGCGCCCAAGAAGGCAGTCCCCCTGCCCTCTCTGGGGACAAGCCTAGCACTGTCTAGCAATGAGGCTTGTCACCAGAGAGTGCTAGCAGGAGAATCTGTAATATACTTAATTTGATGATTGATGTTAATAGTTTTTGAGGTGAGTCATGGACCAGGGGATCCTTGCCTTTAGAGATAATCTTTTTTTTTTTTTTTTTTTTTTTTGGTTTTTCAAGGTAGGGTCTCACTCTGGCCCAGGCTGACCTGGAATTCACTATGGAGTCTCAGGGTGCCCTCGAACTCATGGCGATCCTCCTACCTCTGCCTCCCAAGTGCTGGGATTAAAGGCATGCGCCACTACACCCGGAGAGATAATCTTTTTTAAATATATTTTATATATATATATATATATATTTGAGAGAGAGGAAAGAGGGAGAGAGAGAAAGAATGAGCACACCAGGGCCTCCAGCCACTGCAAACAAACTCCAGATGCATGCACCCCCTTGTGCATCTGGCTAACGTGGGTCCTGGAGAATGGAACGGGGATCCTTTGGCTTCGCAGGCAAATGCCTTAACCGCTAAGCCGTCTCTCCAGCCCTCTTTTTATTATTATTTTTTTTTAAGAGGAAAGACAGGCTAAACACATGTGCCAGGTGGCAACCCTTATCAGTCGCATCTAATGTAGACCATTGGCACCCAGCCCTGTGCCCCATAATACCTTACTGGCTCTCCCGCTCATTTTGCATATGCAGATTCATGTTAACATTAACCTCTGGGAACATAAGCAAGGCAGATCTGCAAGAAGGAAGTTCTGTTAGCGTATATCCGCTCTAAAGGGCTTTGGGACCGGTTGCCCTTTGGGTAACCCCATCTTCCAACTCTTCACGGCCGCGGGGAATGGGGTGGGTGCACGCTATATGCTGAAGGGCCTCCCTCTCTAGCTGTCCCCCTTCACCAACTTTCCAGAGCCTCACGATGGCACCCAGCCCTGGTTCATCAGCAAGCCTCGCTCGGTGACAGCCTGCCCGGGCCAGAGTGTCCTCATCTGCTGCGCCATAGCCGGTGACCCCTTTCCCACCGTGCACTGGCTTCGAGATGGCAAAGCCCTCTCCGAGGACATGGGCCACTTCGAGGTGCTACAGAATGAGGATGTATTCACCCTGGTTTTGAAGGACGTGCAGCCCCGGCACGCCGGCCAATACGAGATCCTGCTCAAGTGAGTCCCCGTACCAGCGTCCCTTATTCTCCCCCCCCCCCAAAGAGTCCTGGCTCCCCTAAACCTGGGACCGGGTAGCCAGAGGAAGCACAGACAGATGGGGGATGGACTTCGAGGTAAAGCAAGTACAAGGTTTGGTGTGGTTGACTTTTTTCTTTCTTCCTGTTGAGTCGAACCTTCCTCTGAGCCCAGTTCCCCCGGGGAGCCCCTCATCATATTACACCCCAGATTTTGCACATCACGTGGCCTATGGAGAGAAGAATGTGAGCTCACACATGCAATCTCAGCTCTTGGGAGCCCGAGGCCAAGGACTGCCGTAAGTTCAAAGCCAGCCTGGGCTACATAGAGAGTTCCAGGCCAGCCTGGACTCATAGTGAGACCTTGTCTGTCTCAAAGGAAAAAGAGAGAGAGAAAAAAAAGAATGGATTAAAGGTTTTGAAAATGCAGAAATACAGTTGGATAGAGGGTAGGAGGAAAGTATTTATTATCTGTGGCTATGTAACAAATTGCCCGAAAACTTAGCAATTTAAAACAGAAAAGCACATATTATCACAGTTTCTCTGTGGGCTGGTGCTTTAGTCTTTTTCTGTTACTCTAACAGAATACCTGTGGCTGGATAATTTGATGAGGAAAAGAGATTTATTGAACTTACAGTTCTGGAGGTACAGGGTTCGGGGCTTTTACTGATGCTGGCCTTCTTGCTGGCAAAATATCAGGGTGGCAAGAGAGGAGCATGTGTGTGTCATGTTCTCTCCCTGTCCTTTTTGTTTGTTTGTTTTTTTGTTTGTTTTGAGGCAAGCCTAACAGACTGGCCACCATTTTTTTATGTGAGAGAAAGAGAGAGAATTGGCGCGCCAGCGCCTCCAGCCACTGTAATCGAACTCCTGACGTGTGTGCCACCTTGTGCGTATATGCGACCTTACACACTTGCGTCACCTTGTACGTCTGGTTTACGTGGGACCTGGAGAGTTGAACATGGGTCCTTAGGCTTCGCAGGCAAGCGCCTTAACTGCTGAGCCATGTCTCCAGCCCTCTCCCTGTCTTATATTCTCCATCCACCAGTATTCTATCATAGGGTCTCCACCCTCATACTTTTATCGTGTCTCGGCTCCTTCCCAAGGTCTACCTCCAAACACTATAATTGGATTAAATGTCCACCTTCTTAGTACCTCCCAACAGAAAGGTAGTGTTGCAGTCAGATTCGCATTGCTGGTAGAAATCACCCAACCAAGAGTAGCTTGTGGGAAAAAGAGGTTTATTTTGGCTTACAGGCTCAAGGGGAAGCTCCACCATGGCAGGGGAAAACGATGGCATGAGCAGAGGGTGGACATCACCCCCTGGCCAACATAAGGTGGACAATAGCCACAGGAGAGTGTGCCAAACACTGGCATGGGGAAACTGACTATATCACCCATAAGCCTGCCCCCAACAATACACCACCTCCAGGAGGCTTTAATTTCCAATTGCCATCAGCTGGGGAACCTAGCATCCAGAACACCTAAGTTTATGGGGGACACCTGAATCAAACCACCACAGGTAGAATGGGGGAACATCCTTAGACCATGGCCACTAATAAGTCTCTGAAGACTTGACTGAAATAGAGGATCCACTTGTAGCATGGCTCTCTTCTGTGACTTGGCCTCTGTGCCTTATCATGTGACCTCCCCCCAGGGCGGCTGTAGTGTCACCAGATAGTGCAGGCGGCTTCCCCAGAACCAGAGACCCGAGAAGCAGCACAGGTGGAGAATTAAAGAGCCACCTGTTGGAGAGAGGAGTATCATAGAATGTGTAGACATTTTTAAGTTGCCACAAGGAGATTAATTCTTCCCATCTACTTTTTGTTTGTTGTTTATTTTGAAGCAGAAGCAGGGCCTGCCTCTAGGCCGGCTGACCTGGAACCCACTCTGTAGCTCAGGCTGGCCTTGAATTCACAGTGATCCTCCCACCTCAGCCTCCCAGTGTTGGGATTATAGGAGTGAGCCACCATGCCTGGCTCTCATCTACTGTTAAAATGTTCCCACTCTTACAGTTCTAGGCCAGAGCCTAGATTGTTGAAGACAGAGGCCTGCCCCAGGCCCTTGAGAGGGAGTAAATATCGAGGAAGACCTCTTCCCTGCACCTTGTCCTGAAAATGGGGGGGGGGGGAGGCTGTGCACATCACTAGGATTAGTAGACCTGCCCTGACTCAGGGTGTCTGACCACTTTGCACCTTCCACCCCTGGACTTTATCATTCCCAGTCCATCCTGTTCAAGGCCATGAACTACAAATAGGCTTTGTAGCTCTATGCCAAGTCGACTGCTGTGATAGAGCACTGTTCCAACAATAATTCTGAGCATGCGCTTTATACTTGAATCAGCTAGCTGTTGCTGTGTAACAACCATCCCTGCCACACACAATACTTAGGATACTTTTGTTGTTGTTGTTGTTGTTGTTTTTCGAGGTAGGGTCTCACTCTAGCTCAGGCTGACCTGGAATTCACTGTGTAGTGTCAGGGTGGTCTCGAACTCAGTGATCCTCCTACCTCTGCCTCCTGAGTGCTGGGATTAAAGGTGTGCGCCACCACACCTGGCAGATCATTTTTTTAATTATTTAATTAACTTGTTTATTTGAGAGAGAGAGAGAAGAGGTAGATAGAGAAAGAGAGAACGGGTCAGTCAGGGCCTCTAGCCACTGCAAACTCCAGATGCATGCACCACCTTGTGCATCTGGCTTTTCGTGGTTTCTGGGGAAATCAGACCTGGGTCCTTTGGCTTTTCAGGCACGTGCCTTAACTGCTGAGCCATCACTCCAGCCCACAATAATTAAAAAAGAATTTTTTTTTATTATTTATTTGCAAGGAGAGAGAGAGGAATATGGGTACACCACGGCATTCTTGCGCTGCAAACGAACTCCATGTGCGTGTACCACTCTGTGGATCTGGTTTTACATGGTGTCCTGAACAGCTCCTCAATGCTGGAATGAACACCCAAACCAGACACAGTTTATAGGAGGGAGGGAGTCTCTTCAGGTTTACAAAACCTAGGGGAAGTTTCATCGATGGCGGAAGAAGTTGTTGACTTTTATAGATCCAAGCAGAGAGAAAAACTACAGCAAGCCAAACACCGGCACCAAACACAAACCAGCAGCAAGTGGGACCCCCCAGAACTCAGACCCCTCTGCACACCTTTGGGCTGGAATCAGCTCCAAGCCCCCCAGTGACACCTTAGGGCTGGACTCCAGGATCCACCCCACCCCCAGTGACACCTCCTCTAGCCAGGCAGCTGGAAACTCAAGTTACAGGTTTCAGTTGCAATAAAACACCTGAGTCTACGGGGCCGTACATTTTCAATCTACCACACATGGGTACCCGGGAACCAAACCCAGGCCTTGCGAGCAAGCACCTTAACCTGTGAGCCATCTCTCCAGCTCAGGATCTTCTTTCTTTATCTCTCTCTTAAAGCTGTAATTTCTTAGGAGTCTTTGGGTCTGCTAGGAAGTTACACTGATGTGGGCAAAGCTCACTGAATCTCAGGGACCCTCGAGTAGTCGTCACCTTATGAGCTGTGTGCTCAGAAAATATCAACTGCCTCTGCCTTATGCTTGACCCCATTATGACCAGGAGGGGAGATCTCCAAAATGCCCCTTACTCTCTGGGCCAGTACTCCAGATAGGGACTGATTCGATGAGACGTACTTGCCGAAGAGCTTTCTGTGCAGAAGCAGAAATGCTTTAAAGACTTATTTTTTTTTGTTTATTTTATTTATTTATTTATTTGAGAGCGACAGAGAGAGAGAAGGACGCAGAGAGAGGGAGAGAGAGAATGGGCGCACCAGGGCCTCCAGCCACTGCAAACGAACTCCAGACGCGTGCGCCCCCTTGTACATCTGACTAACGTGGGTCCTGGGGAATTGAGCCTTGAACCAGGGTCCTTAGGCTTCACAGGCAAGCACGTAGCCACTAAGCCGTCTCTCCAGCCCAACATGACTATTTCTTAAAGCATTTCTGGGGCTGGAGAGACGGGTTAGTGGTCAAGCGCTTGCCTGTGAAGCCTAAGGACTCGGGTTTGAGGCTCGATTTCCCAGGACCCACGTTAGCCAGATGCACAAGGGGGTGCACGCGTCTGGAGTTCGTTTGCAGTGGCTGGAGGCCCTGGCACGCCCATTCTCTCTCTCCCTCTCTCTATGTCCTTCTCTCTCTCTGTGTTGCTCTCAAATAAACAAAAAATAAATAGTCATGTTAATGAAGCTAGACACCCTTCAAGGGATGAGCTTTCTGTGGGATTTGGAGTCAAAAAGAAAGGCTGAGTCTTAGCCAATGAGAAAAGATTTGACTGTTGGATAAGCTGAGCAAGAAAGGTGGGGGGGGGGATAGGGAGTTCAAAGCGAAGGGCTACGGGAAGTTTGCCAGGACATGGAGGGAGTTTGCACTGGAAGGCAGACTGTCTGGGGCCCACTGGGGACAGTCATAAAGTTTAGACTGTCCCAGCTGGAAGGGACTTCAGAAGTTATCTAGCCTCCTCATTTAATAACGGGGAGAAGTGAAGTCTCAGGTCACGGACTTGGTCACGGCCATGAGCTGAGCCCAAGTTCAAGCCCTGTCTTTTGACTTCAGTCAGCTGTTCTTCCATTCCGACGGCCTGTCATCGGGAGCTCTCCCCATGGGCAGGGAACTCGTGCTGGCGGAGGCCCCCACGCAGACCTTGCCTCCTGAAGCCCTTGCCCCTGCCTTGGCTTTGTCTCCAGCTAAAAAGGAGCAAGTCACTGGAAAGTTCTCCTGGGGAGTGCATGCCAGGTCTGCCAGCGGCCTCATTCCCTCCACTTCTCTTGTTCTAAAAGAAGTCAAACCTAGCCCAAGGGAGAACTGCCTTTCAAGGAAGACGAGGTGGATGGGAGGAAATCAGGGCATCTGATCTTTCCCTGCTAAAGCGGTGAGGAAGGTCTGAATGTGTTTCTACCTCTCTCCCCTTTCCTAGCTCTGGCCTCCCACACCAAAAGAGGAAATAGGGCTGGAGGGATGGCCTAGAGGTTAAGGCGTTTGCCTGCAAAGCCAAAGGACCCAGGTTCAATTCCCCAGGACCCACGTAAGCCAGATGCACAAGGGGGCGCACGCGTCTGGAGTTCGTTTGCAGCAGATGGAGGCCCTGGTCCGCCTGTTTTTTCTCTCTATCTGCAGCTCTCTCTCTCTCTCTCTCTTTCTCAAATAAATAAATAAAAATAAAATACTTTTTATAAGTAAATATTTTTTAAAAAAAGAGGAAGTATCCCTAGTCCAGCTCCATTCCAGCTAAGATGTTTGAAAACACAGTTTTTTTTTTTTGTTTTTTTTTTTGCCAGGAAATTATTTTGTTAGAGTAATTTGACATGTAAAATCATCCCAAAAGATGGTGGTTCTAGGTGGGACAAAATGCAGAGCTTTATAACCAGAGTGGGCTCCTTGTTCAGGCCTTGGGAAGGGGCTGGGCAGAGGGCTCTGGGAGCTTCTGATAGGTGAGTATAGCAAACAGGATGGCAGCTGTGTGTCCTGTGAGGCAGCACTGGGGGAGGGCCTCGCATTCAGCCCAAGTTCATAACTAAGTATACCAAAATGTCAAGGATGACCTCACACCGAATAGCCCATCACTCTGGAGGGAGACAGATGGATTTGTCATGAGTTCAAGGCCAGCCTTGGCTATAAAGTGAGTTCAGAACAGCTAGGGCTACAGAATGAGAACTTGCCTCAAGAAAAAAAAAAAAAAAAAACTAAAAGAAACAAAAAGCCCTGAGATGTTGCTCTAGCCGGCTAGGGTCTCTGACATATGGGTTCCAGGCAAGAGATCTTTTTATTTCTCTCAATTTTTATTAACATCTTCCATGATTATAAAAAATATCCCATGGTAATACCCTCCCTAAGCCCCCCCAACTTTCCCCTTTGAAACTCCATTCTCCATCATATCCCCTCCCCATCTCAATCAGTCTCTCTTTTATTTTGATGTCATGATCTTTTCCTCCTCTTATGATGGTCTTGTGTAGGTAGTGTCAGGCACTGTGAGGTCATGGATGTCCAGGCCATTTTATGACTGGAGGGAGCACGTTGTAAGGAGTCCTACCCTTCCTTTGGCTCTTACATTCTTCCGCCACCTCTTCCGCATTAGACCCTGAGCCTTGGAAGGTGTGATCAAGATGTTACTCGGTACTCCAGTCACTTCTTTCCAGCACCATGATACCTTCTGAGTCGTCCCAAGGTCACCAGGCAAGAGATCTTTTGAGCTTTGTAAGCTCCAGAGGAACTCCTGAGCTGCCTTAAAGTCCTCACAGAGACTTGCATTTTTTTTTTTTTTTTTTGACTGTGGGAATAGCTCCCCTAGGGAGACCCAGCCTTGGTGCACCCGTTTTCTGTCCCTCCGCCACCTGGGGGCTTGAGGGGGAGCGCTGAGGGTGGATCACACCATAGTTTTGCAGAGCCTACCTGTCTGTGTCCCTGTCTTGAGAGCAGATTACGGCAAAAGACAGAAACCCTAACCTGGCCTGGCGTGATGGCGCATGCCTTTAATCCCAGCACTCAGGAGGCAGAGGTAGGAAGATCTCTGTGAGTTCAAGGCCACCCTGAGACTCCATAGTGAATTCCAGGTCAGCCTGGGCTAGAGTGAGACTCTACCTCAAAAAAACAAAAAAAAAAACAAAAAGAAAGAAGAAACCCTAACCTGCTTTCTCGCTCCACAGAGAGATGTAGTAGGTGTGTCCTGCTCCATCTCCAGGCTTCACGGCCTCTCACAGGGTGTGGCCAGGGTGAAGTGAGGCCATGCGCTCAGCATCTACTCCTGATTTCCTGCATCTGGGCTGTGTTCTTTTGACAGGAGGAAACCTAATGAGGGCACGTGGCAGAGGGCTACTGTGTAAACGGTCCTCGTGCTTCTTAAAATCCTGCTGCTGCAGACCAGCGTGGGGCCCCACCACACCGGGCTCAAGAGGAAAGTAGGGAAGGAGACACCAGCCAGCAGCCTGGCAGAAGCAGGGTGCCCCTGGGGGTGAGGGGAAGAGGGTGGCTGGGCCTCACCCAACATGCTCACGGGGCCTGGCGCTAATGAACGACGTGGTGAGCAGAGGAGCACCCTGAGTCCTAGGGGCTCAGTGAGTCTGAGCCTGGGCCTTTGAGAGCCTGGGCCTCGAGGAGGGGACAAACTAGGGAGGTTGAGTAGAGGAGGGAAGAGCGAAAGGACCGAAGTCACAGGAAAGGATCCTCATTGTCACAGTCTGGGGTGACATGAAGGCATGAGGGAGGGCTGGAGAGATGGCTTAGCAGTTAAGACGCTTGCCTGCAAAGCCAAAGAACCCAGGTTCAATTCCCCAGGACCCACGTAAGCCAGATGCACAAGGGGGCGCAGGCGTCTGGAGTTTGTTTGCAGTGGCTGGAGGCCCTGCCCATTCTCTCTCTCTTTCTCTGTCTCTCTACCTGCCTATTACTGTATCTCTCTCTCTCAAATAAATAATAAAAATAAATATTTTTTAAAAGGCCTGAGGGAGAAGGGCAAGGGGGGGGGGGTCGAAAGGTAGCAAATATATAGTCCTTGCTTCCCATGAGCCTAGATGACGAGCCAACCCAGAGACCTTGAGAAGCAAGGTGTTGACTTGGGTTACCAGTCTCTGTCCACGAGGAAGAGGCCAAAGTATGATAGATGCTCGCCCATATGTCAACAGAACATGCAGGCACATGCTCATGTGTGTGTGTGTGTGCGTGTGTGTCTAAGGCATGAACACATATTCCCAAACTCTGATCCCAGGTGGACCTATGTTCTTATGTGTGTATCCACGCCTATGGTTAGACACACATATGCTCATAGACACATACGAATACACAAAGATCCCAGGACAGATTGAAATGACAAACACAGATGCACCCATGTACAGCCCGCTGATCTTGGGTACAGGTAGAGCCAGGTCCCGTGCCCTGTCCTAGCTCTGTGACTTTAGCGGCATTATTTAACCTTCCTAAGCTCTGTTTATCTTACCAAAAAAAAGAAAAGAAAAGAAAACAACAACGCTGCCCACTCAGACCCCACAGCGCTACTAAGGTACCACATCCAGGAGACTCTAGTGGGACCCTGAGATTCCCCAGCACTACTTCAAATAACCCTGTCCGCACCCCCTAGCCACGTCTCCATCCCTACCCTTTTAAAATGAGCTCCGTTGTGCCCGACACTTCTCTGGCATGTTGCAAGGGAACAAGACACAGCACACAATAGCCATGATGGTCAGAGGGTGCTGTTTAAACACTGCCTCCCTCCTCAGAATGGGGGTCAGTCCCTTTGGCTTGCCCAGCCCCTCCTTCTCGGCTGGACATTGCCGAGAAACGCCAGCAGAGGGCAGCCTCGCAGGACGGAGGGATCATCTGCTCTGAGAAATCCGCGCCACCAGCCACTAACAGGGTTCAGCCCCCTCCCGAGCAGAGGGGCCTCTCTGCTGGTCATGCACCCCTGGAAGCTGGACGGTTCTGTGGTTGCGATGACTCCAGAGCCTTCCCTGCTCGAAGGAGGGAAAGAAAGGGCCACCCATGTAGAGAGACACGCTTGTTCGCTTTTAGCACGGAAGGTTCTGGCTGAGGAGGGAAGGTGCTGGTGGTGTGTGTTGGGGGACCTGGGAGGGGGGGATGTTTTCGTCCCAGGGGCCGAAAAGGGAGTAGCCATTGGGGAAGTGACTGCCAGTGCTTCGAGGGAGTGTGAAGTCACATGGCAGGTCACTGGACATCTGAGCAGGACCTGTCTGTCTAGACCAGCAGCTCTCCATCACAGGTCCCAGCTGAGTGAGGAGTGACTGGATTCTAGAATATGCTGACGGGAAAGGATTGCCACTTGTAGCCGCGGATCTTAGCTGCTATGCAGAGGTTTCCCTAGTCTTCCTCTTTAAGGAAGAGCTACGAAAAAAAAATCAAGGGGTGACCATGGAGGGAGGATCCTGCCCTCAAAGTAAGTTTGAGATGGATGTCACAGCCAAATCTAGAACTTCCTTCTCACCTAATGGGTCCACCGGCTCCAGGCCATGGCCACACTTGCACAGGTACCCCTGCCTGCCCTGGGGCTGGGCAGACCCTTTACCCAGAGAGACTCATGCTGCTTCTTAATTGCAATGTCCTTGAATTCATCAGGAACCAGGTTGGCGAGTGCAGTTGCCAGGTGTCACTGATGCTCCAGACCAGCCCGGCCAGAGCCTCCCCACGGTGAGAGGCTCCCCACCCCCAGGGAACTGTCCTTCCACGCCCCTGCCTCCTCCTCCTCCTCCTCCCTGGGAGCCCCAGATTGTCTGGGTCCTGCAGCTCAGGCTGCCAGAGCCAAAGGGAGAGATTGGAAGAGGATGAAGGGAGGGAGGGAGGGCAGAGGGAAGGAAAGGAGGGGTGGTATGTTTCTTTCTTCTTCTTCTTTTTTTTTTTTTTTTTTTTGCATACACCCTTATAAGGCTACTGAAAGTCATTACCAATATAATAAACCAACTAGGCAGGCTAGCACGCTTCTCACCAACGTTCCCTTCTATAAACACACAGCCCCGGCCAGCCCCCAAGTCCCCCGTCCCGTCCCCTCCCCCTCCTCTCTATCCCTCCGCCCTCGGGGATTTGCTCTCCCCTGACGTTTCTGGCTTACCCGGCCCCTTTTTCTTCCTGCTACTTTCCTTTTTTATTTTTTATTTTCCCCTTCATTGGTCGCAGGGGGCGAGAGCCTGCCAGCTGTGAGGGCCTCTGTGGTGGAGGAGTTGATGCCGCTGCTGGTGGCGGTGGCGGCGGTGACCGTGATGGACCCCTGAGACGTAGCTGGCCAGCGAGAGGGCAAGGTGGGCCCCAGGAGGAAGACGGGGAAGACGTAAGAGGGCTGCTGAAGAGGCGGGTGGAGACCAGGCTGCACACCGAGGAGGAGATCCGCCAGCAAGAGGTGGGGCAGCTGGATTTCCGTGACCTCCTGGGAAAGAAGGTGCGCACCAAGGCCGTGTCAGAAGAGGACCTGAAGGAGATCCCCGCCGAGCAAATGGATTTCCGCGCCAACCTGCAACGGCAGGTGAAGCCAAAGACTGTGTCTGAGGAAGAGAGGAAGGTGCATAGCCCCCAGCAGGTCGACTTCCGCTCTGTCCTGGCCAAGAAAGGGACCCCCAAGACCCCTGTCCCTGAGAAGACACCACCTCCTAAACCTACCACGCCGGACTTTCGCTCAGTGTTAAGCAGCAAGAAGAAACCACCAGCGGAGAATGGTAGCAATAGTGCTGAGGCCTTGAACGCCAAGCCTGCAGAGACCCTGAAACCCATGGGTAATGCCAAGCCTGCAGAGACCCTGAAACCCATGGGTAATGCCAAGCCTGCCGAGACCCTGAAACCCATAGGTAATGCCAAGCCTGTCGAGACCCTGAAACCCATGGGTAATGCCAAGCCTGCCGAGACCCTGAAACCCATAGGTAATGCCAAGCCTGCCGAGACCCTGAAACCCATGGGTAATGCCAAGCCTGTAGAGACCCTGAAACCCACGGGCAATGCCAAGCCTGTAGAGACCCTGAAACCCATAGGTAATGCCAAGCCTGCAGAGACCCTGAAACCCATGGGTAATGCCAAGCCTGCCGAGACCCTGAAACCCATGGGTAATGCCAAGCCTGCAGAGACCCTGAAGCCCATAGCCAACGCCAAGCCCGCCGAGACCCTGAAACCAGCCGTCAAAGAAGAACTCAAGGAGGTTAAGAATGACGTGAACTGCAAGAGAGGGCATCCTGGGGCAGACAATGAGAAGAGACCAGAGAGCCAAGGGTCAGCCCCAGTCTTCAAGGAGAAGCTCCAAGATGTCCGTGTGGCCGAGGGTGAGAAGCTGGTACTCCAGTGCCAGGTGTCCTCTGACCCCCCAGCCACTGTCACCTGGACGCTGAATGGAAAGACACTGAAGACCACCAAGTTCATCATCCTCTCCCAAGAAGGTAAACGAGGGAGGGACAGGGAAGGTGACATCCTGTATCTTGTTAAGGCATGAGCTGTGAGATCTGGTTGACTTGGCCTTCTAGCCATAGCCTGAATTGGAGCACCCTGTTGTGTTCCTCGTGCTCGTGGGTTGGGTCCTTTGCACAGGGACCTTGGGTGCATGCATGCTCCTTGCTGGAGATGAAGGCATTTAGAGTGTCTTGGTGACTATAGCTGGCACAGCCCTCTCCCAGTGCCCGTTAGCCCACCCAGGCCTGAGCTGAAGAGAATCCCCCATGCAGGCTGGGAAAGAGGGACACGGAGCCGTGGCAACTGGTGGGTTTAAGGAAGGCTGAGTGGCGAAGGGATGAGGAGCTGGGGTCGGCAGAAGTTTAATCCTGAGAACACTGTGGGACTTGAAGGGACCTATGGGGAAACCTAAACACTCACAATCAGCCTCGATGGTCGCACTCTCACAGGACAGAGCTGCTCGTTTCCTAATTTGGATGAGACTTCTGTTTGCTAGTGTTTCACATTCTTGGGTGGTGGGGGGTGCAGATCCTACCATCTGTGGCCTTTTGGGGGTCTAGAACTTTCCATCGGGTCAGTTTGTGTTCAGAGAAAAAGAGGGGCGTGAGGGACACTTTATCCCTGGCCCTTAAATGTGGTTGAAAGTTTTATAAGCCCTAAGTCTGACACCAACTTCTAGGCCAGTGGGCAATCCATATCCCACTGTGGTAGACAGTGGAAGGACAGGGTCTTTCCTGAGCTAAAGATGACCCCCAGGGACACGAAGAAGCTCCCAGGAGGTGGCAGGTACCTTTGGGGGACAGAGGGCAGCCATCGTGGAGGCTGATTGAACAGGTCTTTGTAAAATGCCAGTGTGCTAAGCCAGCCAGGCATCCATCCTCTAGTCTCACTCCTTACTGGATCGCACAGCTTTCTCCCACCAAAACAAAACAAAACAAAACAAAAAAACGAAGGAGGTGTTTGCAGATAGCAGCCTTCCTTCCACTCAGCACAGAGAGATGGCATCATCTTCTGCTAACATGTCAACACAGGTACTTTTTCACTTGGTTGTCCCCAGATCGGCAGGGCCCTCCAGAAGTTATTCATCCCCCTGTGCTAGCTTTACCCCTCCCATGTCCCCACACACAGGAGTTTTGGGGGTACCACTGTGGTGAGGTGAGAAGTCCAGGGAAGTAGATCCCATCACCCTTCCATCATTCATAGGGAGCCTTCCCTGTTGGGAAGCCCTCCACTCAAACTGACTAGAAAACCAGGAACACTTCCCCTGTCTGGTAACCTTTCTGGGCAGGATTGGGGGGGGGGGGTGCAGCCACCGTCCTGGGGCGTGTACAGTGATGCAAGCCTGCATGAAGTGCTGTCCGTAGCTGTGCCAACCTCAGGGAAATGGCGATTAGACTGGTCTGGTGGCCGTGCTCAAAGCCATACAGCTACGGACCCTCTGTGGGGTTTAAAGCCAGAGCCAGCAGTGGTCACTTATAAACAGTCTGCTTAGCTAAGGAGAGAGGCAGACCCTCCCAGTCCTGATCACAGAAGCCCTTCTGAGCCACCAGCCCCTGCCTTCTCCTGTGCCCAGGTTATTTGGAGTTTTATCTGATGACCACTGGGTGTCTCGGGGTTCTGTGGCCTCCTGTGGAAACTGTTCCAAAGGGAAGAGTTTAGGTCCATAACAACAGCAGGAGAAATGTTTAACAGACCAGCGTGAAAAACATGGGGAGAGGGGGTGAAGCAGGCACAGATTATGAAGACAGCCCCCGAACCAAACTTCAAATACTATTCTCAATATTGAAAAATAAGAATAGCTTGCCTCGGTTGAACACCATGTCCACATACTATTCTAGAGGCTTCTTACATTTTTCCAGTCACTTAATCCTCACTGCTCTGGTGTATCTCTGACAGAGAAGTTAAGTAAATGGCCCAAGGTTACCCAGCTGATAACAGAGCTGGGATTTGAACCTGCACTCAGTAGATCTGGACAGAAAACACAGACTCGCTGCAATAAAGCTGTTTGGACCAAGAGACCCAGAGTGGGTCAGGAGGAGCTCCGGGAGCAGGAAGGCTGGTGGGAAAGTCCTGGGCCTCCCGTTGAGCCCCAGAGCAGGCCAGCCTCGGAGCAGTAGGGAATGGGCAGGAGGTGGGCTTTCCAGACAGTGGGCACGCAGCAGCAGCAACATGTCTGGGCTGGAGACAAGACTCTGCTTGCAGCCTCTGTCCTGCCAGGGAACTCAAGTCTACGATCAACAGAGGGCCACAGAGTAGAGATTTTTTGCTGTGAGGAGTATTATGTACAAACCTGGGTTTTAAGGGCTTTGACTGAGTCCGGGCCCCAAAACCAAGCACGGAGCCTGCTTGAAGAGTTCAGGGAGCTTAGTGGCGAGACCTGGACAGTGAGCGTGGCCACAGATGGGAAACGTGCAGTTCCAGAAACAAGGAGGGACCGAAATAGAACCCGTCCCTTGGCTCTTGAAGGGCAGGGTCAGGGCAGGGCTGAGTCGAGAAGGGGAAGATGGGACAGGCCACTGGGTACAATGTGGTCTCTGGGCCACAGGGATGCTGCCCCTAGAAATAAGGAAGCTGATGGTTTGAGATGGTCGCTAGAGGAAGAAGGGATTGGCCACACCTGTCTCCCTGTCTCTCTTGTCCCTCAGTGCCTCCCCACCCCCACCCTCAATGCATTGCCCCCTCTCCAGCCATCAGAGTTCATATTTTCCATGATTTCTTTCCAGACCAGTCACTTTGTATTTTATTTTTATTTATTTATTTAAGAGAGAGAGAGAGAGAGAGATACAGAAATAGGCAGGTAGAGAGAGAATGGGCACGCCAGGGCCTCCAGCCACTGCAAACAAACTCCAGATGCATGCACCAGCCCCCCTTGCGCATCTGGCTGATGTGGGTCCTGGGGAACCGAACCAAGGTCCTTTGGCTTTTGCAGGCGAGTGCCTTAACCGCTAAGCCATCTCTCCAGCCTCAGACCTGTCACTTCAGACAAGACACACTCACCTTGCTAACCCCATCAACGCACGGAGAGTTGATGGGTGCCCTGGGTAGGTTTTGGAGACTTCTCTGCCGTGTCCAGTTTGGTTGGGCCTCGGAGCCTCCAAGACAGACTTACGTCCACCTCACTTAGCACTGAGGAAATCCCAAGAATAGGTGTAACGGCCCTTGGTGGGAGTTGACTGCTGATTAATTCTTAGAAGGACAGTGCTAATGTTCAGAGTGCCACCAGCTGGGAGTGCCCTTCGTGGATGGGCACCAGCTGGGCCTCCCTTGCCTGAGCTGTCTTGACTAGAAGACAGGAGGCCAGGACCCTGGAGCACAGGGCGGGGCTGGGGTGGCCTGAGACGGACTTTATCTCCACACTGTGCTTCCTGCCTGAGGCCAGGCTTCCCTCACCAAAACATTTCTCCCAGTCCAATAATTAGGCCTTGTTTTTGTTGCTGTTGTCAAGAGATGATTCATTTTTAATTGCCTTCAGGGTGGAATCTTGGAAAAGGCGGTTTCAATCCTGTGTAAATTCATCCTACAGAAATGAAGACTCATGTAGCACCTATTATCCTCAGGGCGATCCTCCAGTCATTTTTGCTTGTATGCATAATGCAGTCAGAATTAGTGATTTCTTTCCTTCCAGAAAGTGTCTTATCTTCTTCAGAAGTACAAATTATTTATCTACATCTATAGACATATAGATATTTGATTATGTGTTCATAAACTTTTCTCGCATAGATCCTTCCAGATCACTTGCTGTAGAAATGCACCTTTGTCATTCACAGAATGGAAAATATTCTTATTTATTTATTTATTAGAGAGAGAGAGATAGAAAGGCAGATAGAATGGGCACGCCAGGGCCTCCAGCCACTGCAAACGAACCCCGGACACATGCACCACCTTGTGCATCTGGCTTACATGGGTCCTGGGGAGTCCAACCTGGGTCCTTTGGCTTTGCAGGCAGGCACCTTAACTGCTAAGCCATCTCTACAGCCCGGCAAATATTCTTTTACTGCAAACATTACATTCCAGACGTGGTCGTTGCCATCAGTTGGCATATATTTTAGCAATGGCCTTGAGAGACATGCTTTGGTAACGAGTCCAGGGTGTCTGGGGAACCTAGGAGAGGTATTGACTCCCAGTACAGCTATGGCTGGGGGCCTACAGATGGCACAGAGGGTGCTATACCTGAGGAGGTGGCACTGTTGATCTGGGCCAGTCAAGGGGACAGACCAGAGAGGACCTGCTGACTAGAGAGTCTCAGGCTATGCCCTTGCCCCCATCCTAGCTTCTTCCTCCCCTGTCCATACCCACTCAGGAAAGAAGACAGCCGAGGGTCTTCAATGGTGGAGCAAGTGACTCCCCACCCAGGGCGGAGGGGGGCTATCTGCTGGCAGAGCGCCTCCTGAACCAGTCCATGAATTCCCGCTCCCATCCCCCTCTCATTCTCTTCCAAAATTCCCCACCAGGCTGAGGCTTCTCAAAAAAAAAAAAAAAAAAAAAAAAAAAAAAAATGCTGGGAAACAGTTTTCTTCTGGAGGTCAGGAATGAGGCGTCCCACAGGAAATACCAGATTCTTCCTCCGAGTAGCCAGCCTCCAGCCTGCCCGGCCTTCCCCCAACCCACGCAGGCACGTGGCCATGGCCGGACTCCGCTCTGGCGCTTGGAGAGCTGGAGAGAGGGGTGGGACTAGGTTCAAATACGCCTCTGTCCTCCGGGTCACCGCACTATACGATCTACAGTGTGGGGCGTGTGGGTTTCAGGCTGAAGGCAGCCAGCACCCAAACGGAAAGAAAACCAAGGACTTGAACTGGACTTGCCTTGGAGATGGGCACTGGAATATCTGCTCTTGGAGCCTCAGTCCCACCCACAAGGGAGAAACGTTAAGAGGTGGGGCCGGTTCCCTCCAAGCTTCTGCTGGCTTGCCAGAGGTCACTGTAGCACCCTCCCGCCCACTCGGATGGATGGAACTGCCTCTGAAGAGGAGAGTTGTCCTCACCCTCCTATCCCCATACCTCCCAGTTCTTACTTTCACGCCGGACCTTCTAAAGCTGCACCCAAAACGCTTTCTGTCTCCTAACCACAGTTGAAAGAGACATTGGCCCTTTGCCTTCCTTATGGGAAGACAGAGTGAGATCTATCCAAGGGCTAGGGTCTCCAGAAGGGTGTAGGAGGTAGGGGGCATAGATCAGCTGTGACGTCCCAGGAGAAAGCTCAGATCTTCCTTTCACTGCAGTCTGGGTGAGGTCCCCTGGGCCTCACTGATTCTATCCTTGCTTTTCTGAGTATCTTTGTATCAGCCCGTGAGTCCATGTAAAGGGACAGAAGGGTGTGGGTGGGTATGCTTTATTATTATTTATTTATTTGAGAGAGAACAAGAAGAAGATAGAGAGTGGCCTCCAGCCGCTGCAAACGAACTCCAGACGGGTGCGGCCCCCTTGTGCATCTGGCTAACGTGGGTACTGAGGAATCGAACCTGGGTCCTTAGGCTTCACAGGCAAGCGCCTTAGCTGCTCCGAAGCCATCATTCCTGCCCAGGTGTGCTTTTTGAGCTCAGAAGGTCCTGCTGGGTACAGTGTTCCCCTCCCCCACCTCATATGCCTGGGATGCACACATTGTTCTGTCCCCCTTTCAGGATGACTGCTGCCCTCCGCATGGGGCAGCCTGAGGCAGGATACCATACCCTAGGCTTATTGATGTGTCTCAAGGCGGGAACTAGAGAATCCCTCTCCTATTGGCTGGTCTGGCTGGCCCCTGTTCTCAGCTGACTTCTCCCTACACCCTGAGGGAAACTCTAAGAGGGTCGCATGGAAGAGAAGTGGTCAACCCAGACATGAGAGGACAGGACAGGGAAAGGCCAGGCCCAAGATTCCTGCATGTGCCAGGCCGGCCTCCTCCTACCCTCAGCCAGGCCAGCAGAAGGGGTGCTAGGGACAAGAGTAGACCAGTTGAGGGGTCCTGGAGCAAGAGACCATCCCTGAGAGGCTGGAAGACTAAGACGTATAAGAAGAAAGCCCCAGGAGTCCGACCCAGTCTCCCCCCACAGGCCACGTTCTTCAGATCCGATGCCTTCCTGAAAACCCAGTTCCATGGGCTCAGGCTATAGCCACCGCCTCCTTCCAAAAGATCTTCCCAGGGCTGGGGGGCATGGCTTAGCAGTTAAGGCGTTTGCCTGCAAAGCCAAAGGACCCAGGTTCAATTCCCCAGGACCCACGTTAGCCAGATGCACAAGGGGGCGCATGTGTCTGGAGTTCGTTTACAGTGGCTGGAGGCCCTGGCATGCCCATTCTCTCTCTGTGTCAAATAAATAAAAATAAATAAATAAATAAAAATATTCAAAAGATCTTCCCGTCTGGGTGTGATGGCACACGCCTTTCATCCCAGCACTCAGGAGGCAGAGGTAGGAGGATTGCTGTGAGTTCAAGGCCACTCTGAGACTACCGAGTGAATTCCAGGTCAGCCTGGGCTAGAGCGAACCCCTACCTTGAAAAACAAAAACAGAATCAAAAACAAATGATCTTGCCAAAGGCCCCTGACGGGCAAGGGTTCCTGCCCTCTCCCACCCATCTTTTTGCTCAAAACTCCCTTTGCCAGGAGGTATCACCTCGTTACTGTTGTAGGCTGGGCAAAGCACCCTTCCTGGCCACTGTGTCCAACATGAGTCTGTAAAGTGCACCCGCTCTCTATGTGCTTAGTGAGGGGCAGCAGGTAGGCTATGTCTATCTGCTCCACTCCCTCCTCCTGTGGCTCCACTATGTCCCCAAAGGGTCCTTAAGCAGGGGAGGCGTTCCAAAGGACATGCTGGCAATCAACCCATCGGTAGAGAGAGTGCTAGCTTCAGAGAGGGGGAAGGGATGCTTCCCACAGGGCCTCTGTCCGTCTGTTTGTGAAGACCCTCACCTACCGTGGTCCAGATACCAAGGCGAGTACTGGGCTTCTGCTGGTCACTCACTGCCTTTCCCGTTTCCCCACAGGCTCCCTGTGCTCAGTGTCCATTGAGAAGGCCCTGCCTGAGGACAGAGGCTTGTACAAATGCATAGCCAAGAACAACGCCGGCCAAGCGCAGTGCTCCTGCCAAGTCACCGTGGACGGTAGGTCATGCCCACCCATTGCCACCACACACACAGCTTCCATCTCTTGGCCCCTCCCGTACCTAAATGAAAGGAACTGGGCTGGAGACATGGCTTAGTGGTTAAGGCACTTGCCTGCAAAACCAAAGGACCCAGGTTTGACACCCCAGGACCCACGTAAGCCAGATGCACAAGGTGGCACACATGTCTGGAATTCGTTTGCACTGGCTAGAGGCCCTGGCATGCCCATTCTCTCTCTCTCTCTCTCTCTCTCTCTCTGTCTCCCTCCCTGCCTCTTTCTCAAATAAATAAATAAAAATATTACAATAATAATAATAATATTTTTTTAAAAAGAAAGAAACTGTTCTAACTCTCCCCCATCTCTACCTGTGTATTTGCCTCTGTATTCGTTTAGTGGGAATCAAGCTCTCTTTGTCAAGAAAACAGCAAACAATATAGAGACAGGAGGACAGGAAGGAAAATGACACAGGTCTCTTTGATCACCCACATGATTTCTTCCTATGTCCCCAGCCAGAAGGAGGAGCTCTTCACCTTCTCCTCCCCTCCCAGTCCTGACCCCCTCACCCACACACACACACACACCCAGAACCTTCTGGGCAAGGAAGCTGGGCACTAGGGCACCAGACAAGAGGGAGAAAGGACCCACCCACAGGAAAATGACTACAAATGTTTTACAAGGCCAGGCAAACAAGTGTGTCGAGCGCTATAGGATACAGACAGACCCAACGAGGGGCCCGGGGGCCTGAGGAGTGTGCACAAGACCTCCAGGAGAAGGTGAGTCAGGCTGAGGCTTGGCCAAGAGAAGACAGGGCCACCTGTGCCGAGAGAAAACAGGAGCCGAAGGGAAGAGACATGGGAAAGAGCAGACCCACTAGGCCTGAGCAGCATTTGGCCCTTAGGAAGGGGTAGGGCAGGCTCACCAGGGAAGCTTGGGATTTGTCCTAAAGAAATGCAGGAAGCGTGCATGGTCATCTCCTCTCCCTTCCATTAGAGACTGGGAGTAGAATGAGCCCTATGTCAGGATTTGGGGCGCACACCTTTAATCCCCGCGCTGGGGAGGCAGAGGTAGGAGGATCGCTGTGAGTTAGAGAGGCCAGCCTGAGACTACAGAGTGAATTCCAGGTCAGCCTGGGCTAGAGTGAGACCCTGAACCAAAAAAAAAAAAAAAAAAAGAATGAGCCTTGGGACTGTTTATAGATCTTGACTGCCATCATTTGATCATTATTGTGGTTATTGGCAGTTCTGGAAACGACACGTAGCAGGGCCCCTCACATGGAAGCAAAGGTTCTACAACTGAGCTGCGCCCTCATTTCACAGATGAGAAACACTGAGGCTGAGCCCGGCGTGGTGGCGCACGCCTTTAATCCCGGCACGCGGGAGGCAGAGGTAGGAGGATGATCGCCGTGAGTTCGAGGCCACCCTGAGACTACATAGTGAATTCCAGGTCAGCCTCGGCTAGAGCGAGACCCTACTTCAAAAAACAAACATAAACACCGAGGTGGTGATGCAGTGAGGAAAGGCAGCTTGCAGAGGCTCCCCTGGCTCTCGTAGGGCCAAGCCAGGACAAAAACCCATCTCAGGACTCCCAGCCCAGTGCCCTTTCTCTGTTATTTTGGTACTTTTAGACATGGAAATGTCTAAAAAGGTAGTTTTGGGGAAAACAATTTCTCACCCTCGAAATGCCTGGTTAATAACCGTCAGCGACATGTCAGAAGCTAGAGTCCAAATAAGGCGTCCTGAAGAACGGCTTTGTTGTTCTTCTGGCTCCTAGATGGGATCACTTGAGTCCTGACCTGTCTTGCAGCCATCCCGTAAGATGGAGAGGCTTTGGATTTCATCATTCCTCTTCCTGATCACAAAGCAAAGATCTGTAGTACCAAATAAATTAGAAAAAAAAAAAAAATTGTTTTTTTTTTTTTTTTTAAAGAGGAAAAGACATACAAAGAAAAGCCTTCTGGAACAGACAATGACAGTGACAATGTAAATTAAGTTATCAATAGCCCCCAGAAAAGGAGAAGCTGAGGTTGTCAGACACGGTGGGGAGGGGGCCGGTTCCGGGGAGCTCTGGGAATGGACTGCTCACGGAATCTGAGGCAGCAGATCTGATGGGTTCAGGGTTCATGGTCATTGGCAGAGCCGGTGTGTCTGCCGCTGCTTTCTCCTCACCTGGGCTGTCAACACCCAGGTCAGAGTCCCCGCCTTTCTCCCCAGGTGCTGCCCTGCCACATTCCTGGGAATGTATAGTCCCCCTGAAGCTAATTTCTGGCAGCCCCCCCCCCCCCACACACACACACACGCGCTGCTCACTGGGGACTGAGGGCTGAGTACCAGCCATCTATAAAGAAGCCAGCCTGTTTAATGAGGTTATCTGCTTTGGAACAGTGGCTGTCTGCACCCCTGGCTGAAGGCAAGAGAGCAATCCATTCTCTTTATCTGTGACGTGTCAGCACCTTTCCAGGGTTTGTTTGCGAAGGGAGCTTTCCTTCCTCCCGCCCCCCCCCCCCACAAACCGGCTGAATGCCTTGGGGGAAGAGGTTTGGTTTGGTTTTGGTTTTAGGTCTAGGGGATTCATTTTGTGACTTTGGGGGCTTCTTGTATCCACTTTGCTTGCTCCTGGAGGTCTGCTGAGAGGCTGTCCTGCTCCCCTGCCTGATCTTGATGATGGTCTTCGTTCATCTCCAGAACTTGGCCCCTGGCTACGAACTGGGAGCCGGGTCTCAAGGAAGAGAGCCAGCAAAGTGACAGGAGAGACACCAGCTAACACAGTAGTCCTGGCTCTCGGTTAACTGGGTTTCGCTTGGTCTCGTTTTCGGAAAGGAAAAAAGGGTAACCGTCTTCACCCCTCCTTCTCTGGCTGTTATTCTTGGAGATGCACTGGTTGGTGTCTTTTGCTGGGTGGGGCTTCTCGCCACACTTACGTCTGTCAAGAGCCGTCTCTGAGCAAACAGAGAAGGACTTAACCATCCGCCTGTCACTCTTGATGCCTCCGTGTGGCTGGCGCTTTGCCCAGCTGGGGCACCTTTCTGTCTTCCTTCTGTCCCCTCAGCTCTCCCCATCCTCCAGGGACCCAATACCCAGAGATCTCAGCTGGTCTGACCGTCCTCTGAGATTGGCAGAAGTTGCTGTTGTGCACGGGCAAGAGTTTCTTTCTAAAGACAGGGATCCGTGGTTCCAGCCAGTTCTCCAAAGCAGTCATGAATCAAACTAAATGGCAAGAACCATTTGAGCCAGTTCTGGTGACACATCCCTGTGATCCCAGCACCAGGGAGGCTGAGGCAGGAGGATCACAAGTTCAAGGCCAGCCTGGGCTATGTAGGAAGACACTGTCTCAAAAAAAAAAAAAAATAGTGCTGGAGAGATGGCTTAGCGGTTAAGCACTTACCTGTGAAGCCTAAGGACCCCTGTTCGAGGCTCGATTCCCCAGGACCCACGTTAGCCAGATGCACAAGGGGGCGCACGTGTCTGGAGTTCGTTTGCAGTGGCTGGAGGCCCTCGTGCGCCCATTCTCTCTCTCTCTCTGTCTCTCTCTCTCTCTCTCTGCCTCTTTCTCTCTCTGTCTGTCGCTCTCAAATAAATAATGAATAAAAATAAACGACAGCAAAATAATAATAATAAAGGGAAGAATGGAGGGATAACGGGAAGTAGAGGGCAAGGAAAAACTCTTTGCTCAAGGAGGAACCAGGGTTAATTTTCAAGTCCAGCCATTGCTGGGCTTCTCCTGCCTCTCTACCTGCAGCTGCCTGCCTGGCTTGGACAGGGGCCAGTCCTGCATCCCTCCCAAGGGACAATGAGGTCCCTCTCCGCTCTGCTGGCTTCCCACTGGCACTCAGCAGGGCTGCCCGTGCCCACTGAAAGCCACTGTCATTCATTCATCCAAGGTCATACACCTGTGGCCGATATAAGGATGTATGGCAGGCATTAAAAAAAAAAAAAAAAAAACGGAATCCAGCTGGGCTGACTGGTGTGTTAGTCACCTTTCCGTCTCCCTTATGAAGTAGGGAGGCATCCTGTAGAATGAAGCTAGCTACTTTAATAATGCAGTTTGGTGTTATTTTCCTGCAGAGGTGGGCGTTTAACGCCCTTTATTGATTATGGCCATATCCGACCTTTCTTCCACACTCAGCAGAGGCAAGCGTCAACCTATGCTATCCAGAAGGGAACTGAGGCTAGAGCCATAGGATTTGCCAAAAAAAAAAAAAGTCACCCAGGAGGTTTAAAAAAAAAAAAAAAAAAAGGTGACTTTCAATGCCTGCTATGGTCAGAGACTTTTGTACTTTGCATTTTCAGTTTACATAACTTGGCGGGAGGGGGGGGGAGGTGACCTTCCCAAATAAGCAAGCAGAAGTTCAAGGAGGTCAGAAGCCTTCCCAGGACACACAGGCAGAAAGAAAGCCCCAGATCCAGGCTGGAGCCCTGCCCTGGTCCATAAATGACAATGTGGAGTATCCTGGCACGACTCAGGTCCGTCTGATCCTGGAGCCTGCTACCTGTCCTCGAACGGCCCTCTGGTCAGGGGATCATCATGTTGGAACTCTTCGGGGAGACCCTGGCCTCCCTTACAGCCAGCCTGCCCTGGTCAGAAGTCCTAGTCACTCCAAGTAACTCATTTCCTATAATCCCGACCTAGAGGGAAAGTAAGGAACCCCTTCTTGGCCAGCACCCCCAGGAAAAAAATGCAGAAGACATCCTGGCCCTTCCCAGCTCTGGCTTCCCTTCCCCAGGCACCCTTGCCAAGGCACCCAACCTTAACTGCAGTGAGACTGGGACTTGATGGCCTCAGAGGGTCATGCATGTTTATATAGGAAGGGCTTTGCCAGCGGCACCTATGCCGTTATTCATTCATTTAAAAATATATATATATTTGAGTGCACAACTCTGCCAGGGACAACTGAAGGGGCTGGCATTACTGACGATAAACAGGAAAAATTCCTGCTCTCGAGACTTGACCTTCTTGTTGAGGGATAAGTATGTTGTAATCTCAGCTAATACTGCGCTGTGAGGACAGCGCAATGGATGATGGGGAAGAGACCGCTGCTTCAGGAAAGGTTTGCCGAGGGAAGGGTTTGGTGCAAGGGACACGTGGACAGAGATAGACAGCAAGTAAGAAAGGAGTCCCTGAGGGCTGGAGAGATAGCTTAGCGGTTAAGGCGCTTGCCTGGGAAGCCTAAGGAGGGAAGTCACGCATCTGGAGTTCGTTTGCAATGGCTAGAGCCCTGGTGTGCCCATTCTCAATCTCTCTCTCATAAGTAAATAAAAATGAAAATAAAATCTTAAAAAAAAAGAGGGGCTGGAGATATGGTTTAGCAGTTAAGTGCTTGCTTGTGAAGCCTAAGGACCCTGGTTCCAGGCTCTATTCCCCAGGACCCACATAAGCTAGATGCACAAGGTGGCACATACATCTGGAGTTCGTTTCCAGTGGCTGGAGGCCCTGGTGCTCCCATTCTCTCTCTCTCTCTCTCTCTCTCTCTCTCTCTCTCTCTCTCTCTCTTTCTCTGTATGTCGCTCTCAAATAAATAAATAAAAATAAACCAGAATGGAGTCTCTGAAATAAGAGAGAAGAGACAGCAGTGAGATTATGCTCGGCCCGTTCCTGGAAGAGGAAGCAAGCCCAGCTGGGCCACACACAGGCTCCAGAAGTGTCAGGAAATGAGACTGGGAAGGGCCAGGCACCAGCTCCGTAAGATGTTATGAGCTGTGACAGGAAGCCAGGTTTTATTGTGAGTGTGTTGGGACAGTACTATGAGTATTGTTTGATTAGGAGTGTGTTGGGACTTTTGTGAAGGACCATTTCACTCAGACATGTGGGTGGTGAGCAGACCCAGGATGGATAAGGAAGAAACCAGGGAGGCCAGACGGCAGGAGGCGATGGCATCTTAGGCTCAGTGGAGTAGACCAGAAATGATGCAGTTTATCAGTGAGTTTGCTGCAGAACTGACAGGAGTTACTGGCGAATTTGGGTATGCAGAGAGAGGAGAGGGGGCTGGGAAGACCCCTCACTTCTCACTTTGTTGAATTTTTTAGTTTTTAAATTTTTTTAGAAAGAGAGAGAGACAAAGAGAAAGAATTGGCATGCCAGAGCCTCAGCCACTGCAATCTAACACCAGACACTTGCGCCACCTAGTGGGCATGTGCAACCTTGCAGTTGCCTCACCTTTGTGTGTCTGGCTAACATGGGATCTGGAGAGTCGAACATGGGTCCTTAGGCTTCGCAGGCAAGCGCCTTAACCACTAAGCCATCTCTCCAGCCCCAAAGTTTTCATTTTTGTTTTTTTTTTGCTTTGTTGATCCTGTTGTTTTGCTGGGTTTTTGTTTTCTGGTGGGTTTTTTTGGAGACACGGTCTTACTCTAACTCACACTGCCCTGGCGCTAACTCTGCAGCCCTGGCTGGCCTCAAACTCATGGTGATGTTCCTCCTCAGCCTCCAGTCAATGGTGATAGTGCCTGTTAAACTCAGGGCTGGAGAGAGGCACTTGCCTGTGAAGCCTAAAGACCCAGGTTCGATTCCCTAGTACACGTGTAAACCAGATATCCAAGGTGGCACATGCATCTGGAGCTCATTTGTAGTAGCTAGAGGTCCTGGCATGCCCATTCTGTCTCTCTCTCTCAGATAAATAAATAAATTAAATATTTAAAGTCAGAATGTGGGGACTGTAGGGTCATCAAGAGTTTCGTACCTGTGACGTTGAGTGTGCCTAGGCAGGCATTGAGATGACTCTGAAACTGAAGAGGGAGATAGAGCCAGAAGGTTCCGGGGGAGCCATCCACATGCACAGGCAATCAAACGCCCTGGGGTTAAATGAGGCCATAGGGTGAGTATGAGTGGAGATGAGATTAGGTAGGGAGGCAGGGAAAGAAATCCAAGGCAGAAAGAGAGATGTTCCAGGAGCCAAATGGTGAAAACTCCAAGAAAAAAAAAAGAAGAAGAAGAAAGAAAGAATGATTAGGCTCCCCGTGTCAGAGGCCTCCGCTGAGTGTGGCTGACCCTGACCATTGACTATCTGGACATGGCAATGCAGAGGTCATCCATGACCTTGACAAAAGGGGACTCAGCAGAACGGCGGTAACAACAGCCTCATTTATGGCATAGGGAGATGGGGTCGTGTGTCCGTAGCTGGGTGGGCATCTAAACCCAAGCATTGGCTCCTAGCTTCTGTGGTCCACTGCTGCTCAGGCCAGGGGTCCTTCCTACTGTGGCTGAGCTGCATGTGACCCACCCTTTGTGGGCCTGAGTCCTGGCATGTTGCTCAGCCTCCTCCTGATTTTTTCACATTTATTCCGTGCATCGCCACATACAGCTCCTTGGCATTAAGTTGAAGGAAATTGAGCTGCTACTTCTGTAGCCCCCAGACACTTACCTAGCTGAGGTAGGAAGGACCATGTTGAGTTCAAGACCAACTTAGGGCTACATAGCAAGTTCCAGGGCAACCTGGGCTACACAGTGAGAGAGCCTGTCTCAGAGAGAAAGTGAGAGAGCAAGAAATGGGGGAGAGGGGCTGGAGAGATGGCTTAGCAGTTAAGGCACTTGCCTGTGAAGGCCAAGGACCCAGGTTCGATTCCCCAATACCCACGTAAGCCAGATGCACAAAGGTGGCGCATGCGTCTGGAGTTTGTTTGCAGTGGCTAGAGGCCCTGGTGCGCCAATTCTCTTCCTCTCTCTCTCTCTCTCTCTGCCTCTTTCTTTCTCTTTCAAATAAATAAAGAAAGAAATGGGAGGGGGGAGAGATGAAGGAAAGAAGACACTTAAATTTTGATGGTATGGTTTCACCTTTTACGAGCGAGCTCATGAGGCACACAGCACAATGCTTCATGAGATGAACGCTTCATAACTGTCCCTTGTCATTTTTCAACTCCTCCACTCTTCTGTTGTGGTCTTGTTATTCTCATTCTCCTAGCTCGGAGAAGTTCAGGAGCTCACCCAAGGACTCATAGCCTGTGAACAGTACAGCCAGAAAAGAACTCACATTTGGCTGACCAGCAGGCTCTCTGTGCTCCTGTGGTGCTTGCTCTTGGACACAGAGAAGCTAGCACAGAGAAAGGAGAGGCTGGATCCTAGCCCCCTGCCTTGCCCTGTCCCTCCTGGGGCTCCTGAAGCTCAGACCCTAATCCCAGAAGCTTCCCAAGGCTTCATTTCCCCCTGGTCTAGGGTCAGAGCCCAGGGATCCCCAACCTCTTGGAAACAAAAGGGAAAAATGTACCCCCAACGGGCCAGAGTCCAGAGGTAGCCCAGCAGTGGAAGGGGTAAGGCATTGTCCATATAAGGACAAGTCTCCTGCTTTCTGTGTGGGCCCCTCACTTCCCCCACACCTCTCCTCCCCAGGCTTCTTTGGGGGCACCACCAGGCTAGCAAAGGACTTCAGCCCCGGAGCCCAGATGTAGAAATAAGTTTCAATTTCATCGCCAAAAAGGAAAAAGAAAAAAAAATGATTAAAATAGACAGAAAATGCAAGCTGCTTTTAAACTTTTTATTACTATTATTTTTATCCCCTGGACAGCATGTGAGCACAGAGCTGGTTTTGATTAAGCGCGTGGTCCTTCCAGCCAATTCCTCGCCGCGGTTCTCACGGAGGCCTAGCAGCTCCCAGCAGCAGCTTGGTATCCTTGGCTGGGGGACCCCCTCTCTTGGTGCCTGCACAACCCCCACAGTGCTGGCACTTTAGGGAGGGTGTAGGGAGGCCCCCTGTGGGTCTCTAGATCTGGGATGTGCCTGGTTTGGAAAGGAAAGGAGCCCTTTCCCTGAGGGCTAGGTGGAAAGATAAGAAGCAGCGGAACTTTGCAGCTAGCTCAGCGCAGTGCTGTGTGCACATCTCGGGGGATCCCAGGGCACCCCTCAGTCAAGGACACTGCAGAGACCAGTAGGGGCTGGGAGGCAGGGCTTGCCGGCAATGGAGAAGTCCATCAGAAGGAGGTGGGAGAATGTGGTTGACAGAAAGAATGAGTTCAGTTCGTTCTTTCTTGGTGCTTCTTGGATCTCCAGCGCACCGCTTGTGTGCGTTATCGTCTCTGGGCCTCAGTACGCTGTCAGGGATCTTTTTACAAGTATGGGAACGGAGATACGGGGTGGTTTAAATGGTACTATTGACAAACGCAAAGCTAGAACTTTCTCCTTTCTTGGTGCTAACCAAGGCAGTGCTCAGAAATAAAGTCCAGCAAGCCCCATGAGGAGTGAGGGAACCCTTAGGTTCCTTCTGTCTTTCTTTTAGAAATCCAAGAAAATCGGTCCTCTTCTCTTGTGCTGCTCCTCAGGGTACTCAGTATAGTAGAGAAAAAGCCATGCTCGGGGCTGGAGAGATAGCTTAGTAGTTAAGGCATTTGCCTGCAAAGCCAAAGGACCCAGGTTTGATTCCCCACGACCCACGTAAGCCAGATGCAGAAGGTGGCGCATGCATCTGGAGTTCGTTTGCAGTGGCTGGATGCCCTGGTATGCCCACTCTTCTCCCTCCCTCTCTCTCTCTCTCTCTCTCTAATAAATAAATACAAATAAAAATATTTTAAAAAGAACGAAAGAAAAAGCTATGATTCTTTTTGCTCATCCTTCCTCTGTGACCAACAGGAGAAAAAGAAAGCTGAATTTGGAACTCGGAACCACATTCATACGTGCTCTCCTCTGCCCTTCCTTCTCTTAAAAAAAAAATATTATTTGCAAGCAGTGAGAGATGGAGAGAAGAGACAGACAGAGAGAATGGGCATGTCAGGGCCTCCAGCCACTGCAAACAAACTCCAGATACATGTGCCACTTTGTGCATCTGGCTTTACATGGGTACTGGGAAAACGAATCCACATGGTTAGGCTTCGCAGGCAAGATCCTTAACTGCTGGGCCATCCCTCCAGCCCGTACACCTTTGTTTAAGCCCCAAGGGTCTTCCTGTTCCTCCACCAGTGTCCACTTGGGACTGGTGTCCTGGGGTGTAGGCCACATCCTGAGAGTTTGGCTCAGCTCTGGGCAGCAGGGGTCCTGAACTCACTAGCTGGGGCTCCTTTGCTCTTTCAGAAGGTGGTGAGCTCAGCAACACACCATGGGGGGGAAGGGGCAGGGAAAGGGCTGGGTTATCAAGCCTGGTTAAGAGGATTTCTTCCGCCTCTTTCCCCCTCGCTCTCACCTCTTGTCATACACAGCTAGGAGATCCTACTTAACACCCACGCTGAATCATTCCTGAAGTTGTACAAATAGGGCTTTGGGCTCTCTTCAGTGGGGAACTACCCCTGACACCCCCAAAGCCTCTCTCTGTCACTGAGCAGAGCCTTGCTGTGCCCACATGCTGCTCGTGTTACTGGATGGCCTGGCTCATGGAGAAGGGTAGCCGTGTGGAGAAGGAAGACTTCCTAATGTTAGGCCTCAGAAATCACACTGAGTTAGAGGTCTGGAACCTGTGGGCAGACCCACACTCTGAAACAGGCAAGGGACTAGATTCCCACTTGGAGAAATGCATCCGGGTGAGAGCTCAAAGAACCCAAGAGTTGAGAACTGTGAATCCATAGCTTCTGCAACCCGTGTTCATGATGCCACCCCCTCAGCACCCCAGGAGCCCAATCTAGAAAAGAACAGCCTGTGGCTGGAGAGATGGCTTAGCGGTTAAGCGTTTGCCTGTGAAGCCTAAGGACCCCAGTTCGAGGCTCAACTCCCCAGGACCCACGTTAGCCAGATGCACAAGGGGGCGCACGTGTCTGGAGTTGGTTTGCAGTGGCTGGAAGCCCTGGTGTGCCCATTCTCTCTCTCTCTCTCTCTCTCTCTCTCTCTCTCTCTCTCTGTCACTCTCAAATAAATAAATAAAAATGAATACAAAAATTTTAAAAGAAAAAGAAAGAATAGAACAGCCTGGGCTGCTCTTTTAGGAGGCAGGAACAGCATACTAGCCCTTCTAGCCAGGCCAAGCCACTAGGATGTGGCTAAGAGCCCAACTGGAAAGTCCCGCCCCCCCTCCCCATCCTCTGGGCTTCCTCTTCAGGAGCAGGAAATAGAGGGTGAGGACCAGAAAGGGCTCTGGAGGAGGTGCCTTTCCAGCCCATCTAAAGAGTGCTCCTTATGGGGAGGAAGGCGGGGTGACAGCCATTCAGCCAGCGACTTCTTATCTGGGTCCTGGGTAGTTTCCCACAAGATCTTAAAGTCCAGTCACAGAGAGAGAGCCCCAAGGACAGCCTTTTCTGCCCAGCCCCACCCAGCTTACAGTGTCCCTCCCCACTGCCCACAAGGGAGGTCCCCCCAGCATTCTCTACGCTTTGCCTTGGAGCAGAGACCCGGCGCCTGCCGAGTGTCTCCAGCGCTGCTTGGGGACTGCGGCAGCTACAGGTCTTCACCAGGCCTGCCTTGGGGGAGGGACAACGAAAGCCCCCAGAATGGGTCCCCAGCCTCCATCTCAGAGGCTCCAGAGGCTTTTATCTGGTCTAGACTGGCCCAGCGCAAAAGCAGGTGTCAAAAATCAGAGTCAGGGGCAGGAGAGATGGCTTAGCGGTTGAGCGCTTGCCTGTGAAGCCTAAGGACCCCCGTTCAAGGCTCGATTCCCCAGGACCCACGTTAGCCAGATGCACAAGGGGGCGCACGCATCTGGAGTTCGTTTGCCGTGGCTGGAAGCCCTGGCGCACCCATTCTTTCTCTCTCTCTCTCTCTGCCTCTTTCTCTGTCACTTTCAAATAAATAAATAATAAATAAATAAATAAAATCAAGACAGAGTTTAAAAAAAAATCAGAGTCAGGTTTAGCACTTAAGGCATTTGCCTGTGAAACCTAAGGACCTCGGTTCCATTCCCCAGGACCCACGTAAGCCACATGCACAAGGGGGCGCGCACACGTCTGGAGTTCGTTTGCAGCGGCTGGAGGCCCTGGGGCGCCCATTCTTTCTCTCTCTCTCTCTCTCTCTCTCTCTCTCTCTCTCTCTCTCTCCCTCTTTCTCTGTCACTTTCAAATAAATAAATAATAAATAAATAAATAAATAAAATCAAGACAGAGTTTAAAAAAAAAAATCAGAGTCAGGTTTAGCACTTAAGGCATTTGCCTGTGAAACCTAAGGACCTCGGTTCCATGCCCCAGGACCCACGTAAGCCACATGCACAAGGGGGCGCGCACACGTCTGGAGTTCGTTTGCAGTGGCTGGAGGCCCTGAGGCGCCCATTCTCTCTCTCTCTCTCTCTCTCTCTCTTTCTCTCTCTCTCTTTTCCTATCTAGGTCTTGCCAGGTCCTGGCAGCCTCTGTCACTTCACAGCCTCAGCTTCTCCCTAGCCAGCCATCCATCTTGTTGGGTAACTACCCTGCTACCTGATTTATCAGGCCCGAGCAGCAAGGCTCTCCTTCTTTGGTGCGCCCCTGGAGGAAGGACCTGCCTGCAGGCGCCACTCGGCGGGCACGGAGGGCCTCTGGGTGGAATGTCGGATGGGTGGGCCAAGGTGGGGGGGGGGGGGTTGAGCGCTCCTTGGACAGACACTGACTGATAACTGTGTGTGTTGTCTGCTCTGTTCCAGATGCTCCGGCCAGTGAGAACACCAAGGCTCCGGAGATGAAATCCCGGAGGTCTAAGGGCTCTCTTCCCCCCGGCGGCCTAGGGACAGAGAGTAAGTACCATCATCACCTTGCAGAGACGGCCACGCCGCCGCTGGCGTGGTGGGCGGAGCCCCTGCCTCCTGGTCACTAAGCCAGTGAGTGACCTTTCCTCACCTGTGGCAACACCCCTCCCCTCCCCTGCCAGCCTCTCTCCACCCTGTCCACAGCCGGGAGGTGCTGTACATCTTGTTTCTCCTCCTTCCACCACTCCTCTTAGTTCTCACCTGGACTCCTGACCTCTGGACCCAGGACTCTGTCCTGTCAGAAGAACCTTAATTTACTTTATTTTATTTATTTGAGAGACGGAAAGAGGCAGAGTGAGAGAGAGAGGCAGAGAGCACAAATGAGCTGCAAATGAACTCCAGATGTGTGCACCATCTTATGCATCTGGCTTACGTGGGTCCTGGGGAATCAAACCCGGGTCCTTTGGCTTTGCAGGCAAGTGCCTTCACCGCTAAGCCATCTCTCCAGCCCAGAAGAACCTTCTTAAATTGTTACTCTAACCTGTCACTCCAGTGGTCCTTAGCACCTGTGGAATCCTGTACAAGTAAACCAATCCAGGTGTACGTGCCCTGGACATGCCTACCTGGTCCCTCAGAATGATATGTGCTGTGCCCTGTTCGTGGAAGTCTTCACTAGTGTCACATGGCAGAGTAGAAATAGCCAAGAGAGCCACGCATGGTGGCGCACACCTTTAATCCCAGCACTCGGGAGGCAGAGGTAGGAGGATGGCCGTGAGTTCAAGGCCACCCTGAGAATACATAGTGAATTCCAGGTCAGCCTGGGCTAGAGTGAAACCTTACCTCAAAAAAGAAAGAAAGAAAGAAAGAAAGGAAGGAAGGAAGAAGAAAAGCCAAGGGGGAGCTTTGTGGTGACCAAGATCACAGCATCCTCCATTTTTTGGGTCTTGGTTTCCCCCATGGCCAACTTATCCACTAGTTATGACACTTAGAGTCCATTCTGCTTTTAGAAGCCAAAATAAATGGGCTATATTAGAATTATAAGACAAAATGAACTGTTTCTATATTTTAAACATTTTGGGGTTTTGTGTTTGTTTGTTTGTTTTTATTTATTTATTTGAGAGTGACAGACAGAGAGAGAGAGAATGGGCGCGCCAGGGCCTCCAGCCACTGCAAACGAACCCCAGACGCTTACGCCTCCTTGTGCATCTGGCTAACGTGGGTCCTGGGGAATCGAGCCTTGAACTGGGGTCCTTAAGCTTCACAGGCAAGAGCTTAACCACTGAGCCATCTCTCCAGCCCTGTTTGTTTGTTTGTTTGTTTGTTTGTTTTTTGAGGTAGGTTCTCACTCTATCCCAGGCTGATCTGGAACTCACTATGTAGTCCCATGCTGGCCTCCAACTACCTTTGCCTCCTGAGTGCTGGGATTAAAGGTGTACACCACCATGCCAGGCCCTAAATACATATTTATATTTTACTTTTGGGGGGGGGGACTTTGAGACAGGATTTTACACTAGCCCAGGCTGACCTAGAACTCACTATGTAAGCCCTTGAACTCATGATGACACTCCAGCCTCCAGCCACTGAAAACGAACTCCAGATGCGTGCACCCTCTTGTGCATCTGGCTAACGTGGGTCTTGGGGAATCGAGCCTCGAACCAGGGTCCTTAGGCTTCACAGGCAAACGCTTAACCACTAAGCCACCTCTCCAGCCCCACACATACTTTTTTAATGGAGGAAGGAGCCCCTGAAAGCAAAAGTGCCTGATGTCCTCAGAAGCTATAATGTAGCCCTTACTTCTGCTGTGATTATGAGTGGGATTTTATTAGCAGAACTGTCTTCTGATAGCTCCAATTATAATAGAACACAGAGTTGCTTGGACATCCCCAAAACACTCTTAAGTTCTAAAACAAATAAAAAGTTAGAAATGGTAGCACAAGCCTGTAATCCCAGCACTTGGGAGGCTGAGACAAGACCACCTTGAGCCCTGTCTCCGAAAGTATAAATAAATAAACAGAATAAAATAAAACAGAAAATGGACACTCACTTGCTTGTACTCCTAGAGGAAAGCGATCGAGCCTCAATTATTTTAAAGATTATTTTCTTGAGCCGGGCGTGGTGGCGCACGCCTTTAATCCGGCACTCGGGAGGCAGAAGTAGGTGGATCGCCGTGAGTTCGAGGCCACCCTGAGACTGCGTAGTGAGTTCCAGGTCAGCCTGGGCTAGAGTGAGACCCTACCTCGAAAAATCAAAAAAAAAAAAAAAAAAAGATTATTTTCTTATCATTACAAGGGAGTGCTTTATCGTTCTTTTGCTTGTAAAACAAATGTCTAGATGATGTCTGGATTCCTTAAACACAAGCTGACCAGACTGGGGGCTGGGGGAGGGGGGTCAGAGGTTGTCAGCCTTCAGTAGGATGGTGCAACCACATTGAAGTGAAGGTGTTTTTTTTTTTTAAATATTTTTTTGTTTATTTATTTATTTGAGAGTCACAGAGAGAAGGAGGCAGAGACAGAGAGAGAGAGAGAATGGGCACGCCAGAGCTTCCAGCCTCTGTAAACGAACTCCAGACGCATGCGCCCCCTTGTGCATCTGGCTAACGTGGGTCCTGGGGAATTGAGCCTCGAACCGGGGTCCTTAGGCTTCACAGGCAAGCGCTTAACCGCTAAGCCATCTCCCCAGCCCAAAGTGAAGGTGTTTTAACAAGCTGAGTTAAAAGATCCATGAGAATAGTGGAGGAGCCCCTTTTTAGGAGCCTTGACTGTGTCAGTGGCCGTTTAACAAGCTGTTGACAGCTCCGAGAAGAATCTAATAGCAATGAGTTTGTGGTCTTCGGCTCCAAAAGCACTGCCAGGGCCCTGTCGCACGGGTGACAGAACAGCACGAGCAGACAGAAAACGTCACTCTCCGAAGAGCATCAAGGGTTGTGACAGGTGCTGTGTCCTCAAGTCCGGATCTGTCTGCCTTCTGTAAAGTCCCCCCGGGGAGGTGAGGCGGGGTCAGAGGAGAGCTGTGGAAGAGAAAAACAAGCAAAGCAGGCAATGGGACAATGAACAGACTCGGAGCTGGGCTCTTTGCCCTACAGGCTGTGGAAAACCCCACTCAAGTAGTCATCGTCACACTCAGGAGACCTGGCTGGCAGCTACGGTGGCGTATTGGATTCACCTGGGGAACTGGGCAAACACTGCCACCCCCGCCCCTCAGACTAATTAACTCCAAACCTCAGAGGTGGGAGTCCAGCTTTAATGATTGTTTATCCTTCCAAGTCATTCTAGGGTGTGGTGGCCTTGCTAGAAAGGAAAGCCAGCCACTGTTCCTCCACAGAGCAGAAGGGGTTCTGCCCACTGCCTCTGTGAAGCGGGGAGGTGCTGGGGAGCCCCACACCAGCGCCTCACAGCAAGGTGCCCTTTAGTGCTGAGGCAGCCTTAAGGAGCAGGACAGGACAGGCAGAAAGTGCCTTGACTCCATAGAATACACGCAGACGGGCTGGAGGGATGGCTTAGCGGTTAATGCGCGCTTGCCTGTGAGGCCTAAGGACCCGGGTTCGATTCCCCAGTACCCATGTAAAGCCAGATGCACAAGGGGGCGCACGCGTCTGGAGTTCATTTGCAGTGGCTGGAGGCCCTGGTGCACCCATTCTCTCTCTCTCAAATAAGTAAATAAATATTAAAAAAAAAAAAAAAAAAAGGAAACGCAGTCACAGTAGGGTCAACTTCATGCTACTTGTCTGCTAGGGAAAATTCCCTGTGTGTCAAGAGCCCTTTGAGGGAGTGATGGACATCTCCCTGCCAAGGAATAGGGGTATGTCTCCCATGTACCTTGATGCCCTCTTTGCCTCCCTGTGCTGGCCTGTCCACCCAGTCCCCACCACCCAAACCTGTGGTCACCTGATGGTCTTGGCTGCCCCTCCACCCACTAATACTTTCACATTTGTTCTCCAGAAACCTGCATGCCAGGTGCCCGAGGGACACTACAGAGTTTGTTCCCTAGACCATCCTGGGAAAGTGGCTCCCCAAAATAGGAAGAGAAGGAAATGGGTTTTTTTTTCAGGTCTGTGCCCCAATTTTTTTCTATTAGGGAGATAATTCATAGTTTGTTAATTGCATAAGTCATATGCGCATGTATTCTTATTTGAGCGCTTAAAATAGTATTAAGGGCTGGAGAGATGGCTTAGCAGTTAAGGCACTTGCCTGCAAAGCCAAAGGACTCAGGTTCAATTCCCCAGGACCCACGTAAGCCAGTTGTACAAGGTGGTGCATGCGTCTGGAGTTTGTTTGCAGTGGCTGGAGGCCCTGACATGCCCATTCTCTCTCCATCACCCCCCCTCAAATAAATTTTTTAAAATTATTTTTAAAAACAGTATTAAGAATATACCAAGTACAATGTGATAATCTTACCCTCCACCCAGGCTGGAGAGATGGCTGGTGGTTAAAGCACTTTCCTGCAAAGCCTAAGGACCCATGTTCGACTCTCTAGGTCCCACGTAAGCCAAACACACAATGCACAAGGTGACATAAGCATGCAAGGTCACCTATGCACACAAAGTGGTACACATGTCTGGAGTTCGATTACAGTGGCTGAGGCCCTAACACGCCAATTCTTTCTCTCTCTCTCTCATTAAAAAAATCCTACCCCCAGGGGCTGAAGAGATGGCTTAGTGGTTAAGGTGCTTGCCTGCACAGCCAACGGACTTCAGTTTGATTCCCCAGTACCCACTTATGCCAGATGCACAAGCTGGCACATGCATCTGGAGTTGTTTGCAGTGGCTGGAAGCCCTAGTGCGCCCATTCTCATTCTTCTCTCTCTCTCTGCCTCTTTCCCTCCCTCAAATAAAAATAAAAATATTAAGAAAATCCTACCCCCAATTTCATTCACCCCACAAATATACTTACTCCTTTCTATATACATCTATATGTATGCAAATACACAAATCCATCAGTTGGCTATTCCCGCTGATAGAAATGGAATCCCACAGTCTGTAGGACTCTGCCATAGACCTTTTTCTCTTAGCAGTCCCTCTTACCATTTTCATTTTCTCTTAGCATTATCATTCCCAGGCCCAGACACATCTGATTCCATGAGTGGTCTGGCTGTAAATGTATGTGTTTCAGTCAAGGCTGAGAAATACCTAATCTGAGAAGGAAATCTATCTTCCCTAAGGAAGGGGCAGGTGGCTTTTCTGTCAGAGTGTAGCAGATCATTTGCTGCGCACTCCCCTGCCCTCGGGACTACTTTGTTCCTAGGAGGGGCTGTTGGGCTTAAGAGTGGATTGCGCTGTCCACACGCCTTGGAGCCCCTGGGCCTCATTGCTGCTAAGCACTGCGGAGCAGGAGGAAGAGGCCGGTTAGCCTGGCCCCTCCCAAGACAGAAGTACTTGTTAACCTGCCAGCTACCGAGGCACAAGCACAGGAGGTAGTTTGAGAGGGCCAGGGTTATGAAGGAGGAGAGGAATGCAGTTTATGTGGTTTGGTTGAAAAGGAATGCTAACATGGGCAGAGGAGGGGAGGCCGGCGGGAGCTTGGGGGAGAAGCACAGGCGCTCAAGTGAGTGTTGTGAGCGCAGCCGAGAGTTCTAGTTCTAGGCGCTCCTTCTGGGTCGCGTTAGCCAAGGCTCCACCGTGCTACAAGTAGTTTTCGCTCCCATTTCACAGGTAAGCAAAACCGAGCCTTAGAGATGAAACTGTCCAACAAGCTCATACCTGTTAAAGAGTGAAACTGTGCCGGGCGTGGTGGCGCCCGCCTTTAATCCCAGCACTCGGGAGGCAGAGGTAGAAGGATTGCTGAGAGTTCGAGGCCAACCTGAGACTACAGAGTGAATTCCAGGTCAGCCTGAGCTAGAGTGAGACCCTACCTCGGAAAAAAAAAAAAAATGATGTGAGAATAGTGCAAAGAACTCTTGTATACTCTTTACTTAAGAGTCATCAATTGTTTGCATTTTCTTCCATAGTTTTATCATTTTGTGTGTGTGTGTGTGTGTGTGTGTGTGTGTATGTATATTCATTTAGATAGGTACTATTTTAAACCAAATTGGAGTTACCATGCTTTGATATTTATTTATTTATTTTAGAGAGAGAGAATTGGCACACCAGGGCCTCAGCTACTGCAATCAAAATCCAGATGCTTGCATCACCTAGTGCACATGTGCAACCTTGAGCCTGTGTCACCTTGTGCATCTGGCTTACATGGGACCTGGAGAGCCAAACATGGGTCCTTAGGCTTTGCAGGCAAGCGCCTTAACCACTAAGCCATCTCTGTCCCTCCCCGTGCTTTGATTTCTAACTCACTGCGTGTCCCCTAAGAACATAAGCACAACGTGGGCTGGGATGATAACTCAGTTCATAAAGTGCTTGCTTCACAAGAATGTGGACCTGAGCTTGGCGTCCAACACCCATGTTAATGCCAGGCATGCCTATAATCCCATGCTGGGGGTGCAGAGATAGGAGGATCCCTGGGGCTCACTGGCCAGCAAGTCTAGCCTAATACTGATCTCCAGGCCAATGAGAGAGCCTATCTCGAAGGAGGTGCACAGCATTCCAGAGAATGATATCAAGGTTGTCCTCTGGCTTCTACACCCTCACACACGTGCATGCACATGCGTATGCACACTGTTGCCGTCAGGTTCACGTTGCTGGTAGAAATCACCCAGCCAAGAGCAGCTTGTGGGAAAAAGAGGTTTATTTTGGCTTACAGGCTCGAGGGGAAACTCCACGATGGCAGGGGAAAATGATAACATGAGCAGAGAGTGGACCTCAACCCCTGGTCAACACAAGGTGGACAATAGCAACAGGAGACTGTGCCAAACACTGACATGGGGACACTGGCTATAACACCCATAAACCCACCCCCAACAATACACTGCCTCCAGAAGGTGCCAATTCCCAAATCTCCATCAGCTGGGAACTTAGCATTCAGAACACCTAAGTTTATGGGGGACACCTGAATCAAACTACCACACACACTTATTAACAACAATAATAAAACCACAATATAGTTGTTGAAATCAGGAAATTTGATGTTGAACCAGTACAATTATCTAATCAATCCACCCTCATTTTTGTCACTTGGTCCAATAACATTCTGTCTGGTTATGTTTTTTTCCTCCTCTTGATGGGAAATTTTTTTTTATTATTAGAGAGAGAGAGAGAGAATTGGTACATCAGGGCCTCAGCCACTACAATCAAACTCCAGATGATTGCGCCACCTAGTGGTCATGTGCGACCTTGCACTTGCCTCCCCTTTGTCCATCTGGCTTACATGGGATCTAGACAGAGATTGAACGTGGGTCCTTGGGCTCCGCAGGCAAGCGCCTTAACCGCTAAGCCATCTCTCCAGCCCTCTTGAGGGGAATTTAATAGCAGCACTCATCCTGAGTGACTCCTCTCGTATTTTTGTGACAGAATAGCGGGGGGAAGTGCACAGGCCCAGGACAGAAGCACTGTAGACTCTGCCTGAGCTGAATGGAGCACTGGGAGGCGGGAACACCTCACAGGGAACCTCTGGATGTGCAGATGCTGCCGTATTATGAGCCGGTCTGGGGCACTGCTCAGGCTTACATAGCAAGAAAGCCGTGAGCTAGGGAGCAGGAAACCAAGGTCTCGTTTGTCTCATGGGTTAAACATGTGGCCTCAATCAAAGCCCTCCCTTCCTCGGGACCATCGTGTCCTCACTGTCCAGCGAGGAGTTTCCTTGGCTTTAGTTCAAGCTCTGATTTCAGACCACTGAGGGAAAGCTGTTGAAGGACGCAGTCTAGGCAAGGCTGGCTAATTCTTCCCATCACCTGACTTGGGGAGGAATCTAAAGCTAGAGGATCACGGCTCAGGTTGCACCACACCAAACAGCTTCTTGCAGAAAAGGAGGCCTTTAAGCATGAGGCCCAGGTTCAAGTTTCCCACTGCAGGGAAACTGAGTAGGTGGGAATCTCTTGGGAGTATTTTTTTTTTTATTTTTGTTCATTTTTATTTAGTTAGTTGAGAGCAACAGAGATAGAAAGAGGCAAATAGAGAGAGAGAGAGAGAGAGAATGGGCGCGCCAGGGCCTCCAGCCACTGCAAACAAACTCCAGATGCATGTGCCCCCTTGTACATCTGGCTAACGTGGGTCTTGGCGAATTGAATTTTGGCTTTGCAGGCAAGCACCTTAACCGCTAAGCCATCTCTCTAGCGCACCAAGTCTTTCTTTTAAACGCTCTGTAGATCATGGGAAATGCTAAATCCTGATAGGATGGACCCACATGACTGGTTGGAAATGCATGCGGAGCGGGTTGGGATTGCCTGACACTGGAGATTGGGGGATCTAGAGAGAAGCTGGGATGTTTTTATGAATGTCTAAACGCAGGCCCCAACTTACTTACGTCCTACTAACTGCACTGTTGGTGTTGGAGTCTGACAATGTTTAGCAACCTACCTCCCCTCTGTGCATCTGGCTGTCACGGCACTTTACCAGGCTACCACTTCCAGCTCCTTCCTCAGCTCTTCTAGTATCTCCCGTCAGCCAATTAACTGTCAGGATGGGTCCTTCCCAGGAGCGACTGAAGGGGCCCACCAAGCAGGGCTACCCTGCTGGCCCAGCCATGCTGAACTGCCTCATTCACAACTGTCCTAGAATTTAATGTTGGGGAACAGGGAATGGGAATGAGTGTTTGCCATAGCAAGAGAAACTGTGTTCCAGGCTGGAGAGATGGCTTAGTGGCTAAGGCGCTTGCCTGTGAAGCCTAAGGACCCAGGTTTGATTCCCTAGGACCCATGTTAGCCAGATGCACATGGTGGCACATGTGTCTGAAGTTTGTTTGCAGTGGCTAGAGGCCCTGGTGTGACCATTCTCTCATTCTCTCTCTCTCTCTCTCTCTCTTCTCTCTCTCACTCTAAAATAAATAGGTAAATAAATATAAAATATTTTTAAGTGGGACCTTAAGAAAAAGAGAGAGAGAAGCTGTGTTCCTCTGGAATCTTCTAACATGACAGCCTTTGCCTTTGCTCTGAGAGAACATGAGTGGACAGTTTGACCACAGACAATAATTCTGAGAAAGCAACCAATATTTCTCCACAGATCCACAAGAAGAAAGCAGTGGGCAAGAGGACCCAGTTAACCCAGGGCCCTGAGCCTGCCCAAGTGCTATGCAGCAGGACTTAACCCCTTTGTCCCCGTAAGGGTGGTCCTCGTTCCACCCTTACCCACCCTGTGTCCCTTTCAGGAGCCTTGGGCAGACAGTGAATGCTGGCTTGGGGAATTCCAAAGGGTGTAAGGTCTATTTTTAGCTAACTACCTAAAAAGGGAAATGTCCCCAGAGAGGCAGGGAATCCAGAGACCTGCGTGTACCCAAGGCTGTTAACACTGGTTCCCTAATTCCCCTCTGAGAACCTTTTCATTCTGTGAAGCCAGGGGATGAGGAAAGAACTGACTCCCTCCCTCCCAGGACAGAAGGAAGATCCCCACGGTCAGGAAGGACTAGCACAGGCTTGGTCGGGCTGGGATAGAAGCAGAAAGTTTACCAGATGTCAGGCTCGAGTGGGCATGGTTGACCATCCCTGCCTCCTCAGCTTTTCCAGGAAGCTTCCAGATTCAGCCCTTTGATTCATGGTGATGTTCAGTTCTAGCCTCAGTTTCCTGCCTGAAACTGACAGAGGCGTATTTCTTGTCATGAAAAGTTGCACAAGGATTTGAGCTGCAAAGACTATATTGTGATATGATAGCCAAAGGTTGGGCTAATTCTTGGCAATCCTCAGATTGGAGTTCCACCCTTGCCTCTAATAGATATCTACCGAGCACATGCCTGGTTTGCCACTGAGCCTTAAGGGTGCTTGTGTGGTAGGTGCATATTTTGGGGGTCCGAGGGGGTGTATTTCTGTGACGGCAAGAGCCTGGATGTGTGCTGGAATAGGCCTACCTAGGAGGGGCATGGGCTCATCCTGGAGGTAGTGAGTCCACAGCTGCCTCAAGAATATGTAGGAGTCAGCAGAGGGGAGAAGCAACAGAGCCCAAGGCAAGAGGCTGGTGTAGCAGAAACAGAAAGATGCCCAGTGTGGAGTACAGAACAGTACCACCAAGAGCACCTGGAAGCCAGGGGTTTCTTTTCTTTAAAAACAATTTTTTTTTCATTTTTATTTATTTATTTGAGAGTGACAGAGAGACAGAGAGAAAGAGACAGAGAGAGAGAATGGGCGCACCAGGGCCTCCAGCCACTGCAAAGGAACTCCAGACATGTGTGCCCCCTTGTGCATCTGGCTGATGTGGGTCCTGGGGAATCGAGCCTCGAACCGGGGTCCTTAGGCTTCACAGGCAAGCTCTTAACCACTAAGCCATCTCTCCAGCCCCCATGGGGTTCATTTTTAACAAGCTCTCCAGGTGATCATAATGCATGATAAAAATTGAGAACTTTAGGGCTGGGGAGATGGCTCAGCCGTTAAATCGCTTGCTTGTAGAGCCTCAAGACTCAAGTTCAATTCCCCAGTGCCCATGTGAAGCCAGATGCTCAAGGTGGCACATGTATTCTCAAACCCATCTGCAGCAGCTGGAAGCCCTGGCGCGCCCATTGTCTCTCTCCTCTCTCTCTCTCTGTCTCCTTGCAATAAATAAATAAACATTTTTAAAAATTGAGAATTTTGGACATTGAGAAAAGAGGACGTGAGAAAAGTGTCCTCCAAAGAGAACAGTGTGAAAAAAGGAGATGAAATCTGGGACGATCTCACGGATCTTGTAAGGCCAGCCAGACTTGGCCCTGAGAGTAAAGACTTCAACAGCGGAGAGACTTCAGAGTTGCAATTGAAAAAGACTGCTTTGCCCCATAGCTTGACAGATACATCGGGCACACATTAGGGGGACCAGAGGCCTAGGGACAGTGCTGGGGTGACACAGAGATGGACTGGTGAGTGTGGCGGAAAGCACAGACTGAAAAGATTACTCATTTGTTTGTATGTATGTGCGCATGCATGTATTTAGTGTGTATGTATGTGTATGTGTATTATATATTTATGTGTGTGTACAGACGGGTGGATACTTGCAGTCATTCCAGCTTCATATGAGTGCTACAGAACTGAACCCTGGCCTGTCAGGCTTTGCAAGCAAGTACCTTGAGACTGCTAAGCCATCTCCCCAGCCCTGAGCAGATGTTTAGTTGATGGGATTGACAGCACTTGTGACTGGATTTGAGCAGGGAGAGGGTCTTGGGAGAGATGGGATCAGAAGCAGTTTGGGGAGAAGCTTCTGGATTTGGTTCTGGATGGAGGTGGGGGGCTTGCTGTAGGTATTTGGCATCTCCTGGGGCAGAGGGAAGGTGTTCTTCCCCCTTGTCTGACCTGACCCTGCGGCCCATATCCATGCTGGGATTTGTACAGGTGGCCGATTTCCTTTTCCTTGTAGAGTGGCTTAGTGCAGAATGTTTAGGGTGTTGGAAAAGGGGAATGAAAGATAAGGTGCCCGTAGGAATAATAAGATAGTAAGAGGGGTGAGTCCAGCAAAGAAGAAACTAGTTAGTGACCAGTTTCTTGGGTGAGAGTTTGGGCATCTGAACCAAGAGGAGCTTTTATGGAGGCCAGGGGCCTTGAGGTGGAGACAAGGTGTTAATGATGGAGTTCCCATAAGTGTCAGCTGAACCAACAGGGAGAGATACTGGTGGATTGATTTTTCTCGTTGATGTGCCAAGATAAATGACAACAGCCTCTTAAGGAGAGAAAGGTTTTTGTTTCTTGGCTCACTGTCCCTCAAAGCAAGGAAGGTATAGCGATAAGAGCCACCCGAGGGCTAGAGAAATGGCTTAGCGGTTAAGCGCTTGCCTGTGAAGCCTAAGGACCCCGGTTCAAGGCTCGATTCCCCAGGACCCACGTTAGCCAGATGCACAAGGGGGCGCACGCATCTGGAGTTCGTTTGCAGTGGCTAGAGGCCCTGGCGCGCCCATTCTCTCTATTCTCTCTATCTGCCTCTTTCTCTGTCTGTTGCTGTCAAATAAATAAATAAATAAAAGAGCCACCCGAGCTGCTAGGCATTTGGTCACATTGCTCCAGCACCCAGGGAAGCAGAGAGACGAACGCTGGTCCTGGGCTTGCTTTTCCCTTTTGATTCAGTCCAGTACACCCCAGACCATGGGATGATGCCACAGAAGAATATAGCGTATAGCCGAGGAGCTACGTTTGTCCTCCGGGGCAGAGAAGTCTTCTGGGGATCTGTTTGTTTGAGAAAGAGGGCTGGGTGGGGGAAGGGCTGGGTAGCAGAGCATGCACTATATGAGAGATTTTTCTGTGCAACAAATTTGAATTATGCTTGCCAAACCTCGTAAGGGGGAAATTGGAGCTCTGAGAGGTTATATAATGTGCTTTCAGCCACACGGCTTAGTGACAGGGCTGTATTTGGACACCAGTCCAGCACCAGAGCCTTGGTTCCCCCTTTGCAGTTGCACAAAGGGATAGAGTCGGGCCGGGGGGGGGGTCTCAAAGGCCTGGGCACAGTAGAATAGGGTATAGTAGGTGTGGTAGTTTGAATAGATGGCCCCCCCAATATATTCAGTGTTTTATTAGTTTGTAGTTTGCATCTGCAGCCACCTGGCTGGAGGAAGTGTCACTGGGCGGATGTCTAGGTGTGGTGGTGGGTTTCAGATTTCAATCTAAAGATATGCAAAGTCAAGCCGGGCGTGGTGGCGCACGCCTTTAATCCCAGCACTCAGGAGGCAGAGGTAGGAGGATCGCCGTGAGTTTGAGGCCACCCTGAGAATGCAGAGTGAATTCCAGGTCAGCCTAAGCTAGAGTGAGACCCGACCTCGAAAAACAAAAACAAAAACAAAAAAAACAAAGAAAAGATATGCAAAGTGTGCCTAGCTGGAGTTCCTGAAGTGTGCTGTGCTATGCTGTGTGGCTTTTGGCTGGTGCTTCCTCCCTCCCTCCCTCCTCTCTCTCTCTCTCTCTCTTCTCTCTCTCTCTCTCTCTGCTTGGACCTGGGAAAGCAGGGCCAGCTTCTTCTGCCATTATGGAACTTCCCCTGGATCTGCAAGCTTCAGTAAAGCCCTTCGTCCATAACTGTGCCTGGTCTGGACGTTCATCTCAGCAAACCTGAAGCTGTCTGCCACAGTAGGGTAGGTCTGCTGCAGAAGAAGTAGCCAGATCCAGGTTGATAGACGCTCCTTTTTCTAGCTGGGCCGCCTCTGGCCATTATGAACTTGGCAAGGCACCTACCTGACTTCTGCAAGACTCTACTCACTTTGAGGAGGTGATTGCATATCATGAGATGGGAACATGGTGGGTGCCCAGCTTCCATTTGTTCAGGGTGGGAACCCCACAGGAAGTGCTTTCCAGGAAGCTTAAGTCTTAGAATCCACTGACTCGGCTTCCCACCATGGGCCCATTAACGGATTCCAGCAGATGGTCATATGAAATATGTAGTGCATACAGAACACTGCTGGCATCTGAAGTTGTTCTCACTGATAGGAGCCAAGGCGGCTTCAAGTGCTAACCAATCCAAACAGCAGTAGGTCTGAATTTACAAAACAAACTTCGCATTTGGCTTTTTGAATGGTAAAACTCAAAGAACCGTTACCTAGGGTTCTGCTTCTAAGCCACATAGGATTACCTGGAGCCACCAAGCATGGATGGGTGGATGGGGGGAGAGTTTAGAGCCTTTGGCTGCATACTGCCCACCTCCTTGTGTATGTGTCCATTTCACACTCCAAGGACCACCAGCCCCCCCCCCCCCCCCGTCTCACCTTGCAGGCACTCATCCACAGCTAAAACAGTCCTCTAGGGGTGCCATAACCAGGCGCTCCTGACTGGGTGGCTGAGACCCAGCGTTTTATTTTCTTTCACAGTTCTGAAGGTCAAACATCCAAGATCCAAGGCTCTCTCCTTGGTTTGCACATAGCCATCTTCTCCTTGGTCTTCCTCCTCGCGTGTGGGGCCTCTGTGTGTACAGCTCTGCTCCCTCAGTTGGTCAATCAGCCAACCAGTCCCTCTTCTTTTCTCCTCCCCTTCACTCCCCCCTCCTCCCTCTCCTAGTATTTACTTCTTATAAAGTCACCAGCCAGAGATGGCTTAGTGGTTAAGGCACTTGCCTGAAAAGCCAAAGGACCCAGGCTCGATTCCCCAGGACCCACGTATGCCAGATGCACAAGGTGGCGCATGTGTCTGGAGTTCGTTCAGCAATGGCTGGAGGCCCTGGTGTGCCCATTCTCTTTCTCTCTCTCTCTCTCTCATACACACACACACAAATAAATAAATAATAAAAATTTCTTTGTGAAGTCACCAGCCACATTGGCTTAGGACCCACCCTAATGGCCCATTTTAATAACCACCTCTTCAAAGTTCCTGTGTCCAAAGGCATCCACATTCCGAGGTATTGGGGGTTACAGCTTTGACACAGGACTGTGAGGGGATGAGATCATCTGGCCCAGAAAGACGGTCCTCCTGGGGCCCTCTGGACAGATGGCCGGAGCTCCCTCCTGAGATCAGCTCTGCTCTGGTAGAAGTGTACTCCTCCTCCTGCAGGGCTCTGTCCTCTGTCCTCCTGGAGTGCCTGGTGCTTCAGCTAGTCATCAGCTCCAACCTTTAGCCTTCACTTGTCTTCCCTCTAGCATCTCTAGGCTCTCCTTCCCTCTTCACTAAGTCCCGGAAGTCTGCCTCCACCGCAGGGGAAACTTCAACTGACGTTTCCTCTCTGTTCTCTTTCTCTTCTCAGCATGAGAAATCTTGAGGGACTCATGCCTTCATTTCCTTGAGTATCTCCTCTAGAGTGACTTGTGACCCACCATCCTCTAACCCTGGCCTCCGCGATACCATCCATCACTCTGCGCCGCTTGGCCACACGTGGAGGTCCTGCCCAACGTCTGCCTCCCACCCTTGCTCACCGTGACTCACATCTTCTTAACTTCACCCGGGTCCTCGCTCCGCTCGGGAGCATCACCTGGGACCAACCCTGTGCCTTCTCACCTTTCGTTGCATTCCACTCCTGTTTCCCTCTATCTACCCCAACCCCCCATCTGGTCCAGCCTCCCTCCCAGCTTCCATTCTAAGTACAGGTTAAACCTAAAATCTTTCCTTTCCAGTGCCCGTCAGAGTTCCTCCAGAACTCTGATCCTGGGCTTTCAGAAGCCGACGTACACATCAATCCTGACATCCACCAAGTCCTCCTGACTGACCATCCTTCGCCACCACATTCCATTGTCCTTCAGTAAAACTTTCCCCATGTATCTAAGCAGGAAATCCCAAAGTATCTTTGTACTTCTTCTGTTAGCCCCCTAACTTCTTTTTTTTAACTTTTTAATTTAAAAAAAAAATTAAATTTTTGTTTATTTGATAGATTGGAAAAAAAAAGCAAATAGATAGACACAAAGAGAGAAAAAATGGGTATGCCAGGGCCTTTCAGCTACTGCAAAAGAACTCCAGATGCGTGTGCCACCTTGTGCATGTGGCTTAAGTGGGTCCTGAGGAATAGAACCTGGGTCCTTTGGCTTTGCAGGAAAGCGCCTTAACCACTAAGCCATCTCTCCAGCCCCCCTTCCCCCAAAATTCTTTGAATGGTTTCTGTCTCTCATTTGTATCATCTTTTATAGGTGGTTCTTCCAAGTGTCTTCCAACCTATGATAGTAGGTACCTAATCAGATACCCTTGTCCCCTAGAAGTTGGGAAGACCTGAGGCATCTCACATTTAGTTTGACAGCTGTGTGTGTGAGGACACACTGGACACTCAGGACAAAGATACAACTCTCAGTTAGGTGTTAGAGAGGCTTATATTGTCCAATAGAACTTACTGTAACAATGGAAATATGTCTGCCCCATGTAATAACCACTAACCACATGTGGTTATAAAGCACTTAAAATGTGACCAAGCTATCCAGGTGTGGTGGCGCACACCTTTAATCCCAGCACTTGGGAGGCAGAGGTAGGAGAATCACCGTGAATTCGCGGCTGCCCTGAGACTACAGAGTGAATTCCAGGTCAGCTTGGGGTAGGGTGAGACCCTACCTCGAACTCCACACCCCCCCCCAAAAAAAAAAAACGGTGACTAGTTGATGGAGGGACTATTTAATTTTCCTTAATTTAAATGGACACATTATCCTCATGCTACTGTCCTGCATATAAGTCCTGTGCTCAAGCATTCTCCACCAAACCCCACCCTGAGTGCAACTCTCCGCCACCTGCTGCTGACCTGGGCTTCCTGCCCTTCTCCAAGTCCATCTTCCTGGGCCTTGGGTCCTCCGTTCCCCACTGCCAAGCGTCTGACCAAGTCCTCAACCCTCAGTCAGTGTTCCCACTGCTGCTCTGCTGCATCTCAATTTTTCATTTCCTTTTTTAAGTCTTATTTTTCAGATTTACAGAAAAAATGCAAGATTAATTGAATTAATTCCTTCTCTCTCTCTCTTTCTCATGCTGGTGATTGAACCCTGGACTTGGCTCACACTAAGCATGTACTCTCTCATTGAGTTACATATATCCCCAACCATTCTTCTGTTTTCTTCTTTTCCTTTCTTCATCTCTCCCTCTACCTCCCCACACACATGCATATATGTGTGTGTGTGTGTGTGTACACATATATAATTATGTTTTATGAGCTGTTTGAAAAGAAATTGCAGCCATAAAACCTTCTATACTTAAATAATTCCATGTCTATTTTTCCTAAAAACAAGGACAATTTCCTATAAACCACATTTTGATGGTCAAAATAGAAAACTCTGATAGAGTACAATTGTCTTAATTTCCCGACCATATTCAAATGTTTTCAGCTGCCCTATAAACGTCCTTTATGGCAAAAGAGTTGGATGAGAGCCTTGCTGGCAGACCACACATCCTAATGCTTAGGGCCTGGAGGCTAAGTCCTGAGTCCTTTGCTGGTTTTCTTCTTGATACCAAGGCTTATGGGTGGGGTGTGCTGACTCGTCATTTGTCTGGTACACAGGAGGCCCTCGGTGAGCTTGTGGAGCTAGGCAGAGGGGTCACTCCTGACAATGAGCAAGGGCGGGTTTTAGGAAGCAGGACCCTCCCACCCCAGCTTAGTCACTGGACTCCTCAGCCATCAGCCCCATGGTCTGTCAGGGCCCCCTCCTTCGGCAGTCCTCTCAGGGCCATCAGCAGGGTGGTGGCACCCTTCTCTCTGTAGATCTGCTCGCTGGATCGTTCACAAAACTAGCCAAACGGAGGAGGATCGTGCAGCGACTCCACAGGCAAGCCAGGCACGGTGCTGCTCTCCTGCAGTCTGAAGAGGGCAAGGATTTGTCAATATTCGCCCTCTTGTTCATCCAGCAAGTAGTTATCGAGCGCCTATTGTGTGCCAAGCACACTGGATGAATAGCCACAGTTCAAGTTCTGCACTTCAGTGGGAGAGAAAGGCTAGACGGCGAACCACATGAAGATATAGTTGTCAAATGATCACAAGTGGGGCTGGAGAGATGGCTTAGCGGTTAAGCGCTTGTCTGTGAAGCCTAAGGACCCCAGTTCAAGGCTCAATTCCCCAGGACCCACGTTAGCCAGATGCACAAGGGGGCGCATGCGTCTGGAGTTCGTTTGCAGCAGCTGGAGGCCCTGGTGCGCCCATTCTCTCTCTGTCTCTCTCTGTCTCTCTCTCTCTCTCTCTCTCTCTGCCTTTCTCTCTCAAATAAATAAATAAATAATATTTTAAAAATGATCACAAGTGCTAAGGATGATGAGGGTGCACCTAAGTACCCACATGCAATGCCACAGAGAAAGGCGGTGATTTACATTTCTCTCTTTCTTTTTTTTTTAATTTATTTATTTGAGAGAGAGAGAGAGATACAGAAATAGGCAGGGAGAGAGAGAGAGAGAGAGAATGGGCATGCCAGGTCCTCCAGCCACTGCAAACTCCAGATGCGTGTGCCCCCTTGTATATCTGGCTTACGTGGGTCTGGGGAGTTAGACCTGGTCCTTTGGCTTTGCAGGCAAATGCCTTAACCACTAAGCCATCCCTACAGCCCACATTTCTCTACTTCTATATGTTGTTATTGCTTCATGGAACTGGGACTAGAACCCAGGCCCTTCTGTGTGCCAGGTAAGCATTGTACCACTGAACTAAGTCCCCAATTCAGGGTCTGCAATTTAAAATTATTTTTATTTATTTATTTGACAGAGAGAAAGAGACAGGAGGGGGGAGAGCGAGAGAGAGAATGGGCATGCCAAGGCTTCCAGCCACTGCAAACGAACTTCAGACACATGCGCCACCTTGTGTATCTGGCTTATGTGGGTCCTGGGGAATTGAACCTGGGTCCTTTGGCTTTGTAGGCAACCGCTTTAACTGCTAAGCCATTCCTCCGGTCCCAGGTCTGCAATTTATATAGGGCATTTAGGGAAGACCTATCTTCAGGTTGAAATGCTTCTCCCTTTTACACTAAGATATAATTTCCCCGTGCACTCTCAATCGCCCACAGTTCTGTGAGTCTTGACAAATCTGAACAAGCATTTAATGACCACCCCAGTCGAGAACATTCCAGTCAAGATAGGATTCCATCACTGACACATTTCCTTACATCCTCTGGTGACCAATCACCACCCTCTACCTGCCCCAACCACCACCACCACCTCTGGCAACCACTGATCTGTTCTTCCAAATAGTTTTTGTCTTTCCTAAAATGTGATACAAATGGAATTGCTTCTATCACGAATGTAGCTTTTGAATCTGGCTTCTTTCAGCTGAAGAGGAAAGTGGATGATGCTGATTCCTCCCTGTTGTATGTACTCGTGGTTCGTTTTTGTCAACAAGAAGTGCTTTGCTATATGATAGCACTGTGTTCATCTGTTCTCTGGGTGAGGAGAAATAGCATATCCAGCTTAGACATTTATCCTTTTTAAAAATATATTTTATGGGCTGGAGAGATGGCTTAACGGTTAAGGCACTTGCCTGCAAAGCCAAAGGACCCAGCTTCAATTCCCCAGGACCCATGTAAGCCAGATGCACAAGGTGGTGCATGCATCTGGAGTTGTTTACAATGGCTGGAAGCCCTGGTGCACCCACTCTCTCTCTCTCTCTCTCTCTCTCTCTCTCTCTCTCTCTGTCTCTCTCTCTCTGTGTGTGTGTGTGTGTGTGTCTCACTCTGCCTCTTTCCCTTTCTCAAACAAATAAATAAAAAATATTTTTTTATTTATTCATTTATTTATTTGAGAAAGGGAAAGAGGGTGAGAGAGAGAGAATGGGCATGCCAGGGCCTCCAGCCACTGCAAACAAACTTCAGACACATGCACCCTCTTATGCATATGGTTTACATGGGTCCTGGAGCTGTCGAACCAGGATCCTTTGGTTTTGCAGGCAAACGCCTTAACCACTAAGCCATCCTCTCCAGCCCTAGACATTTATCTTAAGTCACTCTAAGTATTCACATGCAGATATGTGTATATGTAGCTTTCGGTTTTGCTAGGGTGAGCTGGTTAGGTGGCTTCTGAGCAAAAACCTGAAAGAAATATGAACCGTATAGAGGGTTGCTATTTCTGCATGCATATCATTTTTTTAATTTAGCCAGATGAATAAATTGTGCTGTGAAATGTTTCAATTTGAGTCATTTTTTTTCTATCAAATTGCTTAGAGAAATTAGAATAGAATGGGAAGATATCATTCATTCTTTCTTTTTCTATTTGGGGGATGTGCATGGAGTTGAAACAGTCTTATTTGTAGCTCTGTCCGGCTTCACATTAATAGCAATTCTCCTGTCCCAGCCTCCCAAGTGCTGGAATTATAGATATGAGGGAGAAAGCCTGGCTCCAATTCATTCATTCATTCATTCATTCACTGATCCATTCAACAAACTTTTCTGAAAACTGCCAGTTCACAGCCCATTGCCCAAAGGAAGTCCGAGGACCTTGGATCTACACCAAAGTTAAATTTAGTTGGTTTATCTGACATAATTTCCTCTCTGTGTTTCCTGAAAGTTAGGGTGAGAGAGTAGTAGAGAATTGTGGGGGGTTCTGGCATTTTTTGAGAGCCTTTACCCCATTGGAGGATCAAGGTACCCCTTCAAAAGCCCCTGAAAATGGATATTCCCTAGTTCATAAGGTTGTCCATAAGGCAAGGAAATCTTCGGAAAGACAGACTGGAATGAGGACTCTCTCTGGATGGGGAGTCGGGGCAAGACTGCACCCTCCAAGGATCCAGGAGCTTGATGGGAAAACGGGGCAGAATATAACTTGTAAACTTCTCTGTTTCAGGTGATGCGACTGTAAAAAAGAAACCTGCCCCCAAGACACCACAGAAAGCAGGTAATTAGTCACAGTCCTACCTGGGGAAAGGGTGTCATCTGTCACGGGAGGATCCTCCTGTTCCCTGGCAGCTGGCCATATGCACATGTGGTCAGGAGACCTTCCCCTGGTCAGGGTCCACATCTGCTCCCGAGAGAATCTGTGTCCAGCCAGAGCCTCACGTTCATCCACTCCAGCGTCTCTCCTCTGCGCATGTGTGAGCAGTGTCACATTGCCAGAGGCTCTCCCGTCCCTCCTGCAAAGTTCTGCCCCGGCCTCTGTCCTCTGCTGAGGCCCCGTATGTGGCTAGCCCGGTGCCTGCTGCTTTTGTGCCCCCGTTCTACACGTCTTGTCTTCTGCAGTTGTCTGTTCTCCCTGGCAAGACACTTGAAGGCATGAGCCACATTGATCATCAGCCATGGTGACCAAGAGTTTAGAAAGTGAGCTCCCTGATTAAAAAAAAATATATATATATATGAAGCTAAGACTTAGATTCAGATTCAAATTCCAGCACAACCAATGAGTGGAGAAGTATGTCGTGTAAACGGTGTGGGTCCCTTCTGAGGGTCCTAAATAAAGAAGTGGACAAGCCGGGCGTGGTGGCACACACCTTTAATCCCAGCACTTGGGAGGCAGAGGTAGGAGGATCACCATGAGTTCAAGACCATCCTGAGACTACAGAGCGAATTCCAGGTCAGCCTGGGCCAGAGTGAAACCCTACCTCAAAAAACAACAACAAAAAAAAAAAAAACAAGAAGTGGACAAAGTTGACAGGTCCCTGAGCTCAGGTGTTCTAGAGCAGGGGTCACTGTCCCCATTCTTGCCTCGAAGGTTCCAGAAAGCAAGGGAGGAACCAACACTGACAGTGGCACCAGTGAGAGATCAGGATGTCTAGAGATCCCTCCTCCTCACTCACTCGCTACCCATCCCCCTTCTCCCCAGCTATGCCCCCTCAGATCATCCAGTTCCCTGAGGACCAGAAGGTGCGTGCAGGAGAGCCTGTGGAACTGTTTGGGAAACTCGCCGGCACCCAGCCCATCACCTGCACCTGGATGAAGTTCCGAAAACAGGTCAGTCATGGGTAGGGCGGGTGAACTGAGGCCCTGGATCTCTGGACCAGAAGGATGAGAAATGCTATGATTGAGAGAGCATCACTTTTCGTCGCCTTAGAAACGGGAGAGACATGGGCATGCCTGTAATCCCAGCACCTGGGGGAGTGAGGCTTCAAGGGGATTGCAAGATCAAGGACAGCCTGGACAACTTTGGAGGACCCTGCCCAGATAAGATAAAAAGGGCTGGGGAGATAGCTTGATGGTACAGCACTTTCCTAGCATTTGTAAGAGCCCTGGGTTCAATCCCTGTTACAGAAAAAGGAAAAAAATAAGATTATTTTTAATAGAGCTTTACTTTTTTATTTTTTTTAATATTTTATTTTTATTTATTTATTTGACAATGGGAGAGAGAGAGAGAATGGGTGCACCAGGACTTCCAGCCACTGCAGATGAACTCCAGACGCATGTGCCCCCTTGTGCATCTGGCTAACGTGGGTCCTGGGGAATTGAACCTAGGTCCTTTGGCTTTGCAGGCAAACGCCTTAACCTCTAAGCCATCCCTCCAGCCCTATTTTTTTAATTTAAAAAATTATCTATTTATTTATGACAGAGGGAGGGGCATTTAGAGAAAGAGTGCACCAGGGCCTTCAGCCATTGCAAACGAACTCCAGATTCATGTGCCATCTTGGGCATCTGGCTTTCATGGGTCCTGGGGAATCGAACCTGGGTCCTTTGGCTTTGCAGGCAAGCACCTTAACTGCTAAGCCATCTCTCCAGCCCAAGATTAAAAAAAAAAAAAAAAAAAAAGAAGAAGAAGGAAAGGACAGAGGTTACCCACCCACAAGTCCTGAGTTCTTACTAACACTTTCTTCTGTTTACCAATATGCCATGTTTCATAGATAATATAATTGCCTAGGAACCTATTCAGAGGCAGGAAAATCCAAGCCCTCAGATGACCTCTTATATGCTGTACACTTTCTATGACTCTGTGCCAACCCACTGATTCCTATCTGTGATTACAGCTTCAACTCACCACGTACTGAAGGGATCAAAGCAAACCTGAGTGTTTGGATAGATAAATTAATATATTAAATCAAGTTTTTTGGCAGAGTGGCCCAGAAATCTAGCTATAACTTATAATGATGTTCCTTATGGAGAAGTGTTTGAGTTTCTAAACAACCAGCTTTTAGGGAAATTGGGGGCGGGGGAACCCAGCTTTCCACTACACCCACATCAGTAGTCGTGCTTGTGTGTATATCAGCAGAGACCCAGGAGTGGTGGGCTGGCCCTGCTATATCAGGAACCCTACAGAAGGTGTAAGGATTCATTCTGAGCCCTCCACTGATTCCATGCTGTTCAAGTTGTCTAAGGCCCACGGAGGAGCCACTAGTACCTACAAAAAAAAAAAAGAAAGCTACCCCCCCCCTTGCCTGCCCCAGAGTGTCAATAGGACAGAGCCTCATCTTTTTTCTGAGGCATCTAGCCAAGTCCCGCTCTGTCGACCAGAAGCTTCTGCATCTGTGCTATCCCTTGTGGAAGCCACTGGCCCTGTGTGGCTTTTGAGCACACAAAATGTGGCTGGTGTAACTGAGGAAGTCCAACGGTTTTTCAGTACTGAAGATTGAATTTAGGGTCTCCTACATGCTAGGCAAGCACTGAGCTACATCCTCAGCATTCCTTTTTTTTTTTTTTTTTAAGAGAGAGAATTGGCACACCAGGGCCTCAGCCACTGCAATCTAACTCCAGACACTTGCGCCACCTAGTGGGCATGTTCAACTTTGCGCTTGCCTCCCCTTTGTGTGTGTGGTTAACGTGGGATCTGGAGAGTTGAACATGGGTCCTTAGGCTTCACAGGCAAGCACCTTAACTGCTAAGCCCTCTCTCCAGCCCCCTAGCATTTATTTTTTTTGTATTTTATTTTGAGGTAGAGCCTCACTAAGTTGCTCAGGCTGGCCTTGAACTCATTCTGTACCAGGAAAGCATTGAATTTGTGATCCTCCTGGCTCAGATGCCGGAGCAGCCATGATTACAGCCTTGTGCCATGGTGCCTGACTACATTTTTAAAATTTTAATTAGTTAAAAATAATTTGCTGGGTGTAGTGGCACACACCTTTAATCCCAGCACTCAGGAGGAAAAGGTAGGAGGATCGCCATGAGTTTGAGGCCCCCCTGAGACTACATAGTGAATTCCAGGTCAGCCTGAGCTACAGTGAGACCCTACCTTGAAAAATAAAAATAAAAATAAATTTTAAATAAATAAATAGTTGCAATAGCTTTGTTGTGATATAATTCCTATACCATAAAGTTCATCTTTTTTTTTTTTTTTTTTTTTTTTTTTTTTTTTGGTTTTTCGAGGTAGGGTCTCACTGTAGCCCAGGCTGACCTGGAATTCACTATGTAGTCTCAGGGTGGCCTCGAGCTCACAGTGATCCACCTACCTCTGCCTCCCAAGTGCTGGGATTAAAGGTGTGCGCCACCACGCCGCCTTTTTTTTTTTTTTTTTTGAAGTTCATCCTTTTAAAGCATAAATTCAGTGACTTTTAGTAGATTCCCAAGACTGTATAAGCATTTTTGACATTCTCATCCCCAGAAATTTAGTAGTCACTCCTCCCCTGCAATCTCTGACACCACTCACTTACATTCTGTCCCTGTGGATTTGCCTATTCTGAACATTTCAATAAATGGAATTATGTGACGTATCACCTTTTATGCCCCAGATTTTTTTGTACTTGGCATAATGTTTTCAGGGATTATCCGTGCTGTAACATGAGTCAGCACTCCATTCCTTTTTATGGATGAATCATAATCGATTGACTGGGTAAACTACCTTGTGTTTACCCATTCATCAGCTGATGGACATTTGGGGCTTTTTCTAACTCAATGAAAATTTAAGTGGCCACATGTGGCTCATAACTACTACACTGAGAAGCACAGAGAGGGTTAGAATCCTTAGGACAGGGGCTGGAGAGATGGCTTAGCATTTAAGGCGCTTGCCTGCAAAGCCTAAGGACCCAGGTTCCATTCCCCAGAACCCATATAAGCCAGATGCACAAGGTGGCACATGCATCTGGAATTCATTTGCAGTGACTAAAGGCCCTGGTGTGTCCGTTCTCTCTCTCTCTCTTTCTTTCTCTCTCTCATAAATAAATAAATAAATGAAAAAATGCTAAAAAATAAAATCTTTGGGGGATGAGCTTTGCAAATAACTTTCCCCAGGTATATAGTCTATCATGCCATCCTGAGGAATCTGGGTGGCTCCTCAAACTTCCAAAAGCCGTGAGAGCTGAGCTAGTTTCTCCCGAGTGCTGGGATTAAAGGCGTGCGCCACCACGCCCGGCTTTGAGCTAGTTTCTTTATCCTGCCCCACTCAACTCTCTCTCTGGTCCAGATCTGGACACCCTAGGGAGGGGGCTTAACTGTGGAGGTTGGGGAGGAGGGGCTTTGGGAGGGGAGGGAAGCTCAGAGTCTAGCAGCATAGAATTCCTGAGAATAGAGAGAGGGGCCCCTTCCCTCACTCCCGCCTCCGCCCACAGATCCAGGAGAGCCAGCATATCAAGGTGGAGACCAGCGAGACGGGCAGCAAGCTGACCATCCTGGCCGCGCGCCAGGAGCACTGCGGCTGCTACACACTGCTGGTGGAGAACAAACTGGGCAGCAGGCAGGCCCAGGTCAACCTCACCGTCGTGGGTGAGTCCGGGGACAGCGGGGAGGTTGGGGATGGAGAAAGCAAGACGTTTGAACCCCAGGACCTCATCACTTTCTACTCTCAGCTTCCCGGGTCCCCCAGCCCCCTCTGTCCCCCGCTCTCACACTCCTCCTGTCCTTCAAGCTGGTTCAAGCCCACAGTTCCCCTCTCCTAACCCTTCCTCTTCTGAGGCCTCCCCTGGCTTCTATACCTTTCTGCCATTGGGGAACTCGGGCCTGCCCACTCCAGGCCTCTCCCTGCTGTGGAAGCCTGTAGTTTCCACTGCCTCGTGTCCACTGATGCCTTCCACCCTTACCATGTGCCATTTCCATTTTTTTTGGGGGGGGGGAGCTTGCAGCAAGAAGACACGTCCACCGCGCATTCCAGGCTACACTCTGCTTGCTGAGCCACGAGTGATTCTCAGCCACCTTGGTCCCTGTCTGTGGCCAGGGCTGTTTCTCAAGAGCCCCCACTCTGCAGGCCCTGGCCTCTGGCTTCTCTGAGAAGCGCAAGACGCGAGGCATAACTTTGCTCAACTCGGTGGCCTCCACACCTCCAGGCATCTGTCTGTCCTGTCTTTTCTGCCCTTCCCGGCTCACCCTTACTTTTGTGATGCCCCGGATCCCAGACTCCTGGGGCTCCGTCATCTCCATTTCTCTCTTCTGCTTTTCTTTCTCTGCTCACTCCTCCCCGCAGCCCACAGGGGTCGCCATCTCCACCAAACACACAGGGGTGTGCGCTCCTGCAGTGTTCTTCTTGCTGGAATGCTCTGGCTTTCTGTCTTCCCCACCCCACCCCACCCCCGGGCACCCTTGGGCAAACCCTGTGACAGGGCAGTCTGCTCCAGTGGGCCTCTTTCATCCCCTGGAACTCTGTAGTTGAATGCACCTTACACCATGTCCCATGAGACCGCAGGGACTGCTCTTCTGGTCACCGTGTCCTCCTAATCCTAACTCCCCTCCCTTATCCTTACCTCTGACTTCCCGTTGATACGTTGATTGCATCTCGAGGCTGATTCTGAAGTTTGTTTCTTCCCCTCTTTCCTGCTCACTGCCGTCATGCGCTGCTGGTCCGTGTCTGTCGAACCAGTCTCCCCCATGGGTCATGCTCATCACCCTCCATCAGTATGGTTCTCCGTATGCCAGGTGCTTGGGACAGTAGAGTAACAAGGAACACACAGATGGAGAAGGGGCTGTGTCTTGTGCCCGTGTGGGCCGCCGTATGTTCAGTGCACGAAAGCTTTTGACCTGCTATTCGCTGTCATGCTTGGGAGACCTGAGTGGCTTTCCATTTGATCTTGGCTTCCAAGCTTATAACTGTAAAAATGAGAAAAGGGGCCCCTGTGTTAAGTCACTTTGGTCGCTGCTATGACCAAATACCTGACAGGAAACAGCATAGGGAAGGAAAGTGTTTATTCTGGTCACAGTTGTTTTTTTTTTAATTTTTAAAATTTGTTTTATTTATAGAGGGAAAGAGTCAGAGTCGTAGATAGATAGAGAAAATGGGCACACTAGGGCCTCCAGCCGCTGCAAACGAACTCCAGACACACGCGCCCCCTTGTGCATCTGGCTTACGTGGGTCCTGGGGATTCAAACCTGGGTCCTTTGGCTTTGCAGGCAAATGCCTTAACCGCCAAGCCATCTCTCCAGCCCTCTGGTTGCAGTTTTGAGGGAATACATTACATCATGGTGGGAAAGGCACAGAAGGAGGAGCAGAGGTCAGCTGGTCATATTGCTTCAGAGCCAGGAACCTAGGGTGAAGAGGAAGTGAGGGCAGACTATAAAAATCGCAAGCCCCGCCCCCCCCCAGTGGTCCACTTCCTCCAGCAAGGCTCCACCTCCTAAAGGTTCCACAGCCTTTCCAAACAGCACCACCAGCTGGGGACTAAGTGCTCAAACACATGAGCCTGTGGGGGCGCGTTTTTATATCCAAACCACAACAGGACCCCCCTGGGTTGAATGGAAAGGCTGCAATCCCAACTTCACACCAGGGCTTTACAGCCTGGCCTCCGGGAGAAGAGGTTTGGGGGAAACTGAGCTTTGTGTCGACCTGGGCCTGACCTGCTGGCCAGATGTTCCGCGTGTGTTCCTGGTGCACACACGAAAGCCTCCCCACCCCCCACAGAAGAAGTCTGTTAGATTAGGACTCGTGGTCACGGTGCTGCTCTTCTCCAGGAATTTGTCTGTGGAACTTTCTAGACATGACGTTGGAAGTTGGTGACTCTAGTCATACAGTTCTTCACTCGATGCTCCCTGACTTTTTTGTTTTGCTTTGTTTTTAGATTTTTTTTTTTTCATTTATTAGAGACAAAGAGGAAAGGAGAGAGAGAGAGTGAGAATGGGTGCGCCAGGGCCTCTAGCCACTGCAAACAGACTCCAGACTCATGCGCCACCTTATGTGTCTGGCTTACGTGGGACATGGAGAATCGAACCTGGGTCCTTAAGCTTTGTAGGCATGTGCCTTAACTGCTAAACCATCTCTCCAGCCCCTGACTTTTTTTTAATTTTTGTTTTTATTTATTTATTTATGACAGAGAGGGAGAGAGAAAACGAGAGTATGGGAAGGCCAGGGCCTCTAGAGACTGCAAACGAACTCCAGACATATGCACCACCATGTGCATCTGGCTTATGTGGGACCTGGAGAATCGAACCTGGGCCCTTAGGCTTCGCAGGCAAGCGCCTTAACTGCTGAGCCATCTCTCCAGCCGGGTCCCTGACTTTTTATGGTCCCAGTTTTCCCTCCATCTTTATCACATAGGCTCACATTAGGACTAACATGGCTAGGTATACTTCCGGCCTTCCTGAGGGGAAACTGAGGGCCAAGTAACAGAGCGTGAGAGCCAGCTGGGAACCCCGCCCTCCAAGTGTCCTTGTGAGCCTGTTAGTACAGAATGCCCCCAAGGTGAGGCTGGGAAATTCATCTCGAGGGTGACATGGAAATTCATCTGGAGGAGCTGTCCCTACACCAGGGACCTTATTCCCCTGCCTCCCTTGAGCCCTAAGCAATGCGGAGGAGGGAGTCCTTGTCCACTCAGATAATGAGGACCAAGGACAAGTGAAGTTACCACAGCATTGTACCCATGACAGTTAACCGAACAGGTGATGGGTACCGGGCCCGGCAGGCTCCTGGACGGGAAGTACTGAAGAAGCCCCTGGAAAACGCTCACTGGACACCAGGGACCTAGGAGAGGGCATTCCAGAACGTGGAGATGCAGCCCTCCCGCTGAGGCTCTGTTCCTCCGTCTGCTTCTCTCTTGCCCTTTAGTCTCTCTGCCCGTGTCTTCACCTAGTGTCCATCCTTCCAGCCCATTTCCCTCTTCCCTCTGACTTGCTCTAACCCCCTTAGCTTCGTTTCCTTAGGCCAGGAGTTTGGGCTCTGGGAAGGCAGGTATGCTAAAGAGTCAGGGAATGGGTTTCTTATCTATAAAGGGAAGAAGGACCCATTCCTTCCTCTTTCTCTCTGGTGACTCCAGGTGCTAATTTCTATAACTTCCCAAGGAGTCGTGAATCCTTGGGAGACTGGTACTGGCGATCCAGCTTGCTAGGCGCTTAGACCCCTAGCTGAGAGTACCAGTCTGGCCCTGTACCCCAGTGCAATCAGCAAACATCGGCTCCAGCCCTGCCTTGGCATTCTCTCTCATCTGCCCCTGCCTGGGTAACGTCGGGCTCAGCAACTCTGAACTGCTTTTCTGGAACCAGTGGCCCCTACCTGCACCCTGGCCACCACCCCCCATGTGGTGCCATACTCCCCTCCCCCAGCCCCACCACACGAGCTGCAGTTCTGGCCTTTTATGGTTGAGTTTCTCATTCTGTGCGGCCAGTGCTGACAGGGCCATCGCTGTGGCCGCCGGCCAGCTGGCAGGAGCAGTGTGTTAAATGCCGTCCTAGGAGGGGAATGGAATGGAGCGCTGGGCTCTCTGTCTGCCTCACCCCCCCCCCCCCGAGCTAAGAATAGACTCGCTCAATAAAACGGGGACTCTGTATTGATGATTGCAGCAAAGCCACATTCATTCAGAGCTCGTGAACGTAGACTCAGTCCAAAGTAAACCAGGATTAATGTGAGTTTACCTGTGTGTCTCCAGGGACCTCTGCATATTATCTGATCCGGGTTTATTAAGTAGATGTAAAACATAAATGAAATAAAACAGGAATTGTTTTGCCTGCTCCAGATGGTTTTCCAAGCACTTTAAAAGCATCCATTTAGGGTTGGAGAGATGGCTTAGTGGTGAAGGCACTTGCCTGCAAAGCCAAAGGACCCAGGTTCGATTCCCCAGGACCCACCTAAGCCAGATGCACAAGGTGGCACAAGCATCTGGAGTTTGTTTACAGCAGCTGAAGGCCCAGGCGTGCCCATTCTCTCTCTCCCTCTCTCTGTGTCTCTTTCTCTCTCTCAAATAAAACAAATTAATAATAATTTTTAAAGCAAGCTCGTTTAACTGGGCAACTAAATAAGGCCGGGTCAGTGCAATTTCTACTTGTTAGTGGCAAAATGCTCTGATGACATATTCTTTGAAAGGGTAGTTTCTTTCCAGATAATCCATGATTCATACTTTTACAATAAAAACGAGCCCTTCCCTCAGTCCAAGTGAGGGACACTTGGCTATTTTAGAGGTTAATTGTTATTATATATACTTTTACTAATATTTTTATTATTATTAGTTATGTACACAGTGTGTATTCAGCCATGTTGGTACTATCGTTAGCCTCCTCCCTGTCCACCCCCCCTCCGCAGGGACCCTCCTCGTTGGGGAGTGTGGGTCGTGCATTGTGGGGTTAGCACATCAGTTATGGGGAAGAGGCAATGTCTCTGTGCATAATGTTGTTATATTTTAAGACGTGGTGCAGGAATCAGCCACGCGGCTCCCACCTGTGCCCACATCGCTGGTCTGCAGCCTGAGGGAGGAGGGAGAAACAGAAAACCCAAAGGGACTCCTTACCATCACTCACCCAGCATGAGGAAAACAGGTCTCCACTTACTGTTAAAGGAGGAAAACAAAGTAGAAAGAACCCCAGACACCTCATAATCGCCCGATACCATCTGAGTTTAGACCTTGTGCGACTTGTAAGGGCAGCTGTCCCTCAGAGATGCTTGGCTCGCCAGTGGGAGAAAGATGTCCCCTTGATCTCATCCTGACTGTCAGGCTAGGAAGTACCAGGTCCCGGCAGGGTCCACAGAGTTTGGGGAATAGCCTATGGCTCTGCCATTGACTAGTTGGGTGCAAAACTCCTCAGACTCTAGAGAGCCCTTTCCTGAGGGAATGTGGGGGATGGGGAGGTGGGGGGGGGCACCCAGCCAGCAACCGTTGGATTCCGTACCAGTGTAGGAACATCTAGGCAGGCTTAGGGGAGTCCCAGACAGGCTTCACGTGGGCAAACACGAAGAGGGCAAGGGGCAGCCAGGCTGGTGGGAAGCCTCATGGATGAAATCTTCTGTTTCTCCAGGAATAGGAACCATTACGCTGAGCGCAAAATCCTACAGGACCCTTTTGCCTTGAAAGGATTTCCCATTGTGTCAGTTACCTCTCCAGGGAGCCCTGGGAGAATTCTGAGGAAGTTCATGGGTCTGGCCCCGGACACCAAGCCAGCCTGTCTTTTGCCGGCCGCTGTCCCTCCCGGGCTGAGTGGCTGTCTTTAGCAGGCTCGTGGCAGTGCCTTGGTCCCACCAGAGGGTATTTATCTCTGGCTAAGCCAACCCCTGTGTGGGCTCTGAAGGCTGAAGGAAAGAGTCCCAGGCATAGTCCATGGCTCTGGGGGGAGGGGTCCCAGCATCCTAGGACTTCTGAACTCCTTTTCTGGGCACCAGAGTTTTTCCTTTTTTTCACTTGAAATGAAAACCCCATCCCCCTGGGAGGTGAATGAGGCCCTGTGTAAATTAGAGACGCTGGGACCAGGTAAATAAATGCACATCGCAACTTTTCAGCGATGGTCTTTGGCTGTCCAGGTTTTCTTTCCTTAACCAAAGCAGAGAGGAGGGGCTCAGCCAATGGCAGGCAGACAAACTGGTCTGCACTTGTATAAAAACCTCCCAGACCAACCACGCCTGGCCAGAAGTCGGCCAGGCGACCTGGGGTGGGGACAGTGAGGATCTTTCATCCTTCCTAGGTTCTTGTACCTCCTTAGCTGGTCTTGAGAGGTCTTAAACCTCTTGCCTCTAAGAGGGCTTTTAGTAATAAACATCTTTGCCAACACCAGAAATGTTTCTAAAAAGGCCAGTATATCTTCAGAACAAACAGTTTTTCTAAGAGAACATGTTAAACAACGGGTGAAAGGGATTCCATCACAGGAGGCCTCTGGTGCGACTGTGACTCTGCAAAGTGACTCTGACATGGTTCTGGAATCACTCCCAGGGCAAAAGGCAGGCTCAGGTTGCTGAGGGACAGATGGATTCCAGGCATCAGGTTTTGAACTATATAGGGAGGAAGGGGGAGAAGGATTGTGTGTGTGCACATGAATATGCATTAGCACATGCATATCCTCATGCATATGTATACACGTGGACACACACACAGACATGTTTCTTCCTTCCCCCATGTGGCACAGGGTCATTTGACAGAATCCCTTTGACCTTCCTTCCTGGCTAGGGGGCAGGGAGATAGAAGTCAAGTACTTAATATGTCTGCATTTGCTTAGTTGATGCTTACAGAAAGCCCAAGAGGTACATACATGTTAATACCATTTTCCAAATGAGAATGCTAAGCAAACGGGTCTCGAATTCACTAGAACTCACATACTTATAAATCCACATAGCATAGTTTTAACTGCTAGTTTGTGAGGCTTGAACTCAAACCGTACTGGTGGAGATGCAGGGTTATCTGCAGCTAACAGATACAGTATAACTAGCCAACTGTCTACAGAAAGTAGATCCAAAAAGTAAGAGTGTGTTTAGATAAGCAACTAACAAAAAAATCAGTCCATTTAAAAACCTGCTATGGGGGCTGGAGAGATGACTTAGCAGTTAAGGCGTTTTCCTGCAAAGCCAAAGGACCCAGGTTCGATTCCCCAGGACCCTCATTAGCCAGATGCACAAGGAGGCACACACTGTCTGGAGTTTGTTTGCAGTGACCAGAGGCCCTGGTGTGCCCATTCTTTCTCTCTCTCTCTCTCTCAGCCTCTTTCTTTCTCTTCTGTTGCTCTCAAATAAACAAATAAAAATAAAAAGCATTTAAAAAAACTGCTATGGGGGCTAGAGAGATGGCTTAGCAGTTAAGGTGTTTGCCTGTGAAGCCAAAGGACCCAGGCATTCAATTCCCCAGGACCCACGTAAGCCAGATGCACAAGGTGGCGTTTGCATCTGCAGTTCGTTTGCAGCGGCTGAAGGCCCCGTGCATTCATTCTCTCTCTCCCTCCCTTTCTCTCTCTCTCTCTCAAATAAATAAATAAAAACAAAATATATAATTTAAAAACTGCTATGATTTGTTCTGAGGTTAGCAGCATTACTGCCGTGAGCGCAGGACATCACAAGAACAAGACAGTCAAAAGGGTCACCGCTACTTTGTATCCTCAGTCCATTTTATGTCCGTTAGTCAGGACAGCAGCGACTTGTGACTGTGCTTTTGAACTTCTTTATTTCATTGCTCACCAGTCCTGTGAGTGGAGAGGAGATAGAGTAAGGACTGTGACATATGGCACCCGCTTGGCATGTGTAGCATGAGGCCCTCGCTTCAATCTCTTGCTCCATGAAAAACAAAACAATAATGAAGAGGTGGGGTAGAAGTAATTTCTCATATGCCATTAAGTTAGACACAAACCCCTGTAGCAGTAATGACAGCAATGACGAATCAAGTCAGCCACTTTCGAAAGAATGTCTCACAACAACACTATACTATACTCCATGGGGTCCAGATAAGGAAACAGAGGCACAGAGAAGTTAAAAGCCAATGAGCAGAGACAGATCTGTGACCATACCTACATCTGTCAGAGCTTACTCACTGTGCATCCGGCCCTTCAAGGGGACAGGCATTTGCCAAGTTCCAGAGAAAGTGGAGCCAAAACCCTAGTAATGCCATAGGTCACTGGATTAAAGCCTGAAGGATACACACACACACCACACACCAGGACTTTCTCTAGAAACTTATTTTCAATGGGAAATAGTCCACGCCTCTTGAATGGCTTCCTAGAGCTGTTTACTCTGAAAAAAAAAAATGTTTATGACTTGGGCAAAGTGCAGGAAATCATGACTTGTGGACTGTAAAACTAGCCAAAGAGAGCATTTCCTTTCCAGCAGGAAGGTATATGCAGGGACTTTCTGTACCGGAGAGCTTTGTGCATAGCTACCCCTTGTCATGTATGGCCGAGGGATGAGGGCTAGAAGTAGGAACCCGGCCTTGAATTCACGGATCTGTTTCTCCCATGACAGAGGTAATTCAAGATTATTCTAAGGCTGGGACTGGTGGGTGTTGGGATGTAGCTCATGGGTAGAGCACCTATGTCGTGTGTGGGAGGGGCTCTGAATTTGATCCCCAGCATGGGAAGGAAGCGGTGGACAGAAATGTCTTTCCCTGCAGTTGTGGAAAGTTGGAATGATGGCCGTGCTTTTTGATCCCCAGATAAGCCAGACCCCCCAGCGGGCACACCTTGTGCTTCCGATGTCCGAAGCTCCTCGCTGACCCTGTCCTGGTACGGCTCTTCCTACGACGGGGGCAGTGCCGTGCAGTCTTACAACGTGGAGATCTGGAACTCAGAGGACAAGACGTGGACAGAACTCGCCACGTGCCGCAGCACCTCTTTCAACGTCCAGGGCCTTCTGCCCGACCGCGAGTATAAGTTCCGAGTGCGCGCAGTCAACGTGTACGGGACCAGCGAGCCGAGCCAGGAGTCTGAACCGACGGTTGTGGGAGAGAAACCGGAGGGTAGGTTGACTTCGCTTCTGTAGAGGTTTTCACCGAGAAGGGTACAGAGAGACTCACGTGAAGGAGTGCAGAGAGATGACTAGGGGATCTTTGTCAAGGGGTGAGTGGGAGGGCCTCTGGTGGTCTCGATTTCTACGGCTGTGCTGCTAATCTAGGCTCGAAGACAAGTCCATAGGGCCTTGCAAAGAAACACTGCACTAATGGACTAGATGCAGCTGGCACGTACTCACGCACACACACAGCCCTGTGCCAGCAATTTTGACTGTCTGCCACCAGGGGGTGATCGTGTGTTAACCAGGCATATGGTCCTGAGAGGCAGGTGCTCAGGAAGACCTCAGGTTCTTTTTCTTCTCCTTCTCCTTCTCTTTCTCCTTCTCCTTCCTCCTTCCTCCTTCCCCCTTCCCCCTTCCCCCTTCCTCCTTCCTTCTCTTCCTTCTTTTTTGATGGTTTTTTGAGGTAGGGTCTTTCTCTAGCCCAGACTGACCTGGAATTGAATTCATTATCTAGTCTTCTCAGGGTGGCCTCAAACTCACAGTAATCCTCCTAACTTTTAAAAAAATATATATATATTATTATTTATTTATTTATTGGGGGGGACAAATAGAAAGAATGGGTGTGCCAGGGCCTCCAGCTGAACTCCAGACACATGCACCACCTTGTGCACTTGGCTTATGTGGGTCCTGGGGAATTTAACCTGGGTCCTTAGGCTTCGCAGGCAAATGCCTTAACCACTAAGCCATCTCTCCGGCCCAGACCTCAGGTTCTCATGCCCACCCCTCACCTCCTTGCTTCTCCTGTATTCGCAGTTGAGTATCTCGTCACTGTCAGGCTTAGGAGACAGAGACAGGTAAGACAAGGATCTTAAATCTGGGCAGACATAATGACATAGACTGCTGCTTCTTTCTAGAGTGATATTAGCAAAGTGTCAAAAGGACACCATAGAAAGCTTGGAGATCTTCTCTAGGGAAGCTGGAAGGCTTCCCAGAGGAGGTGACACTTGATCCATGTCTTGGGAAAAGGCACTAGGACACTGAGAGACAAGGACGATAAGGAAGGGCGGTCCGTGCAGAGACCACGGCCTGGGCGAGGGCAGGAAGCGACAAGAATGAGTGGAGTTTTTAAATGTGTCCAGGCACATGTTGTGTGAGAAAGAGCAGGAAGAAGTGACAGGAAAAGGACCGTTTAGCAGGGCGTGGTGGGCACGCCTTTAATCCCAGCACTCGGGAGGCAGAGGTAGGAGGATTGCCATGAGTTCGAGGCCACCCTGAGACTCCATAGTGAATTCCAGGTGAACCTGGGCTAGAGTGAAACCCTACCTCGAAAAACAAAAACAAAAAAAAAAAGAAAAGGAAAGGACAGTTTAGATAGCATTGTGACTTTCACCAGTTCACCAAAGATTCTCAGGCAAGGGATTGAGAGGATGGTCTTTAGAAGGGAAACTAGGAGGGCTGGAAGAATTGCTTAGTGGTTAAGGCACTTGCCTGCAAAGCCAAAAGATCCAGGTTCGGTGCCCCGGGACCCATGTAAGCCAGATGCACAAAGTGGCACGTGCATCTGGAGTTCTTTGCAGTGATTCAATGCCCTGGCATGCTCAATCTCTCTTCTCTCTCTTCCTCTCTTTCTCAAATAAATAATAAAAATATTTTTTTAAAAAAAAAGAACAGGCTAGAGGGAAGGGATTAGTGTCATACAGGAACCAGGTGGGTCTCTGTGGTGACAGCCCACAAGATGGTTGGGAAAAATAGGAACTAAAGCTCCAGGATGTAGAGTGGACTATGATTAATGACTTCTGGGTTTAAGAGTTGAGAGGGCTGGAGGGATGGCTTAGCGGTTAAGGCACTTGCCTGCAAAGCCAAATGACTCAGGTTCAATTCCCCAGTACCCACGTAAGCCAGATGTACAGGGTGGCACATGCATTTGGAGTTCATTTACAGTGGCTGGAGGCCTTGGTGCACCCATTCTCTCTCTATCTCCTTCTCTCTGCTTGCAAATAAATAAATAAATTTAATTTAATTTTAAAAAAAATAGTTGAGCGGGCTAGAGGGATGGCTTAGCAGTTAAGGTGTTTGCCTGAAAAGCCAAAGGACCCAGGTTCAATTCCCCAGGACCCATGTTAGCCAGATGCACAAGGGGGCGTATGTGTCTGGAGTTCATTTGCAGTGGCTGGAGGCCCTGGCTTTCTCTCTCTCTCTCTCTCTCTCTCCTTCTTTCTCTATCAAATAAATAAATAAAAATAAAATATTTTGGGCTGGAGGGATGGCTTAGCAGTTAAGGTGTTTGCTTGCAAAGCCAAAGGATCCAGGTTTGATTCCCCAGGTCCCACGTTAACCAGATGCACAAGGGGGTGCATGCATCTGGAGTACATTGGCAGTGGCTGGAGGCCCAGATGCGCCCATTCTCTCCTTCTTTCTCCCTTTCTCTGTCAAATAAATAAATAAAAATAAAAAATACAATAAGATATTTAGTAAAATAAAAAAGACTTGAGGAGGGCTGGAGAGATGGCTTAGCGGTTAAGTGCTTGCCTGTGAAGACTAAGGACCCCAGTTTGAGGCTCGATTCCCCAGGACCCACGTTAGCCAGATGCACAAGGGGGCGCATGCGTCTGGAGTTCGTTTGCAGTGGCTGGAAGCCCTGGCACGCCCACCTATCTACCTCTCTCTCTCTCTCTCTCTCTCACACTCAAATAAATAAATAAAAATGAACAAAAAAATTTTTTAAAAAGAGTTGAGGATCCAGGCGTGGTGGCGCATGCCTTTAATCCCAGCACTCTGGAGGCAGAAGTAAGAGGATCGCCAAGAGTTCAAGGCTACCCTGAGACTACAGAGTAAATTCCAGGTCAGCCTGGGCTAGAGCAAGACCTTACCTCAAAAAAAAAAAAAAAAAAAAAAGAGTTAAGAGGAAAAAAGTTGGAAGAGGCTGAGATGACTCCTATAGTTCCTGGGTTGAGTAACTGAGCACAAATTCCAGGGTTTATTAGAGGGTTCTTGTTCATTACCTTGACTAGTTTACATGGCGCACCTGCCACAAGCTAACGATACCTTCATCACCTCACACGCATCATCTCAGTCAGTCCCCCTGGGCCAAAGAAGCAGACACTGTTAGTGCCCTCGTCTTACAAAGGGAGAAGCCGTTTGCCCAGGGCCACACAGCCTGTGGTTGGTGAATGGAAACTTGAACCCAGAACTCAAAGCCTATGTGCCTTTTGGTCAGACTGAGGAGAGAGGCTGGTTGGACTGCTTCTCTCCTGGGATCAGTGACTTGGAGGTCCAAGAACAAGAAGTCTGGGAGGAGATGGAGGTTCTGGTTTCAGACCAGTCGAGGTATCTAAAGGATGCTCCAAAGGGAGGGGTCTCCGGGCCATCAGGCCTGGACCTAAGGAGGAAAGGTTGAGCTCGATATTTGCAAGAGGCTGTGGGACAAGGAGAAAGGACTGCCGGGAAACTGGAGCCCATTGTAGACACGGGAGAGGAAACTCAGTGAACCGCATCAAAGGCTGAAGACGGGCTGGAGAGATGGCTCAGCGGTTAAGGCGCTTGCCTGCAAAGCCGAAAGACCCAGGTTCGATTCCCCAGGACCCACGTAACCCAGATGCACATGGTGGCGCATGCATTTGGAGTTTGTTTGCAGTGGCTAGAGGCCCTGGAGCACACATTCTCTTCTCTCTCTCTCTCTCTCTCTCTCTCTCTCTCTGTCTTTCTCTGTCGCTATCTCTCTCTCACAAAAATAAAATAAAATAAAGATAAGAGATGAGGATCCTGAAGGATCATTACTCATTGGAATTAGCCCTGGGTGGTAGTGATTTTGAGATCAGTCCCATAGAGTTTCTACAGAATAGAAAAAATGATTGCTCTGGTAAGGAAAAAGTGGAAGAGAGAGAGAGAACAGGTGTGTGTGTGTGTGTGTGTGTGTGTGTGTGTGTGTTGTACATGCATGTGTATGTGGGTTTGTATGCACATGGGTGCCCATGCGAATGTGCATGTGAAGGCTAGAGGCAACCTTGGAGGTTTTCCTCAGGAATGCCATCCGTCTCCATTGAGGCAGGGTCTTTTGTTGGCCTGGCTCTTACCAATCAGGCTAACCTGGCTGGCCATTGAGCCCCAGGGATCCTTCTATCTCTGCCTCCCGGAGTGCTGGGATTACAGATGCGTGCCGCCACCCCAGGCACCTTTTACAAACAAAAAAACCCTCTTGAGTTTTAAAAATTATGTATAAAAGCCGGGTGTGGTGGTGCACACCTTTAATCCCAGCACTCAGGAGGATCGCCGTGAGTTCGAGGCCACCCTGAGACCACATAGTGAATTCCAGGTCAGCCTGGACTAGAGCGAGACCCTACCTCGAAGAAACAAACCAAAAAATCAGGTATAAAACAGCTGCCAAATTAAATGAGGGCTCTAGAGAGAAAGAGGAGGGTACAGCAACTTCACCCTGTCATCTGAGCAGCTGCGTGCTGGGAAGTATTTACCCGTGACCCCTCAGGTGCTCATGGCTGCTGGAGAGCCACGGCCAGCATGGAGGAGCCTGGCCCCAACTTCTGGGACAGGCACTTTCACAAGATTCCCACCCACTGGTAGTACACAAATGTCTGGGAGGGGAAACTGAGTAATGAAGCTGTCACTCACTGCCCTCTTACACACACACATCATCATCATCATCATCATCAGCCTTCTGCAATGGATATTTGACAAGCAGGCAAGATGGGGTAAGGGGCCAGGAGGAGCACTGAATTCCAGTCTGTGCATTCTTAGGATATTATTTGGAAACGTGACAGGAGCAAAGAAAACATAGGGCTGGAGAGATGGCTTAATGGTTAAGGTGGTTTCCTGAAGAGCCAAAGGACCCAGGTTCAACTCCCCAGGACCCACATAAGCCAGATGCACAAGGTGGCGCACACGTGTCTGGAGTTCATTTGCAGTGGCTGAAGGCCCTGGTTTGCCCATTCTTTCTCTATCTGTCCTCTTCTCTCTCTCTCTCTCTCTCTCTCTCTCTCTCTCTCTCGCTGTTGCTCGCTCTCTCTTGCTCTGTCTCTCAAATAAATAAAAATAAAAAAATATTAGCCTGGGTGTGGTGGTGCACGTGTTTAATCCCAGCACTCAGGAGGCAGAGGTAGGAGGATTTGCTGGTGAGTTCAAGGCCACCCTGAGACTACAGAGTGAATTCCAGGTCAGCCTGGACTAGAGCGAGACCCTACCTTGAAAAAAAAAATTTTTTTTAAGAAAACATGTTTATGGGTTGGACAGGAAATCATCCAGGCCCTATTGTGGAAACCAGAATCCCTTGAGCAGCCCAGGCATCAGGACCGAGGCCACAGGAGCTGTGAGATAGCATGACTCCAAGGAGGCCAGGGCAGTAGCTCCCAGAACCATAGGGAGTGACATGTTGGTAGGCAGATGGCCTTAGCCTTGAACTAACCCATAGAGAGGGCAGTCTCACCTGGCCCCTAGAATCCTCCCCCTGCCTCAGACAGACAGAAATGGTAAAATTGCCTAAAATCCAAAGGAAGGGTCCAAGCCACCCAGAGCTTCCAGACAGGAAGCTACTCCCCTCCCGGGCCCAGCTGGACTGTCGTAGGAGGAGGAGGAAGGGAAGAACAGTTGGCCAGCATTAGGCCTGAGGGCAGAGGACGCGGTGAAGAAGGGTGAGCCAAGCCCGTCTTTTAGGCTGCTCAGATGCTGTGAGGTCTAAGCCAAGGTAGCCATCTCTTTCTACTTAAAGGGGAAATGGCTGTCTGTGAAATGTGGAGAAAAACACACAGAGAGAGAGAGAGAGAGAGAGAGCAGAAAGAGTGAGAGAAGTAGCAGGCATAGGAAGTGATGTCTTGGAGCAGTTGGCTTCAGGAATCATACCAAAAGCAATGACAACCCCAAGCTGATTCTGATTTCCGCCACCACCATCTCTCTTGAGGCCTCGGTAACGTCTGTCTTCTGTGTCACCTTGACCCTCAGTTCCATCCGTTTTGCTCAGCCCTCCTCTCCTCTCATTCTGTTTGCTCCCCTCCCCCATTGCGCCACAGGCTCGCCCCCACACCGGGGCTGCTATGGAGGACCAAGAGGGTTTCCCACCGGCTCGCTCCAGTGGCTTCTCTATGACAAAGCCACCCCTCAGTGTAGAACCTCTAATCTGCAGGGTCCTGCCCAGTCTCCCCAAGCCCAGATGAACACAGGGAGCCTTTACCTCTATACTTCATCTCAACCAGGTCTTAACTTCCACTCCTAATCCTGCTCGGACTCTTACGTCTCTTCCAGCCTGTCCTTGCTCCTGATCCTAATTTGTCCTGGGCTGTAGAGTTAACAAAACAGTTGTGATGCGGGCTTCTTGCCAGCCCAGCTCCTTGCTCCCAGGGCAGTTAGAGCTCACAGCCTGGCTGCTGCTTACAAGGCTCCAGAGGTTGTGTCCAGAGCCAGGCTGCCCCCTAGCGCCCACTGGGCATACTGCAGCCTTCCGCTATGGGAAGTCTGCCCAGTTAGTTGGTCCTCTCCTAACAGCATCCCAGGGTGAAGAGGCTCATGTGTTTGCAGAAATATCTCAGAACCGTCTGACAAATTGCTGTTACACTTAGCTCTTAGATCTCATGCTTTATCCTTTATTAAAAATATTTAATATTTATTTATTTATTTGAAAGAGAGATAAAGAGAATGGGTGTGGGGCTGGAGAGATGGCTTACCGGTTAAGCGCTTGCCTGTGAAGCCTAAGGACCCCGGTTCGAGGCTCGATTCCCCAGGACCCACGTAAGCCAGATGCACAAGGTGGTGCATGTGTCTGGAGTTTGTTTGCAGTGGCTGGAGGCCCTGGCATGCCCATTCTCTCTCTATATATATATATCTGCCTCTTTCTGTCTCTCTCAAATAAATAAATAAAAGTAAACAAAAAATTATTTAAAAAAAAAGAATGGGCATGCCAGGGCCTCTAGCCTCGCAAACAAACTCCAGACGCATGCACCACCTTGTGCATCTGGTTTACATGGGTCCTAGAGAATTGAACCTGGGTCCTTTGGCTTTGCAGGCAAGCGCCTTAACTGCTAAACCATCTCTCCAGCCTTCATACTTTATCCTTACTAGATTTCGTTCCTGTTTTAGCTAAAATCCTTTCTTCTATAATGTTAGCTTCTTGCTTCATGGGAAGTGGTCACCTCTGGCCATAGCTACCACGCTTCATGCTGCAAGAGCCCTGAAATCACTGAGCTGTGATTTCTCCCAAGTCGTCTCCCACCTTCCACTTCTGGTCATCTTGCCCCTCAGGGACAAAGGAGGCAGGTGGACACCCGGAAGCCTGGGCTTTGAGGAGCACTCCCAGGAGAAATGCTGATCTGAGCAGTGGGTACAAAGAGCAGCTTGAATCCGTAAGGAGAGAGGCTTGGTCTCAACCAGAGTATACGAGACGCGGAGCTGAACGAGGTCTGGTGCTCCTGTGGGCAGCTAGGAGGCCGGCTCTGTGGCTGCCTAGGATGACGGGAAGAGGCCAGTTCCAGAACTAAGGCCCTTTCCAAGGCTGGCCGGGAAAAGCCACGTGTTCCAGGTGGCTGGAAAGGCCCTCGTAGCTCTTAGCACTGTGCCGCTCTGTCACTAGCAGAGAACGAACTGTCCTCCTTGTAGACAATAAGGCAAGAGAGCCTGCTGTGTCTCACCCTGCTGCTCAGAACACTCTGATCCCCTTGCTACAACAGGAAGAGGTAGCCAAGAGCGAGCCAAGAAAATCAAAGGTGCTCAGCAGATCAGAACCACTGCTTGAGATCAAGGTCACCTACCACAGGTCAGCATGATGGAGCCCTCCTGACCGGAAATACCGTTACTCTCCTTATAAGAGTTGGGCAGAGTGGACTGGAGAGAAGGGTTGGCGGCTAAGGCGCTTGCCTGCAAAGCCTAAGGACCCAGGTTCGACTCCCCAGATCCCACATAAGCTAGACGCACAAGGTGACACAAGCGCGCAAGGTCGCACATGCACACAAGGTGGTACACGCATCTGGAGTTCTATTACAATGGCTGGAGGCCCAGGTGCAGCAATTCTCCTCTCTCTCTCTCTCTCTCTCTCTCTCTCTCGCTTGCTCTCATTTAAGAAAAAATGTCAGTCTGTTGGACTTGCTGCCTCCAAAAAAAAAAAAAAGAGAGTTGGGGGCTGGAGAGATGGCTTAGCGGTTAAGCGCTTACCTGTGAAGCCTAAGGACCCCAGTTCAAGGCCCTCCACACCTTGTCCAGCTGTGTCACAACTTTCATATTTTTATTTTTATTTATTTGACAGAGAGAAAGAGGGAGGGAGAGAGAGAGAGAATGGGTGCGCCAGGGTCTCCAGACTCTACAAACAAACTCCAGACACATGCGCCACCTTGTACATCTGGCTTTATGTGGGTCCTGGGGAACCGAACCTTTGGCTTTGCAGGCAAGCGCCTTAACTGCTAAGCCATCGCTCCAGCCCTATCACAACTTTCTTTTAAAAAAAAATTTTTTTTTAATTTTTATTTATTTGAGAGAGGGAGAAAAAAATAGGCAGACAGAGAGAAAATGGGTGCGCCAGGGCCTCCAGCCACTGCAGACGAACTCCAGGTGTGTGCACCCCCCTTGTGCATCTGGCTTACGTGGGTCCTGGAGAATTGAACCTGAATCCTTTGGCTTTGCAGGCAAACGCCTTAACCTCTAAGCCATCCCTCCAGCCCCCGTCACAACTTTCTAAGTGCCCACAGCCAGTTCCCCGGGGAGCAGTTACCCAAGGCTCTCCTAGCGGCACCTGTTGCCCAGGGCAGAGTTTTGCAGTCCAGAGCCTCCTCTGCTGGAGGAATTAGTGGGCTTCACGGCATTCCCCAGGGTCTCGTCCCCCAGGGGAAGTGAGGCCACTCCAACGGGCTGTTGCAGCATTGACCTCAGGTCATCTTTGTCACTGCTGAGTTCCCTACTGCCACTCAGCGCCAGCTGCCTGGATCCAGAGACATCAGTCCGTTAGGCCCATATCCCAGCAGCCTCTGCTCAGTCGCACTGATATTGTCCAGTGAGACAGTCCTCGCCTGCCTTGCCTTTTGTCATTGCCCACAGCAGGTTCTCTTTCTGTGTTAGTCTTCCCATTCTCGTGTTTAGTTTTCTAAAACTAAACTCTGTCAGTAGCATTTTAAGAACGCTAAACAGATCACAGCTTCTGGCTTTACGCTCATAAACTTCCTTAGAACTTTTTTCCCCCCGGGGGTTGGGGGGGGAGGCGGGCAAGAGGCACTTATGCTGGAATTTAGTTGCTTTTCCTCCCATGGTTTGCTGAGGTTCCACTATATGTCGCCCTCAGCCTAACAGTTGAGCTTGTGTCCATAGGTCCAGCTGCACCTGCTCCCCAGCCCTCCCCTGGGTCACAGGCATGGACCTCAACACACTCGTGCATAGCGCCCCCTGCTGGCTAACCCTCGCCGCCACCACTCTGGTCCCCTTAGGGGATGAGTACCTCCGTGAGCTGGCCTTCCTCCCCTAGCCTTGATCTGGTGTGGGGGCGGGGGGCTTCAGCGAGTCACATCCTTTCCCCCAAGCCTTACTCTCACCCGCCAGCACACTTCCACATCCTCACACATACGCATGTGCACTCTCACACTCATACACGCATGTAGCCCCCACTCTCAGCTGTATACAGGAACGTTATCCCATTCGCACAGATTCATACATGCACAGATTCACACTGTCACCCCGCACAAATAGACGTAGGCGCATGCTGGCCCTCCCATGTTTTCCTCCACACGCACACATTCTCACACCAACGCTTATCCCACATACATGCACACCACTCACACGTGTGTGGACTCTCACGTTCCCACGTACGTATACTGTCCCATCCACATTTGCAAACTTCCACGCCATTCCACCCGCACACCGGCGGGCACACACGCTGACGTACGTGCACACACTCACATGTTCAGCCTTCCGCGGCTCTTTTCCTCACTCGGTCACATCCCAGCAAACCTCCCTTCATCCATCCATCAGCCAGAACACGGGCCAGATGATGGCTGAGGGGTAGGAAGCGTTACAGAGCCCTGCATCGACAGCTGGCCGTGCCTCTCAAGTTCTCCTGTCCTCTTACATACGGGGAGGCAGAGGCCTAGAAAGGGAGTGACACAGGCCGGGCGTGGTGGCGCACGCCTTTAATCCCAGCACTCGGGAGGCAGAGGTAGGAGGATCGCCGTGAGTTCGAGGCCACCCTGAGACCTCATAGTGAATTCCAGGTCAGCCTGGGCTAGAGTGAGACCCTACCTCAAAAAAACAGGGGCGGGGGGGAGGGAGTGACACTCAGCCAGGTGTTTGTCAAGGCAGAGAATAGCCTCAGGCTCTGAAGTGGATGTGGGCTGGGGTCACCCCGGCAATCCCTTTGTCTACACCTCAGCCCCGAGATAGGCATGAGAGCAGCTGGTGTGGGTCACTCGTGTCCCTGCTCGTGGACGCTGCTGGTTTCTCCCGTGTGCCATCATCACTCACCTATCACTGTATTCCGTCTTCTCTGGAAGACAGCTCAAAGAGAGCCTCTTCTGAGAATAACCGCTGACTCCCTCGACCCGTGTTGGGCGACTCAGTTTGGGCCATGACGGTGACAGGCTTGGTTACATAAAGGGGTGTAACTGGCGCTTCGAATTATATATATGAAAGAGAGAATGGGTGTGCCGGGGCCTCTAGCCACTGCAGATGAACTCCAGAGCATGTGCCACCCTCTGCCATCCGGCTTCACGTGGGTACCAGGGAATCGAGCCTGGGTCCTTAGGCTCCGCAGGCGAGCGCCTTAACTGCTAAGCCGTCTCTCCAGCCCAAGTACATATATTCTTGGCTCTCCCAACCAAACTACAAGTTTCAAGAAGGAAGAAGGGACCATGCCTTGTGTATGTTTTGCTTCGCGTGCCCACGTAACTGGCAGGATGCTTTGCTAAATTCCGTAAGAAATGGGCTCAACAAATGGATAAACAGATTTCACGCTGAAAGTCGTTATAAGTTGCTGGCTTTCAAACCGTGGAAGGAAGGGACTGTGGCCGGGGGTTTCGCAGGTTCCGAAATCTCAGGAAGACTAGAAGAGACGTGGAAGCGAACACGTCCGCTGTGGGGTGAGAGGAAGGGGTGGAGGTGAGCTGTAATGAGTGAGGGAGGCTGGCTGGGAAGAGAGCGGAACCCGGCAGCCTGCACCTCATCCTGCTTCTAATATGCACTGACACACCTCAAGGGATGCCCGGGTGGGCCACGTACTGGCATCTGGGAAGGCCCCCTAGTATGGTGCTGGTGGCCTTTGTAGCAATCATCACACATTCTCTGTGCCTCTTTTTCTCCCCCCCCCCCCACAGAGCCGAAGGATGAAGTGGAGGTGTCAGACGACGGTAAGTGCACCCACCTCTATCTGTCCTTGGGCCAGACTCTTGGGATGGAGGAACTGAGCAGGGGCATCCGACGACTCACACTCACCCTGACCTGTGCCCCCCTCCCACCACAGATGAGAAGGAACCCGAGGTTGATTACCGAACAGTGACAGTCAACACCGAACAAAAAGTTTCCGACTTGTATGACATCGAAGAGAGACTAGGATCGTAAGTGGAAAAGGGAAACTGTCTCTGCGCCCCAGCGAGAGAGGTGGCTCAGGTCCCATGTTTACCCCAGGTGGCTCTCTGAGTGCTTTCCTGGGCCCGGCCTCGTTCCAGATGAGATCCTGCGTGGGGGGCAGGGTCTGAGCCACACGCCACATCCCTCTGGGGTTGTTCCTGCTGTCCTCGGTGCTGCTCAGGCCCAGATCTGCCGGAGCCCATTCATGACAGGGAGTGAAACAGAAGGACAGGATCTGAAACACATTCTTTTGTTATTTTATTTTTATTTATTTATTTATGAATACAGAGAAAGAGGGGGAGGGAGAGAGAGAGAGAGAGAGAATGGGCGCGCCAGGGCCTCCAGCCACTGCAGACGACGAACTCCAGACGCGTGCACCCCCTTGTGCATCTGGCTAACGTGGGTCCCGGGGAATCGAACCCGGGTCCTTTGGCTTTGTAGGCAAACTGCCTTCACCGCTAAGCCATCCCTCCAGCCCCGGAACGCATTCTTTAGCATGCCTCCCATTTGATCGGACGTGGCTGGGCCTGCTCCAAACAGGCAGGCCAGATGTGCCAGCTCTAGCATGCCCGGCGGTCCTCGCCACTCCTAGGGGGACTTGCTCTGCCCTGTCCTTGACGCTGGCTCCTCCCCAGAGGCAGGGAAAATGCTAGCGGCTCAGGTGCCAACAAGAGGCCCCTGTCACTCCCTGGAGGAGTACGAGTGGGGAAGGAAAGGGAACGAGACTCACCTCTGATTTCCATTGCTTTGAGGGAACCATGGCAGTGATGCGGTTCTCTTACCAGCTCTGAGAAGGGAGTCAGCTGATCGGAAGGAGTTGTACCCCAGAAACGGTCTCTACCTCCATCTTCAGGGCATCTGCTAGAGTGGGGGGGGGGAGAAGACAGCGGCTCAGTAATTCTGTATTGCCTCGACACACCTTCGGGGAAAGGAAGCCCACCCATCAAGATCAAATAGAAATGCACTTCGTTGATTGAGAGCCAAGGATCAGTGAACTTTTCCCATAAAAGGGCCACAGAGTCACTATTTTAGGTCTGTGAGCCACGTACCTGGGTCGCAGCCACTCGGTGTGTAGCCATGGACCCAATTTGCAAGCAAACAGGTCCGCGGCTGTGTTCCAATGAACCTTTCCTATAAAAAGAGGCAGGCCAGATTTGTCCCATGGGCCGCAGTTTGCCACCCCCACCCCCCATCCCCCCGATTTAGTAGACAGCTTGGCTAAATTTGGCTTTTCTCTCCTACTTCTTTCATGGGCAGTGGGAAATTTGGACAAGTCTTTCGACTTGTAGAAAAGAAAACTGGAAAAATCTGGGCAGGGAAATTCTTCAAGGCGTACTCGGCCAAGGAGAAGGAGAATATCCGGCAGGAGATCAGCATCATGAACTGCCTCCACCACCCCAAGCTGGTTCAGTGCGTGGACGCCTTCGAAGAGAAAGCCAACATCGCCATGGTCCTGGAGATGTGAGTGGCACCGTAGCAGACCTGGGAGCCCTTGCTACGTCCCTCCCACTGTCTCTTCCCAGCCACCTCTGTCACGCGAGGGCGTGATGGGCAGGATACTCCCCAGACCATGGCTAGGGCTGACCAGTAGGACAAGAACCGGCCCTGAGCTTTGTTTCTAGAATGAGGGGATCTTCTGGGAGCCCTGAGCCCTCCCCCATGAAAGGGTCAAGCGACCCCCTTATTCTTTTTTTGTTTTGTTTTGTTTTTAGAGGTAGCGTCTCACTCTAGCCCAGGCTGACCTGGAATTCACTATGTAGTCTCAGGGTGGCCTCGAACTCCCGGCGATCCTCCTACGTCTGCCTCCCGAGTGCTGGGATTAAAGGTGTGCGCCACCACGCCCGGCTACCCCTTATGCTTACCCAGAGGTGGAACAAGGTAGAAGGGAAGGGAAGGGGGCCTGGAAGCCTCCCAACTTCTCACTCTAGCCCAGGCTGACCTGGAATTCACTATGTAGTCTCAGGGTGCCCTCGAACTCATGGCGATCCTCCTACCTCTGCCTCCCGAGTGCTGGGATTAAAGGCATGTGCCACCACACCTGGCACTCACTCTTTTTTCTATATCCTAGACTTCCCAGACATCTCTCTCATTCTCTCTCTCTCTCTATCTCTATCTCTGTCTCACACACACACACACATACACACTGGCATTAGTAAGCCAGGTGTACTCCACAACACCTGAATTTTTCAAGAGTTTCTTTTTATTTATTTGTTTGTTTGTTTGTTTGTTTGTTTCAGAGAGAGAGCTAGAGGCAGATAGAAATAGATAAAGCAGGGGAAATGGGTGCACCAGAGCCTTCAGCCACTGCAAACGAACTGCAGACGCATGTTCCACCTTGTGCATCTGGCTTACGTGGGTCCTGGGGAATCGAACCTGGGTCCTTTGGCTTTGCACGCAAGTGCCTTAACCGCTAAGCCATCTCTCCAGCCCAAAGTTTCCTTTTTTTAATATGAGTTTATGAATATATACAATTGCGTTAAGAGTGGTTTGCATCAGATGCCCTCCATACATTCATATGTTCTAAATGCTTAGTCCCCAGCTGATGGCAATTCGGGAGGTGGAGCCTTGCCAGAGGAGGTGTGCTGTTGGGGGAGGGGTGGGCTTAGAGGTGTTATGGGCAGTTCCCCCTTGCTAGAGTTCAGCTCACTCTCTGCTGCTGCTTCCCACCTGCCGTGGCAGAGGTGATGTCCACTCTCTGCTCATGCCATGCTCTCCCCTGCCATCATGAAGCTTCCCCTTGAAACTATAAGACAAAATGAAAACTTTCCTCTCACCTCCTCCCCCCCCCAAAAAAAAAGAATAACAAGAAAATAAACTGGGCATGGTTGTGCACACTTTTAATCCCAACACTCGGGAGGCAGAGGTAAGAGGATCGCTGTGAGTTTGAGGCCACCCTGAGACTACAGAGTGAATTCTAGGTCAGCCTGGGCTAGAGCAAGACCCTACATCAAAAAAAAAAAAAAAGAAAAGAAAAGAAAAAAACAGACAAACAAACAACAAGAAAATACATAGCCCTTGTTTTTTTCTACATCTCTCTCCACCACCACCAGAGGTAGACAGTTTTATTGGTTGTTGTCTCTATTCTTCAAAAGTTTCTTTATGAAAACTCAAACATATCTAATGTACTCTCATTTCCCTGCCTTAACATAATACTGAGTATCTCACACACAGGCATTTTTCAGAAAATTTCTATCATAACTAGTTGGTCTGTGAGAACTTGCTATACAGGTGCATCAGTGTGTTTCAGCCATCTGCTTTCCTCTTTCTTTCCTTCTTTCTTTCTTTTTGCTTCTGCACATATGTGTTGGCATTGTAGTGTGTGAGGGGGCTTGGTGTGAGCGGTGTGTGCATGCGCATGTGCCCTTGTGGCGCTCCGTTCACTCAGCCGTGGCCGTGGATGCAATGGCCAGGGCAGAACATCAGGTGGCCCGCTCCATCGCTCTTCTGTCTATTCTTTTTTTTTTTAATTTTTTTTGTTTATTTTTATTTATTTGAGAGTGACAGACAGAGAGAGAAAGGCAGATAGAGAGAGGGAGAGAGAGCATGGGCGCGCCAGGGCCTCCAGCCACTGCAAACGAACTCCAGACGCGTGCTCCCCCTTGTGCATCTGGCTAACGTGGGTCCTGGGGAGTCGAGCCTCGAACCGGAGTGCTTAGGCTTCACAGGCAAGCACTTAACCGCTAAGCCATCTCTCCAGCCCTATTCTTTTTTCATATAGATTTTATTTTTATTTATTAGATAGTGGGAAAGAGGCATTGAGAGAAAAAGAGAGAGAATGGGCACGCCAGGGCTTCCAGCCATTGCAAATGAACTCCAGACGCGTGCGCCCCCCCGCCTTGTACATCTGGCTTACGTGGGTCCTGGGGAATCGAACTGAGGTCCTTTGGCTTCACAGGCACCTTGACCGCTAAGCCATCCCTCCAGCCCCTCTTCTGTCTATTCTTATTTGAGCCGGAGCCTTACGGACGCCGGAGCTTGCGGTTTTGCACAAGCCTGAGCGTTCCCTTGGTCACAGCTCCTCTCTGCAGGACTGGGGAAACAGGTGTGCATGGCCACACCCAGCTGTTTTGCACAGCTCTAGAGATTCCGGAGGGTTTTCAGGCCCTCGGGAAGCACACTTAACCACTGAGCTAACTCTCCAGCCTGCCATCTACTTTTTTTTTTTTTTTTTTTTTTTTTTTTGGTGTTTCAAGGTAGGGTCTCACTCTAGCTGAGGCTGAACTGGAATTCACTATGGAGTCTCAGGGTGGCCTCGAACTCATGGCGATCCACCTACCTCTGCCTCTCGAGTGCTGGGCTTAAAGGCGTGCGCCACCACGCCCGGCCTGCCATCTACTTTTGATAAGAGGTCAGACAGTTTTGAGACTTTTGCTTTTGCAAATTAGCTGGGGTTTTTTTGTTGTTGTTTTATTGTTTGTTTGTTTGTTTGTTTGTTTGTTTGTTTCTTTGTTTTGCAACCTTGCACACACATCTTTTCACTGAGACCCTGTGATTATCCACAACTTACCTCCCTGACATGGGAAGTGCCAGATTAAAGGGCATGTTCATTTGAAAATTTGAGTACTTGGGCTGGAGAGATGGCTTAGCAGTTAAGGCATTTGTCTGCAAAGCCTAAGGACCCCTGTTTGATTCCCCAGGACCCACATAAGCCAGATGCACAAGGAGGCGCATGCGTCTGGAGTTCATTTACAGTGGCTACAGGCCCTGGCACACCCATTCTCTCTTTCTCTCTATCTGCCTCTCTCTCTCTTTCTCTCTTTCAAATAAATAAATAAATATTTAAAAAAAGAAAAGAAAATTAGAGCACTTGTTAGAATTTACAGTACTGATTCTGAGTTTTTGGGATCCAGGCCTCTGCAGAGGTTCTGTCAGCTCGAGGTGTTCTTCCCCTAGGAAGGACGGAGCTGGGGATGGAATGCTAGAATTTTCTCTCCCCTCCCTACACTGATGCCCAGGCATGCTTCTGTCAGACCATGTTTTCTCTAGGACAGGCAAGGGCAGTTTGCAAACTTGAACCAGATAACTCATCAGATCCCAGCCCCACTACTTGTGACTTGACCTTAAATAAGTTACTCAACTGTAACAAGTCTCAGTCTTGCTATATATATATATATATATATATATATATATATATAGAGAGAGAGAGAGAGAGAGAGAGAGACCATTAATGCCTCCTAAATGCCATGGGGATCGAGTGGAACAATGCCTGTGAGGCTTGGTCGCAGGTGACTGTTGTTGATATGATACATTGACTTTTTAAAATTTTATTTATTATTTATTTATTTGCAAGCAGAGAGAGAGATAGAAGAGAGACAGACAGAGAGAGAATGGGCATGCCAGGGCCTGTAGCCACTGCAAACGAAGTCCAGACGCATGTGCCCCTTGTATAAATGGCTTACGTGGGTCCTGGGGAATCAAACCTGGGTCCTTTGGCTTTGCAGGCAAACACCTTAACCACTAAGCCATATCTCCAGCCCACCCACAACCCCCACCCCTTTTTTTTTGGTATTCTGGTATTTTGCCACTTAAAAGCATTTGAGGAGCATTTTAACATCCAAGCAGATGTCACAGAACAGATCTTCCTTAATATTCAATAAGTTCTGCTGCAAGTTCTGTTACTATTGAGATGCAGCGCTTTAGTTGTTAAGTGCTACCAGCAAAATAGATATTTGGATTCAGATAACTAATCTCGCGGCTTCCCTTGCGGCTACAAAATTCTGTTTTCTGTGGAATCACAAGATCTTTACCGGTATCCTATAATCAAATTCACCACATCTCTCTCAGGAAACACTGAGCCCATGCCCGCGGCCTCATCACAGCCTCCTCATACCCCAGCGGGCTGAGATTTCCACATTTGTTCTAAAACAGGTTGCTTGGTCCAGGCAGCGTGGGCATGTGAGGACATGAGGAGAAATGTCTTATCTTTAGAAGTTAAACCTTGAGCGAGTTGGTGAGAGGGGGCAGGAGGCAGCCGCCGCGCCCGGGTAAGGCTGGGCAGCAGCACCAGTGGGCAGAATACCATACTTAGCTTGGAACTGGGACTTGGCAAGCTGGATGGAAAAAGCAGGGATAAATTCAAGGAGGTTTCAGCTGGCCTGGCTTTCATCCCTCCAACCCACTCCACCACCCCCACCTACCCCCCTCCCCCATGGACAGGAGCAAGTCTTATGGGTACAGGGCCGTCTTTGGGAGGTCTGAAGCTTGCCCTGAGATGGGAACTCAAGTGAGGATGCATGTCCCTTCCGACCTAAGCATTCTAAGGCGTGGCCCCACAGGGCAAAGCTGACAGTCAGCAATGAGATTTTTTTTTCTACTCTTGCTTGGTGGAGAAACCGAGATTTCCGAGGGAAAGGTAACAGAGAAAAAGAGGGAAAATGTGGTCTGGGGTCCCTGGATTCTGTTCGGCTGTTTGACAGATATGAGGAACAAGAATGAATACATCTGCAGCCTCTCTGACTTTTGGTTCCTGGACTCGCCCCCTCCTCCATCGTACAGGAGCAAGGGTCATTCTAGCCTGTGGCCTGGGCTTGTCCCTTTGCAAGTACTTGAGACAGTTTAAATAGTGGTGGGAGCCTGAGCCCTGAAGAGGATGTGGAGTCTCTGGTGACTGAGCTTACATTTTCTTCTACTGTGAGCAAAATTCACCAGAAAGCATCCACAGGGCCGCTATGAGACAAGTTGGAATAGAGATGGGAACTGAACATTTGAATAGCATGATTCTCTCTGCATTCTCTCTGGCAAGCGTGAGGACAGATAAGGCAGGGCTTCTGAATCAGAGGCGCCACCTGCTGGCCGCGCAGGGACCTCCTCCGCTGGTTTTTAAAGTGTCAGTTCTGGCTCCCCCTGGTGGCCACTAACACACTGACTTCCCAGCTCAGCACTTTGAGCCAGGTCCTTATGGTAAAGGCCTTAAAAGAGCTATGGTGACTTGGGCCCCATCGTTCATCCCTCTGTGTCTCCTGAAAGGTCAGTGACAAGACCCACCTGGCCTACCACAGGATGCCAAACAATAATCAATCTGTAATGAGCATTTCCCAGGTGTCAGACATGTTACTTTCCAAAGATTTGCACATCCCTCACAACTCTGTGGTAGATACAAGTAAGAAAACCAGGACTCAGAAAGGTTACGTATTTTGCCCACAGCCACAGATTATAAAGGGCTGCAGAGAGCTGGAGAGATGACTTAGTGGTTAAGGCACTTGCCTGCAAAGCCAAAGGATCTGGGTTTGATTCCCCAGGACCCACATAAGCCAGAGGCACAAGGTGGCGCACGCATCTGGAGTTCGTTTGCAGCGGCTGGAAGCCCTGGCTTGCCCATTCTCTCTCTGTCTCTCTCTCTCTCTCTCAAATAAATTAAAAAAAATTTTTTTTTGGTTTTATTTTTCAAGGTAGGGTCTCACTCTAGCCCAGCCTGACCTGGAATTCACTATGTAGTCTCAGGGTGGCCTCAAACTCATGGTGATCCTCCTACCCCTGCCTCCCAAGTGCTGGGATTAAGGGTGTGAGCCACCACGCCCTGCTTTAAAAAAATTTTTTAAAGGCTGCAGACAAGATTCATCCTCTCTTCATGATGACCTCCTATAAGAGAAGCTCCCCCTGCCCCCATAAGTGACAGTCCCAGAATGATGCCTACCCAGCCGGCTTTGACCAGCTGATGTACCTATAGGCTGCTGTAGAAAGGTAAATTTGCTGAAATCTGGATGCTGTACAAGTTATCAAATCTGTGCTTTGACCTTACTGAGCTGCTCACAAGGTAGGTTGGTGGGCTGGGACAGGGAAACAAGGAGAACTGTGCACCTTAGGCAGCAAGGTTATGCATTTGCACGGAAGTGCGATACACTGAGCCCCTGAGAAGCTGGCAGCAGAGGGCATCAAACTGTGGGTTCCAGAAGCAAAGTGGATTGCACAGGGTCCAAGGCCTACCAGGCAGGAATGGACTACATGGCCAGCCTGGAAGAGGAAGGAGTCCTAGCAAGAGAACTTTTAGTCATGGCCAGAGAGGGAATAGACCAAGCTGCTGAGGTCAGCACATCTGCCCTAACTATTATATACAGCCAACTGATTCCCAAAAAATTTGCTGAGAAGCCGGGCGTGGTGGCGCACGCCTTTAATCCCAGCACTCGGGAAGCAGAGGTAGGAGGATTGCTGTGAGTTCAAGGCCACCCTGAGACTACATTGAGAATTCTAGGTCAGTTTGGGCTAGAGCAAGACCCTACCTCCAAAAAAAAAATTTTTTTTTTCCTGAGGCTCCTTATTATCAAAGATAGTTTTCTGTCCCTGGCTATACAAAATAAGAATTTATAGCAACTGTGAGCATTAATCCCCTGTGACTAAAAGGCATGTCTAGGGTCTGTGAGGGAAAGAGACTGCCAGAAGTCACCCACCCCCTTTTTTATTTTAATACTAGAGAACACGAGTGGGAGAGAGAGTGAATTGGCGTGCCAGGGCCTCCAACCACTGCGATCAAACTCCAGATGCATGTGCTACCTAGTATGCATGTGTGACCTTGTGCACCTGAGTCACCTTGCATCTGGCTTATGTAGGACCTGGAGAGTCAAACATGGGTCCTTAGGCTTCACAGGCAAGCGCCTTAACCACTAAGCCCATCTCTCCAGCCTAGGAGTCACCCTTTTAAATAAGGCAAATGGGCTGGAGAGATGGCTTAGCGGTTAAGGCACTTGCTTGCAAAGCCTAAGGACCCAGGTATGATTCTCTAGGTCCTATGTAAGCCAGAGGCACAAGGCGGCACATGCATCTGGAGTTCATTCACAGTGGCAAGAGGCCCTGGCATGCCCATTCTCTCTTTCTATTTCCCCCTCTCTCTGTCTCAAATTTAAAAAAAAATAGGGACTGGGGAGATGGCTTAGTGGTTAAGGCACTTGCCTGCAAAGCCAAAGGACCGAGGTTAGGTTCCCCAGGAATCCACATAAGCCAGATGCACGAGGCAGTGCATGCATCTGGAGTTCATTTGCAGCAGCCAGAGGCCCCGATGCACCTGTTCTCTCTCTACCTCTATCTCTCTCTGCTTCTCTTTCTCTCAGATAAATAAATAAAAATTAATAAGGCAACCACATCCAGATCTCCCCCATTCACTGCCCACCTCTGAGACTACCTAGTCTGAAATCAGACTTTTCCCTGATTTCAGATTTTTTTTTTCCCCGCCCTTGGGCTCCCCCAGTAGCCTAGCAGGTAGGTATAGAGTAAGATCTCCTGGGCAGGAAGCCAGGAGCCCCTGACCTCCTCCCACAGTGGAAGGTTGAGTGAGACTCCCGGCAAGGCTACTGGAAGCACCATGCCCCTCCCCCTCCAGCCTGCCTTGGCCGGCATCATGTGATCTGACTCCGGCGTCCTTGTCTCTTTCTGCCCCGTCAGCGTGTCGGGGGGTGAGCTGTTTGAGCGCATCATCGACGAAGACTTTGAGCTGACGGAGCGCGAGTGCATCAAGTACATGAGGCAGATCTCCGAGGGGGTGGAGTATATCCACAAGCAGGGCATCGTGCACCTGGACCTGAAGCCCGAGAACATCATGTGTGTCAACAAGACCGGCACCAGGATCAAGCTCATCGATTTCGGTCTGGCCCGGAGGCTGGGTAAGGCCCATCTGCCTGTCCTGTTGTCCCCACTGCACAGCGGCAATGGCTGTGTCCCACACACTGGGTGTTAGAGGGAACATTGCAGTCAAAGTCAGAGACCAGGAAGACTGTTCAGGTTCCAAGCCGGCCCCTGGCACTCCCTGTTATATGATTTGAAGCCTCAATTTTTTTAATTAATTAATTTAATTAATTTAATTTAATTTAATAATTTGAGAGAAAGAGAGAGAGAATTGGCGCACCAGGGCCCCAGCCCTGCAATTGAACGCCAGATGCTTGCGCCACCTAGTGGCCGTGTGTGACCTTGCCTCACCATTGTGTGTCTGGCTAATGTGGGATCTGGAGAGTCGAGCATGGGTCCTTAGGCTTCGCAGGCAAGCGCCTTAAACCTCTAAGCCATCTCCCCAGCCCTCAACTTCGTCTTTTATAAGATGGAATGATATTATTACCTGTCCCATTACGTTGTTGAGTTGTTAATTCAGGCAGACCGATTCCAGCAGTGCTTTCCGACAGTAAGCACTAAAGTAGGCATTAGCTATTTATTTGAAGATGGTAATAGTGGTGGTGGTGACCATGATGACAGCCTTAGTGAAAAAGCTCACTGTGGTGAAGGTGGCTTCTCATGCCCGCCTCACATTGCACAGCTCCCCCACTTTCACATTAAAAATAAAAACAAAAGCAGTCTCGTCAGTTCTGACCAAGACGTAGGCAGGGGAAACTCTTGAGTTCCAATCGGTAGAAGTAGGAGGCCAAGTTTCCTCACCGCTTCTCTGAGCAGGTCCCCGTTGTGAGCCAGGGGAGCTACCCCGAGCCCCCCTCAAGGGACCCTGGAGACCCTCTTCTGGTCGTGCGCTCGGTGGCTGAGAAGCAGTCGAAGCCTTGTCCCAGGCACTCAAGTGGCCTTGGCCAGTGATGGCCTGCCTTGCATGGCGCCCTCGTCCACTGCACATAGTGGCTCTTTGCTACGGTCACTGAGCATCACTGTCCACCCCCAGCCACTGCCTTATGATAAGGAGCCACAGGGCTAAGGTGGCCTTTATTTCACCACCCTGCGCAGAGCAGGAAGGAGCAGACTGACTAATGCCACCTGGTAAGGTTTCTAGGACACCCAGTTCTGGGGCCAGAGGACAGAAGGGAATGAGGTGTCACTAGGCCTGGACTTGGTGGTCAATGGGATGCTGCCAGAGCCCTCTCCGATACCGGGCCAGGTATGCCTGCTCTGTTCTCTCCTGCTCCGGGATAGCTGCCGGCAGAGGCCTGTACACAGGGCCTTCCCGTGGTCAGTAATCACTAGCTGGCCTCCAGAGCTATGTGGCAATAGCGGCATCCGGATACCAGCAGGAAGTGGGAAGTAGTTAGAGCGCAGCAGGAGGACTTAGGTGTGAGTGGGAACGGGGCCTCGGGTTGTGAGAGCTGGCAAGGCCTTTGTTTAGAACATTTCTCACAAGCCTGTAGTGTACCAGACAAACCAGAGGTGTGGCTCCTAAGCCAAAGCTTTGCCACTCCCCTGACACAGCCACTGACAGGCATTTCTGTTTCTTTGTGGCCAAAGCATATTATCACTAGACCTCTCCTGACTACTGTCCTAAAAGCGCCAGGGAGGAGGGACATGACACACAGGACAGGGGAGTGCATGGAGCCCAGTCCAGCATCCGGACGAGCTGGTTCACGTTCTGACCACCCCTGATGAGCTGAACTTGCTTCTCTTTCCTGAGCCTCCCTTTTGTCCTAAGTTGTAGCACGGACATCATCCCTACCCACTGCACAGCATTGTTGAGAAAATTAAATAAGGAAATCCCTTTAGGGCTGGAGAGATGGCTTAGCGGTTAAGCGCTTGCCTGTGAAGCCTAAGGAACCCCCGTTCGAGGCTCGATTCCCCAGGACCCTACGTTAGCCAGATGCACAAGGGGGCGCACGTGTCTGGAGTTCGTTCGCAGTGGCTGGAGGCCCTGGTGTGCCCATTCTCTCTATTTCTCTCTATCTGCCTCTTTCTCTGTCTGTGGCTGTCAAATGGATTTTTTTTTTTCAATTTGAAAAGAGACCAGAATATGGGAACATCCTCATAAAGCTGGCAGCAGGGTACATCAGACATGGTGAATGCTAGACTCAGGGGTGACAGGGTTAATGAGCATGAGCCGGGCGTGGTGGCGCACGCCTTTAATCCCAGCACTCGGGAGGCAGAGGTAGGAGGATCGCCATAAGTTCGAGCACCACCCTGATACTACATAGTGAATTCCAGGTCAGCCTGGGCTAGAGTGAGACCCTACCTCGAAAAACCTGGCTTACTGACAGTGTCATACAGTCGCACACTCAGGGACAGGGGCTTTAATGGCCTCTTCTCCTTTGCTGGCTCCACTCAGGACATTTGAGGTGAATGTGTTGTGTGGTTTAGCGATTGTCCTGGTGGCTTGATGCCTTCATTTAACGAGGAAGCCAAGTACCCCTGTGTGGGGAACATAACCAAAAGCTGAACCTCTTTTTTGTGTGTGCGTGCGTGCCCTTGTCTTTGGGGCATTACACAGACAAGAGCAGTGGCCCACCACGAGCGAGCTCTCTGTGACAGGCTAGCAATTGACATCCCCCTTCCGTCCTGGTTTCAGAAAATGCGGGGTCCCTAAAGGTCCTCTTTGGCACCCCGGAGTTTGTGGCTCCTGAAGTGATCAACTACGAACCTATCGGCTACGCCACGGACATGTGGAGCATCGGGGTCATCTGCTACATCCTGTGAGTCCCAAGGCACTTGGGGCGGGGGTGGGAGGGGCAGACTCCCACAGGAGGGGCCCTAAGACTGCCGTGAATCTATGAGGGAGGTGTCAAGATGGGGTGCCAGGCATGGTGGCACACGCCTTTAATCTCAGCACTCAGGAGGCAGAGGTAGGAGGATCGCTGTGAGTTCGAGGCCACCCTGAGACTACATAGTGAATTCCAGGTCAGCCTGAGCTAGACTGAGACCCTACCTCAAAAAGAGAGAGAGAGAACGAAGAATGAAAGAAAGAAAATATGTCTGTCATCAAAACAAAAAAGAGGCTATGGAGATGGCTCAGGTAGAGACGTGTTTACCTCAAAGCATGAGGACCTGAGTTCAACTCCCAGAACCCATTAAAAAAAAAAAAAAAAAAATCTGGGCATGGTTGTGTGTAACACTGGGGGAGCAGAAACAGGTGGATCCCTGGGGCTGTCTGGCCAGCCAGTCTAGCCTACTGTCAGACCAATAAGAGATTGTGTCTCAAGCAAGATGGGTGGGAGGCCAGCTGTGAGTTCTAGTCCAGCCCGAGACTACATAGTAAATTCCAGGTCAGCCTGAGCTAGAGTGAGACGCTACCTCAAAAAAAAAAAAAAAAAAAAAGAGAGAGAGAGAGAGAGATGGATGGGAGTAAGAGCTGGAGAGATGGCTCAGTGGTTAAGAATACTTCCCATACAAGCATAAGGGTCTGAGTGGGGCTGAGACCCCCTGAGTTCCATTTCCCGGCAGCCGCATAAACAGCTGGGCGTGGCCATGCACGGCTGAACTCCAGTCCTGTAGGGAACAGAAACCAGAGCATTGCTGGGGCACACACATGACAAGCTCCAGAGTCAGCGAGAGACCCCACCTCAGGGAAACACGCGGCTGAGCAATGGTGGTGGAACACCTGATGCTCTCCTCTGGCCTCCTGCACGCACACACCGGGCACATGTCTCTGCACACACGCGTGCATATACCACGAATACACCGGGCACATGCCTCTCCACACACATGTGCATATACCACGAATACACGAGGCACGCACACACCAGGCACATGCCTCTGCACACACACATGCAGATACCACACACACACTGGGCACACACACCAGGCACATGCCTCTGCACACACACATGCAGATACCACACACACACCGGGCACACACACCAGGCACATGCCTCTGCACACACACGTGCATATACCACACACACACCAGGCACACACACACCAGGCACATGCCTCTGCATACACACGTGCATATACCACACACACACCAGGCACGCACACACCAGGCACATGCCTCTGCACACACACGTGCATATACCATGCACTAACCAAGCACACACACAACAGGCACATGTCTCTGCACACACGTGCATATACCACACACACACCAGGCACACACACACCAGGCACATGTCTCTGCACACACACGTGCATATACCACACACACACCAGGCACACACACACCAGGCGCACACACACCAGGCACATGTCTCTGCACACACACGTGCATATACCACACACACACCAGGCACACACACACCAGGCACATGCCTCTGCACACACACATGCATAAACCACACACATACCAGGTACACACACACCAGGCACATGCCTCTACACACACATGCATATACCACACACACACCGGGCACACACACTGGGCACATGTCTGCACACCCACGTGCATATACCACACACACACCAGGCACGCACACACCGGGCACATGCCTCTGCACACACACGTGCATATACCACACACACACCAGGCACACACACCAGGCACATGCCTCTGCACACACACGTGCATATACCACACACACACTAGGCATGCACACACCGGGCACGTGCCTCTGCACACACACGTGCATATACCATGCACACACACTGGGCACGCACACACCGGGCACATGCCTCTGCACACACACGTGCATATACCACACACACACTGGGCATGCACACACTGGGCACGTGCCTCTGCACACACACGTGCATATACCACACACACACTGGGCATGCACACACTGGGCACGTGCCTCTGCACACACACGTGCATATACCACACACACACTGGGCATGCACACACTGGGCACATGTCTGCACACACACGTGCATATACCACACACACACTGGGCATGCACACACTGGGCACATGTCTGCACACACATGTGCATATACCACACACACACTGGGCATGCACACACTGGGCACGTGCCTCTGCACACACACGTGCATATACCACACACACACTGGGCATGCACACACTGGGCACGTGCCTCTGCACACACACGTGCATATACCACACACACACTAGGCATGCACACACTGGGCACATGTCTCTGCACACACACGTGCATATACCACACACACACTGGGCATGCACACACTGGGCACGTGCCTCTGCACACACACGTGCATATACCACACACACACTGGGCACGCACACACTGGGCACGTGCCTCTGCACACACACGTGCATATACCACACACACACTGGGCACGCACACACTGGGCACGTGCCTCTGCACACACACGTGCATATACCACACACACACTGGGCATGCACACACTGGGCACATGTCTGCACACACACGTGCATATACCACACACACACTGGGCATGCACACACTGGGCACATGTCTGCACACACATGTGCATATACCACACACACACTGGGCATGCACACACTGGGCACGTGCCTCTGCACACACACGTGCATATACCACACACACACTGGGCATGCACACAACGGGCACGTGCCTCTGCACACACATGTGCATATACCACACACACACTGGGCATGCACACACTGGGCACGTGCCTCTGCACACACACGTGCATATACCACACACACACTGGGCATGCACACAACGGGCACGTGCCTCTGCACACACACGTGCATATACCACACACACACTGGGCATGCACACAACGGGCACGTGCCTCTGCACACACATGTGCATATACCACACACACACTGGGCATGCACACACTGGGCACGTGCCTCTGCACACACATGTGCATATACCACACACACACTGGGCATGCACACACTGGGCACATGTCTCTGCACACACATGTGCATATACCACACACACACTGGGCATGCACACACTGGGCACATGTCTCTGCACACACATGTGCATATACCACACACACACTGGGCATGCACACACTGGGCACGTGCCTCTGCACACACATGTGCATATACCACACACACACTGGGCATGCACACACCAGGCACGTGCCTCTGCATACACATGTGCATATACCACACACACCGGGCACGCACACACCGGGCACATGCCTGTGCACACACATGTGCACATGCCATGCACATACCGGCACACACACACCGGCCACATGCCTCCACACACACGTGCATATACTACACACATACCAAGTACACATACACCAGGCACATGCCTCTGCACACACACGTGCATATACCACACACACCAGGCACGCACACACTGGGCACGTCCCTATGCACACACACATATACCACACACACACCAGGTACACACACACTGGGCACATGCCTCTGCACACACACGTGCATATACCACACACACACCAGGCACGCACACACCGGGCACATGCCTCTGCACACACACGTGCATATACCACACACACTGGGCATGCACACACCAGGCACATGCCTCTGCACACACACGTGCATATACCATGCACACACACTGGGCACGCACACACCGGGCACATGCCTGTGCACACACACGTGCATATACCACGCACACACACTGGGCACGCACACACCGGGCACATGCCTGTGCACACACACGTGCATATACCACACACATACCAAGTACACATACACCAGGCACATGCCTCTGCACACACACGTGCATATACCACACACACACCAGGCACGCACACACCGGGCACATGCCTCTGCACACACACGTGCATATACCACACACACTGGGCATGCACACACCAGGCACATGCCTCTGCACACACACGTGCATATACCATGCACACACACTGGGCACGCACACACCGGGCACATGCCTGTGCACACACACGTGCATATACCACGCACACACACTGGGCACGCACACACCGGGCACATGCCTGTGCACACACACGTGCATATACCACACACATACCAAGTACACATACACCGGGCACATGCCTCTGCACACACATGTGCATATACCACACACACACCAGGCACACACACACCGGGCACATGCCTCTGCACACACACATGCATATACCACACACACAAAAGGTGACTGGCACCTGAGGAATGTCATCTAAGGTGGTCCTCTGGCCTCCACATCTATCTCAGATGTGTACATGTGTGCCCCTACACACACAAATACACACTCTACATGTGCCCCCAAAAGGGGGAGTGTTAAATATTTTCATAGAAAACATGAAGATCTCAAAGAATACTTTCATTTTTACTTATTCGCACATATCCATGTAGGGAGAGTGGGACACCAGATGACATATGCACCACTTTTTGGGTCTGGCTTTATGAGGGTATTAGGGAATTGAACCCTGGGCCAGCAGGCTTTGCAAGCAAGTGTTTGTGACTGCTGAGCCATCTCCACAAAGGATACTTTCTTAGATTGTTGGGGTCTTTAGCTCTCAGGGGAGAAGTGACTTTGATGTTCAATGGGTTTAAGAAATAGTTACAGGGCTGGAGAGATGGCTTAGCAGTTAAGGGGCATGCCTGCTAAGCCTAAGGACCCATGCTCCATCTCTCTCCAGATCCCACGTAAGCCAGACACACAAAGGGGACGCAAGGTCGCACATGCCCACTAGGTGGCGCAAGCATCTGGCGTTCAATTGCAGTGGCTGAGGCCCTGGTGTTCTCTCTCTTGCTCTTGCTGTCTCTCTCTCTAAAAAAAAAAAAAAAATTAGTTACAAAAGCTTTGACATAAAGGGGAGAAGGTGACTTTGATGTGGTGGCGCTTTTATATGTACTCGGAAGTTTTTACTATCACTGTAACTCTGAGGATGGCCTCCTCAGTTGGATCTGTACTGTGGTTTCTGTACCCAAAGTCACCACTCTTGCTGGCTCGTGTCACCCCTAGATGAGAGAACTGTGGGCCAGGCATGCTTCCCTGCTTCGCCCATGCCATGACCTTCCAGGAGGGGGCGCTGATGAGTAAAGACACAGAAATGGATGCTTTTTTTTTTTTTTTTTTTTTTTGGTCCTGTTCCTGATTAGGTGAGACAGAGGGCCCTGGGCTCAGCTCCTCCCTTTTGAGGTTTCAAGGGCCAGCTGGAGCTCGTTCTGGTCTCTGAGCCCTTGGGGAACACCAGATCCTGCAAAAAAAAAAAAGAAAGAAAGAAAGAAAGAGAGAGAGGGAGAGAGAGGGAGGGAGGGAGGGAGAGAGAGAAAGAAAGGAAGGAAGGAAGGAAGGAAGGAAGGAAGGAAGGAAGGAAGGAAGGAAGGAAGGAAGGAAGGAAGGAAGAAAAAAAGCTGTGTTCAAAGCCTGCTACCCTAAGGCTTGGCTTGGTCCCCGGGTTCTCTCCAGACATCATGGAGGCTTGCCTCACTGTCTGCTGCTGCTGTGTTATGTGGATTGTCTGCCCCACTGATTTCCAAAGGGGCTTTGATGTCAGCACAAAACTGGGAGTGGGTCATGGTAGGGGTTGGATTATACTGGGCGCTGAGGTGATGGAGACCATGAAGGCCATGTCGCTGTCCCTTTACCACAATTTCAGTAGATGACCACATGTCCCAGTTTCCCAGAGTCTGACAGCTTCCTAGTATACAAGACTTTGAGCACAAAAATGGAGACAGACCCCGAGAAAAGAAGGACAAGTGGTCTCCAGGCTAGTGAGTGACAGCAGTTAACTGAATTCTAAGTAAGTTTTCCAGTGAACACACCCTTGCATCCCACACTCAGATCCAGAAACCAAACATAAGCCGGGCGTGGTGGCGCACGCCTTTAATCCCAGCACTCGGGAGGCAGAGGTAGGAGGATCGCCCGTGAGTTCGAGGCCACCCTGAGACTCCATAGTGAATTCCAGGTCAGCCTGGGGCTAAAGCGAGACCCTACCTCGAAAAACCAAACCAAACAAAGACACCAAACACTACGAGGGGCCTTGAAGAGTCCGGGCCACTCCTGCTTCTTGTCCCAGAAACAACCATCCTCATGGTTGTTGGGGGCTTGGTTCTGTCTGTTCTTGGACTTTGTGTGAATGAAATGACACAGAAAGAAGTGTTTCTTTCTTTCTTTTTTTTAACCCAATTCTTTCACAGTGTTCCATGCAGTTGTAGATTGTCCGTTCTCCAGGTTAAGCAGCGCACGACTGTGTGAACATAACCTAGTTCAGGTAGCCCTGCAGGCCTTCGGGGTAGGTTCCAGTTTGGAGGGTCGCAGCCTTCTGACACAGGTGTTTCAGTGAGCACAGCTGTGTACTTCCATCGGATAGGTAATCAGGAACTAGAACTGCTTGGCCACAGGAGCACTGTTTTTTCAAAATGAAATACTTTTAGGTGGAGGAACATGGTAGTGTAGATACTATGCTATGTAGATTAGTATACTACTTTTCAAGTTAATATCAAGAAACAAGCCAGGGCATTGTGGCGCACGCCTTTGATCCCAGCACTCGGGAGGCAGAGGTAGGAGGATCACTGTGAGTTTGAGGCCACCCTGAGACTACATAGTGAATTCCAGGTCAGCCTGAGCTAGAGTGAGGCCTAACCTCAGAAAACCAAAAAGAAAGAAGAAAAAGGGGGCTGGAGAGATGGCTTAGCGGTTAAGCGCTTGCCTGTGAAGCCTAAGGACCCCAGTTCAAGGCTTGATTCCCCAGGACCCACGTTAGCCTGGTGCACAAGGTTGTGCATGTGTCTGGAGTTCCTTTGCAGTGGCTGGAGGCCCTGACACACCCATTCTCTCTCTCTCTCTGTCTCTCTCTCTCTGCCTCTTTCTCTCTGTGTCTGTCTGTCACTCTCAAACAAATAAATAAAAATAAACAAAAAAAGTTGTTTTAAAAAGATGTTTCTAAAAAAAGAAAGAGGAAAGAAAGAAAGGTGGGAGGGAGGGAAGGAAGGAAGAAAGGAAAGAAGGAAGGAAGGAAGGAAGAGGTTTTGAAATTGAGAGGATAATTTTGATGCCTGGGCACCAGCCCAACGTCAGGACAAAGACTGGTGTGTGGCAGGGATGTGGGTGACGGTTGGCTGCACCCCAGTTTAGCCCTGCACAGTGTCCTGCTACACCCACTCCTGCAGGCCAGTGTCCCATGGGACTTCTCCAGGCTGTTCCTGTCCCTCAGTGCTGATCTGAGCCTTGGGGTTCCCTTTTGGAACGAGGGCTCCTAGCAGAGCATGTGGTCCTGGAAAACGAAAACTGGATTCAACCAGTCAGCTTCTCTTTAGCCCTTTCCAAGTATGGAACTCAGGAGGCGCTGCCGGAAGGAGCCGCAAAGAGGGTCTCTGATGCCCATGTGGCAAACTCTACCCTGCTTTGGCTCTCTTTGGAGCAGGGTCATCTGGCAGTCCTTGTCAGGGACCACTTCTACCTTCATATATAGAGAGTCCTCCTCACCTCCTTTCTGGGGACCAGTGAGCAGTATCGCAAGGCCAAGTGCTAATGTGTTCCATATTGAGTTCCCATTTGGTCCACAGGTCATTCCGGTGCAGGGTGGTGACACTTCATGGGGGTATTTGAATTCTTTGCAAACCCTGGCAGTTTCTGGCCCTGCAGAGGGACAGTGGTCAGGTCTGTGCCAGCCTAGGTTCTCTCCCTGATTCTGAAAGGACAGATTCGGTTTCTTGGATCTTAAGCGGCCCTTTTTTTTTGGTCTGTTTGTTGTTTCTCGAAGTAGGGTCTCCCTCTAGCTCAGGCTGACCTGGAATTCACTATGTCATCTCAGGGGGGGGGGGCCTCGAACTCATGGCGATCTTCCTACCTCTGCATCCTCTGCACGCTGGGATGAAAGGCGTGCGCCACCATGCCCCGGCTCGTCAAGGGCCTTCTGAAGTTAGCAAGACCGAGCTGGTTTCTGGCAGGAAGGTAGCGCCAGGCCACACTGCTGGGGAAGACAGTAGAAAGCAATCCCCCGAGCTCTCCTTCCCTTTGCTTTCTCCTCTCCCTGCTTCCTCAGCACTTGGCGCTGCCTCGTCACATCCTGTCCCCTGTTCCTTCTGTCCCCAGCCTGTTCCTTTAAAGGAAAAGCGGCAACTGCCGTCCCACTTTCCCTCCCTGCCTTCCTAAAGCCCGCCTCACTTCAGCTCACCTGTGAAGCACCTTACATGCTCGCAGAGGGCAGGGGCTGCCCCCTGGATCAGGGTGCACGGTCAGGCACGTGAAGATGGTAGGTGAGCTTCCGGGGACAGCAGCCAGGCAGCCGGGGAGGAATGCCCGTGCAGGAGCAGAACAACAGGGGCCTCCTGTATCTCCTGAGTCCGGCAGGGCTCTTCAGGGAGACCCAGTAGCTTCTCTCCGCTCCACCCAGGGCAGGGCTGCCCTTCCCTCTACTGAGCCCAGGCATGTCCCCCCCTACTCCCCCCGATTCCCAACCTCCAGACTCCGTGATCCCTCACTGAGCCCACCTTCAGGTTTTGGTGTCCAGGGATGTGAGCTCTGGTTAACGGCACTAAACTTTCAACTGTCGCTTTCTCAGTTCTTCCCACGGACCCGCCCAGCCCTCTTCAATTACCCGTGGGAGATTCTGGAGGTTAAAGTGGGATAAAGTCTAAACCCTCCCTAAGCACTCAGTAGCTCTGGTGGGCAGGCACGTGGTCCCTGGGCTGGCCATTTGTCCAGTCAGATCATCCGTCTGTGGCCTGAAAAAAAAAAAAAAAAAAAAAACAGCATGGAAAGAGTGTGGCCCAAGAGCCATGTCTGTGCCCTCTGCTCTCCTGAGAGCAAAGGAGGCCTCTGCCCCAGATTTGCATGAAGTTCCGATGCAAGGAGATGAAGAAATCAGGGCTGGGGGTGTAAGTCAGTGATGGGACACTCGTCTGGCATGCTTGAGGCCCTAGGTTGTTTTTATTATTTATGTACTTATTCGAGAGAGAAAGAGGCAGATAGAGTGGCTAGAGGCACGCCAGGGCCTCCAGCCACTGCAAACAGACTCCAGACACATGCGCCACCTTGTGCACCTGGCTTTACGTGGGTCCTGAGGAATCAAACCCCAGGCCTCAGGCTTTGCAGGCAAGTGCATTAACTGCTGAGCCATCTCTCCAGTCCGAGGTCCTAGGTATAATCCCTGATATTGAAGAAGAAAAAAAAGAAATTAGAAAAAACCTGCAGTTGTGACCTTTGTGCCTCAAGGCAACCTGAGAATGAACGTGAAGGTTACATATTTGAGAGAGAAGTCAAGCTGCCTAAAGTGATTATGGTGGGGCAAAAACTGCCTAACAGGAGGCAACGCGAGGTAGGGGGAAATTGTTTCATTTAACGTTAGTGTTCTGTTGATTCTTTAAGATAAAAAGACACCATCCCTTATGCAAAATTCTAGTAATAAAGTTCAAAAGAGAAAAACAGCCGGGCATGGTGGCGCACACCTTTAATCCCAGCACTTGGGAGGCAGAGGTAGGAGGATTCCGTGAGTTCGAGGCCACCCTGAGACTCCATAGTGAATTCCAGGTCAGCCTGGGCTAGAGTGAGACCCTACCTCGAAAAAACAAAAAAAAAAAGAAAAGAAAGAAAGTAAGAACAGCCGGGCATGGTGGCACACACCTTTAATTCCAGCAGTCGGAGGCAGAGGTAGGAGGATCGCTGTGACTTTGAGGCCACCCTGAGAGTACATAGTGAATTCCAGGTCAGCCTGGGCTAGAGTGAGATCTTACCTCAAAAAATATATATATATTAAGAACCTAAACTAGGCATGCTGGCACATATTTGTAATCCCAGCACTTGGGAAGCAGAAGCAAGAAGATCGTGAATTCAAGGCCAGACTGCATCGCATGAGACCCTGTCTCAATATATATATATATAAATCCCACCACCCAGAAAGAGTATTCCTGAAACCACAATCATTCTCTTGGTCCTCATGCTGTATGTACTTATATTGCTGGCTTGTTCGGGAGAGCGCTCTTTCACAGGGAGAATGAGAATGCAGGGAAGCTCTGGCAGGAGAGCGGCCAGCCAGGACACAGGGGTGTTTCAGGTGGACGCACTGCCAAGGAGGAGCAGGGCCGAGGCCAGAAGCTGGGGCTCTCCCTGCCTGCCTGCGAGATTAAGGCCTATCTTTGCAGGATTCCAGCTCCTAATTAGGAAAGGAGGCTTGCAGCGGGGAACCTTCCAGCATTCCACAGCAGGGCTATTTGCTTTTCCTGCCATCTTTTGGAGTGCTACAGGACTTTTCCCCCTCCTCACTTCGAATGGAAAATGTAAAAGCCAGAGACAAGTAGCTGACAAGCAAAGACGCCCTGCGTCTTGATGGCAGCTTGCTGAGGCCACACAGGCTGCAGAGGTGGAAGGAAATCTAACCGAGACCCCGTGGTGTCTAAAGGGCAAACTGAGGCTGATGAGCGCAAAAGAAGTAATATATAACAGTGAAAACTCCTACCAGTCCCCCATGGCGACATGACCGAGAATAATTGTTTGCCTTCATCAAACATAAGTAAATGTCATGCTTTAAGAAAAGCCATCCAGGGCTGGAGAGATGGCTTAGCGGTTAAGCGCTTGCCTGTGAAGCCTAAGGACCCCGGTTCGAGGCTCCATTCCCCAGGACCCACGTTAGCCAGATGCACAAGGGGGTGCACACATCTGGAGTTCATTTGTAGTGGCTGGAGGTCCTGGTGCGCCCATTCTCTCTCTCTGTCTGCCTCTTTCTCTCTCTGTCTGTCACTCTCAAATAAATAAATAAAAAAGAAACAAAAAAGAAAAGCCATCTGGAGAAAGAAAGAAAGAAAGAAAAGCCATCTGGGCTGGAGAGTTGATGCAGCAGTTAAGGCGCTTGCCTACAAAACCTAATGACTTGGGTTCCATTCCCCTACGTAAAGCCAGATGCATAAAGGGACGGGTGCATCTGGAGTTTGTTTGCTGTCTGTTTCTCCTCTCTCTCTCTCTCTCTCTCTCTCTCTCTCTCTCTCTCTCTCTCCTTGCAAATAAATAAATAAAAATACTTTAAAAAAGAAAAGACAAGATGGAGAGATGGCTTAGCTGTTAAGGCACTTGCCTGCAAAGCCTAGGGATACAGGTTCTATTCTCCAGGTCCCGTGTAAGCCAGATGTACAAGGTGGCACATGCATCTGGAGTTCTTTTGCAGTGGCTAGAGGCCCTGGCATGCCCATTCTCTCTCTCTCTCTCTCTCTCTCTCCCTCTCTCTCTGTCTCAAATAAAAATAAATTAAAAAAAGAAAAAGCAGGGCATGGTGGTGCACACCTTTAATCCCAGCACTCGGGAGGCAGAGGTAGGAGAATCCCTGTGAGTTCGAGGCCACCCTGAGACTCCATAGTGAATTCCAGGTCACCCTGGGCTACAATGAGAAGACCCTACCACAAAAAAAAAAAAAAAAAAAAAAGCTGGGCGTGGTGGCACACACCTTTAACCCCAGCACTTGGGAGGCAGAGGTAAGAGGATCGCTGTGAGTTCAAGGCCACCCTGAGACTCCATAGTGAATTCCAGGTCAGCCTGGGCTAGAGTGAGACCCTACCTGGAAAAAAGAAAGAAAGAAAGAAAGAAAGAAAGGAAGGGAAGGGAAGGGAAGGGAAGGGAAGGGAAGGGAAGGGAAGGGAAGGGAAGGGAAGGGAAGGGAAGGGAAGGGAAGGGAAGGGAAGGGAAGGGAAGGGAAGGGAAGGGAAGGAAAGGAAAGGCATCTATAAATATCTATTATTCAAAAATACAGATATGTTGCTTAGAATGAGAAAATTCACCCTGTATATTGTATAAAAATGATAGAGGGCTCCTCCCCCGGCTAGCTTTTTCCCAGGATTTCAAGCAGGTATTGATTCACCGAGCTCAGTGTTCAGGTTCAAGTGTATTTCACAGGCTGAAGCCTTTCAAATGCCCAGTCCAACGCAGGAGCCGTTAGTACATTGTGGTTTATAGTGATGGGTTAACAAGATTGGGGAGAAGGGGTTTTTATAAAGCCTTGACTTAAGAGGGTCCCATATGCATCTCACCAGGGTTGGGCCAACTACATAATTTGCAAGGCCCCTTGCTGAAGCACTGGTAACAATTTCAAGGTGATGGCAACAGAGCATTAACCAAGCATGAGTCCATCCATCTCAGGGTGGGACTCCAAGCAGGTGCCCAGGTAGCACACGCATGCAGTTAGCCCTCGGTCAGCACCCATGGGGGGGGGGGGAACGGGGCGCTGGTTTGAAGAAGAGCCAGGGAGCCATCCGTCTGTTCTGTTTGGCTTAGAGATTCTCTACCTTCCCATAGGTGTTTGGCTTAAGCTACTGGTAAAGGAGTTGAGGAGGCAACGGAGGTGATTGAGAACTGAGCAGTATCTGTGAGCCCTAACTGTGGACCAGCCTTGAACTGACATGCATTGAGCTTGCTTTTTTTTTTTTTTTTTTTTTTTTTTTTTTTTTTTTTTTATTTTCTGAGGCAGGGTCTCACTCTAGCTCAGGCTGACCTGGAATTCACTATGTAGTCTCAGGGTGGCCTTGAACTCACAGCGATCCTCCTACCTCTGCCTCCAGAGTGCTGGGATTAAAGGCGTGCGTCACCACACCCGGCTCCTTTTTTTTTTTAATTTTTTAAATTATTTATTTATTTACTTATTTTTATTAACAACTTCCATGATTATAAACAATATCCCATGGTAATGCCCTCCCTCCCCCAACTTTCCCCTTTGAAACTCCATTCTCCATCATATCCCCTCTGCCTCTCTTTTATTTTGATGTCATGATCTTTTCCTCCTCTTATGATGGTCTTGTGTAGATAGTATCAGGCACTGTGGGGTCGTGCATATCCAGGCCATTTTGTGTCTGGAGGAGCACGTTGTAAGGAGTCCTACCCTTCCTTTGGCTCTTACATTCTTTCCGCCACCTCTTCCGCATTAGAGCCTGAGCCTTGGAAGGCGTGATAGAGATAGTGCAGTGCTGAGCACTCCGGTCACTTCTTTCCAGCACCATGATGCCTTCTTCCAGCTCCTTTGTTGTTGTTGTTGTTGTTGTTGTTTTCATAAGCCTTCTTAATCTACATAGAAATGCAAGCATGCAACAGCAGCAGCAAACAGTAGGCGTTGGCAGCCAGGCCCTCGGGTTCACATCTCACTGCGTGAGTCTCCCTGGGTACACTACTTAGTCCATTCTGTGCCTCAGTTAGCACCTCTGGGAAATGAAGACACGAAGGTAGCTGTGTTCCAGGGGCAGTGTCAAGAGAGAAGAGTTCATCTGTGGCAGCTCCTGACCCGGCACATGGTGAAGTGCGCTAAATAGCTTCAGTTAGTGAAGAGTGGACCATCCCAGAGCAGAAAAAGTGCAGGCGCAGAGAATGAAGAAGATGCCCAAGGTTACTCAGCAAATAAAGGGTTGAACTCCCCAATGCCACACAACGCTTGAGCTTTCTACCGTGGCATAAATGCCTCAGGTGCCCTAGACCTCCTTGCGGATTGAAGCTCATGTGTTCATTTGGCTCACATTTGCCGAGCTATCCCTGTGTGCTGGGCCCCCTTGAAGCTGAAGGTGTAGAGAGTAAGGTGGAAGGGACATCAAAAGGGTACACTAGCCGGGCGTGGTGGCGCACGCCTTTAATCCCAGCACTCGGGAGGCAGAGGTAGAAGGCTTGCCATGAGTTCGAGGCCACCCTGAGACTACATAGTAAATTCTAGGTCAGCCTGAGTGAGAGTGAGACCCTACCTCAGGGCTGGAGAAATGACTAAGCGGTTAAGCACTTGCCTGTGAAGCCTAAGGACTCTGGTTCAAGGCTCGATTCCCCAGGAGCCACATTAGCCAGATGCACAAGGTGGCACATGCATCTAGAGTTTGTTTACAGTAGCTGAAGGCCCTGGCACGCCCATTCTCTCTCCCTCTCTATCTGCCTCTTTGTCTCTGTCTCTCTCAAATAAATAAAAATAAACAACTTTTTTTAAATCAAAAACAAAGGGCTGGGGAGATGGCTTAGCAAGTTAAGGCGCTTGCATGTGAAGCCTAAGGACTCTGGTTCAATTCCCCAGATCCCATGTAAGCCAGATGCACAAGGTAGAGCATGCATCTGGAGTTGGCTTGCAGTAGCTGAAGGCCCTGGAATGCCCATTTTCTCTCTCTGTATCTGCCTCTTTCTCTCTGTCTCTCAAATAATTAAATAAGTGCATGCATACATAAATAAAATATTTAAAATCTTTTTAAAAAACAAATAAATACAGGGTAGCCGGGTATGGTGGTGCATGCCTTTAATCCCAGCACTCGGGAGGCAGAGGTAGGAGGATCGCTGTGAGTTCGAGGCCACCCTGAGACTCCATAGTTAATTCCAGGTCAGCTCTGGGCTACAGCCAGACCCTACCTTGAAAAACCAAAATAGTAATAATAATAATTAATTAATTAATTAAGGGTATACTAATGAGTAGATAGGAGAAAGGGACTCGTAGAAGCTTCTGTGAAGGGTGAGGATGGCCCGGGCCTTGGGATGGAATATAAGGAAGGAGGTGCTTCTCATTGTGTAGGTGGAGAAAGGTAAATGTGTGGGCTGCCTCAACATGGCAGCCTGGAAGTATACGCTGGAGGCTCTGCCAACACTCTCCTTTGCCCTCAAGCACTCAGTTGAGGGGAGCCAAGCCCCCTTTCCCTCCAAGCTGTCCGCCCCCTCCCCCCTCACTCTTGCTCTCCTGTTCTTCTCCCTCAGGGTCAGCGGACTCTCCCCGTTCATGGGTGACAACGATAACGAGACCTTGGCCAATGTCACCTCAGCCACCTGGGACTTTGACGACGAGGCGTTCGATGAGATCTCTGACGACGCCAAGGATTTCATCAGCAACTTGCTGAAGAAAGATATGAAGTAATGAGCTGGAATCACGGCGTCCTCTCCCCCCGGTCCCTATGCAGGTGCCCAGGAGGCAGGGCCGTCCTTCACCTGTGGAGCTGTGTCTTCGGCTCCCTATCAGTCCTTGCTCCCCGAGAAGGGGAGGGTGGCCTCTGAGGGACCCAGCCTGCGGGTGTGTGTGCATTCAAGGGTCTGGGTCTCTTAGGCCTCTGTTTCTGGGTGCCAGACACTATGTCCATCTTTAGGAAAACAGAAACCTCACTGGAAAAGTGATCCCCCACACACACAAAACAAGGGTCACAAAGAAAAGACAGTTCATCTGTGTGACAGCTACCCTTTTAAAAAATATTTTATTTGCCAGGAGTGGTGGCGCATGCCTTTAATCCCAGCACTCGGGAGGCAGAGGTAGGAGGATCACTGTGAGTTTGAGGTCACCCTGAGACTCCATAGTGAATTCCAGGTCATCCTGGACTAGAGTGAGACCCTGCCTCGAAAAACCAATATATATTTAATTTTATTATTTGAGAGAGAGAGAGAGAGAGGATGGCTGTACCAGGGCCTCCAGCCACTGCAAACAAACTACAAATGCATGCGCCACCTTGTTAATCTGGTTTACGTGGGTACTGGGGAATCGAACCTGGGTCCTTAGACTTCATAGGCAAGTGCCTTAACCACTAAACCATCTCTCCAGCCCATGCCCTTTTACTATCTATGTCTTGCTGGGGGCGGGGAGGTCTTTGAATCCTTGATGACTATACAACCCTTCTTCCAGGCTCACACAAGGCACAAATGACAAAGGCTGTAAACAGCCTATTGGAGAGTTCTTCTTCTATCCTCAGATTGAATAATCTTGGTTTAGTGTTGTTTTCACATCTGAATCACTGCCTGGTCAGGGCCCAGTTCCTTCTCACACAGAACACAGTGGCAAACACTGGGTGCTGGCTGGTATATCTCTGCTTATGCAGGCCAGGCACATGGCCCTCCCTCAAGGTTGGAATTAAGCTGGTGGCCAGAGTTTAGAGAAGTAGAGGGAGGCGGGCTGAAGCTATACAGCACTGTTGGCGTGTCTGTAGTGGTGAGAGGAATCAGCTAGTCACAAGGTGAGAGGCTCTGTGTGAGAAGCTCAAGGTGGAAGAGCTGCCCCAGGTAGGAGCTGTGGGTGTCAGATGACACCTTCAACCTACTGGGTCGCCTCATCCAATTGTAAACAGGTAGCCTAGTTTCAGTCCCCTGCCCCCAAGCTCTGAATGGGATTTAGCAATGGCAGTAGTTTGATCATGCCTAGAAGGGTTATGTTGACATACATGGGGTGACAGACATGTAGAAGGAGGCAGATAGCTACCTCCAGGAGCAGGCAGGTGACTTGGCAGGACCCTCTGTGGCTGTAGCTTGCTCCTTCCCATCCCAGGGACAGGAGAGCGGCTGCTATGGGAGGCTGTTGGGAAGTGCTCTTAGATGGTCAGATTTGCTTCTCCCAGTACATACCTGACTCTCGGGCCTCTGGAGCCATTGTCTCAAAGCCAGGCTTCCACAGTGGATCATCCACGTTCCACGCAGATACTTTTTGCCATCATGGTGGGTTTTTTTGTTTGTTTGTTTTTGTTTTACCAGAAGTAGCGTGATCCACATAAGACTGGGATGTTGTTTGGGGACGAGTAGATTCCCTTCCAAAGTGAGGGATCTTCTATTCCCAAAATGGACAACTCCCTAAGCTTCATTTGCTGAAGATTTGGTAGATAAAGTACTACGTATACAACTTATTTTCTCACTTGACCTTAACTTAACTCAGCAACAGGCTGCGTTGGTCTCCCTATGCCCATGTAATGGACTTGCCATAGAATTGATCTTCATTCCCATAAACTCTTAGTTCCCTTGGGTGTTTGGATTTTTTTTTTTTTTTTTTTTTTTTTTTTTTTTTTTTTGAGGTAGGGTCTCACTCTAGCCCAGGCTGACCTGGAATTCACTATGTTGTCTCAGGGTGGCCTTGAGCTCACTGCAATCCTCCTACCTCTGCCTCCCGAGTGCTGGGATTAAAGGCATGTGCCACCATGCCTGGCTGTTTTTTGTTTGTTTGTTTGTTTGTTTGTTTGTTTGTTTGTTTGGGGAATCAATCTTTTGAAATTAAAAAAAATATTTTATTTATTTATTTACTTGAGAGAGAGAGAGAAAGAGGTAGATAGAAAGAAAGAGAGAATGGGTGTGCCCATTCCAGCCACTGCAAACAAACTCTAGACACATGCACCCCTTGTGCATCTGGCTTACGTGGGTCCTGGGGAATTGAACCAGGGTCCTTAGGCTTTGCAGGCAAATGCCTTAACCGCTAAGCCATTTTCCCAGCCCTGAGATTTTTTTTTTTAAGGTGTTGAGGCCTGAACTCAGGGCCTTATGCTAAGCAAGTGCTATATCACTGAGTTAAATCTCCAACCCCTCCCACAGACTTACACTCGACATCTCTTCCACCAGAAATTTCTATCTGATAACACTTTAAAATATCTCTTCCTGTTATGAAGTAAGACATAAATTGTAGAAATTTGAAGAATACAAGGCAGTTTGAATCATCCATAATCCCTTTATCTAAAAATCTCATATGGGGCTATGCTTCTTTCTAGTCACTTTCCCTAGATGTTCACACATGATTCTTTGGACTTCATTAATCTTGTTTACAATGAAAGTGAACTATTTCTAGATTCCCAGAGCTTTCACAAAGATCAAATGAGTGTCAGTGCAATTCATATCATGATTTATGAGTAGGACATACCTCTTTGAACCATAACAGGAAAAACCTGATATCCACACCAGAAGACAGAAGAGTTCAAAGATTGTCACTCTCTCCAACTCCCTAGATGAAGAGGCAAAAAGATTGGGCGCCCGATAGGCCCTAGCTCCAATGTAACTAACAGAATTACCCCACCCTGGGATATGGTGCCAACCATTTCCAGACGCACCCGCCCTGTGTAGCATTGACCTTCCTGGACCCCAGATGAAGGTCATGAGACCCCAGCTGCTCTGCCTGTGGTTAGGACCTTCGTAACACTGACCTGTGCCGGGTCCAGTCACTATAACCCAAACCAAAAGTAGAGAAAACCAAGCATACAATGACGCTGATCTTAGGACTGGGGAGCCCTGGGCTGTGCCTTGTGTAACCGGAGACAGGTGACTCCCCATTTCTGGTCTGGCTCGTCATCTCTTGAGTCCTGCCTCTGCTCAGAAACTCTGTAATCTCTGCCTTTATCAGGGAACGCTTGGACTGCACCCAATGCCTTCAGCACCCATGGCTGATGAAAGACACCAAGAACATGGAGGCTAAGAAGCTCTCCAAGGACAGGATGAAGAAATACATGGCAAGAAGGAAATGGCAGGTAACGCGGGCTTCAGTGGGGCCGGGATGTGGCTCTTCATATTGACTTTGTTCAAACCACTCTCATGTCCAACTTTACTCTAGCCTCACTTCAAGTTTGAATTAGCTCCTGAAATAGTCTGGGACCAATTTAGACAGCACGACTTACTTTCACTTAGGTCTTGAGAGTCCTTTGCTCAGAAGAAATGGATTTCACAGACTTAATCCCAGAGACACCCTTAATGGAGGCTTCATGCACCCTGACCCTCCCCCCTCAGGCTAAGCTGAGAGGAGATCAGTAAGGGAGGCCTCATGTACCCTGACCCTCCCCCTCAGGCTAAACTGAGAGGAGATCAGTAAGGGAGGCCTCATGCACCCTGACCCTCCCCCCTCAGACTAAGCTGAGAGGAGATCAGTAAGGGAGGCCTCAAGCACCCTGACCCTCCCCCTCAGGCTAAGCTGAGAGGAGATCAGTAAGGGAGGCCTCAAGCACCCTGACCCTCCCCCTCAGGCTAAGCTGAGAGGAGATCAGTAAGGGAGGCCTCAAGCACCCTGACCCTCCCCCTCAGGCTAAACTGAGAGGAGATCAGTAAGGGAGACCTCAAGCACCCTGACCCTCCCCCTCAGGCTAAGCTGAGAGGAGATCAGTAAGGGAGGCCTCAAGCACCCTGACCCTCCCCCTCAGGCTAAGTTGAGAGGAGATCAGTAAGGGAGACCTCAAGCACCCTGACCCTCCCCCTCAGGCTAAGCTGAGAGGAGATCAGTAAGGGAGGCCTCAAGCACCCTGACCCTCCCCCTCAGGCTAAACTGAGAGGAGATCAGTAAGGGAGGCCTCAAGCACCCTGACCCTCCCCCTCAGGCTAAGCTGAGAAGAGATCAGTAAGGGAGGCTTCATGCACCCTGACCCTCCCCCCTCAGGCTAAGCTGAGAAGGGATCAGTGAGGGAGGCCTCAAGCACCCTGACCCTTCCCCTCAGGCTAAGCTGAGAGGAGATCAGTAAGGGAGGCCTCAAGCACCCTGACCCTCCCCCTCAGGCTAAGCGGAGAAGAGATCAGTAAGGGAGGCCTCAAGCACCCTGACCCAACCCCTCAGGCTAAGATGTGAAGAGATTCAGTAAGGGAGGCCTCAAGCACCCTGACCCTCCCCCTCAGGCTAAGCTGCTGACTGGCACATCTTCACAGCTGTGACTAAGCAGCACCATCCTGGGGTCTGGCTGGCAGCCCTGGAGGACATGGCCTTCTTCATGGCTCACACATTTCCTTGTCATAGAGGAGGAAGGCTCTGCTCCCAAGGAGAAGTGGTGGGATCCTTAGGCAAAGGAGTTAGCTGTACTGTAGATCATTTTCTCACCTGTCAGGAAGGGGTAACACCCATAGGAACATCACAGTGTAACAAAAGCGAAAGAGAACACCAGCCTTGGTCTCTGCAGACAAGACTGTTGATTGAGAGGAACAGGGAGGGCCTCAGCTTTCCCATGGGATTGAAGGCTGAAGCACTGGGCCAAGCTGGAGTGAAAGTTTAAGAGGAGGATCCCAAGAAAAACAGACTGAACCAGGTGCAGTTGATAAGAAAATTGTAGCTGTTTGTGTCCTTGTTCAGAACAGGCTTCTTCAGCCAGGATTGTCTAAGGGAGGAGACTCAGATGGCTTCTGTATCTTCAAGGCCATCGGAGCTAAGGGGAGTACATCAATCAGGCGAGGTGTTGGGCTTTTCTGCGGCTGAATGCCTCTGCTATTTCTTTATGTCCTTCTAGTCTTAGGGATAGTTATTAACTCTTCAATTCCCACTGGTTTTCAGGGAAAGCTATTAACTCTTCCAAAGCATTGATAAGAATTATATGAGACCATCTCCTTGTGGCCTTTAGCACGGTACCTGGCACAAGAGCACCCAGAAATGCCACCAGTAGCTAATGTGTCTATAGGGCTTGCCGTGGATCAGGGCCCATTCCCTACTCTTTTTGTTTTTTGTTTTTTGTTTTTTTTTTTTTAGGTAACACTCATTTTCTTTTATTTATTTATTATTTATTTGACAGAGCAAGAGGGGGAGAGAGAGAGAGAATGGGCACGCCAGGGCCTCCAGCCGCTGCAAACCAACTCCAGATGCGTGCGCCTCCTTGTGCATCTGGCTAACGTGGGTCCTGGGGAATCGAACCTGGGTCCTTTGGCTTTGCAGGAAAATGCCTTAACCGCTAAGCCATCCCTCCAGCCCCCATTCTGTACTCTTGCTGGTCATTGCTTTTAAATCCTAGGAGGCACTATTACTGTTACTGTTATTATTCCCATGTTAGAGACAAACCAAAGCAGAAAAGATTAGGAAAGTCACCCAAGAGCACAAAGATAAGTGGAAAAGCCAGAATTCAAACCCAAAACCTTACTCCAAAGTGCATAGTCTTGATAATACAATAGTAAAAGTATCATCCAAGCCATATTTGATTTTGTATTTATTTAGTTAGTTGTTGGTTTTTCACGGTAGGGTTTCACTCTAGCCCAGGATGACCTGGAATTCACTATGTAATCTCAGGGTGGCCTCAAACTCACAGCGATCCTCCTACCTCTGCTTCCCAAGTGCTGGGATTAAAGGCATGTGCCACACCTGAGATGATTTAATTTTTTTTTTTTTCTGTTTTTCAAGGTAGGGTCTTGCTATAGCCCAGGCTGACCTGGAATTCACTATGTAGTCTCAGGGTGGCCTTGAACTCAAGGCAATCCTCCTACCTCTGTCTCCTGAGCACTGGGATTAAAGGCACGCACCGCCATGCGTGGCTCATATTTGATTATTTTTACTACTGCAATTAGAATTGTCATACTCCTGAGCTCCTGGACAGGACATAGCTTCCATGCCCAGAGAATGTATAGTGCGTGGTCGGACTGAAACAAGTAGACATAAAAGGACATGGCACACCAGGAATTATAAACTATCAGTATAGCTCCATAACCATATATGTGAGTGTGGATGGAGAGGGGGCCATTCCACCAGAGTGGATGTGGTTGTGAGGGGATGTTCCAGGGGCAAGAGCTGAAAAATTAAACACAGGCCGTAGCTGAACCCAGAGAGGAAGGAGCCATAGCACAGTGGAGAACTTGTCCACCTGGCTGCACTGGGCTAGATGGAAGCAGAGTCTTTAGCTGGGGACTCAGGACCCTGGGAGCATGGAGACAGTGGCCACTGCCACGTGGAGTGACTAAACTACAATTCCCTCGAAAGCCACAGCTTTCCACAGAGGTTGAGAAGGGGAATGAAAGCATCACGGGGGCCCACAGGTGTGGGCTTTAATGTACTGCCAACCCAAGCACGTGGCAGCCAGAGCTCCGCCACAGGGAAGGTGGTTCTTACTTTGCACACACCTTACCCCAGGGTGAAGGGCTGGGCTGGTCTCCTGGCTCCCTCAAATGCAAGGTAAGTTGGAGCCCAGTACTGTTTCCCTTCCGGGGGCCTTTAAGGTCAGAGTAGCAAAGACCACCACCACACACACACACACACACACACACACACACACACACACTTACAAAAAAAAAAAAAAGAAATGTCTACTAAATCAAAGATTGTCTCTGTTGATGCTCCTCTGGCCAGCAGATCTCAGAGCTACTTCAAGAGAGACAGGACAGAACTGGTGACCCAGGCCCTGCTCCTTAGAATCCTCTGCTTCTCATTCTGCTAATTTATAAAGATAACTGACTTTTAAATTTTTTTTTATTTTTTTCTTTTCAAAAAAAATTTTTATTAACAACTTCCATGATTATAAAAAATATCCCATGATAATACCCTCCCTCCCCGCACTTTCCCCTTTGAAACTCCATTCTCCATCCTATCCCCTCCTCCTCTCAATCAGTCTCTCTTTTATTTCGATGTCATGATCTTTTCCTCCTATTATGATGGTCTTGTGTAGGTAGAGTCGGGCACTGTGAGGTCAGGGATATCCAGGCCATTTTGTCTCTGGGGGGAAGATAACTGACTTCTTTAAAAGTCTGTGCTTCAGTTCTCATCTTGCTTGACATGAACATGTACTTACATGGAGCTAGATCCATAACCGTCATGTTCTTATCCTTGGCCACTTTAAACCTACGCTTTTATATCTCAGAAACAAACCAGAAACTGTGCCAAAGACGGTGGGAAGGTAAATGAATGCTCACTGTTGGCCACTTGTACCTGAAATCTATAAGAAGACGATACTGAATTGTCATGTGAACATCATAGTGACCAGTGATTTGATGTGAAATTTAAAATGAAAATATTGGTATTGTTTATAAGAAATAAACCTAAATATAAATAAATAAAGAAAGACAGGACAGGACATGAAAGCCCTCAGAGGAGCAAGTCTAACTGGATTGAACTTGAATAAGGCTCTGGGTTAAGTAGAAGTGGCCCAAAGCTGGGAGCATGCCTAAACCCCAGGGCATAGGCTCAGAGAAGAGCTGAGGGAGATAGGAAAGGGGGAAAATGGACTTTTTTAATTTTTTTTTTTAAATCTCAGGAGTCAGGGAATCATACTTTATGCTGATATCTTGATCATTTGACGTGTTATTCACAGTGTTATCGGCCAGAGGGGTTTCAGGGCGAAAAAGAAGAATTTGGAAAAAGAACCTATTTTCCTATTTGAATACGGGCAAAAGCGTTTGGAATGACTTTTTCCATAAAATCAGCAGTTTGGGTTTTAGAAAATTGCACACAAGTTAGTCCACGAGAATCCCATGCAATGGAAATGTCCCTGAAGTGTAATTTCAGCTATGTCTGACCTGCTGTTAAGTCGCTTTCTTAGGGAAATCCTCTCCGTGTTTAAACTCCAACCACAGGATTGTTTTAGCTTCCCTTGGAACAGGGGTTTCATCTTGAAGCAACCAATGGAGGAAAGCAGGGCAGGAAGGAGTGGGCTGTGTCAATGGAGGGAGGAAGGTGTTTGTTTTAGCGTTTGCTGCTGTTTGCTGCTTCAAGTGCACCCATCTAGCTGGCCCATGAGCTTCGGGATCTCCTGGCTCTGCCTCCCAGTTAGGTACATTGGGATTATAGACATGGGCCAGTTTGTGTCTGGCTTTACATGGGCGCTGGGTAATCGACCTCGGTTCAGTAGGCTTGCAAACAAGCACCTTTAGCCACTGAGCCATCTCCTCAGCCCCAATTCTTTCATTTACATTGAAAGAATTTTACAAAGACATGGTGGTGAGGAGGAGCAGTAGGGTAAGCGGAGCAGGACAATAGGGCCTCTGTGTACATAAAAGAACAGAGAGAATATATTCGACTCAGTGTATCCCAGACTGTTCTGGGCCATCACTTAGGGTATTGTGTTCTTCTCATTGGCCTGGGATTCCTGGTATATATGTGGGGCATGGATGGCCGGCTGATGCTAGGGTGACCAGCTTGCATAAGTTTGCCAGGGACTGGGTGGCTGTTGACACTGAAAGACCCTAATCCCTGGAAAGCCCACAGTCCTGGACAGAAAAAGATGACTGGTCATTCTAGCTGGCTTTCCAAGGGCTGGAGAGCCTGGACAGAAATTGCCTGCCAGGAACACAGGAAGCCAGCCTTAGCTCTTGCCTGTGACACGAGGTAGAAAATTGAAACTTCACTGTTTTTATTTATTTATTTATTTATTTATTTGAGAGGAGGGGGGAGAATGGGCACACCAGAGCCTCCAGCTGCTACAAACAAACTCCAGATGCACGTGCCACCTTGTGCGTCTGGTTTACGCGGGTCCTGGGGGAATCAAACCTGGGTCCTTTGGCTTTGCAGGCAAGGGCCTTAACTGCTAAGCCATTCTGTCCAGCCCTATTTTGCTTTTTGTCCCAACAATTTCCAAAGGTTTGGGAGATCAGCAATCAATTTTCAGCTCAGGGAGATAAAACTAGAAGATGAGAACTTACAGATGTATTTCGTTTCTAGTTCTGAAAGTTTCTTACTAATGGTTTTGCAGAAATCATTTTCCAAGGAATGAATTCTGACACTGATTGTACTCCTTATAAAGCACTTACATGTCTCCTTGCTCAGGAAACCATAGGCTCAATATGCACATCTTCTGGAAAATTCCCCCACGTGATGCTGCTTGCTTGTAGTATATTCGTTACACACTCTGAAATATTATAACATTTGTTTGCCTCAGTCTGATAACTTCATGTTTGTCATTTCATTACAAAATAAAAGCAAGATGACCAGCCAGGCATGGTGGCGCACGCCTTTAGTCCCAGCACTCAGGAGGCAGAGGTAGGTGGATCGCTGTGAGTTCAAGGCCACCCTGAGACTCCACAGTGAATTCCAGGTCAACCTGGGCTACAGCGAGACCCTACCTAAAAAAATAAAAATTAAAAAAGCAAGATTAAAAAAAAAATCATCTCTCCCTAAAATGAAAGTAGCCTTGATTGATCCCAATCCAGATGTCTGGAACTAGGGAGGCCCTAGGCTCAAGAGGAAAGAAGTTTCCTTCATACATTCATGAGCATGAATCAGTCTTTTGGGGAAGACTTATAGCTGCAAGGAGAAAAAAAATATCATCTGTATTCTAACCCAGAATCCAGACACTGAGGTCCAAAAAGCAGAAAGGAACTAACTTGCAGAAGGTCTCCCAGTGATCAGTGAGTAGCTGGAAAACTGACCTGTTCCTGGAAGGATCTCTAAGTCTTGCAAACCAGGATGTGTTGGAAAGGAAGACAGAGAATGGGGAATTCCCTGGAGCAGGATGTAGACTGATGAGACCTTGAATCCACCTGATTAATCCCCCATGGCAAGGTAGATTCCCACCGGAAGAGCAAGGTCTGCCAGCCCGCACCAGACATGGCAAGCAGGCCACCAGCTACGAGCCTCTTCCCAGGAGAGCCTGACACTGCCACACGGTCCCAGTCCGTAGGAGCATTCTCAATGAGGCCACCACCTTCCTTTCTCACCTCGCTCACCCTGCTGGCTTCTGTTTGGAGTGACTTGGTTTTACCGTGGCAGTAGTGAGCCAGGAAGACAGCCGCACTCCACAGTGCTGGGCGCACAGGACAGGGTTGGCCTCGGCAAGTTGGAACATCTTGTCCAAAGTGCACAAAAATAGGAAGGCAGAGGGCATGATGGAAAAGCAGGGGTGGTGGCGATAGAGGGTTTCTGCTTAAGACGTACATATACATGCGTGTACACACACACGCTTCTATATAAGCCCTCAACATCCTGAAATTCTTCACTTTTTAATTTTAATTTTAATTAATTTATTTATTTATTGGTTTTTTTTGGTAGGGTCTCACTCTAGCTCAGGCTGACCTGGAATCCACTATGTCGTCTCAGGGTGGCCTCGAACTCTCGGCGATCCTCCTACCTCTGCCTCTCAAGCGCTTTTGAAATCGTGAACTTTTTACTGAAAGCGCAAGCTTTTCAGACAGTCCAAATTGTGAGGCTTTACCAAAATGCATGCATGTGGGAAATTAATTCAGAAGGCAGGGCTGGAGAGAAGGCTTAGTGGTTAAGCACTTGCCTGTGAAGCCTAAGAACCCTGGTTCGAGGCTCGATTCCCCAGGACCCACGTTAGCCATATGCACAAGGGGGCGCACGCGTCTGGAGTTCGTTTTCAGTGGCTGGAGGCCCTGGTGCGCCCATTCTCTCTCTCTGTCACTCTCAAATAAATAAATAAAAATGAACAACAAAAAAAGGTTTAAAAAATAATAATAATTCAGAAGGCAGATGACTTTGCCAGCACAGTATGAGGACCAGTGAGTGAGTGGAAATGGAAGAGGCTGTTTTCCTTCCTCTCCCAGAAAGGATAAGTAGCCCATCTGCTCTGCGGTGAGGCCTGCTTCATGGGTGCCTGACAATAATGCCTGAAAGGTTATATCAGCCAGTCCCACTGACCTTAGGAAAAGGTTGAGAAGCTTGATTGGAAGTTTAAAAAAAAAAAAAAAAAAGCTACGACAGGGTGTGGTGGTGCATGCCTTAGATCCCAGCACTCTGGAGGCAGAGAGGTAGGAGGATCACTGTGAGTTCAAGGCCACCCTGAGTGAATTCCATCGTGAATTCCAGGTCCGCCTGACCTAGAAAGAGACCCTTCCTCAAAAAAAAAAAAAAAAAAAAAAAAGGGAGGGGCTAGAGATATGGCTTAGCAGTTAAGGTGTTTGCCTGCAAAGCCAAAGGACCCAGGTAAACCAGATGCACAAGGTGGCGCATGTGTCTGGAGTTCGTTTGCAGAGGCTGGAGGCCCATTCTCTCTCTCTCTATCTATCTGCCTCTTTCTTTCTCTCTCACTCTCTAATAAATAAAAAAAAAAAAAAAATGAGCTACAACTGTGTACTTTGAGTATCTCTTGACCTAAATCCTATGTTTAGGACACATTTTCACGATGTAAGTTTTAAATTACATGTCAAGTTCTGATCCTTATTAGCAGAAACGCCATCCTCTCCCAAAGGCCCCATTTGGATGCTTGTCTAGCTGCCCTCGTGGATACCAGGAAGGAGCACCCCCCTCCAGCCTCCACTGCACGGCCAGAGACTTGTGCTGGGGCCAACCTGGGAGTTTCTTGAAATCTCTTAAGTATCTGAATCCTAAACTGAACTAAACGGAACTTTGGAGATCCTCTTGCCTAACACTCTCCTTAGGCACAGAATGAAAATGAAACCCAGAGAGGTTAAGTGGCTTGCCCAAGGTCAATAAGGGGGTTTATTAATTTTTTTTTCATCAGGACATGTGGCAGCTGTGCTTTCTTGTCGACCAATTAAAAATCCTATCGCAGGCATTGTTTTATGAGAAACAGCCCCTCCTGGGCCCAGCAGCAATAAGTCTTTGGAGCTGTCTCAGCCTGCAGTTGCTTTATATAAACTATCCCTTTTATGGGAGTTGAAGCACAGAATGAAAAGGGTTTTGTCTCATGTTGACCTTGTTTAGTCACATTAACGCACACATCAGTTCTAGTCCCCATTCCATTCTCCGAACATCTTCAGACACGCTGATAGTGCGGGCAGAGCAAGGCTGGGCTCACTGCGGAGACCCTGGGTCCTTTCTCCCAGCCTGGGCTTTTCATCCTGAGCGCAGACCTCACAGGAACCAGGGACACTGTGTAAGCGCCACCCTCGTGTCTATTTTCCAGAAAACAGGCAATGCTGTGAGAGCCATTGGAAGACTGTCCTCTATGGCAATGATCTCAGGGCTCAGCGGCAGGAAATCTTCAACAGGGTCACCGACCAGCCCGCTCAACGCAGAGAAACTAGAGACTGAAGGTAAGGAAGCCAGCAGGATTTTCTCCAGGCGCTTCGTGAGCGAAGCATTGGAGGTGGACGGGCATTGTAAGGATCTGGGATTTGGTTTTTTTAAAATATACACCACCAGGATACATTCAGAAGAACTTTCGGGGTTTCCCTGACAACTGCTAATGCTAGTGATTATTATTTAATTGTGAAACCTTAAGCTTAACTATTTTCAAAGGAAAAGCTATTATTTGTCTGATAGAACTAGATGATTGCCTATTCTTGCCCCTAAATTTTGTATAAAAATTAAGAAAGTCTTTATTAAAAGCTTTTTTTTTACAATGGTGAGACTTTTGCATAGTCAAAAATTAAAACAAAAATCACATATAGCTATGGAAATTGTAAAGAAAAATATATCCTTCTGTCTTCTACCATACACTTGTGTTTTCCTTTGAATAGAAATCAACTCATAGAGTCCATGTTCCATGACAGCATTTATGCTGCTGAAACATGTGTGACCTAGACAGACTGTGGTCAGCAAGCCTGTCCTGGGACAGATAGGACTAGCTCCTTGTCCCACCTTGGGGATGCCACCCCAACCACCCCCACAGTGAGGGCTTTGGCTTCGTGATGTTTTGGGTGCACACAGAGCTAGCCCTTATCCTCTTTTTAAAAAAATATTTTATTTTTATTTATTTGAGAGAGAGAGAAAGAGACAGAGAGAGAATGGGCACGCCAGGGCCTTCAGCCACTGCAAACCAACTCCGGACGCGTGCGCCACCTCGTGCATCTGGCTAATGTGAACCTGAGCCCTTAAGCCTCCCAGGCAAGCACCTTAACCACTAAGCCATCTCTCCAGCCCCAGACCCTTACCTTCTTGAGGTGCCCCTCTTCCCCACTACCTAGTGCTTTTGTTACCAGCAGGCGAGAAGCTTAAAGCCTAGATTGCTTTTGTGCACAAAAGAAGGGCAACTGGCACGGCCCATAGCTGGTTTCTCCAGAGCTTTCTTGCCGCCAGGGACAAGAGTCGACGGTGTTCTTGCTACTCTTCCTTTGGCCCGGATATAGCCTGAATGGAAGGGAGAGAACACAGGCGCCCCTCCAGGTTGTACCTTGCCCCTGGACCTATTCTGTTTCCCGGTCCACAGCGTGCAACTGAAATGGATAGAGGCCAGGAGAAGAGAACTCTGGCCAGCTGCGGGGCTCTAGAACCCGGCTCCTTCCTTGTCGGGAGACCTGCTGCAGTTAGAGGGTAGAGGGGAGCAAGAAATGAGGTTCTGTCCTTCTCGGGCACTGTCACCCACATTCGGAAACAGCCTGAAGTGCAGCCAGAAATCCTTTTAAAAGATGACTTCTTTTTTTTTTTTTTCTTTTCAATGTGTCAGCATCAAGGAAGGGGGAGGCTGAACAGTTCCCCATTTTGGGCATAGTGCTCTCTGTTGCCAGACACCATTTGGCAGCAGACCAGTTTGTCCCCAGGAGAAAGGCATGCTATGATTCACTTCTCTAAGCTGCATTATTTGCTAAATTATAGCAACTTTTCTTTTTTCAAAAAAAAAAAAAAGTGCCTTTTAAAACTAGGGAGCTGGGGCCGGAAAAATGGCTTAGTGTTTAAGGCACTTGCCTGCAAAGCCAAAGGACCCAGGTTCGATGCCCCAGAACCCACGTAAGGCAGATGCACAAGGGGGCGCATGTGTCTGGAGTTCGTTTGCAGAGGCTGGCGGCCCTGGCACGCCCATTCTCTCTCTCTCTCTCTCTCTCTCTCAAATAAATAAAGAAAAATAAAATATTTTTTTAAAAAACTAGGGAACTAGGGAAAGGGAGAGAACAGGGAGTGAAGAAATGACGTGGGCTGGAGAAATGGCTTAGTGGTTAAGCACTTGCCTGTGAAGCCTAAGGACCCCGGTTCGAGGCTCCATTCCCCAGGACCCACGTTAGCCAGATGCACAAGGGGGCGCACGCATCTGGAGTTCATTTGCAGTGGCTGGAGGCCCTGGTGTGCCCATTCTCCCTCTCTCTCTATCTGCCTCTTTCTCTCTCTGTCTGTTGCTCTGAAAGAAAGAAAGAAAGAAAGAAAGAAAGAAAGAAAGAAAGAAAGGAAGGAAGGAAGGAAGAAGGAAAGAGAAATGAATGACGTGGTTCCCTTTGGGTCTTCTAGAGGATGTGTCCCAGGCTTTCCTTGAGGCTGTTGCGGAGGAAAAGCCACATGTGAAGCCCTATTTCTCGAAGACCATTCGTGATCTGGAAGTTGTAGAGGGAAGTGCTGCTAGATTTGACTGCAAGATTGAAGGTAAGCTGTGGCCAGGCCTCTCACCGCACAAGGGGATGGCTGCCCAGTAGGACCCTGGGCAAGTGGTCAGGTCTGTCCTACCCAGAGTGATAGGAGCAGGCAGGCCCTGGGGGACAATAGGCAAGTGGGAACTGACTCTAAAGGGTCACCGTCTCCTCCTCTCCTACTTCCTAAAGGCTAGTGGGCTTCATGGACTGTCCTGCAGGGCCCAGTTGAAAGGTCACCTACTCACACCAGTCACTAGAAAAACACTTAAACAAGGCTCCAGCACACACCACGACCCCCACCGCCCGCAGCCATAGACCATGCATAACCAAGTAGGCTTTGCAAGTCGAGAGTTGCCCACAAGAGGCTCTCAAAGGAAGGTTGGCGCAAATGGCCCACGATTGGAGTTGGCCAGCTCAGCAGCTAATCGGACAGTTGTGTGCTCTTGAGGTGACCCAACGCTAGTGAATACAGGCCCCTCGTGCGCAAAATCATGATTGCATCCCTGTTGGGGCCACAGGGGTTCTTGTAGGGCCGCATGTGAAAAGGGGAAACCTGTCCTTGCAGTAAAGGTAGGTTGCCAAGTGCAGAGGGAGAGCCTGTGGTGTGACGTCACAGTGAGGGGTGCTTGGAGCTCAGCCCATGAAGCCAATCTCTCAGTTTGCACCCTATTTTTCGGGGAGCATCTAGGCCCCTCAGGAGTAATACAGCCACAGAAGCCCCCGAGAGATAGTGAACTCGATGACACAAGGCCTTTCGGTTTCCGCAGATTGCAACATTCCAGAGCGATGAGGGGCAGGACGAAACAAGGCTCTGGTTTTCCCGTGCCAACAGAGTAAAGGGTTATCTCCCATGTCCATCTGGCCAAGGAGAGCACAAAAGCTTATTGAGCAAACTCCCCAAGGCCACTCAGCCCTGCACCACCATGAGGGCGAGCCGTGTGTCACACTGCATGTGACCCTCCAGCCCTGTCACTCCGATGCCTTTTGAGGAAAGTAACCCAGTGTTAGGCATGGAGAAACAATTTTTCTCCTATGATTTTATAGTACCAAAAATGCCTTTTAATGTTTTGCCTGCCATAATCTTTCCCTCTCTCTCTCTCTCTCTCTTTAATATGTGCTACCTTTGGTAATGGTGAAGTCCTCAGACTGGGCTTTCTGCAGAAATTTCTGGACACTTGCACCCTCACCACTGTCTGAGTCTTCTGAAGTTACTTCCTTTTTCCTTTTTAAATTTGAAAACGTTTATCATATCATGACTATCATCTTCTGTACTTTTCTCTTTGGGATTATCTCCCTTGGTATTTGCATAACTTCTGTTTATTTTTTAATTTTTAACTATTTATTTTATTTGAGAGAGAGAAAATGGCAGAGAGAGAGAGAATGGGCACACCAGGGTCTCTAATTGCCACAAACTCCAGATGCGTGCGCCACCCTGTACATCTGGCTTACATGGGTACTGGGAAATTGAACCTGGGTCCTTAGGCTTCACAGACAAGTGCCTTAACTGCTAAACCATCTCTCCAGCCCTTGTATAACTTCTGATTGGAGCCCTGATGAAAAATGAAAGCCTATGGATGCTATTTCTGACAAAAACGAAATTATACTTGGAAAGAATGGTAGAATTCTTACATTTTATGTGCAACCTCTATTCTGCTTGACACTGTAAGTTTTTTCATCTCAAAATACTTCACCAAAACTTAAGAGCAGATTGGTTGTGGTATACGATAGGTTAAAAAACATACAGGTGTCGGGCGTGGTGGCACACGCCTTTAATCTCAGCACTCGGGAGGCAGAGGTAGGAGGATCACTGTGAGTTCGAGGCCACCCTGAGACTACATAGTGAATTCCAGGTCAGCCTGGGCTAGAGCAAGACCCTACCTCGAAAAACCAAAAAAAAAAAAAAAAAAAAAAACAGGCAATGTTGGTGACAGATATGTCTATACACTCTTTTGAAATATTAATACCTATATGCTTATGTGTTGGCATGTCATATATTTTTAACCCTGAACATGACTAATACATAAACGAAACCAGCTAGTGAGTTCCAGTCCTAACTGCAGGCAGATTACCTGCTTCTATATCAGACTATGATAGGCTTTCGTTTTCTCAGCAACATTACTCAACCACTTACTCTAACTGATGCTTTAAATATACCTAATATTTACTTTATTGAGTTACAATTTATATACCCTAAAATTCACTCATTTTAAATGTATGATTCATCTGGTTTTCACAAATTTACAGTCATACAGCCACTAACACAGTCAAATTTTAGAATATTTCCCATCCCAAAAGATCCCTTGTGCTCATTTTTTTTTCTTACTTTTAATTTAAATTTGTTTAAGTTAAGCCTTGCTACATTTAAACTTGAAACCATTTTTCATCCAATATGTTTAGATAGGTAATTGGAGTAGGGGCAGTATTACAAAAGTACCCCTTGTCTGTCTAAAGGTGGGGTGTTGTGAGAGTCCAACATAAGTGGGAGCTAACTGCTTTAAAATACCCTACCCAAGCTGGGCGTGGTGGCGTACGCCTTTAATCCCAGCGCTCAAGAGGCAGAAGTAGGAGGATCGCCATGAGTTCTAGGCCACCCTGAGACGACATAGTGAATTCCAGGTCAGCCTGAGCTAGAGTGAGACCCTACCTCGAGAAACCAAATAAATAAATAAAATAAAATACCCTACCCGAAACTGGGTGTGGCACACACCTGTAGGTCTGAAGCTGGGCACTTGTAAGTTGGAAGCGACTCTGGACTTCATACCAAGACCATATCTCAAACAAAAACAAACAAAATATTACCCTACTTGATGTTTCATATATGAGTACTTATAACACATGCCCATACTCTAATATAGATAGCAAAACAAACCCTAACAGCCAACATTATAATTTGTTGTTGTTGTTGTTGTTGTTGTTGTTTTCTTGACCCAGTTAATCGACAGAGAGAGTTTAGGGATCGCCTGTGTGGGTCAATAACAGATTTCTTCAATCTGTGCTCTCTCCCTGTGACGCAGGGTACCCGGACCCTGAGGTGGTTTGGTTCAAAGACGAGCAGTCCATCAGGGAGTCTCGCCACTTCCAGATAGACTACGATGAGGACGGGAACTGCTCTCTGATCATTAGTGACGTCTGCGGGGATGACGACGCCAAGTACACCTGCAAGGCTGTCAACTGTCTCGGCGAAGCCACCTGCACGGCAGAGCTCATTGTGGAGACCATGGAGGAAGGAGAAGGAGAAGGGGAAGAGGAGGAAGAGGAGGAGTGAAGCAAAGCCAGACAGAAGCCGTTTCTAGGTCACTTTTAAAGGACTGATTGTTTAAAACTCAAAAAAAAAAAAAAAAAAAAAAAAACCAAGCAAACAAAACTCAAGCTAGTAAAAGCACCCGGTGTGATAGATTATCTAGTTAAGTCATTTTGGGGGCTGGTTCAGCACAGCAAGCAGCGGTACCTGGCAGTGTTATTGGTGGGCATTCATTTGAATTAGCTGGCACCTTAAGAACTAATGCAGCTAGATTTTATTTAGAGGAGAACACAACACCAGCGACTTTGCCAAATGATTTTAGAGGGGGAAAATAACCAAAAGAAATATTTATCTGGGAAAAGGCATGCATTTCCCAACTGACCGCTCACTAGGCACTTACAAGGGCCCTGGGCAGCTCAACCCAGAACCCTGGAGACGGAAGGCCCCTCCCCCCCCCCACCGCCCCCACCCAGAGAGCCGCTGTTCTCCCTCCCGTCCTGTAGAGCTCTGTTCTGGAAGGAGTTGAGCCCTGCTGACTTAGGAGGCACACTCCATTCCAAACATAAGGCAGACAGTCTCTCCATCTCTCCCCCATTCCACCTGTCAGCTTTTCTGGATCTGAACTTGTCACGAGTTGTGTGCGACATGAACTGTGCTTCTTAGATTCTGGAGACAGGTCCCTTGCTCATGGATGTTTCTGGCTTCCTTAGGGAAAGAAAATCTTCCTTCTAAATCAGTAGGAAGTCTAAACTCACCCCCTCATTGCAAATGTCTAGCAGCTTCGTACATTTGCATGAGAACCCCGGGGGGGGGGGAAGAGGGGGGCGAAGAAATCCTTGCTAATGTGCTTTTCTTCTTAAACCAGGATTCCGATGTGTGCTGTTAACAGCCTGCATGTGCGGTCAAGATTTCTGTGTCTGAATGTAGGAAGTCCAGTTTGCTGAAATGTTACTTTTAATTATTTATTGGGCACTATGAAACTGATGAAGAACTGTAGAACTCGTGTACTGTGGAATCTCCCTTAAGACAGCCTGAGTTTAACACATCTTCATTCTCAACACCTTCAAAGAGCTCAGCCTGCCTTGCTGGTTCCCCAGTTATTTTCCTTCTTTGAATGCGTTATCCCTGCCTCGCCCTCAACCTTGAACTAGATCCTTAGTCCTGATGAATGCACTCAGACTCGCATCTTCAGAAATGTTTTAACTTTCTCTCACTACATTGGCACTTAAATTTTTTCTTTATAAAGCTTTCTAAAGGTCATAAACAAAGACCATAAACTGATACTCCTAGTGCATTTCCTCTGTGTGCGCGTGTGTGTAACATTCCAAATACTTTTTCACTGTTTGTAAAGTATAACAAGTTAACATTTCAAAAGACTTTTTGATAGTTCCTCAAAACCAATTTTCAATTACTTCTGTGCAATCCTACACAGTATCAACATTAGAAAAGTATTCATCTTTTTTATCTTCCATTCTATTTTAGCTGCTTTTTGCTGCTAGTTTCCAATTGCCAGTGTTTTTCCTATTTTTGCTTTTTAAACAGTTAACGATATTTTTCAATATAGCCACAGCAATTGCCACAGTTTATTATAATAGGGGGATTTTAATTTGATAGAGCATTCAAAGTGTTTTTCCTCACTCTTAGTTGTGTTTTGACTATAATCCTTGTGTGTATGTTGTGTGTGTGCATGGGTGGTGTATACATGTGTTTACAGGTTAATGCCTTCTTGGGATTGTGTTAATGTTCTGTTTATTATGCCATCAGAGTGATGAATGAGAATGCTATGACTGTAGTTAGCTCACAATTTTTAAATAAAGAATACCACAGTACATGCTGTTTGTCGATCTTTATCGTTTCTCTTTTCTCCACGCCACCAACTGTAAAGTCTGCAGACACATCTTGGTAATTACAACCAATGACTTAAGGTCATACTTGTTTTTGCAGCTGACCTAATTTACACATTTAGTTCCAAATCCCACTAAAGCATCAGTTTAATGTCATGACTTTTGGGCTGTAGAGATGGCTTAGTGGTTAAGGCATTTGCCTGCAAAGCCAAAGGACCTCAGTTCAATTCCCCAGGACCCACGTAAGCCAGATGCATAAGGTGACGCATGCGTCTGGAGTTCGTTTGCAGTGGCTGTAGGCTCTGGCGTGCCCATTCTCTTCCTTTCTCTCTCTCTCTCTCTCTCTCTTTCCCTCTCCCTCTTTCTCTCTTGCTCTCTTTAATAAATGAAAAGAAAAATTAAAAAAAAAAAAAAAAGAATGACTTTCGACTGGTAAGGTGGTACATTCCTGTAACCCCAGCGCTCAGGGAGCTAAGGCTGGGAGATAGTGAATTATAGGTCAATGTGGGCTATATAGCAGAAATCTTGACTCAAAAAAAAATAAATAAAAGCCAGGGGTGGTGACACATGCCTCTAATACATAATGAATTGCAGGTCAGCCAGGGCAAGATAAGACCCTACCTCGAAAACAAACAAACAAAAAACACCAGCACTTGGGAGGCAGAGGTAGGGGGATCGCTGTGAGTTGGAGGCCACCCTGAGACTACATAGTGAATTCCAGGTCAGCCTGGACTACGGTGAGACCCTACCTCGAATACACACGCACACACACACACAAAACAAAAAAGAAAAAAAACAGAATGGAGATATTGCTCAGTGGTTAAGGCGCTTGCCTGCAAAGCCTAAGGATCCCAGTTTCATTCTCCAGAACCCACATAAGCCAGATGCACAAGGGGGTGCACGCATCTGGAATTCATTTGCAGTGGCTGGAGGCCCTGGCAAGCCCATTTTCTCTTTCTCCATCTCCCTCTTTCTCTCTCTCAAATAAATAAATTATATATATATATTTTAAAGAAGAAGGCAATGGAGACCACTGGGATGACCCAAAAGACACTATAGTGCTGAGAAGAAGTGACAGTGGAGGGTCCAGCACTAAAACATCTCTATCACACCTCCAAGGCTCAGGATCCATTGCAGAAGAGGTGGCGGAAAGAATGTAAGAGACAAAGGAAGGGTAGGACTCCTTACACTGCAACTGTCCGGACAGAAATTGGCCTCGATATCCATGACCTCACAGTGCCTAGTACTATCTTCACAAGACCCTCATAATAGGAGGAAAAGATGATGACATCAAAATAAAAGAAAGACTAATGGAGAGAGGGAGGGGATGGGATGGAGAGTGGAGTTGTGAAGGGGAAGATGGGGAAGGGGTAATGGCTGGGCAATTTCTTGAGGAATGTGGATGACCCACTTCCTTATCTCTGTCTCCATCCTGCTGTCTTTGGTGACTGCCTTTTGGGAAGCTCATCTCGACCTAACATACATGGACTGTGCAGATAACAGAAACTCCAAATTTTACCTGAACTATGCATAACCACCTTTCAGATTATTGTGACATTTCAACTTAAAAGTTGGCATGAAAGTCTGGAGAGGATGGTATTATTCCATCCATTATATTGGATATTATAGATTCAGTACTCTTCAATATGCAGATTTTGTTTTGTTTTCTTTTTTTTTTTTTTTTTTTTTTTTTTTTTTTTTTTTTTTTTTTGGTTTTTCGAGGTAGGGTCTCACTCTAGCCCAGACTGACCTGGAATTCACTATGGAGTCTCAGGGTGGCCTCGAACTCACGGCAATCCTCCTACCTCTGCCTCCCGAGTGCTGGGATTAAAGGCGTGCGCCACCACGCCCGGCTTGTTTTGTTTTCAAGGCAGGGTCTTACTCTAGTCCAGGCTGACCTGGAATTCACTCTGTAGCTCTAAGCTGGCCTTGAACTCACGGCAGTCCTCCTACCGCAGCCTCCCAAGTGCTGGGATTAAAGGTGTGTACCACCATGCCCAGATAAAACTCATATTCTTAATTCATAGCACATTCATATATCATTCCTTATTTTTAAGGATATTTTAAAGTCCTTGTTCTGTGCTTCTCACCTCAAGAGATTAGATGGATAGATAGATAGATAGATAGATAGATAGATAGATAGATAGATAGATAGATAGATGATAGATAGATAGACATACAGACAGACAGGTGATAGATCGATAATAGATAGATGAAGATATATACATATTGAAGGACTCAGGAACCATATGGACACCATGACAGGCTTCAGAGTCCTCAGTAGGCCTAAGTTTCTGTTTCCCGGCAAGATCTAAGTTTTTTTATCTTCTGGTAAGGGTGGGTTTAACAGTTACTGGAAACATTATGCCATACATTCCTGTAGTCATAGGTAAGTTCAATTCCCCTAGCCCCAGCCCGCCAACTTTGCCTGCCAAAATCCTAAACCAACCAGAAGAGGACACTGTTTAAATCAACCAATCATGTACCCATCCCTTTCTTCTATGTTCAAATCCCTATAAAAACCCTACCCTCCCACTACTCGGGGCTCTTGTATGGATCCACTGCGTTGGTGAAGTCCAGAGACCGAGCTTAAGCCCGAAATAAAGCTCCTTGCCCTTGCATACGTGTTTGGTTCTCCTTGGTGGTCACTGGGGGGTGCCGAGAACTGGGCATAACACATATATATGATATAGATATTTGCAAACAGAGATAGATAGAAGATAGATACAGAAAGAATGTGCACACCAGGGTCTCCAGCCATTGCAAATGAACTCCAGATGTATGCACCACTTTGTGCATCTGGCTTTACATGGGTAATGGGGAATCGAACCCAGGTCATTAGGCTTTGTAGGCAAGTGCCTTAACTGTTGAGCCATCTCTCCAGCCCTTACCTCAGGATCTAAATATTCCTGTAATTCACAATGCTATTTTACTAATATTAACTTATTATTTCCCTTCTTCACACACACAGAGAGAGAGAGAGAGACACACACACACACAAAATAGGAAGCTACTTTCCAGAAGGTCATCTATGTGTAATGATGTTATCATTCTGAGGTCGCATTTTTATTGTGTGATTGAAATTTTTCTTAATTCTGGAACTGGCATATAGCCAAGTGGTAGAAGCTAGGCAGTACATATTAATTTGAAGATCCCAACATCTGAGAATAAGTTGAGTGCTCAGTGCTAAATGAGACATCTTTATCACCCCCATCAAGGATCAGGGAACATTGCAGAAGAGGGGGTGGGAAGAATGTGAGAGCCAGAGGATCTGGACAAGGGCATTGGAATGTTGTCTTCCAAACATGGAGCGGTCTGTCCTTATCTTTACAAGACCAGTGCAATACTAGGCTCATAAACATGCCATCACAGATGGTAGAGAAAGGGAGAAAAAAACAACGCAACATCAAAGTAGAAAAGGGACTAGTTGGAAAGAAGGGGTTCCTTGAAAGGGGATGGGGGAGGGGGAACAAGAGAAGGTAGAAAAAAGTTTTAAACGCTTTTATGACTTTGTGAGTCTTATTTTGTTGTTCATTTTTATTTATTTATTTGAAAGTGACAGACAGAGAGAGAAAGAGGCAGACATACAGAGAGACAGAATGAGTGCGCCAGGGCCTCCAGCCACTGCAGCCGAACTCCAGATGCGTGCGCCCCCTTGTGCATCTGACTAACGTGGGTCCTGGGGAATCGAGCCTCGAACCGGGGTCCTTAGGTGTCACAGGCAAGCGCTTAACTGCTAAGCCATCTCTCCAGCCCTGTGAGTCTTATTTTTGATGCATTTCTCACCTTGGCTTTAATGACTCCTAACCTTTATCCCAAAATTTCTCCAGTTTGTTATTTACAAAAGCAAATTCACATTGACTTTTTTCTGATTGCATATTAGCCACAGAACAGACAGGGCTCTGCTTTGCAGAAGAAGAGCTGAGTGGAAGGCATTTCCAAATTGTCTATAAAGCTCAAAACCAAGGTTCCCACTGGAGGAGGAACCAAGGGATCAAGAATTTAGTAAATAGTTCCCCCCCCCCCGTCTCTTTCTCTCTCTCAAACAAATAAGTTTAAATTTTTTAAATAATAATAAAAGAAATAAGAAGAAAAATAAAAGAATTTAGTAAATAGGGCTGGAGAGATGGCTTAGTGGTTAAGACGCTTGCCTGCGAAGCCTAAGGACCCAGGTTTGACTCCTCAGAATCCACATAAGCCAGATGCACAAGGTGGCACATGCATCTGGAGTTCCTTTACAGTGGCTAGAGGCCTTGGCGTACCCATTCTCTCTCTGTCTCTTTCTCTCTATTTCATAAATAAATAAAATAAAGTTTTTAAATATTTTTAAAAGAATTTAGGAAATAACAGGTGTGGTGGCACACGCCTTTAATCCCAGCACTCAGGATCATGATGAGTTCAAGGCTACCCTGAGATTACATAGTGAATTCCAGGTCAGCCTGTACTAGAGGAAGACCCTACCTCAAAAAACCAAAATAGGGCTGGAGGGATGGCTTAGCGGTTAAGGTGTTTGCCTGCAAAGCCAAAGAATCCAGGTTTGATTCCCCAGGACCCACGTTAGCCAGATGCACAAGGGGGCGCACGCGTCTGGAGTTCGTTTGCAGTGGCTGGAGGCACTAGCACACCCATTCTCTCTCTCTCTCTCTCTCTCTCTCTCTCTCTCTCTCTCTCTCTGTCAAATAAATAAATAAAATTAAAAATATTTTTAAAAAACACAGAGAGAGAGAGAGGGAGAGAGTTTAGGAAATAGGAATCTACCAGAGGATACTAATGATAAGCATGATTCTGTCCTCCTCAGGACTTCCATGGAACTAATAGTAAAGGAAAAAAGCTGTAAACCTTTCAGTTACAAAGACAAATGTGGATGAGGACAGATGAAAAGTATCATTTGTGGAAGCTGAAAGTAACTTCCTGCAGCAAAAGAAGATGAGAGGAAAGCAAGTTGTTTGTCCTGAAGAATCTACAAACGACTAGCTGCTGGAAGAAGCAGGAGCCCATGAATTTAAGGGAGTGACATGTGCAGACCAAGGTCAAAGCCAAAAGTCAGAAGAGGAGATCAGGGGTTGGTGAGATGGCTCAGCAGTTAAAGCACTTGTCTGCAAAGCCTAAGAACCCAGGTTCAATTCCCCAGTGCCCATGTAAAGCCAGATGCACAAAGTGGTGCATGCATCTGGAGTTCGTTTGCAGTGGCTAGAGGCCCTGGTGCGCCCATTCTCTCTCCCTTTCTCTCTCTCTTTCTCTCCATATATATGCTTGCAAATAAATAAAAATATTTTTAAAAGGCAGGAGATCAAGAAAGAGGAAGGGAAGCCGGGCGTGGTGGCACACACCTTTAATCCCAGCACTAGGGAGGCAGAAGTAGTAGGATCACCGTGAGTTCAAGGCCACCCTGAGACTACATAGAGAATTCCAGGTCAGCCTGAGCTGAAATGACACCCTGCCTTGAAATAAAAAAAAGAGGGAGGGTTGATGGAGAGATGGCTTAGTGGTTAAGGCATTTGCCTGCAAAGCCAAAGGACCCTGGTTTGATTCCCCAGGACCCACGTTAGCCAGATACACAAGGGGGCGCACACATCTGGAGTTCGTTTTCAGTGGCTGGAGGCCCTGGTGCATCCATTCTCTCTCCTTTCTCTCTCTTTTTATCTCTGTCAAATAAATAAAAAATAGAAAAGAAAAGAGGAAAGAAAGAGGAAGGGATTAATGGGAGTTAGGTCAGAAGGGCTCAGAATCAAGGCATTTCCTGTAACCACCAAGGACAAGCTATAATAGAACAAGTCCATTTATTATAAGGCCACTTACCTCTCTACACAAAAATCAATTATAAGACTTGGTGTGGTGGCACATACCTTTAATCCCAGCACTCAGGAGGCAGAGGTAGGAGGATCACCATGAGTTCGAGGCCACCCTGGAACTATATAGTGAATTCCAGGTCAGCCTGGGCTAGAGTGAAACCTTACCTAGAAAAACCAAAAATAAATAAGTTAATTAATTAATTAATTAAATTATAGCTAGGCATGGTGGCACACACCTTTAATACCAGCGCTCAGGTAGTATAGGAGAATGGCTGTGACTTTGAGGCCAGACTGAGACTGCATAGTGAATTCCAAGTCAGCCTGGGCTAGAGTGAGACCCTACCTTAACCCCCCCCCCCCCGCCCTGCCCTGCAAAAATCAATTACAGAAACAAAAAAAGGAGGAATAAGGTGTTATCTGTTAGGATGAGTCAGGGCTGTGCTGGCCAAGTGGTTTTTCCCTCAGGAAACCAGGAGGACTGATTTTTCCTCAGTTGTGACTCACCTGTTTCAGACTGCCCACCAATTTCTTTTTGTTTCTGGGTTTCCCTATGCTCCCTGATTGGGAAGATAGTTGACTCACCAGGGGTCCAGTGTAAAACACGTTAGAACTGTCCCATCATCTCCAGTGGCCTTGTGACCTGGGATCAAGGGCCAAGATATTGGCCTTTTTAGCTCTGATGATTCCAATTGGCTTTGGTTTCCACATAGATTATTAATACACTTAGAAAAAGAAGTTACACCAGTGGCAAGGGTAGGACCTTATCTTAAGTAAGCAATACTTGGAGTCTGTATAGATATTTAGTCATTTTCCTGTACTAACATTCAGGGCTCTGGTCAGAGCTATTAGCTCTTCTAATTGGGCACTTGTATTAGCTGGAAGTGGGTCAATCCACATTAAAGCCAGATGCACAAGGTGGCAATGCATTGGAGTTCCTTTTAACATCTGAGTCCTACAGTGAGGCCTTGGCGTACCCTACTCTCTCTGTCTCTTTCTCTCTATTTCATAAATAAATAAAAAAAAGTTTTTTAAATATTTTAAAAGAATTTAGGAAATAACAGGTGTGGTGGCACACGCCTTTAATCCCAGCACTCAGGATCATGATGAGTCAAGGCTACCCTGAGATTACATAGTGAATTCCAGGTCAGCCTGTACTAGAGGAAGACCCTACCTCCAAAAAACCAAAATAGGGCTGGAGGGATGGCTTAGCGGTTAAGGTGTTTGCCTGCAAAGCAAAGAATCCAGGTTTGATTCCCCAGGACCCACGTTAGCAGATGCACAAGGGGGCGCACGCGTCTGGAGTTCGTTTGCAGTGGCTGGAGGCACTAGCACACCCATTCTCTCTCTCTCTCTCTCTCTCTCTCTCTCTCTCTCTCTCTCTGTCAAATAAATAAATAAAATTAAAAATATTTTTAAAAAACACAGAGAGAGAGAGAGGGAGAGAGTTTAGGAAATAGGAATCTACCAGAGGATACTAATGATAAGCATGATTCTGTCCTCCTCAGGACTTCCATGGAACTAATAGTAAAGGAAAAAAGCTGTAAACCTTTCAGTTACAAAGACAAATGTGGATGAGGACAGATGAAAAGTATCATTTGTGGAAGCTGAAAGTAACTTCCTGCAGCAAAAGAAGATGAGAGGAAAGCAAGTTGTTTGTCCTGAAGAATCTACAAACGACTAGCTGCTGGAAGAAGCAGGAGCCCATGAATTTAAGGGAGTGACATGTGCAGACCAAGGTCAAAGCCAAAAGTCAGAAGAGGAGATCAGGGGTTGGTGAGATGGCTCAGCAGTTAAAGCACTTGTCTGCAAAGCCTAAGAACCCAGGTTCAATTCCCCAGTGCCCATGTAAAGCCAGATGCACAAAGTGGTGCATGCATCTGGAGTTCGTTTGCAGTGGCTAGAGGCCCTGGTGCGCCCATTCTCTCTCCCTTTCTCTCTCTCTTTCTCTCCATATATATGCTTGCAAATAAATAAAAATATTTTTAAAAGGCAGGAGATCAAGAAAGAGGAAGGGAAGCCGGGCGTGGTGGCACACACCTTTAATCCCAGCACTAGGGAGGCAGAAGTAGTAGGATCACCGTGAGTTCAAGGCCACCCTGAGACTACATAGAGAATTCCAGGTCAGCCTGAGCTGAAATGACACCCTGCCTTGAAATAAAAAAAAGAGGGAGGGTTGATGGAGAGATGGCTTAGTGGTTAAGGCATTTGCCTGCAAAGCCAAAGGACCCTGGTTTGATTCCCCAGGACCCACGTTAGCCAGATACACAAGGGGGCGCACACATCTGGAGTTCGTTTTCAGTGGCTGGAGGCCCTGGTGCATCCATTCTCTCTCCTTTCTCTCTCTTTTTATCTCTGTCAAATAAATAAAAAATAGAAAAGAAAAGAGGAAAGAAAGAGGAAGGGATTAATGGGAGTTAGGTCAGAAGGGCTCAGAATCAAGGCATTTCCTGTAACCACCAAGGACAAGCTATAATAGAACAAGTCCATTTATTATAAGGCCACTTACCTCTCTACACAAAAATCAATTATAAGACTTGGTGTGGTGGCACATACCTTTAATCCCAGCACTCAGGAGGCAGAGGTAGGAGGATCACCATGAGTTCGAGGCCACCCTGGAACTATATAGTGAATTCCAGGTCAGCCTGGGCTAGAGTGAAACCTTACCTAGAAAAACCAAAAATAAATAAGTTAATTAATTAATTAATTAAATTATAGCTAGGCATGGTGGCACACACCTTTAATACCAGCGCTCAGGTAGTATAGGAGAATGGCTGTGACTTTGAGGCCAGACTGAGACTGCATAGTGAATTCCAAGTCAGCCTGGGCTAGAGTGAGACCCTACCTTAACCCCCCCCCCCCCCGCCCTGCCCTGCAAAAATCAATTACAGAAACAAAAAAAGGAGGAATAAGGTGTTATCTGTTAGGATGAGTCAGGGCTGTGCTGGCCAAGTGGTTTTTCCCTCAGGAAACCAGGAGGACTGATTTTTCCTCAGTTGTGACTCACCTGTTTCAGACTGCCCACCAATTTCTTTTTGTTTCTGGGTTTCCCTATGCTCCCTGATTGGGAAGATAGTTGACTCACCAGGGGTCCAGTGTAAAACACGTTAGAACTGTCCCATCATCTCCAGTGGCCTTGTGACCTGGGATCAAGGGCCAAGATATTGGCCTTTTTAGCTCTGATGATTCCAATTGGCTTTGGTTTCCACATAGATTATTAATACACTTAGAAAAAGAAGTTACACCAGTGGCAAGGGTAGGACCTTATCTTAAGTAAGCAATACTTGGAGTCTGTATAGATATTTAGTCATTTTCCTGTACTAACATTCAGGGCTCTGGTCAGAGCTATTAGCTCTTCTAATTGGGCACTTGTATTAGCTGGAAGTGGGTCAGATTCATGGATCTCATGTTCTGGGAGCTGGAGGGATGGCTTAGCAGTTAAGACGCTTGCCTGCAAAGCCTAAGGACCCAGGTTCGATTCTCCAGGCCCCGTGTAAGCCAGAGGTACACATGTGTCTGGAGTTTGTTTGCAGTGGCTAGAGGCCTTGGAGTGCCCTTCCTCTCTCTCTCTCCCTCTCTCTGTCTCTAATAACTAAATAAAAATAAAAACTTTAAAGAAAAAAAAAGAATCTCATGTTCTGTTACCACTGCCCATGCTTCCCTTCTAGTTCCATCCTGAAGAAAAGAACTCCCATCTGTAAACAACTGGACATCAGGATTTTTCTTTCTTTCTTTTTTAAATATTTTAGTTATTTATTTATTTGAGAGAGAGAAAGAGAGAGCCATGGCCTCCAGCCACTGCAAACGAATTCTCGATGCATGTGACCCACCCCCCCTTGTGCATCTGGCTTACGTGGGTCCTGGAGAATCGAACAGGGAACCTTTGGCTTGGCAGGCAAACGCCTTAACAGCTAAGCCATCTCTCCAGCCCCAACATCAGGATTTTTCTAAGGGCTGGTCATTAAGGTCTGGTCTGGCAGCAGAGGTTTCTAATAAGACCTCTTCCCATGAAGGCTCAAGCAAGCTCTTTCTCCTCTGGAAGGTAAGTGGCAGGATTGAGAGAAGAGCAAACCTTAAGGGTGATTTCTGGTCCCTCCATCATGAGGGCTTGATACTTTACCATTCGACTCTCGGACAGCCACATGTGCCCCTTTAAGAATGCTCCCTGGTGAGTATGTACAGCAGGAGGCCTTCCCAAGGTTGCTTTATGAGCCTCAGGGATTAGGAATCCTATGGCTGCAACTGCCCTTAAGCATTCAGGCCGTTCCTTAGTTACATCTACTTAGCTCTTTGCTGAGATGTCCTACCAGTTGGGGGTTGTTCCCCTAAATTGAATTAAGACCCCTAGAGTTATACCCTTTCTTTCTGTCACATAAGAGAGAACTGAGATTGGGTAGGAGGTCCCAAGGCAGGGGCCCGAGTCAAAGCGTCCTTCAGTTGTTCACAGGAGCAGCATGCCCCAGGTTCCCATATCAGAGGGGATGAGAGACACTTCTGTGCCTCTTTAAGAAGTTGGTACAGAGATGTTGCCAATTCTGCAGAAACCTGAAATCCAAATACTGCAAAACCCTTATAACTCCCAGTAGTTTTACAGTCTGAGGAATGAGGTGGGCTAAAATAAGCTGGATCTGTTCAGGACTCAAACTGAGTTTTTCACCCTCTCCCATGACTCCTAAATGAGTAACCTTAGATTGGCACAATTGAGCTTTTCCCCTTGACACCTTCTATCCCTGATTAGCCAGGAAGTTGAGAGGGGCCTCAGTTTCTCAAGAGAGACTGCTTTCTCAGAAGTCCCATGAAGCAAGAGATCATCTACATACCGTAACAGGGTGGTCTTAAGACTCTTCCAGTCTAAGAGATCCTGTGCCAAGGCCAAGTTGAACAGATGGGGGGGGGGGTTGTCTCTAAAGCCTTGGGATAACACTGTCCATGTAACTTGTCCTAATCTACGAGATGGATCTTCAAAAGAAGCTGGCTGTCTGGATGTAGAGGAATACAGAAAGAAAGAAAAAAAAAAATCATCCTTCAGGTCCAAGACTGAACAATGAGTAGTCCCAAAAGGGATCTGGTTTAAGAGCATATAGGGATTGGGTACCACGGGATGAAGGGGGACCACCATTTCATTCATTAATCAGAGGTCCTGGAATAGACTCCATTTATTAGGGTGCTTTCACATTCCAAGAATAGCAGAATTATATGGACTAGAACACTCTTTCAGGAGTCCCTGTTTCTTTAAGGCCATCACTATGGGTCTAAGTCCATCAGTTGTTTCTGGCTTCAGTGGATGCTGTTTTGGGTAAGGAAAGTAAGTGGGGTCCCTAACTTGTATTTTGATAGGAGTGGTAGTGATACATCAACCTATAGTTTCACCAGCTGTCCAAACTGACGCATCTGCATTTTTTTTTTTTCTATCAAAGGAAGACATAGGTTTTTCCCTGGAGGTAAAAATCATTTTTACCTGACATAGAACAGATATCTCTGTCCAGCAAAGGACAGAGGGAGGAGGTCCCTGATGCCTCCAAAACATTACAGGCCATTGCCAAGGCTCTTGGTTTCCCACCAGGAATAGACGGTAAGACCTATTGCTGAAGATTCCACATGCTTGGGCTGCAAGGTCACTGAGAAATCTTGCTGGAGCTGAGCTGAAAACCTCCTCCATGTAGACCAGCTGACAGAAAGCTGGAAAAACTATGCTGCATGCAGCTCCATGGGAGAAAGAGGAGTCACTAGTGAAGATAAACAACAGCGGACACTGTAAGCCTTAAGATGTGCCAGTCAGGCCAAATGAGCCAATGGGTGCAATAGTGGCATGTCTGTTATGGGGGAAACCAACCACCCTCTAATTGGATCAGAGGCCCACTCCATGGGAGAGAACACATGCCTGATACTGAAAACCTATGACGGGGGAAGTCATGAGTCCTAAGAGTGTAATGCCTGCTGGTATCTGGCTAAATGCATATATTATGCTCACCAAACTGCCTAGTAAGCACTTTTCTTAATGTTCATACCCATATATTAATGCTACTCTTACTTTTGGCTAGAGAAACTTCTCTTTTCAGATGGCAGTAACCTCTGGGATGACTCAGAAGGCATCATAGTGCTGAGAAGAAGTGACAGAGGAATGCTCAGCACTGAAACATCTCTATCACACCTTCCATGGCTCAGAGTCCATTGCCGAAGAGGTGGTGGAAAGAATGTAAGAGCCAAAGGAAGGGTAGGGCTCCTTACAATACACTCTTACAGACCCAAAATGGCCTGAATATCCATGACCTCGCAATGCCTAGCATTACCTACACAAGGGCATTGTAATAGGAGGAAAAGATGATGACATCAAAATAAATGAGAGACTGATTGAGAGGGGGAGGGGATATGATGGAGAGTGGAGCTGTGAAGAGGAAAGTGAGGGGGGAGGGAATTATCGTGGTTTGTTGTCTATAATTATAGAAGTTTTCAATAATAAAAAATAATTTAAAATTAAATTAAAAAATCAAGCACCTGGGTCAATGAGGAGGTTTATGATATATGGGCTTTAGTTACCCGGGGCTCCTCGAAGTGAACTGGAGTTACAGAAGCCTATGTGGGAAGGCACCAGAGCCTGCCAACAATCTGTTGAGGATGATGACCTCAGGTCTCTTTGACTCTTTGGCATTGGCTTTTCCAGTGATTCCCTTGGCATTTAGGACAGGGTCCAGGCAGGGACCTGGCAGAGCCTCTCTTGGGATAGTTCTTACAAGTGCCCCCTCTGTCCACAGAGAAAGCAGGTCCTAGGGGTATCTTCTGAAGGGACCTTTCTCTGAGCAACCTTCATAATCACTATGGTCTCCTGGTGACATTTAACTTTATTTTTTTCTTTTTTTTTTTTCTTTCTCCTTCTGCTCTTTCCATTTCCCTTTTTTTTTTCTTTTTTCTGCTTCCCTTCTTTCCTTCTCAGCTTCCCGACTAAAATAAACAGATTGCGGCCTGGAGCAGCCGATTTAAGCTAGTATGCTTTCTAATTCTAATTGTCTCCTAAGGCCTTTGGAGAAAGCAATCAGCGATTCCCGTTTTCTCTGTGTTACAATTGATAGTAAGTTATAGTTCAAAGGCTTTATTTTAGCTCTACGAATCCCCTCTGATATTGGAGGGTCAAGGGCTGTTGGGCTACCAACAGCAGCTGGGGTCATCAGGCCCAGCTGGTGGCCAGCAACCCACTCAGGATGGTCACAGAAGTGAAAGAATAAGCCGGGTGGGGTGGCGCATGCCTTTAATCCCAGCATGCGGGAGGCAGAGGTAGGAGGATCGCTGTGATCGAGGCCACCCTGAGACTACATAGTGAATTCCAGGTCAGTCTGGGCTAGAGCGAGGCCCTATCTTAAAAAACAACAACAACAACAACAAAAATAAAAAATAAAAAAAAAAATCCCTGCTAGATGATATTTTAAAGGAGTTTCCCTAGCTTTCAAGACAAAAATAGGTATTTTTACTACAAGAATGAGTCATGTCCATCTATAAAAAGAACTTTCCCCCTTTACTTTTAGCTCTCAAAATCAAAGGGGATTAAAGACATGCACTACCACACCCCGCCTGTGTGTTTTGACAACATAAAATTCCTGTGTGTATACATATACATACATATATGTGGCCACTTCAATTTTCCATTATTTTTATTTATTTGCTTTTAGTATATTTTTGGTATACCAACTTAAAGTGTGAATGTAAATGTGATGATCTATTAAAAAGCCTTATAAGCACATACTCTTTTGTTTTGTTTTGGTTTGGTTCTTGGTTTTTTGAGGCAGGGTCTCACTCTAGCCCAGGCTGACCTGGAATTCACTATGTAGCCTCAGGCTGGCCTCGAACTTATGGTGATCCCTCCTACCTCTGCCTCCCTATGTAACGGGGAAATTGGGGTTCTGGGGTGCTTCCTGGAACCCCAAGCCCTGAGTTCATATCTGCAAACTAACCAAAGAATTCGCAACTCCAGATTCAAGAGAATGATTTTTATTTTTATTTTTTTATTTTTAATGTTATTTTTTCTCAATTTTTTAACACATTTTCCGTGATTATGAAAAATATCCCATGGTAATACCCTCCCTCCCCCCACATTCCCCTTTGAAATTCTATTCTCCATCATATCTCCTCCCAATCTCAATCAGTCTCTCTTTTATTTTGATGTCATGATGATCTTGTGTAGGTAGTGTCAGGCACTATGAGGTCATGGATATCCAGGCCATTTTATGTTTGGAGGGAGCACGTTGCAAAGAGTCCTACCCTTCCTTTGGCTCTTACATTCTTTCTGCCACCTCTTCCACATTGAACCCTGAGCCTTGGAAGGTGTGATCGAGATGTTACTCAGTACTCTAGTCACTTCTTTCCAGCACTATGATACCTTCTGAGTCATCCCAAGGTCACTGCCATCTGAAAAGAGAAGATTCTCTACCCAAAGTGAGAGTAGCATTAATATAAAGGTATGAACATTAAGAGAAGTGCTTACTGGGCAGTTTGATGAGCATAGTATATACATTTAGCCAGACAGCAGCAGATGTTACACCCCTAGGGCTCATGACTACCCCTGTTTTAACTTTTCAGTATCAGGGATGTATTCCCTCCTATGGAGCGGGCCTCCAGTCCAATTGGAGGGCAGTTGGTTTCCACCATGATAGATGTGCCACTATTGCACCCGTTGGCTCATTTGGCCTGGCTGGCCAATTATAAGGCTTGCAGTATCCACTGTTGAGTATCTTCACTGGTGGTATCTCTTTCTCCCATTGAACTGCATGTAAAACGGCTTCTTCCAGCTTTCTGTCAGGGAGAATGATTTTTAAAATACCACATTTTATTCAGATTTTACAAAAGAGTGTAGAAAGGGGAAGGCTGGGAGGTAAGGGGAAACAAAGTGTGTGTGGGGGGAGGGGAGTACACCTCGTGGAGCCCAAAAGCTCATATGGGCCATGTGTAGCTCAGGAGTCCATGTGACCAGATAGGATATGGGGGGGAAAAAAAAAAGTGGAAAGAAAAAAGAAAGTTCAAGGAGCTCCTGCCATGTGGGGAGCTGGAGGGGATAAACAACCCATGTAGAGAGTAAGGGCTAGGGGGCCCTCCCAGGCCCAGCCAAGGGAAAAAGTCACCCACAGCTGGAAGTTCCTAAGTGATCAGAAAGCCAGAGAGCCTGCCCTCCCCTTGCCAAGGTATTTATAACCTTAGGGTTGTGGGCTGTCTTTTGGTTAGGGCTAGGGCTGTCTCAGGAAGAAATTGGGGGTGGGGGAGGGCTGAACTTGACCAACTACAGTGTCTAAATCCTATGAAAGACCTCCCTCCCAGGAGGGGTCCTGACTGTAGAAAACCAGTTCTCTGGAACTAGGCAAGAGATCAAAACTTTCCAGCCCTTTTTACCTTCAGGGGTCCAGTTACCCTCTTCACCTGGTGCTGGGGTTTTAAAGGCATGCGCCACCACACCCAGGTATGCCTGGCTACATATTGTTAAATACGTTTAACTTCTTAAAAACCTATAAAATGTCATCTTAAGTGCTACTTGGTTAGTTGATATAATATTCATTGGAATCTAAATTTAGGCTATAGAGGTTATCATTGGTTGCGTAGATTTTGATAATTTCCTTCCAATTTTGTTTTTTACAATTTAATTTAAATTTTTCAATGGTCACAGGAAAAAAGGCAACAAAACACCTCTAAATAGTATACGCTAAAGGTCCTTTATTTAGATTGCTATACAATGCCAAATATAAAATCTTTCGTTTTATTACTCATCAGGAATCTTTGCATTTCTTTTTCACAGTGGAGATTGCAGAAAATGCAACCTCAGAAAATAATGCATTCAGAATCTGGGTAGATCTATTTGTATGTAATGATGATGGCCATGTTGTTAAGTCTTAAACTAATATGTTATAACTTTTAAAAATGAATTTTACGGCTGGAGAGACGGCTTAGCGGTTAAGTGCTTGCCTGTGAAGCCTAAGGACCCCAGTTCGAGGCTCGATTCCCCAGGACCCACGTTGGCCAGATGCACCAGGGGGCGCACGCAGCTGGAGTTCGTTTGCAATAGCTGGAGGCCCTACAAACAAACTCTCATTCTCTGTCTTTCTCTCTGTCTGTCGCTCTCAAAATAAATAAATAAAAATAAACAAAACATATTTTAAAAAATGAATTTTAACTTACAGTTGTGACATTAAGATGTAAAAATTTGCTGGGGGTGGTGGCACATGCCTTTAATCCCAGCACTCGGGAGGCAGAGGTAGGAGGATTGCCATGAGTTCGAGGCCACCCTGAGACTCCATAGTGAATTCCAGGTCAGCCTGAGCTAGAATGAGACCCTACCTCAAAAAGCAAAAAACAAAAGAAAAAATTATTTTAAAAAAGTCATTTTAGGGCTGGAGAGATGGCTTAGTGGTTAAGGCACTTGCCTGTAAAGCCAAAGGATCTAAATTCAATTCCCCAGGACCCACGTAAGCCAGATGCATAAGGTAGTATATTTATCTGGAGTTTGTTTGCAGCGGCTGGTGATCCTGATATGCTCATTCTCTCTCTCTACCTCTCTCTCTCTCAAGTAAAAAATAAAATATTTAAACAGCTATGCATGGTGGTGCACACCTTTAATCCCAGCACTCAGGAGGAAGAGGTAGGAGGATTGCCATGAGTTTGAGGCCACCCTGAGACTCCATAGTGAATTCCAGGTCAGCCTGGGCTAGAGTGAGACCATTACTTCAAAAAACCAAAAATAGGCCGGGCGTGGTGGCGCACGCCTTTAATCCCAGCACTTGGGAGGCAGAGGTAGGAGGATCACCGTGAGTTCGAGGCCAGCCTGAGACTCCATAGCGAAATCCAGGTCAGCCTGAGCTAGAGTGACACCCTACCTCAAAAATCAAAAAAAAAGTAAAAAATAAAATAAAAAATAATAAATAAATAAATAAAATATTTTTTAAAAGATCTTTAAGCCAGGGCTTGGAGAGATGGCTTAGCAGTTCGGTGCTTGTTTGTGAAGCCCAAGGATTCTGGTTCGAGGCTCAGTTCCCCAGTACCCACGTAAGCCAGATGCACAAGGCAGTGCATGTTTCTGGAGTTTGTTTTCAGTGGCTAGAGGCTCTGATGCACCCATTCTTTCTCTTTCTCTCTGCCTCTTTCTATCTCTGTCTGTCTGTTGCTCTCAAATAATTAAATAAAAATAAACAAAAAATAGCCGGGCGTGGTGGCACACGCCTTTTATCCCAGCACTCGGGAGGCAGAGGTAGGAGGATCGCTGAGAGTTCGAGGCCATCCTGAGACTATATAGCGAGTTTCAGGTCAGCCTGGACTAGCGTGAGATCCTACCTCGAAGAAACCAAAAAAATAAAATAAAATAAAATAAAAATTTTTTAAAATAAACAAAAGATCTTTAGGAGGCAGAGGCAGGAGAATCACCGTAAGTTTGAGGCCACCCTGAGACTACATAGTGAATTCTGGGTCAGCCTGGACTAGAGTGAGACCCTACCTCGAAGAAAAAAAACAAAGACAAAACAAAACATAACTAAATAAATAAACATATATATATATATATATATATATATATATATATATATATATATTTCTATTAAAAGTCATTTTAATGGCTCTGTTTACAAGATCTAAAATTTCTGCTTTACTTTTATTAAGTTATATCATTCTTAGGTATAGATTTAAACTCAAAGATTAAAAAATAGCCAGACTGATATTCTAAAATAGAAACTAACAATGAGAGGTCTAAGTAAAAGCTATATTTAGTTTTTATTTAGCCTATCTCCCTATGTATGGTCTATATGTTTATATTTTTATAATGCTTATATAATTTAAAATTGACTTACAAGTAAATGGTCATACAGCTAAAGACTTAAGTCAGTCCAAATTCCTTTTAAAAATAATGAAATTAAAATTTTGAAACAAAAAGTTATACATGGGGCTGGAGGAATGGCCTAGCAGTTAAGGCATTTGCATGCAAACTCAAAGGACCCAGGTCCGATTCCCCAGGACCCACGTTAAGGAAATGCACAAGGGAGCGCATGCATCTGCAGTTTGCAGTTGCTAGAGGCCCAGGTGCACGCATTCTTTCTCTCTCTCTCTCCCCTCTTTCTGTCTGTCAAATAAATAAATAAAAATATTTTTTAAAGTTCTACATAATTAAACAATCTTAATCAAGCTTTTATTTGATAAGTCCTTGCCTTACTTCAAGTTACACAAAAGTCCTTATTGCTCAGATTGGCTCTCAGGACCCAAGCTTCTGCCTTAGCACAATTATTCCCATTTGGGGAATTGAAGAGAGGAATGTTTCCTCTAGACCTGAAACACAAAAATTGAGATAATGACTCATCTCTGCTTTCTGCTTCCTTGAGCACTTAACATGCTTGAGTAAATAATATATTTGTCTGCAGAGTTCTATGCATTAACCATATGAAGTATGTTTTAGGGCTGAAGAGATGGCTTAGCAGTTACAGCCCTTACCTGCAATGCCTAAAGATCAGAGTTTGATTTCCCAGTGCCCAGATGCCCAAGGTGGCTGGAGGTATGTACCATTCTGTCTGTCTCTCTTCTCTCCATATCTCAAAAACCGGATGTGGTGGCACACACCTTTAATCCCAGCACTCAGATGGCAGAGGTAGGAGGATCACCATGAGTACAAAGCCACCCTGAGACTTCATAGTGAATTCCAGTTCAGCCTGGGCTAGAGTGAGACCCTACATCAAAAAAAAAAAAAAAAAAAAATCAATTCTAGAAAATTTTAAAACACAGGTGCCAAGATGTTGTCTTGCTTTGATTACCTTAGATAATTTTTTTCTTTTTTTCCTATGGTAATACTGAAAAAGAGTAAGCCACTATTTCCTACCCAGACAACTGGTCTTAGAGATACAAAGGAAATAACATATATTTCTAGATTTAAAATGTTAAGTAATGGGGCTGGAGAAATGGCTTAGTGGTTAAGTGCTTGCCTGTGAAGCCTAAGGACCCAGGTTCAAGGTTTGATTCCCCAGGACCCATATAACTCAGATGCACAAGATGGCACATGCATTTGGAGTTCATTTGCAGTGGCTGGAGGCCCTGGCATGCCCATTCTATCTATCTATCTATCTATCTATCTATCTATCTATCTATCTATCTATCTATCTATCTGCCTCTTTCTCTTTCTGTCTGTCTGTTGTTCTCAAATAAATAAATACAAATAAACAAAAAAATTTTTTTTAAATGTTAAGTAATAGCTGGAGAGATGGCTTAGTGTGCTTGCCTGCAAAGCCAAAGGACCCAGGTTCAATTCCCCAGGACCTACGTAAGCCAGATGCACAAGGTGGCACATGCATCTGTAGTTCATTTGCAACAGCTGGAACTGGTGCACCCATTCTTTCTTTCTCTCCCTCTCTCTCTCTCTCTCTTTCTCTCTCTCAAATTAATAAATAAAAATAAAAAAATAGGGCTGGACCGATTGCTTAGTGGTTAAGGCACTTGCCTGTAAAGCCAAAGGACCCAGGACCCTCATAAGCCAGATTCACAAGGTGGCGCATGCATCTGGAATTCATTTGCAGTGGCAGAAGGACCTGGTTTGTCCTTCTGGGTTTTCACCATGTTTTGGTCCAATCTTTCCTTACCATCTTCTCATACTTCCCTTTTGGAATGGTTATGTTTATTGCATTGTATTTTGGAATTATGTCACTTGTTTGTTATTTTACAGAGGGTCCTCAAAATTATGAGTTTGCCTAGAGTCTCAGAGGAGACTTTTGCTACCTTTCAAGGTGTTAGTGATGCAGGATCTTGGGGTTCAGGAGGAGTCCCCCAGAATTTATGAACCCCAAGTTTTGTGTTCTGTCTTACCTTTAATAAAGAATTAGTAAAGACAAAACTCAAGATGGACAAATTATTAATTATTAAGTTAACTTAAGGGAAAAATCGCAAATTGAGGAGTTTATTTAAGGCAGATTGGGATTTAAGAGAAAGTGAGGCCTTTAAGGAGAGAGATTAGGGTAAAGCTGCAAGCATGTGGACTTAAGAGAAACTGACGATTTTATTTTTTAGTTTTTCGAGGTAGGGTCTCATTCTAGCCCAGGCTGACCTGGAATTCACTATGTAGTCTCAGGGTGGAATTGAACGCACAGTGATCCTCCTACCTCTGTGTCCCAAGTGCTGGGATTAAAGATACGCACCACCACGCCCAGCTTTGGGGGATATGCTTTAAGTCTATTTTAGTATTGAGCTCTTAGCAACTTCTGGGTTTCCCCTTTGGTATGTTTTGAGTATCCTCAGTATCTATTGCCCTAGTGCAGGTTGTCAGGCTCACCATGGAAGCAGCACCCTTGCTTATCTTGCCAATTCCTCTGTGGGGTCACCTGGACCCTGGCTGATGTGGCAGTGGTGGCTCATCTCATGATATGGAGTTAGCTATCTTTTGGTGGTCCTCACTTTTCACTGCCTTCTGTAAAAGAAAAGCAGATTCTCCAGTGGAGAATGAGATCAGCATAGGTCAAAGGGGATAAGCATAGTTAATTAAGAGAGATTTTGATGGGTGCAGCCTCTCTTTTGGCCAAAGACTAATGGGACCTTCTCACTGGAGTCCATGACCCTGGCTCTACACTGGATTCTGACTTGGTTTCCAGTACGAGCTAAGGGTTCCTTCCCACTGAGTGAGTCTCATAGCTAATGAGAGAGCCACTGGTTACCCACTTAGGCTGGGGGACCCTATGGCATAGGTGTGTACATCTTGTCAGGCTGGCTGCTTTCATATATAGCAGGGTCCCCTGCTTGCTCACAATATTGTTGGCCACTTTCTCCCAGCAGCTCCTGTAGCACTTTCTAGCACTGTATGAGTTAACCATCTGGGAAAGTGGCTTCCTTCCCGATTCAGCCAGATAGCTTCATGTTCTGCAGTAGTAGCATGCGGTGTCGTCAGCAGTAGGGTCTTACCTTTCACCTCGGGTGTGTAATTGAGTGCTTTGACAGAAGCCTGTCTTGTTTTGGGGACCCAGGAGGTTTTACAGATCCACGGTTCGATGTGAGTTGTAACTAGTATCTGGTACTAGGAGTTACAAGCCAGAGCTAATTGTTTTAGGCTTCATCCCACCCTCTCCAGGGCCCTTCTTACCAGACAATCCCCTCCATACTCCTGTTGAGGGTTATATCTTAGTCTGCTATCCAGGAGGAAGGTTCTATGCTATCAGTTCATTTTAGCTTTAGTTTTGTGTGTGTATCTCTCCTCCACCTCCCACTCCCCTCCCCCCCAACCCATAGCTATTATCTGTCCTTCAAGTGTCTGGCTTTTTATTTCCTATCAACCATCTGTCTGCATATGGAAGAGAGGATGCTTACCAGAACCTCAGTATTGCATCCTCTTTAACAATCCCAGCAAGAGACAAGTACTGTATCTTTGCATATATAACTCAATCTTATAGTAGGGCTCTGGAGAAGACTGTTGAGTCACCAGAGTTCTGAGTCTTCAAATAATTACTCTTACTAGTGAAACCATGACTCATCCAGACCATGTCATGTTTCCGGGTGTTTTGTGAGGCAACAAGAGAGAGATATACAAAAAAAATTCAAATGAGCCACCACCTACAAAAAAATATCACTCCTCCTGTGTTACAAAACTTGTGGTCAAGGCTGGAGAAATGACTCAGTAGGTAAAGTGCAAGCATGAGTGTCAGGCACAGTTGAGGGCCCCAGGCCACAGGAGGTTGCAGCAGGCCTAGACCCCAATAATCTTGCCTCGAGACTGAGACAGGCAGGAGTGAGGCCACTCCCTCCCCCCCAGCCCTTGGCACCTGGACATCCCAATAAGACTTAGGTTTTGCTCTCCCTAGAGCCTTGTGACCTTTTGCCACTTGCCTGGAATGTCCCTATATGTTAATGAGATATCAGCCAGCACCCTTCGCACAGCCAATCCCCCTACAACCCAGACCCTATACCTTTTCCTGCCACTATATAAACACTTACAAGCCCACTCCCCTAACAAATAAACGAGCTGCCCTCTGACACAGCTTCCCGGGTGTTTCTTCCCGTCGCACTCACGACCACTCAAGACCCTGCTCCGCAGTTGCCTGGATGCCTCTGGGAAACAGATGTGCAGCAGCCCTGGGGCGGCCAGGAACCACACACGAGGACCTGAGTTTGGATCCCCAGTACCCACATAAAATGCTGAGCATGGTAGTATACATATGTGATCCCAGAACCAGGAAGGCAAAGTCAGGAAATCCTTGGGATTCACAGGGTAGCTAGTGTCAATGAATTGGAGATCTCCAGGTTTAGCAAGGAACCTTGTCTCAAAGAATAAGGCAGAGAACAAATGAGGAGGACATTCAACATCAACTCTAGCCTACACACACATGTGCATGCGTGTGCATGTTCATGCACTAACATACACATGAACTTGCATGTACACACATGTATACCACATACCCTGCTTTCATTTTCCTTTTTTTTTTTTTTTTCTAGGTAGGGTCTCACTTTAGCTCAGGCTGACCTAGAATTTACTATGTAGTTTCAGGTTGGCCTTGGATTCATGATGATCATCCTACCTCTGCCTCCCGAGTGCTGGGATTAAAGGCGTGCGTCACCATGCTTGTCTCCTGCTTTCATTTTCTATCTGTCTCCTCTACTTCAGGTCAGTCAACTGCTTAATTCTGTACTTAGGCATGTTGGAATTGATCTAAAACATCATGATATCTTATTTCTCTTTAAGGCTAAGGGCACAATAAGAAAAGTGACTAATGCATTTTACTGTCAGCTTTTATAATTCTTCCAGATCCCCACCAAGTGCTAGAAGGTCTCTAGTCATTGTCTTAATCCTGTAGGCATCTTGCATTACAGCAACAGCGAAGCCTGCACACAGATCACCCCATCATGAGCTTACTCTCAACCAGGAGCAATCTTCTTATAGGAATTAGCTTTTCCCCTAAAGTGATAATGACTTCTTCCAACTACCTTAAACAATTGACATAAAGATTAACTTCAGACCTATACTGCTTAACTATGCATGTGTCTCGACTCATGCTCCAATTCTTCCTCTATTTATAGCTGAAAGCTAATGTCAGTACCCCAAAGATGAATTCAGAGACACTGAACCTCTTTACCTGTGCTTCCCAATGTGGCCACACCGATAAAGTCTCCGTTCTCTGCTTTTCGTTACCACTCATCTCTATCGTTGCTGTATTGGGATGGGTGGTGGAAGCCTAGCACGTTGGGACTCGTGGAGCCAAGGACTTATGCCCCAAAACTTCAGTAACCAGACCGGAGAGGCAGGAAGGAGATAGACCATTCAGATTACATTAAATATTACACTTTATTTGTTATTAAAACCATTTAAAGATCTCAAGGGGATGGAATGCACAAATTTGTACCTAGAAAAGGTCACTCTAATTATAAATTAAAGAACAAGTGGGGTTGGGCCTAAGTGACTATGTGATTGCAAGAAGATAGGTTGAGGGTCCTCCCCGCCCCCCCACCCCTGGGCCAAGGTATGGTCTCGCTCTACCCAGCTGTAGTACACGCCTTTAATCCCAGCTCTCAGAGGCAGAGGTAGGAGGATTACAATGAGTTCGAGGCCACCTGAGACTATATAGTGAATTCCAGGTCAGCCTTGACTAAAGTGAAACCCTCCCTCAAACAAACAAACAGAAAAAAAAAAAAAGTGTACATTACTATGCCTGGCTTTAAAATTTTATTTTATGTTATTTTTACTTGTTTGAGAGAGAGAGAGAGAATGGGCATGCCAGGGCCTCCAGCCACTATAAATGAACTCCAGTGTGTTCCCCCCTTGTGCATCTGGCTTACGTGGATCCTGGGGAATTGAACCTGGGTTCTTTGGCTTTGCAGGCAAGTCCCGTAACCGCTAAGCCATCTCTCTAGCCTGCAGCTATTAGAAAGAAAAAGAGAAAACTTTTTATTGACAACTTCCATACATATAGACAATACAACCATGATTATAATCTTTTCCCACTACCCCCTTTCATCCTCCCAAATTCCCCCTCCACTGTGAATCCCTTCTTTCCAAATAGTCTCTCTTCTATTTTGATGTCATCATTTTTTCCTCCTATTATTGAGGATATGTTGAGTTTTAAGTTGATTGCCAACTGAGAGAACTTTATTCATTTGTATCTCCTACTTTTTCATTAAATAGGTTATATTGGAAAATCAGTTAATGAATGAAAGAAGCTTTTAGGTGAATGATTTTTTTTTTTTTTTTTGCACAATAATTCATTTGCAGAGACAGACAGTGAAGAAAGAAAATAAATCTCTGATCACAGTTGGCAATCTTGGCTCGACAACTCATTCTTTTTTCTTTTTAGAGAGGGAGAGTGAAAGCGAGGGGGGCAGGGAATTGGCACACCATGGTTTTAGCCACTGCAATAGAACTCCAGACACACTTCACCTGATGCACATGTGTGACCTTGCACCCTCATACTTACTTGTGTCACCATTGTGCATCTAGCTTATGTGGAATCTGGAGAGAGATCAAACATGGGTCCTTAGGCTTTGAAGGCAAGTGCCTTTACCACTAAGTCATCTCTCTAGTCCCATTCTTTTTAAATATTTTATTTTATTTATTTTCTTTTTAATTTTTTGTTTATTTATTTGAGAATGACAGGCACAGAGAGAGAAAGAGGCAGATAGAGAGAGAGAATGGGCACGCCAGGGCCTCCAGCCACTGCAAACGAATTCCTGACGTGTGCGCCCCCTTGTGCATCTGGCTAACGTGGGTCCTGGGGAATCGAGCCTTGAACCGGGGTCCTTAGGCTTCACAGGCAAGCGCCTAACCACTAAGCCATCTCTCCAGCCCAAATATTTTATTAATTTATGTATTTATGAGAGAGACAGGGATGGAGAGAGCAAGAGAGGAAGAGGCAGATAGAGAGAGAGAGAGAGAGAGAGAGAGAGAGAGAATGGGCATGCCAGGGCCTCCAGCCACTGCAAACCAACTTCCAGATGCATGTGCCACCTTGTGCATCTGGCTTATTTAGGTACTGGGGAATTGAATCTGGGTCCTTAGGCTTCACAGGCAAGCACCTTAACCGCTAAGCCATCTCTCTAGCCCACCAACTTGTTCTTTAAAGAAGTCAGCAAAATAAAGCAACAGAGTGTCTATACAAACTAAGAGGTAAGACTTCAACAGCTATTCAGTTCTTCTCAATTTCCAGGGAGAGGTGTGTCTCTTAGCTTCAAATTCCATCGCCACCCAGATGGTCTCAAATCTCCATCTCTAGCTTCACTTTCCCCCTCAACCTCAGTGTCTAAATGATTGTGTCTTCAACTGCTCCATTTAGATATCTAATGAGGATTTTAAACTGAACACGTACAGCATTCTTAACTTCTAAGTTCAAAAATCACTTTCTACAATTCATTCATCTAACTATTACAATGCTTCTTTGACCTCCCACTCAAATCTGATACTATATCTGTTGCAGTCAGGTTCGCATTGCTGGTAGAAATCACCCAACCAAGAGCAGCTTATGGGGAAAAAAGAGGTTTATTTTGGCTTACAGGCTCGAGGGGAAGCTCCACGATGGCAGGGAAAACGATGACATGAGCAGAGGGTGGACATCACCCCCTGGCCAACATAAGGTGGACAATAGCAACAGGAGAGTGTGCCAAACACTGGCAAGGGGACACTTGCTATAACACCCATGAGCCCGCCTCAAAAATACACTCCCTCCAGGAGGCATTCATTCCCAAATCTTCATCAGCTGGGAACCTAGCATTCAGAACACTTAAGTTTATGAGGGACACTGGAATCAAACCACCACAATGTTCAAGCATCTTATAGGCTCTAAAATTGTTCTGGAATTCAATTTGTAATCACCTCTCTTACTACCACTCTGGCCCAAACCACTATTGCTACAGCCTAGATTATTATAAGAATTTTTTAAAGGTTTTTTTTTTTTCTCTCTCTCTCTCTGTTTGTTGTTGTTGTTGTTTTTCAAGGTGGGGTCTCACTCTGGCTGACCTGGAATTCACTCCGTAGTCTTGGGGTGGCCTCAAACTCATGGGGATTCTCCTACCTGTGCCTACCGAGTGCTGGGATTAAAGGTGAGCACCATCACACCTGGCAAGGTTTCTCTTTTAAAAATATTTTTATTTATTTATTTGCAAGCAGGGGAGGAAGAGGGGAGGGAGGGAGAAAATGGGCACGTCAGGTCCTCCGGCCACCGTAAACGAACTCCTGGTGCATAGGCCACCGTGCATGTGGCTGTAGATGGGTAAGGGGGAATTGAACTCAGGTCGTTAGGCTTTGCAGGCAAGTGCCTTAACCACTGAACCATCTCCCCAGCCCAATTATAAGAATTTTCTGATACCACTTTTCACCAACTAATACATATTTATTCATGTTTGTGTAACACCACATTAAACAGTAATTCATTTTAGGTGATGCTTGATTATATGAAATTGATGATAGGGTAGTTTTATGAAGAAGTCCCTAGAACAAAGACATGTTGGACATGGGATCAGCAGGTTGCTTCAGCTTTTTTTTATAGGGCTTGAGACTGATGAAGCCTTTCTTGGCTCGAGTGGGCTTAACTTAGTGCAAAGTGCTGGCCTGTCAACAGTCAACAAGGCTACGCTCTGAGATGGTGGCTCTTGAGTTCCTTATCTCATGCCAAAAAAAGAGTTCAATAATGTGGACAAAGGGTGAGAAAACCAAAGTAGGTTTATCAAGAAGAAAAGCTCCTGTCCAACATGGTGGCGCAAGTCTTTAATGTCAGCACTCAGGAGGCAGAGGTAGGAGGATCACTGTGAGTTCAAGGCCACCCTGAGATGACATAGTGAATTCCAGGTTAGTCTTGGCTAGAGCGAAGCCTTGGCTGGTATGTGATTAAGACTGAGGCAATCTTTATTGAAATTGGCTATTCTTGCAGTCATTGGGGCCCAGTCAGTGAGGGACCAACATGCCCTGTGCATGTCCCCTGTAGTCCAACCAGGGAGCTGGTTACAGGTCACATGACCAATCAGGGATGGTCATGCATCATAGTCACCTTGCTCATTCCTCTTCCCAACTGCTTGTACTCATCTGAAGGCTATTGACTGAGGTACTTCCTTATTTGTCTTGGTTTTTGTGGCTGACTTGTAATTCACCATGGGCCCTTGCCCTTACTGTCTACATGGAGCTAGATTCTATCTCACTTCTACAATTCCAGTTTTATTCAGACGTGTTTCCCACCTAACCCATCTTTTTGTTTTGTTTTGTTTTGTTTTTTTGAGGTATAGTCTCACTCTAGCCCAGGCTGACCTGGGTTTCACTCAGTAGTCTCAGGGTGGCCTTAAACTCATGGCAATCCTTCTACCTCTGCCTCCCAAGTGCTGGGAATTAAAGGTATGCACCACCATGCCTGACTTAAGCCATCTTTTTATTGTTGTTTACTATAGGCATAATCGTGACTCTTTGGCCCTCACATTGAACTCAACTGACCAGCTAATAATCACCCAACCTCATCCCTTCCTCACAAGGAGCTAGCCCATGAATTAGGATACACTGTTCACCTGCTCAGCCAGGTCTGTTAGGATGTTGCAAGCACCACTGTTCAGTGCAGTTGACTTTAAAAGACAGGGAAGAAATTTTTGGAGGCTTTTTCTTTAAATATATATATATATATATTAAAATAAAATAAATATATTTATTTACTTATATTATAGAGAAATTGGTGAGCCAGGGTCTCATCCACTGCAATTGAATGCCAGATGCTTGTGCCACCTAGTGGGCATTTGCGACAGTGGGCTTGCCTCACCTTTGTGCGGCTGGCTTCGTGGGATCTGGAGAGTAGAACATGGGTCCTTAGGCTTTGTAGGCAAGCACCTTAACTGCTAAGCCATCTCTTCAGCTCTTTTAAAAATATTTTTACTTATTTATTTGCAAGCAGGGAGAGGTAGAAGAGAGATAGAATGGGTGTGCCAGGGCCTCCAGCTGCTCTAAACAAACTTCAGACACATGAACCACTTTGTTCCTCTGTCTGTACCTGGGTACCAGGGAATTGGAACCCTGATTGTTAGGTTTTGCAGGCAAGTGCCTTAACTGCTGAGCCATCCCTTCAGCCCTTGGGAGGCTGACTCTTAAACTTAGCTACAGGTTGGGAAGAAGGGTGCATCCTGCAAAAATGCTGGTTCCCTTTGGCCTCTGGGCTGGCTCAGAAGCCAAGTTGATAGCAATCACCCTGACCCAAAATGGTAGGCTACTTGAGCAATCATGTACAGGGTGTGAAGGCCACTGTGAGAGGTCAAGGGAAAGATGGACAAGGAAGGATCATTTTTTTATTTTTAATTTATTTTTATTTGAGACACAGAGAGAGGCCACTAGCCACTGTAAAGAAACTCCAGACGCATGCGCCACCTTGTGCATCTGGCTAACGTGGGTCCTGCAGAATCGAATCTTGGCCCTTAGGCTTCGCAGGCAAGGGCCTTAACCACTAAGCCATCTCTCCAGCCCAAGAAGCATAATTATTTTGCTCCAACAGGAAAGCTTTGGGTAGAACAGAGTGAATATCCAGGAACAAATGATTCAGTTCATTTAACAGGAACTGTGGACCTAACAAGTGAGGCCTATGGTCCCAGATTAACCTTAACCAACATGGCGCAGCAACACAGCTCCGCAGATGCGGATTACCCGGATCAAAGATGGCGGCGACGGCACAGGCAAGCCAGGGGGCGGAGCGTCAGGAGCGTTTCCGCCCTCACCCAAGATGGCGTCTGCCGTGGGCGCTGCCCAGGCTCCGCCCCCCCCGGGCCGAGGCCCCGCCTCTCTTCCTCCCCTCCGCCCCCTCGCCGTGCCCGGTCGGGTCCGAGGTGCACGCGCCGCCGGGCAGAGCGGGCTGCAGGCACTTGACATGGCGGCCGTGGCTGCGACTGCTGCGACCAAGGGGAACGGGGGCGGCGGCGGCGGCGGCGGCGGCGGCCGGGCCGGGGCTGGCGAAGGAAGCGGCGCGCGGAGGAAAAAGGGCCCGGGGCCTGTGGCCACGGCGTACCTGGTCATCTACAATGTGGTCATGACGGCCGGGTGAGACTGCTGGCGTTGCGGGAGGCCGGGCTGCGCTCGGGGAGAGAGGGACGGAGGAGCGGCCGGGCTCCCGCGCTCCTCGCGCCGGCCACGTTCCCGGGCGCCCGGGGCCCATGCCGCGGGGGATGCGGGGTCCGGGGAACCGCGGAGGGCGGCAGTCGGCCTGTCGAGGCCCTCGCCGGACACCGGTGCAGCACGTCTCGGGTTCGGGCCCCGGCCCCGGCGGTGGAGGCGTCCCCGGTGCGCAGGAACCATTCATCACCCCGAGAGCGGGTTTTCAAAATCGCGGCCGAGCTTTCCAGCGGAGAGGTGCTGCCAAAGCGCTCCGAGTTTGTTGATTTATTTATTTATTTTTGGTTAGTGATTTGTGGCACTTGGAAGGCAGGTTCTCGGCGGGGGAAGGAAGACTTTACCTTCCAATTTTTTTTTTTTTTTAACAAAACCTTTTAGATCTCCCTCGTTTGTCTTCCCTCCCTTGCAAGCAGCCCCGGTTCTGACAATTCACTCACTGGAACTTTGAATAAATCGCTTTCTTGCTTGGATCCTCCTGTTCACTTGGATAGTTAGGTTGGGGATTTTCAGGATACCTTCAGGTTTTCAAATCTTTGATCTTACAATTTTTTTTTTTTTTTTTTTTTTGGCGAGGAGGCGCACAGAAGCAGACCATTTGTCAAGAATTTTTAAATTATAAGTTAAAGAAAAAAAAATCCCTAACTTTTTTTTGGTTATTTTTTTAAAATAGTACTTTCATTTATTTGAGAGAAAGACTCCAGGCTCATGCACCAGTTTGTGCGCCTGGGCACTGGAGAATTGAACCTAGGCCATCAAGTTTTGCAAGCAAGCGCCTTTTACCACTGAGCCATCTCTCTAGCTTCGTGTGTGTGTGTGTGTGTGTGTGTGTGTGTGTGTTTTGTGAGGTCGCGTCTCGCTGTAGCCTAGGCTGACCTGGAATTCACTCTGTAGTCTCAGAGTGGCCTCGAACTCATGGCGATCCTCCTACCTCTGCCTCCCAAGTGCTGTGATTAAAGGCATGCGACACCACGCCCAGCTGGAGAGGAATTTTTTAAAAAAACATTTATTTGAGAGAGAGAGAGAGCAGAAGAAGATACATATATAGAGAGAATAGGCATGCCAGAGCCTCTAGCTGCTGCAAATGAACTCCCGACACATGTGCCACCTTGTGCATCTGGCTTATGTGGGTCCTTGGAAATCGAACCTGGGTCGGTTGGCTTTGCAGGCCAGCACCTTAACTGCTAAGCCATCTCTCCAGCCCCTGGAGAGGGATTTTTAAGGGTCTTGGGGGAAGAAGGAAAGTCCTTATTTCTAGGTGAGGAACATATTGACCTGAACATATTGAGATGGAGGGTAGGAGTGGTGTCGTAAACCATGAAGAGAAATTGGGATTCTCAAGCAAAGCAGTTCTCTAAGTGCTAATAAATTAGAGCATTAATTTCATTACTGCTAAGGCTGGTTTATTACACAATTAAGGAATTCATTTCTTCATTTACAAGCCCTTATTTAATGTTCCTCTGTGATAGTTTATAGAAATAGAACACATATCCCATTGCCTAGTTGGATTGTATGTTTAGGTAAATCTTTGAGGACCTTCCAGATGACATGCCTAAGTAATTGAGGGTCATTTGTTTCATTATGAAATTTAACAGAATTACAGAGCCCAATATTTATTTTTGAGAGGAAAAGTGGAGCAGAAATGTTCTGCTCAGAGCTCTGTGCCCAAGTACTTCCTTGTTTTATGTTTCCTAATCAATAAGCATATTGATTAGTCTTTTAAAATTGGTTTTTAGAAAAAATCAGGTAAAATTTGACTGTTTTAAAAAGCCAGCCATTTATTTTTCTTTCATTTGTAATTTTGAAAGGGAGAGATTTTAAAGTAGTGTATATTGCAGTGAGATAGTTGTAGAAATAGTTTAAAACATCTCTCCATTTTTACCAGTATTATCAATGACCCTTAACAACACAGGTCATTTAAGTTTTTCCTTGAATACATATAAGGCTTTCTGATACCTAGTATATCCATATTAACTTAGTCCCTTTATAATGGCATTTTTCTGAGCAGGCAGGTTTGCCAAAGAGCCAAGTTTGAGATGAGTGAGGTGCCGCTATGCATTTGCCGAGCACTTTTGAAAGGGGTGTTGGTACAGTGGGCCTTTGAGAGCTACAGGCAGTTTGTCAATTCCCATTAGGTCACTGAAAAATGCCCAAGACAAAGCCGGGCGTGGTGGCGCACGCCTTTAACCCCAGCACTCGGGAGGCAGAGGTAGGAGGATCGCCGTGAGTTTGAGGCCACCCTGAGACTACATAGTGAGTTCCAGGTCAGCCTGGGCTAGAGTGAGACCCTACCTCGAAAAATAAAATAAAACAAAACATGCCCAAGACAGTCACCTTACAAAGAAGAAAGGGTTATTTTGGTTCCTAGTTTTGTGTATTCCATCCCATAGTTAACTGACCTTATTGCTTTGATGCAGCATATCACGCAGAAGCCAGTAGCAGAGCAGAACTGCTTACATCATGGCCATGGAGCAAGAAAGAAAGGGTCAGGGTCCCACAGACCCCTTGCAGGGCATTCCACCAGTGACTAGGTTCTACCTCCCAAAGGTTCCACTGGTCTGGGGACCAAGCCATTGACTCATGGCATTTGGGGGGCATTTTAAGTTTCAGATCATAACATTTGATAAATTTGAGATCACTTTTGTTGTTGTTTGTTTTGCTTTCTAAATTTCGTTTTAGCTAGTATCTGTTCTTGCCGTATTCTTTCCCACCTTCTCCTGATTGTTCTTTTTTCTTTTTCACTAGGTGGCTGGTTATAGCAGTTGGTCTGGTGAGAGCATACCTGGCCAAGGGAAGCTACCATAGTCTTTATTACTCAATTGAAAAGCCCTTGAAATTCTTCCAGACTGGAGCCTTACTGGAGGTACTTTGAGATCTGTTGTTACTGGTTTCAGTTACTACAAAGTAGGAAACATGCTACAGAAGTATATTGAAGTAGCCATATCTCTGTTGGAATTACTTTAAATTTTAAAATTTTATCTTATAGCATATTAAAATGTTATACTTCAACTTTCCTTTTGACATTCTAAATAAGATAATTCACCTTTTATTAGAAGCCAAGTGATACAAGCTTATATTGGGAATTCTAAAATTGTAAGAATAGGGGTTGGGGTGATAGCTTACTTGGTACAGTGCTTGCCTTGTAAGCCTGCAGACTTCAGTTTGATCCCAAGTACCCACATAAAAATGCAAGGCATGGTGGCACATACCTGGAGTCCCAGTGCTGGGGAGGTAGAGACAGGAGGATTCCTGGGCCTAGTGTAGTTGGTGAGCTCCAGTCGGATGAGAGACCGTGTCTCAAAGAAGGTGGACAGTGTTTCTGAGGATGACATTTGGAGTGGTCTTCTGACCACATGCATGTGCTTATGCACAAACATATACACATATATGCATATGCATTAAAAAAAAAAATTCTAGGGGCTGGAGAGGTGGCTTAGCAGCTAAGGCGCTTGCCTGCAAAGCCTAAGGACCCATGTTCGACTTTCCAGATCTCACATAAGCCAGACGCATAAAGGTGAGGCAGGTGCAAAGTTGCATATGCTCACTAGGTGGCGCAAGTGTCTGGAGAGTGATTTCAGTGGCTGAGGCCCTGGCACGCCAATTCTCTCCCTTGCTCTCGCTCTTGCTGTCTCTCTGTGTCTGTCTCTCTCTCTCAAAAAAAAAAAAAAAAAAAATCTCTGGGACGACCAACATTTACATAGCCCTTTGTAACTTGGTTTAATTTGTTTTTTAATTTGGATGTCTCTGGACAGTTTGTACTATCTCTATTGCCTATCACTCCTAACATACTCTATCCACCAACTATACTGCTATCATACGAACCCAGAAGGTATTTGAGTTTGCCAGTATTTCCCTAGGGCATTCCTAGAATTTTTTTTTAAAATTTTTTATTTATTTGAGAAAGAGAGAGAATGGGCATGCCAGGGCCTTTAGCCACTGCAGACAAACAGCCTTAACTGCTAAGCCATCTCTCCAGCCCAGGCCTCAGAGATTTTTAGGGGATGTCCAATGAAAACTAGGTTAGGACTTTTGAGTTATACATGACAAAAATCCAACTTAAACTATTTTAAGAAAAAAGGAACCTTTTGATCTGTCGCTGATAAAGATACATGGTTAATTGGCAGTTGAAAGGAACCAGCCCAGGGTTGAGAACCAGGGATTTGACATCGCCACACTCTTCATGCCTCGTGTCTGCTTGACCCTTTTTCTCTCTAAATGTTGGTCTTAGGCTCTCCTACTACGGCCAGCCTTCACACATGGGAGGAAGTTCATTTTTCTGTTTCACACACAGTTCTAGTGAAGGACTCTGGTCAACCTTAATTTATTCCCATTTAGACTTTTGGCCAGTGACACTTGATTAGCAAGGCTTAGGACACATGCTCATCCTTCTGGCCAGAGGAATCTGGATTTTGTAAGCAGAAAAGAGGGGTGTGAGAATATTAGGGGCATGCAACATCAGTAACTACTTAGTTGTTCTTCACTGTAGTGTGAAAGTCCTTGGGTTGCAGGAAAGAGGTGCTAAGTTATTTCCCTTAATCTCCAGGCCAAACTTAGCTTGGTATTTATGTCTCAGAGGCTTTTTTTTTTTTTTTTTTTAAAGAAAAATAGCCATTTACCTCCATGAAATAAGATGTAACCATTCACCTCTTTCACTTTTTTTTTTTTTCGAGGTAGGGTCTCACTCTAGCTCAGGCTGACCTGGAATTCACTATGGAGTCTCAGGGTGGCCTTGAACTCACGACGATCCTCCTACCTCTGCCTCCCGAGTGCTGGGATTAAAGGTGTGCACCACCATACCCGGCTCTTTCGCTTTTTAAAATTTTTATTTATTTATTTTATTTGAGAGAGAGAAAGAGGCAGATAGAGAGAATGGGTATGCCAGGGCCTTCAGCCGCTGCAAACGAACTCCAGATACATGCATCCCCTTGTGCATCTGGCTTATGTGGGTCCTGGGCAATCAAACCTGGGATCTTTGCTTTGAAGGCAAGCACCTTAACCACTAATCCATCTCTCCAGCATCCCCCCCCTCCTTTTTAAATTTATTTATGTGAAAGAGAAAGAGAGAGAAAATGGGCATGCCAGGGCCTCTAGCCACTGCAAACGAACTCCAGAAGCATACACCTTGTGTATCTGGCTTCTTGGGTTCTGGGAAATCAAACCTGGGCTCTTAGGCTTTGCAGGCAAGTGCCTTAACCACTACACCATCTCTCTAGACTCTCTCACTTTTTTTTTTAAATTATTATATTATTTTAAGAGAGAGAGAATGGCCTCTACCCAGTGTAAATGAACTCTAGACACATGTGCCACCTTGTGCATCTGGCTTATGTGGGTACTGGGGATCCAACTTGGATTCTTAGGTTTTGCAGGCAAGCTCCTTAACCGCTAAGCCATCTCTCCAGCCCCCTTTTTGACTTTTTTTTTTTTTTTTGGTTTTTGAGTTAGAGTCTCACTCTAGCCCAGGCTGGCCTGGAATTCACTATGTAGTGTCAGGGTCACCTTGAACTCATGGTGATCCTCCTACCTGTGCCTCCTGAGTGCTGGGATTAAAGGTGTGCACCACCATCCATGCTCGGCTTTCTCTTTCTTTTTTTTGGGGGGGGGGTTCAAGGTAGAGTCTAACTGTAACTCAGGCTGACCTGGAATTCACTTTGTATTCTCAGGGTGGCCTAGAACTCATGGTGATCTGCCTACCTGTGCCTCCCAAGTGCTGGGATTAAAGGCATGTACCACCACATTTGGCTTTCTCTTTGATTTAAAAGCAGAAAGTTGGGGGCTGGAGGGACTGGCTTAGTGGTTAAAGTATTTGCCTGCAAAGCCAAAGGACCCAGGTTCAATTCCCCAGGATCCACATTAGCCAGATGCACAAGGGGGCACACGCATCTGGAGTTTGTTTGCAGTGGCTGGAGGCTGTGGTATGCCCATTCTCTCTCTCTCTCTCTCTTTCTCTGCCAAATAAATAAATAAAAATAAATAAGTAAATAAAAAGCAGAACGTTGGGCTGGAGAGATGACTTAGTGGTTAAGGCGCTTGCCTGCAAAGCCTAATGACATTTGTACGATCTCTCCGGATCCCACATCAGCCCAGTGCACAGAGGTGACACAAGCACAAGGCTGCACATGTGCAGTAGGTGGCACAAGTATCTGGAGTTCTATTGCACTAGCTGAGGCCTTGGTGCTCCATTTTTCTCTCTCTCTCTCTTGCTCTCTCTCAAAAGTAAATAAAAGCAGAAAGTTGTAGTTTTTGTTCCTGGGCTGTTTTTTTGTGTTTTTTTTTTTTCCTCTTTAGAAAGCATGCTGCGTTCTTCGGCATTTCAGGGTAGATGGTATGTTGAAATCAGCTTCCTTGAGGGCCTGATTGGCCTCATTCTGACTATGCTGTCTGTGTGATCTGGGTGAGGCTTACCTCTTCTCCACCTTTCTGATCTATCAAAGAGTGACTGACGTATGTTAAAGCAGGTTTCTAGCCAGGCATGGTGGCACACGCCTTTAATCCCAGCACTTAGGAGGCAGAGGTAGGAGGATTGCCGTGAGTTCGTGGCCACCCTGAGACTCCATAGTGAATTCCAGGTCAGCCTGGGCTAGAGTGAAACCCAACCACGAGAAAAAAAAAAAGGCATATTTCTAAAGTTCCTTCCTGGTTTGACAGTTTAAATCCACAGAACCTTAGCAAATTCTAGTGTGAGTCATTCTTTAAGCTTAGAAGCTTGCAAAAAGAAATTTTTTTTGAAAGGGGAAATAAGTAGCAATTCCTCTCTTGGAACTTTGCTAACGTGGTTACTTTAAGCTACAGAGAAGCAGATTGGTGTGAAGACCATCAGAAACTGCCCCGGTGTTTGACATAGTGAGGAGCTACAACCAATTGAAATACTTCAGTAACTTAAAGGGGATTCTTTAAGACTTTATACTATTAGAAATATTTTAAAATTTTGAGTATGGCTTAGGGAAGGTCAGGATATTAAACAGTGTGATGCCAAATGCACTGAGTACTTTGAAGAAGTCTCTTTATTCCTATTGAACTGTTGATAGAGATTTAAGAAAATGTCTATATTTTTGTTTGTGATTTTTTGAGGTAGGGTCTTGCTCTAGTCCAGCCTGACTTGGAATTCACTCGAACTCATAGCGATCCGCCTACTTCTGCCTCCTGCATGTTGCCCATGTGCTGGGATTAGAGGTGTGTGCCACCACACTCGCACACTTGGCCTTTCTTTCTTTCTTTCTTTCTTTCTTTCTTTTCCCCCCCCTTTTTTTTTGGTTTTTGATGTAGAGTCTCACTGTAGCCCATGCTGACCTGGAACTCACTCTATAGTCCCAGGCTGGTCTTGAACTCACAACAGCCCCCCTGCCCCTGCCTCAGTGCTTGGATCAAAGGTGTGTGCCACCACACCTGGCGAGATTTAAAAAAAAAATGTTTTGGATTTTGTTTTGTTTTATTTTTGTTACCTAAGAACCAATTAGGTAACAAATCTTGGATTAGGCTTTAGGAAAAGAAAGTGATAATTCCCAGAAACATGCAGACAGTTAGTATCAAGTGGAGCCCTCAGACTGGGTTGGAGAGAAAGCTTGCTCAAAGCAACTTCCTGTGCAGTGGTTAAGAGGGCTTCTAGCATGTACCGAACATACATTGTATAGTCATTATATGTACTGATTAATTACACAGAATTACCGTGGTAGTTTGAATGTATTTCCCCACAGACTCAGGTGTTTTACTAAAGCTTGTAACTTGGGTCTCTAGCCATCTAGTTGGAAGAGGTGTCACGGGGGGCAGGTCTGGAGTCCAGCCCATAGGTGTGCAGAGGCGTTTGAGCTTAGGGGGGCTACGTTCTGCTTTTGGTTTTCGCTGGCTGTTTGGTTGTTTCTGCTTGGGTGTATGGAAGCGGCTTCTTCCACCATTGATTTAACTCCCCGCTAAATCCTTCCTTCCCTAAATCCCCTAACTATGTGCGGTCTGGATGTTCATCCCAGCGTCGTGAAGCTGTCTACAACAATTACTCTTCCGGGAATTATTAATACGCAACACTGTGTCCCATATACAGGATGAGAAATGAATCCTGGGCTAGGCGTGGTGGCGCACGCCTTTGTACCCCAGCGCTTGGGAGGCAGAGGTAGGAGGAGCGCCACAAGTTCGAGGCCACCCCTTGACTATGTAGTGAATTCCAGGTCAGCCTGGGCTAGAGTGAGATCTTACCTCAAAAAAAACAAAACAAAAGCCGGGTGTGGTGGCGCACGCCTTTAATCCCAGCACTTGGGAGGCAGAGGTAGGAGGATCGCCGTGAGTTCGAGGCCACCCTGAGACTCCATAGTGAATTCCAGGTCAGCCTGGACTAGAGTGAGACCCTACCTTGAAAAAACAACAAAAAAAAAACAAAAACAACAAAAAATAAATAAATAAATAAATAAATAAATGAATGAATGAATGAAAATGCATCCTGGGAGGTCAAGGACTTATTTACCTGTCTGTATGCAAAATGTTATATGTTGAGTTAGATTGAAAAGGACATGGAAGTCTTGTTCTCAAGAAGTTAAAATTCTTTTTATAAAAATGTAGAAGACTTAAAAATATTTACCAAGCAAGTACAAACAAGCATGTGCAATTACAAATAAGCATGTAGCAAGATAATTTTAAAAAAGAGAAAAAGATAATGTGTGTACTTTCCTTTTTTTTTTCTCCGAGGTAGAGTGGTCTTGCTCTGGCCCAGGCTGACCTGGAATTAACTATATAGTGTACTTTTTGAGGAAGTGAAATGAATTTTTGCCAAGGAGATGCAGAAGTACATTGAGTTGGCAATATAATGATATGATCCTTTTTTAGTGATTTTTTTTTTTTTTTTTGGAGTGGTGAGGTGGTGGATAATGAACCCAAGGTCTCAAATACTCTAGGCACCCCACTGAACTGTGTCCCCTGCCCAATGATATGAAATGTTAATTAAGTAGACGTAGATCTTAACTTCATTCTACCTGCTTCATCCAAGAATGGCCTTAGTATTACTTTTCAATTTTTTTTTTTTTTTTTTCGAGGTAGGGTCTCACTGTAGCTCAGGCTGACCTGGAATTCACTATGTAATCTCAGGGTGGCCTCGAACTCGTTCCAATCCTCCTACCTCTTCCTCCCGAGTACTTGGATTAAAGGCGAGCACCACCACACCTGGCTTACTTTTTAATTTTTTATTTGTGTGTTGGCATGTGCACCAGGATCTCTTGCTGTTACAAATGACTGCCAGCTCCTTGTACCACTCTTTGTGTCTGACCTTACCACATGGGTGGCTGGGGAATGGAACCTCGTCAGCAGACTTGCAAGCAAGTGCCTGTCTGTCATTGAGTGCCTTTCATTCTACCTACTTACCCAAGAATGGCCTTAGTATTACTTTTCAATTTTTTTGTTTGTTTGTTTGTTTTGTTTTTCAAGGAAAGGTCTCACTCTAGCCGAGGCTGACCTAGAACTCACTGTGTATTCTCACAGTGGCCTCGAACTCACGGCAGTCCTCCTACCTCTGCCTCCCGAGTGCTGGGATTAAAGGCGTGCGCCACCACACCCGGCTCTGGTAATTTTTTATAGGCAAATTTCAAAATTATTCCACTGATAGTGATTTAAATAAATATTTGGGTAGTGAATGCTGTGGAAGTTGAGCCTTTGCTGAAAAGGAACAGGGCTGGGGAGGTGGTTCTGTGGTAGAGCACTTGCCTAGTATGCACAAGGCTCTGGGTTCACTCCCCAGCATCTTACATACAGTGCAAGAAGAAAAGGGGAGCTTACAATTTTGTTGGGTATGATGATTATATTGGGTAGTGGGGCTGTTGACTGAGGTAGTAGGAACCACCTCAATTCACTTAAGTGGCAAGAGGAATTTACCATAAGTATATATGTCATGAAATCCAAGGGCGGGAATGCAGCTGGATCTTGGGAATCAGGAGCTGAATGCTCTATAGGAACCCAGGAGTGGTGTTTCATCGCGTATCTCTGCCATTCTCTCTGTGTGCATGTCTTTACTATTCCCCTCTTCCTACATAGTAGCTTCCTCAGTTCTTGCCCATGTGGCAGATAATGGTAGCAGCCAGCTCTCCTGAGATCGTAGCTCTTTAATCAGAAGAACAGCCAATGGGAAATAGAATCTGACTCCTAATTCTGTATACCAGTGAGTGCCTAATTGATCCAGGTGGAGCCAGCTGTGCATTCCTGTATCAGTCACATATAGGCTGGAACAAGGTCACAATAACAGTACAGTCGGGAAGGAGGGAAGGAGAGGGTTTTTAGGAAAAGGTGTGCTAGGTGGAAAGATCAGGAAATATTTACCAAAGAACTCACAAGACACAATAGCATGAAAAATTACAATGTATTGTTTAATTATTTATCTACGGATTTTTTGTTTGTTTTGTTGTTGAAATGGGGTCTCCTGTGTTTCCCAAGCTGGGCTCCAGCTTCTGGGTTCAGGTGCTCCTTCTGCCACAGCCTCCTAAAGAGTCAGGACCAGAGGCACGTGCTGCCACACCTGGCTTCAGTGAAATGTTTGTGACCAGTGCTGTAGGCCAAGAGATCAGTGTATGAATAATCCATTGTGTTTCTGGTTGAATCTTGAGTAGTCTGAGCAGTTACTAATACATATATTTGTTAAATGCCAGTCATAGATAACAAAATGTGTCAATACCAGAAGAATGAAGTATTTACTGCTATTTTACCTAGAAGAACCTTGAAAACATTCTATGTGAAAACAAAGCTGACAGAAAAAAGTCATAAATTGTATAACTCCATATTTATGAAATGTCTGAAATACACAGACCCATAGAGGCAAAAAGTAGATTAGTGGTTGCCAAGGAGCTGTGAGGAAAAGTGACTATTGATGGGTATGGGAGTCCCCCCCCCCCTTTTTTTTTTTTTTTTTTGGTTTTTCGAGGTAGGGTCTCACTCTAGCCCAGGCTACCTGGAATTCACTATGTAGTCTCAAGCTGGCCTTGAACTCACAGCAGTCCTCCTACCTCAGCCTCCCAAGTTCTGGGATTAAAGGCGTGCGCCACCACATCCGGTTTGGGATTTCCTTTTAAAGGAATGAAAATGTTCCTGAAGTGAATAGTGTTGGTGGCTGCACAGCCTTATGAATATACAGAAAAATCACTGGATCACTTTCAAGGGAAGAATCTTATAGTGTTGTAAATTCTAAACTTGCTATTATTTATTTATTGCTATTATTTGCAAGGGGTGAGGGAAGAGAGAGAGAGAGAGGGAGAGAGAGAGAAAGAGAGCAAATGGGTGCTGTCAGGGCCTCCAGCTGCTGCAAACAAACTCCAGATGCACATGCCACTTTGTGCGTTTGCCCTTACATGGATACTGGGGTTTCGAACCTGGGTCTTCAGCTTTGCAGGCAAGCGCCTTAACCACCAAGCCATCTCTCCAGCCCAAGACTTTATTTATTTATTTATTTTCCCGGCTTAAACTTTTTATTGACAACTTCCATACAAATAGACAATATAACATGATCACAATCTCCTCCCACCACCTTCGTTTTTCCCCCTCCTGAATTCCCCCCTCCACTGACACTGTCAGTTCCTTCCAAGAAAGAAAATGGAGCCAAGGCTGTATTTCCCATGGTACCCTGCTGCAGGGAGGCAGCTCAGCTAATGTTTTGTAATATGTCCCACCTTTAAAGTTGAGGGTAATTTTACCTTTCCCATGATGTCCTACAACAGATGTTTTGTTTTGTATTTCGAAGTAGTGTCTCACTCTAGTCCAGGCTGACCTGGAATTTATTATGTAGTCTCAGGGTGGCCTTGAACTCAAGGCAGTCCTCCTACTTCTGCCTCCTGAGTGCTGGGATTAAAGGCATGAGCCACCACACCCAGCTCAGATTTTTTTTCTTAATATTTAAAAAGTTTTTTTTTTTTTTTTTTTTTTTTTTGTCTTTTGAGGTAGGGTCTCACTCTAGCCCAGGCTGACCTGGATTTGCTATGTAGTCTCAGGGTGGCTTAGAACTTACAGCAATCTTTCTACCTCTGTATCCCAAGTGCTGGGATCAAAGGCATGTATCACTATGCCCTGCTAATTTTTTAAAAAATATTTTATTTTTATTTATTTCAAAGAGAGACAGAGAGAAAGAGGCAAAGAGGCGGATAGAAAGAGAGAATGGGCACACCAGAGCCTCCAGCAGTTGCAAATGAACTCCAACTTTCACCCTAATAGAGTGTCCATCCTTTGTAGAAAGGAGAGTTTCTTGGAGGCAACAAATTTAAGGATCCTTTCTTTTTTCCTTTTTTTGGTTTTCGATGTAGGGTCTCCCTCTAGCCCAGGCTGACCTGGAATTCACTATGTAGTTTCAGGTAGCCTTGAACTCCCACCGATCCTCCTACCACTGCTCCTGAGTGCTGGGATTAAAGGCGTGCGCCGCCACACCCAGCCAGGATACTGCTTTTAAACCCAGTCTGCAAACCTGTGTCTTTTGGTTGGGGCACTGAGGCCATTGATATTAAGAGTTATTATTGAAAGGTGTGTATTTATTTTTGCCTTTTTTCTTATTTTGTAGTTCTTCTAGTTTTATCTTTGCTCTCATGTATTAACTAGTATTTGAGTATGGTTCGTTTTTTTCCAGGTTCCTTATATGTGTGCTTTTCTTTCTCTTCAGCATAGAGGATTCTTTCAACTATTTTTTGTAGATCTGGTTTGTCTTCAAATATTCCTTTAGCCTGCTTTTGTTGTGGAATGTCCTTATTTCTCCATCTGTTTGAATGGATAGCTTTGCAGGATAAAGTAACTTTGGTTGACAGTTGTTATCTTTCAGAACTTGGAATACATTATTCAAAGTCCTTCTGGCTTTTAAAGTTTGTGTTGAGGAATCTGCTGTAATCCGGATGGGCTTGCCTTTGTACGTGACTTGATGTTTCTCTCTAACTGCTTTCAATATATTTTCTTTGGTTTGTGTATTTGATAGTTTAATTACAATATGGCCAGGAGAGGTTTTTTCCAGGTTTTGTCTGTTTGGTGTTCTAAAGGCTTTCTGTATCTGCATTGGCATCTATCTCTTCCCTGATTTGGGGGAAGTTTTCTTCTATGATGTTTTTGAAAATGCCTACTATGCCTTTGGAGTGAAATTCTTCTCCCTCTACTATACCCTGAATTCTTAGGTTTGATCTTTTCATAGTGTCCCAAATATCTTGAAATTCCCATTCATAACTTCCTATTAGTTTGTCTTTCTCTTTGTTGGACTATATTAGATCTGCCACCTGGTCTTCTAGTTTAGATATTCTGTGCTCCCCTTCATCCATTCTACTGGTGAGACTTTCTACAGAGTTTTTTGATTTACTATGTTTTTCATTGCTAGTATTTCTGACTCGTTTTTCTTTATTTCCTTATTCATGTCTTTTATCGACCTCCTTATTTCGTTAAATTGGTTTCCTGTGTCGTCTTTGATTCCTTTGATTTCCTTGAGCATATTTATAATCATTCTTTTGAAATATTTCTCAGGCATTTCCTCTAATTCAGTCTCACTGGAGGTCATGTCTGATGGATTAATAGTTTTTGGTGGATTTATGTTGTGTTGAGTTTTGTGTTTCTTATATTATAATGTAGAGATTTTTGCATCTTGGATTAATTTAATGCTTGAGTTTTCTAATTATCTTCAGTATTATTAGATGTATCAATCAATCTGACCTTATATATCTTCAGGGTAGAAGCTTAAGGTACTAGGTGTGGCCCTTAAGACTCTCAGAGTAACTACAAAAGTGACCCTAGGTGTTGGGTTTGCCTACTATGAGAGTATTCTAGTAGGCTGGGTAGAACAAAATACAGGCAAATTCTAAAATTTAACTAAACAATATGTACATTCAGTGAAAACCAGCACAGAGTATTTATTGCAAGAGTAGGTATTAAACAGATCCTCTAACAAAGTCACAGTCCCTAAGGATGTGTGTTGCCCCACACCCTTAATCCTGTCAACTGGGAGGCTTACATTTCTGGTCTGTAGAGGGTTCCAAGGTCAGCTTGTGACTGAGTGAGACCCTGCCCCTATGAATGACAGAAGAGGAGACAAAGGCAGTATAAAATCAGGAAGGAACAAATGACAAGCCCAAAATATAGCTTATGTCAAAATGGCAAATCTGACCATCCATCAGATTTAACACATAATTTACCCTGACATGAAAAATGCAATTAGCATTTCCAATACTAGCCTATATACCAGGCTTTTTTGGCGGGTACTGCCCTGGTGTAATCCCAGCTATGTTGCGTGCCCACTTGGGTCCCTCTTTGCTGCGCTGTGGGCTCAGGCAGGCTGGCTGGGTCACTGCTCTGATAGCCTGTGCTGCGGGCTGTGTAGGTGAGCTCCCTTCCCCAGGTCTGTGGTGTTTGCTGGCGCTCGCACTGGCAGTTGGGGGTGGGGAGGCTGTGAACAGTGGCTGAAGTTCTCCCGCTGGTCCTTGTGATCCTATTCCTCTCAAGCTGCTTCACTGGTCCCTGCTGTCCTTCACATTTCCTGGTTTGCAAGGAAGCTGCTGTGAGGGGAAAATCCCCTCACCTGGCTCTTCCTGAGGCTCAGGCCGAGCCTGGCAGCCATGGCCACATGACCTGGTGCCACTGCTGCTGGAGCCACTTCTGCCTGCGTCTGTGGTCTCTAGACGCTCTGGATCTCTCCTACTTCTCTGCTGTGGCTGATAATTTCTTATACACCTTCCTTTTTTAGTAGAAGAGTGTATTTTGCTGGGTTTTTTTTTTTTGTTGTTGTTGTTGTTTCTTTTTCTCCCCTAGGCTGCTTTGGCATGATTCCTATGCCACTGTCTTAACCAGAAATCCGCCCAAGAGTTTATTTTTGAGCCAAGGCTAAATATCTCAGACTTTCCTTGAATTCCTTCTGTAGCCCAAGCAGTCCTTGAACTTGCAAATCCCCCTGCCTCAACCTCCTGAGTAGCTGACATTACAGGTCTGTATCAACAAGCCCAAACATTATGACAGTTTAAAATGGTTTCTGAGCAAATTTGGATTGTAAATGTCTGTGGTTAAAATGAGTATAATTATAGTAAAGGATACTTCCAAATGTCTGTGGTTGGAAATGGCCCTGTGATTGAGAGTGAGCATCCGAACAGGTGGAGGTTGCTCTGCAAAGATTTCATCTGTTGCAGACCCTCTTCAATTCATGTAAGGTCATTGTGCCCTTCATAGATGACTTCCTGTGTTCTTGAGCATCACTAGCTCTTTCTTCCCCCATCTCTGTATCCTAGTCCAGTTCCTCATTCCTTACCTCAAATCCTTGATGAAATAGTCAAGAAATTGATTTTTTTTAAGAAATTGATTTTTTAAAAATATTTATTTATTTGAGAGAGAGAGAGAGAGAATAGGCACACCAGGGCCTCTAGCCACTGCACACGAACTCCAGACGCATCTGCACCGCCCTGTGCATCTGACTTATGTGGGTACTGGGCAATCAGATCTGGGTCCATAGGCTTCACAGGCAGTGCCTTAACTGCTAAGCCATGTCTCTAGCTCAAGAAATTGCTTTTGAGTATCTTTCTAAAATAGCACACTCTTTACTTGTGTCCTTAAGAAGAAGAAGAAGAAGAAGAAGGCTCTAGTTTGTCTCCCTTTTTTCTGTTATGGCTCAAATTCTGTATGTTTTTTTTTCCCCATGGAGATGTGAGATGACTAGGTCCCATGGTGTTATTAATAGAGCTCTCTGCTCCAGGCACATTGCAAGTCAAGTGTACTTCTGTGAACTGATCTGGAGATAGTTCACAGAAGGCATATTTTCCTCTTTGTTAAAACCTCCTCATTTCCCAACCATGTCTTAAGAAGGAACATTTGAGACACAAGCACCATGCACTTATTAGACTCCCTTTATTCTGAAAAATCACTTTTGAGAAAACAGATGTCTAAAGAAGTTCGGAGAAGCCAGCAAAGCAAGCCATAGTGGAGACATCCAGTCCTAACTAGCTGAACTACAAATCTCAGAGAAACCAGCTTCAAAAACAGTGTGAGAACCAGAGGGGGCAAAATGAACTTGGGTATAATTAGTAAGTGTCACAACATTGGAAGGGAAGAGGGAGCCAGCAGGAAATAGGAATCCACCCACACAGGTCTCATTGCTTGACAATTCAAGCAAATAGAAGTCAAATAATACAGTGTTCAAAGAGGCGAGAAAGCTAATGACTTTACAAGGGAATGTGCTACTTAAAAAAAAAAAAGAACTAAAAATATTGATAGTGGCAATATGGGGCAGGAAAGAAGTCTCAGTGAACAGAAATAGGTAAACCTGAAAACTGGGAAGGACAGGTGATCCCAATCATGGGTAATCTCAGATAAATAGATTGCAGAGCAGAAGTCATGGAGAAACTTTCAGAGTTCACCATTTGAAATGTAAACACATTATAAAATTTGGAATGCCTGTCACATCATAGATCATGTGTGCTGGTGGCCAGCTGATGGTGAACAGAAAAACACAATATATATGTAGTGACACTCATCAAACTGAAAAGCGCGGAAGCATGTGCAGAACTTGAGGGTAGGGCAGCAGGGAGATGGCTTAGCAGAGAAGAACACTTGCTGCGTAAACATGGGGTCCTGAGTTTGGATCCTCAGTGTCCACGTGAAAAAGCCAGAAATGATAACCCATGTGGTAGCGCACACCTTCAATCCCAGCACTCGGGAGGCAGAAGTGGGAGGATCACTGTGAGTTCGAGGCCAATTTGGGAACTACAGAGTGAGTTCCACGTAAGTCTGGGCTCACTCTAGTGAGACCCTACCTTGGGGGGAAAAAAAAAAAAAAAAAACCAAAATAGCCTCTGCAAGTGAATTCAGATGCATGTGCCACTTTGTGCATCTGGCTTTATATGGGTACTGGGGAATCAAACTCACGCTGTTTGGTTTTTCAGGCAAGTACTTTAACTGCTGAGCCATCTCCCTCTGATAAGTTCTTAAACTTAACAGAAAGTGATTTAGAAATGTAATAATGAAAGCAACTTGGGACCTTAGATTTGGAATTTCTTAGGAAATGAAATTCTTTGGGAGCTAGTATGAAGCCTTGTTCCTGAACAAGAGACCATGCAGTTTGCTACAGGTGGAGATATTTTGCAGTCACCTACAAAAGTAATAGTAGAGCTCTGAAAGAACATTATCAAAGTGTAGTTGTCATATAAATAAAATTCAGTCTTTAGCAGTGTCTATTCGAACATTCTGCTTGACATTGTTCCAGGTGTGTGCTGTCCAGTGCAGTAGCCTCTACTCACACGTGGGCCCTTGAGACATGACTGGCGGGACCGAGTTTCACTTTCATCTAATAGACGTATTCCCTAGTGGCTGCTGCACAGCATGGCTTTAGATCATGACACAAATTGCAACATGTCCACATGGAATTTCACAAGACGTTTCAGGTTTTACCAGGACAAGAAAGTGCAGGAGAGAGTGAGCAAAGAAAGGAAAACATAACTGTATAAATCACTGCAGAATTTATAAGCTGCTTCTCCATTCCTCAGTTTAAAACAATGAGATGAAGGGGAGGAGGAGGATAGGGGTAACAGGAGAGATTTACTCCTTAAACGTTAAAATTAATAGAAAAAAGGATGCACAAAGAAAATAGGATTATGAAGTTTTTGAAAAAGAAATAGGAAGCTTAGTTTATCGTCTAAAGAGAAATACACTCTAGTTTTCAGTCTGAAAGAGAGAAAGAGATATATCTGTATTTGCTGTATACAAACCCTTTTAAATTGGAAAAATGAATAACAGCATTAACATTAAACCTATAAGATGACAGAAAAGAGCACAGATGTGCTGTTTCTAATGCTTGTAAATTCCACTGGTAAAATTTATCACAATAAAGTAATTGTATTCACTGGTTTAACAAAATGGTATCTCAGAGTCTTTCATAACATGAAACTGACTTAAGTTTATTCAGGAACAAAATAGCCTGTTATTACCAAGCATCGAGGAAAGTTAGGAGTAGCCAGGGATATGGCATAATGGTAGGACAGTTGCCTAGTGTTTGTCAGGCTCCAGGTACAAAACTCACTCCCCAGTGAAAGGAAGGAAGGAAGGAGGGGGAGAAGATAGGATTAGATGGCATGGTGTGCATACCTGTAATTCCCACTGAGGCAGGAAGATTGCAAATTTGAGACTAGCCTGAGTTATACAGTGAGACCTTGTCAGAAGAGGAGGGAGTGCGGAGAGAAGCAGGATTGACTGATCTCAATGTGAGCAAGTTGATTTCAGATCCAAAGCCAGAGAAACAGTTCACAGAGAAGAATGTGGGAAATACAGGTTGGTGGAATCAGTTAATGAGTAACTAACTGGTTATCTGAACAGAGGAACAAAGGAGGTAGAAAAGATGGCAGAAGTGCTGGGGAAGTGAAGATAGAATTGTACTTAAGAGTGGTCACAGTATATATGAAACCTACAGACAGGAAATTTGAGGATTAAGAACTTTGTCACTAATTACTAGCATTGCGACACTGTTCTTAACTTGTTGGACTTAATTATGAGCTATGTGTACACTGAATTAGATTGTGAGTTTTTCTCCAGTTTTAAGTTTTATGAGACTTCAGCATTTACTATCAGAATATGAAAATTAGGCAAATAATGAATTAGTAAATTATAGAGCTGCCCTACTTTAGCAAGATAGATGAAATTGACAAGAGAAAGTGCTGGTAATTAAGGAGATTTTTTTTTCCTTGTTAAATGTATATGAAAGGATTTTGAAAACATGTTTAAGCTGGACCTGATGGTGCACACCTTTAATTCCAGCACTTGGGGGACAAGTAGGAGGTTTGCTGTGAGTTCAAGGCCAGCCTGAAACTATATAGTGAAGTCCAGGACAGCCTGGGCTAGTGTGAGACCCTAGCTCAAAAAAGAAAAAAAGAAAGAAAGAAAGAAAACATGCAGTAAGTCTCTGAAGGTGATCAGTTAATGGCTCTCTCTCTCTTTCTCTTGCTTATGTTCTGAACAGTGAGAAATAATTCAAAGGAGGTGTATAAGGATTGTAAAGGTCATGTGGCTAAGCTGGAGGACATGCATTGGTGTATAAACCAATGGGTTTCCTAGCTGAACCCCAGAATAAGACTCACCAGCCCCATTACCTAACAGCAGCTAGGATGATAACTCAGAACTTGGGGGGTCTTATCTTAATTTTTTTTTTGTTTTTTTTTTGTTTTTCGAGGTAGGGTCTTGCTGTAGTCCAGGCTGACCTGGAATTCACTGTGTAGTCTCAGGGTGGCCTTGAACTCATGGCAATCCGCCTACCTCTGTCTCCTAAGTGCTGGGATTAGAGGCATGCGCCTGTTGATTAAAATCTTTTTTAAAAAAATATTTTATTTTTATTTATTTATTTGACAGAGAGAGAGAGAGAGAAAATGGGCATGCCAAGGCCTCCAGCCACTGCAGATGAGCTTCAGAGGTGTGCACCCCCTTGTGCATCTGGCTAACGTGGGTCCTGGGGAATCGAACCTTGGCCCTTTGGCTTTGCAAACGTGGGTCCTGGGGAATCGAACCTTGGCCCTTTGGCTTTGCAGGCAAACACCTTAACTGCTAAGCCATCCCTCCAGCCCTTAAAATCTTTTATTAGCACATATTTATTGTACAAAATAGTTTTTTTTTTCTTTTTGTTGAGGTAGGGTCTCACTCTAGCCCAGGCTGACCTGGAATTCACTATGTAGTCTTAGGCTGGCCTCAAACTCATGGCGATCCTCCTACCTCTGCCTCCCAAGTGCTGGGATTACAGGCATGCACCACCACACCCAACTCAAAATACTTGATTTAATTGTACTTTTAAAAATATTTTATTTATTTACTTATTTTGAGGGAGAGAGAGAATGGGCATGCCAGGGCCTCCAGCCAGTGCAAACAAACTCCAAACGCCTCGTGCATCTGGCTTATGTGGGCTGGGGAATTGAACTTGGGTCCTTAGGTTTCTCACGCAAGCTCCTTAATCGCTAAGCCATCTCTCCAGCCCCTCAGTTATACTTTTTGTTGTGTGTATGTGTATGCAGGGCGGGGTGGTGGGTTCATATGGTGTGTACATGTGTCTGGCCTGTGGCTGGAGGGGCATGTTGGGTGTCTCACTACTTTGCTCTTCCACCTGTTCTTACTTGAGCTGGAATCTCTTAACTGATCTCAGAGATTTTATGAGCCCCATTGATTATCTGGTCTCTGCTCCCCATTGGACTGGGGTTGCAGATAAGCTGTGGCCACGTCCAGCTGTTGATGTGGGTCCTTGGGATTGAACTTGAGTGATATTTTGACCCTCTTGCTTGTGCAGAGAGTGCATCTAGTGACCAAGCTGTTTCTCCCGCCCTCATACACCTTCATATGTATCCATCAGGTGCTTCAGTCCTATACCCCCACCCCCCCAGTAGTCCTTTGGTAGCTCCCTCCACATTGATTGCTTCTCCTTTGGATATTTTATGGAACCTCTGAGTTGGAGCTGAATTCCACAACACCAGTTATTTCCAAATTTACCACCAGAATGAATCATAGTTTCTTGCTAAGATAAGTAAAGGGTAGAAAGAGATTAATGATATTTGGTAGAAACCTGTGCTCATAGACAACAGAGGAAAGAAGACAAAAGTGTTTCTTTCTGATTATAAATATGATATACATTCATTGTTAAAAAAAAAAAAAGATAAGCCTGAAGAAGATACATAAAAGCTCATTGCTGAAAATAACCACTGTTAACATTTTAGTCTCTGTCATTCAAGACTACATGTCAGGGCTAGAAGTATAGCCCAGTAGTAAAAGCACTTTCCTGGTATGTGAGATGGTGGGTTTGAGCCTCATAAATAAATAAATAAATAAATAAATAAATAAATAAATAAATCAAGCTGCATAGGTAAGTGTAAATATGCATATAGTATTATAAGTTACAAAATGAATCAAATGTTGGTAAATGTAGCTGAAATTGTGGACCCTTAGATAGTGAAAATGACTATAGAAGACATGTAAGTTGTCCAGCTCTGATGTTTATCCTGGTCTGGTTAATCTTTATTCTCAAGGCTATCCTCATAGTAACTACATCCCTTCTCTGTGACTTAACTTTGTAAGCTATAGCTGGCTTGCCAGGATGCATTCCTGACCCATACTGGCCTGGTCAGATTTTATTTTTCTCCTACATATTTAGAATTTTAAATTTAGAGAGAGAAAAAATGAGAATGGATCACTATAGCTAACCTCATTAAATGCATGAACTACAGCTGGGCTCTTCAAGAGCTGCATGGGGTCCTCCTCGCCTTAAGACTCATTAAACTCTTCAGGGGGGTTTTGCTATTTCCTTAGATTACAAATGAAGTCTAAAAGTTTCATTGGTAACTTACAAGATAATTTCCTCAGTTCAGATCTTAAACTTTTTCAAAACCAGTTGTTTAAAAATAGTTTATTGAGGGCTGGAGAGATGGCCCAGTATTTAAGGCACTTGCCTACAAAGCCTAAGGATCCAGGTTTAATTCCCCAGTACCCATGTTAAGCCAGATACATAAGGTGGCACATGCATCTGGAGTTCGTTGGCAATGGCTAGAGGCCCTGGTGTGCTCATATTCTCTCTCCCTCCCCCCCCCTCTCTCTCTCTCTAATAAATAAATAAAATATTTTTTAAAAGATAGTTTATTAAGATGGCATTAGACATTGAGGTTAAAATTTAAAACTAAAATTAGTGTATTTTTCAGTAGGTGGAAATAAAAAAGGGCTTGGGAGGTGAGAATAATATATGACATATATATATATATATATATATATATATTTTGTTTTGTTGTTTGTTTTTTTGAGGTAGGGTCTCACTCTAGCCCAGGCTGACCTGGAATTCACTATGTAGTCTCAGGGTGGCCTCGAACTCACGGCAATCCTACCTCTGCCTCCCAAGTGCTGGGATTAAAGGCGTGTGCCACCATGCCCAGCTTATATGACATATTTTTAAGTGGATATTTTGAAAATGGCAAGTTCTCTGTTTTCCTATAACATATGCTTATTGTAGTCCAGTAGATTTCAGTGAAAGCACTGGCATTTCCTTGGTGTGCTTTTTATGGAAAATTGCGAGGGTATTTCAGTTGCCACAGTGACTGGGCATGCCAGTAGCTCTATGTTCTTTGGTATATGAAGTCCAACTCAATAAAGATTTGATAGTCTGCACCATGCTGCTGGGATGAACCTCCAAACCAGACAGTTTAGAGGAGGAATGGGATTTATTTCAGGCTTACAGACCCAAAGGAGAAGTTCCATAATGGTGGTGGAAAGCTGGCCCCCTTTCACAGATCCATGCAGAAAGAAAAACCCACCACCAGCCAGCCAGCGCCACAAGTAATCACAAATCCAACAGCAAAACAGCAAGGAACCTGGGCAGAACCCACTCTGCACACCTTAGGCTGGAAACAGATCCATCCCCCAGTAACACCTTTGGGCTGGACCTCAGGATCTGCCCCTAGTAGCAACTGCTCCAGCCAGGCAACTGGCAATACATCTGAGTCTATTGGGGGACATAACATTCAAACTCCCACGTTCTACTCCTGGCTCCCAGTAGACTCATAACCACCTCACATTGTAAATCATATTCAATCCAACTTCAAAGGTTCCATAGTTTCTATCAGCTTAAGATAGTTACAAAGTCCCAGGTCTCATGTGAGACTCAAGACTGTCTCTTAACTGTGAGTTCTGTAAAATCAAACAAGTTACATGCTTTCAACATATAATGGCACAGAGTAAACATTTCCACCTGCTATATGGCATAACAAGGAGAGACTGGACCAATGCAGAGCCAGTATTAACATCAACATCAAACTTAGGCATTTCAAGTCTGATATCCATAACCAGTGACTGACAGTCTCTGGATTTTTCAATTCTGCCTCTCCAGCTGGGCCTGAGTAGCCAGGGCCAACTTTATTGCTCCACGGTAGTACTTGCACAGTCCAGGTATATCCATTCAGGCTTTCCTCAGGCATCCTTCCATTGTTCCAGTGTAAAGTAGTTGGATCACGTTCTTTTAGATTGCTAATGTATTTGACAAAGCAGATTCAGTACCCTAAAACCAGTCTCTGTGCCTATAAATTTTAAACTTGTTTGGATTTCTCCAATTTTAAATCTTACATCTTTCAGTTCAGTATCTGTAACCAAGCACATCTGTCCATTACAGATTTAACCGTGATCAAACTCCCTGGGCCTGGGCAGCAGAATGAATGCAGCCAGACTTTATGCCAGTAGCCCAGTTACAACAGAGTCCTCTGCAGTCTTTCCTTCCCCTTAGAAAGTTCGTAAGCAAAGCCTCCAAATACAATTCTCTCTGCACTTAGCATGTTCAAACTCTCACCAGAATAGTCATAATACTTGGTTTACTGCTCTGGAAGGCATCTTCAGTTGCAAGTACCAAGTTCATGTCCATTCCTCCAAAACAAAAGCTCCAAAATACCAAAGTCCACATGGTCACATGCATCACAGCACTATCACCCCACTTCTCTTGGTACCGATTTCTTTCATAGTCAGCTCCAGGCTGCTGGGATGAACCTCCAAACCAGACACAGTTTATGGGAGGAATGGGATTTAATTCAGGCTTATAGATCCAGGGGAAGTTACATAATGGTGGTAGAAAGCTGGCCCCCAGTACCACAATCACAAAACCAACAATAAAGCAGCAGAGAATCCAGGCAGAGCTCACTCTGCACACCTTATGCTGGGAACAGATCCATCCCCAGTAACATCTTTGGGATGGATCTCAGGATCTGAAACCAGTGACACCTCTTTAGCCAGGCAGCTGGAAATCCAAGTTTTAATAGAGACAACTGAGTCTGTTGGGGGACATAACATTCAAACTATCACGTTAACCCCCTGACTTTCATCTTCTCTCTCCAGGCTAACTCCTCTTGTAGTATATGTGAATGTTGAAAAATATAAGATGTTTAATAGGGTTGGGGACATAGATTACTTAGTAGAGCACATGCTTGGTATACACGAGGCCCTGGGTTCTGTCATCAGTACCCCTTAAACTGAATTTGATGACACGTACCTATAACCCTAGCACTCCGTAGATGGAGACAGGAAGATCAGAAGTTTATAGTCATCCTCAGCTACTAGAGAGTTCGAGGCTAGCCTGGGTTACATGAGAACTTGTCCCAAAAAATTGACTGACTGACTTTGGATTAGGTCAGATATACCCACATAGTCTCCATCCCTTGACAACATTTGATTTATCTGGGAGTAGTTGGTCAATTCCTGAAATATCATCACTATCGAGAGGCCAAGGCAGGAGGACAACCTAGCTACGTAGTGAGTTCCAGGTCTGCTACCAGAGTAAGATCCTGAAAATCATTTGACTTAGCACTTTAATTACGTTTGCCAAATCTTTGCCCTGCAGTATCTAGACCCGTGTGTGCTTGACGAGCTCAGGAACATTATCCTTGGGGGATAGTCTTTAGGATTCTGCATGCTACTTCCATTGATCTAAAGAAAGACACTTACATGAAATAAAGATACTGTCTGGAAATAATTTATTCATCCTCACATTGTGTTCTGGAAGTGCTGTAACACTCCCAGCTTGCATATTTAGTTGAAATGGATTTCCGTATGTTAGTATTATTATTGTCAAAGTAATGAAACTGATTGAAATTATGAAACAGAAGATTTGAGATTCCTTTTCAGACTTCAGTTTTTAAGTTAGTTGGGGACAATTAAAAGGTAGGGATCTCATTAAATTTCTTCAATATAGGGGCTGAGGAGATGGCTTAATGGATAAAGCGTTTGCCATTCAATCATGAATACCCATGTTTGATCCCCAGACCCCACATAAAAAGCCAGAAACCATGGTAGGCTTCTGTAATCCCAGGGTGCTGACGGCAAAGCAGGAAAGTTTCCCAGGAGCTGAGAATCTTGCAGCAAACAGTGCATAGCCAAGAGCAACAGAACTAGAGAAGCCTCAAAGAAGGGGTGGAAGGGTGAGGGGCAGCACCCAAGAAAGTTGTCCTCTGATGTCCACATGCACACCCACACTCACACATGAACATGTGTCTGTCTGTCTGTCTATCCATCTATCATCTATTAGTTTTTCTGAGCTTTCCAGCAGGAGGTTCAGCTTATCTTCGTGTGTGTATGTTTGTTTAGTTTTAGTTTTTTTTTTTTTTTTTTTTGAGGTAGGGTCTCACTCTGGCCCAGGCTGACCTGGAATTAACTATGTAGTTTCAGGGTGGCCTCGAACTCCTACCTCTGTCTCTACCTCCTCCTACCTCTGCCTCCCGAGTACTGGGATTAAAGGCGTGTGCCACCACACCTAGCTTATCTTTTAATATTCACACATCGGAGGTTTTTCTTTACAGTGTTGTTTTTTTGAAAAAGATGACATGATTTTTAGTGCCCTAGTTTTTGCTCTGGTCTTAGTTATCAGCACACCTGTAAAGATCAGTTTTTTGTTTATTTTTATTTATTTATTTGAGAGTGGCAGAAAGAGGGGGGGGGTGGAGAATGGGTGCATCAGGGCCTCCAGCCACTGCAACAAACTCCAGATACTTGCACCACCTTGTGCATCTGGCTTACCTGGGGAATCGAGCCTCGAACCGGGGTTCTTAGGCTTCACAGGCAAGTGCTTAACCACTAAGCCATCTCTCCAGCCCCAAGATCAGCTTTTTAATCTAAGCTCTGTGTCTGCCCCTGCCAAAAAAGAAAAAGGAAAAACTTAGCGCAGTAATAGTTGTGAGCCCAAAGTCTCATCATAGGTAAGTCTTGTCAAGTTCTGGCCTCTGGAGTCTTTCTTGCAAGTAGTACACAGTGAAATGTATGATGGGAAAGGCAGTAGAGCAGTAGACAAAGCTAAGGTTCAGGTTCTTGATTGTGGCCATCATTTACTGCCTTGGGAAAGTTGTGCAGCCCTGCTTTTCTCTTCTGCACATAGACACATCTCTCTTGCCTACCGTACATCAAGGTTGTTGTTAGGATCAAATAGTGAATGAGTGCTAGAGAAGTTCTGTAAAAGGCACTGCAATAACTGTTCGTCTCTCATATTGAAAAGCTTTGGCCGTGACATCAGTAGGTGGCTTAAAATTAAGTTTTTAAAAAATCACCGCCAGGACTAAAAGCAATGCTGGAAAGATGATGAGTTAGTTGCTGGGCAAATTGCTGTTGATAAGAATGCTTGCCACACAGTGTGAGGGCCTGAGACCATCTGGAGTTTTATTCCCAGCGCCCATGGAAAAAGCTGGGTGTGACCACGCATACCTGTAATACCAGCCTTGTGAGCACCCCAGACCAGAGAATCACTGGGACTCTGAGCAGCCAGTCTGACTCATGTGTGTGCACACCCAAGCACGGGGGAGGGGGGGTTTAGAAAGGCACACTTGGGTGCCAGTGAGATTGGTGGAAATGACAATCTTATTCAGTAGATACTGGAAACAAAAACATGGGAGAAAACAGACCTGACATATTAGCAGGACTTGGAAACTGGTGAGGGGAAGGTGACCCCAACACACTGGTAACTGGATGATCATGGGTGTGGTCTTCAAAGGAAGGAAGGAATGTACTTCCCATTGAAACTGGACATATTTGAGCTGTTTGGCAGTAGATGGACCTGGAGTTGGAAGACCCAAGGCTAGAAACTGGACCAGGGAAAACTTAATGATAAGTGAGGCAGGATAGAGATGGAAGATGGAGCTTTGTAGAATGAATGTCTACACTGAAGGACCTATTGGGCAAGAAGAATGATCGAAGGTCCTTCTGTGACATGTTCTGTAATCTGTGACAGTTCGGTTCTGCAGGTTCTGGAACACAGGACTACTGTTGTGAGTTAATGTGTTACGAGAGAGGCCCTTGACATCTAATGAACATTATGTGAAGATTAAATCTTCCTTAGGATATCTCCCAAAGACATACAAACTACAATGAATAAACAAATGAATGGGACTATATATTTTCTTAACTAGCCTGTAGCCAAGTTTAAAAATGGAATGTTTGTTTTTCAGATTCAGTATTGCTGGAAGTCACTGCTCTGTGCTTAACTGAAAGAGCTGTTTGTTTATGTGAAATGAAACTAGAATACTGATCCTCACTGCTTTTCTTTTTCTCCTTTTTTCCTCTAGATCTTACATTGTGCTATAGGTAAGTGGAATGTCCCCCCCCCCCCCACATTCTTTGAATTGTTTTTAGTTAGAGATGATAGACTTGATTTGATCCTTATTGAATATTGGAAAAAATTAAGGCATTTAATCTTTCTCTCTCTCTCTCTCTGTGTATATATATGTATATACATATATACATATATACACACACACACACACACACACATGCAAGTGTTTAAATTATAATGGCGTTTGTGTTCTAGAACAGTAAGTGCTGTTTAGAAGTTATTCCCGCTCACTGTTTGTCACTATTTTTTTTTCCTGTCAACTTAAGAGGTGTCTCCTCACTTCTCAGCATAAGAGCAGTAGGGAAACACTCACAGGTCTGTGAAGCCCAGGACACCTGGCCCACAATTTCTTAGGTTCTGGAGCTGGGCTGTGTTGGAAGTATTATTTGGGATCACTTAAATATATATATTATCTGTTTCATCATTAAAATAGAAACACTATATTGCCTACCTCTCAAGTGAATATTATATGTGTATGAAAGCAGAAAGGTTAGTAATAATAATGTAGGACTTTCTAATAAAAGCAGATAGTTGGTTTTTTTTCTTTTTGTTGGGAAAGAAGAGCTGTCACATTTACCATGGAACTGAGACATAGCGTTTACTATGGAGTGGACAGACCCTCTAAGAATGAAAACATTAATTTGGAAAGTTGACAGGCACATAGGCAAGCCCATAGCATAACAGGTTTGTTTCCAGAGGGAGGATAAGAAATTGATATTTACTCAGAAGCACCAAACGTCTGGGAACTTGAAAGTTATGAATCCAAACCAATACCGCCCTGATCAGTTTGACTTGTAACAAAAGTGGACACTTACTATAGTCAGGGTGTCCAATATGGTCCTGGGGAATTAGGAGCTGAAACACCTCACAGTTGAGAAGCACATGAAGTTGGGTACACAACAGACTGTCCACATGGCTCTGGTGGAGGTCACTGTGATACCTGGCTTACACATGCTGAGGAAAACAGTCTTCATTCTAAAGTGTTGTGCCTCCGCTGGTCCCACTTACCTAGGATCTGTGGGTAGAGTTGAGAGACCTGTGAAATGCTGTGCAGAATTCTTTATGCATGAGCCTGTTTTTTATGCTGAGGTGTGTGGGGGGGGATTTATAGCATTCATTAGTTCCTGAGATCTAAACAGTGCTTTAAAAGCTTTGAGGGATAAACTTGAGAAGGGCTCGGGAGCTCATCTGTCTTGTGATTTCCTTCCCTAAGTTTTACATAGCTAGTCAGAGTGCCAAGTCTCATTTGGAACCAAATGCAACCTGGCTGGTTTAATTTTATGACAGATGGGGATGGATTTTAACTCATGTGCAATCTTACACACATTTCCTTTTTAGTCTTTTAAAAAATTTTTTTAAAAAAATTATTTATTTGCAAGCAGAGAGAGACACTGAGAGAATGGGCATGCCAGGGCCTCCAGGTGCTGCAAACAAATCTCAGATCAAGTGCCACTTTATGCACATGGCTACTAGGGAATTGAACCTGGATCATTAGGCTTTGCAGGCAGTCATATTAACTGTTGCCATCTCTCCAGCCCCTAGTCTTTTTCTTTTTTTGAATAATTAAAAAAATTTTGCTTTTCTTAAATGTATTTATTTGAGAATGACAAGCAGAGAAATAGGCAGATAGAAAGAGAGAGAATGGGTGCGCCAGGGCCTCCAGCCACTGCAAACGAACTCCAGATGTGTGCGCCCGTTGTGCATCTGGCTAACGTGGGTCCTGGGGAATCAAGCCTTGAACCAGGATCCTTAGGCTTCACAGGCAAGCACTTAACCACTAAGCCAGATCTCCAGCCCTTAAAATAATTTTTTTTTTTTTTTTTTTTTTTTTGGTTTTTCGAGGTGGGGTTTCACTCTAGCTCAGGCTGACCTGGAATTCACTATGGAGTCTCAGGGTGGCCTCGAACTCACGGCGATCCTCCTACCTCTGCCTCCCGAGTGCTGGGATTAAAGGCGTGCACTACCACGCCCGGCTTCCTTAAAATAATTTTTAATAATACTTTTATTATTTATTTACTTGAGAGAGAGAGAGACAAAGGCTAACTGTGGGCATGCCAGGGTCTCTTGCTGCTGCAAATGAACTCCAGAGACATGTGCCACTTTGTGCATCTGGCTATACATAGATACTAGGTAATTGCACCTGGGCCCACAGATTTTGCAAGGTAAGCGGCTTTAACTGCTGAGCATCTCTCCAGCCTAACTTGAATATGAAAGACTAACTTTCATATGCAATTTTGAGATGAAACATTTTATCCCTTTTTAGATGGTTAAATTTTAAGCATAAGGGCTGGTATACTCAGTGGATAGAGCACTTACCTAGCATGTATGAGGCCCTAGGTTCAATCCCCACACCACAAGAATTTGATAATAAAAAATTACCTAATTTTATACATAAACTATCAGATTGAGAGAGATGGTTGGGCCACAGAGTTCTGGACTCATTTCAGTCCTTGCCCCAGTATTGAACCCAGTAGCTCCTACCTAGATCCCTGGCTCTCTTAACCTTCAGTTGTCTGTGTAGAGGTCTCTCATGCTTGTTTTCTAAATATCTTGGTCTGCATGGACACCATAACAGTACACAGCTCCCTACTTTTGATGTCTGGATTAAAAAATATATTATTTATTTATTTGCAAGCAGAGAGAATGAGAATGGACGTGCCGGGGCCTAGTGCCACTGCAGACATCCTCTAGACTCGTGTGCCACTTTGTGCATTTGGCTTTATGTGGCTATTAGGGAATTGAACCCAGGCTTTCAGGCTGTGCAAGCAGGTGCCTTTCACTGCTCAGTTATCTTTCCAGCACCAGATTGTTTTTATTTTTTTAATAGTTCAACTTTGTGATGATTTGCATTTGGTAGAAACTACATTGAATTATCATCTTTTCCTGGGCTAGAAATATATAGTAAAGAACTGCAGTTCCAAGCTGGCCACATGATCACAAGGGGAAATAACCAATACTCCACTGTGCCCTGTGTTACTAGGTTAGGCTAAGGTATATTAAATACTACTTTTGTTTGTTTTTTTTGAGGTAGGGTCTCACTCTAGTCCAGGCTGACCTGGAATTCACTGTGTAGTCTCAGGGTGGCCTCGACCTCATGAGGATCCGCCTATCTCTGCCTCCCGTGTGCTAGGATTAAAGGCGTGAGCCACCGTGCCTGGCATTAAATATGTTTTCAGCTAATGATATTTTCAGTTTATGCACTTAATCAGTCATATCTACCATCATAAGTCAAGGTATACCTTTCCATGAACTAGATGGTTTAAACATTTGCTTCTCAATACTCTGGCATTTTGGAATTCCAAGATCAGGTGCTAACAGATTCATTATCTGCTGAAGCCTTGTTCCTCATAGACAGTCCATCCTTGCAGTTATCATGTGGTAACAAAGGCAAGATTGACTTCCTGGGGCCTCTTTAATAGTTGGTTTTGTTTGCTTGTTTTTGAGACCAGTTCTCATGTTGCCCATGCTGGCCCTTGAACTCCTGATCCTCCTGCCTCTACCTCCCAAGAGCTGGAATGATACAGGTGTGGCCTACCACACTGGCCAGGCCTCATTTATGAGGACACTAATTACATTAGTGATTAGAGTCTTCATGACTAATAACTCCCTAAAGACCTTTCCAGCTTAATACTGTTGTGTTGGAGATTAAGCGTTCAGACCATATGATGAGCGTCACTCAGTGATCTCCCAGTGCTGGGACTATGAGCAACAAGCAAATAACCCAGCTTTGTTGACGTGCTAAAATGAACTTTACCAAAATAGTAAGAAAGGAAGAAAAAGAGAATAATTATCTAAAATACAAACATCCTATTTCCAAAGAATAAGTTGCTGGTCCTCAAGCCTAACTCCTTTTTAGTTACTGAGAGCTGGCCTAGCCTCACGCATACCTTGGTCTTACAGGGAGACTCCCCAATACACACCTCCTTACCCCAAGTCCATTTTTCCATGCTGCTCACAAACATGAATTAAGCTCACTTCTCAATTAGATTCAAGTATTGCTTTCTGCCTAGTAGGGGAGTATTGAGTGGTAAGATTGGAAGAACTAAGCCAGAACCTTGCCCAGCGGGTGAGCTTGCTGTGCCCAAGCCTTTGGGCACCTAAGGCTCAGCTTTAGAGAGCCGCTGGGGTGGTAGGTAGCCAGAGCCAACCTTCACTTTGTTTGTAGTGTTGCCTCTGCCTCTTATTCAAGTATAGTAATTTCTAGCTATGTGCTCCAGAATTGTTTATCAAGATGGCAGTGCCATACCAAGCCTTAATCTTTGTCGCTGCAGTTACGTCCCTCAAAACAGACTGGTGTAGTCTCTCTGTGCCTTGGTTCTAGTTCTTTCTGTTGCTTCCTGGCCAGATTTGCCCTTCCTACCCCCCAACAAGGAGAGAAGGAAGAGCAGAGTGTTGATAACTGTGTGTTTTGTTCCTGGTACACAAGGCTTCTGCCCTTGTTCTCAGAATAAACTGCTTTCTCACACCTTTTACATTTTGCACATACAGTTGCTTTTGCTGGGAATACCCAACTCTGTTAGTTGTTTCCTGCTTGCTGTTAGTGTGCTGAGACGAGGAAGGGAAGAGAGAAGTAGTGCATGCTCCTTAGGCCTCCAAGGCACCTGCACTGGGAGAGTAGACCCTTGTACTAGAGTGGTCGCCCAAGTTCTGGGCAAACCAGAATCCCTAAGGGATCTGTGCCTTCTGGTTTTTATTTTTTATTTTATTTTATTTTTTTTCTGGTTTTTTGAGGTAGAGTCTCACTCTAGCCCAGGCTGACCTGGAATTCACTACGTAGTCTCAGACTGTCCTTGAACTCACAGCCATCATCCTATCTCTGCTGGGATTAAAGGCGTGTGCCACCATGCCCAGCAGGATCTGTGTCTTCTTGCAGTTAGAAGGGACAGTCACACAGAGAGTGGGGGTGGGCAGTGGGGGGGAGGGTCGTGGTGTTAAAATGCCATCTCTGTAAGGACTGCTGCTGAGTCCATCAGAAATCCAGCATAGAAAGCTCTTATTGGAAACATTTCTACGTCAGGCATCTTCTCACTGGGCCTGCTCTTCACTTCTGAAAAACTGGGATGTGGGAATACATGCTTCGGTACTTTAAATGTGACAGTGTAAATGTATGTCTCCCCCCCACCACCAAGACTCAGGTCTTTTATTAAAATTAAGCTTGTAACTCAGGTCTCCAGCACCTGGCTGGAGGAGGTGTCACTGGGGTCCAACCCCACTGTGTGTTTGGGAGCAGACCTTGATTCCAGCCCAAAGGTGTGGGGAGAGCAGTTCGAGCTCTGGGTGTTATGTTTTGTGGTGCTGGCTGCTGGTGCTATCTCTCTGCTTGGGTCTATGAAAGGGAGCCAGCTTCTTCCACTTTTGATGGTGTTCCCCTTGGACTCTATAAGCTTGAAATAAATCCCTTCCTCCCACAAACTGTCGGGTTGGATATTCATCCCAGCAATGTGGAGCTAACTTACGCTAGGTTTCTGAATTCCATGAAAGTGAATGGAGGTTAGTGGCTTGAGTGGCAACATCAATGGAGAGAATGTGCTAGATGTTTCTGTGGGTCTGTGGTTGAGTGTTAGGAAGCTCAGTATCACTATCACTTTTGCCCTTAATACATCTTTAAAGCTGTGCCAGAAAGCAGAATTGGCATAAGAGAAATGCAACACATTCACTCACTCATCACTAGATGGCGCTGTCCTATCAGTAAGATTGCCTCTTAGAAGTTAGTCTTCCCTAAAACCCAAAACAACACAGAGCCAGTAGCTAAAGCTGGAGCCTCAGCACGTTAGGCAGAGAACAGAAAGGAGAGCCCTTCTATTACTGCCTCTTGACTTGATCATTAGCTAATATGGCAGAGATCATGAAAAAATGGTAACTTTAAACATCCTGAAGAAGGTTATTTCTTAGCTATAGGGTAGCTTTAACACTAAAACATGAGCTTAATTTGCTTAGGAAAACAGATGCTATATTTCAGGAGTCCTCTGTGGAGGCAGTTGATGACAAGCACAAAACAGTGACAATGTTTATCAGCTTGTAAGTAGGATAAAATCTTCAACCCTTCACAGCTTCTGACACTAGTAGAGGATAAGCTTCATCCAGAAAGGAGGTGGGAAAGTTGCAAAAAAGAACTGACAGTGAGCATTTAATATTGCGTGAACTTTTAAAAGTATGGGTCAGGCCAGCACGCAGGCCTCGTGCTTTTGATCTTAGCACTTGGAGGCTGAGGTATGATGAGCTCTGGGAGTTCAAGATCAGGCTGGGCTGCAGAGTGAGTTCAAGGTCAGACTGGATTACAGTGAAACCCTTCTTCAAGAAAAAGATAAGCATGGACTAAAGACTTAACAGGTTAGCACGGGGCAGAAGAGTATATAAACGCTTATGTATCCTGAGAAAATAAAAATAATGCACATTTTTTAAAATGGGAGAAGGTAGAGAGATAAAGAAAGCAAAATAGTGACTGTATAGGCAGTAGGTAGGAGTCAGATTGTAAATTTAAAAGTTTAAAAGCAAGATAGTAAAAGATAAAACAAGAAAACAGAAGACTGAGGGCATTAAAAAGAGCATAAATTAAAGACCACTTATTAGGAAAACCAATCAAAAAAGTCTAAATACCTTGGGCAAGAGAGACGCCTTAGCGGTTAAGGTGTTTGCCTGCAGAGCCAAAGGACCCAGGTTTGATTCTCCAAGACCCATATAAGCCAGATGAACAAGGTGGCGCATGTGTCTGAAGATTGTTTGCAGTGGCTAGAGACCCTGACATGCCCATTCTCTTCTTCTCCCTCTCTGTCTCTCCCTCCCTCTCTCTTGCTCTATCACAAATAAAAATTTAAAAAATTAAAAAAAATCTAAATGTCTAAATGAAAAAAATAAAACATATCAGGTCAGTAAATATCGCAAATATAAGATTACATGTAGGAATTATAAGCTGAGAGTAAGCAAAAGCATTTCTCACCAATAACTTTGAATGAGCTTAACTCACTTCTTTAAAAAATAGCAGATAGCCAGGCGTGGTGGCACACGCCTTTAATCCCAGCACTCAGGGGGTAGAGGTAAGAGGATTGCCCTGAGTTCGAGGCCACCCTGAGACTACATAGTGAATTCCAGGTCAGCCTGAGCCTAGAGTGAGATCCTACCTCCAAAAACAAAAACAACAAAACAAAACAAAACTATATATATATCAGATCCCCAGCACCCACATAAGAATGCTGGGCCTCAAAGAGTAAGGTGGGGTCTGCAGCCGTACTTCCCTGAACGTGCTTGGTCTGGTCTTGTCTGTCTGTCTCCCCCCGCCCCTCCCCCCACTACAGTGCATGGATGTTCAGAGTCAGTGCCAGATTGTCTCTCCTAGGAAGTTTTTCAAGAATGGCTTGTAGGCATAGCATTCCCTGCATTAGTATTTGTTACAGACTTTCTCCTGTAGTCTGCTTATGGAAAGGGCTTGTTTTTTGTTTTTTTTTTTTTTAAAGATCAAATAGTTGACTGTGTTTTCCCTTGACTTTCTTGAAAATGCTGCTCCAATACTGCCTTATTTTGAGTCTTGAAAACTGATGCCAGCCTGATTGTCTCCCCGTTGAGATTGTTGGTCTTGATCTTTGTTGTTGTTGTTGTTTTATTGACAACTTCCATAACTGAAACAATATCCCATGGTAATTCCTCCCTCCCTCCACTTTCCCCTTTGAAACTCCACTCTCCATCATATCCCCCCCCCCAATCAATCAGTCTCTATTTTGATGTCATGATCTTTTCCTCCTATTACGATGATCTTGTGTAGGGAGTGTCAGCCACTATGAGGTCATGGATATCCAGGCTGTTTTGTGTCTGGAGTAGCACATTGTAAGGAGTCCTACCCTTCCTTTGGCTCTTAAATTCTTTCCTCTTCCGCAATGGACCCTGAGCCTTGGAAGGTGTAATAGAGATGTTTCAGTGCCGAGCATTCCTCTGTCACTTCTCAGTACCATGGTGCCTTCTGACTCATCCCAAGGTCACTGCCATCTGAAAAGAGAAGCTTCTCTAACCAAAAGTGAGAGTAGTATTAATATATGGGTATGAACATTAAGAGAAGTGCTTACTGGGCAGTTTGATGAGCATTGTTGTTGGTTTTAAATCAGAAAATCATGTGCATATGTGTGTGTGGTAGTGATTCTCCTAGAACATGACTCAGAGTTTATTCCAGCATAGTTGTTCATTTGGAATTTCTTTTGGTTATTTTGTTTGTTTGTTTTTTATTTTATTTTTTTATTTTTTATTTTATTTTATTTTTCTCAATTTTTTTTTTTTTTTTTTTTGGTCGATTAGGATTTATTATTTCTTGTGTTTGGCCTGTTCTGGCCGCTGTAGGATGCTAAGCAGGGGATGCGAACCCTTTGGAGCAAACACCCTTTGATACCATTGCAACCACAGGATGGGGCCACCCCTCTCTTTTTTCCCCTTAGCTCTTAAAGTGGGACTGCCTTCAGGGCTGAGAGGGCTACAGGTTATGTTGGGGCAAGACCCTGGGCCAGCTGCCAGTTCCTAGGACTTGAGAATCTCAATGCTCTTTGGAGAAAGATGGTTTCGGGCCAATGGAACCATCTTCCCAGTGAGCACGTTATAGCTGAGCCATCTCTCCAGCGCCATGGTACCATTTTCCAGATGGGCAAGCTGAGGCCCTGAGGGAGGGGCAGTTCCACTGGTGGCCAAGGATCGGAGCACAAGTTCTCTGTGCTCCACTGTGGCCTCGCAGGTGCCACGGAGCCCACCATGAGAGTCCCATTGCTCCAGGGGACCTTCTGTGATGGCCCAACGGCACTGTCAACACTAGGCCTCTGTAAGCTGGACCCCAGGTGTTCTGCTGGCCAAATTGACTAATGGTGGTCTTTTCCCAGTTCGCAGACGACGTTCATTTAGTGGAAAGCATTTTCACAGTGTGGAGTCTTTCTCCCCAGAGCTTTTGTGTAAACCTTTGGCACCTGCGGCCACTGGCCTGGGCAGGAAAGGGCCTCTGACAGCGCAGTGTAACAGGCTGTGACCTTCTGGTGGATTCTTCAGTGCTTCTGGGTTTTCTCCAACTTGTAACCTCTGGCTCTGTGGCACACATTTCCGAGTCCCATTGCTATCAGATTGGTAAACTGAGGCTTAGGGAGCTTGAGAAATCCTCCTGGGTCACACCACTGATGGGGAAAAGCCTTGTGTCTGCATATCACTTTCTACACATTCCCCCCCCCCCAAGGTGGGGTCTCACTCAGGTCTAGCCCAGGCTGACCTGGAATTCACTATGTAGTCTCAGGGTGCCCTCGAACTCTTGGCAATCCTCCTACCTCTCTGCCTCCCGAGTGCTCGGATTAAAGGCATGCACCACCATGCCCAGCTACGTTTTACTGTCTTTTTTTTTTTCTTTTTTTTTTCTTTTTTTTCTCCATTTTTATTAATATTTTCCATGATAACAAAAAAAATCCCATGGTATTACCCTCCCCCCTTTCCCCTTTGAAATTCCATTCTCCATCATATCCCCTCCCCATCTCAATCTTTCTACTTACATATATACAATACCAACCTAATAAAAGCCCTCCTCTCTTTCTTTCTCTTCCCTTTCTATCTCCTTTTTTAACTTACTGGCCTCTGCTACTGAGTTTTTTCCTTCTCACACAGAAGCCCAATCATCTCTAGCTAAGATCCACATATGAGGGAGAACATGTGGCGCTTGGCTTTCTGGGCCTGGGTTACCTCACTTAGTATAATTCTTTCCAGATCCATCCACTTTTCTGCAAATTTCATAACTTCATTTCTCTTTACTGCTGAGTAAAACTCCATTGTATAAATGTGCCATATCTTCATTATCCACTCATCAGTTGAGGGACATCTAGGCTGGTTCCATTTCCCAGCTATTATAAATTGAGCAGCAATAAACATGGTTGAGCAAGTATCTCTAAGGTAATGAGATGAGTCCTTAGGATATATGCCTAGGAGAGCTATAGCTGGGTCATATGGTAGATCAATCTTTAGCTGTTTTAGGAACCTCCACACTGATTTCCACAATGGCTGGACCAGATTGCATTCCCACCAACAATGTAGAAGGGTTCCTCTTTTTCCACATCCCCGCCAACATTTATGATCATTTGTTTTCATGATGGTAGCCAATCTGACAGGAGTGAGATGGATCAATTTTTATTAATATTTTCCATGATTATAAAAAATATCCCATGGTAGTACCCTCCTGCCCCCGTTTGTTTGTTTTTTGAGACAAGGTCTCATGTATGACATACATTTGCTGTATAGCCGAGGATGACCTTGAACTTCTGGTTCTCCTACCTCCACCAAAGTGCTTAGATTACAGGCAGGTGCCATCAAGCTAGGTTTATGTAGTAGTGGTGATAAAGCCAGGTTCTTCATGTGTGACAGGCAGGCGCTCTATAGTGGAGTGCTATAGCCAGCCCCCAACAGTTTCCCTGTACTTAGGAGACCCTTTCACTGTGTAGATTTAGGCTGCCCTTCTCTGTTACTGGGTTATAGTTTTATTTTAATTATTTTGTCTTTTTTTCAGTGACCCTATGTTGCAGTCAGGTTCGTATTGCTGGTAGAAATCACCCGACCAAGAGCAGCTTTTGGGGGAAAAGGGTTTATTTTGGCCTATAGACTTGAGGAGAAGCTCTATCATGGCAGGGAAAAACAATGGCATGAGCAGAGGGTGGACATCACCCCCTGGCCCACATAAGGTGGACAAAATAGGAACAGGAGAGTGTGCCACACACTGGCAAGGGGACACTGGCTATAACACCCATAAGCCTGCCCCCAACAGTACACTGCCTCCAGGAGGCGTTCATTCCCAAATCTCCATCAGCTGGGAACCTAGCATTCAGAATACCTAAGTTTATGGGGGACACCTGAATCAAACCACCACATTCCGCCCCTGGCCTCCATGAACTGATAACCATCCATGATGGTAAAATGCAGTGCATTCATCCAACTTTAAAAGTCCCCATAGTTTTAATCAGTCCTAATGATGTTCAAACATCCTCATTATCCAAGGTCTTTTAACTGCCAAAAAAATCACCTAAAAACCCATAATGGCACAGAATAAACATTCACACTGCAAAAGATGGTATTGGGCATAGCAAAGAAATATTCAAGCAATACAAGATTTAAAACAGCCAGGGCAAACATCAAACTCTGTAGCTTCAGGTCCAACAACTCTAGCCAGTGACAAATCTCCAAGTCTGATAATTCTAACCAGCAACAAGTCTCTGGAGTTCCAATTCCACCCCTCCAGCTAGGCTACTCACAGTCCTGGGTCTCCACTGCAACCCATAGTTCATCCTTACGGCTCCATTGGGTCACTATGCATTCATTCAGCAAACCTGCTTCACACTGCCCATGGCCATTTCCAAAACACAAGACTGCATTGCAAACTCAATGACCCTCTCTTTCCTGCATTTTTATACTCCACAATACCAGGTAGGGTGCCAATTTGTTAATCCAGGGGGGAATAAAGCAGACTTTGAAGTACAGGATACTCCTTGAGCACTCAGGCCCCTTCAAAAGAATCTATATTCTTGTTGCCCCAGTGCAGGTCAGCTGGCCCAATCTCCAAGGATGGAATCTCTCAATTGCAGCTGAACAGGCAGCAGTTTCAGCCTAAACATTTCTTTCTGTGCCATATCCCTCTGCTCACATCAGTCTGTTTCTACACAAAGCAACCCTGCACAAGTTCTCAGGACACGAGCATAACAGCAAACCTTTCACACAAACTGCTTCTAGCCCAGTTCAGGCAAAGCTCTTTCTTACCCTCATAAGCCAAACCTCATAGTCCATAGTTCTTACTGTATTCAGGTCTTTCAGCTCTAACCAGAATAGTCCATCAAGCTGTATTTACAGCACCGCAAGTTGTCTCTTAGGCCAAGGTTTCAAATCCTTCCACATTCCTCTTGAAAATCAGCTCTAAAAGGCCAAATCCACACAGTCAGGTGTCTAGCAGCAACCCCACCCTTGGTACCAACTATTACTGTTGCAGTCAGGTCCGCATTGCTGGCCGAAATCACCGGACCAAGAGCAGCTTTTGGGAAAAAAGGGGTTATTTTGGCTTACAGACTCAAGGGGAAACTCCATCATGGCTGGGAGAAACGATGACATGAGCAGAGGGTGGACATCACCCCCTGGCCAACATCAGGTGGACAACAGGAACAGAAGTGTGTGCCAACACTGGCAAGAAGAAGCTGGCTATAACGCCCATAAGCCTACCCCCAACAATACACTGCCTCCAGGAGGCGTTAATTCCCAAATCTTCATCAGCTGGGAACCTAGCATTCAGAACACCTAAGTTTATGGGGGACCCCTGAATCAAACCACCACACCCTAAATACATATTTGTTGGCTCAAGTATGCCTGCCTTTTCTTACTACTTTTTCTCTTATTTTTTATTGTCTTTTTTGAGTCTCTTGGTTACTTTATTTATACTCTTCAATGTTCTTTGTTAACTTTTCAATAAAATTATTTTTGTTTATTTACTTGAGAGAGTGTGGCAAACAAACAGAGAGCGATGGGTGCACCAGGGTAAATGAACTCTGGATGCATGTACCACTTTGTACATCTGCCTTTAAGTGGGTTTTGGGGATTCAAACCCAGGCTGGAGGGCTTTGCAAGCAAGAGCCTTTCCTTTTATTAACTTTTTGATTTGAATCTGTTTGCCTTTAGACACTTTGAAACTTCAAAATTTCACTTCAAGATGTAATTTTATCTTTTTCTTATATTAACTCACCAACAAAAGTCTTTTTTTGTTTTTTTTTTGATTTTTCAAGGTTGGGTCTTACTCTAGCTCAGGGTGGCCTCGAACTCATGGTGATCCTCCTACCTCTGCCTCCCAAGTGCTGGGATTTAAGGCGTGTGCCACCACACCTGGCTTAAAGTCAATTTTTACTGCACTTCTCGCTGCTTTTTGTCCAATCTCAGTTTTTGAATTTCTGGTTAAACATTTTTTGTATCCCAAATGTTTACTTAAGGATCTTTAGCTGTATTTGGAGTGCTTTTTTCTTTCTTTCAAGGTAGGGTTTCACTCTAGCTCAGGCTGACCTGGACTTCACTATGTAGTCTCAGGGTGGCCTCGAACTCATGGCAATCCTCCTACCTCTGCCTCCCAAGTGCTGGGATTAAAGGCATGCGCCACCACGCCCAGCTAAATATATATTTTTTTTACAAAAGAAACCTAAGCCAGGTGTGGTGGTGCACGCCTTTAATCTCAGCATTTGGGAGGTGGGAGGTAGAGGTAGGAGGATCGCCATGGGTTTGAGGCCACCCTGAGACTACCTAATGAATTCCAGGTCAGCCTGGGCTAGAGTTAGACCCTACCTTGAAATAACAGAAATAAAATAACCCAGGAGTGGGGGCCCAGTGAGAAATCTAGTCTGAACCACTCTTCTCTGTAAGGGCAGTAGAATGTATTCTCTTTAGTGGGTGTTGTTTCCTTGAGAAGGTCAATGGAGGAGAGATGTTAAACTGATTGGGTGAGCTCTCTTGAGTTGCAAGATTCTTAATTTCCTCCTGTGCCATCCAGTCACTAGAGGGCACCTCTTCCTTCCTTTTTATCCATTTCCTTCCCGGGAGCTAGTGCTGTGGTTCACAAGGTTGTTTTTTTCCTTCAGTGTTGTTCTACATAGAAGATATTGTCTTCCTCAGAAATGATTCAAGTCAGATTTTGTTTTCCTTCTTCTGTGCCATTTTTCCAAATTTTCTTTCCACACAGATTTGCAGTGGAAGCTCAAAAGGTAGTTGTATCAGGATTGGAGGGTTTTTTTTTTTTTTCCTCTTATGGATAATTGATGCCTGTACTAGCCTGTGTTTTTTAATTGTGTTAAAGGTATGAGTTTTATTCATTGTTGATTTGTATAGAGTCTTGAGATTTTTTTTTTTTTTTTTGGTTTTTCGAGGTAGGGTCTCACTCTAGTTCGGGGTCTCCTGGAATTCACTATGTAGTCTCAGGGTGGCCTGGAACTCACGGCGATCCTCCTACCTCTGCCTCCCGAGTGCTGGGATTAAAGGTGTGCACCACCACGCCCGGCTGAGTCTTGAGATTTTTATAGCATTACAGTATTGTGGTTTTTTTGTTTTTTTTTTTATGTTGTGTTTTATTTGTTGAGTATGTAGGTGAGTTTTCTTAGCCTTTTGTTTTGCTTTTGTTTGTAGTGCTGGGGTTCAAATCTAAGGCCTCTATTTTGTTTTTTCCCCCCGAGATAGGGTCTTGCTGTAGCCCAGGATGACCTGGACTTCACTATGTAGTCTCAGGGTGGCCTCAGACGTACAGTGCTCCTCCTACCTGTGCCTCCCAAGTGCTGGGATTAAATGTGTGCACCACCACGCCTGGCCCAGGGCCTTTCAAATTGCAGGTTATAACTGTATCTGTAGCCCTATCTTTGTACAGCTGTCATTAGTCATTATTGATGAATTCCTACAACTACGTCAGGGGCAATAGGCTTTTGAGGCTTTCACTAATGCATCCTCTCCCCGGCTTCCCTGAAGAAAACCCACAAGTGTAAAACTGGTGGTGGTGGCAGCTGCGCTGACCAAGACTGACAGTGCCGAAGTCTCCAGACCCAAGCCTGCTCCTGAGCCTAGGAGACAGCTGTGGAATGCAGAGAAACAGTGTGGCAAACGTTTTGCCCAAACCATAAATTCAAGGAAGTACAATCTGGGAGCAGAGGAGAGGTCACAGTTCCGTTTGCTGCCCTTTTCCACAAGCAAACAAACATGCCTGTCTTCCAGCCCACTTTGGCTTCATTTGGTAATGGATGCCCGACTCCCTGAGGACAGCCCTGCCCTTCCTTCCCCTCAAGGTGAGGCCACTCACGCTTCATCCAGACCAGTCCCTCTCTCCCAGTTCTCCTCTGCCAGCTTTGGCCACCTGCCCCTCTGTTCCCTGGGCTTTGGTCTTTAATTTTCTGTGTGACCTTGACCTCACCATTCCCTCTCTGGATCAGTGACTTCCACGTAATCACTTCTGCGCCACATCTGTCTCGTGAGTTTCCATCTCCGCTCTGCCCAGTTGTCTGCCTCCATTTGGTCTTTTTGCAGGCACCACAAACTGCGTGTCTAGAACCTTCCTCATCACTTTACCCCAACCTGCTCTTTTGTGTCCACTAGTGTGGAATCTACTTCAGAAGTTGGAGGTCAACCTTGGCCTTTGTCACCTCTTGCTCCCTGCTTTTCTGTTTGTCTTTCTTCTTCAGAGAATATTCTCTGCTTGTTCATATTTTTAGCCTTAAAAAAAATACTGTTTGAGTTTATGCATATGTGTGCTCTCATGTTTTGATTTTTTATTTACTTGGTTGGTTTTTTTTTCGAGGCAAGCCCAATAGGCTACCTTTTTAATGAGAAAGAGAGAGAGAATTGGTGCAGCAGGACCTCTAGCCACTGCAGTTGAACTTCAGATGCATGCTTGTGTCACTGTTTGTCTGGCTTATGTGGGACCTGGAGAGTTGAACATCAGTCCTTAGCCTTTGAAGGCAAGCGCTTAACTGCTAAGCCATCTCTCCAGCCCTCATGTTTTGTTTTGTTTTGTTTTTAAAGTTTACTTATTTAAGAGGGAGAGAAACAAAGACACAGAGTGAGTATGGGCACACCAGGGCATCCTGCCACTGCAAATGAACTCCAGATGCATGCGCCACTTAGCGCATCTGGCTTTATGTGGGCTCTGGGGTGTTGAACCCAGACCATCAGACTTTGCAAGCAAATGCCTTTAACTGCTGGGCCATCCCTCCAGCCCAGATCTCATTTTTTAAAAAATTAATTAATTAATTTGAAAAAGAGAGAGAGAGAATGGGCCTGCACCACCTTGTGCATCTGGCTTACATGAGTACTGGGGAATGCAGCCTGAGTCCTTAGGCTTTGCAGGCAAGTGCCTTAACCACTAAAGCCATCTTCCCAGCCCTCATATTTTTTGTTTTCTCCTTTTATAGTTGCTTGCCTAGATGCCCCCTCTACATTTTCTGCCCTCAGTCCTTACTTCCCAGACACCAGTCTGGTCATAGCCTTACTCTTCTCTTAGAGAGCTTGAGTTCAAATGGGCAGCCAAAGTAACTCAGGGGACAGAGGGAATGCAAAGTATCTGGTGCTTTGGAAATCAACTCTCCGGGCCCGGAAGATAGGTCAGTTGGAAAAGTGCTCGTGTTGCAAGCATGGAGACCTGAGTTCAGTCCTCAGAACCCACGTAAAAATGCCAGGCTTAGTGACACACTTGTAATCCCAATGCTGGAGAGGGATAAGTGGGTGGATCCCTGGAGCTTGCTGACCAGTGAGTGTGACCTCATTGGTGAGCTTTAGGTGGACTGCTTTCCTGAGGACAACACCTGAGATTGTCCTCTGACCTCTACACTTGCACACACATGTGTATGCATGTATAAAAAAACATTTTTTAGGGCTGGAGAGATGGCTTAGCAGTTAAGGCACTTGCCTGCAAAGCCCAAGGACTCATGTTTGACTCTCTAGATCCCACGTAAGCCACACACACAAGGTCGCACCTGCGCACAAGGTGGGTGCACACATCTGGAGTTCGATTTTAGTGACTGGAGGCCCTGGTGTGCCAATTATCTCTCTCATTAAAAAAATAAATGAAGAAAGAATTTTTTAAAATCCTGCTCACCTCTTTAATCCTTTTCTTTCTACACCAAGAGGTAGATAAGTGATTTGTCTTACGAGTACACTTTTGTGCCTGGATGAATGCTCTGGTAATGTGAAGACAATGGCTGTGATTTTGAGGCAGGAAACACTTCCAGAAAGCCTGAAGCCTGGTAGTCTAAGCACCCAAGTGATCATATGAGGTCGTTAAAGGAACTCAGTGAGTGCTGGTTAGTTTTGGTGTTTTTCATGGCTGAGCTGCACAGCCCTGTGGAGACATAGTTCATCTTTAGTTTTTATCGCAGTTGTAGGTTTGAGAAGAAGCATGACTAATAATTTCAGGAGGCAGTTGAATTGAATGATGTGTTTTGAATTCCTAAGTTGTTCTATTAGTGACAGCTGCTCAGAAGGGAATCAAGGGTCTATAAATAATGGCAGGTTGGCACCTTGAATAGATTTGCCGGAAATCACATAGCTTATTCTTACAGAACTTTGGTGGTAGAATACATTCCTTCTTTTTGTTTGTTTATTTTCAAGGTAGGGTCTCACTCTAGCCCAGGCAGACCTGGAATTCACTCTAGTTCCAGGTAGGCCTTGAACTCACAATAATCCTCCTGCCTCTGCTTCCCGAGTGCTGGAATTAAAGGTGTGCACCACCGTGACTGGCAATACATTGCTTCTTTATTGACTTACAAAAAAAGAATATGTAAAAATTTAAGGCAACAATAATCTTTTTGTTTGTTTTTGTTTTTTTTCGAGGTAGGATCTCACTCTAGCCCAGGCTGACCTGGAAGTCATTCTGTGGTTCCAGGTGGCCTTGAGCTCACAGCAGTCCTCCTATCTCTGCCTCCTGAGTGTTGGGATTAAAGGCGTGCGCCACCATGCCCGGCAAAAAATAATCTTTGAAGCTTTATATATTCCTGGTATAGTGTTTTGTTTTATTTTCTGATAGGGATTAAACCCAGAGTCTTTATGCATGTTAGTTACATATCTATCATTGAGCTGTATTCTCCAGCCCTAATGCTTTTGTTTTGTTTTTTTTTTTAATGAGAGAGAGCAATAGGGGAGGGGGGAAATTGGAGGGCCAGGGCCTCCAACCACTGTAGTTGAACTCCAGATGCATGTGGCACTTGTACACATGTGTGACCTTACCCATGCATCACCTTGTGTGTCTGGCTTACATGGCATCTGGGGAGTTGGACGTGAATCCTTAGGCTTCGCAGGTAAACACCTTAACTGCTAAGCCATCCCTCCATCCCCACTTGTTTAATTTTTTTTTGTTTATTTATTTATATATTTGAGAGCAACAGACAGACAGAGAGAGAGAGAATGAGAATGGCCACACCAGGGTCTCCAGCCACTGCAAACAAATTCCAGATGCATGTGCCACCTTGTGCATCTGGATTACGTGGGTACTGAGGAGTTGAGCCTTGAACCAGGGTCCTTAGGCTTCATAGGCATAACCACTAAGCCATCTCTCCACCCACCCCTCTTGTTTTTGATAGAGTAGAATGTCATAAACTAATTAGTTCAATTCATTATGCTTTTGAAGGGGCATAAGGGATTTATTGTTTCTTCTGTATTGACCAAATGTTTATTGCTTCCAGGGAATGAACAGACACACAAAATTATCAGTTATACAGTTGACAGCTCGCCCCAAAATGATTTGCCATTGGAAATACGTATGACTCGGATGAGAGGTTCTATAGTCATATTTTTTAGTATAGTAGTTATTTTATGCTGATATATTAAAAATTACTCCCAAACTAGTGGCTTGAAACAAATGCTTCCTGTCTCATGGTATCTGGGGTGCAAGATTTCAGAAGCAGCTGAGCTGCGTAGTTCTGGCTCAGTCTCATGTATGTGCAGTTAAAATACTGTCTAGGACTGAAGCCACCTGAGTACCGCACTGAAAGTGAAGAGGCTGAGAGCAGGTGCCTATTTCTTTTTATCTTTTCTTTTCTTTTTTTTTCTGAGATAAAGTCTCATTCCAGCCCAGGCTGACCTGGAATTCACTGTGTAGTCTCAGGCTGGCCTTGAACTCAATCCTCCTATCTCTGCCTCCCGAGTGCTGGGATTAAAGGCGAGTCCCACCACGCCCGGCACAGGTGGCTATTTCTCTTTGCTGCGTGGGCGGAAGGCCAACTACTGGACTGTCCCCCAAGAGACGACTTTCTCCAGAATAAGGATAAAGAAGTAGGTTCGGTGCTTTGTACAGATGTAGTCTATAAAATCACATGGAATTACCTTTACCTTTTTCTTTGACAGAAGCAAGTTACTAAGTGCACACTCCAGTCAAGGAAAGGAGAATTCCGTTCTGTCTCTGGGAGAGAAGGGCATCAAAGAAATGTGGGCACATTTTAATACTACTGCAGGCTTGTTTTTGCCTGATTTTTCTTTTCTTTGCTGGAGTTAGAGATGTATACCTATGGGCTCTGAGGCCATGTTGCCTGGGTTAAATTCTAATTCTACCGCCTGCTCATTGCATGCTTTAGTAGGTGAGAGGTACTTCTGGGTACACTGAGGAAAATAATGGTGCCTACCTCATGGAGTATATGAAAAGTATAATAGTTAATACACATGTAGAACTGGGCAATAGGTATCGAATGCCCTTAATAAATGGTAGCTTTTAGTGGCATTGTAGTTTAAAAAAATATTTATTTGTAGGCTAGAGAAGTGGCTTAGTGGTTAAGGCACTTGCCTGCAAAGCCTAAGGACTTGTGTTCCACTCAGGTCCCACATAAGCCAGACCCACAGTGATGCAAGCATGCAAGGTCACATGTGCGCACAAGGGGGTGCACATGTCTGCAGCTCAATTGCAGTGGCTGGAGGCCCTGGTGCACCAGTTCTCTCCCACTCTCATTAAAAAAAAAAAAAAAAAAAAAAAAGCCAGTCTGTTGGACTTAGCACAGAAAATATGTATGTATTTGTATGTGGGAGTGCAGGGTCGTGTATGGGCGTGCCAGGGTCTCTTAAGTGGCTGCAAATGGAGACCAGGCAATTGCACCACATTTTTATTTTTTTAAATTTGTGTCCAGCTTTACATGGTTGCTGGGGAATTGAAAGTAGCCTTTGAAAGCAAGCGTCTTTGAATACCGAGGCCTCTCCCAGCCCTGCTTGTAGTTTGAACAACAATGAGACCCAATTTGCTTTTCCTTGATTTCTGTGTGCTCCAAAGTAATATCTGGGCTTACAAGCCCCACCTACGACAATGTTTCTGGTCATCTTGAAAGGTCTTTTAAGAAAACACAGTAGAAGCTTAGTGAAGTCATGACGGCCTCTGTCACTAGCAGGGTGAGGGCTCGTAGCTGCACGCGTGCACGAAAGCATCGCCCTGCGTGCCGCAGACGCAGACCTGGAAAGCAGTTGCCCCAGACATAGTCACTTCCTCGCGGGCTTGTGATCTGTGCTCTGGATCCTTCAGGGTCTCATATATTCCGTCCATAAACATTTCATAAACCTCTTTCAAGTTCAAAGCAAAGGGAGTCTTCACTGTAGTTCATTTACTGTGGAGAGGCGAGAGGAAAACATTTCTAACTCTGGAGTCTTTATTTTTCTCTCATATAACATTTTTGTCTTAGATTTGTGTCTGGTTTGATTAGATGGTGAAAATACAGTGCTTATAGGTACTGATTGTTTCCTTAAAGTAATCTGTATGGGGAGCTGAGTTAAACACACTTCAAACAGTTTTAAAGGAATTACTAAATTATTAATGAGCAAACAGCTTTATTAATTAATTTATTTATTTATTTATTTATGGTTTTCCGAGGTAGGGTCTCGCTCTAGCCCAGGCCGACCTGAAATTCACTATGTAGTCTCACGGTGACCTTGAACTCACCAAGATCTTCCTACCTCTGCCTCCCAAGTGCTGGGATTAAAGATGTGCACCACCACACCCGGCTTGCAACCAAATATTTGTAATAGTTAAATACTTTCACTAAGTGCTTCATTTTTATCTGGTAGATCTTGACCTGGCATTGAGTAGCCACATTCTTAGCTCCAGAAATGTTTTTAAATGCTGCTGATGAATAACATGCATCGAAATTGTGAAAGGAAGCAGATTTTTAGATTTTGGGACATAAAATATTAGCAACTCTTTTGAAGATGGGATTCTTCTATTCGATGATTCAGCAAGTGTTTGCCTGAGGAGATGATTACACTAAGTTTCCACCATATTCTTTCATAAGTCTCCAGAAAGTATGGTTATAACGAAAAATGTCACCTCTTAACTTTGGTCTAGTTTAACTTCTTGCATCTACTCAAGTTTTCTTCAGATTTAGAATGCATCTTCTCAAGTGTAAAGGATAGAAGGATTGCATTCTGACTACTGTGGTTCTGACCACACAGGGATTCACTTTTTTTCCTATAATAAGAAGTCTGCCTTTGTGTTCTGCCATCCTTAGTATATGACTTCTGTCTTTTCACTGTGGTCCAGTATTTACAAAATGTCAGTGACAGCCTGTTGTGATGTCACAGTTCCAGTCCAGGCTTAAAGTTAGATGCACAAGCAAGACTTCCTAGAAACTCAGCTCGTCACTGGTCAGCACTGAAGCAAAAACATTGGTTTGTCCTTAGGCAATATACATGGTCACAAATTGCAGAAATGACCTTGTATACAATCTCATTTTCCTCTAGCGAACTCCTCAGTATAAGAAGTACTTAATAAATAAATCCTTTTAAGTGCTGTTTTTTTTTTAAATTTTTTATTTTATTTATTTGAGAGAGAGAAAGGTGCAAACAGAGAGAGAGAGAGAGAGAGAGTGAGGGGAGAGAATGGGCACACCAGGGCCTTTAGCCATGTAAATGAACTCCATATGCATCTGCTACCTTATGTATCTGGCTTATGTGGGTCCCAGGGAATCAAACCTAGGTCTTTTGGCTTCATAGGCTAACATCTTAACCACTAAGCCATCTCTCCAGCCCTGGTTTTCATTGAGATTTTTTTATCATGTGTGTTTTGAGGTTTTGTTTTTTGCTAAAATGACTGTAAATGTTTTGATGGAAATTGTATTCAGTTTGATCTTTAACAGAATTTTTCTATATAGTGGATATTAAATTAAGTTGTAACTTTGTTTATGAAAAGGCTTTATTCCTACTATAAAATTAATACACATTTTTTAATCAGCTGATACTGAAAGACATGAAGAAGGTAAAAATCCCTTGATCCCATTACCAAGAAATAATAACCATTAACATCTCTATCTATGTTTTAGAAATAATAGGAAATCTATTTTAAAATTATTTGTGGGGCTGGAGAGATTGCTTAGTGGTTAAGTGCTTGCCTGTGAAGCCTAAGGACCTCAGTTTGAGGCTTGATTCCCCAGGACCCACATAAGCCAGATGTACAAAGTGGCGCATGCATCTGGAGTTTGTCTGCAGTGGCTGGAGGCCCTGATGTGCCCATTTTCTCTCTTTGTGTCTCTCTCTCCCTCCCTCTCTCCCTGCCTCCTTCTCACTCTCAAATAGATAAATAAAAATAAGCAAACAAAAAATTTTTTTAAAGTTATTTGCGAATAGTTCAACATGAGTAAGTATATTAGCTGAGATATTTTTTAACATCAACATCTGGAAAACTTTGGCTAGATAACTACATTTCAATTTTTAAAAGCTAAATATATGTTAACATTTGATTTTCATTATTCACAGCTGAAAAATGTTAAAGTGGCATTTCAGAAAAAGTTTGACATTAATAAATTCTTACTGATTTTATCTTGTAGCAAGAAATAAAAGCTTCTGCTCTGAACCTAGGATTTCCTTGTTTTTCCTTAAGGGCACTTATTTATTTTGGAGGAATCACACTGAATATGATCAGAATAATAGCAGATGATTGATGTGAAAATATATTTTCTTACAGTGACCATTTAAAGTTCTGTGTGGGTTGGGTCTTATTGTACCTGAACACTCAGTTGCCTATCATTTTCAAGCTGCAGATATATTCCACCTCTTTAGTTAAAATTAGCCAAGGAATTGTTAGGTTCAAGTTATAATTGCTCTTTTTCTTCTCTTCACTTTCCCAGCCTCTGCAGTACTTTGACAAGCTTCACTCCTCCTGCAGGCAGTGTTTTCAGTGTGTGTCTTTTATGTGCTGTCGACAGGCTCTTGCCATGTTCTGCTGGCCTCCCACTCAGCGAGCGGCACCGCCCCATCAGTGCAGGGAAGGGCAAACAGCTGCAAAGGCATTTGCGCTTTTACATGTGTGTGTGCGTGGCCCTTAGGAGACCCTTGTTTTACCCCTCTTTCCTGGATAGTCAACACCAATGGTTCTCAGTGCCTTGATTGTGGGCTCAAGGTTCCAATAGCCCAGCTTTCCTACAAGTATTGGTAACAGAGAGTGAAAATACTGTTTTCCATTGAAATGCCACTTTAACATAATTTCTCGAACAAATAACATTGCAGCAATGGAAATCGTTTTGCAAGCATTTAAAATTTTTTTAAAGGGGGCTGGAGAGATGGCTTAGCGGTTAAGCGCTTGCTTGTGAAGCCTAAGGACCCCGGTTCGAGGCTTGATTCCCCAGGACCCACGTAAGCCAGATGCCTAAGGGGGCACACACATCTGGAGTTTGTTTGCAGTGGCTGGAAGCCCTGGCACACTCATTCTCATTCTCTCTCTCTCTCTCTCTCTCTCTCTCTCTCTCTCTCTTTCTCTGTCTCTCTGGCACTTTCAAATAAATAAATAAAAATGAACAAAAAAATTTTTTTTAATTTATTTATTTGCAAGCAGAGAGAGAGAGAGAGAGAGAGAGAGCGAGTGAGAATGAATGAGAAAAGAAATGGACACACCAGGGCCTCTGACCACTGCAGACAAGCTCCAGATGCATGTACCACTTTGTGCATCTGGCTTTACGTGGGTACTGGAGATTTGAACCCCAGGCTGCCAGGCTTGGAATTCATTTTAATTAAAAAGAAAAATGTCCCTAGATTCTCCCAATTTTATTCAATACTTTTATTTTCTTGTTTCTTCCAAATCTGTGCATATGCATTGTATAGTGTACATTATTATAACTAGACTGGCTATCATTTAAGTTCTGAGGTTTTTCTTTTTTTTGTTGTTGTTGTTAATACAGTCATTTTTCAATTTCTTAAACAACGTTTTGTTTGTTTATTTTTATTTATTTGAGAGTGACAGACAGAGAGAAAGAGGCAGATAGAGAGAGAATGGGCTCCAGGGCCTCTAGCCACTGCAAACGAACTCCAGATGTGTGCGCCCCCTTGTGCATCTGGCTAACATGGGTCCTAGGGAATTGAGCCTCGAACCAGGCTCCTTAGGCTTGACAGGCAAGTGCTTAACCACTAAGCCATCTCTCCAGCCCAAGAATCTTAAGTCAGTTATTTTTTCAGTGGGTAATGGTACAAAACTTAAAAGATGGAAAAGCATATGTAGTAGAAAATGAGTCTCTACCTGGTCGGTACACTTCCCCTTATTTCTTGCAATGCCAAAATATTCTTGACTCAGCTCCCCTCCCATCCCTTTCTCTTCCCCCTTCCTCCCTTTCTCTTCCTCTTTCCTCTCTTCCTCCCTTCCTTTTTTAAAAAAAAAAAAATTTGATTCCTTTCATTTATCAGTTTTTGAAAATAATGTGTTGATTTCTTACAGAAGACCAGTGAAAACTAGGTATAGTGACTCACATCTATAAACCCAGCACTCAGGGAGGTTGAGGCAGAATTGTCATAAGGCCAGCCTGGGCTACAAAGTGAGACCCTGTCTAAAATAAGAAAAAAGACTAATGAAAGTTTGTAAGGATTTTTTTTCCCCCAATGTAACTATAGTTTACTGCTCTTTAAAAAGTTCAGGATTGTGTTTTAATTCAGGTAGCAACAACTTTCATCTGTCAGACATTTCATACCGTGTCAAACTGGTTCCAGCTAGAATACTTCGTTAAATACTAAAGAAAAAACCTTTCTGTGGGAATGAACTATAAGAACAAACTGTGGGATTGAACTATAAGAATGAACTATGGGGGCTGGAAAGACAGCTTAATGGTTAAGGTGATTGCCTGCAAAGTCAAATGACCCAGGTTCAGTTTACCAGGACCCACATAAAGCCAGATGCACAAGGTGGTGCATTTGTCTGGAGTTTGGTTGCAGTGGCTAGAGGCCCTGGTGTGCCCATTCTCTCTCTCTCTCTCGCTCTCTTTTTCTTTCTCTCTCTCTCAAGGAAAAATATTTTTTTAATTTTTTTGTTTATTTTTATTTATTTATTTGAGAGCGACAGAGAGAAGGAGGCAGAGAGAGGGAGAGAGAGACAGGGAGAGAGGGAGAGAATGGGTATGCCAGGGCTTCCAGTCACTGCAAACGAACTCCAGATGTGTGCGCCCCCTTGTGCATCTGGCTTACGTGGGTCCTGGGGAATCGAGCCTAGAACCGGGGTCCTTAGGCTTCATAGGCAAGCGCTTAACCGCTAAGCCATCTCTCCAGCCCCCCAAAAAAATTTTTTTTAAAAGGAATGAAATATGAGGAAAAAATTAAAGTTTAAGTTGCTTTAGAAAGTTCTTGAGCAGTCAGTTCCTTAGCATTCAGTTTTGAGGAGGTCTGTTGAGTTCTGAGAGCAATTAATATTACACATGTAATCTAACTTGTAGGGCTAGCGTTTCATGTTCCTTTATATATCCCTTCCCTCATACAGAACCAGGAATGCAGTTTTTCTGACTCAGGCAGGCCCACACACACCAGCAAAAACCAAAATATGTCAATAGAACATTAAAGGCTTTTAAATTTTCATTGATTCATGGACTTTAACATGTTTGATAGGATTTGGTCCATATTCTTTTTGATGTTCAAGTTGGTCCATCTTTGACCATTGGGAACATCTCCATATTATTTTCTGAATCTCTTGATAGGACAGTATCTTGAATAATTACCTGCTTTCTGGTATAACAAGATGTTTCAAACTCTTGAATTTATTATACTTCAAAATTACTACAAAATATCTCATTGAGTTAGATGTATTATCATGCCATCCTTAATGTAGAACTTTTAAGTTGTTTTCATTTTTTCAATATAAAAAATTTTAATATCTGGTTTGATTTTTACAGTTTTTAGCATTTGGCTATGCCCTTAGCACCTTTGATAGGTGGACTTTTTATTCTTTGATATATGCCTTTAACATATATGTGTAATTGCTAATTCTAAACATCTGTTCTTTTAATTTTTAAAAACATTAGCAGGAGCTGGGCATGGTGGCACATGCCTTTAATCCTAGCTCTTGGGAGGCAGAGGTAGGAGTTTTAGGCCGTGAGTTCAAGGCCACCCTGAGAATACATAGTGAATTCTAGGTCAGCCGGGGCTAGAGTGAGACCCAACTTCAAAACACCAAAACAAAACAAAAAAACATTAGCAGGGGCTAGGGAGATGGCTCTGTAAATAATTTGCTTGCCATACAAGCATGAGTACCTGAGTTCAGATCCCCAAAATTCATGTAAAAGCTACACATGGCAGGTGCTTGTGATCCCAGCCATGCCCACAGGAGGTGGAGACAGGAGAGTCTGCTGAAAGCTAGCCTGGTGAATGCAGCCGTGAACAACGTGCAGGTGGAAGGCAGGGACCAAAACCCAAAAGGTGCCCTCTGACTCTCATCATAGGCCTGCCGGGCATGATGGGGTGAACCTGTCAGCCCAGTGCCCGAGAGCCAGATACGGGAAGATCCTCCAGGGCTCTCTGGCCAGCTAGACTAGACTAGCTGCCTCTGAGCTTCAGGTTCAGCAAGAGACAGTGTCTCAAATAATAAAGGTGAAAAGCAGTAGAGAGACACCTGCACGTACATGTGCTCCACACACATATGGATATGCATGCACACATGTACTCACACCACACACATACATGCAAAAACTACTGCTCTCACTTTGGATATTACAATTCTTGAGTTTTTTGTTATTGTTAGCTTAAAAAAAAAAAAACGACAGGGTTTCATGTAGCGCAGGCTGGCCTCAGTGCCATTTGTAGCTGAGGATGAACTTGAACTCCATAAAATCATTCTACCTTCACCTCTGAAGTGTTGGGCTTACATGTCTTGCTCTATGATTCATTTTTTAAAATTTATTAACAGTTTACTTTTATTTTTATTTGTTTATTTCAGATAGATAGGTAGATGGGGGGAGAGAATGGGCACGCCAAGGCCTTCAGCCATGGCAAATGAACTCCAAGTGCATGCACCACCTTGTGCATCTGGCTTACATGGGTCCTGGGGAAGTGAACTTGGGTCCTTAGGCATCCTAGGCAAGCACCTTAACTGCTAAGCCATCTCTCCAGCCCTGTTGACAGTTTTCATTTTATATAGAATGCATTTTGATGATGTTCACTCCCATTACCTTCTCTTCCCCACCCCTCCCATTTAGCTCTTTCTTTCCAATTAGTCCTACTTCTGCTTTTATGTCTTTTTTTATTTTTATTTTTTAAAGATTTTTATTTTTATTTATTAGAGACAGAGAGAGAGCGAGTGAGTGTGTGAGAATGGGAGGGCATCTGTGCATCTGGCTTACGTGGAACCTGGAGAATCGAACCGGGGTCCTTAGGCTTCACAGGCATGCGCTTTAACTGCGAAGCCATCTCTCCAGCCCTATTTTTATTTTTAATTAGCATTGCTGACATGAGCATGGGTGGTAGTTATTTACCAGAGCATGGGCATCTTACTAGTGGATATACCATTGAAGGAATATGACTCAATTTTAATATTTATCTGCTTTTTAGTAATTATGAAATTGATTACAATTCCAGCATTTGTTTATTATGTCCCTTTTATGCTATTTTCTTTTTAAATATTTTCATTTACTTATCTGAGAGAGAGAATGGGCATGCTGTAGATGAACTCCAGATACATGTGCCACTTTGTGTATCTGGCTTTACATGGGTACTGGTGAAATGAAATTGAATTCATGCTGGCATGCTTCGTGAGCAAGCCACTGAACCATCTCCCCAACCCACTTTTATGCTATTTTCAATGCCCTTTGTTCATGTACAGATTAAGTTAATATTTTTAATGATAAAAGCAATTTCTGTTTATATACTCTGATCTTTTGCCCTATTGGTTACAAACATTTCAATTATAATCTAACAATATAGACACTAATAATTAGCCTTCTTAGAGAGTCAAAATATTAATTTGTTGTGTTCAATTGTCAATGGAAAGTTAGCAAGTTTCTGTACCTTCTCCAGACCTCATGTCTCTCATGAACTTGAGTTCTTTAGCTCTGTCTAATACTAATAGCCAAGATCTTGGGGGTAGAATCACTATATATCAATCACTTTTGTAGCACCTTGATTTCTTATGTAGATGGGTTTTCCCCAGAGATGTCTTACAGAATGTCTGGTAACTCTTAACTTCACCACCCTCAGTGTTCGTGTCTTACCCACATGGTTTGTTACAGCTCCCAAGAAAGCATATTGCTAGCAGAAATGTATGGGTTGGTTTGTTCAGGTGAAGCCCTACGATTGCTGCCTTTTTCATGTCAAAATTGGAAGTTTCTCATTTCTCACTCATTAGATCTTTCATAAGTGACCATTGGCTTGATTCATCCTTTTGCAAAAGCTTTACGTGAACTCTCAGAAATATAATAAAACTAAAATTAGAAAAGTTTTCAAACAGAAACTCTAGTGAAATAGTTTTTTCCCTTATAGAGTATCTGTGTAAGTTATAAAGAAGTAACTGTTTATATAATAGATCAATTAAAAAGTTTATTTGACCCTGATAGTTTTGTTATTTTTTTAAAGAAAGACTAATAAGGTGGTATTCCTGGTGACATATATATGAATATATATCAAGCCTGTAACAGTCCAGTATAAAAGATTTGTATTCTATATATCATAAAGATAATCAGAAGGGAATATTCCTTTGGAATGCTGACTTTAATGGAGTTTGAATCAATTGCCGTTGACATACTGTGTGCTTTTAGAGAATGATGTCTAGTATTTTCATGATTTTATCTTTTTCAAAATGACATCCTGTTATGTTATCTTCAGAAACATGTAAAATATGTGTCATGTATTTTCCCCTCCTCCCTTTCTCCCTCCCTTCCACATGCGTGCCCCTTGCTTGGAGGTTAGACAAATAGCAGAGTCCCCAAAAGCAAACAAGCAAGTGAAAAGCTGTTATTTGATAGAGCCATTAAAAGGCTTGCTCCTTTTAGAAGCCTTTGAGCCCTTTTGGCTTTGCAGGCAAGAGCCTTAACCACTAAGCCATCTCTCCAGTCCCTAAAATTTTAGATTAGAACTGTATTTAGCTATATTTCAGGTATGTATCTTTAATTATATTAAGAATATTTAAGCAATACCTCTTAGTTCTATTAAGAAAGTATTGTCGGGCAGGAGAGATGTCTTAAAAGTTAAGGCACTTGGCCTACAAAGCCTAAGGACCCAGGTTCAATTGCCCAGAGCCCACATAAGCCAAATGCACAAGGTGGCGCATGCATCTGGATTTTGTTTGCATTGTTTGGAGGCCCTGGTGTGTCCATTCTCTCTCTCTCTCTCTGCCTCTTTTGCTCTCTCTTGGTTTTTCGAAGCAGGGTCTCACTCTAGTCCAGGCTGACCTGAAATTCACTATGTAGTCTCAGGGTGACCTCGAACTCACGGTGATCCTACCTCTGCCTCCCAAGTGCTGGGATTAAAGGTGTGTGCCACCATGCCCGGCCTTCAAATAAATAAATAGAACATTTTTAAAAAGTATTGTCACGCTTCTTTCCACACTTGCTTCTCTTATTCCCATTTTAAAATTACATCATAAATTTGTTGCTGTAGTTCATAAGTATTTGCATTATGTTCTTTGACCATAATTGCTGGAATCATCTCATCTCAGTGTTACATTTGAATAGATTCAACATACTTTTGTCCCTTTTACCATGTCTTCCCCATTTCTGAATTCTCTCTCTCTCTCTCTTTTTTTTTTTTTTAAATTGAGAGCTTTGTTACATGAGCATATTGCAAATTGGTCATGTTCCCATCAGGATAACCTCTGTGTTCCCTCTTCCCCAGTCCACTGAGGACCCTCCATAGTGGAGTTATTGCTAATCACTGTGGGGTCATGATGTATCAGTCTCTGGGGGTTGGGGACAGTGCCTCGGAATATTTCGACCCTCCCTTCTGCAGTGTTCTCTGAGCCTTAGAGGATGTGTTGTAAGTCTCCTTTAGGGCTGGAGAGATGGTTCAGTGGTTGAAGGTGCTTGCTTGAAAAGCCTAACAGCCTAGGCTCAATTTTGCAGTGCCTATGTAACACAGAATGGCATATACATCTGAATTTTGTTTGTAGTGGTAGGAGGCCCTGGTGTGTCCATACTCACTCTGTCTCTCTTTCTCTCTTTCTCAAATAAATAAATAAATATTTGAAAAAAATTCTCCTTTAGTGTTGAGCTCACAGCAGCCTCTAATTTTTGGCTTTGATGAGTTTTGAGTCTCCTCAGTGTCTACCACCATCTCCCTGGAGGAGGCTCTCAGCCTGGCACTGAGAGCTGCTCTCATTTAATCGTATCACTTTCTCTGCAGTATTTCTGGGGTCCTGGCAAATGTGATAGAGATGACTTGCCTCATGCTAGGCATTCGACTTTTCTCATACTGATGGATCTTGGAGCTTCCTGGTATTTGCCGCCATCTCTGAAAAGCAGATTCTCTAGCCAAGAGTGAGAGGAGCATGGATCGAAGGCGATAAACATAGACATTTAAAAGACTTTTGGCAGGCGTAACCTCTTCTTATAGCCAAAGAGCAGTAGAAGCTTCCTCTAAGGTCTATGTCTTTACAAGCCATATGTTTCTGACTTGGTTCTCAGTACCAAGCTTGAATTTCCTCCTACTGAGCTGGCTTCATATCTCATCAAAGAGCAGTTGATTACCACCATAACCTGTGTACAGTAGTGATTGTACCAGTGTGTACTTTAAAAAAAAAAAAACCTTTTTATTGGCAGCATTCATAAGCATAGACAATAAGCCATAATTCCTATCCCTATTTTCCCCCTCTCAAATCCACCCTCCTTCTATTTTGATGTTACCATTTTTTCCGCCTTGTATGAAGGTCTTGTGAGGTCATGACTATCGGCCATTTTGTGTCTGAAAGATGACATTGTAAGTAATTTTACCCTTTCTTTGACTCTTAAATTCTTCCTGTCACCTCTTCCATGGTGGACACTCCACTGTCACCTCTCAGCATGGTGGTGACTTTTGAGCTACCCCATTGTACTTCTTGCTGGGTTGGTTGATTTGTAGCTAGAGGAATCCGCTGTTTCTTCGTGCTGTTGGTGACCTTTGCCCTCCAGCAGCTCACTTAGCGCTTTCCAGCACTATGAGAGTTAGCCAGCGGGGAGCTGGCTCCCCTCTCAGTTCCAGCACGCTCTCTCAATGCCCTGCTACTGCAGCCTATGGTGTCTTTAGCAATAGAGTCTTACACTTAGTTCTGGTGGGTAACCAAGTTTTGGAGCCTCACGGCCCTCCTTAACCAATAAATAGACCATTGAGGTGGGTAACTCAGTTCTGGCACTGAGATTTCTCAGCAGCAGCCTATAGTTTTAGGGTAAAGCTTTCTCTGCCCCTACAAGGTACTTCTGCCCAATCTTACTTCTCTCTCTCTCTCTCTCTCTCTGTCTCTCTGTCTTCAAGAGAGTTAATTTTTTAAAAAACATTTTATTATTCAGGGCTGGAGAGATGGCTTAGTGGTTAAGGCGCTTGCCTGCAAAGCCAAAAGACCCTGGTTCAATTCCCCAGGACCCACATAAGCCAGATGCACAAGGTGGCACATGCGTCTGAAGTTCATTTACAGCGGCTGGAGGCTCTGGTGCACCCATACTCTCCACCCCCCCCCCCCGTGTGTGTATGCCTCTTTCTTGCAAGTAAATAAATAAAAATAAAATATTAAGAAATATTTTATTCATTTATTTATTTGAGAGAGAGAGAAAGAGGCATATATAGAGAGAATGGGAACACCAGGGTCTCTAGCCACTGCAAGTGAGTGCCAAACACATGTGCCACTTTGTGCATCTGGTTTTACGTGGGTACTGGGGAATTGAACTTGGGTCCTTGGCTTTGCAGGCAAGCACCTTAAGCACTAAACCATCTCTCCATCCCCAGGAGTTTTTTGTTTGTTTTTTGTTTTTGTTTTTTGTTTTTAGTTTTTGGAGGTAGGATCTCACTCTAGCTAACCTGGAATTTATTATGTAGTCTCAGGGTGGCCTCAAACTCATGGTGATCCTCCTACCTCTGCCTCCCAAGTGCTGGGATTAAAGGCGTGCGCCACCATGCCCAGCTAAGAGGAAGGTTTCTGTGGTACTGAGTTATGACATCATTACCTTGTTTGTATCTCTCCCCTCTTTTCCCTCCCTTACCCCAGTCCCCCAGAGACCTTCCACTCGCTGTATTCTGTCCCTCTTCTTACCCTTAAGTATCCCCTTCTGTCATCCCTTCCTGCTTATCCTCTCTAAGCCTCATTCTAAATTCCTTACCAGTACTGTTGATACTTTATACAAATTACAAACAAATCAAACCTTTCCATGTTAGGAACCACATATAAGAAAGAATATGTAGTGTTTGTCTTATTTGAGCCTGTGTAAATTCACTTAGTGTGAATTTTTTTTTCTAGATCCATCTATTTTCCTAAAATGTTTATAATATCATCATTCCTTACTGCTGAGTGGAATCCCACTGTGTATATATAACACATCTTCATTATCCATTTGTCTGTTGATGGGCATCTGGGCTGATTCCATTTTCTAGCTATTATGAATAGAGCAGCAACAAACATGGCTGAGCAGATGTCTTTGTAGTCAAGAGGAGGGTCTTTAGGGTATGCACTTAGGAGTGGCATAGCTGCATCAAATGGAAGCTCTAGTTTTAGATTTTTTTTCTTAAATATAGAACGCTTCACGAATTTGCATGTTGTCCTTGCACAGGGGCCGTGCTAATCTTCTCTGTATTGTTCCAATTTTAGTATATGTGCTGCCAAAGGGAGCACTGTTTTTAGATTTTTGAGGAACCACCATATTGATTTCCAGAATGATTGTACAGGTTTCCACTCTTACCAACATTGGGTTGGGTTCCTCTTTCCACATACCCTAACTAGCATTTGTTGTCATTTGATTTCTTTTAAAATATTTTATTTTCATTTATTTATTTATTTGACAGAGAAAGAGGGAGAGAGAGAGAATGGGTGCACCAGGGCCTCCAGCCACTGCAAACGAACTCCAGATGCGTGCACCCCCTTGTGCATCTGGCTTATAGTGGGTCCTGGGGAATCGAACCTGGGTCCTTTGGCTTTGCAGGCAAGAGCCTTAACCGCTAAACCATCCCTCCAGCCTTCATTTGATTTCTTGATGATAGCCATTCTGACCAGAGTGAGATGGAATCTCAAAGTACTTTTAATTTGCATTTCCCTGATGACCAAAGATGTTGAATTTCTTTTTATATATTTGTTGGCTTTTGTATTTTTTCTCTGAGAACTCTCTGTTCAGTTCCTTGCCTCCCCCCCCCCTTTTTTTGGAATTTATTTATTATTTATTTATTTTATTTATTTATTTGAGAGAAAGAGAGAGGCAGATAGGAGAGAGACTGGTGTGCCAGGGCATTCAGGCCCTGTAAATGAACTCCAGACACATGTGCCACTCTGTGCATCTTTGCCCCATTTTTTGAATGTATTGAATGAATATTGTTTAGTTTTTTGAGTTCTTTGTATATTCTAGATATTAAGCCTCTGCCAGGTATCTAGCTGGTGAAGATTTTCTCCTATTCTATAGATTGTCTTTTGACTCTGTTGGTGGTTTGCTTAGCTGTACAGTAGCTTTTTAGTTTCATGACATCCCAGTGGTTGAGTATTTAATTCCCTAGGCTACCAGGGTCTGGTTTAATAAGTCTTAACCTATGCCTGTATCTTGCCTTGTTCTCCTACCTTCCAGGTGTTTTAGTTTCAGGTCTTATATTTAGGTCCTTCATTCACTTGGACTTTGTTTTTTGTGCCATATGAGAGAAGAGGGTCTAGATTCATTCTTCCATATGATCCAGTTTCTCCAGCACCATTTGTTGAAAATGCTGTCTTTCTTCAGTGTGCTTCTTTCTTTTTCTTTTGGGCTCTTTGACAAAATCAGGTGACTGTAGTTACTAGAACTTACACCTCTATCTTCTATTCCATTGACTTCATGGGACTGTCTTTGTGCCAGTGCTATGCTGTTTTTATTCCTATGGCTTTGTAGTATATTTTGAAATCAGGTGTGGTGATACCACCAGTAGTATTCATTTTGCTGAGGATATTTTTGGCTATCTAAGGCCTTTTGTGCTGCTTTATGAATTTTGAGACTATTTTTCTTCTATTCCTGTGAAGAGTGGTACAAGAATTTTAATAAGAATTAACTTCAGTCTCTATTGCTTTTCATGATATTAATTCTTCTGATCCATGAGCATGGGAGGTCTTTTCCATCTTCTCATGTCTTCCACAATTTCTTCCTTCAGTATTTTAATGTTTTCATTGTAGAGGTCTTTCACTTCCTTAGTTATGGATATGGAAAGACTTTTAATTTTTATGGCTGTTGTAAATAGGACTGCTTCCCTGATTTCTTCTCTGTATGTTTGTCATTGGTATATACAAAGACTTGTGGTGTGTGTGTTTGTGTGTGTGTGTGTGTGCTGATTTTATATCTTGCCACTTTATCAACTCTAGGAGTTTTTGGTGAAGTCTTTTGGGTCACTTAAGTACAAAATCATATCATCTGCCGGGCGTGGTGGCGCACGCCTTTAATCCCAGCACTCGGGAGGCAGAGGTAGGAGGATCGCCGTTGAGTTCGAGGCCACCCTGAGACTCCATAGTGAATTCCAGGTCAGCCTGGGCTAGAGTGAAACCCTACCTCGAAAAACCAAAAAAAAAAAAAAAAAAAAAAAAAAAAAAAAAAAAATCATATCATCTGTGTTGCAGCCAGGTTCACATTGCTGGTAGAAATCACCCAACCAAGAGCAGCTTGTGGGAAAAAGGTTTATTTTGGCTTACAAGCTCAGTTCCAAGATGGCAGAGGAAAACAATGGCATGAGCAGAGAGAGTGTGGACATCACCCCCTGGCGCACTTAGGTAGACAATAGGAATTGAGGAATGTGCCAAACACTAGCAAGGGGACACTGGCTGTAACACCCATAAGCCTGCCCCCAACAATACACGGCCTCTAAGAGGCATTAATTCCCAAATCTCTATCAGCTGGGAACCTAGCATTCAGAACACCTAAGTTTGTGGAGACACCCGAGTCAAACCGCCCCTGGCCCCCATAAACTGATAACCATACATGATTCAAAATGCAATGCATTCAGTCCAACTTTAAAACTCCCCATAGTTTTTATCAATCCCAATGATGTTCATACATCCCCATAGTCCAAGGTCTTTTAACTGAGCCATAATACCAAAAAGTAACCTCAAAAAAACCCATAATGGCACAGAATAAACACTGCAAAAGATGGCATTGGGCATAGCAAAGAAATACTCAAGCAATACATGATTTAAACAGGACAAATACCAAACTCTATAGCTAACTCTAGTTAGTGACAAATCTCCCAGTCCGATAACTAATCAGCAACAAGTCTCTGGACTTCCAATTCCCCCCTCCAGCTAGGCTACTCACAGTCCTGGAAAACAGCCATTTTGTGGTCCCGGCATCTCCACCGGGTCTCCACTGCAATCCACGGTTCATCCTCACGGCCCCATGGGGTCTCCATGCAGGCAACCAGCAACCTGCTTCACACCGCCCATGGCCATTTCCAAAACACAAGACCGTGTTGCAAATTCAATGACTCTCTCTTTCCTGCATTTCTTACACTCCACAATACCAGGTAGGGTGCCAACTTGTTAATGTGGGGGGGGGGGTATGTGGAATAAGGCAGACGTTGAAGAACAGGACACTCCTTGAGCACTCAGGCCCCTTCAAAAGAGTCTACATTCTTCCTGTTGTCCCAGCGCAGGTCAGCTGGCCCAATCTCAAAGGTTGTAATCTCAATTGCAGCTGAACAGGCAGCGGTTCACCCAAAGATTTTTCTGTCTGTGCCATATCCCTCTGCTCACACAGTCCATTTCTATGCACAGCAACCCTGCACAACTTCTCAGGACACGGGCATAAGAGCAAGCTTCCCACACAAACTGCTAGCCCAGTCCAAGCAAAGCTCTTTCTCACCCTCATAAGCCAAACCTCACAGTCCATAGTTCTTACTGCATTCAGGTCTTTCACCTCTGACCAGAATAGTCCATCAAGCTGTACTTACAGCCCTGCAAGGCATTTCTTAGGCCAAACTTTCAAATCCTTCCACATTCGGCTTGCAAATCAGCTCAAAAAAGCCAGAGCCACACAGTCAGGTGTCTAGCAGCAATCCCACTCCTCGGTACCACTTTGCTGTTGCAGTCAGGTTCGCATTGCTGGTAGAAATCACCCAACCAAGAGCAGTTTGTGGGAAGCAGAGGTTTATTTTGGCTTATAAGCTCGAGGGGAAGCTCCATGGTGGCAGGGGAAAATGATGGCATGAGCAGAGGGTGGACATCACCCCCGGTCCACATAAGGTAGACAATAAGAACAGGAGAGTATGCCAAACACTAGCAAGGGGGAGCTCTCTCTATAACACCCATGAGCCCGTCCTCAACAACACACTGCATTCTGGGCTTCTATGTCTAGAGTTTTCCCTGAGTAGTTTTCATTGATGGCTTCCACTATGGGACTAGGCATTCTTGGTGGGGATATGTTGCTTTGTTTTCTTGTGTTGCATTGGAGTTTGCCCATCTCAGGATAGTCTGTGGGTCTTGCTAAGTAAGAATGCAGCAGCAGTGGCACTTGTGGAACCTGTGTTGAGTGGCCTGGTCAGCCTTGATCCAGGTAGGTGTAAGTTGGTTGTCCATCCGCAGGTCTGGACTGGGCACCTGGAAGCTGATCTGCTCCTCCTTGTTGCTGCTGTCTTTCCATGGCTCTGGACTGGGGAGGGGGATGACCAACTCTGGTGTCCCTACTCAGGGTGGCAGATACATGAAGGCTGGATAGTGAGGTCAGAGCCAAATGGGTCTGATCCCCCATGCAAGTAAGTGGTGGCTGATATTGTACCCACAGCACTGATGTGGGGTGGGGAATCCTCCCCAACATAAGTCAACAGGCTGCTTTTGAGATGGGGCCCAGTTTATGACCTCCAGACAGACTCCTTGGCTTCTGTTGAATTCTTGAGACCATCAATAAAGAGATTTCTTGACCTTGCTAATGCCTTCATTCCAGACTCTTACATGTATGGAATCTGGGAAGAAGAGCTCCAACTCAGTCTTACTACTTCCTTCTGAGAGTGCACACCCTGTTGTTGGGTTTGGGGTGTAGTGATTGAAGGAGTAGCAATATTTTTATTTCATCTTGAGTAGTGGACTGGGTGATGGCATTAAGATGTTTTAGAAGAAATCTCTGTAAAAAAAATTAGAAGATAAGGTTAAAAATGTAAGCAGGAGTATAATTATGATGAAGGGTATAAGTATAGGGAGTAACTACGTTGGGAGAGATATAAGACCCCACCCTGAGACGTTAGTTCATGGTTAAATTCTGTTTGCCTGGTGCCTGAGCCACTGGGCCCCATCTTGGACCAGTTGGGACTTAGTAGTGTGGAAGCAGCATTGTTCCTGAAGGAGAACACATATTCCCATTTGCCACTGTCAGTAGATGGAGCCCTCGGAGGTTTTGAAGCACCTCGGTAACCTGGGAATCAAGTTGATCTTGGATAGAGTCGATGTGGTCTGAGATTTCTTTAGACTTTCCGACAGCTGGCATGATAGAGTAGATACTTTACGTACAGACACTCCAAGTCCATTCCTGTAAAGAACAGAGAAGAACCGTTACATCGTATTTCGATCGTATATTAATAGCTAAGGGGGTTGGGATGGTGGAGTGAGGGATAGAAGCAGCTCTGAAACCTTGATCCCCACATCCCAGTTTGGGAGGGGGCTCAGGAAGGGACCCTCCTGCATCTTTGGTTATGTAAAAACAGAAAACGGGCGGGGAGGCTACCAAAAGCCTAAGGACATGGTGGTCTTCTGAGGTGGAACAGTGCTGGGGGCCTTTTGGCAGGCTTTTGAGCTTGTGTCTGTTGGGATAAAGGGTCGCAGGAGGCTAGAAGGGGCCTGAGCATGCAGAGTGGTTGTTGAGGAGGGAATAGCTGGTTCTGCTGGACTAGAGGCAAAGACGAGGCTGAACTGTGGGTGTGGAGGAGCCCTGTCATACAGGTCTCCAAAATCCCTGTCATTCAATCATATGAAAGGCTGTGCCACTATTATGGATGCACAGTTGACATTTGGGGTATCACCTACTGTTGAATGATTTGGGTTACTGCATGTCAGTCTCCCAGTGCCTGATTTTTGCTGGTGAATGGGATAAAATTAGAGTTTGGGGCTTGTAACTGAGGTTCAGGTGAATGCTTGAAGCATTAGCAGCTTAGCTGTCCAGCCTATCGCTTTAATGGCAAGAGACAAAAATGACTGGGGAGAAGTGTTTTGTTTTTTTGTGGTAGGTTCTTACTGTAGCCCAGGCTGACCTGGAATTCACAATGTCGTCTCATAGTGGCCTTGAACTCAACAGCGATCCTTCTACCTCTGCCTCTCAAGTGCTGGCATTAAAGGCATATACCACCACACCCGGCTGAGAAACAATATTTTTATGTAATGAGGAATTGTACAAGTTGTGGTTTGTCCGAGTATATAAATGGTCAGAAGTCTGCATGCATTTTTGAGGACTTGGAAGAATGGAAACGGTCCTGGATATTCCAGTGATTGTTGAAAATGGAGTTAGTTTTAAAGTGTAAAAAGGTACTGTGACCTGAATGACAGCACCTGGCAAGAAGTTTCCCATGTGCGCCCTGAGAGGTCTAGGAAACGTGTAAGTAGAGATGCTGGCAGCAGTAAGGCCCATAATTGTTTCCAGTATTAAAATTTTTTATTTATTTATTTGAGAGAGTGAGAAAGAGAGTGAATATGTATGTCTGGGCATGCCAGGGCCTCTTGCCACTGGACATGAACTCCACATGCCTGCTTCCTTGTGTGTCTTACTTTTCCCTGGGTACTGCGAAATTGAACCCAGGCTAGCAGGCTTTGCAAGCAAGTGTCTTTAACCACTCACTGAACCACCTCTCCAACCCCCAATTTTTTTTAAAGAAGCAGTTCCTTGCCAGTGTAAAGTTACAAGGAGAAAATATTATTTACAGATAATGTCTTATTGATAAGTTTTAAAAAAAAGGAGGAACAATTTTTTTTTTTTTTTTTTTTGGTTTTTTGAGGTAGGGTCTCACTCTAGCCCAGGCTGACTTGGAATTCACTATGGAGTCTCAGGGTGGCCTCGAACTCATGGCGATCCTCCTACCTCTTCCTCCTAAGTGCTGGGATTAAAGACGTGCGCCACCACGCCCGGCGAGGAACAAATTCTGTATGGTGGTAGATAGGGATTATGGTTGTACCACTTGAAGCCGAAGAAATGTAAACTTAGTAGAAGTTGGCAGTTATTTAAAATATTAAAGATGTGCCAGTATTATAATTGAAGACATTAAGAGGATAATTACTCAGTGCTTATAATGAACTAATGAGAAAAAAACTATTTTAAAGATAATAAACTTTGATTTTGCTGTGCTTGTTGGCGAAATATTCAAGTAGATAAGATAACCATATGTCTGATATCCAGGAGCTTTCAATATTCATTAAACATTGTTCCTTGTTCATTATGAAGGCCATATTGAAAAATGAACCATCAGTTCTTCTTCTGTTTTATTTTATTGTATTTCTTTTATTTTTGAGGCAGTTTCACTTCCTGGAACTTATTTTGTAGCCCAGGCTGCCCTTGAGCTCACAACAGTCCTGTATCTCAGCCAAGGCATACGCTGCCATGCCTGGCACGGGTCCTATTTTAAAGGCTCAATAGTGGTTTTACTTTTCTCTGTTAGTGTAAAAAGCACGGTGTTGGGTCACTGGCTCTGAAAGGCTCATGGTTTGGTGGTGCCATGAACAATATTGTTTTGAGGGATGAAAATGTTTATAGTATTGTGTACATTGCAAACCTTAATCTGTATAAGTTTAATTGCTCATGTTGCTTTTGGATAGAGCCATTTACATTTGAATGCTTTAGAAAACATGTGGTACAACTTAGTACAATAAACTTGTTCACCTATTCTAAACTTTCTTTCAGGAATTGTTCCATCTTCCGTTGTCCTGACTTCTTTCCAGGTGATGTCACGAGTTTTTCTTATATGGGCAGTAACACATAGTGTCAAAGAGGTAAGTAAAATCATATTTGTTAGGACTAAAGACAGAGCTCCAACAGATCATTTCAAAGTAACCAACGTAAAGTCCACATGCACTGTAGCAGCTTTGTCAAAGTGGGGAATGTACCCCAGATGTGCAGTGTTGCTAAGGAGAGCTGCGTCAGTGGTGAGGACCTACAACCTAAATTCCAAAGAAGGTTTGCTCTGCAACTCAGTCAGTTCTGCTTCTTGTTTGTGTCCATATGATGTCGTGTTTACATCGAACTCTTGACATCATGCATCCTTTTACTGAGAATAGGGAACAGTGATTCACAAGTCACTTTTCACAGGACCAGGAGAAACAGACTTGCTCCTGGCCAGCGAACCTGGGCTAATGACATTGCCAAATGTGCTAAGTCTGGATGGCCCATAGAGGGCCTAGGGTGGTAGGTACAAGGCTGGCCCAGGGACTCTCAGAAAGGGAGGCAAAATTCCTCATTGCCCTGGGGGATAAATCCACAGCTAAGCTTTGGTTTGGTTTGGGGCTGTGTTTTGAGGGGAGGAGTTCTGTTCTTTCTCACTCATGTTACCTTGAAGTAGAGAATCAGTAGGTATGAGAAGAACTCAGTTTTCTAGTCCCAGTGGCCTGGTTTTCCTTGGGGCTCATGAAATTGCTTATCTGTCAGCATTATTTCAATGTGTCCTTTCTCCCTGGGTCTTCTGAAATCCCTGTCAAAACATTTTATTTTTCAGGATTTATTTTGACAGTTTCATCTGAATTTCAACTGAGATTTTTTAAGCCTTTTTAACTAACCTGTGATATACATACAGAATTGTATATAACTAGTGAGTTCTTAGCCAAAATTTAATCAGTTGATTAATAAGCTATTTTTGTTAAATTCACAGGGATCCTGCAGATCCATAGACTTCATTTATTTGTTTTGCGACAAACCCAACAGGCTGGCCTTTTTCTTTTCTTTTCTTTTAATGTGTGTGTGTGTGTGTGTGTGTGTGTGAGAGAGAGAGAGAGAGAGAGAGAGAGAGAGAGAATGAATTGGTGTGCTAGGACCTCCAGCAACTGTAATCAAATTCCAGACGCGTGTGCCATCTTGTGTGCATGTGCAACCTTGTGTGCTTGCATCACCTTGTGCATCTGGCTTACTTGGGACCTGAAGAGTCAACATGGGCCCTTAGGCCTCGCAGGCAAGCGCCTTAACCGCTAAGCCATCTCTTTAGCCCAACTTTATTCTTTAAGATCTCGCTCACTCCTTAATGATGTCTAAACTTGTCATGCAAGCAAATGTAAAATACATATCTTTTTTTTTTTTTTTTGGTTTTTCGAGGTAGGGTCTCACTCTAGTCCAGGCTGACCTGGAATTCACTATGTAGTCTCAGGGTGGCCTTGAACTCATGATAATCCTCCTACCTCTGCCTCCCGAGTGCTGTGATTAAAGGCGTGCACCACCACGCCCAGCCCGTTCTTTTTTAAGTGATCACATTTTTTACAGAGGTAAATGAAAAGGGAAATGAACTTTAATATAGCATACAGTCCTTTGTTTATTTCCTAATAGCCTCAAGTAATCTAAAATCTTAATAATGACTCATTTACCCACCACCACCACCACCACCAGTGCTGGCCATGAAACACGGGGCACATGCATGAGATAAGCACCCTACCACTGAGCCTTCTTGTTTTACTTTTTATTTTGAGACAGGGTCTCACTAAGTTGCCCAGGCTGCCCTTGAACTTGTGTTCTGCCTGCCTATCAGGCCCTCCTAACTTCTCATTTACATTCTTAAGTAGATACTCTTGTGTTTTCAGTAATGAGATGCGTGAAGATATGTGAAACCCAAGCAGTGTCCGGTAGAGAGTCAGTGGAGTCAGGTACTACTGCCTCAGCTCGCCAGTGACCACTCTCCGCTTCATACACTGCTGCCAGAGGAAATAGGCAAGCACCTGAAAAAATCCCTATAGTTCAGATCAAGCAGTTTAGTTAAATTGCCTCAGCATCTTGGGTAGACCATTGAGACTGGTTGGTTTAAAAAGCTATTAAATGTCTGTAGAGTTCAAGTACATACCCTGGCTGTCATCCTTGAAAACCACACCGACTGCCACATGCATAGACTTGACATTTATCAGCTGTTTCAAATGCAAGAACTTATCTGAGCTTTACAGTGTATACGCAAAACACATACACATTCAGAATTGTTTCTCTGCAATCATAGTGCCTCAGTTTCTGAATATGAGGCAATAAGTTTTGCCATCTTCTTGCCACCTCCTGGGCCCTCTTGCTTCACAGTACTTTTGTTTCAGTATGCCCTACCGATACTTTTTATTTCCTTGGGTAAATAGAATTCAGCATCTTTGTTGATCCAGGCTCCCATTTCTTTCTGTAAACAGAACTCATTTTCTGTTTTGTTTATGCAATGCATTCTCTCTCCTGCCCTCCCCGGTTCTTTGTGGCCACGTGAAGCCTGTTGTTGTCACTTTAGAGGCTAGGTTGCATGTTATCTGTTACCTGTTCCTTAGCTCCCTCAACCAACTATTATTTTCCTTATAGTTCATAGAACTTAAAAATCACTGTGAGCTGGGCATGGTGGCGCACACCTTTAATCCCAGCACTCGGGCGACAGAGGCAGGAGGATCGCTGTGAGTTCAAGGCCAGCCTGAGACTACATAGTGAATTCCAGGTCAGCCTGAGCTAGAGTGAGACCCTAACCTCAGGAAAAAAAAAAAAAAAAATCATTGTGCATGTGTACATTGTTACATGTGACTTAGCTTGTCCTACTCCTGAAACATTTAAAATATCCAGCTCTGTGTACTTAAATTTGAGGTAGGAGCCCCCCCCCTTTCTCGCTCTGTCTCTCTCTCACTATATATGTGTGTGTGTGTGTGTGTGTGTGAATTCAGAAATGCCTTAGAAAATGTAGGGATGGGAAGATGGCTCAGTTGGTAAAGTACTTGCCACACAAGCCTAAGTACCTGGGTTTAGATCCCCAGCACTCCCATAGAAGTTTGGCATGGTGGTGCCTGTGATCTGGGTACTGGGGAGGCAGAGATAAGAGGGTTGCTGGGGTTTGCTGGCTAGCTAGTCTAGCTGGATCAGTAACTTCTAGGTTCAGTGAGAGATGCTATCCCAAAAAAGGTAGTGTATCATTTCCTTCCTCCTCGCTATGAACAAGTACCTGACCAGAAGCAACTTAAGGAAAGGGTTTGTTTTGGTGTACGGTTCTGAGAGCGTATTCTCCATCACGGTGGGGAAGACCACGCAGGCAGGCTCATCACATTACAGCCAGAGGCAGGAAGCAAAGGACAAGCAAGATGTGGGGCCAGGCCAGAAAACCTCTAGGCTCACCCCAGTGACCCATTCCTCTAGCAAGGCTCTACCTCCTTACGGTCCCACAACCATCCCAGACAACACTGCCAGCTGGGGACCAAGCGTCCAAGTTCACATTCAAACCACAAGGCCACCCTAGCCACCCTCTCCGTGGTTATCTCGTGATGCGAAATTCATTCAGCCCACCGTTCTTTTTCTTTTTTTCTTCTTTTTATTTTAGGTAGAGTTTCCCTCTAGTCCAGGCTGACCTGGAATTCACTCTGTATTCTCAGGGTAGCCTCGAACTCATGGTGATCCTCCTACCTCTGCCTCCTGAGTGCAGACCACTTTTAAAAGTCCACCAAAATAAGTAGAGTTAGAGTACACTCAACATCAACTTCTGGCCTCCACACACATGTGCCCACATGCCATGTATGTATGTGTCTCTGTGTTTGTGTATGCATGGGTGTTGCAGTCAGGTTTGCATTGCTGGTAGAAATCACCCAACCACGAGAACCTTGTGGCAAAAAGAAAAAGAGGTTTATTTTGGCTTATAGGCTGAAGGGGAAGCTCCACGATGGCAGGGAAAATGATGGCATGAGCAGAGAGTAGACATCACCCCCTGGCCAACATAAGATGAACAATAGCAACAGGAGAGTGTGCCCAACACTGGCAAGGGGAAACTGGCTATAACACCCATAATCCTGCCCCCAATAATACACTGACTCCAAAAGGCGTTAATTACCAAATCTCTATCAGCTGGGAACCTAGTATGCAGAACACCTAAGTTTATGGGGGACACCTGAATCAAACCACCACATTCCACCCCTGGCCCCCATAAACTGATAACCATACATGATGTAAAATGCAATGCATTCATCCAACTTTAAAAGTCTCCATAGTTCTTATCAATTTCAGTGATATTCATACATCCCCATAGTCCAAGATCTTTCAACTGAGCCATAATACCAAAAAATTACCTCAAAAAAACCATAGTGGCACAGAATAAACATTCACACTGCAAAAGATGGCATTGGGCATAGCAAAGAAATACTCAAACAATATATGATTTAAACAGGGCAAACACTAAACTTTGTAGATCCAAGTCCAATAATTCTAACCAGCAACAAGTCTCTGGAGTTCCAATTCCACCCCTCCAGCTAGACTACTCACAGTCCCGGAAAAACTTTATTGGCCCAACAGCTGTGGGCCGGCAGCTTTCCTTAGCAGCCATCTCGTGGTCCTGGCATCTCCATTGGGTCTTCACTACAATCCATGGTTCATCCTCATGGCCCCATTGGGTCTCCATGCAGGCATCCAGCAAACCTGCTTCACACTGCCCATGGCCATTTCAAAACACAAGACAGCATTTCAAACTCAATGACCCTCTCTTTCCTGCATTTCTTCTACTTCACAATACCAGGTAGGGTGCCAATTTGTTAATCCATGGGGGAATAAAGCAGATTTTGAAGAACAGGACACTCCTTGAGCACTCAGGCCCCTTCAAAAGAGAATACATCCTTTCTGTTGCCCCAGTGCAGGTCAGCTGGCCAATCTCAAAGGTTGTAATCTCTCAATTGCAGCTGAATGGGCAGGAGTTCACCCAAAGAGTTGTTTTTTTTTTTGGTTTTTTTTGTTTTTTTTTTTTTTTTTCTGTGCCATATCCCTCTGCTCACACCAGTTCTTTTGGTTTTTTGTAGGGTCTCACTTTAGCTCAGGCTGACCTGGAATTCACTATGTAGTCTTTGGGTGTCCTTGAACTCACAGTGATTCTCCTACCTCTGCCTCCTGAGTGCTGGGATTAAAAGTGTGAGCCACCACGCCCGGCCACCAGTTCGTTTCTATGCAAAGCAACCCTGCACAACTTCTCAGGACATGGGCATAATAGCAAGCTTCTCACACAAACTGCTAGCCTAGTCCACATAAAGCTCTTTCTCCCCCTCATAAGCCAAACTTCACAGTCCATAGTTCTTACTGCACTTAGGTCTTTCAACTCTGAGCAGAATAGTCCATCAAGCTGTACTTAACAGCAATCCCACTCCTTGGTACTACTTTACTGTTGCAGTCAGGTTCACATTGCTGGTAGAAATCACCCAACTAAGAGTAGCTTGTGGGGAAAAAAAGAGATTTATTTTGGCTTACAGGCTCGAGGGGAAGCTCCACGATGGCAGGGAAAATGATAACATGAGCAGAGGGTGGACATCACCCCCTGGCCAACTTAAGGTAGACAATAGCAACAGGAGAGTGTGCCCAACACTGGCATGGGGAAACTAGCTATAACACCCATAAGCCCGCCCCCAACAATACACTCCCTCCAGAAGGCGTTAATTCCCAAAACTCCATCAACTGGGAATCTAGTATGCAGAACACCTAAGTTTATGGGGAACACCAGAGTCAGACCACCGCAGTGTGTATGTGTGACATACATGTGCGCATGCAAAAAGAAAAAGAAAATCTTACTTTAATAATAACATTGAAATATTTTCTTTGGGGCTAGAGAGGTGGCTTAGCGGTTAAGCACTTGCCTGTGAAGCCTAAGGACCCTGGTTCGAGGCTCATTTCCCCAGGACCCACGTTAGCCAGATGCACAAGGGGGTGCATGTATCTGGAGTTCGTTTTCAGTGGCTGGAGGCCTTGGCGCACCCATTCTCTCTGTCTCTCTCTCTGTCTGTTACTCTCAAATAAATAAATTAAAATTAAAATTAAAAAATTTTAAAAAATGTTTTCTTTGTACATCACAGTCCCCTCTAAAGTGGACAATAATTCTGATTGTGTTTTTGTCTTTTAAATCATATACCTTGTGGATTTGACTCTTTGGCTTACTTATGTCTCCTGTTTCCTCTTGTTCATTCTGTAATCACATGTAATGTGCTACAGTAGAGCTCATTCATATTCGAGGCATATTTCCTTTGTTTTTTATTTATTGTTTGTTTACTTTTGTTTTGTTTTTCAGACAGTCTCATGTAGCCCAGGCTCGTCACTTAACTTACTGTGTGGCCCAGGCTGGCCTTGAACTTTTATTTCTTCTTTCTCTACTTTTCCCAAGTGCTAGGATTACAGGTGTGTACCGCCACACCCATTTTGAGGTTTATTTCCTTTGAAGAGACTCCGTAGGAAATGCATCCTTTCTTTACATTTTGATTCTTGACCCATGGAATGCCAGCCACACAAATGCTGTCGTGTACATTATGGGACTAAAGAAGATCGGGTAGCTTTCTTTTATGACATGTCAGAGTCTATCACCAGCTTAGCAGTTAAGGCACTTGCCTGCAGAGCCTAAGGACCCAGGTTCGATTCCCCAGAGCCCAGATAAGCCAGATGCACATGGTGGCACAAGCATCTAGAGTTTGTTTGCAGTGGCTGGAGGCCTGGCACACCCATTCTCCCTAAATAAATTTAAAAAAAATTAAACATATCTGTAAATGCAGAAGTTTTTCTTGGCCTAACAAATATCCTATTATTTTCCATTTATTTATTTGAGAGAAAGTGAGAGAGAGAGGCAGATGGAGACAGAGAATGGGCACACTAGGGCCTCTAGCCACTGCAAACAAACTTCAGACATATTTGCCACCTTGTGCATCAGGCTTTACATGGGTACTGGGGAATCAAACCTGGGTCCTTAGGCTTCACAGGCAAGCACCTTAACTGCTAACCCATCTCAACAGCCTTCTTTTTCCTTTATTTTATTTTATTTTATTTTATTTTATTATTTTATTTTATTTTTGAGAGTGATAGACAGAAAGAGTTAGAGAAAAAGAGAGAGAGAATGGGCTCATCAGGACCTCCAGCCACTGCAAATGAACTCCAGATGCATGCACCACCTGTGCATCTGGCTTATGTGGGTACTGGGGAATCAAGCCTCAAACCAGGGTCCTTAGGCTTCACAGGCAAGCGCTTAACCACTAAGCCGTCTCTCCAGCCCCTCTTTTTCCTTTTAAAGAGACTGCAGATATGGACAAAGAGAAGCTGTGGCACAACAACCAGCTTGGGGGAGGGAGGTCACAGGACGGAATCAGCCGTTCTAGCTGATGGTCTCCTTTCTGAGCTTTCCAGCCTATCCCAGACCTCAGCCGACTCCTTCCTGCCGTTGGCCAATCTGGCCCCTCCTGTCACCACATCTGGCTTCTTCTGGCACCCAGTCTTTCATCTTCTGCCTGAGTCTGGGCCTGAGTCTTCTCACTGACCTGAGATAAGATGGTCATCTTTCAAAATGCATTGCAGTGGCCTCCTTCTCACTGTGACTCCACTTCCAAAACAAATCCCCATGGGGCACATAGTTTTGCTGTTCTAAAACAGCTAAGCCTTGGGCTGGAGGGATGGCTTAGTGGTTAAGACATTTGCCTGCAAAGCCAAACGACCCAGGTTTGGTTCCCCAGGACCGACGTTAGCCAGATGCACAAGGAGGTACAAGCGTCTGGAGTTCATTTGCAGTCGTTGGAAGCCCTGGCGCGCCCATTCTCTCTCTGTCTCTACCTCTTTCTCTGTCAAATAAATAAATAAATAAATAAATAATTTTTAAAGAAAAAAACAGCTAAGCCTAGCCGCAGACTCCTGATCACATAGGTAAGATTACTGTCCCTGTCCTTGCCTGGCTCAGTTATCTTTGGAGAAGCCACCTCAAAATCCTCTCTGGAATCCTTAGGGTGAGGTCACTGTGTTCTTGGAGACGTGTGTGGAGAATGGTTGAGGAAGACACTGCAGGACTGTCGCCGTGGCCTTGGCCCTAGAGCGGTGAAGAGCCCGTATGCTTTACTGGGGATGACCTGCAGTAAATAAAACTACCAAAGAACAAACTTTGTCCTTTCCCATCTGACCATTTGCCACCATTGCTTAAAGGGGTGTTTCCCCACAGTCAAGAATGTTCTAATTGCTTCAGTTATTTCCCACTTTTTTTGGCATGTTGTCCAGCTTATTGACACTTAGTCTATCACCCCTGTTATTCTGCAAGATGCTTTCAAATACCCTGTAGTCAGTGTTTTCAGAAAGTGGTGTCTTGTCCCATATAACGGTACCAGTGTTTGATGCATCGTTCTTGGCACCATCTCTGGAGGTAGGCTGTAGCTTCTCTTAGCATTTGGAAGCCACAGAAGTAACATGGTTGCCCCACCAACAAAGGGCAGATTTGAGTTTGAGTTGGACTTCTGAATCTAGGGTCTTCCCACCTCGTCAGAACTGCCTTCTCATCCTTTGAAAATGTGGTGCAAACACGTCCTTATTTTCTGTATGCTGACTTGCTGCCCTGCGCAGTGGAAAACTCTGGCCTACGATTCCAGGGGTGTTTGCTCCGTCATGCCATGTACGTCGGGAGGTGTGATACTCCTCCACATCGAGTCATCTTTGGCTCTCATGCACATCAGTGGCGATCCTTCTTTAGTGCCGTCTGCAGCATTTGGTTTCTTAGTTTTGTGGCTGCTCATATGGCTCTGCATAAATCTCTAATGAACTGGCCTTTCTCTTGAGAGTTCTAAGACTCTCCACGATTGGGACTTATGGACAGCGTGGACCAGAGTAACTAGGAGTGCATTTAAAAACGAGCATTCCAGGCGGGCATGGTGGTGCATTTAATCCCAGCCCTCAGGAGGCAGAGGTAGGAGGATCACTGTGAGTTCGAGGCCAGCCTAAGAGGACATAATGAATTCCAGGTCACCTTGGGCTAGAATGAAACTCTACCTGGAAAAACAAACGAGAACATTCCAGATCTCACTCTACACCCGATATGAGATGTTTGGGACCAAGGCTAGGGAATTAGCAAGGTTGTTTTTTGTTTTTTTTCTTCAGTGAATCTGTGTTATTGAAATAACTTCATGATGTCTAAGCTTTGAGAAATCCCCTATAGCACCTGTGCTGTGCTGTAGCTCTGTTGCCATTCTCTTCTGGATCTCACTTCACGTTTCCGTTTAGTTTAGTTGAAGCTTCATCACATCTCAGCATGTCCAAGAGCCCTGATTGAGTGAAGCTCTTCTCTCCTCTCTCTTTTTTTTCTTTCTAGAAAGAAGCTTGTTGAGTGCACTGAAAGGGGACAGTAGGCTAGGCAGTAACTGCAGTACCACTTGCAATCTCTTTTTTTGTTGTTTTGATATTTTTACCTGTGTACACATCACACTCAGGCAACAGTACAGATATATATATGTTTAAGTGCTACATTTAAATCTACATTTTCTAGATGAAAACATTTTACCGGAGCTGGAGAGATGGCTTAGCAGTTAAGGTGCTCACCTGTGAAGCCTAAGGACCCAGGTTTGACCCTCCAAAACCCACGAGGCCAGTTACACAAAGTGGAGCATTCTTCTGGAGTTTGTTTGCAGTGGCTAGAGGCCCTGGCATGCACATTCTCTGTGTTTCTCTATTTGCCCCCCCCCCCCCATCAGTCTCTCTTTTATTTTGATGTCATCATCTTTTCCTCTTATTATGATGGTCTTGTGTAGGTAGTGTCAGGCACTGTGAGGTCATGGATATCCAGGCCATTTTGTGTCTGGAGGAGCACGTTGTAAGGAGTCCTACACTTCCTTTGGCTCTTACATTCTTTCTACCACCTCTTCCACAATAAACCCTGAGCATTGGAAGGTGTGATAGAGATATTTCAGTACTGAGCACTCCAGTCACTTCTTTCCAGCACCATGATGCCTTCTGAGTCATCCCAAGGTCACTGCCATCTGAAAAGAGAAGATTCTCTACCAAAAGTGAGAGTAGCGTTAATATAAGGGTATGAACATTAAGAGAAGTGCTTACTGAGCAGTTTGATAAGCATAGTGTATACATTTAGCCAGACAGCAGCAGACGTTATACCCCTAGTGCTCATGACTACCCCTGTTCTAAGTTTTCAGTATCAGGGATGTATTCTCTCCCATGGAGCGGGCCTCCAGCCCAACTAGAGAACAGTTGCCCCTCCCCACCCCAAATAAGTGAAAAAATACTTCTAATATGTATGAAAATGGACTAGACATTTTGTTAGGGTGTGTGTGTGTGTGTTTAGATAGGTAGGTAGGCAAACAGGCTGGCTGACTGACTGATTGATTGATTGATTGGGGAGGGTGGGTTTTAGGCAAAATATCATGTAGCCCAGGCTGATGTCAAACTCTTCTTATGTAGTTGAGAATGACTTTGAACTTCTGATCTCCCTCCCTTTACTTCCCAAGTTCTGCAATTACAGGCTTGCACCACCAGCCTCAGAATAGTTGTTTTCAAGTACGGAAATAGTGGGGTGAGTCTTTTTGTGTATATTCCTAACAAGCATACCAGCATTTACTAATGCATGAAGTTCCACACCATACTTTTTTTTAAGATTTTATTTTTATTTATTTATTAGAGACAGAGAGAAGGAGAGAGAGAGAGTGACTGAGAATGGCACGCCAGGCCTCTAGCCACTGCAAACAAACTCCAGATGCATGCGCCACCATGTGCATCTGTCTTACTTGGGACCTGGAGAATTGAACCAGGGTCCTTAGGCTTCACAGGCATGTGCCTTAACCGCTAAGCCATCTCTCCAGTCCTCAACACCATACTTTTAAATAGCAAACTGATTGTAGAACACTGGGGAAAAAATTATGGATGATGTTATATTGAAATTTTTGCAGAATGCATAGGTTTTAATATGAAAGATACTGAAAGTGATCATCTTTCAACACTCACTATACACAGTCCTAGATGTCAGTCTGGCAGTTGTTCATGTCTTCCTCCATAAAAACACTAAAATAATCTATGAGAGCAGTTTTGTTCTTTGCATTTTATGAGAATATTTTGTCAAGCATTCCATAAACAGTGAAACCTTAGGATTTCACAACTGAGAAAAATTTAAAACCAAAAGGCAGTGTTGTAGTCAGCTCCGTGTTGCAGGGATGAACTTCCAAATAAGCACAGTTTATGGGAGGAATGGGATTCATTTCAGGCTTATAGATCCGGGGGAAGTTCCGTAATGGGGGAAGAGGCTGGTCCCTTCTCATAGATGCACGCAGAGCAAAACCAGCACCTCAAGCAAGCACATGCACTGGCAGCAACACATAAGGCCCCAGCAGCCAGCAGCAGGGACCCTGGCAGACTCACACTGTTCCACATACTTTTGGGCTCAGAATCATATCCACCCCCAATGGCACCTCTTCTAGCCAGGCAGCTGGAAGTCCAAGGAACAAGCTTTAATAAAAAAACATCTGAGTCTGTGGAGGGACATATGTTCAAACTACCATAGCCACACCTAGCCTCCAAAACTCATGACCATATCACATTGTAAAGTGTATTCAGTCTAACTTCAGAGGTCACCACGATCTTTAGTAGAGACTATTCAGTCATGGGAGACCAGGAGGTAGAGAGAGATGCAGGAACTAGGTGCTGGCAAAGTCTAACCTTCAAAGACCTGCACCTAGAGACCCACTTCTCCCAGCTAGGCTTCCAAGGTCCCAGGCCCCCAAAATAGCATTACCAGCTAGAAAAGAAGCATTTAGAACAAGATCCCGTGGGGACATTTCAGATTCAAACCATAGCATTCCACCTACTGGCCCCAAAAGGCACATATCCATTACATAATGCAAAATGTGGTCAGTCCATCTTCAAGAGTCCACAGGAGCTTAACAACTATTCCAACACTGTTTAAAAGTCTAAATTTTAGTGTTTTCCCCTGAGACTCCTGGCAATCTCTAAGCCCCTGTAACATCAAAAAGAAAGCTACATACTTCCAGTGTACAGTGACACAGAGTAAATATTTCCACTCCCAATGGGGCATTGGAACACACAAAGGAAATGTGGGATCAAAGCACAGCGGGGCAAGACGTGAGGCCCTGCAGCTCGGTGTCCGGCATCTGGGGCACGCAGCTTGTGGCACGAGCTTCAGAGTCCTGCCCTTATGGCCTTGCCGTTTATAGCCCACGCGGCTATCTTTTGCACCTTTCTACATTCCTGGCCTGTCAGTTATCTTTGTGTCACCATGGCAAAAATAACAAGATTTCTCTAATTCCCCGATATCATATTCTTATACAAATTCTGCTGAACAGGGTCCAGAAATTCCAGCTCCTTAGGAGAGAGGTCAATGACCACGTGTTTAAACAACAGCAATCCCATTTCCCTGCTTGCAGGATGTCCCAGTTCCCTCCTTAGCTATGTCCCTCCCGGCTCTGACAGGTCACAGAGTGGCAGAGGCTGCAGCAGAGCTGCCTGCGGTTCCTGGTGAGATCAGTGTGGGGATGTCCTGAGGTGATGGCTTCCAGAGATGTCTAATTGTACGCTTAAAGAAGGAATGAAAGCCTTAGAATTCCCTAAAATCAGTAAGTAAAGTTCCTTTTCAGTGTCTAGAACCTTCTTTGTCATCTCCTTTGCTGATGGTTAGGTAAGAGGAAGCTTTAGGAGGACCTGAAGTCACAGCCTCCAAGAAACAGGACTTGTTCGTTTGGTCCTAAGCGAGAGGCACGAGGTTGTAGTCACGTGACACTGTGCAGCGCGCTGGCCGGCTTCCAGCGATGGGCAGCGTGGAGCCAGCACAGCAGCCAGGGCAGTGCTGTGTGTCTCCCTTCTGAGGGTTTCCCAGAAATTCACCTGCTCTAGGCCGTCTCACTATTTTCTAGGTAATTAGAACTGAGTATTCTAGAACATGGAGGCTTAGAACCCTTAATCTACACGGAGAATGGTGAGAAAGTAAGTACTTGACACTTACTTTCACCTTAGGACAAAGACTTCAGCTTTCTAACAATTACTTTTCTTGTCTTTAAAGTGGGAACGCTAGTCTGCCCTGCTGCTGCATTAAAGTTTTTGTGAAGATCCGTGATACTATTTGAAAACAAGTAGCAGTATTTAGAAATCAAGGCCTGTAATGCAATATTTTCTGAGCAGCTTCTGGATTCCCTCACAGCGTGAAAGCTGTGGAATGTGGTTATCTTTTTCTTCCTGTTTCCCTCTTCATTTTCACTGTTGTCTCCTCTCCTGTGACTGCGCGTGCTCCTGATCCTCTGTGGCCACATCGCGGTCTCCCTGGTGTGTGCCATCCACGAGCATGGCATGGCGAGGAGAAAGAACATTCGATGATGGCATCTTATCGTTCAGTGAGGAGATGGGATGCTGTCTGGAGGTGCGTTATTTTCTCCTTGGGGGCCTGTACCTGGACTGTGCCACTCTTGTGCTCTTGCCACAGTGACATTTTACTGTCTCATGCCATTAAGATGTAACTCAGTATCCTTTGGTCTCCTTAAAAGCTGAATGTCTAAAGTTCTCCATCCTATTCCATCTATTTCCTTACTTTCTATTTTAAATATTTCTGTAGGTGGATGCACATCATCTTCACTTTTAAAATTAGCAACACTCATAAAGGTAGAACAACTTCACTGCTTGATTGTTAATCAGGCACTGTCAAACTTTTAGAGGGCTCTTAGGTAAATGTATTGGTGTACAATGTAAGACCATTTCTACATTTTCTAATTACAGGCACTTTAAGGTTATGTTTCTTTTTTTTTTTTTTAACTAGTTATGGACATACTCAGTATGTAAATAGCACATGTTGGTACCATCCTTACCCTCATCCCTGCCCCCTCAGACCCTCCTCGTTGGGGATGCTGGCTGTCCCCATGGGGATTGTGGGTCGTGCATTGTGGGGATCGCCATCAGTTATGGGGAAGAGGCAATGCTTTCACAATGAACCTGAAGGAGATAGACACTGAGGACACTCAACTCCTACCAAACCAGAGATCCTAAGATCCCATCACTGAAGTAGACCTAAAACAAACCCAACATGGCTCGGGGAAATTCATTGAAGAGGGGGCAGAAAGATTGTTAAAGCCACAAGTTGGGACATTACGCGTATAGATTGTGTTTCTTGGGGCTGGAGGGATGGCTTAGCTGTTAGGGCACTTGCCTACAAAGCCTTAAGACCCAGATTTGATTCCCTAGGACCCATGTAAGCCAGATACACAAGGTGGCACATGCATCTGGAGTTTGTGTACAGTGGCTAGAGGCCCTGGCACACCCATTCTCTCTCTCTCTCTCTCATAAATAAATACATAAGTAAAATATTTTTAAATCTTTTTTTAAAAAAAGATTATGTTGGTCAAATTAATCTGTTGTGGACGGATGGGGTTGGAGGGATAGCTTAGCAGTTAAGTCATTTGTCTGCAAAGCCAAAGGACCCAGGTTCAATTCCCCAGGACCCATGTAAGCCAGATGCACACGGGGGCACATCTGGAGTTCGTTTGCAGTGGCTAGAGCCCTGGTGCACCCATTATCTTTCTCCGTCTTTCTCTGTGTCGAATAAAAAAAATAAATAAATTAAAAAAAAAAAAAAGATAGGATGAACGGGCTAGGCATGATGGCACACACCTTTAATCCCAGCACTCGGGAGGCAAAGGTAGGAGGATTGCCATGAGTTCGGGGCTACCCTGATATTACATAATGAATTACAAACAAACAAAAAAATAGAACATTCTTTGAAACTGGAAGCTAACATCACCACTTCATATAGCTTCCACTTGAATTTGTTCTGTGTTCAGTAAGAGCAGGATATTGATTAAATTGGCCTTTTGCTAAATATTTTTATTTTATTTGAGAGAGAGAGAGAGAGAAATACAGAAATAAGCAGGTAGAGAGAGAGAATGGGTGCGCCAGGGCCTCCAGCCACTGCAAATGGACTCCAGATGTGTGTGCCCCCTTGTGCATCTGGCTTATGTGGGTCCTGGGGAGTCGAACTTGGGTCATTTGGCTTTGCAGGCAAACGCCTTAACCGCCATCTCTCCAACCCTAAATTGGCCTTTTAACATTAACCTGCTGTGGGCTCTGCATTCTCCTCACCTTGGTGACAGACACCCGACACTTTGAAACTTCTCAGGGCCTTGTCTTTTGTGCTCTCATTTCAAGGAAGAAATCACCCCACACTCATGAGGTTTCTGTAGGAGCAAGAGCCGAGCTTGCCTCAGCCTGTCCCCTTCCCGACTGCCCTGCCAGTGGCGAGTCCCTTCAGGCTTGAGTGACTGGCCAGTCTCTGCCTTTCTCTTTTGCCCAGGGCTTCCAGGTTTTAGGAGGTCTTGAGCCTTTTGCAGTTTAGTCTTTGAAGGTCGTATGCTGACCGTTCTTCCATGTAATTGTTGCTCTGGCTGCATCAGCTGAGTCTCCTGCACTGCTTTTATTTTTGATGGTAATTCTGGCAAATAAGCGTATTGTTGGAGTGCATCCTTTTTCAGTCTCAGACACATGTCTACTCCTGGGTAGTGAGCAGCCTGTTCAGGACCAAGTCGGGACGTTTGCAATTCTGGGACTAACAAATCTGTACACATTAGAGAACTGTCATAGAAAAGGAGCAACGGTGAAGGAAGAAATAAACAAAACTGTTACCTTGGCTTAAAATAATAGTTTCCCAGATAAGTAAATGAGATTTACAGGCTGGGAGCTGAGTGGATTCAGATTGTGTTTCCAGCTATTCAGGAATAGCGTGTGGAGCAGAACGGCGCCAGGAGCTGTCTATGCCTACAAGTTGTGTTATCACTGGAGAATCATTAGCAAGTGAATGCTAGCATTCAAACCAGCTCTCATCTGTGGTTTTAAAACATTTCTATTTATTTATTATTTGTTTGAGAGACTATGAGAGAGAGAAAGAGGTAGATAAATATATCTACAGAGAAAGAAGGGGCACATAAGGACCTCCAGCCACTGCAAACAGACTGTAGACTCATGTGCTACCTGGTGCATCTGGCTTACATGGGTAGTGGAGAATCGAACTTGGGTCCTTAGGCTTTGCAGACAAGCATCGTAACCACCGGGCAATCTCTCCAGCCCCTCATCTGTGATTTTGAAGTGAAATGGATTAAGATGCTTATTTAGACTATTCATTTCAAACTGTTTAGTTTTGTCGTGATAGGAAGATTTCTGTGGGGCACCAGCTTTCGTTTCATGAATTCTTTGTCCAAGCACTGGCCAGCGTGTTGCTCTGTCATGACAAAATGTTCTGTGTGTCCATGTTGTTCAGTACAAGAGCTGCTGGCCCTGTGTGAACACAGTGAACACTTGAAATGCAGTTAGTACGACTCAGGAGCTGAGTGTCACTTTGCTTTTCGGTTTTCAAGACAGGCAGGATCTCACTCTGTCCCAGGCTCACATAGAACTCTCTCTGTAACCCAGGCTGCCCTTAAACTCATGGCAATTCTATGACCTCAGCCTCCAGAGTACTGGTTTTATGGGGGTAGGGTGGAGTGGGAGGTGGTTTATTATTATTATTTTTAAATATTTTATTTTCATTTATTTGAGAGAGAGAAAGGCAGAGAGGGGGAGAGAGAGAGAATGGGTATGCCAGGGTATTCAGCCACTGGAAATGAACTCTATATGCATGTGTCAGCTTGTTCATCTGGCTTACTTGTGTCCTAAGGAATTGAACCTGGGTCCTTTGGCTTTGCCAACAGGTGCCTTAACCCCTAAGCCATCTCTCCAGCCCTAGTTCATCTTTTCATGGCTATATGTGACTGAAACTTGCCGTATTAGACAGCACAGCTCTAGCTATTTATTGTGACTTGCTGTCCCATTCCTTTAATTCATCTGCCTGGTTTTCTAATGCTTTTTCTCATGTGTAAGTGAATGCTTTTTTTTTTTTAAGTTCTTCAAAAATGATGTATGTACTCTGGTCTCTATCTAAGTCAGGGGATTGTTAACCCTAGACAAATCATGATAATAGGGGTGATGTTGATGAGGGCAGAGATAGCAGCTACTGCTGTGGATGGCAAGTCAGGAGACCACACTGGCCTCGCTCTCAGAAGAATGCCCCCCATGACAGCATGTCCCAGGTTCACCCTTGTGGAGAACTCTGTCACATGCCTTTTCTCTGCATTTTGAGTTAACTGATGCCAACAGAGTACAGTCAGCATCATTATCTCGAGTTTGAAGTCTTTTTCTCCCCACTGTAAAAGTTAAGTGATTGGCATGCATCGTGAGCGTTGCTCAAGTATGCCAGCAGAGCCGAGGAGTTGAAAGGTTTTACTTATAAACTGTGTTTAAACAGGTGTGCTCCACGAGACAATGAGTGGCATTTCTTTTTATTAATATTCATTTGGAAACTTTTCATATGTGGGAGGAGGAACTCTTTCTCTTATTGCCCACTTCTTTGCCAAAGCAGTCCCTTGTGTACTGCAGCTTTTAAAATAATCTCTCTTGCTGGGTGTGGTGGCACACGCCTTTAATCCCAGAACTCGGAAGGCAGAGGTAGGAGGATCACAACCAGTACCAGGCCAGCCTAGGACTATGTAGTGAGTGCCAGGTAAGCCTGGGCTAGAGTGAGACCCAACCTTTGGAAACCAAAACAGCAAATAATAACAACATTTTCTTAAAGGAGGCACATGCAATATCAGATAAGCTAAAATACCTGAACTGCACGAGAATACTGGTCCCTCCACCTCCTGATAGCTGCCCTGCACTGTGGACGCAGTTGGGTAGGTGGTCTCGTTGGGAAGCTTAAGGGCCACAGGGAACCAGAAAACGGTGATGACATCCTGTGCTTCCATAAAATACACAGTATTCTTTCATGTCACCAGGGAAGACAGTTCAGAAACCATTTTTTTTTTACTTAACCATGTCAAAAATCCCATGTTCAGAAGCTGTCACTGTAAGCTGTGATGTGTTACAAAAGGAATGAAGCATCTTACTAAGTTGTCTGCATTTTCCAGAGAGGACGCTTTTCAAGTCTGGAGTAAAACCCTGGTGCACTTCTGGAATTTGTAAGACACGACTTGATACAAGTGTGTGGATGTGCGTGTATGCATGTGGACGGCATGCTTTGCCTAAAGGGGGGGCTAAAAACGAATTGCTAAAATTATTAGGCTTGATATATGACAGACTTTTGCTTTCTTCAAATTGCTGCCATAGTGTTTTGTTCTTAACAGGACAATTTGGTCTCCCCTCCCCTTTACCTCTTTTGCTGTGTGCTACCAAAGTAACCAAAAGCTGTTATGCATTTCTTTTGCCTTTTGCATTGGTGGCTAACTTACAGGGGTCAAGGATCAGGCTTGAGAGATATTCTCTTGAGTTCTTTACATCAAAGAAAAATATAGACGGAGTCCCAAATGTAAAAACTAACTCATAGATTTTTTTTTTTAAGTAGCACTTGAAAGCGTTTGCACGTCTAATTTTTAGTCATGTTGTACTGCACTGTGGAGCAGCACTTTGTTCTCCGTCGTAGAGGATATCAGCTGATGACGGGTGGGGTTGAAAGAAAATTTAAGAAAGACAGCTGAGTGCAGAATCGTCACATCTCACCCGGTGATCACAGCTAGAACTACCGTTTAGGTAGTCCAAGTTTCTCTTTTTAAAAGTAAAAATCCAGACTTTTACAATGTGAAATCTAATTTTTTTAAAAATGCTACTTCAGGGGGCTGGAGAGATGGCTCAGTGGGTAGATTACTTGCTGCACAGCATGAGGACCTGAATTTGGAGCCCCAGCACCCATATAAAAGCCAGACTGAAGGCCCTGGTGTGCTCATTTTCTCTCTCAAATATAAATAAATAAATAAAAATAAAAGTAAAAACTTATTTAAACCAGCTTCCTTTATCTTTATAGATTTTATACTTTTATTTATTTATTTGAGAGAGAGAGGCAGATAGGGAGAGAATAGGCACACCAAAGCCTCTTGCCATTGCAGATGAACTCCATACGCATGTGCCACCTTGTACGTCTGGCTTACATGGGTCCTGGGTTATCAAACCTGGGTCCTTTGGCTTTGCAGGCAAGTGCCTTAACTGCTAAACCATCTCTTCAGCCCTCATTGTAGATTTTAAAATGTGTAAATAATAACACTTTTTTCTGTTTTTTTGTTTTTGGTTTTGGTTTTTCAAGGTAGAGTCTCACTCTGGCCCAGGCTGACCTGGAATTCACTATGTAGTCTCAGGATGGCCTCAAACTCACAGCAATCCTCCTACCTCTGCCTCCCGAGTGCTGAGATTAAAGGCGTGTGCCACCACACCCAGCCTTTACTGTTTTTTAAAGAGGATAACCATTAATTATTATATAACTTGTATTTTCCATTCAAAAGGAATAGTATTTTCTGGTTTGCTATATACCATTATTATGGATTTAATAAATGTTAAATCACAAAGGACGCTTCACTCTGACTTCTTCAGATCATATAAAACTTTCATTTTTTATTTATTTATTGTTTAGTTTAGAGAGAGAGAATTGGCGCACCAGGGCCTCAGCCACTGCACTTGAACTCCAGACGTTTGCACCACCTAGTGGGCGTGTGCGACCTTGCACTAGCCTCACCTTTGTGCATCTGGCTAAGGTGGGATCTGGAGTACAGAACATGGGTCCACTAAACCATCTCTCCAGCCCAAGACTGACTGACTTCCTTCCTTCCTTCCTTCCTTCCTTCCTTCCTTCCTTCCTTCCTTCCTTCCTTCCTTCCTTATTAAATAAATTTATTTATTTGAGAGAGAAAGAAAGAAGCAGATAGAAAGAGAGAATGGGCATGCCAGGGCCTCCAGTTACTGCAAAGAAACTCCAGACGCAAGTGTTACCCTGTGCATTTGGCTTTACATGATGGGTACTTGGAAATCTAACCTGGGTTCTTTGGCTTTGTTGGCAAGCGCCTTAACCACTAAGCCATCTCTCTGTCATTTTAATTCTTTGCGCATGCTTGTGTGTGGATGCATGTGCATGACCTGGAATTCACTATGTAGTCTCTTGCTGGCCTCAAACTCACAGCAATCCTCCTACCTCAGCCTACCGAGTGCTGGGATTAAAGGCGTGTGTCACGACACCTGGCTGTTCCCCTTTTATTGAGACAGTCTCTCTCACTGGCCTGGAGCTCACCAGTTAGGGTTGACTGGCTGGCCAGCAAGCCCCAAGCTTTCACCTGCCTCCCCAGTGCTGGAATTACAAGTGACCACTACCATGCCCAGCATTTTTACAAAGCTACTTGGGATTGAACTTGGGTTCTCGTGCTACAAGATAAGCATGTTACCCAGTTTTTTGTTCGAGTTAGAGAAAGGCCCAAGATTGTCATTAGAATTGGCTTGTATCACCAACTAGATACCAGCACCAGGGCCTCTGGCCTTGCTGTCATTAGGGAATGGCCCTCCTTACCCAAGGCTGTGCCCACCAAGTCAAAATGCGAAGCTTAGACAGCACAAGGGGCCATCTGCCACTCCTTCTTTGAAAAAATACTCAGTATTTTTCTGGGCTAAACACTTGGAGACATGAGAAAAGGAGAAGCTGCCCTCACAGGGCTTCCAGTCTAAGCCTAGTTCAGATGCTATATACATGGGGTCTCTAGTTGAGACAGGGAAAACAGTGTGCTGTGACCATCTCCCCTGCCTCAGTTGGCTCAGTCAGGTGGCTGCTTGCGGTTCCTAAGGAGCTCTGTCCTCCCCCAGGCCCAGCTCTTAAAGTCCTGGCACTGAGACGTGCTCGGTGGATGTTCACTACATATTTGCTGTCTTCTGACGGGTGTGGTGGTGCACGCCTTTAATCCCAGAACTCAGGAGGCAGAGGTAAGAGGATCGCCGTGAGTTCGAGGCCACCCTGATACTACATAGTGAATTCCAGATCAGCCTGAACTAGAGTGAGATCCTACCTCGAAAAACCAAAAAAAACAAAAACATATTTGCTGTCCTCTAACCTAAGCCTTCAAAAAACTTTTAGTGAGAAAGTTCTATATAACTGTTTTGAAGTCTTCTATGTCCAGAAGCCTGTAACAGAGATATAAAATTGACTTTTCACATATAAATTAATGCTCCTTATTCTTATTAAAATGGTTTCACAGTAGCTGGTGAAATTTTCTACATAATTACTTTTATCCTGCTTAAGGAATAATTAGCCTTACTAATGGGAACTATCATTATTGTAATCATCATTATTATCCTAATCTAAAGTATTTATTAAGAATTTGATTTGGGGGTACAAAGATAGGTCAGTAGCTAGAAGTGCTTGCTTGCAAAGCCTGCCAGCCCCTGATTTAATTCCTAGGCCAGAAACAAAAAGTGGAACAAGCATCTGGCATTTGTTTGCAGCAGCAAATGCCCCCTGTGTACCCATAAACACACAGACAGGCATACACAAACACACACATTAGATTTTTGTTTTTGTTTTTAATTATTATTTGATCTTTTAACTAAGCTAGCTCCTCTTCAAAGCAAGTTTGTGGCCCTGTCCTTGGAGTGTTTATGGCCTGGACAATAATAATGCCAACCCAGCTTCAGATCTGTTAGTCCTTCGTAAGTTCCCTATCAGTACATTTTTTTTGTGAATGTTTTGTCTTTTTTTTTTTTAATTCTCCCCCCACCCCCCGGCCTGGGGTAGGGTCTCACTATGGTCCAGGCTGACCTAGAATTCACTCTGTAGTCCCAGGGTGGCCTCGAACTCTTGGCAATCCTCCTACCTCTGTCTCCCTAGTGCTGGGATTAAAGGTGTGCGCCACCACACCCGGCTGTTTTTGTCCTTTTTAGGATTTTATAAGGCCTGCCTCTTCTGGCACATTCTGAGGCCTTATCCCTAAGCAATGTATGTAGATACCAGATGGTGATTGTATTTGCTTCTAATACTATCCCCAAGGCAGTTGCATCATTTTTTTTTTTTTTTAATTTGTTTTTGTTTATTTATTTGAGAGCCACAGAGAGTGAGAGAAAGAGGCAGATAGAGAGAGAGAATGGGCACGCTAGGGCCTCCAACCACTGCAAACGAACTCCAGACGCGTGCGCTCCCTTGTGCAGTTGCATCATTTATTGGTGATTTCTGTTGTTGGTTTGTGGCAGGGTCTTACTGTAGCCTACGCTGACCTGGAACTCACTCCATAGCCCTTGGCTGGCTGTGAACTCTCAATGAAAGTGTACGCCACCACGCCTGGCTACTGTTGAGACAAGTTCTTACCATGCAGCCCCAGCTGGCCTAGAACTTGCTGACTTGGAATGTGCAGCAATTCTCCTGCTTCCGCCCCATAAGGGTTTACAGGCTTGCACCACCACGCCAGCTAGATGATTGTAAAGACTATAGATTAGGGAGTGTGACTCAGTTATACAGCACTTGACTAGCATGCATGAGGCCCTGCATTCAGCTCTTAGCACTGCCAACAAGAAGAAAAAAAGAAAAAATTCTTTTTTTTTTTTTCCAGTTTTTAGAGGTAGGGTTTCACTCTAGCTAAAGCTAACCTAGAATTCACTATGTAGTCTCAGGGTGGCCTTGAACTCACCGTGATCCACCTACCTCTGCCTCCCGAGTTCTGGGATTAAAGGTGTGCGCCACCATGCCCGGCTGTTTGTTTATTTTAATATTTCATTTATTTGTTTTATTTGGGAGAGAGAGGGAAAGAAAGAGAGAGATGGAAAAGGCAGATAGAGATAATGGGTGTGCCAGGACCTCTAGCCATTGCAAATGAACTCCAGACGCATGGGCCACCTTGTACATCTGGCTTACGTGGGTTTTGGGGAACCAAACCTGTGTCCTTGGACTTCTCAGGCAAGTGCCTTAACCACTAAGCCATCTCTTCAGCAGTATTTTGGTTTTTCAAGGTAGGGTCTCACTAGCCCAGGCTGGCCTGGAATGCACTATGCAGTCTCAAGGTGGCCTCAAACTCAGCCATTCTCCTACCTCTGACTCATGAGTGCTGGGATTAAGGATATATGCCACCACGCCTGGCTCAAGATTGTTTAGTTTGAAACTTCAGAGTTTCTGTATTTCCATCACTCAGATTCTCTAGTCACTGACATTTCAGTGCATCCATTCCAGCACCACCTCGATCAGTTTATGTGCCCATGATCGTTTATCTTTTTATGAACCTTGAAAGCAAGCTGTCCATAGCATCATACATCTCTAAATACCTAAGTATTGGTTTCACTCATTTGCCACCTGTCTATAGCCCTCCAAATAAAGAAGTCAGCCTTGGTACAATACTTTGACCCATTCAGTAGGGCCCATTCACCTCTCACTAACCATCCAGACAGTATTCTTTCTGGGATGAAAGTACATACATACATGCACACAGTATAACCATAAGTGCCTTCAAGTGTACATCTTATGGGGGAGTGTGTCCTCTGCTGCAGATACTGTGCTAAGTGTAAGAATGAGGGAAGGAAGCCGGGCGTGGTGGCGCATGCCTTTAATCCCAGCACTCGGGAGGCAGAGGTAGGAGGATCGCCAAGAGTTCAAGGCCACCCTGAGACTACAGAATGAATTCCAGGTGTCAGCCTGAGCTAGAGTGAGACCCTACCTCGAAAACCAAAAAAAAAAAAAAAAAAAAGAATGAGGGAAGGGAAATGGGGAGATGGCTCAGTGTGGTTAAAGGTACTTGTTGGGCTGGAAGGATGCCTTAGCAGTTAAGGCATTTGCCTGCAAAGCCAAAGGACCCAGGTTCAATTCCCTAGGTCTCACGTTAGCCAGATGCACAAGGGGACACACGTGTCTAGAGTTCGTTTGCAGTGGCTGGAGGCCCTGGCACACTCATTCTCTCTCTCTCCCCCTCCCTCTTTCTCTGTCAAATAAATAAAAATAAAATACTTTTTTAAAAAAAGTACTTGTTTACAAAGCCAAGTCACCAACATAAAACTGGATATCCATTCATTTTAGCAAGAGACCCTTGTGTCTGTGTGTGTGTGTGTGTGTGTGTGTCTGTCTGTCTCTCACACACACAAGGAATATGAGAGAAGAGATGTGGTACTGTGGTGTTCATGTCATATACAGATTATATTCTCCTGTTAAGTTACTTCTGACTTGGTCTAGAAGAGCTCCTTGGTCTCGCCCTTGCCTCACATCCCTGACACTTTAAGGAACACATTTTGTGGGTCACCCTCATCCTGGGTCCATCTAAGATTTCCACCTAACCAGTTCAAGCCATGCATTCTTGGTAGGAAAACCACAAATGGTGCTATATTCCTCTGAGAAGACAGGCCACAGCTGCCTTCTCCCTGTAGGATGTTGACATTGGTCACTAGCACCTCACGCCTGCCTGTTGTCCACCTTGACATCACTGTGGCTCTCTTCATCATCACCTCCTGTGACATGCCTCCTGCCTGTAGCTACACTGTGGTGGGCTACCCGGTGATGAGAGTCTGACATTTCTGTCACTCTTCTTAGTTGTCATTCTAGTATAAGGAAAAACTTCTGCTTTCTTCTACTTATGTATAGCAATTTGGACAAATAAGTTGTCATAAAATTCAGGGAGTGGTGACCTATTATTTATTTTGATCCCAAAATCATCTCTGATTTGGCCATTTGGGGCTCTTTCTGGGTCACCTCCCCTCCCTCATTCACTGAGCATTGCCTCGCCTTCTGCAGTGAAGGGTTTCCATGCGTATCCCCTGCCCCTGCCCAGGAATTGGCCACTTTGCCAAGGAGCCCCTGTTCCTTTTCATGGAGGACCGCATTTAGGAGTTGTTGTCAACAGATGGATCAGTTGGTAAAGTGCTTGCCGTGCAAGCGTGAGGACCCCGGTGCAGATCCACAGCACCCATGCCAGTGCCAACCATGGTGGTGCTCGCCTGTGATCCCAGCACGGGGGAGACAGAGACGGGACCCTTGGGGTTTACTGGCTAGCTAGTGTAATGGAGCCAGTGGAATCAGTGCAGAACCATGTTGCACAAAATACGATGGAGAGCAGCCGAGGAACGTACCTGATGTCAGCCTCTGGCCTTCGTGCACATACGTGCAAAACAGTCCCACGGTGTGAGCAGTTGAGGTGCTCAGAGCCACTGAGATGTTATTGCTTCTAGGCCCGTAGTACTGCAGAAGGTAGGCATACACATATGCACTGACACATGCACATGGATATGTTGTATGTACATGTGTATATGTATGTCATGAGGTCAAACTGAGTGCTCCAGTTGCAGTCTGCTGTACTACTCAGTGTTCTTTCTAGCATTCTCCTTTCATGTGTGCAAATATCTCCAACGGCAAGAAGCCCTTTGTTCTTAATACATTGATTTATTTACTTACTCAGTCCCAAGTGCCCAGTCCACAATGGTTATCTCTTCCGCTCACCACCTCTATGTCTTTCCCCGTCCTAATTGCCAGACCCCCAAGTCATGCCTGCCTATGTGTATCCCCAGCATTCCCACACTTTTCCATGTCCTTGACTTCCAGACCCTCATCACCCTGTCATGCTGACTCCCACGTGGAGAGGGGAAAGGGTATACTGGAATACCTGTCCACAGGCATGTTTCAGGTGACTGGGTTGATCCCTTCTTGGGAAAAACCAAAAGCTTGCCTAATGAGATATTCCGTTCTTTTTTTTTTTTTTTTCTTATTTTCTTTCTTTCTTTTTTTTTTTTTTTTTTGAATCTTTGTATTTATGGGTGTGTTTTTGTTTTGGATTGAAATCATCATTTGTATTTCAACTTCTGTGTAGCTCTTATGTTGGATTCTGTCTTGGGACATTTTATTGTTCTACCAGAGGTAGGCCATGTTTATAGAAGAACTAATGGCTTTTTCTTGATAATGTGATGACTGTCACATCTACCAAGTGTTCTATTTTCAGGCATCTCTTATGTAAGGTTACTTTGAAATGTTCCCAGTTTCAAAAGACAGTTGTTGGGTGTGGTGGTGCATGCCTGTAATCTCAGTGCTTGGGAGGCAGGAGGGTCACAAGTTTGAGTCCAGCCTATGCTACATAGCAAGGCCCTGTTTAAGAAAAACAAAATAACTGGGCGTGGTGGCGCACGCCTTTAACCCAGCACTCAGGAGGCAAAGATAGGATTGCTGTGAGTTCAAGACCACCCTGAGACTACAGAGTGAATTCCAGGTCAGCTTGGGCTATAGTGAGACTCTACCTCCAAAAACAAAACAAAACAAGGAAAAGGAAAAACACAGGGCTAGGGGAATGGCTTCACAGTTAAAGGTGCTTGCTTGCAAAGTCTCCTGGCCTGGATTCAGTTCCATAGTACCTACATAAAGCCAGGTGCACAAAATGGCACATGTGTCTGGAGTTTATTTGCAGCAACAAGAGTCCCCAGTACACAGAGAGAGAGAGAGAGACTAACACACCCTCCCTCCTTCCATCCCTCGCTCAAATAAATTAATTCATTTTAAAACAAGAGACTTCTTGTCCCTATATGCACAGATATTATGAAGCGGTATGTGTGTGCCCCAAAACACAAGAAGACAGGTCAGAAATGTTCATGATTAGAAGCACAGACCAAGGTTCAAATTTTGTAAGCCTCACTCTTCCTCATCTGTCAGGTGAGGATTCATAAGGTAATAAATGCACAGAAGTGCTTTGTGTATAGTAATAACTCAGTAACAGATGTAATGTTTGTTGCTGTTTCCTGTATAATTACTTAAAAAAAATTTACAGAACTCGAATAGACATTTATTTCTCCAAAGAGGATGCACCCTTGCCAGTAGGTACAGGAGAAGGTGCTGTGTCACTAGTCAGTAGGGTGTTGCCAATCAAGACCACAGGGAGGTACCATGCTGCACTCATTAGCATGGCTGTTACTGAAACAAAAGAAAACATGGCAAATGCCTAGTGGAGAAATTAGAACTCTTGTGCATTGTTGGCAGCGATGTAAAATGGGATAGCCACTGTAGGAAACAGTTTGGCAGTCCCTGAGAAAGCTAAACATATAATTACCAGGTTATCTAGCAATGCCAAGTATGCATTACTAAGTATATACCCCCGAAGAAAACAACAGAACGTACTTACACGCTGTGTTCACAGTGTCGTTGTTCATAAGCATCAAAGGGGTAGAAATGGGCCAGAGAGATGGCTTAGTATAAGAGCACTTGCCACACAAGTATGAGACACTGAGAGAGTCTGACTCATCCTGAGTTCGATTCCCCAGCGCCCGTGTTCATAGCTGGGCATGATTAGGCATGCCTCACCCCCAGTCCTGTGGGGAGCAAAGGTGGAAGGGTCGCTGGGACTCACCTGTCAGCAACTGACTGCAAGCGACGGCTCCAGGTTCAGTGAGAGACTCTGTCCCAAGGAAACACACGGGTAAGCAGGGAGAGGAAGGCTCTCCTCTGGCCTCTGCGCATGTGCATGCGGAGTGCGTCTTCTAGAGCTGAAGAGACTCGGCTCCCGTGGTCTGGGGCCAGAGGTTGAGGGCAGTCAGCCTGGGCAGACAGTGCTCCCAAGAACAGCATCTGGGCCCACTCTTGGTGTGTTCACCATTCTTATGCCTCCTCTCCTCTCTTTCCAATGAAAGGGATATTAAGAGGAAAGAACGTTTGCCATAAAGCTTGGTCAGGGGAGTTCTTTGAAACAACCAGAATGGCATGTAGTAGATTTCAAACTGCTAAAAAGAATGGGGTTTCTACAATAATGGCTTTCTTGGGCACACCATCTGTTTTTCTTTCAGTGTAACAAAAGTGACAGCTTTTCATGTACCGATACTCCCCGTGCCTTTTGAAGTCAAACATATGATGCTATTTGTGTGCAGAGGTTTTTCTCTTGTGCCCATTTGTTTCTCCAGCTTGAATTTCTGTGTAAATCCCCTTGGCTAAACCACACAAGCCGCCTACACCACGCTACCTCCCTAGCTTCAGAGCAGGCGTTAGCTCACAGCGGACAAGGGCAGCCCATTTCAGGGGTGCACGCTTGCAGTAAGCACACAGAAGGGCGGAAGGGACCGCCTGGCCCGGGGAAGTCACCCTCACCGGTACATGCGGTGCCTCTCCTGTAAGCCACGATAAACTCCCAGCATCACCGTACTTCCCCTTCGCCCTAACTGCGCTTAATGTGGTGTGGTTACAGCAAACCTCTTACTAAAAAAAAAATCACTATGAACTTTTAAGCTTGGTGATATTTTTTTTAAGATTTTTTTTTTTTTCTCACAGTGAGAGGGAGAAGGAGAGAGAGAGAAAGTGTAAATGGGTGTGCCGGGGCTTCAAGCCACTGCAAACAAAACTCCAGATGCATGTGCCACTATGTGCATCTGCCTTATGTGGGACATGGAGAATCGAACCTGGGTCCTTAGGCTTCACAGGCATGCACCTTAACCGCTAAGCCATCTCTCCAGCCCCTTGGTGATTTTTGAAATACGCCCCTTTTTTAGTAAATTCATCAAGTTGTGCGATCAGCAACTTACTCTAGCTTCAGAATATTTCTGTCACTTATATATACATGATTCTTTATGCCCTATATAGTGAATTCCCACTCCCAGCCCGTGGCAAGCACTGATTGACTTTCTGTCTCCAGATTGGCCTTGTTGAGATTCTGGACGTTGCCTGGAGCTGACAGTGTAGGGCGTGTGGCCTTGCGCTGGGCAGTGTCGTTGAGATTCATCTATGTTGTAACACGTATCAACAGTTTTCCTTTATGTTGCTGAAAGGTATTTTGCTGTGTGACTATAGATTATACACTCACCAGTGATACATGTTTCTATTGTTTTCCCTTTGTAATGATTGTGAGTGTAATACTGTGAACATCACTGTGTAGTTCAGGCTGCCCTTAAGATTCATGGTCTTCCTGCCTCCACCTCCTGACCTGGGATAACAGAATTACCTTCATGCCTGGCTTGCAGAGAAATCATTCTTGAAACTTACTGAAGCTCTTGAACTCTTTGTTTCTTTGATTTTTGTTTTTGAGATAGGAACTCCTAGTTAGTCCAAGCCTCAAACTCAGAGTGACTCTGAACTCCTGATCATCCTCCCTGTACAAGGACTGAGATTATAGGCATACATACTAACCTCTGGCTTTAAACCTACATTCTTTAAAAAAAAAAAAAAAAAAAAAAAAAAAACTTTATTTATGGGGGGAAGAGAGACAATGGGCGCACCAGGGCATCTAGCCATTATAAACAAATTCCCGGTGCATGTGCCACCATTGTGCATCTGGCTTGTGTGGATACTGGGGAGTCGAACCTGGGTCCTTAGGCTTCACAGGCAAGTGCCTTAAACACTGAGCATCTCTCTAGCCCTAAGCCTCCATTATATTATTATTATCATCATCATCTATTTGAGAGAGAGAAAGGGCATGCCAGGGCCTTCAGCTGCAGCAAATGAACTCCAATCATGTTCACACCCTTGTGTGCATGTGTGACATTGTGCATGTCAATCATTGTGTGTCTGGCTTCCATGAGACCTGGAGATTTGAACCATTCTTAGGTTTTGCAGGCAAGCGCCTTAACCACTAAACTGTCTCACCAGCCCTTTAAAAAAAAGAAAAGATTTTTATTCATTTATTTGAGAGAGAGCGAGAAAGAAGCAGAGAGAGAATGGGCACACCAGGGCCTCTAGCCCTGTAAACAAACTCCAGATGCATATGCCCCCTTGTGCATCTGGCTTATGTGGGTCCTGGGGAATCAAACCTGGGTCGTTTGGTTTTTCAGACAAGCACCTTTACCACTAAGCCATCTCTCCAGCCTTAAACCTCCATTCTTGATAAAGAATATGACATTGTATGCTTCTAGTTCTTAGTTAATTCAGAACAGCTAATCTGCCAGGTATGGTGGCACATGCCCGTATTGCCAGCATTCAGGAGGTAGAGGCAGAGGAGGCAAGTTCAGGACTAGTCTAGGCTACCCAGTACATTCCAGCCAGCCAAAGCTACAAGAAGCCCTGCCTCAAACAAAACGAAAAGTTGAGTTCCGAGTTGAACTTTTTGTAATAGTAGTCCTTTGACTTCTTCAAAACGCTCTCCTGAGCTACACTGCTGTTTTTCTCTTTACTTCTGGGAGGCTATTTTCTGAGTCACCGACCTTTTGTAGATAGTAGGCTCCCCACTTAAGGAAAATATTTCCAACTTTTGCTTTCAAAAAAGGCAAAGCTAAGTGGTGTATTTGAATCAGTGCTGTGCAGCATTGTTTCCACACAGCGCTGTACCAAGCATTGCCCATCTCATGCTGTCCAGACAATGGATCTATATGTGTATGTATGTATATATATATATACATATATATATATATATATATGCTGCATCTTTCCAAGGAACTGCAGCTGGGCGGTCTTGTCAGCTCCCAGCCAGCTCCACCTGCCATTGTTTGTGGGACTCTCCTGGGTGGCCTCAGCTTGGCTTTGGATCCAGAGTCCAGAAACCCACGGCTTCATGAGCTAGCCTAGGTTTTCTAGATAGGTTTTCTTATTTTAAGCCAGCCTGGTTTTAGTCCATCATATCCTTTCGTATGTTTCCTTTTCCAGGGAAGGCTGATCTTTAACACCTCCTGCTACCTGGGTGGGGTGTGATCTGTTTAAGATGTAATGGGGACATGGCTATAGTATTCAAGTAGCTGAGTGTTTCATAACATCTCTTGCCCTATTTGCTCCTGTCAAACTTGGGGTTCACCAAAACTTCAAGCCAAGGTTTTCTCCAGTCTTTATTGTGGTCATGTTAAATCATGTATAACTTTACATTTCTCCCTGTTAATTTTTATCGTATTGGGTTTCTTAAACTTACTTTTGTATTATTGTAAAAGTTGTAAAAAAAAAAATTGTAACATTTACCAGTTGGGTAAATTTAGAGGGTGTAGTTCAGTCCCATCAAGTGTGTTCCATTATTACTACCCAGCTCCAGGATTTTCTTCATCGTCTCAAACTGAGACTATACCAATTCATCTATAGTTCCCTCTTTTCACCTGCCTAGCTCCTAGAAACCTGTTTCTGCTTTCTGTCTGAAGTTAACTACTCTAGTATTGCATACAGATAGAAAAATTACATAGCACTTGTCCTTTTGTGAACAGCAGGTTTCAGAGATCATAGTTTTCAAGGTTCATCCATGTTGTAACATGTATAAGAATTCCCTCTTTAAGGCTAAAGATAATCCTGTGTGTGTGTGTGTATACATGCTACATTTTATTGGTCCATTCATCCATTAATTTTGACTATTGTGAATACTGCTGTGACAGGCCTGTTCAGATAGCATTTTCATTTGTGATCTTACTAACTCAGTCGTTGCAGTCTGCCTTGGTTTTATGTTGGTAGCTATCTGCAGATCAGATACGGTTGATCTCTCTATCCATCTCTCTTCTTGATAACAGTGGTATGTTTTTACTGATCTGCAGTTATGTGTTTACTGATCTGCAAAAAGTGGCCATTTCCCAGTTCCGGCCTTTAAAAAGGGCTTCAGCAAATTAATTGAGACTGAGAGAGAGCACTCTGCTCCTGGAGTCCACCTGCGAAGATGGACCTTGAAACTGTTTACTAGGCTGGGTCACCGTGAGATGTTAGGGCTTCGTATGTTCACTGTTACCTGCCTGTGTGCAGGCCATTACAACCACACACAACCCAGTATCCAGGTTAGTCCCAGCACTCGGGAAGCAGAGGTAGGAGGATCGCTGTGAGAGTTCCAGGCCAGCCTGAGACTTCATAGTGAATTTCAGTTCAGCCTTGGCTAGAGCCAGACCCTACCTTGAAAAGAAAGAGAGAGAGAAAGAGGGAAGGAGAGGGAGGGAATGAATGAGGAAGGAAGGAAGGAAGGAAGGAAAGAAGGGAGGGAGGAAGGGAACGAACAGAGAGGAAGGAGAGCAGGATTGACTACTTTGCTCCACAAATATTTTTTGAGCTCGTGTTTGTGAAAAGTTTTGGAAAACAAAATATACCCAGCTTTCAAGATACTCAAGAGTGCAAAATACTGGATGAACTTGTTTCTTTATTTTAATTTTTATTTATTTATTTGAGAGCGACAGAGAGAGAAAGAGGCTGATAGAGAGAGAATGGGTGCATCATGGCCTCCAGCCACTGCAAACGAACTCCAGATGTGTGCACCCCCTTGTGCATCTGGCTTATGTGGGTCCTGGGGAATCGAGCCTTGAACAGGGGTCCTTAGGCTTCACAGGCAAGCGCTTAACCGCTAAGCCACCTCTCCAGCCCCTGAACGAACTTGTTTCTGATTGTAACTCATCTTCAAGCAAGGTTTTAGCCCCGGCTATCAAATACATATTCCTCACCTCCAGATAAGGAGCTCACAGATCCAGGGAAAAGCGAGAGTGCTCTGCACTTTTGTCTTATATAACGTAGATAGGTGGTGAGCAGACTTGTGGACAGATTGCACACTCAGTGTGAAAGCTATATAGAGGGCGTTTCACTGTTTGCTTTGCTCCGGCCAACAGAAGAGCTCCAGGAGTACAGAAAGCACTCACTGTTGCTCTTGACAGAATGAACTTTTTAGTGTTGTTAGAGAATAGTAGCTATGCGTTTAGGAAATTCTTTGTCAGAGCAGTCTCGTTAAAAGCTCTGTAAGTGGCGGTGTGTTTCCGTGTGTGGGTACACTTTCTGAGAAGGAGTGTCAAGCGCCGAACACCAGCAGCACTGCACACAGAAAGCGAGAAGGACGCGGCCCTTTGCTGCTAAAGGTGTGGGGTGAGGCCGAGGAAAGCCAGCTCCGGTGGTCACATCCAACTTGGGGACAACGTGGGATGATTGGAAACAAAGTGAATCAGTGCAAGGTTGTCTCTCACTGGTTTTTGTTCATAAAAGACGGCCGTAAACCCAGCTAGGGAGGTCCTGGAATTTATGCCACAGCATATATTCCCTCACAGGACAGCCCCTATAAAATATCTAAGGGTGCCTTGAAAGGCTGTTGTTTTTCAGCAGAAAGACCACTTCAGAGGCGGCCAGCTGGCAGTATCAAAGCTCTTGTGGTTCAGCTGCCCCTCGTGATCAGCACGGTATCTTCAGTCCTCTCAGAGGGTTGAGCCAAGGCTGGTCTTGGGGGTCAAGAGTGCCCCCTGCATGGTCCCATCCTGAGCTCATCCTACCCAGCACCTGACCCCATTCTCGCCTGTGCTCCAGTCCTTACATTCTCCCTCCTGAAGTGTCCTCAGATTCCCAGTCGTCACACAGAGTACATCGGAATTCTTGATGTTAGATCCCAAACTTCCCACCAGGTTGCCCTCCTAGGCTGGTCTTCCCCTCGGACTGATTGCTTTGGACTCCTGCCTGCATCAGTTCACTTTCTTCCATCAGGATAGCAAAAGAGCTCACAGAAACCCATTCATTGTGTTCATTTCTTCCTGTTATCTGTAGCTTATCCAGTTCCCTTCCCAGCAGCCCCTGCTGGTCAGTAACTTGAGTCCCCTATCACCTGCTCCACCCAGCTGTTGTAGGCGGCTGTGCCTTTTGCTTACCCACAGCCCACAGCCTGCGCGTGGAGTCCAATGGCTGTGTAGCGTCGCTGGGGGCCCAGGGCTGCGCATTATGGGTACTTCTCGGTGTTCTGCGACTCTGCTTTCTTCACGTGTGTTTCCTTTTCCTCCAGGTGCAGAGTGAAGACAGTGTCCTCCTGTTTGTCATTGCCTGGACAATCACGGAAATTATCCGTTACTCCTTTTACACATTCAGTTTATTAAACCATCTGCCTTACCTCATCAAGTGGGCCAGGTAAAAAAAAAAAAAAAAAGTACAAGCAGTGAAGACTAACGTTTGGAATTAGCCATCACAGTATTTGCCCTTTCTTGCCTAAATAGAGCCTCCAAATTTCTAAAACTAAAATTGTATGAGATGAAAAGTTTTCACCAGGATAAGGGCCTTGACTTTGGACTATAAAAACAGGGCTCTGCTGGGTGTGGTGGCACACGCCTTTAATCCCAGCACTCAGGAGGCAGAGGTAGGAGGATTTCCATGAGTTCAAGGCCACCCTGAGAATACATAGTGAATTCCAGGTCAGCCTGGGAGACCCTACCTTGAAAAACCAAAAAACAAACAACAACAACAACAAAAAAATAGGGCTCTAATGTCTTTATATTTTACTTATTTTTGTTGGACTCAAATCTTTCCTGTTAACATTCACTGGAGATTTTATGTAATACTTTTTTTTTTCTGAGGTAGGGTTTCACTCTAGTTCCAGGTTGACCTGGAATTCACTATGTAGTCTCAGGGTAGCCTCAAACTCATGGCAATCCTCCTATCTCTTCCTCCTGAGTGCTGGAATTAAAGGTGTGCGCCACCATGCCCAGCCTAATGTAATACTTTTTTTAAAAATATATTATTTATTTATTTGACAGAGAAAGAGAGAGAGAGAGAATGAGTGAGCCACTACAAATGAACTCCAGATGTGTGTGCCCCTTTGTGCATCTGGCTAACATGGGTCCTGGGGAATCGAACCTGGGTCCTTTTGCTTTGCAAGCAAACGCCTTAACCACTAAGCCATCCCTCCAGCCTTGTAATACTTTTTTTGTTCTTAGTTGATGAACTGGTCCCCACTCATGGTTTTGGATTGAACCTACATCTATTTTCAGTTTTTTCAGGAAGCTATGACTCTTAATTTTCAGTTAATAACAAATACTGTGTGGTATTTTAGCTTACGAATGTAACTGCGCTTGGGTTGTTTTCAGATGTGGTGGCCCACGTCTCTAACCCAGCTCAGAAGACTGAGGCTCTGGGTCTGGGCTACAGAGAGAGAGATGGTCTCAAAACAAGATTCACCTGTGACTTGGCAAAGGCTAATAGTGCATCTGTTTATCCTGACAAACTCATGAGACAGTTATGAGCCGTTTTCTGCATTGAAAAAGACTACTGGGTGCCTGGGGGACAAGGCAGAAGGATTCAAATTGTCCTTGGAGCCAAAAATGCTTCATTTCATAAAAGGACAACAGTGGTTACTAGGCAATTCATGAGCTCAGTGATGAGGAACATAACCCATGATTGTGTGGGCAGTTTGCCCACGTCTGTGTGCATGTTCAGCATTTATGGACACACAGGTGTGCATGCACGTGTGTGGGTGTGGAGACCAGAGGTTGACATCAGACGTGTTCCACCTTCCTGTGTACTGAGCCAGGGTCTCTCACTGAGCCTGGAGCTCACTCATTCAGGCAGTAGTAGACCAGCTAGCCAGCCCCAGGCATTCTCCTGTCTACCTCCCAGCACTAGGATTGCTGGCAGGTACTGCCACGCCTGCCTTTAACGTGGGCTCTAGGGATCCGAACTCAGGTCCTCATGGTTGCACAGCAAGCACTTTACCCACTGAGCCATCTCCTTAGCCCCCTTCTTTTTACTTTCATTATTAGTTTTTGTAATAAGCATTTTTATTAGAAAAAAAGGACGACTGATAAACATAACAACCTTTGTAACCACTGGGAGGCTGTCTTCCCAATTTGTAAAGGAAGTTGTTAACTGAGCCTCGATTTTACTATTGGAGAAAGATTGTTTCGCTCATTTTTGTCCGTGGCCTGTGAGAAATTTTTCCTTTCCACTGCCTTCCTTAGTAGTCTAGGTTGGCAACAGTATGTCCTTCCTTCACCTTCGCAGATTTCTCAGCAGTCCTTGTGTCTAGTCATTTGGAACCCAGTGTTAGTTTAGGGTCGTGCACAACCAGAGGCTTTTAAAAGTCTGAGCCCACCACTTTAGGGATGCCGACATTTCATGGCTTCTTCCATGAGGGAAGTAACTGCTCTCTGAAACACAGAGAAGTTTCGAAAGGGAAAATAATTGTGTGGACCTCTTGTGCAACAGTAAATGTATTGTGAGGGTTTTATTGAAAAAATTCAAAGCTGTTATGAATTGGTAAATGATGTTAAAATTAGCTTAGACTTCTCTTTCTCTCATTAGCATAGACTTTTCTTTCTCTCTCTAAAAAAAAAATTGAAAAGAAAAAAGGGCTGGAGAGATGGCTTAGCAGTTATAGCGCTTGTCTACAAAGCCTAAGGAACCATGTTTGACTCTCCAGATCCCATGTAAGCCAGACACCTTTGTAGGTGAGGCAAGTGCAAGGTCGCACATAGCCACTAGGCGGTGCAAGTGTTGAGTTCAATTCAGTGGCTGAGGCCCTGGTGTGCCAATTCTCTCTCAAAACAAAAAAAGAGGGCTGGAGAGATGGCTTAGCGGTTAAGCACTTGCCTGTGAAGCCTAAGGACCCCGGTTCGAGGCCCGGTTCCCCAGGACCCACGTTAGCCAGATGCACAAGGGGGCACACATGTCTGGAGTTCATTTGCAGTGCCTGGAGGCCCTGGGGCACCCATTCTCTCTCCCTCCCTCCCTCCCTCTCTCTCTCTCTCTGCCTCATTCTCTCTCTGTCTGTCGCTCTCAAATAAACAAAAAAAGAAAGAAAGAAAAAATTAACATAGACCCTATTTTTTTTACAACAGCAAGTACAGACATTTGGTCAATAGCAGCAATATGCATGTGTGATGTGTTTCTTTTCTTTAGTCCACAGGCTCAGCTTTGTGTGTATTCCAGGAATTCCTAGATAACATGTCCAACACCTTCCTTTGCGCCCCTCCCAGTCCAGCCCCACTCACTTGTTGGCCCTTCAGTATGAACCATGTCTTGGTGCCCCTACACTGCCAGTATTTGACACCACCTTCATTGTTTTGATGAGTTGTGTATTTAGTCAAGCCAAATTTTGAGGCTGACTGAACACATTTACTTTGTTTTAGAACATTCAGAAACGTAGGCCTACAATGGATCCTTTTCAAGAACTGGCTTGTAAAAGCTGAATTTAAACAGTAGGTAAATAGGAAATGTAGAAACAGTAGCTTTCTGGGGAGAAACAAAAGCAGTTGTGAACGGCAAGTTAGGCGTGTATCTTTCTGCTGACACTGGCTTTGCGCCTCAGTGATGAATGTTTTGTTTTCTTTCAGGTACACACTTTTCATTGTGCTATACCCGATGGGAGTGTCAGGAGAACTGCTCACAATATATGCAGCTCTGCCCTTCGTCAGACAGGCTGGCCTGTACTCCATCAGTTTACCTAACAAATACAATTTCTCCTTTGACTACTATGCATTCCTAATTCTGATAATGATCTCCTACATTCCACGTAAGTCAATAGCTGTACATATATTTGTTTTAAAATTTGGCCGTACACTAACTGGAGTTAAATGTCTTTGATTGTCTTTACTCTCTAGCCAAGTAAATGTAAATCTAATTTATCAAGAACACTTTGGTTTTATTGACTGCTGACTGTCAAAGGGAATTTTCTCTGGTAGTAATTGAATAAAGACGAAGCCTTCTCAGTACAGCTGCCAAAATTTAGCCTTTCTCAGTGTGTGGGTTTACAACAGTGACTACTAGGATAGCTCAACTATGTACTGGGGGAAAGTACGGAGTAGAAAACAAAGAAGCCGTTGTAGGCCCTACCTTGGTTTATTTTCCTTTCTCCCGAGAATTGCTTATTATGGTTTGTGAAGAACATTGTAAAAAGATTTTTGCATTGTTTACTATGTCAACATAGTTTTGCTTCATTTTAAGGGATCAGCAGCTGACTAGAAGCAAATAGCAAAATAAAAACAGATTTATTATTTTTCTGCATTTCTCGTTCTCTTGTTGAGCACCGTGTCTCTGAAAGGGACACAGTGTTCCTTCAGTATGGTCTCCAGTTATTGTGATAGCACTGCTGAACGTTTAAATACGCGAAGAATCAAATGTGCCTCTGAGCACACTGGATGCTGCTGTGAGGGAGTCCTGGTTGCCGAGAGTATAGTCTCTTTCTCAGATTCTGTTCAGTTGTGAGTCCTGTGATCGGATCCTATATTCCAAAGCAACCTTGTTACACCTAAGCACATAAAATGTTTATATTCTCATTTTGCTATTTCTGCAGCCATTGTAACTCTTTTTTTTTTTTTTTTTTTTTTTTGGTAATATTTTGAGAGAGACAGAGAAAGAGGCAGATAGAGAAAGAGAATGAACACACCAGGGCCTCCAGCCGCTGCAAACAAACTCCAGACTCATGCATCACCTTGTACATCTGCCTTACATGGGTTCTGGGGAATTGAACCTGGGTCCTTATTCTTTGCGCTTTAGCCACGGAGCCATCTCTCCAGCCCCCACTGTAACTCTTACTGTGATCTTTCCTAAACCCCTTCTAGGTTTAAACAGGGATAGATATTATTTTTTCAGCCCTCGGCGTTATCTGAATGAATCATCCTAACAATTATAAGGGACATGTTTGTTTGTGTCCCTCTATGGAAAATTGTGCTTCCTGCATTATGGAAAAAAAAAAGTCCAGATTGCATGTGAACATTTATCTTGGAGAAATTCTTGGATGCAGTCCTGTTTCCTGATTCGTTTTCCATTCTTTATTCATTACAAAGGCCTCCCCTTTAGTGCTGGAGCCATGGCAGCTAACAGCCAGCTCTCTTCAAATGTAGGAGGTAGATTTTCAAACAAAATGTGGAAGAATAAAAATTTATGCAACACAAGCCGGGCGTGGTGGCGCACGCCTTTAATCCCAGCACTTGGGAGGCAGAGGTAGGATGATTGCCTTGAGTTACAGGCCACCCTGAGACTGACTACATAGAGAATTCCAGATCAGCCAGGAAAAAAAAGCAACACAAATTAACAGTTTTTCTTTCTTTATTTGAGAGAAAGAGGAAGAGAGAATGGGCGCACCAGGGCCTCTAGCCATTGCTAACGAAATCTAGGCACGTGCCACCACCTTGTGCGTCTGGCTTTATGTTGGCTACTGGGGAACTGAACCTGGGTCCTTTGGCAATACAGGCAAGTGCCTCAACTGCTAAGCTATCTCTCTAGCCCCGGATAAACAGTATTGTACCTCTCTAATTTTGTTCCCTTGGAGTTTCATTTTCCCACTTCTAGAGCTACAAGACACAGTTGTGGTTTCACCACACTATAGCCAGATGCAAGAAGGTGAGGCAAGAGCAAGGTCACACGTGCCCACTAGGTGGCGCAAGCATCTGGAGTTTGATTGCAATGGCTGAGGCCTGCCAATTCTCTCTTTCTAAAAATAAATAAATAAAACAATAAACATTAAAAAGTCATCTGAGCCAGGCGTGATGGCGCACGTCTTTAAATCCCAGCACTGGGGAGGCAGAGGTAGGAGGATGGCTGTGAGTTCGAGGCCACCCTGAGATGACATAGTGAATTCCAGGTCAGCCTGAGCTAGAGTGAAACTCTACCTCCAAAAAACCAAAAAACAAACCAAAAAAAAAACACCAGTTATTACTGAAATGTGTAAACAGCCCAAGAGCATCCAACCCCCTGACCTCCCACATAAAACCCTTTCCCTCAGGGTGCTAGGAATCTCTGCAACTTGTAAGGGAAGTGACCAAGCTGACATTTTTTGGCCCGTGAGATGAAGGTGCATATGTCTGTCTTGCTTTCATTGCCACTGTGAGCCTAAAGAGTGGCCTCTGGATTCTTATCCTCCTTTGAACCCTCCAGAGGTGCCCGGAGGTTGTAGCCATCTTCTGTGGCAGTGTGATCACAAGTGCAGCCAGTGGCAGCATCCGGGCCACGCTCAGCTCCTGAAGACTCACATTACTACAGGAAAGCTAGTGGTGTGACCGGCCCCACATTTTTAAGTGATTGCAATTAGCACTCCTTATGGCTTAATTATATGCTTACTTCCAGTTTTTAGATTATAGAGCTTGTCAAATTTTCTGGCTTGCATACCAAAATAGTTGTGTCACAGTTGAAGCCTCCGCATAAGCTGGGCCTTTTCTGTTAATAACTTCCTGCCTGGAAGTATGGGTGGGGTGATGGCAGCACTGCGCAGCGCCCAGACTCCCTCCGCAGCTGGTCAGCTCTCTGGGGACACCTCCTGACGTCTTGGAGTACTTTGGGAGGGGCAAGCTTAGAATCCATTTGAAAAGTAAGAAACTGTCCCAGGAGAATTTGCAATAGTAGAAACTAGCTTCCTCCACAATATTTTATTGTCTGAAAAATAGATCGAAGCCATTGGGACAGGGAAGGAAGGGTTTAGGGCCCCCAAAGACCTTCTCACATGGAGTTATTTATGTGGTGACTGAACCCCCATTGCAGTAGCCATGTGAAAGCGTAGTTGCCCGAACCAGGGTGGTTTTTTTGTTTGTTTGTTTGTTTGTTTGTTGTTTGGGTTTCCTGAGGTGGGGTCTCACTCTAGTCCAGGCTGACCTGGAATTCACTACGTATTCTCAGGGTGGCCTTGAACTCATGGCGATCCTCCTACCTCTGCCTCCCGAGTGCTGGGATTAAAGGTATGTGCCACCATGCCCGACTTCGGAACCAGGGTATTTCAGCAAGGCAAACGGCTGAGCAGTCCTGAGTCCCGATTCTGCCCCTGTTCTCATCTTGGCGGCTCACCATGAGCCCCCAGGCAAGTGCCTTACCTACCCTCCCTGGGGCTTGGATGCCTCCTGTGAAATAGGGACAGCTTCTCCCCACCACTCTTCTTTACCTGGTTGTTGTAAAATTAATAAAGTCCCCCCCCCCAATAACCGACTGCTGCTCCCACATCGCATAAGCCACAACCCCATGGGGAATACCTGCAACCCCACTGAGGAGCGTCCCCAACGGAATGGGGGCAGGGACAAGGGAAAAGGGGGTACCAACACATGATGTATCCATACGAAATATGCTAATAACGACGATGATAATAATAATAAAAACATACAAAATTAACAGAGTAGATGTGAAAAGGTATGGTAGAATGTAAATGTGGTGGCACACGTGCCAAGCATGCCGGAAGTCCTTGGTTCAATTCCCAGCACTCATAGCAATAATAATTGCATTTGGTGGCTCTATGCGTCTTGATTGGCAGTGGTAATGACAGGGGTATCTGCCTTTTCATGCACATCGCCCTTCCCTCAGTTAAAGCAGGGATCTCTCGGAGTTTTTCCCTCTTCCCCAGCCTCATTACCTTCATGGTCACTGGGTGAGAAGGTGCTCAGAGGGTCAGAAAACCACAAATCGATGTGCTGTAAGTTGGGTATGGGTATACAGTTTACAAAGATCCTAACCAGTTCTTCTTTTCTTTCAGTTTTTCCCCAGTTATATTTCCACATGATCCACCAGAGAAGAAAGGTCCTTTCTCATGCTGAAGAACACAAGAAGTTTGAATAGTCTCTGCTTTCTTCACAATGCCCCTAAAACCAAACTTTCAGTGATCAACAAAAAATGCTGCAGACTTTTTTTGAGTTCCCAATATGTTTCTTAAAAAAATAAGTAAGAACTATTTTTAAAATATTTAAAAAACAAAAACAAACAAAAAAAAAAACCTAACTAAAAACCAAAACCCAGTGTCACATGGGCCTGGGATTTTATATTTAAAAAAAAAAAGAAAAATAACGATTTATAAGGCTGTTCCATAAAGCATCCTAGCCCATCCCTTCAGCATGCTCTTCTAACCAGAAGTTGCCAGCATTTACGATGGCACTAGAAAGAGGTTTGGCATTTTACCTCCTCCCATGTCCATGTATCTAATAAGTAAAGATCTGTAACGCTAAGTGCTTGAGAGTTACAGACTGTAATGAAGTTGCACCAGCTGACTGCCCAGCTTGCGGTAGAAGTTCTGTTCAAGTCTGCAGTGTGTTTAGCATTCCTTTCTCAAAGCGCTTGACTGCATGCTGGAAACTTTGTATTTCTGAAGTGGCAAATCGTCCTCTGGAATGCCCTGAAATTCTGGCTGGGACCTAGCCTCTCCTATCTAGTGAATGAGTTATAAAATGTGTGTGCCTGTGAAGCACTGGGCTAGTGCCTGTAACCAGAAAACTACTAAGACCCTCTCATTTGTTTTCAACTGAATCATTACTGCCTGCCTGCCACTAAGAAATGTGCTTGAATTTACTATGTGCATATTGTAAAGAATCTGCCTTTCCTGGAGCTCAGCCTCCATCATATTTTAACAAGCAGCAGTGCTTAGAGAGGGTTTTAAAGCGCTGTAGTACTGGCTCAGAGCATGTCTCAGAAATGTATTGGCCAAGAGCTACATTCTCTTATTTATAGACTCAAAGCCCATCTCATCACATAGGAGGAAATCATCTGTTATTAAAGGTATATGGAAGGTGTGGCTTTACAAATGCAGTCCCAGAAAACATTCAGGAGTAGATTTATATACTTGTTTCTTTATTTAAAATTTTTTTTTCTCCTGTGTTTAGTTTTCCTAATTATGGTACTGTGTTAACTCCCACCAAGTTGTGGCAGCACATGTTCTAGCTAGGCTAAAAGCAGTGTTGTCTTCATCTGTCAGAGCAGCCACCCAGCCGCTCATTCCTCCAGATGCTACCTGATGTGCATGTCTTCACAGCACTTAATTGCTCAGCCATTTAAACCCCTCCAGAAAGGTTTGGATGAGGCAGGTGGTACTTACTGCCAAGCCCACTGCTCCCTTGCAGGGCACTCAATGAACTCTTCTTCCTTAAAAACTTATTAATTTAAAACAAAACAAGACAAAACAAAAGGTTTGGATGAAAATGTAAAGCCCAAGTTTGGCTAGATTTTAAACATAGCTTTTTTTTTTTTTTTTTTTTTTTTGGTTTTCCAAGGTAGGGTCTCACTGTAGCCCAGGCTGACCTGGAATTCACTATATAGTATCAGGGTGGCCTCGAACTCACGGTGATCCTCCTACCTCTGCCTCCCGAGTGCTGGGATTAAAGGCGTGCGCCACCACGCCCGGCTCTAAACATAGCATTTTTATAGAACATTTTTTCTTGTTTTTCTCTCTCTCTCTCTCTCTCTCGGGGGAGATCTTTTAAGACTTTAAAAATCTAGCAATTACCATTTAAATATAATGGTTCATATCAGAAGAATGTCATAATGAAAAACTAAAGTTCACATGCTTATTTTCATAGCTTGAAAATTAATGCAGACAGGTGTATACTAAATTACTTTTTATTTGGACATTAAAATTCTGCTTCAAGTCAGCACTTTTAACTTGGATATGTTGAAATTAGAGTCTGTTATTAGAATCAGCCTGGTCTATACCTGTAGCCTTATTACTTTATTTGGTTAAGGTCACTTCAGTTGTTTTTTTTTGAATAGTTGCAGAAGATGGGATGAAAAAAAAAATGTGAATTTCCCAGCATTGTGGAATGTAAGTTCTGTTCAGGCTTTTTTCTTATGAGTTGTCACTCTTTGTGGAGAACACTCTATCGCAGTCAGTGGTATTGCATGAGATTGAACTCTGGCCACGGGAACAAACACAACCAACCATTTCTTTGACAAAAAGGGTCTCCGCTACAGAGAGTGTGCTTGGACGTCAGCATTTAACATGCACACGGCAGAAAAGAAGGCTTGGCAGTGTGTCTGTCCTTCAATAACGCCCTCAGGACCTGGATTTTGTTGTGCTTCCTTCTTATCCTAATGTGAATTAACTTCTCCTTTGAACTATCATTCTTTATGAATTGGGAACATCCAACCCCACCAGATGCCTCATCTTCTTGTAAGGTGTGTACGAGGAAGGTGACTGTCGGTGGGTATTTGGTCACACTTGGAGGTTTCATTTGAGGGCATACATTGTCACCTTCCCAGCACCCACTAGACCGCATATTTCATGTCCTCCAGGGGGACCCTCTCCTAGTGAGAAGTCTTTGAGGTGCACAGCAGTGCTTTGTAGCCGCAAGTTGTTAATCTGCATCTTGCTGTTTGCTAAAGTTGGAACCACTCATTTCCCAAGTGTCCATCTTGGTCAAAGGCCCCATGCGGTCAGTCATGCAGTAAAGTGCTGTCCGTCCATATGAGACTGTCCCTCCAGGCAGGAAGAAAGGTACAGACCTAAGTAGACAAGCAAAGAGGGCCCACCCTCACTCAGTTCTCATTTGTGCTGGTTATTCGTTTCTAATACAAGCCTGGCTTTGCTGTGGTCCAACCTGAAAATTATTTTCAGTTCTGAGTTTTAGTTAAACCATTATAAAGCATCAAAATGAATACACACTGCTCTTTGAAATTTGGGTAAAAAAAATTATACAACCATATGTATAGTCATTTTTGTATTTTTTCTATGTTGTGAAAACCAAAATTGTAATTTTCTAAGTCTTTGATTCACTAAAATTATATAATTTAAATGTATTTTTTGTATATTTAGAAATGAGTTCCAAAACTGCTTAAATTTCTATGCATGCATTTGAGAGCTGTTTTTATCTGACAACATTAATGTAGTAACGTTATATTCCTAAAATGCCAATATGTGTTGCATTTCAAAATAAATTGCTGTGTGCTCTTGCCTGGATTCAGTGTGGCTGGTGTGTAGCAGGAATGTGGAGATGTCGGTTCTGTTACGGGTTCCAGCTTGTTCTTTAACATTAAAATGTTTCTGCTGTTCTTAATGGTTCTGAACTTACAGGAGAAAGTAAATTTTACTAAGAGGTTTTCAAAGAGTCATTCTTCCTGCTAGTGTTCAAGCTCCGTAAGCCCGATTGCAAGCTTACTGCAGCAGAAGAGAAGGAAAGTCCTCCACTGATGAGCCAGGATGTCCAAAAACTTACTCGGCAGAAAGGTGAGAGCCTTTGGTTGGTTTGGGAGGGGGGGGGGGTTTCCTTTATGTCTTTTTGTTTGTTTGTTTGTTTTGTTTTTTTGAGGTGGGGTTTCACTCTGGTCCAGGCTGACCTGAAATTCACTATGTAGTCTCAGGGTGGCCTTGAACTCACGGAGATCCTCCTACCTCTGCCTCCCGAGTGCTGGGATGAAATGTGTGTGCCACAATGCCCGGCTTTCTTTTTTTTTTTTTTTTAGGTAAGGTCAAACTCTGGCCCAGGCTGACCTGGAATTCACTCTGTAGTCTCAGGGTGTCCTCTAACTCAAGGTGATCCTCCTATCTCTACCTCCCGAGTGCTGGGATTAAAGGCATGTGCCACCATGCCTGGCTGTTTTGTTTGTTTGTTTGTTTTTTCCCAAGGTAGGGTCTCACTCTAGCTCAGGCTGACCCAGAATTCACTATGTAGTCTCAGGGTGGCCTCGAACTCATGGCGATCCTCCCAACTTCTGCCTCCCGGGTGCTGGGATTAAAGGCATGTGCCACCATGCCTGGCTCTGTTTTTTTTTTTTTTTTAATCATTTATTTATTATTCAAGAGAGAGAACGGGTATGCCATGGCCTCTAGCCACTGCAAATGAACTCCAGATGTATGTGCCACCTTGTGCATCTGGCTTTATGTGGATACCAGGGTATTGAACCTGAGTCCTGAGGGCTCTTTGGGCAAGCGCCTTAACCGCTAAGCCATCTCTCCAGCCCTGTGTCAGTTTTTTTTTTTTTTTAAAATAAAAGTTGAGCAGTGGTCATTCAAAATTTCCCAGGAACATTCGTCTTCTATGGAAACTAGGTATGAAGTTCAAGTACCTGATTTTGAAAATGGCTCAAAATACAGAACATTCCTAAGGAGCTGGTTCACTCATTGTTAGGCCCATAGGAAGCAGTGTTGAAAGGACCCTGGTTGGGATATCCCTAGTGGGCTCACTTCTAACCCTCCAGCTCTAGATCCCCAGTCTGTTAATCTCCAGGGGCTCTCCAGGTGCCAGGAACTTTCTAGATAGTCCTCGGGGCACTTTGTGCCCTCCTGTTCACAGCAGTGTTTTGCTCCCACTTGGGTCTGTGGAGTCTCTCTTAGTGAATCACCACCATTGCCCCAGTGCAAGAATGAACCCAATCTTCCTAAAGCCGTCTCCTCACACTTAGGTGTTCTGAGCCTCTTCTCTCCAGAATCCCCCATTACAGGTAGCCTCTGTTTATGGAAAAAGAAAGATTAAGCTGGAGTAGGCAGAAGTAGGAGGATCACGGTGAGTCCAAGGTCAGCCTGGACTAGAGTGAAACCCTACTAGCTCAAAACAAACAAACAAACAAACAAACAAAGATTATCACAACTGAACCCTGAGCAGATGGTAAGGTTAGTTGTCAAGGCTACTCCTTCTACAGCAGGGTGGCATGGGAACCTGTTCTTTCTGATTTGTCATTGTCCTACTTTGTGGCAATTAATGGATACTGTGTTAACATAAGCCTTAGCCTGGAGGAATTACTGTTGGTATAATTAAGAGGCCCATTGTTACACACAGCATTCCAAAAATACTGCTGGGGGTTCTGCTCCCTCTAAACGAGAATGAAAACTAGCTTTGCAATTCCTCATATTTAAAAAAAAAAATGTTTTTTAAAATTTTATTTATTTATTTGAGAGAGAGAAAGAGAATGGGCACACCAGGGCCTCCAGCAACTGCAAACGAACTTCAGATGCATGTACCTCCTTGTGCATCTGGCTTACGTGAGTCCTGGAGAATCAAACCTGGATCTTTTGGCTTTGTAGGCAAACGCCTTAACCACTAAGCCATCTCTCCAGCCCCATTCCTCATATTTTTAATCCTAGATTTACAGAGAGCCTGGCTCATTGTCATGCAGTTTAGTGGTGAAGAAACTGTTCTAAGCAACTGTTAACCCAAAATAGCCATACCTATTAACAGTCCCCCTGCAGCTGAGAACCCAGGTCACAGGAGAGCTGTGTAGTTTTGGGCCAGCATTTTCTTATAAAACATTAAGCACTATTTAACTGTTTTTCCATTTACCGTGATTCCCATAGTGTTACAGAGTGAAGTCTCATTACCAAAAATATATCTCTCCCACAGAATTCACCCTAATTGTCTCTCATTGGGTAACAATTATAAAACGGTGAGAGGCTTTGTGTTTAAGTACTCGTACCCATTGTATAAATCACTTTATGTTTTCTGCCCCTTAATTCTGGAGCATAGATTTAGAATCACAGCAGCGCTTTCAGAGTTGTCTTGGGGGGGGGCAGGGGGGGTCTAATCCGGATGCGTTGGCAGCCAGGCCCTTGGTTTCCTCCCGCGCGTTGTGATAGCGGGGCCTTCCCGCTGGGGGGCAGCACCTCACAGGCCATCTGGGTTTGGGAGCCAAAGGACTTGGAAAACAGCTTCAGCCCAGGGGACGGAAGGGGCAGAAAGCTCACTTAGTGAAAATTAGTCACGCATCTTCGTTGTCCATATAAAGCAAAGGCAGGTTTTAAGCACATTGTGGAGGAAATAGTACTTTCGGGGAGCAAGTAAACCAGCCTGGGAGCGCGCCTTGAGGGCAGTTGCTTGTGGGGCAGTGCCCTCCCCCTGCAGCCCACCAGGCTTCGGACAGCGCAGACCTTTGGGAGCTGGGACCCAAAGGTGTTAGCACTCCTCCGTAGCAGCTATGCGAAATGTCCAGGGAGGTCAGTTCCCACTCATTCGGTCTCTGGATATTTTTGGAGGGCGGTCTGGACCATGAGAAAATGTCAGGCCACCTTATAAGGCGCTGTCTGGGTCGGAGAATGTCTGCAGCATGTTCAGTACACTGTGGACTTGAGTTAACGTGACTCTTGGACTGTGGGTTTTCTCACAGATCTCAGAGGCTCCTGTGCACGCTGTGAATTGTTCTCTTCAACAAACTGAAAGTCTTCCTCAAGGAGAGAGCTTTTTTTGTTTGTTGTTGTTTTGTTTTGTTTTGTTTTTTCCAAGGTAGGGCCTTACTCTAGCTCAGGCTGACCTGGAATTCACTATGTAGACTCAGGGTGACCTCGAACTCACAGTGATCCTCCTACCTCTGCCTCCCAGGTGCTGGGATTAAAGGTGTGCGCCACCACGCCCTGCTAGGAGAGAGCATTTTTGAATATTTTGTTTTTATTTATTTGAGAGAGGGAAGAAGAGAGAGAGAGAGAATGGGCGCACCAGGGCTTCCAGCCACTGCTGACTTACATGGGTCCTGGGGAATAGAACCAAGGTCCTTTGGCTTTGCAGGCAAGTTCCTTAACAGCTAAGCCATCTCTCCAGCCTGGAGAGCATTTTTAAATCATGACCACAAGTAGTTTTGGGTGGTGATGAGAGCATGGGTGTGTGTGAGAGAGAGGAGGGTCTGTGTAAAATATTCAAGCAAAATTAAAGTTTTTTTTTTTTTCCTGCTAGACTTTCAGCCTCTTTGCTGGTGAATGCAGTTTGAATCTCCAGGAGAGGAGGTGCTAGCCAGGATAAGCCTATATTTTTCCTTTATTCTTTTTTTTTTTTAATTTTCCTTTTGAGAGAGACAAAGAGGCAGATAGAGAATGGGCGCACCAAGGCCTTCAGCTGCTGTAAACAAACTCCAGACGCCTGTGTCACCCTTGTGTATCTGGCTTATGTGAGTCCTAGAGAATCGAACCTCTGTCCTTTGGCTTCACAGGCAAACGTCTCCACCGCTAAGCCATCACTCCAGCCCTTCCTTTATTCTTGAAACACCTTCAGGGCCTGGGCTCTCTGGATGCACCTTGAAAAAGACAAATCTGTTAGTGGCAGCTTTTTTTTCTCTCCGGACTATCTATCCAGCGCTTGGGGAAGAGTGGGATTTGGCCTGTGATCCCAGAATCTCGCTCCTCCTTCCTGCCACCGCCACCAAGAAGTAAATGAGGGATTCGATTAATAACCCCAATATAAGCAGCCCCAGATGGGCCTGTGGATGTAAGATGGATGAATTTGTCTGGCTGGATAAACCAGGTTGAGACCAGTAACCTGTGGTGCCCCACAGGTTTAAGAGCCCCAAGTAATACCAGGTCCCTGTCCTCGCTTGTGCTTGGGGATTCCCTTTACACTCCATCTTTGGGCTGCGGAGATGGCTGTGCGGTTCAAGGCACTTGCTTGCAAAGCCAGAAGGTCTGGGTTCTATTCCCCAGTACCCACATCAAGCCAGATGCACAAAGTGCAACCGAACTTCATTTACAGGGGCAGGAAGAGGCTCTGGCACACCCATTGTCTCCTCTTTTTTTTTTTTTTTTTTTTTTGAGGAAGGGTCTCACTCTGGCCCTGGCTGAACTGGAATTCACTATGGAGACTCAGAGTGGCCTCGAACTCACGGCGATCCTCCTACCTCTGCCTCCAAGTGCTGGGATTAAAGGTGTGCACCACCATACCCGGCTCCAAATAATTTTGTTTGTTTGTTTGTTTTCAAGACGGGGTCTTGGCTGTAACCCAGGCCAACCTGGAATTCTCAGGGTGGTCTCAAACTCACAGCAATCCTCCCACCTCTGGCTCCCGAGTGCTGGGATTAAAGGTGCGTGCCACCGTGCCCAGCTCTGAAATGATATTTTAAAATAAACTTCATTTTTATTAAATTCCTCTCAGCCTGGTATATTCTCCCTGATTTCACCAAAAAACAGCCTCCTGAGCTGGGTGTGGTGGCTCACACCTGTAATCCCAGCCCTCAGGAGGATGGGCCTGGTCTACTTAGGGAGTTCCAGGCACTGTCTCAAGAAAAAAACAGGTAGGAAGGGGTTGGGGAAGTTGTGTCCATGCTCAGCTGGTAGAGTGCGTGCTCCAGCGTGTTCTCGGGTTCATCCCCAGCACCCCATAAAAGGGTGTGGTGGTACACACCTGTGCTCCGAAGGTGAAGGTGGGGGGAGGAGGAGGAAGAGGGGAAGTTCAAGGTCGTCTACTACTGTGTGGCCAGTTTGAGGCCAGCCTGGGATGCATGAGACCAGGGAGGGAAGGGGCAGGGCACAGCCATAAGACAGGACTCCAACGTTTGGCTACATTTGGCTGCCCTGCGATGAGCCTTCTCCTGTTAGGATGAGGAGGTGGCTGGCCCTCATCTCTGCCTTGTGCTCTAGATACTTCCATCTTCCCCCTCAGCAGTTACTCTCAAGAGTTCCTTTTCCCGGTTTTCCCATCTTGCACCCCATGCACTTCCCTGCTCCCCCACTTCTCTCTCAGTCTCCTGAAAGGCTCTTTGCTCTCCCTTCTTTTTCCTCACTCCTCTCTTCCTATCACGCTAGCCTTCCTTATCCTGCCATGCCACAGTTCTGTTTAAGGTCACTATCTATGGACATCCTTGTTACAGAATCCAGAGCAGGTTTTTAGTCTTTTTGTCTCATGACTAGGCCTCCGTCAACCTCGCTGGATCGTAGAAATATTGGCGTGGTTTCAGAATCCACCGTGGGAACTCAGCAGTGCCCAGTGCTAACATTTCTCCAGTCATCCCCCAGTGAGGGTGTGCACGAAGAATCAGTGGAAAACACACAAAAATCACTGCTTATTGTGGCTTCAGTGACAAAGTAGAGTTCTACGCTCAAGGTCCTCAGAAAAGGGGCTGGAGAGATGGCTTAGCCGTTAAGGCGTTTGCCTGCAAAGCCAAAGGATCCCGGTTTGACTCTCCAGGACCCACATAAGCAAGATGCACAAGGGGGTGCATGCATCTGGAGTTCGTTTGCAGTGGCTAGAGGCCCTGGCGTGCCCATTCTCTCTCTCTCTCTCTCTCAAATAAATAAATTGTGTGTGTGTGTGTATATATATATCTCCTCAGAACATTCCTTCCTAAGCCAATGAGAGGTAGTCACTTAAGTTACAGGAAACAATAAAGACTAAACTCACCTCACATCTCAATCCCATTCTCCATCCCAATACTAGGTCACAGCCACTGAGTGGGAAAAGGTTGAACAAACACCACCAGCTCCAGGAGAGACACAGATAGGAGAGTCCTGTGGCTCTCACCACTGCAGACTGGAAGAGCCTGCAGAGACCACCCCCCTGTGCACTGACCCTTAATGCCATCAGCTCCACCTACTCCCAGTAGCAGCGTCCTCTTCCTCGGGAATGAGCAAAGCTTCCAGAGTCAAGAAAGGCCTTGGAGCCAACGTCGTGCAGTCCATCAGCAACCATCTTTCTTAAATTCTGTTCTTACTAGCATACACTTCGGGTTTTCTCCTACTTCCTACACCAAATATTCTCAGCTTTCTCAGTTTCTCAAACTTGTATATGCCTCAGGAATCACCCATGGCACTTGTTAAAATCAGTCTTGGGGGCTGGAGAGATGGCTTGGCAGTTAAGGCGCTTGTCTGCAAAGCCAAAGGATCCTAGTTTGACTCTCCAGGACCCATGCTAGCCAGATGCACAAGGGGGTGCATGCATTTGGAGTTCGTTTGCAGTGGCTGGATGCCCTGGCGTGCCCATTCTCTCTCTCTCTCTCTCTCTCTCTCTCTCTCTCTCTCTCTCGCCCTCCCTCCCTCCCTCCCCCCTTTCTCTCTCTCTCAAATAAATAAATAAAATATTTTTAAAAAATCAGTCTTGGGCTGGACAGATGGCTTAGCGGTTAAGGTGCTTGCTTGTGAACCCTAAGGTCCCAGATTCGACTCCCACATAAGCCAGATGCACAAGGTGGCACACACATCTGGAGTTCGTTTGCAGTGGCTAAGGCCTTGGCATATCAGGTTTTATTTTTTTTCTCTCTCTCTCTCTCTCTCACTATTGCTCTCTCACTCGCTGTCTCATAAATAAGATTTTAAAAATGTTTTGAAAATATCAGTCTTGGGCAATCCCTAAATTTAGGAACCAGAAGCTCTACAGCCTGGGCTCCATTTTTGCTCACCCCTACAGGAGGTGTGTCACAGGGAATGGCCTTGGGATTTCTATAATCCTGCCCTCCAGTGCTAGCTAGCTCACTCTTGCTACTTCCAAATGTGTTCTTTTTTTATTACTATTATTGAATTGGTTGCCAGCGGTTTTAAATTGAAAGATGTCATGCAGTCATTAAGAAAAATGAAAAGGTGAGGCAGTGGGAGTCTACATCCCCAGCTGCCAGGCCTTGGCATCCTCAGCGAGGGCGAGCTGCCTACACCGATCCAGCACTAGGGAAGGGAGCAGCCTCAGGCTAAATGCCACCTGTCCAGAGACAGCGGGTTACCAGGCCCTGACCATCTGAGTCCCATAGGCACCTGAAGCAGGTCCAGAGAAGGAGAAGCAAGTCTCCCTCTGGTTTTTTCTTTAATTCTCTTATTTTTATTTATTTATTTGAGAGAGAGAATGGGCGCGCCAGGGCCTCCAGCCAATGCAAACGAACTCCAGATACATGCGCTCCCTTGTGCATCTGGTTTATGTAGGTCCTGGAAAAAGGGTCCTTTGGCTTTACAGGCAAACGCCTTAACTGCTAAGCCATCTCTCCAGCCCTCTTTTTTTTTTTTTTTTAATTATGTATTCATTTGAGCGCATGTGTGTGGGGTTGTGCCAGGGTCACCTGTTGCTACAAAAGGCCACCAGAAGCCGGGCGTGGTGGTGCACACTTTAATCCCAGCACTTGGGAGGCAGAGGTAGGAGGATCACTGTGAGTTCGAGGCCACACTGAGAGTACAGAGTGAATCCCAGGTCAGCCTGAGCTAGAGTGAGACCCTACCTTGAAAAAGAAAGAAAGAAAGGAAAGGAAAGGCAAAAAGAAAAAAGGACACCAGACACATGTACCACTTTGCTTCCAGCTTTGTGTAAGGTGCTGGGAAATGGGATCTGAGCCAGCAGGCTTTGTAGACAAGTGCCTTTAACCACTGAGCCCTCTCCCCAGAGCCCTGTTTTGAATTCCAGCTCTGCGTCAAGCCGGAGCGCCGGAGCCATCTCCACAAGGAACCCATAAGCACTGACTTCATCCAAAATGAGAATGATCTCTCCTTCCTCGCCCTTGCTGCAAATCTTGCTCCTCTTTCTCATCTCCCCCTCTGAATTAACCTCATCCACCTTCCACAAAGGCAGAGCGCAGGAACCATCTTTCCTTTTCTCCACCCTCCCTGAACCTCTGTTACTTTACTTAGTTGCTAATTCCTGCTGATTTGATCGCTCAGAGATGACAGTCTTCTCCGCTTCCCTCTTCTAACACTCTCTGTCTAAGCAACTATAGAGGCTGCCCAAGCCAGCCTCTCTCAGCAAGAAGGGAGTAGACCAGTCCAGTGCTGCCGCTGCCTCCTGTCGCTCCCGGTGCGGACCTGGCTGCTGAGGAGACCCCGGCGCTCTCCATGGCCCACAAGAAACCCAAGGAAGGAGTCGACACCAAGAACAACGATCCTATTAGTTTGAAAGTTTGTAAGGCAGGACAGTTCTGTGGTGCAGTGTCAAAATTAAGAGGCACACACTTCGTAAACTCAGCAGATCAGATTCCGATTTGACGGGCAGCCAGTCAATGAAACAGACACCCGCACAGTTGGAAATGGAAGACGAAGATAGAATTGATGTGTTCCAGCAACAGGCAGGATTTTGTTATAGACCGAGAATGCATTCTCAATTAGAAAACTGCAATTTGGATCCACCACATCCTGACTACTACTACAGTACAATTTTCTCTATTCTTTCATTGCCTCCTTCTCCATTTCATTCCTTTATTGTACATAAAGTAACTGGTGTATGTGCACAAGCATATTGTGCTCTTTTTTTTTATATATAACTAAATGGCCAATGTTTTGGTTGACATCAAATGGAGATGATACAGAGCAAAGTATTGGTTCTCTGAAAATATCCCCTTTCTCTATTAGTGGCATGCTCATTTAGCTCTTATCTTTATATTCCAGTAAGTTAGTTTGCTCTCATTGTTTTAATAACAAAAAAAATTAAAAATCCTTACATACCTTGTTTGATTGGAAAATTTTAATGTTTTACCATTGTAAAACCAAGGACAATTTTATAACTTTTTTTTGTACATAGCTGTTACATGTAGAGCAATCTCTCTTTAAGTAGGGATAAATCTCTCTAAAAAAAAAAAAAAATGAATCCTAGATAGTTTCCCCATCAAATCAAGCAACTTGTTTAAAATTTAAAAAAAAAGTAGTAGAGACCTCACAACCTGCTCTGCCCTGGTCCATTCTCTAAACAGCCACAAAAATAAGAACGAATAACGTTTTAAAAACCTGCAAATACTAGGCTGGAGAGATGGCTTAGTGGTTAAGGTGCTTGCCTGCAAAGCCGAAGGACCCATGTTCGACTCTCCACTTCCCACGTAAACCAGAATGCACAAAGGTGAGGCAAGCGCAAGGTCGCACATGTCCACTAGGTGGCGCAAGCATCTGGAGTTCAATTGCAGTAGCTGAGGCCCTGGTGTGCCAATTCTCTCTCCTGTCTCTCTCTCTCTCTCTCTCTCTCTCTCTCTTTCTCTCAAAAATAAAAATGAAGTTTAAAAAGTGCAAATATACAGGGCAGGGGAGATCGCTCAGTCAGCAAAGTGCTTGCTGTGCAAACGGGAGGAGTTAAGTTGGGTTGTTAGCACCCATGAAAATGCTGGGCCGCCATGGTGAGCCTGTCTATAACCCTAGCCCATGGGAGGAGGAATCATTGAGATCCTGCCCTAAGTGAAAGACTTGCCTCAGTTTTAAAAAGGCATGGAAAAGCCGGGCATGGTGGTGCACACCTTTAATCCCAGCACTCGGGAGGCAGAGGTAGGAGGATCGCCATGAGTTCGAGGCCACCCTGAGACTCCATAGTGAATTCCAGGTCAGCCTGGGCTAGAGTGAGAGCCTGGGCTAGAGTGAGACCCTACCTCAAAAAAAAAAAAAAATTAAAAAGGCATGGAAGAAGGGATCAAGGGAGACATGTGATGTCATTCTCTAGCTTCCATGCACATCTACATATGTATGCCCACACACATACATCCATGAACCTACACCACATACACATGTTGAAAATAAACAGTCCATTTCTCTTAGTCCTTATATGTGCCTTCAGTAACTTGCTTTTGCAGTGAAGTCCGGATCCCTGCTCTCTACCCTGTGGACACCTAGCACTGACTGTGCGATTGGCTCTCACCTCCTGCCCTTCACCTGGCTGACTCCTTCTCGTTCTCAGCTCTTGACTGTGGCCTGTCCTCCAAGAAGTGCCTGCCCAGAGTTCAAGGTCAGCTCTGACATTCTTCCCAGATGCCCCCCACAACGGCAGAGTTTCCAGGACCAAAAGGAGAAACAGGCTGGAGAGATGGCTTTGTGGTTAAGGCGCTTGTCTGTGAAGCCTAAGGACTCACGTTCGAATCTCCAGGTCCCATGTAAGGGAGATGCACAGTGACGCAAGAGCGCAGTGTTGCACATGTGCACAAGGGGGAGCACGTCGTGTCTGGAGTTCGTTTGCAGCAGCTGAAGGCCCTGGTGCACCCGCTCTGTCTCTCTCAAGTAAAGTAGAAACAGGAGGTTCAACTCAGTTTGAATTACACATGGTGGATGTTTTAGCTTGTCTTTTGTGGAAGCTTAATAGTCTCTGGCATTACCACATAACCGTGTCTGTTTCCCCAGCTTGGTACTCACCACCATCGTTCCTCGCCTGCTTGTCTGCGGAGTCCGTGGGCTCCTGGAGAGAGGAGGACTCTTCCAGGCCTGTGTACCATGCATTGCCCATCCTGCCCCTGGGGTTTGGGAGACTAGCAGGAGACACAGACAAATGATTCAACTCAGTCCCTTCAAACGCTGGCTTCTTGGAAGAAACAGAAAGGCAAGGACACAGAGCTGAGAAATGCGGCCAGAACTTCTAGAGTAACGACGGCAGGATTTGAACAATATCCCACAGGCCTGAGAGCTCACGGTCCTCCCTCCACTGAGCTGACCCTCTTCCCAGGGCACGGGGACACTGGTGACTGAGAGGTAAGCTTCTTTACCGGGTGAATGTGAGGTGGGTAGCTCGCACCAAGGTAGCCTCTCGAGGGTTGTGAAGTCTAGTGTGGTGGCATGTGCCGGTAGCCTCAGCTACTTGGAAGGCCAAGGCACAAAGATGACTTCAGCCCAGGAATTTAACCCCAGCCTGGGCAATACGGTGAGAGTTTATCTCCAAAATAAATAGACCAACCAAAAAAAAAAAAAAGTCAATAAAAATACTCATGAAAGCTGGTTTCTAAGAGACTTGTCTTCTCTCAGCCCCTTGGGGATACCCTTGGGCCAGACGCCCAGGGAACTACAGTGGGTGCTTTGGAAGGTCAGGGTCCCAGGCTGGAGACTCCTGCAATGGCCGCCTCTGGGCCTGTGCTCGGAGCTTTACCCAGACTCAGCTGGTTCCTCGGGCACTTGTCGCTAGGCAAAGCTGCTGACAGCTGGGCATCTCCTCATTGGACTCCCGATGGCCCGCGGGCAGCCTGGGAGCAGAGCCCTGGGCTCAGCCCAAGTGGCATGTCCAGGGGGGTAGAGGTGTGTGTGCCAGAGAGATGCGAGAGCTCAGCTGAAATCCACAGTTCCGTGGCTCCTCTTTGTGTCTGGGCAGCTAATTGGGCCCCAGTGCCCTCGGAAAGAGCCTCTGGGCCTCCCAGTAAGGCACTGGACACTTTGCCTCATAGCCCAAGTGAGGAGACAAGTATCTACTGCCCAGAAGGCGGTCACTGCTCCCCAGCTCCCTGGGAAGGGAACCATGACATACCAGCGTTGGAAACTGATGCCAAGGAAGGGAAGGGATGTGGCTGTCTAGTGGCACAACTGGACCACTCCTCATGGCTCTGCTCCACAGCCTGTAGGACAGTAGCATACGGGGCACTTCTGGGTGTGCCAAGTAGGGACTTTCCTGTTTCTTCAGAGACCTCAGTGTCGGACCAAGGTGACAGAGTTGCAGTTGCCCCCAGGCCACCCTGTGCGTACCCTTTTATGCAGCTTATAGAAGTAGGGGACTGGGGCTGGAGAGATGGCTTAGCGGTTAAGCGCTTGACTATGAAGCCTGAGGACCCCGGTTCGAGGCTTGATTCTCCAGGACCCATGTTAGCCAGATGCACAAGGGGGCGCACGCATCTGGAGTTCGTTTGCAGTGGCTGGAAGCCCTGGCGCGCCCATTCTCTCTCTTTCTCTCTATCTGCCTCTTCCTCTCTCTGTCACTTTCAAATAAATAAATAAAAATGAACAAAAAAAATAAAAAAAAAAAAAAAGAAGTAGGGGACAATCCTTCCAGGCCCCCCGAGGAGGACTCGTGAGGTTGGGAAGATAAGCCATCTCTGTACTGGTCACCCTCAGGAAGGCTGAGGGCAGGACTCCGCCAGGTCCTTCTGGAAGGCCTGTGGTATGCACCTTCCCCTGGGCCTGTGTGCGGCCTCGGAGGCCCTACCAGCACTCGGCCAAGAATGGAAGTCTGCAGGCTCCTTCCAGAAGTCTACACTCCCCTGCGTTAGCCCCTGTTCCACCCCCAGTTGGAGAATGGAGCATAGGGTGCTCTCCCCACAAATAAGGGATCCAAGGACTTGCCCAGCCTCTTGTCAGACATCTCCATTCCAAGCCAGGCAGCTATTTGGATTGGCTGGTATATTTAGAAAAAGTCAGGCTTCTGGTCGTTCCCTGCTCCCTTTGGAAGTGTGAACTGCACCCCTCCCATGGAAATGTGATTCACTCCTCAGCAGTGACTGAGCTGAGCTGCTTCCCACCGCCTCCCTCTGGTATCCCTTCCTTTCCACCTCGCTCTGCCCCTCTGGAGTCCTCCCTCAGTTTCTCCAAGTGGAGCAGACAGTCCTGGCCACGCCTAGAGGGGAGACAGCTGATTGAAGGCATCTCTGGCCAATGACAAAATGTCATTGTTTCCCAAAGCCTGTTTCCTTCCTGAAAATCTGGATGCCTGTCTTCCTGGTGACCTTCAGTTCTTCTCCCTCACCTCACAAATGTAAACATACACCTCCTCCTCACGAGCCCTGCATTCACTCGCCAGCTACTGGTGAGCCCCTCTTGCGAACGAGGGCCATAAAACTAATGGAGCTAATGGATTTTCAGTTGAAGAGATTAAATCCCTATCATTTTTTTTGTTTTGTTTTGTTTTGTTTTTGTTTTTCCAGGTAGGGTCTCACTCTAGCCCAGGCTGACCTGGAATTCACTATATAGTCTCAGGATGGCCTCGAACTCACGGCGACCCACCTACTTCTGTCTCCCGAGTGCTGGGATTAAAGGCGTGCACCACCCCACACGCCCAGCCTGACAGCACTTTTTTATCCACGCCCTCCCAAAAAAATGATAATTGAAATTGTTTTGGTTACCAGCATTTTAAAATTAAAGAGTTCACATTAAAAAAAATTAATATATCAAGGCTGGAGAGATGGCTTAGCAGTTAAAGGTGCTTGCCTGCAAAGCGAAAGCACCCAGGTTAGATTCCCCATGACCCACATAAAACCAGATGCACATGATGGCGCATGTGTCTGGAGTTTGTTTGTAGTGGCTAGAGGCCCTGGCATGTCCATTCTCTCTATTTGCCTGCCCCTGCCTCTCTCTCTCTCTCTCTCTCTTTCAAATAAATTAAAATAAAATATTTTTAAATTTATTTTTATTTATTTATTTGAAAAAGACAAAGAGGCAGACAGGGAGCGAGAAGGGGGAGAGAGAGAGAGAATAGGCATACCAGCCTCTGCAAACAAACTCCAGATGCATGTGCCATCTTGTGCATCTGGTTTATGTGGGTCCTGGGGAATTGAACCTAGGTCCTTTGGCTTTTCAGGTAAGTGCCTTAACTGCTAAGCCATCTCTCCAGCCCAAATAAAATGTTTTTAAAAATTAATGTACTGGGGGCTGGAGAGATGGCTTAGCGGTTAAGCGCTTGCCTGTGAAGCCTAAGGACCCCGGTTCGAGGCTCCATTCCCCAGGACCCACGTTAGCCAGATGCACAAGGGGGCGCATGCGTCTGGAGTTCATTTGCAGTGTCTGGAGGCCCTGACACGCCCATTCTCTCTCTCTCTCTCTCTCTGCCTCCTTCTCTCTGTCACTCTCAAATAAATAAATAAACAAACAAAAAAATTTAAAAATTAATGTACTGGAAAAAAAATTAATGTACTGGGCTTGAGTGTTTGTCTAGCACACACACAGCCCTGGGTTCATTCCCCAGCACCAAGTAAAACCAAGCATGGTGGCTCACAGGATCAGGAGCTCAAAATACTCCTTAGCTACTCAGAGTTTGAAGCTAGCATAGACTACATGAGACCTTGTCTCCATATTATAATCTATTATTTCTTGCTTCTTTTGAAAAAAGATGTGAATGGAGTTCCTGCCTCCCTCAGGCACACGTCTGGGGACTGGGTAGATGCTGTCTGTCTCATTTTTGGTTTTTTTTTTTTGGGGGGGGGTGTTGTTGTTTGTTTGTTTAGATTTTATTTATTTATTTATTGGAGACTGAGAGAGGGGGAGAGAGAGAGTGAGAATGGGTGTGCCAGGGCCTCTAGCCACTGCAAACGAACTCCAGACACATGTTCCCACTATCAGTTGTTAGGGCTGGAGAGATGGCTTAGGCGGTTAAGCTCTTGCCTGTGAAGCCTAACGACCCTGGTTCGACGCTCGATTCCCCAGGACCCACGTAAGCCAGATGCATAAGGTGATGCATGCATCTGGAGTTCATTTGCAGTGGCTAGGAGGCCCTGGCGTGCCCATTCTCTCTTCTCTCTCTCTCTCTCTCTCTCTCTCTCTCTCTCTCTCTCTCTCTCTCTGCCTCTTTCTCTCCTGTCTGTCTGTCACTCTCAAATAAAGAAAAATAAAAAATAAATTGAAAAAAAATCAGTTGTTAGAATCCCATTCTACAGACGAGGAAACCGAGGCAAAGAATGGTTAAAACTGGCCCAAAGGTTACCCAGCATGTGAATGTCAGGGCCAGTGGTATCCCAGCACCGACACCCTTTGAGAGTACACTGATCATACTGTCTTTTGTTTTTTTTTTTTTCGAGGTAGGGTTTCACTCTAGCTCAGGCTGACCTGGAATTAACTATGTAGTCTCAGGGTGGCCTCGAACTCACGGCGATCCTCCTTACCTCTGCCTCCCGAGTGTTGGGATTAAAGGCGTGCACCACCACGCCCGGCAAATACTATCTTTACCTGAAGTAAGCTCCGCTCCACTCCCAGCATACCGGATGATCTTCAGCTCCAGTGATCCAGCTGGTCACCAGGGCTCTGCCCGAGCAGCATGGGCAGACGCTGGGAGTTCAAGCATCGGGAAACGGCCCCCTCTGGTCTTCAAGTCGAGCTCTTGATAACAGAAAAGGCAAGGACTCAAGAATGGAATCTTCCTTCCTGTGTTATCTCTGACCCACCCACTCATTTAAGTGCCCACAAAATGACCAAGTCTGAGCGCTCTGTATCCCAGATCCAAGAGTGACAGACAGAACCCCCAGAAGCAACCTCTCTCTCTCTCTCTCTCTCTCTCTCTCTCTCTGGTCTGTCATCATGGTTAGCCCTAACCACGCTGGAGTGCTGCGTGCAGGTTCTTTTGTACTTGGGAGTCCCAGTCCCTTGGGTGGAGCCTCCTGAGACCCCCACAGCCCCAGACACTGACCCCTCCACACTCACAGCTCTCAGCAACCAACACGCTGCTTTCCAGCTCAGCCTGGCACAAAGGTGGTGTGGTAGCCCTGGGAGAGGAAGGTGTGCCAGGCACAGATTAGCAGATAGGGAACGTAAGTCCCCTTGGACCTGCCTTACCTGGAGTCCAGCCCGCAGAGCTGGCTGGGCATTCACACTCCCAAGGGAGGAACTCTTCCTGAGCCCTTGCTTTGGCTGCTCAGGACACCTATGGAATTCTCGTGCCCAGTCTGTGCCCATGGCTCCTGTGAGCTCCAAATCTAAGCCCTTAGGAGCACAGATGAAAATGGTTTGATTTCCACCAGTCTTCCCCAAACTTTGCCCTCCCTCATTCATTGGATTTTCCCATGCCTTGGGTCCTACTCTTTATTTATTTATTTTTATTAACAACTTCCATGATTATAAAAAATATCCCATGGTAATGCCCTCCCCCCCCCCCACTTACCCCTTTGAAACTCCATTCTCCATCATACCCCCTCCCCATCTCAATCAGTCTCTCTTTCATTTTGATGTTATGATCTTTTCCCTCCTCTTATGATCTTATGCAGGTAGTGTCAGGCACTGTGAGGTCATGGATATCCAGGCCATTTTGTGTCTGGAGGGAGCACGTTGTAAGGAGTCCTACCCTTCCTTTGGCTCTTACATTCTGTCCGCCACCTCTTCTGCATTAGACCCTGAGCCTTGGAAGGTGTGATACAGATATTGCAGTACTGAGCACTGCAGTCACTTCTTTCCAGCCCCATGATACCTTCTGAGTCGTCGCAAGGTCTCTGCCATCTGAAAAGAGAAGATTCTCTGCCAAAAGTGAGAATAGCATTAATGTAAGGGTGTGAACACTAACAGAAGTGCTTACTGGGCAGTTTGATAAGCAGAGTATATACATTTAGCCAGACAACAGCAGAGGTTACACCCCTTGGGCTCATGACTACCCCTGTTTTAAGTTTTCAGTATCAGGGATGTATTCCCTCCCATGGAGTGGGCCTCCAGTCCAATTAGAGGGCAGTTGGTTTCCCCCATAACAGACGTGCCACTATTGCACCCATTGGCTCATTTGGCCTGGCTGGCCAAATATAAGGCTTGCAGTGTCCACTGTTGCTACTCTTTATTTTTTATGGGGGTTGGGGGGAGAACTGTCACGCCAGGGTCTCCAGCCACTACAATCCAACTCCAGACCCTTGCGCCACCTAGTGGGCATGTGTGAGCATGTGCGCTTGCCTCACCTTTGTGCGTCTGGCTTACGTGGGACCTGGGGAGTCAAACATGGGTCCTTAGGCTTCACAGACAAGCGCCTTAATTGCTAAGCCATCTCTCCAGCCCTCCCCCCTTTTTTTCCCTCTGGAGTTGGGTGCCACTCTTGGGTGCTGGGACAGCCCCAAGACTTTCTCATGCTTTAAGAAGACATTCCTTCTCTGGAGCCACGAAGTTCATAAGCGTCTCTGAGAATCGGGCTAAAGAAGGAAAACACAGTGGAGGCAGACAACGCCACTTGCCAAATGCCTCTAGTGTGTCCCTGCAGCGTCCCTGTCGTGTCTGGTGACAGTGCTTCTTTCTGACAATACGTCAGTGCTGGGAAGTGGGGCCTCATGGGAGGTGTTAGGGGCGTGGGGCAGAAGCCTCACAGGTGGACCAATGCCTTTCTCAGAGAAATTGATTAGCGATCTTGGGAGTCCAGCCCACGCCCCTTCCCCCCCACTGCCCGGACAGGGGGAGCTCCGGCTGTCCTGGAACTGGCTATATAGACCAGGCTGGCCTCAAACTCGCATCTGTCCTCCTGCCCCTGCGCCACCAAGCCCAGCTTCAGCCCCCTTCTTGGCTTGCTCTTGTGCCCTTCCACTTTCCATGAGAGTCGAAGCAACTCAAGGCCTTCACCAGAAGCTCAGCGGAAGATGTTCTTCACCAGAAGATGTCTGCGTCATGTGCCTGGACTGCCTGGCCTCCAAGCCCATGAGCCAAAATAAAACTATTTTTACTTATTTGTTTCCTTGACTTTCATTTTTGAAGCATGGTCTCATATAGCCTAGGATGGAGTTGAACTCTAGCTGAGGATGACCTTGAACTCTTTTTCTGCTGGACTTTATTTATTTATTTATTTATTTATTTATTTATTTGAGAGCAACAGACACAGAGAGAAAGGCAGAGAGAGAGAGAGAGAGAGAGAGAGAGAGAGAATGGGCGCACCAGGGCCTCCAGCCACTGCAAACGAACTCCAGACACGTGCGCCCCCTTGTGCATCTGGCTAACGTGGGTTCTGGGGAATCGAGCCTCGAACCGGGGTCCTTAGGCTTCACAGGCAAACGCTTAACCGCTAAGCCATCTCTCCAGCCCTCTGCTGGACTTTAAAAATGTTTTCTTGGGCTGCAGAGATGGCCTAGCAGTTAAGGTGCATGCCTACAAAGCCTAAGGACCCAGGTTCTATTCTCCAGCTCCCATGTAAGCCAGATGCACAAGGGGCACATGCATCTGGAGTTCCTTTGCAGTGGCCAGAGGCCCTGGCACGCCCATTCTCTCTCTGTCTCTCTCTCTTCCTCTCTCTGCCTCTAATAAATAAATAAAAATAAATCTTAAAAAATATTCTAAAAAATGTTTTCTTATTTGAGAGCAAAGAGAGAGAAAGAGAAAGAGAGAATATATAGGAGTGCCAGGGACTTTTGCTTCAGCAAATGAACTTCAGATGTATGTGCCACTGTGTGCATCTGGCTTTATGTGGGTACCGAGGATTTGAACCCAGGCTGGCTGGGGATCAAACCCATATTAGGTACACTAGGCAAGCACTCTGCATCTCCAGCCGTGTGTGTGTGTGTAAGTGCTTGTGCACTTGGAGGTCAGAGGACAACTTTTAGGTCAGTCTTTTTTTCTGGCTTTTCGAGGTAGGGTCTCACTCTAGCCGAGGCTGACCTAGAATTCACTGTACAGTCTCAGGGTGACCTTGAACTCACGGTGATCCTCCTACCTCTGCCTCCCGAGTGCTGGGATTAAAGGCGTGCACCACCACACCCGGCTTCCCCACATATTTTTTAAAACACTTTATTTATTTGGGGGCGGGGTGGGGGGAGAGAAGAAGAGGCAGAGAGAAAGAATGGGAGCGCCGGGTCCTCCAGCCACTGCAAACAAACTCCAGACGCATGTGCCACCTTGTGCATCTGGCTTACGTGGGTCCTGGGGAATCGAACCTGAGTCCTTAGGCTTCGCAGGCAAGTGCCTTAACTGTTAAGCCATCTCTCTCTATCTCTCTCATCTCATCTCTGATATTCTGCTATTACAACAGAAAATGGGCTAAGATACTCACCAAAACCAGAGCCCAGCTTTCCCACAGGAGTCCCCACTCCCTAAGCACAAGCCCTGTTCTCTTCAGAGGCCAGGCTATGCCTGGTGGGCACCACACAGCGTGGGAATAGCAGGCAACTCAGACAGGGGACCACTGGCCTCTGAGGCTTTTTTTTTTTTTTTTGCTTGCGGGAGCTGAGGCAAGTCTAGATAAGCTGGCAGCCACCTCTGTGAAGGAGGCGTGGCAGGAAGGACCCTTATTGCCATAGGACGGACCTCCACTGTAAGACAGGGTGGGGGCTGGGTGGGGACGCGGCATGGTCACCAGCTGAGTTTTCCGGGGGGACAGCGCTCTGCTGCCTCTGAAGGGCTGTTGGGGGGGTGGAGAATCTGTTCTTGCTTGCCTGTCCAGTTTCTGGGGTTTGAGGTTTCCTCCACTGAAGGCAGACCACTCCAATCCCTGGTCTTCACTAGCCTTTCTTCCCTGTTTTTTGTGTCTTAAATCTTCCCTCCCTCCTTCTCTCATAGGAATACCAGTTGTTGACTTTAAGGTCCACCCTGAATCCAAAATGATCTCATCTGGAAATGACAACATAGCCGGGCTTGGTGGCGCACGCCTTTAATCCCGGTACTCTCTGGTGGCAGAGGTGGGAGGATCGCCGTGAGTTCAAGGCCACCCTGAGACTGACATAGTGAATTCCAGGTCAGCCTGGACTAGAGTGAGACCCTACCTCGAAAACCAAAAAAAAAAAAAAAAAAAAAAGGAAGGGGCTGGGAAGATGGCTCAGTGGGTAAGAACACTGAGCCCAGCATGGGGACATGGCATTGTGTACCTGTAACTCCGGTCCTGAATGGGGCCAGACAGGAGGATGGGTAGGGCTCAACTGTCCAGCCAGTATCTCCACCTTTAGTGAGACTCCATCTTCAAGCAGAAGCGTGAGGAAGAGGAGGGAATCCAATGTTCTCCTCTGGCCTTGGCATGCGTATGCACAGCTGTATGCACACCACACATGCATATGCACGCACACAAACGCACACATGCACACAATTCCCAGCATTCACCCCTTTGAGGGACTCTGTGCTTTTTCTCCAAAGCTTCTGCTAGGCCACGAAAGTTTTGAGATGTTTCTCTCTCTCTCTCTCTCTCTCTTTCTCTCTCTCTCCCCGGCCAGCCCCTCTCCATAGGCACTCATTAAACAAAGTGTGCTGGGGGAAGGAAGAAACGTGAGGAATAGACTCTATCTTGTGGTTTGCAAGGCCTGGAGGCCTTTCCCCATGGAGGAATTGCTCAGCCTGCGTAGGAATTTCACAGGCTTGTGGAATCCTCCAGCCGTGGAGCCAACTCATCTGCCCCCAGCCCCGGGTTGGCAGCTCTCCCCTCGCCCAGACGCTCCTGCTGTTCTTCTCAGAGATGCCGACAAGGGAAAATTCCTCGGCTTTCCTTCCTTGTGATTTGTGTTCTCTGTGGTCAGGGAAGTTCTTCTCAGAGTCTGACTCCTACATTTCATGTGTCATTTTAATCCCCTCCTCTCCCTTCCTTTTTTTTTTTTTTTGTTTATTTATTTATTTATTTGAGAGTGACAGAGAGAGAGAAAGAAGCAGAGAGAGAGAGAGAGAGAGAGAGAGAATGGGCGCGCCAGGTCTTCCAGCCACTGCAAACAAACTCCAGACGCGTGCGCCCCCTTGTGCATCTGGCTAACGGGGGTCCTGGGGAATCGAGCCTCGAACCGGGGTCCTTAGGCTTCACAGTCAAGCGCTTAACTGATAAGCCATCTCTCCAGCACCCCCATTTTTAAATTACTTTTTATTTTATTTATTTTATTTGACAGAGAAAGAGGGGGAGAGAGAGAGAGAATGGGAGTGCCAGGACCTCCAGCCACTGCAAACGAACTCCAGATGCGTGCGCCTCCTTGTGCATCTGGCTGACATGGGTCCTGGCGAATTGAACCTGGATCCTTTGTCTTTGCAGGCAAACACCTTAACTGCTAAGCCATCCCCCCGTCCCAAAATTTATTTATTTACTTATTTGCAAACAGAGAGAGATAGAAAGAAAAGAGACAGATGGGGAGAAAATGGGCACGCCAGGGCCTTTAGCCACTGCAGACAAACCAGATGCATGAGCCACATTGTGCATCTGGCTTACATGGATGGTGGGGAATTGAACCTGGGTCCTTAGGTTTCCCAGGCAAGTGCCTTAACTGCTAAGCCATTTCTCCAGCCCCGCTTCTTTCCTTTTAGATTTTCAAAAATATTTTATTTCATTTATTTATTTGAGAGAGAGAAATAGGCAGAGAGAGAGAGAGAGAGAGAGAGAGAGAATGGGCATGATAGGGCTTCTAGCCACTGCAAACGAACACCAGATGCATGCACCACATTGTGCATCTGGCTTACGTGGGTTCTGGGGAATTGAACTGAGGTCCTTTGGCTTTGCAGACAAGCACCTTAACCGCTAAGCCATCTCTCCAGCACCCATCCCTTGCTTCCTTTTAAACACAGAACTAGACAAAAACTTAGAGATGATCCAAGAAAGTAGCCTTCAAAGCCAGGCGTTATGGCACACATCTGTAAACCCAGCACTTGGAAGCTGAGGCAGGAGAATTGCCATGAGTTCAAGGCTAATCTGTGCTATACAGTACCAAGCCATCTGGAGCTACATAGCAACCTGTCTTAGAAAAACAGTAAGGAAGAAAAGAAGGAAGGGAGGAAGGGAAGGAAGGAGAGAGGCAGAAAAGGAGAAGGAGAGAGAGCAAGGAAGAGGCTTTAAGTTGTTTATTTTTGTTTTCTAATTAGGAAACTCCCTTTCCAAAAAAAGAAAAAAGAGAGAGAGAGAGAACTGAACTTTAAAATGTGAGGCTGCCAAAGGGAGGAGGCTCTGAATGATGTGAGAGATGAGGGAAGTCCCTCTCCATCCTCCAGCCAGGCTAACCCAAGGAGTGCCAAGCGACCCAATGTGAAAACCGCTGACACTGTGGATGAAAAGAGCTATACTGGGCTGCAGGGATGGCTTAGCAGTTAAGGTGCTTGCCTGCAAAGCCAAAGGACCCAGGTTCAATTCCCCAGGACCCACATTGGCCAGATGCACAAAGGTGGTGCATGTGTCTGGAGTTCGTTTGGAGCGGCTGAAGGCCCTGGAGTGCCCATTCTGTCTCTCTCTGAAATAAGTAAAATAATTTTAAAAACAGGTTTTTTTGTTTGTTTGTTTGTTTTTAAGACCCATACATGGGAAGTGAGATCCCTTAATCAGGACCTCAGTCTAAGTGTTTTCTAACATGAAGTTCACAGCCAGCGCTGCTGGACCTCAGTGAAAAATCTTAAGCTTTGGGATGTTCCGAAAGCATTCATTTGTACACATAGAGGTGGGGGGGGGGTCACTATGTTGCCCAGGCTAGACTAGCACACATGGGCACGACCCGTGCTCCCACATCAGCCTCCAGGCTATCTGTCCTCAAGCAGGCGCCACGGCGTCTGATTCAAAGACATACTTTTTCTAGCTGCGTTCCAGTATCATTTGGGAGCTGTGTGGTTTTTATTTTCTCCTTTATGATATTTGGTACTTCCATATGCCAAAAAAAAAAAAAAAAAACCCAAAAAACAATTCGACAAGAAGTTGGCAAAGGGAGTTGTAAAAACATGTTTCGCAAATCTCAAAATCTTTGAACTGAGATGGTCATCACAGTTTTCCAAACATTCCCACATAGGGCCACAGAACAAGAGCCATCTTTTTTTGTGTGTGTGTGTGTGTGTGTGTGTGTTATTTACTCGTTTATTTCTTTTGGAGTGCACTTGGAGCACAAACCATGCGATTGTAAGAAAGATCCAACTGGAATGAGAAATATCACTGGCCTTTGCTGCTGGGACTCATTAGGAGGCCCCGGCCTCAGGGATCCCAGGAGGCCCATAGAACCAATTTCCTTCTTGGGCTTGGAAACCTAACCCTCTCATTGGAGCACTGGGGGTCCTGTTAGCGACCGGTGCAGTGGCCTGGGTGGGCTGTGCGGGACACTTTCCCAGCAAGGACCGACCTGGGTCTCTTCTCAGATTCCCTATGAGCTACAACTCTCCTCTCCCCTCCTCCGACTCCCACCTCCCAAGCGGCTCCTAGGCCCCAGACCAGGGGACTATAGTATGTCTCCGGTGAGTAGGATTAACAAGGTGTTCTGGAACAATACTTACTGGCCGCGCACTTTCCACACGCTACCCTTAGGGCTTTCGTCAATAGACATGTGTACGTAAGTGTGCCAGGACTATACGGGCCACTTACTAAGGTTCCAGTATGAGCCGGGGCACCCTGCCAGTTCATCTAATCCTGTCAACAAGGAATGGCTGTATCACCATCTCCATAGGAGCTTGAGCCACATCTGACGTCCCATACGGAATGTGAACCTCTTTTTTTTTTTTGTTTTTGTTTTTGTTTTTGTTTTTGTTTTTGTTTTTCGAGGTAGGGTCTCACTCTAGCCCAGGCTGACCTGGAATTCACTATGGAGTCTCAGGGTGTCCTCGAACTCACGGGCGATCCTCCTACCTCTGCCTCCCGAGTGCTGGGATTAAAGAAGTGCGCCACCACGCCCGGCTGTGTACCTCTCTTAATCCCCTACTAAACACAATGAATGCTCCTCCTTCTTCTCTGTCTTCCCTCCCTCTCCTTCTTTCTCTTTCATCTCTCCCCATCTTCTTGCTCTTTTTGTTTGTTTGTTGTTTTGGGGTGTTTTTTTTTGTTGTTGTTTTTTGTTTTTCAAGGTCGGATCTCACTCTAGCCCAGGCTGACCTGGAATTCACCATGTATTCTCAGGGTGGCCTCGAACTCACGGTGATACTCCTAACTCTGCCTCCCGAGTGCTGGGATTAAAGGCGTGCGCCACCACACCCAGCCTTGTTTTGGTTTTTTTGAGGTAGGGTCTCACTTTAGCATAGGCTGAACTGAAACTCACCCTGTAGTCCCAGGTTGGCTTTGAACTAACAGTGATCGTCTTACTTCAGCCTCCCAAGAGGATGAAAGGTGTGCACCACCACACCTGGCTCATTATTATTCTTTATTATTGTTATTACTTATTTATTTATTTTAGAAAGAGCAAGAGAAAGGGAGAGAGAGAGAATTGCCACACCGGGGCCTCAGCCACTGCAATCAAACTCCAGATGCTTGCACCACCTAGTGGGCATATGCGACCTTGCGCTTGCCTCACCTTTGTGTGTTTGGCTTACACGGGATCTGGAGAGTCAAACATGGGTCCTTAGGCTTTGCAGGCAAGCGCCTTAACTGCTAAGCCATCCCTCCAGTTCCTCATTATTTTTTTTCTTGAGACAAGGTCTCTATGTAACTCAGGCTGGCCTTGAACTGAAGGCCTTCCTGCCTCAGCCTCCCAAATAGCTGGCATAACAGGCATGGGCCACTATGGCAAGCTAATGATTTAGTAGTTAATTCTTTTTTGCTTTTTTTTATCTGTTTTTGAGACAGGGTCTAATGTAGCCCAGGCTGGCTTCAAACTCACTATGTAGCTGAGGATGACCTTGAGCTTCTGATCCTCCTGCCTGTATCTCCCAAGTTCAGGGGTTCTCAGTAGATATCACCATGTCTGGTTCATGTGGGGCTGAGAATAGGACCCACAGCTTCATGCATGCCAGATAAGCAGTCCATCAACTGAGCTACCCTCCCAGCCCAGTTAATTCTTACTGAGTGCTTATCAACATCCAAGAGCTTCTGGTGAGTCAGTTTGCCTTGCCTCCACCACACCTCCAAGAATCTGGTCACTATTATCAGCCCCCTCTTGCATATGAGTAAACTGAGGCACAGGCGACCCAGCTCTCAGCTTTATCATCGGTTGAGGGTAAACGTTTTTCTAGAACTCAGGGGACGCTGTGCAGTGGAGGCAGCAAAGACGTACTTTGAAGGGCTGGAAGCGTAGCTGGATGGTCGCCCCAGTGCCTAGTGTTCTTTCAGCCTTGAGTTCTATCCTGAGCACCAAGGAGCAGAGGCAGACTGTGAAGGTAGACCTACTTGGGTTCCAATCCTAGCCCAGTCACACGTAGGCTACGAGAGAGTGTGGGCAAGTGTGATAGCTGTCTCTTGCCACCTAAGGAATTGATTCAGCATTACTATCTCAAAAACCTGAGAGCAGAGGGCTGGAGAGATGGCTCAGCAGTTAAGGCTCTTGCCTACAACACCTAAAGACCCGGGTTCGATTCCCCAGGACCCACGTAAGCCAGATGCACAAGGTGGCGCATGAGTCTGTAGTTCATTTGCAGAGACTGAAGGCCCTGGTGCGCCCATTCTCTTTCTGTCTATCTGCCTCTTTCTCTCTCAAGTAAATAAAAAATAAAAATAATAATAAAAAACCACCCAAGCCGGGTGTCGTGGCACACACCTTTAATCCCAGCACTCGAGAGGCAGAGGTAGGAGGATCGCCATGAGTTCAAAGCCACCCTGAGACTACATAGTGAATTCCAGGTCAGCCTGAGCTAGAATGAGACCCTACCTCAAAAAACCAAAATAATAATAATAATAATAATACATAAAAAATTAAAAACACCCAAGAGCAGCTTAGCTGTGGAATTCTGGCTCCAAGTGTCCCCCAAGGCCATGGTCATCTGAGGGCTCAGTTGGAGGAAGAACTGCTTCCAAGCTCTCTGACACGGGTCTCTCCACAGCTGGCCTCATGACGTGAGAGCTGGCTTCGCGGAGTAAGTGACCCAGAGCAAGTGAGAGAGCAGCCACGTGCAGACGCAGTGCCTGGATAACCCCGCCTCAGCGGCTCCATTCTGTGCCTCCTCATTCTACCCACTCAGATCCGCTCAACGGGGCTGGAGAAACAGCTTAGCAGTAAAGGCACTTGCCTGCAAAATCTAACAGCCCTGGTTTGATTCCCCAGAGCCTACATAAAGCCAGATTCACAAAGTGGCTCATGTGTCTAGAGCTCATTTGCAGCGACTGGAGGCCCTGACCCATCCATTCTCTCTCTGTCTCTCTTCTATCTCTCTTTGCTCGCAAATACATATTTTTATTTATTTATTCATTTGAAAGAGAGAAATTAAAAAAGGCATGCCAGAGTCTCCAGCCACTGCAAACAAACTCCAGATGCGTGCACCCCCTTGTGTACCTGGCTTACGTGGGTCCTGGGGAATCGAACGTAGGACCTTTGGCTTTGCAGGCAAGTGCCTTAACTGCTAAGCCATCTCTTCAGCCCAATAAATACTTAAAAAAAAAAAAAAGATTCAGTCAATAAACCAGGCATGGTGGAGCACACCGTTTAATCCCAGCACTTGGGAGGCAGATGTAGGAGGATCACCGAGAGTTCAAGGCCACCCTGAGACTAATTCCAGGTCAGCCTGAGCTAGAGTGAGACCTTACTTTACCTCGAAAAACAAAAACATACAAGATTCAGTCAATAAACCTAGTCCACACTGAAACAGTAAGAGGTTATACAAGCATGAAGACAGGCAGGGTGGGGTGAAGCACGGTCTACAATCCTAGCACTTGGGAAGGAGGCAGAGGCAGCAGGACAGCTGCAAGTTCAAGGCCAGTCTCATCTACATAGCAAGTTCCAGGCCAGCCATAGCTACACGGCAAGTTCTTGTCTGAAACAAACTGGCAAACAGAATTAAGACCACAGGGTTGTAAGATTAGGCCACCTTAGACTGCACGTCACAAGTCACTTCACTTCTGAGCTTTAGTGTCCCTGTCTGTAAAATGGGAATTGTTTTAAAAGCACTGACCTCACGACCGACCTCATGACTGTTCTAAGGCCTCAGTGACACCAGGCCATGCACAGAGCCACACAGATGGGGAGTGCTCAGTAAATGGTGGTCATCATCGTCACCGAAGTGAGAAGCCACTGGAAGGCAGGGACACTGTTTTCTTGATCACATCTATCCCTTTAATGCCTGCCTATCTCAATGATTGGTATTTCTTTCTCTTTCTGTTTTTTGTTTGTTTGTTTGTTTTTTCAAGGTAGGGTCTCGCTCTAGCCCAGGCTGACCTGGAATTCACTATGAAGTCTCAGGGTGGCCTCGAACTCACGGCGATCCTCCTACCTCTGCCTCCCGAGTGCTGGGATTAAAGGCGTGCGCCACCACGCCCGGCACGATGCATTTCTATTCACCGGAAGCCAACAGTGTCAGGCTGGAAGTAGGGAAGCATGAGGCATCGCCTGCCTGTATAGAATATCCCTGATACACAGAGTCACAACACGCCCTAGGCCTGTGGAACAGCGACCCAGGGATGCAGGAGGCTGGCCCTGGGTCTCAGTTCTTGCACCTCGCTCCAGTGGGCCTCAAATTGTCAGATTCCCCCAAACATTTCCCCGCCATTCCCAGAAAGGCTGGTCCAAGGGTGCAGACAAGTTCCCCAATTCTTGGCCACTACCATGTGGCCAATAGTAACTGCCTGTCTCCCTGAGGCTTGTCATCAAGAGATAACATGTTGCCCTCTAGGGTTCCTGACAATGTTGATAGCTGCCTGGTACCCACCTGGAGCCCAGGGAGAGAGGAGCAGAGGGCAGTTGGCCAAATCCTTGGCAGAGGGCCACTGATTCTGGCCACAAACCAGCGAGAGCCTGAGAATCAGTGGGCTGTCCTGGAACGGGTTATGCCTAAAGTTCCCAGACCCGGGACTGATTCGAGGCTCAACCACTTGTCCATTCTTCATGAACCTATGGATACGGCTTCATGCACCCAGTGGGGAGAGTGTCCCAGTGCCTTACACAGAAGGTGTGAGGTTGGCAATGTGGGGCACAGTGTGCCTAGCACAGAGTAGGTGCTTTAAATGGGACCAAGTTACAATGAGCCTGAAGTGCGTGGGAGGCGTTGAGAAGGAGACGAAATAAAGCCAGCTAGTTAGTTGTCTTTGTTTTGTTAGTTTTAAAAAATTATTTACTTGTGCCGGGCGTGGTGGCGCATGCCTTTAATCCCAGCACTCGGGAGGCAGAGGTAGGACGATCGCCAGGAGTTCGAGGCCACCCTGAGACTTCATAGTGAATTCCAGGTCAGCCTGGGCTAGAGTGAAACCCTACCTCAAAAAAACCAAAAAAATATATATATATATATTTACGTGTGTGTGTGTGAGAGAGAGAGAGAGAGAGAGAGAGATCATGTGTATGCCAGGGTCCCTTACTGCTGCAAATAAATACCTCTCCAGCTTTACACAGGTGGCTGGGGAACTGAACCCTGGGCCAGCAGGCTTTGCAAGCAAGGGTCTTTAAATGCTGAGCCCTCTCTACAGCCCCTTAGGTCTGTGTTTGTTTGTTTTCTGGTACCCCCAGTAAAGGTCTAAAAGCAATCAGTCTACCTGGTGATGCACTGGAATCTCTAAAATCTGAAACTCGAAGAAATACTTTCTACTTATAAGTTAATTAATTTTAGTGTTTTGTTAAAGTGACAGAAAACGGGTAAATATAGGAGGCATTCTAGCGAACCCAGCAGAAGTCTACTCCAACTCTTTCAAAGATTTTATGAAGTTCTAAGTCCCTGCATTAAATTCTGTTCTGCTAAATCAGCTGGAGTAGGGATGGAGAGATGGCTTAGTGGTTAAGGCACTTGCCTGTGAAGTCTAAGGACCCAGGTTCATTTCCCCAGGACCCACGTAAACCAGATGCACAAGGTGGCGCATGCTTCTGGAGTTCATTTACAGTGGCTAGATACCCTGGCATGCCCATTCTCTCCCTCTCTCTTTCTCTCCCTCTCCCTCTCTCTATCTCTCCCTCTCCCTAATAAATAAAATAATAAAATAAATCTTTAAAGCCGCTAGAGTAATTGTTGTACTTTCAGTTTAGCCCTGATTATATTGTGATACACATCATTGCAAGACCAAAAACATAACCCTAAAATAAAAGGACAATTTCTTGAATTTTATTAAATCAATCCCATGAAATCTCACCTTTTTACCAGTGCAAATTTAAATGTTTAATTTTTTTTTCTAAGGTAGGGTCTCGCTCTATTCCAGGATGACCTGGAATTCACTATGTACTCCCAGGCTGGCCTCGAACTCACAGAGATCCTCCTACCTCTATCTGCCTCTCAAGTGCTGGGATTAAAGGCGTGTACCACCATACCCGGGGCTTAAATATTTAAAAAGTTAAACACTGATGTTGACACTAAAGGAAGAGGTAAGTTTACAAAAGAAATCAGAAGGGATGGAATAAAGAGAGGCCCCTGAAATGGGCAGGAGACTTGAGAGAAGGATGGGGCTGCTGTTCACTGCCTATTCAACCACAGCACTGAGAATTCTGGTCCCCACAATATGCAGACCCAGTTTCAGGTACTACAAATACTGTTGCTGTGGGTTCCTGATCCATACTAACAGAGTTGGGGGTCAGTGAGAGCTTTTGATGCAGCTGAAATGTGGGCAAGAGTCGCTGAAGCTGTCTCAGAAAAGTTACTTGACGGCCTGGAAGGATGGCTTAGTGGTTAAGACGTTTGCCTGCAAAGCCAAAGGACCCAGGTTCGATTCCCCAGGACCCACGTTAGCCAGGTGCACAAGGGGGCGCATGCGTCCAGAGTTTGTTTGCAGTGGCTGGAGGCCCTGGCGAGCCCATTTTCTCTCTCTCCCTCCCTCCCTCTTTCTCTGTCAAATAAGTTAGTTTTAAAAAATATTTTAAAAAAAAAGAAAAGTTACTTGAGGGCTTGGGAGATTGCTCAGTGGTTAGAGGCATTTGTTTTCAAGGCCTGCTGGCCTGGGTTCAATTTCCCAGGACCCAAGTAAAGCCAGATGCACAAAGTGGCACATGCACACACATCTTGAGTTTGTTTGTAGTGGCAAGAGGCCCTGGCATATCCATTCTCTCTCTGTCTCTTTGCTCACAAATGCATAAGTAAATATTCTTCTTTTTTAAAAAAATTTTTTGTTCATTATTTATTTATTTATTTGAGAGTGACAGAGAGAGAGAGAAAGAGCCAGAGAGAGAGAGAGAGAGAGAGAGAGAGAGAGAGAGAGAGAGAATGGGCGCGCCAGGGCTTCCAGCCACTGCAAACGAACTCCAGACACGTGTGCGCCCCTTGTGCATCTGGCTAAGGTGGGTCCTGGGGAACCGAGCCTTGAACCGGGGTCCTTAGGCTTCACAGGCAAGCACTTAACCGCTAAGCCATCTCTCCAGCCCTAAATATTCTTCTAAAAGTTACTTGAGTGTCTACTTTTTAACTGTTTGATTAAATAATTACTGTTGGGGGATGTTGGGGTTGGAACCCAGGGCCTTGAGCATACTAGGCAAGTGTTCCACCTCTAGGCCACACCTCCAGGCCTGATTCAGGGAAAACAACCGTGGGAGCCAGGAGCTGGGGAAGGGGCCCCAGTAAAGCAGCCGTGGTGTGATGAAGCGTGCCTGGGGTGTGGGGCCCGCTTGTCAGGGATGCGGCTGAACCAGCGCTGGGAGATGTGCTGGAGCCTGGCTAAGGGAGGCACCAGGCTCAAGACAGGCCACGGGAAGGAGCGGGCCTCCAGCAGCCTGGCTGGTAGGGGGCGCTGATGGGATGGAACCCTTGCACCAACAGGAGGTGCTCCTTTTATCTGCCAGGCCACTGGTGTGCGACAGTGTTTTCTCCGAGCCCTCCCCTCCAGAAGTTTATAATGAAAACTTCCAAATAACCACAAAAACAGACAATGGCATTAGGATCGTCTGAAGTCCCACCAGCCAATGACAATGCTCACTGCTCATCAGCCCAGGGATGTGTCACATGGTTTTAGCCTCTGAGCGTTTGCGCAAGAGCAGCCTTCTGCGCATGGGGCTGAAGGAGGTTATGTGGCACCGACCTAGGCCGTCACTCTCCCTTTGTCCTCTCCTGTTCACCTGGGGGTTAGGGAGACAGACTGCAGTGCACAGGAGAGCATAAGGGGATTGCAAGTATGCTAAAGAGAGAGAGAGGGATAGTCAGGGTTACAAAAAAAAAAAGTCCCCCCCACCCCCAGATAGGGTGGCAGAAGTCACAGAAGCTCAGTGTCCTAACATTCAGGAGGCCAGGCGTCAGAATGACAAGCGTAGGTAGCCGTCTTCTTTCTCGTTGTTTCTGCACACCCTTTACCTTCCCTCTGTGCAGGCCTCTGTCCATGTTTCCTTTTCTTATAAGGACAGTGGCCACACTGGATAGCAGCAGATTCTAACGACCTTATTTCACTTTGATTACTTCTATTAAAAACCTTATCTCCGGGCTGGAGGGATGGCTTAGTGGTTAAGGCATTTGCCTGCAAAGCCTAAGGACCCAGGTTCGATTCCCCAGGACCCACGTTAGCCAGATGCACAAGGGGGCGCACGCGTCTGGAGTTCCTTTGCAGTGGCTGGAGGCCCTGGAGCACCCATTCTCTCTCTCTCTCTCTCTTTCTCTGTCAAATAAATAAATAAATAAAAATAAAATATTTAAAAAAAAAACTCTCCAAAGAAGGTCACACTCTAAGGTGTCAGGGGTTAGGTTTGAAGCATATGAAAGTTTGCAAGAGATACTGAATAATTTTTTTTTCTTTTCTTTTATTGACAACTTCCATGATTGTAAACAGTATCCCACGGTAATTCCCTCCCTCCCCCCACTTTCCCCTTTGAAACTCCACTCTCCATCATATGCCCTCCCCCTCTCAATCAGTCTCTCTCTTTTTTAAAAAAATATTTTATTTATTCATTTATTTGAGAGAGAGAGAGGAAGAGGCAGACAGAAAGAGAAAATGGGCACGCCAGGGCCTCCAGCTACTGCAGATGAACTCCAGATGCATGTGACCCCTTGTGCATCTGGCTAATGTGGGTCTTGGGGAATCAAACCTGGGTCCTTTGGCTTTGCAGGCAAACACTTTAGCCGCTAAGCCATCCCTCCAGCCCTCTCTTTTATTTTTATGTCATGTGTAGGTAGTGTCAGGCACTGTGAGGTCATAGGTATCCAGGCCATTTTGTGTCTGGAGGGAGCATGTTGTAAGGAGTCCTACCCTTTCTTTGACTCTTACATTCTTTCCACCACCTCTTCCACAATGGACCTTGAGCCTTGGAAGGTGTGACAGAGATATTGCAGTGCTGAGCACTCCTCTGTCACTTCTTCCCAGCACCATGATGCCTTCTGAGTCATCCCAAGGTCCCTGCCATCTAAAAAGAGAAGCTTCTCTAACCAAAAGTGAGAGTAGCATTAATATATGGGTATGAACATTAAGAGAAGTGCTTACTGGGCAGTTTAGTGAGCATAGTATATACTTTTAGCCAGACACCAGCAGATGTTACACCCCTAGGGCTCTTGACTACCCCTGTTGCAGGTTTTTGGTATCAGGGATATATTCCCTCCCATGGAATGGGCCTCCAGTTTAATTAGAGGGCAGTTGGTTTCCCCCATAACAGACATGCCACTACCGCACCCATTGGCTCATTTGGCCTGGCTGGCCAAATATAAGGCTTGCAGTGTCCACTGTTGAGTATCTTCACTGGTGATTTCTCTCTCTCCCATTGAACTGCATGCAGCGTGGCTTCTTCCAGCTTTCTGTCAGCTGGTCTGCATGGAGGACATTTTCAGCTCAGCTCCAGCAGGGTTTCTCAGTGACCTTGCAGCCCAAGTATGTGGAGTCTTCAGCAATAGGGTCTTACCATCTATTCCTGGTGGGAAACCAAGAACTTTAGCAATGGCCTGTAATGTTTTGGGGGCATCAGGGACCTCCCTGGCCAACAACTCACTGGAAGGTATCCTGAATGAATTTTTTCTTAAAAAAAAATTTTTTTTTGTATGAGAAAAACAGAGAAAGAGAGAGAGAGAGAGAATTGCCACACCAGGGCCTCTAGCCACTGAAGTCAAATTCTAGACACGTGAGCCACCTTGTGCACATGTGTGACCTCGTGCATCCGGCTTACGTGGGTTCTGGGAAGTTGAACATGGGTCCTTAAGCTTTGCAGGCAAGTGCCTTAACTGTAAAGACATCTCTCCAGCTCTGAATGAATTTTTAAAAATTTATTTATTTGAGAGAGAAAGAGGCAGAGAGAGAGAGAGACAGAGAGAGAGAATGGGCACGCCATGGCCTCCAGCCACTGCAAATGAACTCCAGATGCATGCGCCCCCTTGTGCATCTGGCTTATGTGGGTCCTGGAGAGTTGAACTGGGATCCTTTGGCTTCGCAGGCAAATGCCTTAACCGCTAAGCCATCTCTCTAGCCAATGAATGAATTTTTAAAAGAAGAAACATGAGAAGGTTTCCTTGGCCTTACAAGTGTTTTCTCAGAGAGAAATGGGAGATGGCTCAGGAGAAGGCTCTGTGATGAGAAGGAGAGGCAGAGTGGACATTGGTCAGCTTTCGTGTCATAGGAATGGCATGACATCACACAGCAGGACCCACAGAGGCTCCGAGACAGAAACACAGCTCATTATTGCACATCCTGGTTTGGGAAGTGAGACGCTACCTGAGAAGAAACCCCTCAAATATTTCAGGTGAGCATTTTATTTAGTTCCTAAGAATGGGTCCTAGAAGTCCAACATTAATCTAGAAATATGAAACTTGATATTCCTGCATTTCCTGAGTTTTACTTGCCAACCATAAAGTGGTAAAATCAAGGCTGTTCCGGGGGGGGGAGATCACCCCAGTCTACCCATTCCACCCTGAGCCCCTCCTACATCCTAAAAGGCAACCCCAAGGTGTCCACGATTCCAGGGGACTCCGTTTGAAGCACGGAGGAGCTGCCTCTACTCTTAGTTAATATGCTGGGACCCCAAGGCTCAGGGGATAAAGGGATCACCCTCAGGCCAGCCTAGAACTCCAGATTCCTGGCCTGCACCAGCACCCATTACTGGGCTTTCTCAAAGGTTCCCATGGAGGCTGATGGACATCTTTGGTGCACAGCCAGCTCTTGTGTGAGTGGGTTACACAGCCCACCTGAACTGTGTAGGAGAAGGTCCAGGGTCACATCTTGGGACTGTTTTTTTGGTGGCTTGTTTCTTTGTTTGTTTGTTTGTTTGTTTTGCCATTCTAATAGATGTTTAGTGTTCTGTGTTCATGTTGCATGTCCCTATAAGTTTTTAAAGACTTTCTATCTCAAGGAGCCATTCCAAATCTATCTTGTCTTTTCCCTACTCCAGAATGGGAATAGCCAATTTCTCAAAAGTGCCTCCTTGGCCTGGAGAGATGGCTTAGCTGTTAAGGCGCCTGCCTGCAAAGCCTAAAGGATGCACAAAGATGAGGCAAGTGCAAGGTCAGACATGCCCACTAGGTGGCGCAAGCACCTGGCGTTCGATGATAGTGGCTGAGGCCCCGGCATGCCTATTCTTGCTTTCTAAAATAAAATAATAAAAAATAAAGTGCCCTAGTACTAAGTTGGATTTCAGAAGCAGTTTGACAGAGAATTTTAAGGAGTTATGATGTGTTATAGGAAAAATACCACAAAATAGGTACTTCCATAATAGAGATTTAATACTGTACGTTTAGGTCATTTCCCCACATCTTGAAGTAATTTCTATAAACAGAAATGTCAGATACCTTACTCCTTAAGTTCATCTCCATTATCATACTTTTTGTATAGGATATGTGTGGTGTGTTATATGTGGTGTATGCACATATAACTTTGGGTACCTTTCTTTACGGACTGTCCTTTTTTTAGTTTTAGAGAGAACAAGAGCAAGAGTGAGAGACAGAGAGAGAGAGAAAGAGAGAGAGAGAATTGATGCGCCAGGGCCTCAGCCACTGCAATCCAACTCCAGATGCTTGCGCCATCTAGTGGGCATGTGCAACCTTGCGCTTGCCTCACCTTTGTGCGTCTAGCTTACATGGTATCTGGAGAGTTGATCATGGGTCCTTGGGCTTCACAGGCAAGCGCCTTAACCACTAAGCCATCTCTCCAGTCCTGGCTTTTTTTTTTTAATTTAATGAGAGTAAGAGCCAGAGCAAGAGAGAAAGAGAGAGAGAATTGGTGCGCCAGGGCCTCCAGCCACTATAATCAAACTCCAGACACATGCACGACCTTGTGCACATGTGCAACCTTGTGCTTGCATCACCTTGTGCGTCTGGCTTATGTGGGCTCTGGGGAGTCGAACATGGGTCCTTAGACTTCTCAGGCAAGCGCCTTAAGTGCTAAGCCATCTCTCCAGGCCCATGTTCAGCTTCTTATGTGGGTTCTGGGGGTGGGGGGGCGGGTTGAACTCAGGTGTCTCAGGCCCTCTCAAGTCCTTATGCTTAACCACTGAGTCATTTTTTCCCAGCACTCCAGCATCATTTAATGTCTTTCTTTCTGATTCACATGGGGTGAGAGTGGGTTCTGTTCTCTGTAACTAACTCTTACCAATAAAGTGGCTGATGCCAAGATGGAGGCAAGGAACTTCTGCTCAAGAAAATAAGACATTGAGATTGAAGGTCTGACCTAGCTGGATGGGAGGGCAGCAGTGACCTGCTGGCAATGGGATACATCATCCTGGCATTTCACATCAAACAGTGGCAACATAACGATACCATGGTTAGCTAGAACACAGACAAGGCTTTAGAAGACAGAGAGGCTGTCACAGCCAATGGTGTAAGACTAAGGGATATAAAAGCCTGGGTTTGAGGTGCTGCTGCCAAAATACACCATCTAAAGAAGAAATTATGAGCTTGGGGTTTTTCTTTTTCTTTCTTTAAATAGCTTTATTAACAGGCTGGGGATAGCTTTACTGAGATGTAATTGACATAGATAAAAATGCCCATACTTAAAGCGTACAATTTTATACATTTTGACATTTCACGTAGTTGTCCCTCAGTCTCCATGAAGTTTCAGGTCCAGAAATCTTTATGGATACCAAAATACAGATGCTCAAATCCCTTATAAAAGTGAGGTAGTATTTGCAGATAAGCTATTGCATAGCCTCCTGTATACTTTATTATTTTATTTTTATTTTTAAATTTTTTTGTTTATTTTTATTTATTTATTTGAGTGTGACAGACAGAGAGAGAAAGAGGCAGAGAGAGAGAGAGAGAGACAGAGAGAGAGAGAGAATGGGTGCGCCAGGGTCTCCAGCCACTGCAAATGAACTCCAGACGCATGCGCCACCTTGTGCACCTGGCTTACGTGCATCCTGGGGAAATCGAGCCTCGAATCGGGGCCCTTAGGCTTCACAGGCAAGCCCTTAACTGCCAAGCCATCTCTCCAGCCCCTCCTGTATACTTTAGATCATCTCTGTGCTACTTATAGTGCCTGGTAGAAGACAAATGCTATAAAAATACTTGTTAAGCTATTGCTTAGGGGGTAATTACATGAAAAAAAATCCATGTGTGTTCAGCATAGATGCAATTGAATTTTTAATTTTTTAATTTATTAGAGAGAGAAGAGAACAGAAGAGAATATGGGTATACCAGGGCCTCCAGCCACTGCAAACGAACTCCAGATGCAGACGCATGTGCCACCATATGCATCTGGCTTATGTGGGTTCTGAGGACTCGAACCTGGGTCCTTAGGCTTTGCAGGCAAGTGCCTTGACTACTAAGTCACCTCTCCAGCCCACAAGTGAATGTTTTAATTGCACAAATAAGGAATTTTTATGCCTTTTCCATACATGTATATATATTAATCATATTCACCCTATTACCCATTCTTATCCCTCCCTCCTTTTCTCCCTCCCTCTCTCCTTCCTTCCTTGTCTTTACATGTCCATAATACTTTTTTTTTTTTTTGAGGTAGGCTGACCTGGAACTCACTCGGTCTGGCTTTCAACTCATGGAGATCTTCCTACCTCAGACTTTCTGAGTGCTGGGATTAAAGGCGTAAACCACCATGCTGGACTCATCATCTCTAATCCTATGACTGTCACATACTTTCACCAGCCTAGATCCCAGATATGAGAAAAAAACATGTGATACTTGTCCTTTTGAGTCTGGATTAGTTCACTTAACAATTCCAACCATTTTCCTGCCAACAACATAATGTCATTCATTTTTATGACTGAATAAAACTTCATTGTGTCTCTCTACCACATTTTATCTGTTCATCAACTGAGGGACATCTCAGCTGAATCTGTCACTTGGCAGTATTAAACATGGGAACACAGGTATCTCGATCAGATGCTGACTTTAATTCTTGGGAGTATACACTCAGAATTGGTCTGGCTACGTCATATGGAAATTCTATTTTTTTTTGAGGAATCTCCATATTTATGGCTACAGTGGATGGTCTAATTTACATTCCCACTTCAGTGTATAATGGTTCCTTTTTCACTTAGCATCCTAACCAACATTTATGGTGTTTTTTTTTTAAGATAGAATACTTTTACTGCTAAAAATTTAAAATAATGAAATCACTTTTAAAGCTATTTTTATTTATTTATTTGAGAGAGAGATAGAGAGAGGGGGACAGAGAAAGAGAATGAGAGTGAGTATGGGTGTGCCAGGGCCTCCTGACACTGCAAACGAACTCCAGATACATGCACCACTTTGTGCATCTGGCTTTACGTGGGTACTGGGGAATCGAACCCAGGCCATCAGGCTTTGCAATGCCTTTAACCACTGAGCAATATCTTCAACCCTAAATCACATTTTAAATTAAACATTGAAATGGCCATAATTACTTCAAGGATAACTTTTTTGCCATTTTATTTTTATTGTAAACATATAGACAAGTAATAAAGTTTATTATTTTCACATATTATGTGCTTTGTATTATTGAATATGCTACAATTGTTAAAATTTATTAAACTTATAATTTAGGGCTAGAGAGATGGCTTAGTGGTTAAGGTGCTTGCCCGTGAAGCTAAAAGACCTACGTTCGATTCCCCAGTGCCCATGTAAGCCAGATGCATAAGGGGGTGCATGCATCTGGAGTTCGTTTGCAGTGGCTAGATGCCTGGATGCACCCATTCTCTCTATATATCTGCCTCTCTTTCTCACACACACACTTTGTCTCAAAATGGATAAAGTAAATAAAATATTTTTATTTATTTGAGAGAGAGAGAAAGAGAGAGAGAGAGAGAGAGAGAGAGAGAGAGATCATGTATGAGTATGGGCATGCCAGGGTCTCCTGCCACTATAAATAAACTCCAGACACATGCACCACTTTGTGCATCTGGCTTTATGTGGGTACTGGGGAATTAAACCCAGGCTAGCACGCTCTGCAAGTAAGCACCTTTAACCACTGAGCAATCTCCCTAGCCGCCCCCCACCAAAGGCAACATTGTTTTTTTCTTTTTGCCTCCCCCCACCAGGTAGGGTTTCGCTCTAGCCCAGGCTGACCTGGAATTCACTATGTAGTCTCAGGATGGCCTCGAACTCACAGCGATCCTCCTACCTCTGCCTCCCAAGTGCTGGGATTAAAGGCGTGAGCCACCACACCACCACACCCTGCTAATATGCGACATTTTTTTAATAGGACTGGCAGGGCAGTAGGTTTATTGATACTAGCCCCCCCCCAGCCCCTTCCCGACACGTAATGGTCTACGTTGTTACTAGATGGTGGGAATTTTTCATTATTATCTTATAGGACCACCATCCATTCATTATGGATGGAAGTGTCATTGTACACGTGACTGCATATACTGTTAAGGCTTATGGGCAAACAATAAAGGAGGGGAGGTGGACAGGGAATGAGAAATGAGAAGACAGGGGAGCTAGCAGACAGGTATGGGATAGAGTGCACTCCTATCAGGATGCCAGAAGCTGATCCTGCCCCAACACCCGTGCATATGCACATTTACACATGTGGAGATATGTACACTGCAATAGCACTGTGTACACACAATGGATGGATGTGTAGATGTTGATAGCTGTCAGCTTGCTGCTGGAACCAAAAAAAAAAAAAAAATCCGGGCTGGACAGATGGCTTAGCAGTTAGGCGCTTGCCTGTGAAGCCTAAGGACCCCGGTTCGAGGCTCGATTCCCCAGGACCCACGTTAGCCAGATGCACAAGGGGGCGCACGCATCTGAAGTTCGTTTGCAGTGGCTGGAGGCCCTGGCATGCCCATTCTCTCTCTCTCTGTCTCTCTGTCACTCTCAAATAAATAAATAAAAATAAAAAATATTTTTAAAAAATCCATCCCACAAGCTTCTGCATAAACATCCCCTTACCAAAAGGTCCTTTAAATGTATATATATATTATTTATTTATTTATTTGACAGAAAGAAAGAGGGGCAGAGAGAGAATGGGTGCACTGGGGCCTCTGGCCACTGTAAACGAACTCCAGACGCATGTGTCCCCTTGTGCATCTGGCTAATGTGGGTGCCAGGGAATCGAACCTGGATCCTTTGGCTTTGCAGGCAAATGCCTTAACAGCTCAGCCATCCCTCCAGCCCAAGGTTTTCTTTTTTAAATTCAAGAGCTACATTACTTGTTTTTTCAATTGCTGTGTATTTACTTGCACATTGGTATGTGCTGTCTGTGCCTCTTTGTGTCTGGCTTTACATGGGTGCTGGGGAAATTGGCTTTGCAAGCAAGTGCATTTAAGTGCTGAGCCATCTCTCTAGCCCCTTGAATGCAACTTTTTAAAAATATCTATTTTATTTATTTATTTATTTGAGAGAGAGGGAGAGAGAGAGAGAGAGAGAATGGGCACACCAGGGCCTCCAGCCACTGCTGACAAACTCCAGATGCAGGCGTCCCCTTGTGCATCTGGCTTACGTGCATCCTGGAGAGTAAAACCGGGATCTTTTGGCTTTGCAGGCAAAATGCCTTAACTGCTAAGCCATCTCTCCAGCCCAGAGGTAATCTTTTTGAAAATCTTTTTAAAAATCACTTTTCATCTGAAGTGGTTGAATCTGAGGACATGGAATATGTGCACACACACACACACACACACACACACCCTTGTGAAACGACCCCCCAAATCAAGGTGATTAACATTCATCCCCCAAAGTTTTCCCATACCTTCTTGAAGTCAATCCCTCGTGCTCTTCCTTGCTTCCGGCCACTTGCAATCACTGATCTGCTTTAGACTAGGATCTCACGCAGCCCAGGTTCATCTCCAACTTGATATGGAGCAGAGGATGGCCTTGAACTCCCAATCCTCTGGCTTCTACAGTCCAAGTGCTAGGATTCCAAACATTTGACACCACATCTGGCTACATTTTCTAAAATTTTTTTTTATAAGTGGAATCATATAATATATATTCTTATTTATTTGAGAGAGAGAGGCAGAGAGAGAGAGAATGGGTGTGCCAGGGCCTCTAGCTACAGCAAACAAACTGGACACATGCGCCACCTTGTTCATCTGGCTTTACATGGGTCCTGGGGAATTGAACCTACGTCCTTTGGCTTTGCTGGCAAGCACCTTAGCTGCTAAGCCAACTCCCCAGCCCCTACATTATTTTTTTTTAAGTCTTTCTTCTACTTGGGATAATTATCATAATAATTTTGAGGTGCATTCATGTTGTCAACTTATCACAGTTCAGCCCTTTTTATTGCCAAGTTTAATCCAACGCATGCATATGCCACACAATCTTTCTGCTCACGTGTTGATGGACAGTTCGGTTGTTTTCAATTATAAATAGGACTGCTATAAATATTAGCACCGGATTCTCTGTGTTGACATGAGTTTACATGGTTTCACTTTTCTTCACTGAACATCTAGGAGTGAATCAGATGGATTACACAGTACATCTGTAGTGAAGTTTTAAAAAAATTGCCAACCTGTTTCTCAAAGCAACTGCATCATTTCCCAGTCACCAGCATTTGGTAGGGTCGCTCTTTAAGTCTTTCAGTCTAATATGTACATAGCTGTTTCGCACGTGATCTGCATTGCTTTTCCTTAATGACAAATGATGTTGAACAGTTTTCTGTGTCCAATGTTCACTTATTTTGGACATGTATATGTATTCACTTATTATTTACATATTTACATATGTATTCACTTATTTTGATGAATGTCTATTCAAACCTTTTCACGATTTTACTTTTGAGAGAAAGTCTATGTATTCCACGCTGGCCACAAAATCAATGACTCTGAACTTTTAATCCTCCTGTCAACACTTCCCAAGTGCTGGGATTAGAAGGCGTGCACCACCATGTCTGGTTTATGCAGTGCTGGGCATCAAATCCTACATGCTAGGCAAGCACTCTACCAATTGAACTATATCCCCAGTCCCCCATTATTGAGTTCAGAGAATTCTTTTTTTTTTTTTTTTTTTTTTTTGGTTTTTCGAGGTAAGGTCTCACTCTAGCCCAGGCTGACCTGGAATTCACTATGGAGTCTCAGGGTGGCCTCGAACTCACGGCGATCCTCCTACCTCTGCCTCCCGAGTGCTGGGATTAAAGGCGTGCGCCACCACGCCCGGCCTCAGAGAATTCTTTATAGATGGCATAAATTCTTAATCAAATGTTACCTGCTCACACTTTCTTACAATCTGACTTTTCATTCATTTAACAACGTGTTTTAAAAAGCAGTTCTTTTTTTATTTACTCGTTTATTTATTTATTTACAAGCAGAGAAATGTGTGTGTGTGTGTGAGAGAGAGAGAGAGAGAGAATGAGACTGAGATTAAGAGTAGGTATACCAGGGCCTCTAGCCACTGCAAATGAACTCCAGATGCATGCGCCACTTTGTGCATCTGGCTTTACATGGGTACTGAGGAATCAAACCAGGGTTGTTAGGCTTTGCAGGCAAGCGTCCTAACCACTGGGCAATCTGTCCAGCTCCAGCTCTTAGTTTTCTGTGGTGTGTGTAATCCCAGCACTCGGGAGGCAGCGGTAGGAGGATTGACATGAGATCAAGGCCACCTTGAGACTACATAGTGAATTCCAGGTCAGCCTAGGCTAGAGGGTGACCCTACCTCAAAAACCAAAAGAAAGATTTCTTTTGAGTTAACTTTTTGTATGTATGGCATAAGGTATAAAGCAAGGATTAGAATATTTTTCTAAAATTTCAAAGGGGAAAAGGGGGAGGGTAATACCATGGGATATTTTTTATAATCATGGAAAATATTAATAAAAATTGAGAAAATAAAAATTTAAAAAAAGAATATTTTTCTAAAATAGCCAGATACTAAATATGTTAAAATATATTTTATTTTTATTTATTTTTTGGGGGGGGAGAGGAAGAGAATAGGTGCAGCAGTGCCTTCAGTGATGTAAATGAACTCCAGACACATGTGCCACCTTGTGCATCTGGCTTACGTGGGTCCTGGGGAATAGAACCTGGGTCCTCTGGCTTCACAGGCAAGTGCCTTAACCACTGAGCCATCTCTCCAGTGCTAGATACTAAATATTTTAGTCTTTTTGAGCTACATGCACTCTTAGTCCTGCCATTGTGGTTTAAAAAAAAAAAAGCAGGCTGAGAGACAATAAATAAGTGTGGGCGTGTTTCAATAAAACTTTATAAAAACAGTCAGTGGGCGGGCTGCATGTGGCCCTCTAGGCAGTATTTGCTGATCTAGTTTTGTTTTGTTTTTTTAATTTATTTGAGAGAGAGAGACAGAAAGAGGCAGAGAGAGAATGGGCATTCCAGGGCCTCCAGCCACTGCAAACTCCAGATGCATGCACCACCATGTGCATCTGGCCTACGTGGGTACTTGGGAGTCAAACCTGGGTCCTTAGGCTTCCCAGGCAAGTGCCTTAATCACTAAGCCATCTCTCCAGCCCCCGCCCCAGGTTTTGAATGTTTCAACCATGCTGAATTTGTCCTGCTAGCAGAAGCTGCCCCATCCATCTTTATCTGTTCCTCCCTGCTCAAAGGTGCTTATTGAAGAGTCTCGTCAGAGGATGCCCATTTTTCTCATGCTTACCCTGTCTCCTCATCAGTTCTTTCAGATCTGCAAGTAGGAAAGTCTTCCTGGTTGTCCTGCAGGACCAGGAATCCAATGTATGGTTAGACCAGGGTCTTAGATTCACAAAGCAAAGGTCCTTCAATTCCATCCTTTTCAGAATACGTTGAAATAACCAGAAAACCAACCAACCAACCAAAAACCTCAACAAGTTTAGTCAAATTCTGGACCTATTGCTGGGTAATCTTAAATCATCCCACTTCTTTATTTCTCTACATCCTTATCTGTGATTAAAAAGAAAGTCTCGGAGGCTGGAGGGATGGCTTAGTGGGTAAGGCGTTTGCCTGCAAAGCCAAAGGACCTAGGTTCGATTCCCTAGGACCCACATTAGCCAGATGCACAAGGGGGCGCATGTGTGTGGAGTTCGTTTGCAGTAGCTGGAGGCCCTTGTGTGCCCATTCTCTCACTCTCTCTCTCCTTCTTTCCCTGTCAAATAAATAAATAAATAAATAAAAATAAAACATGTTTTTTAAAAAGAAAGTCTCTGGGCTGGAGAGATGGCTTAGCAGTTAAGGTGCTTGCCTGCAAAGCCTAAGGGCCCAGGTTCGATTCTCCAGGACCCGCGTAAGCCAGATGCACAAGGTGGTGCATGCGTCTGGAGTTCCTTTGTGGCAGCTAGAAGCCCTGGCGCGTTCATTCCTCCTCTCTCAAATAAATAAACAAAAATAATTAAAATTTACGAAAACGAAAGAAAGTCTCACATTCTCCATGTTGTTGACTAGGCACGACTAAGATGTTTCTCAGTCTCCTGGTTCAGTCTCTACTAAGAACTTTCAGCTCTGTCTTCCCCTTGGACAGTTTTCAAAGACTGCTTTCTTCTACCTTTCTTTTCAAAAGAATCTTCTCTAAACGCGAGGTATTGATATTATTTTCTCTTTTAAAGTCATTCTAGAAAGCCCGGCCCCAGGATTTCACAATCTGTCACTGTCCCTCAGTGGCCCAGCCTGTTGCCAGGGAGAGAGATTATCTGGGTTTGAGGAAGGTCAGCCAGCCCCCAGTATGGGTCTCTAACCTAGCTTGGCTCGCCAGCATCCACCATGCAGTCAGAGGCAGTGATACCGGAGCTCGGGCAGGACCACTCCAAGGCCAAGCCCAGTGAGTGGCTCCTGAGAGCACAAAGGACACTTAGCACCGCTCAGGGCCCCCTCCAGGCCACTCTAATCACCGCCCACGCCTGCCTGCCAGAGGCTGCAGCCTGCTAGTCTGCAAGGCAGGCAGGCAGGCGCGCTGCGGGCTGTCAGCATTGTGAAAGCTTTGAGAACCAGAGACTTCACCTGCATGGCCCCTGGGTGGGGGGGGGGGGCTGCTTTGAACACGGCCCATCAAAGAACAGCTCTCTTGTCTCCTAGAGGAGCCAGGGCACACGCACCCCAGACATGGACAAATATTTATCACAGACTTCTATAAATGCATGCAAGAGCTGGAGACCCGACCCGGAAGGGTACCTCATTTCCAGCCTCGCAGATGAACATTTGGATCCGTGAAGAATGAATTTTTTTTTTTTTCTGCATGTGCTATGAAGCGAGAGTGCCTCCCATCCGACATAAAGCTGAATCACTTAGAAACGACCCACCACAGGGTCCCATTCTTTGGAACAAGTCCTCGCGGGAGGTAGGAGGCCACCGCCGTTTTCCTGGCTTGCTCTGCAGTTCTAAGAGGTGAAGTGACTTGTTGGAAGTCACACAGCTGGGAAGGGGGAGAGCTGGTGTCGATCCTCCAGCTATTCTCTCTCCTAGCGTTTCGCCCCCCCCCTGGAACCTTCCTGAGTGATATGGCCATCAGGTGGGAAGCATGAGTTAGGAAGCGGGAGGAGGCCGGGGACTGAGAAGTGATGTCACCACCAGCAGCCTGCTTCCCTGAAGGGGACACAGCGGACAGGGCCCAGGTCCTCCTGCCACACTTCTTTCTTTGCTTGTAATGTTGCCCCTGGCTTCCCGAATCAACATACTAAGGAGGAGGCAGTGTAGAGATCTATGGCCATCCCCCGCCACCCCCAAGGACATCGACATGGAGATCAAACTAAAACGATACGTAAACATAATTTGTGGAGACAAAGCTTGGGATATTCCTAACTGGCATGAGGGCCACATAGAAGTCCCCGAGGTAAACAGGCATAGGGGATGGGACAGAGTGACCTCTGTAGAGGATAGGGGTGGTGCTCCTGATTCTCTCGAATACAAACAGGGAGGTTGTGGGCTCACCGCGTGTGCCCTCACGGATGAGGGCACGCCCGTGGCAGGGGAAGCCAGGTTTTGACCACCAGACCTGAAGTTCACTGACGCTGCCTTCCAAGAAGGTTGCCTTTGACTTTTCTAATGAAAAATTAATAGGCACTTACTTGCCGCTGCCTTTAATTACATTTGCTAGAGACGGGTGTCTGCCAACTGGCGAGGCTGTGGCTGGCTTCCTTGCCGGGTCTGCCCACAGCAAAGCCCATTTGGTTTAGGAGGAGAAAAGGTGCCATTTTGGCTGAGCAGCTTGAAGGGGCAGCAATGTCCTTGGGTGGAAGTGGCATCGGATTTTCTGATAATGAATTCTGGTCTGACATATCTTGGTAAAGCATGGAACAGACTTCTAAGCCTGAGCACTGAGAACCTCTAATGACTTAAGGAGACCTTAAGAGGCCCACCACGCAGTCTTGTAGGCCTAGTGGGGATGTTCTCCATACAGATATGAAACCATTCATTTTTCAAATTTTTAAAAATTATTTATTTATTTTATTTATTTGAGAACGACAGAGAGAGAGAGAGAGAGAGAGAGAGAGAGAGAGGATGGGCGTACCAGGGCCTCCAGCCACTGAAAACGAACTCCAGATGCAGGCGCCACCTTGTGCATCTGGGTCCTTAGTGGATCCTGGGGAATCGAGCCTCAAGCCGGGGTCCTTAGTCTTCACAGGCAAGCGCTTAACCGCTAAGCCATCTCTCCAGCCCATGGCCAGCTTTTTACGTGGGTTCTAGGGAGTCAAACATGGCCTTGGTGGTCTATTGCCAAGACACCTTCATGCTTAAGTGGCAAGTACTCAACTACTGAGCCATTTCCCCAACCTGAATTATGCTTTTCTTTCCTTCCTTCCTCCTTCCCTTCCTTCCTCCTTCTCTTTCTTCCCCCTCCTTCTTTCTCTTTTTCCTTCCCTTTTATAGCTAAAAGAATGTACACAGTAGCCAGGCACAGTGGTACCCACCTGAAATCCCAGCATGCCTGGAGGCTGAGCCCAGGTCAGCTTAGGCTATATAGCAAGACCCTGTAATTAAAAAAAAAAAAATTAAGTACATATGGTTTGAATGTGTGTTCTCATCCCTGCTCCAAATCGTTGAAATAATTTTTTTTTTTTTTGAGGTAGGCTCTTACTCTAGCTCAGGTTGACCTGGGATTCACTATGTGGTCTCAGGCTGGCCTTGAACTCATGGCGATCCCTCCTACCTCTGCCTCCCAAGTGCTGGGATTAAAGGAGTGCGTCACCACACCTGGCTTCATGTGGAAATCTTAATTTGTAAATTCCATAGCATTGGGAGGTAGGGCTAAGTGGGAAGTATTTTGGTCAGGGGGCAAAGCCCTCACGAATGAAGGAATACCTTTCTTTTATTATTATTTTACTTATTTATTTCTGTTTTTTTTTTTTTTTTTTTTTTTTTTTTTTTTTTTGGTTTTTCGAGGTAGGGTCTCACTCTAGCCCAGGCTGACCTGGAATTCACTATGGAGTCTCAGGGTGGCCTCGAACTCATGGCAGTCCTCCTACCTCTGCCTTCCGAGTGCTGAGATTAAAGGTGTGCCACCACGCCCGGCTCATGGACACCTTTCGCGCAGGCGCGGGTTTGCCGCGTGGGGAGCTTGGCCCCCCTGTTGTCTCTTGTTCTTGCACTTCCGCTTTCCCCACAGGAGTTAAAGCAGCTTGAGGCCCTCATCACATGTGGTGCCCAGCCTTTCAGAGCTGTGAGCCGAAAGACATCGCTTTCCTATGTCGATGCAAAACACAGCTCTTGCTCCCCAAAAGAAGAAGAGATAGTTCTCTGAGCCAGATATGAGTGGCCACGGCCCATGAAAATGGATTCAGGTTGCACTGAATGACACATCACACTGTGAAAGAGGTTACGTACATGAACTTCTATAATCACAGAATAAAAGTCATAAATTCAAGTATTTACCAAATACGTCAAGAAGGTAAGTCACAGTGGGTGGGAAGGTCTCTTGGGGAGGTGTAAGATGTTATAGCATTCCTAGCTTTAGGGTCTGTTAAGTAAATAAAGTGTTACCCAATCGTAGCAAACCAGTCAGCCTGTGGAACCTTTATTACAGAGGTGGCTTCTTTTTAAAATATTTTTATTTATGTTTGAGCAGGGAAAGAGAGAGGGAGGAAGAGAGAGAGAGAGAGAGAGAGAACGAGAACATGTGGCAGGACCTCACCACTGAAAGTGAACTCCAGACACATTGTACATCTGGATTTACGTGGGCATTGGGGAATTGAATCAACAGGCAACAGGCAGCAACTTTAACCGCTGAGCCATCTCTCCATCTCCAGTTAATTAATTAATTTTATTTATCTATTTATTGAGGTAGGGTCTCCCTCTGACCCAGGCTGACCTGGAATTCATTATGTAGTCTCAGGGTGGCCTCGAACTCACAGCAATCCTCCTACCTCTGCCTCCTGAGTGCTGGGATTAAAGGCGTGCGCCACCACGACTGGCCTAATTCATTCATTTTTGAGGAGAGAGAGAAACTCCAGATGCATGTGCCACTTTGTGCTCCTGGCATTACGTGGGTACAGGCCATCAGACTTTGCAAGGCACAAGCCTTTAACCACTGAGGCCATCTCCCCAGCCAGTGGTTTCTTCAGAGAACTTCAGTTCATACCTTTATAGATTCTTCAGGGTTGGGCATTGGGTCACAGCTGCAGAAAACACTTCTTGGCAGTGGTGTCTTCTGGCACACTATTTGGGCTCCCCTAATGCCATCGTGCAGGGCAGGCATGACCTTTTTCGCTTGGGTGATCAGTCTTGTGTGGTGCAAGAATAAATCACTCACAAGATGTCCTCACATTCAGTAGAAAGTACAAGAAAGAAAAGCAGGGCTGGGTGGCTCAGCGGTTAAAAGCACTTGCGTGCAAAGCTTGTTCACCCGGGTTCAATTCCCCAGTACCCACATAAAGCCAGATGCACTAAGTGGTGCAAACCTCTGGTGTTCATTTGCAAGGGCAAGAAGCCCTTGCACACCCATGTTCTCTCTCAAATAAATATAAAAATTTATTTAAAAAATTTTAAAATAAATATAAAAATATTAAAAAAATTTTAGGGCTCGAGAGATGGCTTAGCGGTTAAGGCGCATGCCTGCAAAGCCTAAGGACCCAGGTTCGATTCTCCAGGTCCCACGTAAGCCAGAGGCACAAGGTGGCACATGCATCTGGAGTTTGTTTGCAGTGGCTAGAAGCCCTGGAGCACCCATTCTCACTTACTCTTTCTCTCTCTCCCTCCCTCCCTCTGTCTCAAATAAATAAATAAAAATAAAATCTTAATTTTTTTTTAAAAAAGGCTCAGGGGTTAGGTGCGCTTCCTGTGCACGCATGAAGGCCTGACCTCCAGATTCCACGTAAAACAGCTGGGCATGGCCATATACTCCAGGAACCGCAGCCCTGCAGGGGGGAGCAGAGACCCTATCTGTGAGCCCCACAAGCTCTGGAAATGGTAAAAAGAGACTCCAGCTCAAAATAAGAACAGGCAGAAGAGCAACAGAGCTGGACACCCTATGTTCCACTCCCAACACCGCAGGCAAGCAGCCCTGCAGCCGGTGAGTGTATGGTCGTAGCAGCAGCACAAACACGTGCATACACCATACACACCATGCCACATTACACACGCACACACACACATACACACCAAAAGTTAAAAAAATAAAAATAAAAAGTTCATTTAAAGAAAAGAAAGAGGGCCAGGCGTGGTGTCTCATGCCTTTAATCCCAGCACAGAGGATGTGGAGGCAGACGTAGGAGGATCGCTGTGAGTTCAAGGCCAGCCTGAGACTACATAGTGAATTCCAGGTTAGGCTGAAGTAGGAGCGAGACCCTACCTGGAAAAGAAAAAAAGAAAAAAAAAAAAAAGCCAAAGAAAGAATAGCAACAAACGACCTCCCTCCAGACATAAAATGGCCTGGATATCCATGACCTCATAGTGCCTGACACTACCTACACAAGACCATCATAAGAGGAGGAAGAGATCATGACATCAAAATAAAAGAGAGACTGATTGAGATGGGGAGGGGATATGATGGAGAATGGAATTTCAAAGGGGAAAGTGGGGGGGGAAGGAGGGTATTACCATGGGATATTTTTTATAATCATGGAATGTTAATAAAAATTGAGAAGAAGAAAAAAATAAGAAAGAATAGCAACAAAGATACAATTTGGGATGTGGGGATTGGTGTCCACAGGCTGATGAGGCACAGACCCTGTGATGTGATTTGCTGGGACCTGGGATGACAAGGGTCTCTCACCTACCTCCAGGAGCAATTGAAAGAACCCATTAGTCACTCCTTTCCAGGGAGGCATTAGCCGCCGTCATTAAAATGCAAATGTCAACACCTGGGAGCGTGGTGGATCAAGCTATTATCAGCCATTTCCACCCATCAAGCTCTCTGAATGTTTCTTGTTCCCTGAGGCCCAGAGGTTTAAAGGTAAGGCTGGGGTTTGGAAAAATCTAGGGTCTGGTTTCTTCCACGGCCAAGTGCCGACTTCCCATCCTTGGTTTTCAAGCCAAGGTAGCCAGAGGTCAAAAGCAAAGGATGATGCAGGGAGCCTGAAGCCCAGCTTCGATTCCCCAGGACCCACCTAATGACAGATGACAAAGTGGCACATGTGTCTAGAGTACAATTGTAGTGGCAGGAGGTCCTGGCAAGCCTCCCATATTCTCTCTCTTTGACTTTCTCTTTCTCTCAAATCAATAAATAAAAATATTTAAATCTTTTTTAAAAATTTATTTGAGTGACAGACAGAAAGAGGGAGATAGAGATAGAGAGAGAGAATGGGCACGCCAGGCCCTCCAGCCACTGCAGACGAACTCCAGACGCATATGGTGCCCCCTTGTGCATCTGACTAACGTGGGTCCTGGGGAATTGAGCCTCGAACCGGGGTCCTTAGGCTTCACAGGCAAGCGCGTAACCACTAAACCATCTCTCCAGCCCAATACCAGAGTAAAGGGTGGAGTGCTTGGTTCCTCCTCAGAGCTCAAGGCAGAGCAAGGATGGAGAGGAGGATGGCTCCCATAGACCTAAGGCATTTGCGCCCACGGGCTAAGACACCGGGTCCAAGCCCACACTCATGAGCAGTCCTCAAGCACCGGTACTGTAAGCTGCTAATTGCCCTCTGACTCAGGGAAAGAATAGGTTACTAGTTCTCTGTGGCAAAAGTAAATCACTGTATTTGAAACTTGGAGCTTGCTCTGAAAATGCCAATGTGACATCTATCTAACTACAGGAATAAGCGCATCGTTAAGGGCCCCCCCTTTTTTTATAAAAAAAATCTCTAGTTGGTCTTGGAAAATGATCCCCCAAAGTATGGTGCTTTGTTGTGATGATTGCTTTGAGTTAAAGCAGACTGTAGGTCTCCCCAACTTTTGGCCCCTTTCCCGCCTGACCTGCAAGTGGGGGTTCTCTGCAGTTCTGTCTACCTAAAGACCGGATCCTCCAGCTGAATAACTCTAAAAGGAAAAACGAGAGTAGAGCCCCGGTAAACTTGGTCCCAGGATGCTGTCTATTCTTTGGGTCCTTCTTTTATCTTAAAAATCAGTCGGACGTGGTAAGCACACACCTTTAATCCCAGCACTTTGGAGGCAGAGGTAGGAGGATCGCCGCGAGTTCAAGGCCACCCTGAGACTACGTAGTGAATTCCAAGTCAGCCTGAACTAGAGTGAGATCCTATCTCAAAAAACTCAAAAAGCTAACCCCCCCCCCAAAAAAAGTCAGCCCCAGTTCTCTTTTTCTTATGAAGAAGGTATTTAAGCTTCAACCATCTGGCCCTTTGATAAGTTTAACTCTTTGACAGACTCCAATGTGCTTGTATGTTAGTAAATTTGTAGGCCAAAGGGCTGAGAGTCAGTAGTAGAGCCTTTAACACACTTCAGGCTCTGGGTTCGAGCCTCAGCACTGAAAAAAAAACATATAGCCAGTTGTGGTGGGACAAGCCTGTAATCTCAGCATTTAGAACTTGGAGGTGGGACAGGAGGACCAAGTATTTAAGGCCTGTCTTGGCTATAAAGTGAGTTCAAGGCCAGCCAGAGCCACATGAGAAACTTGTCTCAAAGTGAATTAAAATAAAAATTGTATGTCTTTTCTTCTACCCATCTGTTCAGTGCCTGTTTGTTTCATTTACTTTTTTTAAAAATTTGTTTATTTTTATTGCTTTATTTGAGAGGGACAGACAGAGAAAGAGAGAGAGAGAGAATGGGCACACCAAGGCCTCCAGCCACTGCAAACGAACTCCAGACACATGCGCCACCTTGTGCATCTGGCTTAACTTGGGTCCTGGGGAATCGAGCCTCAAACGGGGATCCTTAGGCTTCACAGGCAAGCACTTAACCACTAAGCCATCTCTTCAGCTCCTCACTTACTTTTTTTTTTTTTTTTTTTTTGGTTTTTCAAGGTAGAGTCTCACTCTAGCCCAGGCTGACCTGGAATTCACCATGGAGTCTCAGGGTGGCCTCGAACTCACGGCGATCCTCCTACCTCTGCCTCCCGAGTGCTGGGATTAAAGGCGTGCGCCACCACGCCGTCTCTCATTTACTTTTTACTTTAAAACAAAGTCTCATTGTTTCTGAGGCTGGCCTGAAACCCACTGAACCTCCTGTCTCAGCTTCCCAAGTGCCTGGGTTACAGGCCTGAACCACCACACCTAACCTGCCACTTTGTTTTATAAATGCAATTATCAAACCCACAGGAGGTAGAAAGTTCCTTTGGCCCTTACACACTTGAGAGACCCTTATATCCTATAGTTCTTAAGTCTTTTCAAAGAGTTCATTACTAGGTGAGGCTCTCCTGAGCAAAACTGTGCAGAGGGGGGAATTTGTTTTTGATAGTTTCTAATTGGCTTTTCATTCCTGCCTTTTCCTATCTGGTGCCTTCCATTCCGTGGCTTCATCTGCCTCAGGAACTGCTCCATGGTCCCAAGGGTTCCCTCCTACCTCTTCCTGACCCATTCCTATTCCTACGTAGCAAGCATCCTTTCCTTAGTGCCCTACCTTGGCTGATAGCACTCCATCACACTGACCTGTGCACACATTTTCACACCAACAGTGCTGTCACAAGTCACTGACCTCCTAAGGGTCTCTGCATTTATGTTTTTCAACTATATTATTGAGATACAATCTATACACCATAAAGTCCACCCAGGTAGTATGTGGTTCAATTGCTTTTAGTATATTTACAGACTTGTGCAACTATCACCATAATCTAATTTAAAAACATGTTCATCACCTTAGGGCTGGAGAGACAGCTTAGTGGTTAAGGAGCTTGCCTGCGAAGCCTAAGGACCCATGTTCTACTCTCCAGATCCCACGGTAGCCAGACACACAAAGGTGAGGCAAGCACAAGGTCTCACCTGACCACTAGGTGGCGCAAGCATCTGGAGTTCGGTTTCAGTGGCTGAGGCCCTGGCGCACCAATTCTCTCTGCCTAAAATAAAATAAAATATTTTAAAAAAACGTTCATCACCTTAAAAGAAACCTTCCCATGAACTGTCACTCTCCATTTCACTTCTTCATTAGGTCTCAGAAGGCACTAATCTACTTTATGCTCCTAGATTTTCTGCATTCATCTTTAGTGTTTGTTATTTCAAAGTCTGTTATTTCATCAGCAGCCAGAGTAGTGGAGTCTTAAGCAATGAAGGCAATAGTACTTATAAGCAGGGGAATATTATGGGTTCTGCTACAAGTATTGCCTAATATTCTGACTTCTGAAATAGGCACATCCTTTGACAAAAGCAGCCTAGGTTTGTGCAGAATGAGGCTCTGAAGGGAAACCGAGGCACAAGGGAAGATGGCTGCACTGGGTGTGTCTGCAGCTCTGCTAAAGGCCCTTGGTGCTGGGGGACTGTAATGACCTTTAGCACTGGCAAGGTGAGTGCTCCTTCCAGAGGCGCTCTGGGGTCAGCAGCCTTTCCACATCAGGTGCAAAGCCCGGACTTCATGGTAGGAATCTAGCCTTCCCACCCGGTGGCCCCAACTTTTCTGGGCTTTCTCCTTGAGACCTTTTCCCTTTTTTTTTTTTTTTTTTTTTTTTTTTTTTTTATTTTTCCAGGTAGGGTTTCACTCTAGCTCAGGCTGACCTGGAATTCACTATGGAGTCTCAGGGTGGCCTCGAACTCACGGCGATCCTCCTACCTCTGCCTCCCAAATGCTGGGACTTAAGGCGTGCGCCATCATGCCCGGCCCTTTTCCTTTATACAGGGAATGCCCCTTGGTTTCCTCCTAGGCCCTCCATTGGTTGTCTTCCAGCCAATGCTGTCATTCCCATTGCCATGTCGCCTTTGGGACCAATCTACATCTGCTCTGCAATGGCTTCAGGATGAAGTATGGACTTACGGACTTGGATTTTGCTCTTTTGCTTGTTTGTTTGCTTTTTGTTTTGCTTTTTAAGGTAGGATTTCACTCTATCCCAGGTTGACCTGGAATTCACTATGTAGTCTCAGGGTGGCCTCAAACTCACGGCGATCCTCCTACCTCTGCCTCCTGAGTGCTGGGATCAAAGGTGTGCGCCATCACACCTGGAAGATTTGTTGTTGTTGTTGTTTGTTTGTTTGTTCATTTGTTTTGGTTTTGGTTTTTCGAGGTAGGGTCTCACTCTAGCCCAGGCTGACCTGGAATTCACTATGGAGTCTCAGGGTGGCCTTGAACTCTGGAGATCCTCCTAGCTCTGCCTCCCAAGTGCTGGGATTAAAGGCGTGCGCCACCATGCCTGGAAGATTTTTTTTTTTTAATATGCTTTATTTATCAGAGAGAGATTGAAAATGGGCATGCCAAGGCCTCCAGCCACTGCAAACGAACTCCAGGTGCATGTGTCCCCTTGTGCATCTGGCTTACGTGGGTCCTGGGGAATCGAACCAAGGTCCGTTGGTTTTGCAGGCAAGTGCCTTAACTGCTAAGCTATCCCTCCAGCCCCAGATTTTGCTTAAAAATTTTTTTGTTCATTTTTATTTATTTATTTGAGAGTAACGGGGGGGGGGCAGAGAGAGAGGCATATGGAGAGAGAGAGAGTGAGAGAGAGGCAGATAGAGAGAGAGAGAATGGGCACGCCAGGGCCTCCAGCCACTGCAAACGAACTCCAGATGCATGCGCCCCCTTGTATATCTGTCTTACATTGGGTCCTGGGGAATCGAGCCTCGAACCAGGGTCCTTAGGCTTCACAGGCAAGCGCTTAACAGCTAAGCCATCTCTCCAACCCCAGATTTTGCTTTTTTAATGTGGCTACATCATTGCCAGATTCTACCTCTCCAACTGGCGCACATCAGGATGTTCCTAACCTCAAATGCTCCTTCTTGTCTTTAAGCCCAAACTCCTCTGTACTGTGCTGAAGAATGTAAAGCACAGCTCCATCTTGCCCATCATCTCAAGCTCCCTTTCTCACGCACACCTGAGACTCCATCCCACTCACTAGCCTCTAGATGCACACCTCCTGCGCACTGGGGACCAGCCCAAGCATTTGGCACAGAACGAGTAAGATGCCAACTTTGCCCTCAAGGAGTTCATCGGACTGTGGAACCAGGTCTGCAAACATGCCAATACCACGTGACAGGCTATGACAGAGACAAAAGCAAGGTGCCCTGGGAGGAGAGGAGGAAGGAGCGCTTACCAAGCCTGAGGGTGGGGACAGAGGCCTTAGAAGGGCCTCGGCCCGGCACTATTAATTTGCATAGGAAAAGGGGGAAATGTGTGCAGAGGTATACATACAGAGTGTTCAGGGGCTGGGTGAAAGCAACGGGTTGTTTTGTGGGCAATTTTCAGTGGGGGTATGCTCAGAAGAGGACACAGAGGGGACAGCTTTGAGGGAAAGGCAGTCTGTCCAGGCAAGGATGGGGACCGTGTGGACAAACGTGAATGTGAGAAAAACAAAGATGTGACAAGGTTCGTGGGACGTTTTGGGAACTGTCATTCCATGAGTAGTGGGAAAATGCAGGAAGCAGCAAGCTACTTGGGAGGTGACCTTAGTTTTAGATAAAAGAAATCAGGATATGGGTGGGTCCCCAAAGCATCCAAGGGCAGGGGAAGCTTGGAACTGGAAGGGAAGCAAGCACTCAAGATGAAGATTTGAGAAATATCTTGACAATATTGTGCTTACCCTTGGACTTAATATTACTACTTGTAGGAATTTCTCCTAAGAATATATTTATTTTAAAAGTTTTGTTTATTTGAGAGTGACAGACAGACAGAGAGGGAAGGCAGAGAGAGAGAGAATGGGCATGCCAGGGCCTTCAGCCACTGTAAACGAACTCCAGACGCATGCGCCCCCTTGTGCATCTGGCTAACGTGGGTCCAGGGGAATCGAGCCTCGAGCCGGGGTCCTTAGGCTTCACAGGCAAGCGCTTAACCTGCTAAGCCATCTCTCCAGCCCCCTCCTAAGAATATAATTAAGGATGCATGTGAAGATTTATCTACAACGTTGCTCATTGTTCCTAACAGTAAAAGAATAGAAGCATTTTATAAACTGCTATCAGGGTAAAAAATGTGGAGCAGGAGGCAGGGGGGTCGCCTAACTCAACTATGTTATTCTCATACAATGGAATGCTATTCCAAGAAAATGGATTGTACCCAGGCATTGTGGTGTACACCTGTCACCCCAGTACTCAGGAGACTACAGCAGGAAAATCACAAGTTCAAGGCCAGCCTGAGCTACATAGCAAGAACTTGTCTGAAAAATAAAATAAGGGGCTAAAAAGATGAGTCATCCATTAAAGGCACTTGCTTGCAAAGCCTGACTGCTTGAGTTCAATTCCCTAGCAACCCACCTTAGCCAGATGTAAAAAGTAATCTGGTGTTCGTTTGCAGCAGCAAGAGACCCTGGCATCCCTATGCGTGTGCGTGCGTGTGCACACACACATGCGCACACACACACAAATAAAAGTTAAAAAATAAAATTCATATCGAGATGAATGCTTACTGACATGAAAAACATCAACAATATTTTGCTAAGTAGAAAAAAAGCAGACTCCAATGTTTCAGTTTTTGTTTAAGAACCAAATGCTGGTTTCTTCTTGATGGTAGGATTATTCTTTCTTTTTTTGTTTTCTACATCTGTTGTCACATGATTTTTTTAAAATTTTATTTATTTATTTTGGTTTTCTGGGGTAGGGTCTCACTCTAGCTCAGGCTGACCTGGAATTCACGATATAGTCTCAGGGTGGCCTCGAACTCCCGGCGATCCTCCTACCTCTGCCTCCCGAGTGCTGGGATTAAAGGCGTGCGCCACCACGCCTGGCGGTCACATGGTTTTTTAATCGAATGCAATTAGAAGGAATTACCCATGGAGAACTCAAGGAATGAGAAGACGGTGAAGGATGGAAGCTCGGTCAATAACCTTGCCGTCTCTGGCTACCACCTTCTGTGTATGCAGCTGGCTGTGTCCCCAGGGTTGCTACCAAGGCAGCATGGTGGAGAACTAGGAGCAGGCTGCCACATCCTCTAAGTCTTCGTTACACTGGAGACAATAACAATTTCTCAAAAATGATTATGTGCTAGAGGAAGATAGGAGTTCAGATTGACCTCCTGCCTTAAGCCCAACATATGTGACCAAAATGAAATTGCTGGTGCTCATGCCAACGTTCCAGCCCACCAAACCAAACTAAGTTACCTGATCTGCCAAGAAATGAGGGAGCAGAGAGACAGAGCACTGAACAGCAGCGAACTTACCAAACATGCCGGTTGGCACCGCTGTGATAAAGACGTCCCCTTTGATGGGCACGCCAGGGCTACTTTCTGCATACGAAGCCAAACTCCCCTGCTCCTTTCACTGGGTCAGTGTACTTTATAAAATGAAGTGTTGCCCGATTCTTGAATAATAAAAGCCAATTAAGATCTCGTTGGTCTGACACTGACAACGAAACATTTACTTACGGTACATACTAGCTGAAGAAATATTAGTCCATTTTCCCTTTCTTCTGCCTCATCTTTCCCAGTAGGACCCAGATGGGACCTGCAGAGTTTTTGTTTTTTTTGGTCCTTACGGTGGGAAGTGATAGTGCCTTCCTCTCAATACTGATGTGTGCTTGGGGTTTTGTTGATTACTGAACTTGACTGGCAGCTCCACTCCTTCCCTGATTGTAACGTAAGAAGTTCCCGAGCCAATGTCACGGTCATCTTTCTTGGTAGCACCCAGCTTAGAGCTTTGTACACGGAGAGAGTTTCGTTGACTAAGTTCACGTTGCTTTTTTAATTTTTTTTAAATGACTTAACTAATCATGGATTACTCAAAGGCTGGATGATTATCCAAGGGTTAGTTTACTCATATCTCTTGGAATTTTTCTCCTCTCAATCTGTAGCACTGTCCAGGCTTATCTTCCAGTTGGCAAAGAGGTGACCAGCACAAGAAGAGGCGGCTCCCTCAAACCTCTACGCTCCTTGTCAGAAGCTTTGGGGAGGACTGAAGGGTGAAGAGAAGGCAGTGATATGCCCTCCCTGGCACATACGGTTTACTCTCTCTCTCAGTGGGAGACTGGCAGAACTGCAGCAGGATTACCTCGCTGCAAGGCAGGAACAGACACCTCATTCTATAGGTTCAGGTCTTTGCCCCAGTACAGTCCCGGCCACCCCAGCCTTTGGCCAGAGGTCGTGGGAAGGAGTTTCTGGTCGCTCCCCCTGCTTCCTGGGTGGGGTGGGGGGGGGTACTCCACCGTACCCGTGGGCTTCCTTCCAGTGTGGGAGAGGCAGCCTGATGCAGAGGAAAAGCTCTCTGGGGTTGGAGGTTAGGAGACCTGTGTGATCTGTGGCTGATTGGTTAAGCTCTTGTCGCCTCAGTTTCCGCATCTACAAAGTGGGTACAACCACACAGGCAACGGCAGTGTCACAAAGCCAAGGTTGTTGAGTTTAAAAAAAAAAAAAAGCACAAAGAGGCTCCTCATAAACGCCAGATGTCTCTAGCGCTGTCTGTGGGGTTTTCTCCGGGTCACTACCCACCAAAGCATTCCTGTCCCGCCCCACCCGGGCAGCAATCGACCTCACCCACTGCATCTCCATCTTTTCCATCACTGCCTTCCTGCGCCTCAGAGATCTCCGTCTCTGCATTTCCTTGGTCCATTTCCGGGTCTGGCTCTGGGGGGCCCCTCGGCCTCTCTAGGGATTCAGTCTTTGGCATGTTGCGGTAGTGGCGGCCCCGGGCGCCCCCAGCCAGGCGCGCCCTCCTTTGGCACGGTCGCCGGGCCACAGAACTGCCCAATAAGAGCACCGGACTCGGGTCTGACAGCTTTGCAAGCGGCCAATCGAGCCAGGCCAGAGAAAGGGGGGCGCAACGCGGTGGCTGAAGTTAGGTTGAATGGGGGAGGGGAAGCAAAGAGGGGGGGCCGATAAAAAGAGGGGAGATCGGACTTTGGGGCGCTGGATCAGGCCGGGAGCCTGGGGGGGGGGTGGTGGGAGCGCGGATGGCCCGCCACCAAGGTCCGAAGAAGGGACAGCGCGGGGTTGACCCGGGAGGGAAGGAGGGCGCGGTGAGAATCTTAGGTGAAGCAGGGGAGCAGGAGGGGGGGGTCCCTGAGCAACCCCCCCCGTCCCCATCCCCCGCGGGCCGAGCTGGAGGATGCTCGCGGGGCGCCGGGGCCGGGCGGAGGGCGGAGGCAGCCGCACGCCGCGGTGAGCCGGAGCTTGAGCGGCGCGGGGGGCGGGGAGGCGGCGGGAGGAGGGGATGCGGAGGGCGCTCCGGCGGCGGCGGCGGCGAGCGGGCGAGAAGGGAGGAGCGGCGCGAGCGGCCGGAGCGGCGCAGGGCCCGAGGCGTGCATGGCGCGCCCGGAGCCGGGCTCCTGCGGGCCCCTCCGGAGCGCCCCCGGGACGCCGCGGCTCTTCGACCGGCCCCTGTCGGCCGGTCGCTGTTGAGTGCCAAGCCTTCCGTCTCTGGATGCCGTGGTCTCCGGGAGGAACCCGCCAGCGTTGGGCTACAACGGCGGCGGCGCTGCGCCGGATTCCGCCGCCCTCGGCGTAGTGGTTCTGCGCCCGGCCGCCTTGGGCCCGCCGCCGGCAGCGAGGAGACCCGGTGTGCGGTGCTTTGGAGGTGGTGGTGGTGGGCTTGCGGAAGCCAGAGAGACAGCCCTCGGGACCTGCGGGTGCGAGCCGGCCCGGGTGGGTTTGGGGGAGAAAGGGGAGGCGAGAGGGGAAGAAGAAGGGCCACGCCGCAGAAAGCGGGTCCTCGCCGCCGGTACCCACCCACCCCCCCCCTCTCTCGCGCGCGCGGACGCGCCGAAGGCTGGGCTCGGCTCCGGTCGGGGCCACGCGCGCCCACTCTCGCCGCGGGAGGTGGGGGATGCGGGCGACAGCACCCCCGGGCCCCAGGACCCCTCCTCTTCTCCCCCCTTCCACCACCCCCCAGGGCTCGGGAGCTATTGCTCCGCCCGCCGCCCCCTCCCCCGTTCTCTCCACCCCTCCATCCCACCTCCCCACCCCTCGTAAGAAAATAATGCTGGCTGGCGCCCGTACCTCCCAGTCGCTCCCAGTCAGCCGCCAGCAGGAGAGGGCACCCGCTGCGTCTCCGTGCCGGGACTCCCGCCGAGCCGCCTTCGCTACCGCCTCGACCCGAGAGCTGCTGGGTTCCGTTTAGCAGGATCTGCGAGCGCCGCCGCGCCCCGGGGGTGGGGGGTGCATTGCCAGCCTGGGGAGGCGCCGCCCGCAAGGACACCTCTCCTCCGGGTCCCGCCTCGCCCCGCAACTCCGACCCCTCGTCGAGCTGCACGCGAACCTGCGAGCAGTCGGGACGTCCCTGCGCGCGGCGCTGCCAGCCGAAGAAGGGCAGCCTTCCTCCGATCGGTCCCCCTGCGCCCCGGTGCTCCAAGCCAACTCCATCCCGGGACTCCCGAAGCGGATTCTCAGCCACTTCTCACCTCGGGGTACGCCCGCCTTGCCGTTCGCCCTCCCGTTTGTCCTCTACCGCTCAGGACGGGGGTGCCAAGATGCCCCGCTGCGGCGCAAGGCCCCGGGCCGCCCCCGACGACGTGTGACCCTAGCCTGGTCCCCCTGCTCGGTCATCCGCCCTCCCCGTGGAGACCCTCGGCCCGGCCCCCGGGGGAAGAGGAGGAGGAAGAAGACGACGAGACCGACGGGGGGATGTCCGGTTCCAAAAGCGTGAGCCCCCCGGGCTATGCATCGCAGACGGCGGCGGGGGCGGTGCCAGCGTCCCGGGGAGGCCCGGAGCACCGCTCGGCGTGGGGAGAGGCCGATTCCCGCGCCAATGGCTATCCTCACGCCCCCGGGGGGTCAGCCCGCGGTTCCACCAAGAGATCCGGGGGGGCGGTGACCCCGCAGCAACAGCAACAGCAGCAGCAGCAGCAGCGCCTGGTCGGCCGCTGGCGCGGCAACGACGACGACGACGACCCTCCGTTGAGCGGCGGCGGGGGCGACGACCCCCTGGTCGGGGGCTTCGGCTTCAGCTTCCGCTCCAAGTCCGCCTGGCAGGAGCGCGGCGGCGACGACGGCGGCCGCGGCAGCCGGCGGCAGCGGCGGGGCGCGGCGGGAGGGGGCGGCACACGAGCGCCCCCTGCGGGCGGCGGCAGCAGCAGCGGCGGCGGCGGCGGCAGCGGCAGCTCCTCGGCGGCGGCTGCTGCAGCGGCGGCGGCGGCGGCGGCGGCGGGCGGGACGGAGGTGCGCCCCCGTTCGGTGGAACTGGGCCTGGAGGAGCGGCGGGGCAAGGGCCGAGCCACCGACGAGCTGGAGCCCGGTGTCGTCGAGGACGGCGGCGAAGGATCGGGAGATGGCGGCAGCTCGTCGGAGTCCGGATCGGGAGGCGGCGCCGTGCTGTCCCTGGGTGCCTGTTGCCTGGCGTTGCTGCAGGTGTTCCGTTCCAAGAAGTTCCCGTCGGATAAGCTCGAGCGGCTGTACCAGCGCTACTTCTTCCGGCTGAACCAGAGCAGCCTCACCATGCTCATGGCCGTGCTGGTGCTCGTGTGCCTGGTCATGCTGGCTTTCCACGCCGCGCGACCCCCTCTGCAGATCCCCTACCTGGCCGTGCTGGCGGCCGCCGTGGGCGTCATCCTCGTCATGGCCGTGCTGTGCAACCGAGCCGCCTTCCACCAGGACCACATGGGCCTGGCCTGCTACGCGCTCATCGCCATGGTGCTGGCCGTCCAGGTGGTGGGCCTGCTGCTGCCTCGGCCGCGCAGCGCCTCCGAGGGCATCTGGTGGACGGTGTTCTTCATCTACACCGTCTACACGCTGCTGCCCGTGCGCATGCGGGCCGCCGTGCTCAGCGGGGTGCTCCTGTCCGCCCTCCACCTGGCCATCGCTCTTCGCACCAACGCCCAGGACCAGTTCCTTCTGAAGCAGGTAGGGGGACCCTTCCCCGACCACAGGGTGGCCCCGGGGAAGGCCTAGGCTTTGATGCTGGGAGAAGGGATCCAGCCCCCTCGCCAGTTAAAAGTGGTGAAAAGAGCCAGGAGAGGTAGCTCCTTGTCTCTCGCTCTCCAGCTTTGTCGGTCTGCAAAGTGTGCTTGTGTTGTTTGGAATGTTCTTAGCCTGATGGAGGGCATGCCCCAAACTCGCTACAATCGGGAGGGATTCCAGGAAGGAAGGGTAAATGGCATGGACAGTCCTCACCTCTGCTTGGACTTCTGACCCTGTAGAAGTGATTGGACCCTCTAACAACTGTCATTCCTTCCAGAGTGCCACTTTGGGTCTGTTAGCGAGGCCTAGATAAAAGGTTGTGGAGGAGAGAGACCCCGGGGCACTCCATGCCCTCTCTTAAGGGGCAGACAGTATCCCTGCCACCTGTTTGAGGCTGGATAGTTGGCAGCTGGAGATAGCCTTGAATCTGGAGGACTGGCAAGTTTACTTCCGTTTCCAAGGGGCCCCAAGCAAAAACAACAACAACAACAAAAAACTACCTTTAGCAAAGGAAAGAGCAGCTGAGATGTGTGTGGTGGCAATACCCCTTCTGGCTTGAACAAAAAAATATACTGAGCATCGTGACCCCTTCTAGTGAGTTCTCCAGGTCATTCCTCAGAGGGGGGTGGGATGGGGGCTCTTTATTCCTGCTGGTACTTGTGTGGGCTCAGGAGGACTTAAAACTTCTGCTTGGTTGACTGGTGACCTAAGGCTTACTTGCCATTTCTGATCTCAGGGTAAGAGCCAGCCCCTCTGATCACCCACATCCCAGCCCCTGCCCAGTCTGTGACTGCTGACGAGCGACTTGTTCGCAAGCTGTTCTACTGGAGAGTCAGCAGGACTTCCCAGCAGGCTTGACTGTGTGGACTCCACTACACACACACACCCCCCACCGTCTCTTGGTTTCGGCTTCTCATAGAGCCTGATAGCATTCCCTGTCATTGCCTTCCATGTGAGCGCTCTCCCCACCACGTCTACCTTCTTTCCCAGCCTTTGGGCTTGTGGTCGGACAGCATCATTCTTGGGGTGCTCTGTTGTATCCCCTGGACACATATTCTCCCAGAGGGAATAGCGTAGAATAGTACAGACTGGCTGAATCTGCAAGGAGCTGTGTGACTGGGAGGCAGGAGACGCCGACCCTGTCTGGGCCTCAGGCTCCTCTTCTAGAGCATGGGAGGGTTGACTCATGTCCCTTCTAGCACCCTCTGTGTAGAGCCTCACCTCCTGCAAGGACCCTTCCCTGTCCCAGCCACACTGGACATCGTCCTTCTGCATGGTTAAGGGAGGACCGAGAGCCATAGATTGGAGCACTGCTCTCTTATACCCATTGATTTTGCTCCCTGTGCAGGTAACTTCCATGGAGCCCTAAGGTCCCACCCCCCCCACACACCCCTCCACTCTCTCTTCCTTGCCTAGCACAGCATTGAATGCTTAGCTAGTGATTTAATAACCTCTTGCCAGTTTGGTTGGGGTCCAATGAGTGGAATAGGTGGAGCTGTTGATGTTAAAAAGTTTTTCTGATCTGCGATCAGAAGGGAGAAAAATGCTTTAAAGATTAGCTTTGAATTTGAGAGAGAAATCTTTTGAAACGCGGTGGTTTGAAAAAAAAGCCACTACTATTATTGGTGCTTATAAAGGCCTCACTCTTATTTTATTTTTTTATTTAATTTTTTTTTGTTTTGTCGAGGTAGGGTCTTGCTTTTAGCCCAGGCTAACCTGGAATTCACTCTGTAGTCTCAGGCTGGCCTTGAACTCAGCAATCATCCTACCTCTGCCTCCCAAGTTCTGGGATCAAAGGCATGTGCCACCACGCCCGGCTAAGGCCTAACTGTTGATCTGAGGTGTTGGGGAGTATGCCTTGTTGGGTGGGCATAGCTTTCATGCCGAGGAAGGGCATCTTATCCATGTGGAGCAGTGGAGGTTTCTAGTGTACTTACAGATGTTTCCAGAACCAGACTTGGGACAAGTGGTCTGATTATAGCCAGAGGCAGTCCTGGATGTGTGATTTGAGGAGAGTAGAGTCAGATCTCAGGAAAAGGGTGCTGACGGGTTGTTGTAGCCTCGTCTTAGCATGAAAATGTTATCCAAATACCATCTGCCTGATGGACCCCACCTTCCCATCCTCAGGCAAACTCCTCTTCCTTCCCTTCTAACACCCCCCCCCCACTCCCACACCAGGCTTCTTTTCCTATGGTGGTCTTCAGACTTTTCCTTGGCTGCAGGATTTTGGGTAGGTTTACACTTAACTTTTCTTGATCTGCTCTGAGTACATCAGAGCTTGTTATGAATGGTCCAAGACAAGGGAATGCAAATATTCTCTTTGGCTTCAGCGAAAACTGTGACTTTTCTTTTGTTTGTACTTGATTTACCTTCCTGATTATGCATGATCTAAAATTTGTCTTTCTTGAGCAAACTGTTCTGGGTGGTGGAGAAATATTAGTGGGACAGTCCTAATGTTAACCTCTGTCTCACATTGCCCCAGGATGCAGGTGTTTGAGCATGACTCGTGTTAGATGCTTAATTTTTTTTTTTTTTCCTCTGATGAAGATACATGTCTATGGAAGTTGGTCGGCGGCGGCGGCGGCGGCGGCGGCGGCGGCGGCGGCGGCGGCGGCGGCGGCGGCGGCGGCGGCGGCGGCGGCGGCGGCGGCGGCGGCGGCGGCGGCGGCGGCGGCGGCGGCGGCGGCGGCGGCGGCGGCGGCGGCGGCGGCGGCGGCGGCGGCGGCGGCGGCGGCGGCGGCGGCGGCGGCGGCGGCGGCGGCGGCGGCGGCGGCGGCGGCGGCGGCGGCGGCGGCGGCGGCGGCGGCGGCGGCGGCGGCGGCGGCGGCGGCGGCGGCGGCGGCGGCGGCGGCGGCGGCGGCGGCGGCGGCGGCGGCGGCGGCGGCGGCGGCGGCGGCGGCGGCGGCGGCGGCGGCGGCGGCGGCGGCGGCGGCGGCGGCGGCGGCGGCGGCGGCGGCGGCGGCGGCGGCGGCGGCGGCGGCGGCGGCGGCGGCGGCGGCGGCGGCGGCGGCGGCGGCGGCGGCGGCGGCGGCGGCGGCGGCGGCGGCGGCGGCGGCGGCGGCGGCGGCGGCATCTGGCTTACACGGGACCTGGAGAATGGAACCTGGGTCCTTTGGCTTTGCAGGCAAATGCCTTAACCACTAAGCCATCTTCTCCAGCCCAGCCCCAGTCTTTCACATGATCTGGCCTGTGCTTTAAAAAAAAAAAACTTTCTCCCTGCCCCTCTTATATGTGGGCTCTGTCCTTGACTACAGGAAGGCAGTGGCATGTAGTTTCTTAATGGGTTAGTTTTTACTCAAATGACGCAGGGTACAGAGGACCCTCTTGGTGACTTGGTGCTTCTTAGTCCCCCTCTCTTGTTTCTCCTTGGATCCATCACCTTTTCCCTCTATCCTTTCTCCCTGCCTGCGCCTTCTTTCTCTTACTTCCTTCTCTCTGTTCTCCCCCTCCAGCTCCCTGTTGCTCTCTGTGCACCTCTCCTTTCTGTGGCCTTTCTGATTTTGTCTCTCTGACTTCCCGCTCCTGGCCCCTGAGCCTCCTGTGTGCTCTTGTGTTTCTGTTGTCGCCTCGTCTCCTCACTGGGTACAGTAGGAACGTCACGGGTTGTTTTTTGCCTCCCCCCCCCCCCACACACACCTTGCCTGTTAGAAGTCCCTTTGCTACACCCATACCATAAATAACACTCGAGCATCTGCCAAACACATTCCTCACTTGTGTTAATAGGCTGCAATGATGCTGGAGCCTGTTGCCATGGCAACCTCATTTTTTTTTTTTTTGTTTGACTGTATCCCACTCTGCTACATAAAGCCTCTGCGTGTGCACTCACTCACTCACACACAAACAAGCACGCTCCCACAACTATTACCCATGCTTGGCTGTCAAAGAATATTTTAAAGACAATGCCCTTGGGTCGTGTGGCGGCGGCGGCGGCGGCGGCGGCGGCGGCGGCGGCGGCGGCGGCGGCGGCGGCGGCGGCGGCGGCGGCGGCGGCGGCGGCGGCGGCGGCGGCGGCGGCGGCGGCGGCGGCGGCGGCGGCGGCGGCGGCGGCGGCGGCGGCGGCGGCGGCGGCGGCGGCGGCGGCGGCGGCGGCGGCGGCGGCGGCGGCGGCGGCGGCGGCGGCGGCGGCGGCGGCGGCGGCGGCGGCGGCGGCGGCGGCGGCGGCGGCGGCGGCGGCGGCGGCGGCGGCGGCGGCGGCGGCGGCGGCGGCGGCGGCGGCGGCGGCGGCGGCGGCGGCGGCGGCGGCGGCGGCGGCGGCGGCGGCGGCGGCGGCGGCGGCGGCGGCGGCGGCGGCGGCGGCGGCGGCGGCGGCGGCGGCGGCGGCGGCGGCGGCGGCGGCGGCGGCGGCGGCGGCGGCGGCGGCGGCGGCGGCGGCGGCGGCGGCGGCGGCGGCGGCGGCGGCGGCGGCGGCGGCGGCGGCGGCGGCGGCGGCGGCGGCGGCGGCGGCGGCGGCGGCGGCGGCGGCGGCGGCGGCGGCGGCGGCGGCGGCGGCGGCGGCGGCGGCGGCGGCGGCGGCGGCGGCGGCGGCGGCGGCGGCGGCGGCGGCGGCGGCGGCGGCGGCGGCGGCGGCGGCGGCGGCGGCGGCGGCGGCGGCGGCGGCGGCGGCGGCGGCGGCGGCGGCGGCGGCGGCGGCGGCGGCGGCGGCGGCGGCGGCGGCGGCGGCGGCGGCGGCGGCGGCGGCGGCGGCGGCGGCGGCGGCGGCGGCGGCGGCGGCGGCGGCGGCGGCGGCGGCGGCGGCGGCGGCGGCGGCGGCGGCGGCGGCGGCGGCGGCGGCGGCGGCGGCGGCGGCGGCGGCGGCGGCGGCGGCGGCGGCGGCGGCGGCGGCGGCGGCGGCGGCGGCGGCGGCGGCGGCGGCGGCGGCGGCGGCGGCGGCGGCGGCGGCGGCGGCGGCGGCGGCGGCGGCGGCGGCGGCGGCGGCGGGTGTGTGTGTGTGTGTGTGTGTGTGTGTTTACCTGTCCACGTCTGTCTTACCTGGCAGACAGTCTGGTTCTGGTGATAGATAGGATGGCCAGGGAAGCCTTTCGAAGGAGATCCTTGCAGCTATGCCCTGTCCCTGGCTGATTGCTGGTCTTTTTCTCATTCTTTCTACCTTGACCCCTGGCTCCTCAGAGAAGTACCCTGAGTGCTCGCTCACTCTCTCTCTTTTCTTTTCTTTTTTTTTTGTTTTTGGAGGTAGGGTCTCACTGTAGTTCAGGCTGACCTGAAACTCACTATGTAGTCTCAGGGTGGCCTTGAACTCACGGCGATCCCCCTACCTCTGCCTCCCAAGTGCTGGGATTAAAGGTATGCGCCACCACACCCGGCCTCTCTCTCTCTTCATCTCGAGACTGAGGCCTGGACTTGGTTAGTCAGCTCCACTGGCCCCATGGAGTCCATCCTTCCTTTCTTTCTGCTGCCCATCCACCCTGCAGCCCAGAAACCCTGCTGAGGGATCTACCTCTCTGCTGGTGGGTGTCTGTGACCACCCCAAAGTGCACTGCTACGTGGCGTGGAGGAAGACGCACTTCCACGGCTAAGGCCCAGCATTGTCCACTACCTGTTACTCCCCTCATCACCTGTATTTCTACACAGGAGAAATGTCTGCAAGTGAATCCCCAAAGTGGAGCACCTTGGAGTGGAGGGTTTGCTTTAAATTTGGAGCTGAGCAGGGTGTTTATCTTGCCTTAAGGCTAACTGTATTTGGCAGTTATATTTCCGAATCGTTTTCTATTATATTGCTTTCTTCTCCAGGCAGCTAGCGCAGGCGCTTGGAGGGGAACAAAAGTGCCTCCTGGCAAGGGTTTGAGCAGGACTTTTGGTTGGGGGGGGGTCATCTAGTAGGTCTTGGGGAGCCGTGATCCATGTGGGGGGAGCCTCAGGAATGGTGGACATTTAGCCGAGGAGCTGAATGCTCAGTTTGGTATTCGCAGGGAGGTTCACTGTTAATAAGTCAGTTTCTACATTTTGATCAGCAGGTCTGCGTGCTGTGAAGTGTGGGGCAGTGTGCTCATGTTTGTCTGTGTATCTATAGGAAACCATCACAGAAACCTGCTCCACCTCACAGAAGAGGCTTAAAATAATCTGGGCGAAAGGCCTGGATGCAAGTTCTTCTGTCTGGACAGACAAGCCCTGGCCACGAGTCCCTGTGTCAAAGTAGGTAGATGGAAGCAGAACTTGTCTGTGAACCAGCCTAGGGCCAAGTTATCTCCTCTCCAGAGAAGTATGAACGGAATTAGGCACTGTGATCCCAGCCCAAGGTGGGTGAGGGTGGGGCAGGGACCCCTAAGAAAAAGGCTCCCTTAGTTATACCAGTTCCTGGTTCTACTCCACGCTGCTTGATACCTCAGCTAACTTCATTCCTTTTGCAGCAGGCCCGGCTTGTGGTCATTTACTTCCCAGGAGCATAGCAGGGAAAGTTTGCTCTGGGGATTTCACCATGGTTGTTCCCATAACTCCTTTGGGTACAGTTGCATAAGTGATGTTCTAGAATATTCTGTAGCTGCCTCACAGAGGGCAAGATCAGCATTCATTTTCCTTCCCAAATACAAAAGTCGATGGAGCTAATTAGAAAGTCATGGTCATTGTGAATAAAACATTGAGGATCTTTTTACTAACAGTGAGCTTAAGGTGAGCCTGTTTTGAGGTGTTTATTAGAAAGGTGAACAGAAATCTTGGTTCTGTTTATAGGCAAAATCAGTTCAAAGGAAGATTGAGAGCTTGTCTGAAGTATGGTGTTTAATTCTAGAATTCAAAGGAAAATGACCAACTTGGTAAGAGAACTGAAAACCTTGAATTCTAAGAGAACAGTTGATAAAAAGAGAGATACAGTAGTGGACAAGAAAATCCAATGAGCTCAACAAGATGGTGGTGTTGGAGATGTTACTATTGTTGGATTTTATAGGAGGGGTTAACTTATTTTCAGTTGCATCCACAAGCAGGTTTGGGGCAAATGGGTGGAAACAGTAGAAAAATGTCAATTCTTGGGGTTGGCTAAGTAGTTTTAAAAGTGTTTGCTTGCAAAACCTGTGGGCTAGCATCTATGCAAAGTTACATGCAAAAAGTGGCACATGTGTCTGGCGTTCAGTTGTATTTGTAAGAGATTCTGGCATACCCGCACACATGGGCAAACAAACAAATACGAAAACAAATAATTTTCAACTCTCCCAGGGGGGAGACCTTTCTGGTCATTAGGGTTGCAGTGACCAAAACAGATACAATCTGCCAGTGGAGGTGTTTGAGTGAAGATCAGAAACTGTCTGCTAAACATCTTATGAATTCTTTTACTTATTTCTGTTTTTATTTATTTGAGAGAGGGGGGAGGAGGGAGGAGAGAGAGAGAGTGAATGGGCATGCCTGGAGCTTCAGCCGCTGCAAAAGAACTCCAGACACATGCGCCCCTTTGTGCATCTGGCTTATGTGGGTTCTGGGGAATTGAACCTGGCAAGTGCCTTAACTGCTAAACCATCTCTCCAGCCCACATCTTATGAATTCTAACCGTGGCTCATCACAACCCCCCTTGGCCATTATTTTTTAATTTTTTAAAATAGTTTTTGTTTATTTTTATTTATTTATTTGAGAGCAACAGAAAGAGAGAGAGAAAGAGGCAGAGAGAGAGAGGCAGAGAGAAAGAGAAAGAGAGGGAGAATGGGCGCGCCAGGGCTTCCAGCCACTGCAAACGAACTCCAGATGCGTGTGCCCCCTTGCGCATCTGGCTAACGTGGGTCCTGGGGAATCGAGCCTCAAACCGGGGTCCTTAGGTTTCACAGGCAAGCACTTAACCACTAAGCCATCTCTCCAGACCCCCTTGGCCATTTTTAGAAAATGCAGACTTTGAGGTCTCATACACAAGTGCAACTTGCAAAGGTGTAGGGTGGATCCCAGAAATGGATCATTTTAATTTTTTTGGTGATAGGGCCTTGAGCATGCTAAACATGTCCTCAACCTGTATTTTTTTGTTCTTTTAATTTTTTAAAAAATATTTTACTTATTTGCAAGGGGGAGGGAGAGAGAGAGAGAGAGAATGAGAATGGGTGCGCCAGGGCCTCAGCCACTGCAGATGAACTCCAGATGCATGTGCCACTTTGTGAATCTGGCTTTTATGTGGGTACTTGGGAATTGAACTCGGGTCATTAGGCATTGCAGGCAATGACTTAACTGCTGATCCATCTCTCTAGCTCCCTTTTCTTCTTTTTAGACAGTTTGGTTCCAGGATTCCAAGTTCTCCCAGTGGTCTTAATGACCAGCTTTCACATTTAGTAGACAAGATGAGCTCTTACGTTACATCCACCCCTAGGGCAGTATTAAAGTCCTCCATGAGTTCTCATCATGACCTCATTGTATCAGTCCATTTCATCACTATAATAAAAGATCTGAGGTACCTAACTTACTTATACGGAAAAGGTTTCCTTTCTCACAGTTCTGAAGGTTCCAGGGCACGAGGCCTTCATTAGATCATTTCTGTAGCCTGACAGGTAGCAGGGGTAGGCGCTTGTGTAGGACCAAGTCTTGGTCACATCTTCAACCAGGTGAAGCTAAACTCGGGTTTTTACTGTAATCCTCTTGGAAAAACTACCAAAGCGTCTCACTGAATTACCGAAGGGTTATGCATAAAAACACCTCTCACTCCCAGTGGCCTAAGGACCTCTGTTATGGCTCAACTCCCAATTTCACCCTGGGGACCGATCCTTTGACCACTGTGGAACCGTGGGGGAACGTGACCATACTCACACCACAGTGCTCAGCCTCGGTTTAAAGAAGTAGAATCTCTGTGTTCCTGTGGGCCCACTGGGTGTGGGCCTGTGGACCCACTGGGTGCATTCCGGTGGGCTGGTGCATGCTGATGCAGGGGGCCACATCTGGAAGGTGATGATGGTCTTGGTGCAGCAGAGCGAGGGAAGTGCGTGGCCGTGGACCACTGACCTCTACTTCGTCCCTCCCCTACCATTTGCAAGCTCCTTCCTGGTAGAGGTAGAGGTAGAAAGGAGGGGCCACATTTGCCTCCTGGCTGACATATTAATTTTTTTTCCAGTGAGTGGCTATGGAAACCACCGAGGACATACCTATAGAACGTGGAGGAGAAGGCCGGCAGCTGAGGAGCAGCAGGGCAGAAGACAGAGAGGAATTAGGAGGTCGTTTGAAGGAGGGGAGCTAGGACTTAAGGAAGGGGGACAAGAGATTGGCGCTGCGAGTCTGGGGAGTGCAGAGCTTAGAAGTGGGGGCAGGGGTGCCTGTCTCTTGGAACAATAGGAATAGTCACAAGAGGAGGGGGGGGGGACACAAACACAACATGAGGAGACAGAGGAGGCTTTGTTCTTAAGGCCAACCTCATGTATCAGCATGAAATGTACTAGAAGCCCCCCCCTTCCCAAACTACCTCTTTCTCTGGTGTGTATGGGGGGGGGGTCCTGTACGGCTGCTTCTGAGGCCTCCTGACATCAACTATTTAAGCGCTCTTCTTTGAGGGTCCCCAGTCTTTATCACAAAACTCACTGCAGTCCAGCTGCGCTTTTGGAAGGGGTCCTGAGGGCTCCAGGGCCTCGCGTCTCTCAGCGCCGTACGCATAGCTGGTGCCCAGTGAGGGCTGAATGAACGAACGAATGAATGAATGGGTGGTGGGGTGGGTGGATGCCTGTACGCCGCCTCTAGGCTGTGCCGAAGTGCTAGACCAACACCTCCACAGAAGGAAACCACGCAGCTCGGCTTGGAAGCCTATTTTGGTGGGTTGTAATCCTAAACTCCTGAACAGGGCTTCCAAAACCCTCCTGCAGCAATTTAAAACATGTGCCTTAGAAACAGAGCTGTCGCCTGGCGATGCTGGTACCGTATCCCCTCGCGGGCCAGGAAAGCATCGCGCAGTCGTTCTCTCAGCCTTCTCCCATCCAGTCCGCTAATCGTTAATTATTTGGTGCCTCCTGTGACCCAGACCCTTTGCCAGGCTGAGGGGCAGCGGAGATGGGTCACACTGGATCCCAGCTCTCCTCCCCAGGGCGGTCTTTAGCCCAGAGTCTTCCACCAAGTGTCCCTGAGAAGGATGTCAGCTGATGAGTCACAGATACATGCTCAGTCAGATCAGTTATCAAATAAATTTAGGAAATACAGCCAGCCTTCTCTGTATCTGGGTTGCATCTATGGATCCAAATACTATAGAGTTGAAAATATTTGAGAAACTCAGTTGTGGCTGTACTGAACACGCACTGACTTCTTTATTTTTAATTTTATTATTATTATTATTATTTTTGATTTTTTGAGGTAGGGTCTCACTCTAGCCCAGGCTGACCTGGAATTCACTATGTAGTCTCAGGGTGGCCTCGAACTCACGGCAATCCTCCTACCTCTGCCTCCTGAGTGCTGGGATTAAAGGCGTGCGCCACCACACCCGGCTCCCTTAATTTTATTATTATTATTAAAAATTTTTGTTTTGAGGGTCTCACTCTAGCCCAGGCTGACCTGAAATCTACTGTTGTAGTCTCAGGCTGGCCTCGAACTCACAGTGACCCTCCTACCTTGACCTCCTAAGCACTGGGACTAAAGACGTGTGCCACCATGCCCAGCACTGTTTTTTTTTTTTTTTTTTCTTGTCACTACACCCTAAACAGAACATAGCATTTACATTGTATTAGGCGACGTAAAGTAACCTGGAAATGATTTAATACATGGGTGGATGTGCGTAGGTTACATGTAGATATTACACTATATAAAGGACTTGAACACCTGCGTGTATCTGGGGGAGGGGGAGGGTCTCGAATCAATCCTCTGAGGATCCTGAGAAACAGCTGTGCTGGGTTAAATAGAACTTTTAGGTTTTGAAAGCTTGTAATATTTTATTGTGCGTAAAAAGTTGCCAAGTGGGGGGATAGTACATGAAGTGTTTAACAAATATATTTGACCCCAGATCATTTATTATTTTTTTTTTCCAAGGAACATATAGGACTGGGGGCTTTCATGTTGGGACACTCTTTAGCACTCTCGGGAATTGCTGCCTGTCCAGCTCCCTGCTCCTGGGGTAGACCTACACAAGGGCACCAAGTGGAAGGCCTGTGTTTGGCAGCTTGCCTCTCTCGAAAGGAGATTGCCCAGGATGCGCTGGCTGGCTGCCTGCTTTCAAGTCTCGTTCTCCATCTGGGTCAGAAATCCTTTATGAAATAAAATGATGGGGCTGAAAGGGGCCAGGGAGATGCTGCCTTTATCTAGCTGCAGTTTCTTTTCAGGGTTTTTCTGTGGGCATTAGACTCGGAACAAGGTGGGCTTCTGCACAGTGACCCCTTGAATGTCCTTCTAGAACTTTGCTTCAGACGGACACTGAGCGTGTGGATGTCCACGAGGAAGCCGTGATGGAACATTCTAGATCATCTTTCTCCAAATGTTTGTTCTTCCTTTCCCATTCTGACTCTCTAAAAGGAGGAAGCTCTTAAAGAATATCGATTGTAAACGATGAGCAGGTACTGAGCCACTGTGCACTGGGCCCTGGGTTAGTCTACTCAAGCAGTACCTTTCCTGTTTTGGACAGGGTCTTACCCCAGGTTAGCCTTGAACTTATTTTTTTTTTTTTGCCCAGGCTGATCTCAAACACACTATGTAGTAGCCCAGCCCAGGTTGACCTCAGATTTGAGCTGATCCCTTGTCTCAGCCTTGCAACAGGTGTGTGCCACGAAGCGCATTGCATGATTTCATTTATTTACTTATTTTTATTTTTTTTGAGGCAAGCCCAACAGGTTGGCCTTTAAAAAAAAATGGGAGAGAGCAAGAGTGAGGGGGGGGGGAATTGGCATGCCAAGACCTCCAGCCACTGCACTTGAACTCCAGACGTTTGTGCTCTTACGTCACTTTGTGGGTCTGACTTACGTGGGACCTGGAGAGTCAAACGTCAGTCCTTAGGCTTTGCAGGTAAGCGCCTTAACTGCTGAGCCATCTCTCCAGCCCGGCTTCATTTAATCTTAGTGTCGACCCAAAGCGGAAGACACTTAACCCCATCTGCTGCTTCAGAATGTGGGCGAGAGCCGCTAAGTAACTTCCCATGGTCACACAGCACTGTGGCAGATGGGCCAATGGCCCACCCTTGTCTGCTGGGCATGTGTCTTTGGTTCCAGAGGGCCTTGTCTGGCCTTTAGTCTTGGGCTTACTGGGAGGGCAAGGCATAAGTGCCCTGACCTTTGGCTGTTGGAGACGAGTACTCTGCCTCCCTAGCCCTAGGGCGAGGGAATCTAGTTCTGGGTCTTGTGTTCTGCATGTCTTGTTTTCTGCATCGCCTCCCAGAGTTCTCAGGCAGGATTGGACTGTGGTTGGTCAAGGTGGTAACGGGATTGTCAACACCTTCCTTCTCTTCTCCCTTTTCCTCCTGGCTTCCCTCTTTTCTTCCCCCTCATCTTCCTCCTCTTCTTCCTCCTTCCTCTTCTTTAAATTATCTTATTTTTATTTATTTATTTGACAGAGAGAGAGAGAGAGAGACTGGGCAAGCCAGGACCTCCAGCCGCTGCAAACAAGCTCCAGACACATGTGCCCCCTTGTGCATCTGGCTTACACGAGTACTGGGGAATCGAACCTGGGTCTTTTGGCTTTGCAGACAATCTCCTTAACCGCGAAGCCATCCCTCCAACCCTTGGCTTTCTTTCTCACGCCATCCACTTCTAGTGCTTCCTGGAGTCACTTCCCAGACAAATCACTCCTCCTCAAATCCTCACTTCAGGGTACTTTTGTAGGGAAATCCAAACAGTGGGGCCATAAGTTGAACCCCGATTTGATTTGCACACTAGGGATGGGGGCTGCTTACTTGGGATAAAGATGTGGCAGGTGAAGAATTCAGTGACAGAATTCTGGGTTAAACGGAATTTATTTATTTATCATTTTGTTATTTTATGAGAGAGAGAGAATTGGGCCTCTAGCCACTGCACTCAAACTCCAGACACATGCACCACCTTGTGCATGTGTGTGAACTTGTGCGTCTGGCTTGTGTGGGTTCTGGGGAGTTGAACCTGGGTCCTTAGGCTTTACAGGCAAGTGCCTTAACTGCTAAGCCATCTCTCTAGCCCTTAAATAGAATTTTTAAACAGATGTCCCTACTGTTGAGACTGAGCTACACAGTGGCTCCAATCCTGCCTGATGGCTTAAATACCTCTACATGTTTCTCATGAATAGTGGAGCTAGAGAAATGATGTAAAAAAAAAAATATATATATATACACACACACACACACATATATTACACAATTATTGAGAAAACATATTTTTTGAATTATTACTTTAAAAAAATGTGGCTTGGGACTGGGCATGGTGGCACACGCCTTTAATCCCAGCACTTGGGAGGCCGAGGTAGGAGGATCGCAGTGAGTTCAAAGCCACCCAGAGACCACATAGTGAATTCCAGGTCAGCCTGGGCTAGAGTGAAACCCCACCTTGAAAAGCCAAAAGGAAAAAAAAGATGTGGCTTAGACTGGAGAGATGGCTCAGCAGTTAAAGGTGTTTGCTTGCAAAGCCTGATGGCCCATGTTCAGTTTTCTTATACCCATATAAAGCCAGATACACAAAGTGGCACATGTATCTGGAGTTCATTTGTGGTGGCAAGAGGCCCTGATGTGCCCATTTTTGCTCTTTCTTTTTTTTTTCTTCTCTCTCTGCTTGCAAATTAAAAAATGGGGAGAAGCCGGGTGTAGTGGCGCACACCTTTATCCCGGCACTTGGGAGGAAGAGGTAGGAGGATCGCCATGAGTTCGAGGCCACCCTGAGACTACATAGTGAATTCCAGGTCAGCCTGAGCCAGAGTGAGACCTTACCTCGAAAAACAAAAATGAAACAAAACAAATAAGCAATAAATAGCATTGCACAGGTGTTTTTGCTTCTTGTGAGAGCTCCGCGGCGTTGACGGGTAAGGTGGGGCAAACCTGGCACGGATCAGATTGCGTGTGATCCTTCGCTGTCAGTTTTTTCCTCTGCCCACTGGCAAAGTTAACATCTGGTGTCTCCATAAATTAGTGTGTGTTAAAGAGGTGCTTTATGGACTTAGAGGTCTGGAGAAAGGACCTCAATCAGGCCATACTGCCGTTTCTTTGGCTTGGGAGCAGCAGGCCGCACAATCCAGATGTTGGACTCTGAAGAGTCTGAGCACTTTTAAAAAAAATTAATTAATTAATTTTTTCGTTTTTATTTTTTTTATTTTTTATTTTTATTTTTATTTTTTTTGACAGCAGTCAATGTTTATTAACTGACCAGAGTACAAAAATACTGTGGTAGATACCTTAGTTCATTCTTCTAATAAGCCTATTGATCTGGTCTTCTCTGTTGCCAGCATCTCCACCTTCCACAAAGTGGGTTGTCTTTTTCTTCATTCCACCTCGTGGAGAGGACAGCTTGAAGGGCCACAGGAAGTTATTTGCTTCCTTGAAGTGTTTCCCCACAGTATAGATCTCATGAATCAGATCTTCCATGCAGATGATGCCGTATTTACCAAGAGATCGAGCAATCAGAGCGTTATCTGTCAAAGCAATTTGCTTCTTACGGATTTTGCCATAGCCACGCTTGTAGATTAGCTCATTTACTGACTTCAGGTTTGGGTAGCCCCATGCAATATATGGCTCCACAATCCTCAGCATGTTAATGGAAGCCTTGTTGAGCTTTACAAAGGTGCCGTTGAAGATCTGGCGAAGGCGAAGAAGCTGCAACACTTTGCGGACCTTTGGGCTAACGCCGTTGATACCTCTGATTCTGACGACAAAGGCTAGTTTGGGTTCTGCAGGTACGTAGAAGTTACCAGCTTTCCTGGCCATCCTAGCCATGCGGATCTCAGTTCTGTACATCTGCCTGCGTTCCTTGTGGTAGTGCTCAGCCTTTTCATAGATAAGCTTCCTCCTTGCCCTTCAAAGCGTCTTCTGGGCAAACTTTTTCCTCAGGCGCTTCACCTTCAACTCTGCGAAATTCCTTCGCTTTTTCTTAGGAGTTTCTGGCACAGCAGGAACCTTCTTTTTCTTCTCTTCGGCACCCTCCATGGTTCCAACCGGAAAAGAGCTCGTTTTTATTTTTTATTTTATTTTATTTTATTTTATTTTATTTTATTTTATTTTTTGAGGTAGGGTCTGGCTCTAGCTCAGGCTGACCTGGAATTCACTATGTAGTCTCAGGGTGGCCTCGAACTCATGGCGATCCTCCTACCTCTGCCTCCCATGTACTGGGATTACAGGCATGCACCACCATGCCCGGCTTTTTGTTTATTTTTATTTATTTATTTATTTGAGAGCAAGAGAGAGAGAGAGAGAATGGACGCCCCAGGGCCTCCAGCCACTGCAAACGAGCTCCAGACGCGTGCGCCCCCTTGTGCATCTGGCTAACGTGGGTCCTGGGAAATCGAGCCTCGAACTGGGATCCTTAGGCTTCACAGGCAAACGCTTAAGCACTAAGCCATCTCTCCAGCCCCAGAGCTCTTTTTCACAGTCGGACCCAGCCCTGGATCTGCCGCGGTGCCTTTTAGGAGCTGTGGAAGGCCCGGCCACATTCAAGCAGTTGTCTCAGCTCGGGTTTCGGAATGCGTGGCTTTTATTTGTAACACCCTTCCTTCCCTCCTGGTGTCTGGCGCAGATGGGCATTAAATGAGTTTCCACTTACTTCCCGAGCCTGCAGCGATGGTGTGTTGAAGTGCTCCCTGGACCCCTGGGGTCCGTATTTACCTATGGAGAGCTCCTGGGTGCACCGGTGACCAGGAGGGATTGAGACTCGGAAGAGGAGTCGGAAGCAATGCTGGCATTGCTTAGCCCTGGGTGAGGTGCTTGTCTTTTGGTGGTAGAACAGGGTCACAGGAAGGAGGAGATGTTGCTGAGTGTCCATCAGGACCACCTCCTGGTACATCTCTGGGCTCAGACCTGGGGTCTCTGCGGAGTAGTGTCTTGTAGCTTAGCGCTCACTGGAATGTTTGGAAGATGTCTTTAAAACTGAGCTTCCCAGAGCCATCGACAGCTTCAAACATATCCAGCACAAATCCACCTCTGTACCCGTGGCTCTTCTTCTCAAGGAAACCAGAGGAAAATGACTCTTGCAGAGTGAATGTTCAAGGTTTTATTTCCATATTTTTTTTGGGGGGGGGAATAGGAAGGTTGTTCACCTAACATGCCCTAGTCCCCGGTTTTCCTCTGGCCAAGTCCCTTTTCTGTAAGCATTTCACCATGCTGCGTGGATGGGAGCCATCAGTCCTCTAACTGGCCCCGGGGAGGTCATGCCAGCTGGGACTTGCCTTGGCTGACACCGTGGTCTAGAGGCTGCTGAGGCAGAGGGGCCATTGCGAATCTCTGGAGAGTGGAGCATGCCTGTCTTTGTGACATCTGACCTGTGGAAGGATTAGAACCATCATCCTCTCGTTTGTCTCTGTAACACTTAGGTTGTTATTATTACTATTTTTTTTTTTTTTTATTTCCTGTGCTGGGGATGGATCCCAGGGCCTCATGCAAACAAAGCAAGTGTTCTACTGCAGAGCTGCATCCAGCCTGATTTGTCATTTTATCTTGGTGGGTTTATTTACCTGTCATTTTACTTGGCTGTTGGCCCTCTGGTTTTTTTTTTTTTTAATTTTTATTTATTTATTTATGGTTTTTCGAGGTAGGGTTTCACTGTAGTCCAGGCTGACCTGGAGTTCACTCTGTAATCTCAAGGGAGCCTTGAACTCACAGCGATCCCTCCCTACCTCCTCCTCCCGAGTGCTGGGATCAAAGGCGTGCATCACCACACCCGGCTTTGGTTTGGTTTTGAGAGGGGTCTTGCCGTGTTGCTTGCCCAGGCTGGTCTTGAACTCGGGTTCTAGGAGGAACTTTGGCAGAGAGTGGTGATGCTCATGGTGCTACATTCCTGGACCAGTGTCTCCCCTTCCAGGGCACCGGTATAGATTGCCAGTACCATCGGTGTGAGCAGAGATCACCGCACAAGTTCCAAGAAGGATTCTTCCTTCCTTTCAATGTATTCCCACATAATAGCCATTGTGAGAGTTTATTGCTGTGTGTAACAGTACATGTGACGGCTGCATTTGTGTTGGTGCCAGTGTCTGGGCTGAGACTTAAAGCTTGCTGAATGGCTTGATATCACGGAACCCACCAGGACCTAAGATGTTAGAAGGGAAGACACGGTGAGAAGTTTCTACCTAACCCCAGTGTCTAGGCTCAGCAGAGGGGGGAGTTTGAGTTTTGTCTGTCCCAGTGCTGAGCCTGAACCTAGGACCTCACGTCTAGTGAGCGAAGGCTCTACAGCCGAGCCCACTGAGCTCCCCCCCCCCGCCGCCCCCCCCGCCAGGCACCAGAGTTTGTTAATGCTCCCCGGGATTCTAACGTGCACCAGGATTGAGGACTCGCCCCCCTGAGTCTCCCCTGTCAGCAGAGGGGTCATGTGGATGACAGAATCTGATTGGTAGCGACATTGAAAGGCAAGTTGTTTGTATCGAAAGGGTTTATTGTGGTGATTCAGTAAAGAGTGATGGCCACTAAAAATGATTGCGGGCATGTAGTAGGGGAAGAGGAAAGAAAACTTGCTTGGGGGCTGGTGTATAAAATCTTGTCAGGCAAGGCTGTGTGGCTCGGCTTATTTATGTTGCTCTTATCACCAGCAATTAACCCCTAATGTGGCTCGATAAATGGCTTATGCAGTGCTGTAATAACTGCAAGAATGTTTTTAGAAAATGACTGCTCAGTGAGCCTCAGCAGGGGCGGCAGCAAGCACCACTTGGCCTTCCTGAAGGCACGCTAGCTACAGACATATGCCCGCTGGCTAGAGGTAGTTCTTTCCTCCTCTCTTTTGTATGTGACATTTCACTTGTTTTTTAAAGTTTATTTTTATTTATTTACTCGAGAGAGAGAGAGAGACACCAGGGCTTTCAGCCTCTGCAAACAACCTCCATACACATGCGCTACCTTGTACAGCTGGCTTACGTGGATCCTGGGGAAGCGAACCCGGGTCCTTTGGGTTTTCAGGCAAGTGCCTTAACTGCTAAGCCATCTCTCCAGCAAGATATTTCACTTTTTTTTTTTTTTTTTTTTTTTTTGGTTTTTCGAGGTAGGGTCTCACTCTAGCCCAGGCTGACCTGGAATTCACTATGGAGTCTCAGGGTGGCCTCGAACTCACGGCGATCCTCCTACCTCTGCCTCCCGAGTGCTGGGATTAAAGGCGTGCGCCACCACGCCCGGCTCGATATTTCACTTTTTAAAAAAAATATTTTTTTCTTTTCTCAATTTTTATTAACATTTTCTATGATTATAAAAAATATCCCATGGTACTACCCTCCCTCCCCCCACTTTCCCCTTTGAAATTCCATTCTCCACCATATCCCCTCTCCATCTCAATCAGTCTCTCTTTTATTTTGATGTCATGATCTTTTCCTCCTCTTATGATGGTCTTGTGTAGGTAGTGTCAGGCACTATGAGGTCATGGATATCCAGGCCATTTTATGTCTGGAGGGAAGACATTGTAAGGAGTCCTACCCTTCTTTTGGCTCTTACATTCTTTCCGCCACCTCTTCCGCATTAGACCCTGAGCCTTGGAAGGTGTGATCGAGATGTTTCTCAGTACTCCAGTCACTTCTTTCCAGCACTATGATACCTTCTGAGTCATCCCAAGGTCACTGCCATCTGAAAAGAGAGCATTCTCAACCCAAAGTGAGAGTAGCGTTAATATAAGGGTATAAATATTAAGAGAAGTGCTTACTGGGCAGTTTGATAAGCATAGTATATACCTTTTTCCAGACATCAGCAGATATTACACCCCTAGGGCTCATGACTACCCCTGTTTTAAGTTTTCAGTATCAGGGATGTATTCCCCCCCATGGAGCGGTCCTCCAGTCCAATTGGAGGGCAGTTGGTTTCCACCATGGGAGATGTGCCACTATTGCACCTGTTGGCTCATTTGGCCTGGCTGGCCAGTTATAAGGCTTGCAGTGTGCACTGTTGAGCATCTTCACTGGTGGTATCTCTTTCTCCCATTGAACTACATGTAGAATGGCTTCTTCCAGCTTTCTGTCAGCTGGTCTACATGGAGGAGGTTATTAGCTCAGTTCCAGCAGAATTTCTCAGTGGCCTTGCAGCCCAAGTATGTGGAGTCTTCAGCAATAGGGTCTTACCATCTATTCCTGGTGGGAAACCAAGGGCCTCGGCAACGGCCTATAATGTTTTGGGGCATCAGGAACCTCCCTGGCCAACAACTCACTGGAGGTATCCCATCCCTGGCACGGAAAATTTTCTAACAACGATCTATGGCTCCTGAGTGTTTCATTGTCCAAAACCGGAGGATTCCGTATGATTTATTTGCATCATCTTAGATTTTGATAAAAAATTATTTATTTATTTATTTATTTGTCAGAAAGAGAGAGAGAGAGAGAGAGAGAGAGAGAATGGGCGTACCAGGGCCTCCAGCCACTGCAAACAAACTGAGACACACGCACCCCCTTGTGCATCTGGCTAATGTGGGTCCTAGGGAATCGAACCTGGGTCCAACATTTCACTTTAAAAAAAAAACTTTCTTTTGTTCATTTTTATTTATTTGAGAGTGACAGAGAGAGAGAGAGAGAGAGAATGGGTGCACCAGGGCCTCCAGCCACTGCAAACGAACTCCAGACGTGTGCGCCCCCTTGTGCATCTGGCTAACGTGGGTCCTGGGGAATCAAGCCTCGAACTGGGGACCTTAGACTTCACAGGCAAGCGCTTAGCCGCTAAGCCGTCTCTCCAGCCCAACATTTCACTTTTGATTGGACAAAAGTGGCACAAACCCCTGGCCTCAGCACCCCTGGCCTTGCTCAGTCACGGTCTCCCACTGACGTGTAGCCTAGCAGTATCCACAGTAGATGTTCATTAACTGTCTATTGGATGCATGAATGAATTTGGTCGGGGTCACACAGCAGGTAGATAGTAGTGTTTGTCCAGTTCTATGTCTTTTTCATAATGTTATTGCGGCTCATAGAAAGCAAGCGATAACGTGGTTTCGTCTCCCTAAATGTGTATGTGGAAAAGACTGAGAAAGGAAAAACAGGTGACCTGCAAGGACAGAGAGAGAGAGAGAGAGAGAGAGAGAGGGAGACAGAGAGGGAGACAGAGAGAGACAGAGAGAGACAGAGACATGCCATACCTTAAGAGGAGTCCTTCTTGTCCACTGTGAAGTTAGCTTGTTCCCGACATCTTTGCATCCGGGCAAGAAGGACAGGGGACCCTGTGCCCCGGAGGACAGAGAGGCGATTGACCTGTTCCTCTAAGAACGGAGAAGACTGGGAAACACTGCCAAGAGGAGCTGGGCCTGGGCGCATCCTGACACTGGACAGGACCTGTATTGTGGTCTTCCATTGGAAAAGGGTTATCTGGGGAGATTTAATTTTGGAGTTTGCTTTACATTTATTTTTAAAGTGGAATATTTCTCTAGCATTGGTGACGGTGGCCTAGAAAAGCCAGTTAGTCACCATCTGACGTCCTCCTGAGTGGGGTGTTGCCGCCTTGTTCCTGGCTCACCTGCCCCGGAGGCTTCTTCAGTTTCCTCCCTCACAGATTCAGGCTTGAGGGGCGGGGGGGGGGGGGTCCACCACACATAGGTCAGTTAGGACTTGGCCTAGGATGAGATGGTTTGTGGGAGTTTGTGAGGTTTGGGGCAACCTCATCAGGTGAGGTGGCGGCCTTTCTTGCTGAGGAGAATCTCAGCTGGGTTCCTGCAACCAGGTTTTTTGTTTTTTGTTGTTTGTTTTTTCCCAAGGTAGGATCTCGCTCTAGCCCAGACTGACTATGGAGTCTCACGGTGGCCTCGAACTCACGGCCATACTCCTACCCTCTGCCTCCCGAGTGCTGGGATGAAAGGCGTGCGCCACCACGCCCGGCTTTGGTTTGGTTTTGAGAGGGGGTCTTGCTGTGTGGCTTGTCCAGGCTGGTCTTGACTAGCATTCCTTCACTTCTGCCTTGTGAGTAGCTGGGACTACGGGTGCATTCCACGGCTTCTGTAATTTTCTTGGGAGTTCTAATATGTACTAAGATTGGGGACTAGAGTTTTGAGCCTCCCTTCATTAGCAGAGGGGTCATGTGGGTGACACAGAATCTGAGCTAGGACTCTATGTGAAAGGCAAGACTCTGCTAGCCTATTTAATCTTTGTGCGCTCCCTCTCTCTCTCTCTCTCTCTCTCTCTCTCTCTCTCTCTATATATATATATATATATATATATATATATATATATATATATATATTTTGTTTTCTTCAAGCCAGGGTCTCACTCTAGCTCAGGCTGTCCTGGAATTCACTACGTAGTCTCAGGGTGGCCTCGAACTCACAGCAATCCTCCTACCTCTGCCTCCCGAGAGCTGGGAAAAAAGGCGTGTGCCACCAAGCCTGGCTGCTCTGTATTTTTGTGAAGTTCAAGGTAAATCACCTTCAACCTGAGACATAAAGGACTGATTTAAGGGAACTAAGAGGTACATATTATTCTGTAGGAATATTACAGGGTAGGAGTGGACCCTGCAGTGATGTGGGACATCCTCTTGCTGTCTAGGACACACTGCTACCCCTGAGGCCCCTCTGGGACACCACACCCAAACTCAGGCAGTGGCAGGGCCTGTGAGCTGGGAGGGGCACTTGCAGCTGCTGTGGACATGGGATGGATCAAAGTGCACAGAGGTTTTCCAGAAGCCAAGGGGCTTGGGCTGGCCACACAAGTGCCCACCTCCCATGGTGTGTATGTGGCCTACCTGCTGTGAGTCCCCTAACTGTGTCTTTCTTTTTTCTTTTTTTTTTAATTTTTTTTTGCTCATTTTTATTTATTTATTTGAGAGCGACAGACAGAGAGAAAGGGGCAGATAGAGAGCGAGAGAGAGAATGGGCGCGCCAGGGCTTCCAGCCACCGCAAACGGAACTCCAGATGCGTGCGCCCCCTTGTGCATCTGGCTAACGTGGGTCCTGGGGAATTGAGCCTCGAACTGGGGTCCTTAGGCTTCACAGGCTAGCGCTTAGCTGCTAAGCCATCTCTCCAGCCCCTAACTGTGTCTTTCTTGAGAATAAGCCATTAGGTGGCCTTAGAGGAAGGTCTCTCTCTGCCCTTCATTAATGTGCTATCTGTGTCTATGTGAATCCTGACGCCCTGGCCTCTGGAGGAAGAAGCCATAAGGAAGCTGCCTGATTGGCATGTTGGTGGTGGGGTGTAAGGGGATGGAGGCACCCTGAGAAGAAGTGAGGGGACTTTCGTTGCCTTCTTCATGATCCCAGAGGAAGGCTGAGCACTGTCAGTGGGGAAGGGGAACGCTTTCCTCTGAGGTCCCCTGTAGGTCTGCACATGTCCTAACCGCCTGCTTGGTGTGGGGTAGGCCCTGGTATGGGCATCTTCTGATGTGGCATCTCTTCTGTGTGAGTCAGCCTTACCACTGTCCTACGGAACCCCTGGAGATGCCCCAATGATGGGGCAATATTGCCAGTCCTACCATTTGTCACAGACTCACTGTGTCCCAGGCACAATGCTGAGCACCTAGTAACTTATGTTACCCTCATAATCTCCCAGTGGGTAGTTGGTATGCATTGAATATGTGTCCCAAAGTTCATGGGTTGGAAACAGACCCTCCCTCCCCTCAGTACAATTGTGTCCAAGGTGCATTGGTGAAGTGATGAGGTCATGAGAATTCTGGATGAATGTTGCTATTGATTTCAGGTGAAACATGAGTTCTGCTCACTTCCTTCTCCTAGCTTCAAGAACCATGAGCCAAATTAATTTCTGCTCATTATATGTCTGTGGTATAAATTAGACAGTAGGTATTGCTTTTGGGGGGGTATAAGAATATTTTATAGAAAAGGAAATCAAGGGCTGGAAAGATGGCTTAGCGGTTAAGCGCTTGCCTGTGAAGCCGAAGGACTCCGGTTTGAGGCTTGATTCCCCAGGACCCACGTTAGCCAGATGCACAAGGGGGCGCACGCGTCTGGAGTTCGTTTGCAGTGGCTGGAGGCCGTGGCGTGCCCATCCTCTCTCTCTCTCTGTCTTTCTGTCTCTCTGTTTCTCTCTCTCCTGTCTGTCACTCGCAAATAAATAAATAAAATAAACAAAAAAATTTAAAAAAAAAGAAGAAAAGGAAATCAAGGTAAGGGACACAGTGGGGCTCAGTGGCTCCCAAACCTGTGTGTGCAAGAACTCCCAGGAGGTCTGTTTAAAAATTCCATTCCTGGGCTCGAGAGATGGCTTAGCGGCTAAGGCATTTGCCTGCAAAGCCAGAGGATCCCGGGACCCCACGTAAGCCAGTTGCACAAGGGGACGCACGCGTCTGGAGTTCGTTTGCAGTGGCTGGAGGCCCTGGCGCGCCCATTGTTTCTCTCTCTTTCTCTCTCTCTCTCTCTCTCTGCCTTTTTCTCTCTCTCAAATAAATAAATAAAATATATTTGAAAAATTCCATTCCTGGGGCTAGGGAGTTGGCTCAGTGGTAAAAGGTGCTTGCTTTGCAAGCCTGCTGACCAGTTGGGAGTTTGGATCCCCATGTAAAGCCAGACATTCAGTGGCACGTGTGTCTGTGGCAGTGGGAGACAGAATCAAGAGAATCTTGAAGTTCTCAGGCCAGCTAGTCTAGTCTAGTCTGCCCAGCAACAAGAGAGATCTGTATCAAAAATAGGATGAAAGGAGATGACAGGCACTCCGAGGTTATCCTCTGGTAACTTGGGCGTGCACACACATAAATAATCATAAAAAATTGTCTATCCTTGGCTTCCTGTGGGACAGTCTGATTCAGTAGGCATGGAATAGAGCCCAGCTATGTGCGTCTTAAATGGGCATCCCCACATTTGAGACAGGTGCCCTGGGAGCTGTATGGTGAGTGTCCGTCTGAGGTGAAGCAAGGAATGAGGTCGTCAAGATTCCCTCTTTCCTTGAGCTGGGAATGTCGCTTATTTGGTAGAATGTTTGCCCAGCATGCCCAGAGCCCTGGGTTCAATCTCTAGCGCCACGTAAATAAAGCAGCTGTGTGGTATGCACCTGTGATTCCAGCACTTGGGAGGAGACGGGAGGATCAGAAGTTCAAGGTCATCCTCAACACGTATCAGGTTTGAGGCCAGTCCTGGGACATATGAGACCCTGTCTCAAAAAAAAAAAAAAAAAAAATCCCCTTACCTGAAGTGAAGGGAGTGCCACGCTTCTGCTCAGAGACAAAGGTTTCTGTGAGAACTTCGTCCTGAACACATGGATTTCAGCCCGAGGCAGGCTCAGGGAAGGCGGAGTGTGGTGGGTAGGCTGTGGGTAGACTGGAACTTTCTGCTGAGCCTGTATCTGGCACTCCTCAGGGGACAGAGCTGGAAGAGGCTTTGGAGGAAGCAGGGGAGGGTGTCTGGATTAGACAGTCTAAGCCAGAGGCCGGGAACTGAGATGTAGCCTTAGCTACGTCACTGACTCGAGGGACGAGGCCAGCAAAGAGGATCCCAGGTGACTGCAGGGACACACAGCTGTGACAATGGAACACTTGACTACAGGCACAGCAGTCTTGACAAAAAGACATGCGCCCCTGCCTCGGTTTCCCCATCTGACAGAAGTCAGGTGGTTTCTGAAGGTCCTAGCAGTATGTATATTATGGGATGTATCAGTGTCCAATAAGAAAGCACCAGAGTGCTGGAGAGATGGCTTAGTGGTTAAGGCACTTACTTGCCTGCGAAGCCTAAGGACCCGGGTTCGATTCCCCAGAACCCCTGTAAGCCAGATGCACAATGTGGCACATGTGTCTAGAGTTCATTTGCAGTGGCTAGAGGCCCTGGCATGCCCGTTTTTTTCTCTTGCCTTCTAATAAATAAATAAAAAAAAATTAAAACAAAACAACAACAAAAAAGAAAGGACTGTACTTCATAGGCTCACACAAGGAGTCATGGGAACAGAACCACTCAGCTAGACAGGGCATGGTTCTCAAATATTTCTTGCCAGGCTTAACTTCTGTTCTGGGCCCCTGGTCCTTAATCCTCATAGTCAGTGTCACTCCATCTGCCTGAGCCAGTATGACCCCAAACACGATTTATCGTTTGTGACTTAACTTTAGTTTTGCTAAAAACTTCTAAAACTTAAAAATATTGTGTGTGTGTGTGTGTGTGTGTGTGTGTGTGTGTGTGTGTAGGGAGAGAGAGAGAGAAAGAGAGAATGATAATGGGTACTCTAGGGTCTCCTGCCTCTACAAACTCCAGATGTATGTGCCACATTGTCCATTTGGCTTCACATGGGTACTGGGTAATCGAACCTGGGACAGCAGGCTTTGCAAGCAGGATTTGCAAGCATGCTCCTTTAACCTCTGAGCAATGTCTTCAGGCCTTTTTTTTTTTTTTGAGGTAAGTTCTCGCTCTAGCCCAGGCTGACCTGGAATTCACTATGTAGTCTCTGGGTGGCCTTGAACTTACGGTGATCTTCCTACCTCTGCCTCCCGAGTATTGGGATTAGAGGCGTGTGCCACCATGCCTGGCTCCCCTTTTTTTCTAATTTATTTTTACTTATGAGAGAGAAAGTTGGCACGCCAGGGCCTCTAGGCACTACAATTGAATTCCAGACGCATGCGCCATCTTGTATGCATGTGCCATCTTGTGCGTAGGCACCACCTTGTACATCTGGGTTATGTGGGTTTTGGGGAGCCAAACCTGAGTCCTCAGGCTTCTCAGTCAAATGCTTTAACTGATAAGCCATCTCTCCAGTCCTAAAAAACATTTAAATTTATTCATGTGTGTGTGTGTGTGTGTGTGTATATGTTTGTACATGAATGTGTGCATGCATACCAGAGTGTCTTTCTCCTGCAAATGAATGCCTGTCCAGCTTTATGCAGGTGGCTGGGCAGTTGAACCTAGCCAGCAGGCTGTGCAAATGAGTGCCCTTGACCACTGAGCAATCTCCCCATCCCACCTTCTTTCAAAAATATTTACCTGTTCATTTACTTGCATGTATCTGTGTGTGTGTGGTCATGTCAGGATCTCTTGCCGCTGCAAATGAACACCTGTCTGGCTTTACATGGGTACCGGGGCGGGGGGGGGGCGGGCACGGTTGAACCCAGATCAGCAGGCTTTGCAAGTAAGTACCGTGGATCACTGAGCTCTCGCCCCAGCTCCAGCCCGTTAATGTCAGTTTCGTCTTAGATGACGATGCTGAGACACGGCAGTTCTGCTTCGCCTGTTCTGGTGCGTGGGCTCTTTTCCTGCCTGTCCCCGGCTTACCAGTCCATTGGAAAGACGACAGGTATTTTGGCAGCAGAGACAAAGCACGTTGGCGGTGCAGGGACGGAGTGGTGTAGCTTGTCTGGTTCAGGAGGAGGTCAGAGGAGGCTTCCCCAGAGACCTGTTCCGTGAGCTGTCTTGGAGGATGGGGGGTTAGGCATGGCAGTAAGAACCCATCCCATGTGTTGGCAGGATGGGGAGAGAGGTGATGGGAAGACCAGGCCGACCCTTGGGGGGGGGGGCAGGGATAAGCCCAGAGGAGTTGAGGCTTCTGTGCTGGTGTATTGGGGTTACGGAGGCAGTAGAGATTTCTAGGAAGCTTGTATGGAGGAGAGTGAGTGCCCACAATCCTATTGCACTGAGAGAGACGGCTCCCACGTCGCTGTGGTGTTGTTCCCACAGATGAGAGCCTGGGGGAGTACAGGAAACCCACTTGCCCCCTTAGCTTCTCTCTGCCTTGGCTACGGTGGGCCCAGACCCTTTGCTTGTGCCCCTCAACCAGGAACCTGTCCCCAGCCTCTAGGGTTCAAAGGATCACTTCCTCCTCAGGGGGCTTGAGTGGACACCAGGAGCCCTCCTTAACCTTTCCTTGGCCCTAAGGGTTCCCTTCCTCAGACAAGGGCTCTGCTTTCATCTAGGAGTTAGGCACCCCGAGATTCAACCTCCTACCTAGCTCCAGGGGTGTTTGACAGCCTCACCCCTCCGTGGGGTCCTGGCATCCCACAGTGTCTAGCCCTACCACAAGCCACCTGTCGGCCTCCACGCTGGCCCTTCTCAGATGCCACCTAACAAAGTGTGGATTTCATCCCCTTTGTTCTTTTGCTGGTAGCCACCACCTTCTGCTCACTGAGCCCATCGGGTATCTCTTGGGGCAAGTGCCTTGCCTTTTCTGGGACCCCGAGGTCCTTTCTCAAAACTGAGGGAAAACGGTCATGCTAGGTGAGGGCTGTGTGCGGCATTGGCCCGATGCGCCGAGCAGGGCTGGGTGCCGGGGCTGCCAAGCGCGGGGCCTCAGCGATGGCTGTCTCCGGCGCCGGAAGTCTATGCTTTGCAGTCCGCACACACGGTAGGATTCTCAGTATCTCTCTTGTCTGCCTGTGAGACCGGATGCCGGGACGTAGGGTAGAGAGCATTGCACTGTTTTCAAGAAGGCCGAGTGGGACAAGGCCATGGGCTCTTCTCCCTGCCCTGGCCCTGCATTATTCTTGTTGTAGGGCCACCAAGTGATCAGCACAAACTCTCCAGGGATGGGACTAGCCTGTGAGTTGGAGCTAGGGCTGCCCTGGGCCTGTGTGAGCCAGGGAGTGGGTTGAGCCTGACTGGTCCTCCCAAATCGGGGTGGCTGAAGCTGAGGTCAGCCCTGTGACCAGACTTCCATCCAGAGGAGCCAGAGAAGGCTGATGGTTTTGAAAGGACCTGGGGCCTTTGGGGGTGAGAGAAGGGGCAGACATCTGCTTCTCCCAGATGTGCCTCGTTCTGAAATTTCATTAGGGCGTGCGCACATGCGGTGAAGGCCAGCAGAAGCGCCCACGGGCCGCCAGAGGCTTCAGTGCCAGGAGAGCTCAAAGCTGTGAGAACCGCGCAAGGGAGGCCTCACACTGCACGGGCCAGGAAGTCAGAGAGATGCTCACGGGATGTGCCAGACAGAGTGACTGCCACAGCTGAGCTCGCTGCCTTACCCTCGAGTGAGCGTTCAGGTGGCACAGGACCCATGCCCAGGGTGTGTGATCGTCATAATGTCCAGAATGTTCCCCTGGAGGATTGAATCTTTTGGGCTAAACCCAGCGCTGGCCAACTGGGTGGATGGTTGGAGGCCTTCTGGGAAGTGGCCGGTCGGTTTACTGCCGGGTCATAACCTTATATGCACCAGGCCGGGTCCCTTCTCTCCAGAGCCCCAGTACCCCGAAGCTGCCAGGGGACCCTACTGCCCGTAGCACCCAGCTGCCTGGGGAGGTCAAGCCAGTCCCAGAAATCACAGCAGCCCCGGCCCTGGCGGATGGAGGCAGTCTTGAGTTGGACCTCTTTTCTTTTGGGTTAAATTAACATTTGGCATTTCAGGGTGCTGGCCCCACGCCCAGCCACTCTGGCCTGCTGCCTTGTCAGCTCCTTTGAGGCTATTTTTGCCATTCACTTATTTATTAACTATTATTGCTCCCCAGGACAGATGGGCACACACTGACATTCTTGTGCGCGTGCATACTTACACACGCAACCCCCGCCCCTCCGATGTTGGAACTCACTTGGAAAAGCCAGCCTGTGCCCACCAGGCTGAACCCAGGGAAAGGACCAAAAGAATGGGCATTGTGACTCAGGCAGCGAGGGTGACAGGAGGCAACACATCTCAGATATGTCCCACCCTCCGGCCACCTCTGACCCTGTTCTCCCACCCTCAGGGAGGTGAGCCCTCTCCCTGTGGGAGAGGACTATGTGTCCGGCCTGCACCATCTTTCCAGAGACATCAGCAGCACATTCTGGGACCCCTCAGGACCCCTCCTGGTACATAGAAGAGCACTCTTGCCCTTAGGGAGACCCCGGGACCTGCTTCTCTGCCCGGCTCCACAGGAACGCATGGCTGTTGCCCTCAGACCGCTCCCAGCCCGGTGGAGATGACTCCGTTCTGTGGGGTAGATGTGCAGAGCCCCTCGATCTCTTTCACCGTCCAAGGGCAAAGACCACCAGAAGGCACAGGCCTGAGCGAAGGCACAGCATGTGCAGGCCCTTCGGTTGGTCACCAGACAGATGCCAGCCCAGATCTGCAAGCCCTGTAGGTACGGAGCACGGTGCGTGTGCCGGACACCATCTGCAGGCAGGACACTGGGCGTACGTGGACATGTGTTACAGATACACGGGCTTCATGGCTCTTCGGGGCAGCCCATCTGCTCCGGCTCCACATCCCAATACCAGCACTCTCCAAGGCCAACACGGAACCAAAGAGGCTGTTGCAGTCAGGTTCGCATTGCTGGCAGAAATCACCCCACCAAGAGCAGCTCTTTTGGGGAAAAAAGGTTCATATGGGCTTACAGACTTGAAGGGGAAGCTCCATAATGGCAGGAGCAAACGATGGCATGAGCAGAGGGTGAACATCACCCCCTGGCCAACATAAGGTGGACAATAGGAACAGAAGAGTGTGCCAAACAGTGGCAAGACGACACTGGCTATAACACCCCATAAGTCCGCCCCCAACAATACACTCCCTCCAGGAGGCGTTAAGTCCCAAATCTCCATCAGCTGGGAACCTAGCATTCAGAATGCCTAAGCTTATGGGGGACACCTGAATCAAACCACCACCGAGACAGTAGAAGAAAAAGTGGGACCTTCTGCCACGTCTACTCGAGGTCCTTCCTAGGCATGTGTGTGTGTGTGTGCGTGTGTGTGTAACAGGAATGGTTACTGCTGCAGGTGGTGACCAGGCCTGAAGCCACTCATTCTCTCCCCCTCCGCTGGCAGCCTGCCCTTCTCTTCTTAAAGGATGTGCCATCTGCCGTCCTGGTCCCCAAGGACCCCTTCTTTGCCTCAGGAAGGCCCTGTACTCCTGGGACTAGCTACTCCTGCCAAGGGACTGCCAGCTATTGGGCTCTGCCCCGTGGGGCCCTCTAGACTTACTGCTCAGTGACAGGCCTTCTGGAAATGGTGTCAGAGAACTTCCTGGGGGTGGGCTTCTCCCTGCCAACTTTTTTGGGAGCCCATGTAGGGGCGGGGGCTACCATCTCCTTCGTCAAATGAACACCACTGTTCCTATGTCAGATTGGGCATTCCTGAAATAGACATGGACAGAGTTTGTCCTTGACAGACGGCTGGGAGAAGAGAAAACTCCCCCAGCCCCCCACTGGGATGTTAGAGATCCTTCTTCCTTCTCAGAAGGGGCGGCTTGGGTTTGTGTGTGTATGTGCAGGGGGGGAGGGGGAGCTGATGCCTCTTGGTTGACTCAGGACTAAGACCAAGCCTTCTGTGCCCACCTGAGCTGCTATTCCACTTGCCCTGCTCTGCAGCCCAGGGTAGCTCCAGTAACCAGCCCGACCCTCGCCCTCCATGTACAGACATTGTCACCTGGTCCTTAGCGGTCAGCCGTGCGGACCCCAGGCAGGGCAGCATCGTCTGTGAGGACACTCCTCGCGGGGTGAGTCCAGATGATGTGGAAGCAGTCCTGGGCTCCCGTCAGGCCGTGATATCATACCTGTGCTTCTGTTTCGTTTCCTGTACCTGGGAAGGGACCACGACCTCCTTACCCCTCACAGCTCTTGGGCTCTTTCGGAGCCCCTGGTTTCTAAAGGTTTCTGGTGGGTGAGCCTGCTGCTGTGAGCCACCATTGGAGGCGTAGACTGCCTTGTAGCCTGGGAAGAGGTGAGCCCCCTCCCACACAGAGCAGGGTACTTTTTAAAACTTTTTTTTTGCTTATTATTATTTTTTTATTTATTTGAGAGGGAGAGAGAGAACGGGCGCTCCAGGGTCTCCAGCCACTGCAAACGAACTCCAGATGCGTACGCCCCCTTGTGCATCTGGCTAAATGTGGGTCCTGGGGAATCGAGCCTCGAACCGGGGTCCTTAGGCTTCACAGGCAAGCGCTTAACCGCTAAGCCATCTCTCCAGCCCGATAGCAGGGTGTTTTGATAGGGTTTGGGGAGGGGATTTGCAACCGCCCTGTCCCTGCCCGGCCTCCAGTGACAGGTGCTTGGGCTTTGCAGTCTGAAACTCACTACTGTCCCTCTTCACCACTACCTGCATGTAAGTGCCTCGGGCAAGTGAACTGACCCTCGGTGTCCCTATTTAGCCCTTGGAGCTGTCCCTGTTTACCCCCGTGGGCTATTGTGAGTGTTCGTTGCCCCGATCTATGAAATGTCCCTTTCCCCCTGGAAATCACACAGGACAGGAAGTACATGGAGTACCTGGCTTCCCCCCCCCCCATGTGTGCACACCCTCGTTTCTGTGTAAGCCCGGGTAGGGTAGCTTTGGCTGCTTGAACTGCGCCTCCAAACCTAGCCCCGGCTTTGGTGCCAGTTTGCCAGGAAAAGGGGGAGAAAGCTGGCAGGAGCAGCAGCAGCTGGGCAGAGCCTCGGAGGCCCCTCTGTGCTTGGGAGGAAGCTGGCGGTCCCAGGACCCACGTGGTCAGAGAAGACTGCGTTATCATGTGTACAGTTGTGGAAAAGATTGTGCGCAGAGGGCTGGCCACAAGCCAGGACTGTGGTGTGCGCCCCAGGGGTGGTGGGGCTCGAAGGCAGCGTATCACAGGCTCTCTCTTCATAGCGCTCTCCCATGAAACGAAGCACCTATAGGGCACATCAGGCCTTATCCAGTATGGCAGAGGGTGTGGCACAATACTCCTCTAGGGGTTGGGTGAGATAGGTCTTGGGAAGGATGGCAGTGGGCTCCCTCTGTTCTCCGTGTGCTCTCCTCACAGCTTTTTACTCGCCCACTAACCTCCTTCCTCCCAGGCCTTGCCCATCTGCTCTTGGGTGGTGATATGAGCCAAGGGTATAAGGAGCAATTAATCGGTGAAAAACTGTCCGTGGCAAATTTTTGGATGCCAGTGTGGAACCACACCCAGGCCCGGAAGTTGGGACAAGGTGTCGTCGTGGTGAGATAATGTCTGTACTGTCCTGAACTGGCACAAAGGCTAACATTCGTGTGAGATATGGGCCGGGCGCTGGCGAAGGAGGACCTGAGTTGGAATGCTGGTGGCTGTCATTCGTGAACTGGGTGACTTTGAGCAAGTTACGTAACCTCTGTGAATCCCAGCTCTCTCATCAGGAAGTGGAGATAATCAAAGGAGCCTGCCTTGTAACCTTGTTAAATACGTTCATGATAATAGTTGTGGTCCATGGTAAGCTGTGCAGGGGTTCTTTATATTTATTATTTCTTTTTTATTTTATTTTATTTTTTATTTTTTTGGTTTTCCGAGGTAGGGTCTCACTCTAGCTCAGACTGACCTGGAATTCACTATGGAGTCTCAGGGTGGCCTCGAACTCACGGTGATCCTCCTACCTCTGCCTCCCGAGTGCTGGGATTAAAGGTGTGCACCACCACACCTGGCTTCTTTTTTATTTTTATTTTTTAATTTTTATTTATTTATTTGAGAGCGACAGACAGAGAAAGAGGGGGAGAGAGAGGCAGAGAGAGAAAGAGAGAGAGAGAATGGGCGCGCCAGGTCCTCCAGCCACTGCAAACGAACTCCAGACACGTGCACACCCCCCTCGTGCATCTGGCTAACGTGGGTCCTGGGGAATTGAGCCTCGAACCGGGGTCCTTAGGATTTATAGGCAAGCGCTTAACCGCTAAGCCATTTCTCCAGCCCATATTTATTATTTCAATAGCAACAACAGTAGTACTATCTGCAGCCATTCCCTCTGCTGGGGCCTGTTATGCGCCTCCCAAAAAAGATGCTGAAGTCCTGTGATGCTGACACTGCGGCACCTGTGATCTTTTTTTTTTTTTTTTTTTTTGCTTTTTATTTTTTTGGCTTTTCGAGGTAGGGTCTCACTCTAGCCCAGGCTGACCTGGAATTCACTATGTAGTCTCAGGGTGGCCTTGAACTCACAGCAATCCTCCTACCTCTGCCTCCCAAGTGCTGGGATGAAAGGCGTGCGCCGCCACGCCCGGCGCCTGTGATCATTTTTGAAAATGTGGTCTTTGCCGATGAGGTCTCTAGGACAGATCTTAATCCATAATGATTAGTGCTCTTAGAAAAAGAGGATTTGGACACAGACAGACACAGAGGGAAGATGACTTGGAGACGCAGTGAGAATCTGCCAGACGAGGACCACCTGAGGCTGAGTGAGCAGTGGGGACAGATTCCCCCTCGTGGCCCTCCACAGGAAGCGACTCCCTCAGCCCTTTGGTTTGAGCTCCCGTCTTCCGGAACCGTGAGATAAGCAGCATCTGTTGTTAGAACTTCCCCTCTTAACTCCCCCCACCCCACCGTGGGGTTGGAGAAATAGCTTAGCAGCTAAAGCACTTGCTTGTGAAGCCTAAGGACTCAGGTTCGATTCCCCAGGACCCACATAAGCCAGATGCACAAGGTAGTGCATGCGTCTGGAGTTTATTTGCAGCGGCTGGAGGCCCTGGCACACCCGTATTCTCTCTCTCTCGGTCTCTCTTTCTCTTAAATAATAAATATTTTAAAAATTTCTTTAAAAAAAAGAAGTTCTGTCGTGGCATCTTGGATGATAGGGATCCACCTCAGCCCCCCAGCCGTATACCAAGCAGGGTCTGGGACCTGCTACTGGACTTTGCTTACCCGGAGTCTCTGTGTGCTCCTCAGGCGCTCTGGCTCTTAGCCTTACGGATAATGGAGATGGAGCCATTTGCAGAGCCTGGGGTACAAATCCCCCCGCTGTCCCCAATGTTCCCCACCTCACTCCTACTTGTAGAGGAGGGAATGGACAACAGTTGTCTGGAGAGGACAAGCCACAGTGGATTTGGGTGGGGACAGTCTGCCCCTCGCCTTGCCTGTGTCCTAGAGCCTCTGCTGAGGTCAGTGGGCAGGACATGGTCTGCCTGTCTGGGGTGTGGTGATTGAGGATGGATGGAGCATGTCCCTCATTAAGCTGTTGTGGCCTCGTGACCATGACTCATAAACTTACAATCAGGCTGCGCTGGACAGAGGAGACCTGTCTGTCCCCAGGGTGGGTGATGCGGCTCCCGATGGAGCAGCCAGCGCCAGGGCCCTCCGCAGCGCACCTTGGCAGCCCGCCTCGGCTGTCTCCCTCCAAAGAACGGGTTGTTCAGTTTATTTGAGGGAACAGCTATTCTGTGAGCGTCTCCACTGAGGACACCGAGACGAAGACGGTGCGGGCGTCACCCACAAGGAGCTTGTCATTCGTGATGATGAAGGGCTTGGCGAGGGGCATCTCTTGACAAGTACACAGATCACACTTAATTTAAGGCAGAATACAATAAGGAGGGACCGAGGTGGGACAGGGGCCTCCAACAAGGGAGGGCAGGAGGTGAGGTAGGACACACCATGCTTTCTGGCTGTCCTCAGATCCCGGGGCCAGGAATGTCTATAAAGTACAGCTGCAAAGGGAATCTGCTAGTGGCGCAGCCTGGCTATTCTAGAAGGGTCAGTTGGGCAAGGAGAAGGCGGCTGGGGAGCATGTCACAGAAGTCCTGGGGAAGAGGCTGGTGTTCCGTGATGGAGGAGGAAGGGCAGGGTGAAGGAGAGGTTGTTCCATTTGGAAGAGTGATAGGATTTGGCAGGTGAGGAAGAGGAGGCATGGGGGATGGGCCCAAGTGCAGGGACAGTGCTGCGGTTTTGAAAGAAGTGAGAGTGGGTGGGCAGTGCCATTAGACTGTGCTTAAGTTAGTACAGGAGTCCCTGATGGTGTACACAGAAGGGCAGACGCATTTGCAGCCTTTTCTGAGATACCCAGTGGAAGCTGGTGGTATTCCTCCGAGGCACAACCCAGTAGGATTTATATGGATATGTGATAAGAGATTCATTAGGAAGGATTGGCTCACCAGTTATGGAAGCCACGAGGACCCCCTTTGTCCTCTGTCTGTGACCTGGAGAAGCCAGCAAGTGTAGTCTCAGAGCAAACTTGAAGGCTCAGGCCTAGGGAAGCCAACAAACAGTAGTAGTTGTGGTTCAGGTTCCAAAGCCCGGAAGTGAGGGCGTAAGTACCCGTCTGAGTGGCTACGTGTGAGAGCCCGAAGCCCCGCGTGGGAGCTCAGGAAGAGACGGATGTCTCGGCTGGAGAAGAGTAGATTCAACCCCTTGGCGCCTTTCTCTTCTACTTACGCTTTCTGTGCATTAGAGGAAGCCCACCCACATTTGGCTAGGGCCATGATCTTCACTCAGTCTACCAGTTCAAATAATTTATTCTGGTAATCCTTACACACACACACACCAGAACTTTGGGTTCTCCCTTAGCCCATCAAGTTGACATGTGAATACAATTAGTCCTCCCACCAAGGGCGAGGGGATAGAGCAGGTGGTGATGTGGGATGCTTGAGTGGACATGTGCCATTGGCTCTTCCAGCAAGGAGTGACTAGGGTGGGCCCTTGGCTCTTGCTGTAGCTTGGACCTGCCCATGGGCCCAGCGGCCAGGGGTTGCCAAGGAGATATGCCCACTCCTGCTTTTGCAGTGGCTCTCCTTGCCCACAGAAGAATTGGTAGCCATGGCTACTAGTCCGGGGTCTTAATGTATCGGGGCCACGCACTGTGCGTTTTCCCGCCAGTTCATCACCGACAACTCAGGCTGTTTTCTCTGGACGTCTCACTTGTGGTGCCTTCTGAGTTTCACCCCAGAGACTTCTAGAACCCCTGAGCTGTAAAAAGTTATCACTGTCCTTTCCTACCTGTTTATTTTCAGTGGAACAAATGGAGGTCCAAGCCCACAGAGGTGAGGCAACATCCCGAGTCAGGCGGTTATTTCCTGTGCATGGGATTTAGATCTCGTGTCTTTCTCATGTCCATATTCCCTCTCTCTCTCTCTCATTCTCACAGATTTCTGGTTTCTTTGAGGGTCAGGAGTTACATGTCCCTCTTCAACATTTAACATTTAATAAAGACTTGCTGCCTGGCTAAGAAAAGGCAATGCCTAGCACGTATGCATGAAGTGTTCCTTCAACTAGGGGACTGCAGGAAGAAGGGGCATAAGGAAATGCCTTCTCTGGATACCTGGCACCTGGCTGGCCAGGGCCCATGAGGGGCACAGAGCTCCGGCCAGTGGGGAATTATGTCCCTCAGTACCCTGTTGAGGTGCCAAGCGGGGAGAGTAGGAACCCCTTGTTGGTCTGGATGCCCTCTTCTTCCCTGGAAAGGTACCACGACAACTTTCTTGGTGGTCTGGGATGCTTAGGAAATCAGGGGCACTTGAACTGGGCAGGTCCCTTTACGAGGTCGGATCGAACTGCGCTGCACCTTTGGGGGGTGCTCTCTGGGGAGGGTGGGGAGAATTCTCTATAAAGAGTACTAGAGGCTGAGGGTATGGCCGGTGGTAGAACGCTTGCCTAGCATGCACGAGGCCCTGGCTTCCTTTCCCGGCTCTGCAAAAGCAAACCGGCAGTTTGCACAGTGCACGTTCATTTCCTCACGGTGCAGGAGGGCTGGTGTCTGATGAGAGTCTTCCTCCTGGGATACCCGTGGCTGCCTTTTTACTGAGTCCTTCCTTGGTGTCTTTTCTGTGGAGTCTCTTTGTCATCTTTTTACTTTCCTCCCCCCAACACCTCTTTTTGTTTTTTTTTTTTTGAGATACGGTCTTGTTCTAGCCCAGGCTGACCTGGAATTCACTCTGCGGTCTCAGGGTGGCCTTGAACTCATAGCAATCCTCCGACCTCTGCCTCCAAGTTTTGGGATTAAAGGTGTGCGCCACCACGCCAGGCTACTCTGCTTTTTTTAAATTTTTTTTTAGAGAGCGCGGAAGTGAGAGAGACAGAGAGAGAACTGGTGCGCCAGGGCCTCAGGCGCTGAAATTGAACTCCAGATGCTTGCGCCACCTAGTGAGCATGGGCGGCCTTGTGCTTCCCTCACCTTTGTGTGTGTGGCTTATGTGGGATTTGGAGAGAGATAGAACAGGGGTCCTTAGGCCTCGCAGGCAAACATCTTGACTGCTAAGCCATCCCTCCAGCCCTACGTTCCTTTCAAAATTATTTTTGTTATTTTTATTAATTATAATTTTATTTAATTATCTTTATTATTATGAACTTTACAGTGAGAACATATTGCATGCTGGTCATCTTCCCATCGAGTTAAACTCTTTGATTCCCTCTCCCTTGCTGTTCTTCCTTGTCTTAAGGATACTCGCCCTATGGGATTAGGGTCTCAGCCTTCTGGCCTTATTTGACCTTAATTGCTTCCTGTAAGGCTCTATCTACTAAAAAAAAAGTTATGTAGCAATTTGGGGTGGCATAATTCCAAAGTTGAGCACTTACCCTTCAGTATCAGGGTGGATGTCCGTTCATGGGAAAGGCGCATCTGGTGGGAGTTGGTTCAGAATCTCAAGGTCTCCACTGTTTCTGTGGGAGCAGCATCTGGGGCCCTTTGGTGCCTTTGAGCTCCTTCCTTCCTCATTCTCTCAGGCTCACTTATCCATCTTGCTGGTGGACAATCTGGTATTTTCCTTGACTCCAACCAGGAAAAGTGATTCTCGCCTTTTTAGTCACTCTTGATTAAGTGTCAGGAAGTAAGTCCTAAGGGATGAAGGCTCAGAAAGGGCTGGTGGGGCATCGATCCTAGAGGAGAATGGGACCCTCAGAAGGACATCTGTCATCACCTCCTTGGGCCCTCCTCCCCACACCATCTCCTGGGTTTTGTATTAATCCCTGCGCCCTCACAGAGCTTTGTCTCAGATTTTTTTAAATTTATTTTTATTTGTTTATTTATTTGAGAGAGAGAGAGAGAGAATGGGGTACGCCAGGGCCTCCAGCCACTGCAAACAAACTCCAGACACATGCGCCCCCTTGTGCATCTGGCTACTGTGGTTCCTGGGGAATTGAACCTGGGTCCTTTGGCCTTGCAGGCAAACACCTTAACCACTAAGCCATCCCTCCAGCCCTGTCTCAGATTTTTCAATGTGCAACATTTCAAAGTGGAGACAGTACTGAGCTTCTATATCCCGCCATCCAGATTCAACACATGTCATCATCGTTGCCCCATTGAAGCAAATTTCACCCATCATGTCCACTGACCTCTATATGCCTAACATTCCTTTTTGAAATAAGTCTGTCTGTCTGACCCTGGGACAATGGTGTGTCACCGCCTGTCTGTTTCCTGTTGTGCATGGGGTTTTGGGTATAGTTGAAGGAGAACTGAAAAGAAAAGAAAAAAAAAAAAAGCCGTGAAGTGAAAAGATGCCCCAGGTTAAACCTAGAGGCCCAGCTTTGTAATTAAATTGCCTTTCCCTGCCTCTGGGGGACATGCTATCCTCCTCTCTGGTCATAGGAAAAGTAATCATTTTCTAAATGGTCCCACAGATGCTAAGGAGAGACTCATTAGTTTTCCCAGGGGCGGGCCGTCGTCACCCCTGGGAAGACAAGCGGCCCAGCTCCGAGAGAATCTGGGTCATTTTGCTTCATGCCATGAAGAACTCCCCAGGGCTCTGGGCGAGAAATGCTAGGACTGGCCCAGAGCACAGGCACCTGTCGCCCTCGTCTCCCCCTGTCCCCAGCTGCGGCGTGGAGGTAGCTCTGGTGTCCCGTGGGTCGGGGAGAGACTGCTGGGGACCTCTGTTGAGAGCTGTAGTGGGTGGTTCCACCCTGTCCCCTGGTCCCCAGTGGAGCCAAAGGAAGTTTTATGATTCTATGATTCTATCTCATTCTTTGCTAACAAATGAATTTCTCTCCTTCCCTTGGCAACCCAAGCAGTGTTTACAGAAAATATCAAAGTCTAGAATAAACAGTTCCTATCAGGCCTGAGGGCTGGCGAGGGGCAGGCGGGATGGACGACGAGCTCATGGGTTTCCTCCCTGCTCAGAGAGATGGCCTGAACCACCCCAGTTCCATCCAAGGCTCTTCTTTTCAGATTCGGTGGCCAGAGTAAACTTTAGAAACTCAGGCAGCCCAGAGTTCCAACTCCGCTGTGGGCTCCTTGGGCAGGCTGTTTAGCCTCACCCAGCCTCAGGTCCCTTTTCTGTAGAGCTTGAGAAGGGTGAATTTGTCAAGACAAGCCAAGGCCTGCTTCAGAACCGGAACCCAGAAATGCTGCTTTCTGTCCGCTGCCCACCTCATATTGAATAATGGACACAAAGAAACCTGGGCACAGCGCCCCCAGGATTGTGCCATGTTTATTGGCGTCATTGGAGTCTTCGTGGTGTAGGAATTATTGTCAGCCTTCCTTTTGCAGGTTAGGAAAGACCCAGAAAAGATAAGTGTGTGGGTATGACATGAGTGGAGAAAGTGGGCCTGCCTGAGAAATGAGGTGGTGAGTCTTTGAGGATTCCGTGTCCCCAAGCAGTTTCTGTGACATTAGCTCACAACATATAATCCAGGCGACATTTCCAGCCTCCCTGCCCCTCTCTCCTTTCCTCTTAGTTTTGCTTTATTTAAATCTGAGCTGGCAGGGACCTTTGAGATCGTCTCCCCTGGCTCTGTCCACGTTGCTGTTTCACAGTGAGGCGCAGAGAAGAAACCATCTATCCACCCAGCGTCAAACAGCCAAGGCTGGCAGGCTCCTGTTTTCCTCTAGGCAGCCCTGGGCTCTGCCTGGCTGATCCTTTAGGGATGGATACTGGGATTGTCGTCTGTCACCAGGCTCCGGCTTGTTGAATAAACCAGGGGCGAGACTGACAGGAGGATCGGTTCCCCCACCTACTCCCAGCGGATTGGGGTTTCCTTCAGGGTAGAGGGGATGCTCGGCACGTCTGAGTACAGAGTTGAACCCTCAACCTCAGGCCTCGGGTTTCAGAAGGGAGGTCCGCCCCAAGCCCAGTGGTGATGGGTCTGTCTGAGGGAACATCAACTCACCTGCCCAGGGAGAAATGGATGGCTTTGCCTGGGCCTCAGCCCACCTTGGGCATGAGTGCCAACTCAGCCGTCTCCTTCCTGGGGGAAGGCAGTATTTCTTTTTTTTTTTTTTGTTTGGTTTTTCAAGGTAGGGTCTCGTTCTAGCCTAGGCTGACCTGGAATTCACTGTGTAGTCTCAGGGTGGCCTCGAACTCATGGTGATCCTCCTACGTCTGCCTCCCGAGTGCTGGGATTAAAGGCATGCGCCACCACGCCCGGCTTCGCAGGCAGTATTTCTGTCCCAAGATGCGTTTCAGGTACACACAGCCCTGTCTTCGCCTCGGTCACTGCTCCAGGACCGTCTGGTGCTGGGCTGGATGCTGTGAACAGGGCAGTGTCCGAGACGGAGCTGGGGAAAAGAGCAAGCGAGTTCAGCGCCTCTTGTCCTGGAGGAGCCTGTGTCTGCTTCCCATGCCAGGGAGGTCTCCCGGGGGGAGGGGGGCTCAGTCGCTTTGAGAGTTAACCGGGGGACAGAGCCCCCCGGGCTGGGCTGTGAGCCTGCTCCAGGCCAGGCGCCTGTGCTGGGCGAGCGACTGGGTCACCATCTGTCCTGACAAGCCTGTGGGTGTTCGGGGGGCTATTTAGGGCAGTCATCGAGCGAGCTCATAACCGTGACTGCCCGTTTCTGTTGTTTGTTTGTTTGTTTTGCCTAAGGATGAATCCAGATGTTTCTACTTTTGCAGATTTTTTTTTTTTTTTTGGTGGAAAGCTGAAGACCGGAGAGGGATAGGAAGCGAAGAACACGAGAGAGACAGACTGCAGAGCCATTCACATAACCTAGCTTCAAAGGAGGGCAGACTCCTTCCTACCAGATCCCCACATGAAACCCCTGACTCTCAAACACATTTCTTGGGCTTTTGGTGGAGGAAAGGAATAGGTTCTCATGTAGCTTAAGCTAGCTTTGAAGTCCCTGTGTAGCCAAGAATGACCTTGAACTTTTTTAAAATTTATTTTTATTTTTTAGGCTTTTTTTTTTTTTCCCGAGATAGGGTCTCACTCTAGCCCAGGCTGACCTGGAATTCACTATGGAGTCTCAGGGTGGCCTCGAACTCAAGGTGATCTTCCTACCTCTGCCTACCGAGTTCTGCGATTAAACGTGTGTGCCACCACGCCCGGCAAGGTGTTTTTTTTTTTTTTTTAATTTTTAGAATTGGTGCGCCGCGCCAGGGCCTCAGCCACTGAAATTGAATGCGCGATGCTTCCGCCACCTAGTGGGCATGTGTGACCTTGCGCTTGCCTTATCTTCGTGCGTCTGGCTTACGTGGGATCTGGAGCACTGACCGTGGGTCCTTAGGCTTCGCAGGCAAGTGGCTAAGCCACCTCTGCAGCCCGACCTTGAACTTCTGATCCTCCTACCCCCACATCCTGAGTTCTGGAATCACAAGTGTTCTCCACTGTGCCTGTTTTATGTGGTGCTGGGGATTGAACCGAGGGCTTCATGCATGCTAAATGAGCACCCTATCAATTGAGCCACATCTCTCTCAGAGCTCTCTGCCACCCCTAACCCCCCATATAGTACTATTAGCACTGGGACTGCTGTTGTTGTGCCTTTGGAACTTCACCCAAGTACCTCCCTTGGCTCCTCTGGGCATCCGTGTTCATGGAGGGCATTGTTATTGCAGTGATGGGTCCATTGATCAGAGGGTAGCCCATAATGCAGTCCTGTCAAGTTTTTCTGTCACTCTTGGTCCTTTTATGCCAGGAGGACCTTCACTATATTACCCAGGTTGGCCTCAAACCCATGGGCTCAAAAGATCTGCCTGTACCTCCCAAGTAGCTGGGACTTGAGTCACTCTCTTCTTGTCTGTCTGTCCTACTCCTGTTTCCTGTTGGGGGGGGGGGGGAATGTCTTCTCTAAGGACAGCCTGGTGGCAGGAATCTGACTAAGACACTTGCCAGCCGGTGACACCGTAAGGATGAGGCCTCTGCTGTGAAGTTTGCCCTTGTGATCAGGGAGCCTCTTCCATCTTTGCCTATGTGGAAGACATGTGAGTGGCGCGGGGGAGGGGCTGGGGGGGGGAAAGGTCTTGGTAGCATCTTTCAGATGTCCTGAGTTGCCGGACAGTGGCCCAGAGTTGTCAAGCTCTGGTGCCCTTTTTGGGCACCAAGCAGATTGATGAGGCACGCGGTTCTGTCGGGTGGGTTTGGGAACTGGGCCTGCAGGCCGCCTGAGCTTGTGCACGGTTAGATGAAGAGGCTGCAGGCTACGCACCGTGGTGGGCCTGTGTATGCAGTCAACACGGGCAGGAATCCCCACGAGCTGCCCACCTGTGTTGACATGTCAGCCCAGCTGGCCCGTCAGCGTCCCTGGGTGTCCTTTCAGGAGCCCCGAAGGCTTTCGTCCCCAAGCGTGAGGTCACAAGCAGCCTCCACCCATCTGGCTTTGCCCTTAGGACCTGGGCTGGGAGTGCTGACCTGTACTTTGTGGGGGCTGCGCTTGGAGCCATCCCTGGGGAATGGGCCTTAGTCCAGGTGAGAGGCAGGGCTGGTGCTGGGATCCTAGGCAGGCTTAGGCTTTTGTCTGCTTGTCTTCTCAGGGCTCAGGGGCCTCCGGAGGTTCCTGTGTTAGGTTGCAAACTGTGAGGACATAGCCTTTTAGAATGTCACCTCTCCAAGGTGCCTTGGACAGGGATGGATGAGGCAGTCACTTGCTCCTTGCTGACTTCAGCCTCTTACTGATCTCTGTTCCGTCCCAGAAGGATTCCATTCACTTTTCCAACGTAGTTCAGTGTGCTACGAGGGGCCATGATGGATGGCAGGTGCTTCTGGAAGCAGATGTTCCTATAGCCCTGACTACTGATGCCAGGAGGTCCCACAGAACTCAGGGTAGGTGTGGGGTACACAGAGCAGGAAGAAGTTTTCTGACAGCCCAGGCAAGGCAGACTGGGCTTCAGCTGGGTTTCCTGGGGTGCTTGCTCCCTTGTACGCAGGAACCTCAAAGGACTGGTGCTGGCGATTTGGGGCTGGATCAAGTAGGGAATCACTGGCCACCGAGGTTGTTGGAAACAGGGATGGATGCAGTGGTGATGCGCCCTGGCTGTGTGTACCGTGTACGCAGGCTCGTGCCCGTCCCCCTGGTTTTCACCCAGCTAATCAGAGATGGACGAGCATGGCCAAGAGCCTGGAATCACAGTGGGTGGAACCCTTCCCAAGCTCACCTTGGATACAGCCACTGCTATTCCTGGATGGCCCTGCAAGGTGGGGGTGCGCCCAGGCTGCTCCCTTGGGAAGTAGGTGGTGGCAGTGGTGGGTGGGAAGGAGAGCCCTTCCGGGGAGCGGAGCCTTTGTGAGCCGCTTCCAGGGAGTTCTAGAAAGGAAAAGTCCCAGTGAACTCTGCTATTCTCCAGAGTGAGAGCTGTGTTCCCGCCCCTCCCATCCATCCATCCCTCCTGCCCTCCCTCATCCTCCCAGCTCTGACAGGGAGCACTGGGTGGGGGTGGATGGGGACCTCCTGCACTGGGAAGAGCTGAGCAAGTCCCCTTGCTTGCTGTTGGGGACCTCCTGAGTATGGGGCATGCCCCATGGGAGTACATTCTTGCAAAGGGCTCAGAGGCAGGCAGGTTTATTACTGCAAGGAGTGTGTGTGTGTGTGTGTGTGTGTGTGTGTGTGTGGTGTGTGTGGGTGTTTGTCTTTCCCAGGCCTGGAGCTGGTGTAGAGGGAAAGTTAATCTATATCCAGGTGATGGATTAGCCCCTCTGGTCATGGGGAACTTTGTCAGCTCATCCAGCAGAGCAGGGTAGGTGGGAGAGCCCTCCAGTGAGGGGTGCCTTCCTGGGCAGTGGTCCCCTTGTTACTGCTAAGCCTGCATGAGGGAAGGCTGGGGAGGGCAGGGGACCAGTACCCAGTGCCAGTGGGCCCCATCCCTGACTTCTTAACTTATTAGGTCACAGGAAGTGCAGCCGGGGAACTCACGTCTAGTCAGTTCTCAGGTGCTGAATAGGATTCTTTTTTTTTTTTTTTTTTTTGGTTTTTCGAGGTAGGGTCTCGCTCTAGCCCAGGCTGACCTGGAATTCACTATGGAGTCTCAGGATGGCCTCGAACTCACGGCAATCCTCCTACCTCTGCCTCCCAAGTGCTGGGATTAAAGGCGTGCGCCACCACGTCCGGCAGGATTCTATTTTGATAATTCTCAAATGAGAAGTTCAGGTCTCTTCCCTGCCCAGCCTTGCTGCTTGGGCAGAAGTGTTAGCAGGGAATGCTCTTCCCTCCCGTGCAAGCCACACGTCTTGGTTTCCAAGAATGCCTTCTCCAGGGGCCACTCTGAGGAGCAACATCTTCTGGTTGTATTGTACTCAAATTGACGGCACGTTGACTGGAAAGAGAGACTCACCCGCTTCCAGAGCCCCCGCGACACCTAGACAGCCCCTGGCACACAGAGGAACTAGGAAGTCGGTCCAGTTAATCCAGACCGTGATTATGGCTGAATCATTTTGGACCCAGGAATAGAGAGGCTATTTCACCAAGACTTTCCAGGCTGGTTATGGGCAGAGCCTGTTTTAGCACCTAACTTCCCAGATTTCCTAATCGAGAAAAAAAAAATTCATAAGCTAAAAACACTAGCTAGTTCTCTAAGTCTTTTCTATATTTATTTGCAGAGATGCAGTTATATGTATAAATTGTAGACCATTGATAGAATTTTGTTTTTCTTCTTTTTCTTTCTTTTTGTTTGTTTGTTTTTTGGTTTTTTGAGGTAAGGTCTCGCTCTAGCCCAGGCTGACCTGGAATTCACTATGTAGTCTCAGGGTGACCTTGAACTCTCAGCAATCCTCCTACCTCTGCCTCCCCAGTGCTGGGATTAATAAGCGTACGCCACCACCCCTGGCTTTTCTTCTTTTTCTTTTCTCCTTCCTTCCTTCTCTTCCTCTCTTCCTCCCTCCTTCCTTCTTTCTTTCCCTTCCTCTCTTCTTCTTTCCTTCTTTCCTTCCTTCCCCTCTCCCTCCCTCCCTCCTTTCTTCCCTCTTTTCTCCTCCTTCCCTCCCTTATTTTTCTTTTTGTTCTCTTCCTCCCCTCCCTCCCTCTCTTCCTTCCTTTCTTTTTTTTTTTTCTTTTCTTTTTTTTTTTTTTTTTTTGGTTTTTCGAGGTAGGGTCTCACTCTAGCCCAGGCTTACCTGGAATTCACTATGGAGTCTCAGGGTGGCCTCGAACTCACGGCGATCCCCCTACCTCTGCCTCCCAAGTGCTGGGATTAAAGGTGTACGCCACCACGCCCGGCTCTTCCTTCCTTTCTTCCATAGGATGTCACTATGTAGCCCTCGATATTCTGGAACTCACTGTGTAGCCCAGGATGACCTCTGCTCCCCGCCCCTCCCCCACACGCACAGCGCTTGCATTATAGGTGGGTGGCATAATGCCCAGCATGTTGTTTCGTTTTAAGGCGTAGCATTTTGCAAACCAATTTATTTACTTTCTGAGTATACAGGCGAGGGTTCTCATATGCTGTCCCAACACTATCTCATTCAATTCTCTGCACATCAGCATTGCAGCCGTGTTCTTCTGGCAGGTTGAGAATCCTCAGGGAGGTGACGTGTTGCGGTTTGCTGACTGTTTCCCAAGCATCAAGTCCACGCTGGTGTTTGGCTGCTTTGCCGGGGTCCTCATATCATTTCATGTACCTACTGTACACTGTGTGTCATTGACACAGTATCTGCTACCATTCTTTTTTTTTTTTTTTTTTGGTTTTTCGAGGTAGGGTTTCACTCTGTCTCAGCCTGTCCTGGAATTCACTATAGAGTCTCAGGGTGGCCTCGAACTCACGGCGATTCTCCTACCTCTGCCTCCCGAGTGCTGGGATTAAAGGCGTGTGCCACCACGCCTGGCTTGCTACCATTCTTTTAAAAAATGAGGCAAAATTCATTTAACACGGGCTTGACCATTTGAAGGTGTATATATAATTCAGCATTTAGTACATTCACAATGTATAACCACTGTTTCCATCTAGTCTCCGTCATATCACCACCACAGAAAACCCCATACCCTTTAGTAGTCATTTAGTTTCTCTCTTCCTGTCTTCCTGGATTTTTCTGTTATGGATACTTCAGGCAGAATGTGTCTTTCGTGCCTGGTTCCTTTCACTTTGTCCAAGATTTTTGAGGTTCATCTACGTTGAAGCACGAATTGTTACTTCTTCGCTTTTTATGACGAATAATCTATGATATAGATACAGCACACTTTGCTTATTCAGTCTTATTCTTTTAAAAATGTTTTATTTATTTATTTGAGAGTGAGGAAGAACGGGCGTGTCAGGGCCTCCAGCCACTGCAAACGAACTCCAGACGCGCGCACCACCACCTTGTGCGCCTGGCTTATGTGGGTGCTGGGGAATCGAACTTGGGTCCCTAGGCTTCGCAGGCCAGTGCCTTAACCTTCAAGCCATCTCTCCAGCCTGTGATCTTTTTGGAGGCTGGAAAGATCCACGTGCTGAAGTTGGGTGCTAGACTGTGTGGCTGATATTTGAAGCAAGGGCAGCTTAGAAGAGGAGCAGACCGGTAGGGGACCGTGGAGGGCCAGTGGGGTGTATGAGAGGTGTCGGGCATCTTGAGAAGGTGAGAACGGTAGCTGGAGCCGAGGCTGGGTCCTGGACTTGAGGGATCAAGTGAGGAGAAAGGGATGGTGAAACTCTGCCATCCGGAGGGGCAGCTGAGGGGATGCCACATTCCCAGAACAGAGGAGCAGTCAGTCCAGGGAAATGTGGCCCAACTCCAAGCATGTCTATAGGTCTGAGAAATGTTCATCTAGAAGGGAGAGGGTCATGGGATCCCAACGCAACAGGGACAGAAACAATAACTGCCCTGAAGGGCAGATGTGCTAATGTCGGGCTGGTCAGGATGGCAGCCAGCATGTTCCCGAAAGGGGCTCACGTAGAGAGGGACAGCTGGGTGGAGTCGTGGGAGTGCACCCTTGCCAGCCTCCAAGTGTTCTTGTCCCTCCCATCATTACAACACAGCCAGTGCTCATTAAACTGTTACTTGTGCCATTTTAAGTAACTGTGGAAGAAATGGAAGGGGAATAACCCTGAGTCTCAAGAGCCCAATATCATGGGGGGAGGGAACAAAAACAAAACAAAAAAAACCCTTCCTTGTCCCATCACTCCTTCCATCCCAAATAAAGATGCCACTTTTGGTCAGGGGCACCACACGGTTGTCTCTTAACTACCTAATGACCCCTGAGCATAGACCTTTTAAGAGATTAAAAAAAAAATTTTTTTTTGTTTATTTATTTATTTGAGAGCGACAGACAGAGAAAGAGGCAGAGAGAGAGAGAGAGAGAATGGGCGCGCCAGGGCCTCCAGCCACTGCAAACGAACTCCAGACGCGTGCGCCCCCTTGTGCATCTGGCTTACGCGGGTCCTGGGGAATCAAGCCTCGAACCGGGGTCCTTAGGCTTCACAGGCAAGCGCTTAACCGCTAAGCCATCTCTCCAGCCCCCTTTTAAGAGATTTTATTCTTCCGGTCACGTAAGCCCAGTGGATGAGGAGACAGCTGCCATCATAAAGATTTCGTTTATTTCTTTGTTTTTGGTATGTGCATATGGCGTGTATATCCATGTGGTAAATTCGGGCATGCCCATGCCATGGTGCCCCTGTGGAGGGCAGAGGACTACTGGTCGGTCCATGCCTTCTACTTTGCTTGAAGCAGAGTCTCTGTACTCACTGCTAGCTAGCCTGTGAGCTTCCGTGAGGTCATTCTCTCTGCCTCCCTTTTTGCTATAGGTACGTTGGGATCATCGATGCCTCCAGCTTTAACGTGGGCTCTGGGGATCCAAACTCAGATATTCATGCTCGCGTGGTTTTTTTTTTTTTTCCACTCAGCCATCTCCCCAGCCCTGTAAAGATAGTGCATTATGGTCCCCTGAAGAACGGACGTACCGTGCCACTCAGACAGGGACGTCATGGAGATGCACCAGGGCCATCAGGAGACAGGGCACGCAAGAGGGAAAATATGGGTAGAGATGTCACTGTTGTCTTCAAGGGAAGGAAGAGATGAGGCAGGTGAGAACCAGCTCATTGAACATCTGCAGCTCTCCGGGTGTCTGGTGTGGTAGGGAGTAGCGGCCCCAGAGTATGAGTCTTTTCTTTCTTCTTCTCTTCTGTCCTTCCCTCCCTCCCTTCTTTTTATTGGTGGGGTCATTAATTGAATCTAGGACCTTGCCTTTAGGTAAGAGCTCTACCACTGAGATACATTCCCAGCCTGAGACTCCTTAATAAAGGAGGTGACTGAGAAAGTGGGCTCAGCCTTGCCGGTCTGCTGTGAAAGGTATACTCACAGGCAGGGAGCTCGCTATCTCTGGGAACTGATCCTTTCCAGGAGAGGCAGTCAGTTCTCCAGGGTCAGCCAGGCCCTAGAGGTCAAAGCATCCGGGATACAGCGGACAGAAAGCAGCCATAGGTAAAGCCTGCTCCTGCCCAGCGTTTGGGTGCATCTCCTCCCGCCTGGCCCCTGCAGCTCTCTCTCACTTCCTAAGAGGCAGGACAGAGGCGCAGTTCCTCTTCCCTTGCCTGAGGGGCTCTGCATTCTGCTGTGGCTGGAATATGGTTTGTCCCCACCAGAGCACACACTGAAGCCTGGACTGAACCGTGGCAGTGTTGGGAAGCCAGGCCCAGTGGAAGGTGTTTGGGTCATAGAGAGGAAACCTCGCGACTGGGTTAGTGCCTTTATCCCGTGCGTAAGTTCTCACTGTGGCGTTTCAGGTCAGTTACCTCCAAGGTGGGGTGTTACAAAGGACAACCACCTTTCATGCCTTGCCTTGAGCTTCATGGGTCCACTTGCCTTTTTTTTTTTTTTTAATTTTGTTTTTTCGAGGTAGGGTCCCACTCTAGCCCAGGCTGACCTGGAATTCACTCTGATCCTCCTGCCTCTGGGATTAAAGGCGTGCACCACCGTGCCCGGCCCTACCCTTCCACTTCTTGCCATGAGTTCAAACAGCACAAAGTTCTCACCAGGTGTAGCTGCCTCGTCTCAGATTTCCAGCCGCCTGAACTGGGTGTGAGCGAACACCTTACACGTTGCTATAGTCAAGTCTTGAGTATTCCTATACGTTCATAGAACATTCCAGCAGGGAAAGAACATCGAAGCTGAGACACTGTGGTCGCAGACCAGGTGTATCTGCCGTCTTACCTGTCAGCTATGTTCAGAGCCTCAGCAAGGGGCTATGATGAGGAGTGTGGAGGCCAGCCTGCTGCAGGCCAACTGGGGGTTTGAATCTCTTGGCAGGAAGATCAAGGTCACAGCAAGGGGAGGCTGGGTCCGGGGAGCCCATGCTCATTGATCCCACAGGCCTTCACCAGGCCGCTCTGCTTTTACAAACATCTCTCAAAACAGCCTCATTGCCTGTCCCCCTGACAGCACCTAAGACATAGGGGGAGGGGGTCTAGCTGTTTATAAAGCTGTTCCGAAGGAAACTGAGGCCCACAATTAGGTGCTAAGACTCTAAGGCGAGTACCTTGGACAAGTCCCCACAGGACAGGCCCTTCTCTGCAGAGCCAGCTGGAGAGGAGCTCTGAAGAGAGGGACTGAGACCCCCCCCCCCCAGAGACGCCCACTGAGGCCTGGCCTGGCTCAGGTGCAGCTCCCCCAGGGGGGACTGCAGCAGTAGGCTCTGGCTAGTGGCTCTCTCCCATCTGGCTTCAGTGTCTGTGACGACAGACAAAGCTCCTGTGGCATGGTGTCCTTGTCTGAGGAGACCGGATCCCATTCCTCCCCCAGCTGCTTCTCCACCTGGGAGGCCTGTGCTAGTGTTTGTTCTGGGCAATAGTGCACATTCCTCTCTTCCAGAACACAGCTGGAGAGAGGGGCCGGCAGGAACCAGGCCCCAGACACTGGAGGGGACATGGGCTGACTGCCCACTCGGGCCCCTGCCTGCCTGCTGCCTCCCATGAAATGGGAGGGGTACTGGGTGAGGGGTTGAGGCAAGGGGCCAGAGGTACTGGGAGGGGCGTCCCCTGGATGTGTTGGACTGGTCAGCAGCTTAAGGGGTGGTCACATCCACCCCCCCTCCATGTCTGGCAAGGCGGTGCTTAGCCAAGGCCAGACATCCAGGAGATGGCAACTGCGCCACTTTCAGGTTTTCTATGCGTAGCACTTAGGGACGTTGGTTGGTGTTTATGCAGCAGCTGCTCAGTCTGCACCGAAACGTCCCCCTCGCAAAGCCTTCCCCCCCCCCCCCACACCCCGGGTGGTGTCCGAGTGTGGCCCAGGCGGCGCTGTGACTCACACGGGGCGCTGGCTGGCCGCTAACCAAAGCCGGAGCTGGCGGCAGGCGGGAGGACGAACACCTGTGCGCAGCTGAGCAGCGTGTAGGCGGGCTGTGGGGAGGAGAGCTGTCTTCTGGCCGCAGAGACACGAGAGGGCCCCAGGGGTGATACAGATTCCAAAGAGAGGGTAGCAGTGAAGACGAGGGACAAAGCAGCTTGGCAAAGGACACGGAGGAGGAGGAAAGAGGCCAAGGGCTGTGTGAGAAGAGGCTCTGGTAGGCTAGGAGAGCCCAATTTAGAGTTCACTCTTTTTTTTTTTAATTTTAATTTCTTATTTATTTCAGAGCAACAGACAGAAAGAAAGAGGCAGATAGATAAGAGAATGGGTGTGCCAGGGCCTCCAGCCATTGCAAACGAACTCCAGATGCTTGCGCCCCCTTGTGCATCTGGCTTATGTGGGTCCTGGGGAATCGAGCCTCGAACTGGGGTCTTTAGGCTTCACAGGCAAGCGCTTAACTGCTAAGTCATCTGTCCAGCCAGCCCTAGAGTTCACTCTTGTTATTATTATCATTATTATTTTTGTTTTGTTTTTCGAGGTAGGGTTTCACTGTAGCCCAGGCCGACCTGGAATTCACTATGGAGTTTCAGGGTGGCCTCGAACTCACGGGCGATCCTCCTACCTCTGCCTCCCGAGTGCTGGGGTTAAAGGCGTGCGCCACCATGCCTGGCTTATTATTATTATCATTATTTTTGAGACGAGGCCTTGCCATGTGGCCTAGAACTCACTAAGAAGCCCAGGCTGACCTTGAATCTTCACAGTGCTCCTGCCTTAGCTTCTCGAGCGCTGGCATTACAGGCAAGAGCCACCACATCCCACCCACAGTTCACTCTTCATCTCACAGTGCGCAGCGACGCTGAGGGAACTTTGGAATGGTGCGGCTGGTTGGTCCGTGGAGCAGGGGTGTAGATGAGTTAGAAGGAGAGGGAAGTGGCATCCTTGGGAAGGTGGCCGTAAAGAACCAATTCCTCAGCTTTCACTGGCTGTCTGGGCTCAGGTTCCCTGGGTTTGTGGGTGCCACCGCCACATCTCTCTGGCTCTGAATCTGCTTCTCTAACAGCTCCTCTAAACCTTGCCAGATGTGGGGCTGGAGAGATGGCTTAGCGGTTAAGAAGCTTGCCTGTGAAGCCTAAGGACCCTGGTTCGAGGCTCGATTCCCCAGGACCCACGTTAGCCAGATGCACAAGGGGGCGCACGTGTGTGGCGTTCGTTTGCAGTGGCTGGAAGCCCTGGTACGCCCCCATTCTCTCTCTCTGTCTGCCTCTTTCTCTCTGTTGCCCTCAAATAGATAAATGAATAAATGAACAAAAAAAAAACAAAACAAAAAAAACCCTTGCCAGATGTGGATCTGAGGCACCGGGAGAATGTTTTGGCGACGTCACTGTCCGTTAGCATCAGTATGACATGGCTTTAATGTTTCACTTCCTTCTGTTATTGCCATCTTGAATTATGTAACAGCTGTAATCTAGATGCATCCTGTCACCCCCAAAGGGGATAAAAAAACAAAACAAAACTACAGGTGCCTAGAGTCCCTTTAAGCCCTTCTCCGTCCACGGCGCTGTGAGCCGCTCCTCCTCGGATGTATATAGGACACTTTCGCCTGCAAGCATCCTCGGCCACACAGCCACCAGGCTCACCGTGGTCCGGTGCTGCCGGGCAGTGGGATTTGGTGCCAACGGTCGTCCCCCTGGGTGAGGGTCATACTCTCCATCCCAGCACTCTGCCTCTGGGCCTGGCCCAAGCGCAGTGTTTGGAGTGCAGGGCTGTCCTCCTTGCCATCGACCTGTCAAAGGACCTGCTTGTGGTCCAGGCGCCCCTCACCTCCCTTGATAACTGCATGCTTTTGTCTCCTCTTCGCTTATCCGACCCTCCCTGAGCTTGCGGTGCCCAGAGTCATGCGTGGCTCCGCCGGGCAATCTAGGAGAACAGCCCTCCATTTTGTGCCCTGACCGCCTTGAAGCCCCAGGGCCACCTGGTCCTGGCCTTGGAGGAGCTGGTGAGCAAGCCTGCCTTGCCAACCCCCCCTTGCACTGTGTCTAAGGTGGGATCGCTTGTTGCCTGTGGGTGCTGGGACACGCTCTGTGGTACCCAGGGGTGTGCGTGTCAGTCTTCCGAGAGGTTTCTGAGGGTTTCTAGGTTGGCTGGGTCACAGCTGCATGCCACAGCCGAAGTCTGCGGGTAGCCGAAGGGACTGGAGCGTCCGGGAGAAAGCTGTCCTGTCGTGAAGAATGCAGACCCGTGAGGAAGGTCAGGGCTCAGGATTGTCCCAGCTTCCCTGGCCCCATGACCTTTTACCCCTCGGTCCCAACAAACATCTTCCACTGGAGCCCTGGGGAAAGCAGGGGAGAGTCACTTAGGTGGGTGGTTCTCCTCTTCTTGCCTATCTTGCCTGACCCAGCCACTAAGTAGACCCCAGAGAACAGCAGTTAAACATCAATTGCTCCCGGATATAGGGTGGTCAGAAGACTGTTTTCATGCTAAGTGCCAGTAGCCATAAAATAATATTTTTTTTCCCTCATTGCCTGTTTTCTTTTTTCTTTTTTTCCCTTCTTGAGGTAAAGTCTTACTCTAGCTCAGGCTGACCTGGAATTCACTATGTAGTCTCAGGATGGCCTTGAACTCACAGTGATCCTCCTACCTCTGCCTCCCTAGTGCTGGGATTAAAGGCGTGCACCACCACGCCTGGCCCTTGATTTTTTTTTAATATTTTATTTTTATTTATTTGAGAGAGAGAAAGAGACAGAGAGAGAGAGAGAAAGAGGAGAGAACGGGCACCAGGGCCTCCAGCCACTGCAAACGAACTCCAGATGCATGTGCCCCCTTGTGCATCTGGCTTACGTGGGTCCTGGGGAATCGAACGGAGGTCGTTTGGCTTTGCAGGCAAGCGCCTTAACCGCTAAGCCATCTCTCCAGCCCCTTGTTTTCTTTTCAAGTAGAGAGATGGCTACTCCTCATCTGGATGGGAGTTCCACTGGGCCACGGCCTCCCTAGATTTCCTAGCAGCTGAGGAGGAGTCACTGGTACTTGGTGTTTCCCTGGCCAAGCCAGCTGCGGCCATGAGCTCAGTATGTGAGCCTTCTCACCGCCGGCTGATCACTCAGAGCTGGTGGAACTCTTGGGTGCTTCAAGCCCAGGGCCCTTGTTATGTATGTTTTTCAAAATGTGTGCGCGTTTTCGCTTGCTTGTTTTGAGTTGGGGCAGGTGTCTCCTCCCGTTACATCACTGGGGCTAGGCTTGATCTCTTGGGCTCAGATGCTCCTCCTGCCTCAACCTCTAGAGTAGGTTTTGGAAACTGAGAACAGAAAAGATAAGGACTCATAACCCCATCACTACATAGTCATTATAAGCATGATGGTGAATTTTCCTCTGGCCTTTGTGCACATAATATATGTGTGTGCCTCCATAGGAGTGAAGTGATTCTTTAAAAAAAATTTTTTTTTTGTTCATTTTTATTTATTTATTTGAGAGCGACAGAGAGAGAGAGAGAGAGAGAGGCAGAGAAAGAGAATGGGCGCACCAGGGCTTCCAGCCACCGCAAACGAATTGCAGATGCGTGCGCCCCCTTGTGCATCTGGCTAACGTGGGTCCTGGGGAATCGAGCCTCGAACTGAGGTCCTTAGGCTTCACAGGCAAGCACTTAACCGCTAAGCCATCTCTCCAGCCCAGGAGTGAAGTGATTCTATAAAAAGAAATCAAAACTACAGCTATACAGTGTCAGTCCTGTAAAAGTTTTGCTTCTTTTCGCATCTCAGATGAGCACCCCTATCAAAACAAATAACACAAAGCCAACTAAATATGAGGTCCCTTTTTCCATATGGCCCAAAACACATTCTGTGTTGATGTTGAGTTATTTTAAGTAATTGCAAATATTTCATTAAATGGATTCACCATATCATAGTTTACACATCCTTCTATTATTAGACTTCAGCTTGTTTCCAAATTTTTCCTGTTATAAATAGTGCCGAGATAAAGGTCTTTGCACTTAAAGGTTTTTCCTTATTTGGGATTATTTCCTTAGGATTCTCAGAAGTGGAATTACTGGGACAAAGAGTTTAAAGGCTTTTGACACATATTGCCTAATTGCTGTACAAAAGGATTGAGCCAGTTCCCATTCTCGCCAGCAGGGTAAGCCAGGGTGGGTCTGTGTGCATCTGGAAGCATCCAGCTCCGTGTATTCCAGATGAGGAAACAGCCCACCCAGCATGTGAATGCAGACTCCCAGGACATAGTCACCTGGAGCAGGGGGATTCTCCAACTCAGGTCCACATATTCCCATGTTAGATGTCTCAAGTCCCCCAACTCCCTGCTTCTGTTCTAATCTTCTTTCTTGCTGCTTTGAGTCACATCCTAGGCCTCGAACTCACAGCAATCCTCCTACCTCTGCCTCCCAGGTGCTGGGATTATATTCCTCCTCTCGTTCCCTCCTCCTTCCTCCCTTCTCCTCCTGTAGATTCTTTTCTTTCTTTCTTTCTTTATTTGGTTTTTCGAGGTAGGGTCTCGCTATAGCTCAGGCTGACCTGGAATTCACTTGGTAGTCTCAGGGTAGCCTCGAACTCACGGCGATTCTCCTAGCTCTGCCTCCTGAGTGCTGGGATTAAAGGCGTGCGCCACCACGCCCGGCTAGATTCTTTTCTTAAAAGTGGAAAGAAACAGATAAACTTATTTATTTGTGAGCAGAAAGAAAGAGAGAGAGAGAGGGAGAGAAAGGCAACACAGATAGAGAGAGTGAGTAGGGGCATATCAGGGCCCCTTACCACTGCAGACAAACTCCACATGCATGTGCTCCTTTGTTCATCTGGCTTCACATGGGTACTGAGGACTCAAACCCAGGCCAACAGGCTTTGCAAGCCTGAGCCATCTCCCTAGCTCCCAGATAAACTTACTTCTAGCAATATATCCTTTTTTTTTTTAAACCCAAAATATCCAAGATTCTTCCGTTTTAACACATAACCAAAAGCAGCAAACTTCCCCGGACTGTGTCACATCGTTCTCCGCACTAAGTCCTTGACGCCCAGTCTCCAGAGCATTTCCCAAACTGAGGAGCATTCCTCTGGACAGCTGTCCTCCACACTGTGGCCCTCAGCTCACCCCAGAAGCTGGCAGGGTGGGGCTGGCTGAGGCCATGGGAGGCAAGGACATGGCCTTGCTTCTGTGGGCCTGCCCCGTGGAGATTCCAGTGCAAATCTGGGCTGATTCTCCCCAGGGAGTTGGATGTAGAAGGCTGTGGGCTCCCCAGTCTATGTAGGGGCCTCACGGAGCCTCACGGAGGAATAGGTCTCCCCTTGGTAAGCTTGCATCTAAGCTGGAGATGCGCACCCACCTGGGGATGGCCCTTGGCCGCCAGAGCCAGAAACCGCAAGGGCCTGAGAAGGGAGGAAGGACGTGGATCTGCAAAACATGGCCCAGAAGTGAAGAGAGGGGAGGCAGAGCTAGGAGAATTGCCGTGAGTTCGAGGCCACCCTGAGACTACCAAGTGAATTCCAGGTCAGCCTGAGCTATAGCGAGACCCTACCTCGAGCATCTAGAGCCGAGGCCGGAGCGTGTGTACGCGGGAGGTGTGAATATCATCATCTCACCTGATAAGCTGGGGTGAGACCTGTCTCGGGCCACGTGAGCCCCGGGGAGTGAGTAGATAAAAGTGGCATTTGAAGATTATCCCAGCGGTGACAGCCCGTGTGTGCTAGCTGCCGTGGGGAGCGCCTGCATCCTGGGCTAGGAGGGGCAGTGGGAATGAACAGCGAGGCTGTCGCATAGCCGTGGAGACCTGAGCTCCTCTGGGGGATCCTGTGTGGCCTCAGGCCCGCGCGATACCCTACACAGGCCCCCTGGGCTATGTGACAGCGGTGTATGACTGTCCCCAAAGGGGTGCGTTGTGGTCTCTCTGTTGCTCTCCTGCTGGCTGTGTGGGTCCCTGAGGCGGGGTGGGCGGAGCCCCTGGTTTGGGCCCCCGGAAGGACGTTTTTGTTAGAAATCACTTGTACTCCTTGCTGGTGAGAGCCCACACTCCAGGTGCTGGGAGAGCCGGTTGCCATGGCAATGGGCACACATCTGCCAGTGCCCTGTACAGGAAGACAACAGATGGCTGCTCGGGATTGCGGGGCTAGGGAGTAGAGTGGCTGGACCCCAAGACACCCGTGAGCAGTGCTTTGGGGCCCTGGGAGGCAGCTGGGCTTTGCAGCAGCAGGGTTACCCTGTGTTTTTCCCTTCTTGCTCCCCTCCTCTTGCCTCGGCTCTGGGGCAGCTAGCTGCTTTGCAGTTCCCTTCACTGGCTGCTTTGCCTGAGAGAGAGGGGGAAAGAGAATGAGCACGCCAGGACCTCTAGCCACTGCAGAGGAACTCCACATGCATGCTCCCCCTTGTGCATCTGGCTTGTGTGGGTCCGGGAGAGTCGAACCGGGATCTTTTGGCTTTGCAGGCAAACGCCTTAACCGCTAAGCCATCTCTCCAGCCCCGAGACTTTGTTTTGAAAGAAAAAGGAGGAGGAGGAGAGGGAGGAAGGGGGTGAGAGGAGGAGGGAAGAGAAGGAATCCATTTGACTTTAGATCAGAAGGGAAGAAATGGTTGAAAGTGGGGGAGAGGACCTTCCTCATTAGACAGTCATTTGAGCCCAGGAGATATCCGCTTTCCCATAGGGAGGAGTAAGGAACAAGCCAGGCCAGGCACAGAGGGCAGTGTTGGCAGAGCCCTCTTCCTTTCTACTTAGTTCTACCCATTCTCAGGAACACCAGGACAGAGACAGATTTAGTTCTACTTAGGAAGGTTTGTGGAGAAAAAAAGCAGAGCACAATAAATCAGGGACTTCCCAAAGGGCAACTTTCCTTTCAAAAAAAGTTTATGTAGTAATGTCCTCCCCTCCAGGACCCTTGGAGAACAGGTCATTCTTCGTGGCCTACTTTCCTGGCTAATTTAAGAATTTATGGGGCTGGAGAGATGGCTTAGCGGTTAAGGCGTTTGCTTGCAAAGACAAAGGACCCAGGTTCGATTACCCAGGACCCACATTAGCCAGATGCATAAGGGGGCGCAGATGTCTGGAGTTCGTTTGCTGCGGCTGGAGGCCCTGTCGCGCCCATTCTCTCTCTCTCTCTCCCTCTTTCTCTGTCAAATAAAAAGTAAAATATTTTTTAAAGACTTATTTTTGTTTATTTATTTGAGAGCGACAGAGAGAGAGGACGCAGAGAGAGAGAAAGAGAGAATGGGCACGCCAGGGCCTCCAGCCACTGCAAATGAACTCCAGACGTGTGCGCCCCCTTGGGCATCTGGCTAATGTGGGTCCTGGGGCATCGAGCCTTGAACCGGGGTCCTTAGGCTTCACAGGCAAGCGCTTAACCGCTAAGCTGTCTCTCCAGCCCGTAAAATATTTTTTTTGTAAAGAATTTATGCTGGTATGTGTTGTTACAACTCTTTGCAGTGGAAGTCTCTCTAAAGCGTGGACTTTGTTCACCTCCCGGATCAGTGGCTACTGTAGCATGACCCCGCTGTCTTCAAGGAAAGCCGTGATTCCCGACTCCATACAGGGATGGTGGCGAGGGTCAGACAGATTCGCTGCTGCACCAAACAGCCCAGTTCCTGGGCTTTTAAAAATAACTCACACAACTTCTTTTTCTCTTTCTTTCTTTCTTTCTTTCTTTCCTTCCTTCCTTCCTTCCTTCCTTCCTTCCTTCCTTCCTTCCTTCCTTCCTTCTCTCTCTCTCTCTCTCTCTTTCTTTTTGTTGGTCGTTTCCCAAGGTAGGGTCTCACTCTAGCCCAGGCTGTCCTGGAATTTACTATGTAGTCTCAAGGCTGGCCTCAAACTCACAGCGATCCTCCTACCTCTGCCTCCCGAGTGCTGGGATTAAAGGTGTGTGCTAACCATGCCAGGCGTTTTTTTTTTTTTTTTTTTTTTTGATAGTCTTAAGTAACCCAGGCTGGCCCTCGGGCATAAATATCAGAGGATGCCCTTGAAGCTCTGATCCTCCTGCCTCCAGCACCTCCGAGGTACTGGGATTACGAGTGCACGCCCACTCCTGGTTTATGAGGTGCTGGGGACGGAACCCAGAGCCTTGTGCTCTACCAACTGCTCCCATCCCCAGCCAAGTTCTGCAACTTTAAAAAATCCTTCCTCTGCCTTCTTCCTCATTACCAGGCTGTGACTTGTCACTTCTCGCCATTATCACAGAGCCTGCCCCAGCAGTTCCTCACCCCACCCCATCCTACCCTCTGCTGTCAGTTTGCTATTTCTAAAGTGCACAAGCTTGACAAGTGTATTATTAGAGTTTGTGCAAACTAACAGTTATCGGGTACTTAGTGATAACCTGAGATTAGCACTCGTGGGTAAATTCTGGAAGGTGAGTGCGTGGTCTCAGCATCTGTTTTGTCCTGTCCGAAGCTTCAATGGAAGAGGTGCTGCTTTAGGAATACTTTTTTTTTTTAATTAATTAATTTGACAGTGAAAGAAGGAGAGAGAGAGAGAGAGAGACAGAGAGAGAGAGAGAGAGAGGGAGAGAGGAGAAAATAGGCACTCCAGGGCCTCCAGCCAGTGCAAGTGGACTCCAAATGCTTGTGCCCCCTTGTGCATCTGGCTAACGTGGGTCTTGGGGAATCGAACATGGGTCCTTTGGCTTTGCAGGCAAATACCTTAACCGATAAGCCATCCCTCCAGCCCAGAGAACACTGTTTTAATCCATTTGAAAACAGTGAGCTCCACAGAAGGGAGCATGAAGACACTCGGGTTGTTAAGGTGGTTTGTTAAGGTGGTTGGTTTGAAAGCAACATCCTTTACTTTTGATTGAGGCGAGGGGAAAAAAATGCCTCAACATTACAGTGAGTTAAGAAGATGGGGCTGGAGAGATGGCTAAGTGGTTAAGGCGCTTGTCTGCAAAGCCAAAGGACCCAGGTTTGATTCCCCAGTACTCATGTCAAAGCCAGATGCCCAAGGTCGCGCATGTGTCTGGAGCTTGTCTGTTGTGGCTAGAGGCCCTGACGTGCCCATTCTCTCTCTATTTGCTTCTCTCTCTTTCTTTCTAATTAATAAATAAATAGAATACTTTTAAAAAAGAAGATGGAGAAGAACTATCTGTACTTCTTTTAAGGTCAGAAAACAATTTAGATTATGATCTTGGTATATTATGTATAGAGGTTGTCAATAAAAAGTAAAAAGCAAACAAAATGTCAGCCTTTTTAGAGCCGGGCATGGTGGTGCACACCTTTAATCCCAGCACACGGGAGGCTGAGGTAAGAGGATTGCGTGAGTTCGAGGCCACCCTGAGATTATATAGTGAATTCCAGGTCAGCCTGAGCTAGATAGAGTGAGACACTGCCTCTTCGGAAAAAAAAAAAAAAAAAAAGTCAGAGAAGTAGAGTAAGGATCCAAAGTACCCAGAGTCCCGGAAATAAGGGCCTGAACCAAGGCCCGTCTCACTCTCACAACCAGTTTTCCTTTGCATTGCACAGGAAAGATGGCCATGGGTATCATGCATGTGGTAGGAACTCAGCTTCTCTGCCTGGCTACTCTGTCTGCCTCTCTGTAGTCTTCTGACATGGACAGAACACCCAGTGTTCCTAGTATGTCCCAGTCTAGGCCCAGTGCATCTAGAGTCGGCATGGCCCGGACCTACTTGTAGCAGGGGAGATTGGTATGCTTTTCCTCCCCAAATGTACTTATTAGCCTGTGAGTGGTAATAGTTGGATGAGAGGCAACATGAGACGTGAAGATGCTCTGTGTGTGTGTGTGTGTGTGTGTGTGTGTGTGTGAGAGAGAGAGAGAGAGAGAGAGAGACTGAAAGAAGCAAATAAGCCGGGCATGGTGGCGCACGCCTTTGATCCCAGCACTTGGGAGTCAGAGAGGTAGGAGGATTTCCGTGAGTTCAAGGCCACCTAAGACTACATAGTGAATTCCAGGTCAGCCCTAGCTAGAGTGAGACCCTACCTCGAATAACCAAAAAAAAGTAGCCAAATACACCTGAGGCTTCAGGACCTGGGTACCACCACCCCCTGGCTGATGGTCACTGGTGGGTGGGAGGGCCTGGATTAGAGCTGGTCTCTTCGGTCCTCCTTCCTCCCTGTGCTACCTGCAGAGCCCGGTACATTTCTGAACCTAGGGAGGCGCGCATCTCCCTGAAGTCTTGAGCTCTCATCCAGGGTGTCTGAGTGAAATCCTCACTGCATTTGTTCCTCTTTCACCAACCTTAAAAGCCATTTTCTCCACTGGAAGATAATCTAGAAAGTAAAAGGAGAAAAGATAAAATCACCCCTAATTCTAACCTATTTTGCTATCTCCTTGAAACCAGTTAAAACTGAAATTAGCCTGATATAGGAGTAGTGTTTCTATCCTGCAGCTCAGAGACTTTGAAGGGGACAGCAGAGTCTGGGTTTGAAATAAGGTGACCAGAGGTAGCCCAACCACTAAGCATCCTTGGCTGGAGGGGGCCTGCCTCCCAGGAAGTCCACCCCGCGACCCACTCCAGTTCTTCACCCCAAGGTCTCTGTCCTCTTCCTGACTAGGAAGTCATTTATAGCTGTGATTTATAGTTTCTCATTCCAAAGAAACGGTCTTTCACCCTCTTTTGTCAGAGCTGCACGGGCCACCCCCTGCATGGCCCTTGAGGACATCTGGAAGTGGTTAAGAGTCCGCGGTCATCGGGGGAGAAGGGTGGGTCTGTCCTACTTTAGCGCATGCTTTGAAAATTTTCACAACACAGCTCACTTTCCTCCTCCTAGGTCCACGTGCCTTTGCTTCCTTTCCCATCTGTCCCCTCCCGCCCCACCCACCTGGAAGGATCAGCATGCCCCCGTCTGTCCGCTGAGCTTCCCAGAACCCCCCAGTCAGTTTGTTTGGGCAGCTGGTCCCCTCCACAGGTGCAGTGGGTGCCACTCCCCCAGCCAGCAGAGGGGCAGATGAGAAGCGTGCTGGCCCCTCCCCAAGGCTGGCTCAGAGTCAATTTGGGACATCTTATTCCCGGGAGGAGGGAGGCCCCAAGGCTCACCACCACCACACGCACCAGGAGTCTGCTCACAGCATGTAGTGATAGGTGAAGCAGGTGGAGACTTGGAACGGGGCAGCGGCAGATTCCAGAGATTGCTACTCGGCCACTGTCCTGAGCCAGTGGAAGAGAGAGAAGAGGCAGGACGGGTCCATCCAAGGAGATGACTGGGTGGCCCAAACCAGGCTGTGCTGCACCTGCAGCCATGCTGGCCCAGGGATCGGCCCAGGCTCCCCAGGGGATTGGGAGGAAGTGTTTCACTCCCTCCTGCCAAGCACAGAGCGAGGCCAAGCCCAGTCTCTCTGTCCTCACTCCGCGGCGCCTCAGCGCCTCTTAATCTCCCCAGGCAGCTTCTAATCCTTCTTTAGGGAGAGAAACATACTTCTGCCCACGCAGACATCTCTTGGGTTCATTCTGAGAGAGCTCAGATTCCCAGAGACCGCTTTTGTTGGCCATAACGAGGGTCCTCATGAAGCACGTCTCCATCAGAGTGCGGAGGAGAGAAACAGACATGGCTGGCGGCAGGTGGCCAAAGCGGACACCAGACTGGACAAGGAGATTCTGAAGGCTCTGACATCCTGCACAACTCACCTCCTTTTTTCTTTTTCTTTTTCATTTTCATTTTCTTTTTTTTAATTTTTCTTTATTTATTTGAGAGAGAGAGAGAGAGAGAGAGAGAGAGAGAGAGAGAATGGGTGTGCCAGGGCCTCCAGCTGCTGCAAATGAACTCCAGATGTGTGGGCCCCCTTGTGCATCTGGCTTATATGGGTCCTGGGGTATCGAACCTGGGTCCTTTGGCTTTGTAGGCAAGCACCTTGACTACTAAGACATTTCTCCAGCCTTTTTTTTTTTTTTTTGAACCAAGCCCAACAGACTGGCGTTTAATTTTTTATGAGAGAGAGAGAGAATGAATTGACACACCAGGACCTCAGCCACTGCAATTGAACCCCAGATGAGTGCACACCCCCCCCATGGGCATTTGCGACCTTGAGCTCTTGTGTCACCTTGTGCATCTGGCTTATGTGGGACCTAGAAAGTCGAACATGAGTCCTTAGGCTTCACAGGCAAGTGCCCTAACTGCTTAGCCATCTCTCCAACCCTTTTTGTTTGTTTGTTTGTTTGTTTGTGATAGGGTCTCCCTCTAGCCTGGGCTGACCTGCAGTTCACTATGTAATCTCAGGGTGGCCTCGAACTCACAGCAATCCTCCTATCTCTGCATGCCAAGTGCTGGGATTAAAGGCATGTGCCACCATGCCCAGCTCACCTCTCTTTTTTATTTATTTCTTTTTTTTTCTAGTCATAAAAATTTATTTATTTATTTATTTTTTATTAATTAGTTTTGTACTTAGTGAATGCAGTCAATTTGGTACCATTGTTAGGCTCATCCATGTCCTACCCCCTGCCCCTGGCCCCTCCTTGTTGAGGTATATGGGTCATGCATTGTGGAGTTAACCCACACTTATGGGTAGGATAAATGTCTCTGCATATCATGACCTAATGTATGGCTCTGACATTCTTTCCGCCCCCTCTTCCGCAAAATTTCCCTGAGCCATGTTGGGTTCATTTTTGGTCTGCTTCAGTGATAAGGTGTTGGGGGCCTCTGGGTCTCTGAGTATCTGATTTGGTAGGAGTTGATTTTTCTCTGTGTTGATCTCCTTCACCCTTGTGCTGGTACCAGGTTCACCAAGAAAACAGCGCCCTTGCTTGGTTCTCCAACTGTTCTTAGTTTCAGCTGGGGCCCTTTTGAGGTATGATGGGGTGGCTGTCTCCTTAGGATCTGCGTCTATCTTTCTTTCCCCGGGGAATGTGCGGCGCATTTAGGCGGTCGCCATCTTGGCTGGAAGTCTCTTTTTTTATTTCTTTACCCTAAGCAGCAGAAAAAAGTCAGGTGTGGGGCTGGAGACATGGCTTAGTGGTAAAGTGCTTGCCTGTGAAGCCTAAGGACCCCGGTTCAAGGCTTGATTCCCCAAGACCCACGTTAGCCAGATGCCCAAGGGGGTGCACGTGTCTGGAGTTCGTGTACAGTGGCTGGAGGCCCTGGCGTGCCCATTCTCTCTCTCTGTTGCTCTCAAATAAATAAATAAATAAATAATAATAAAAAATTTAAAAGTCAAGTGTGGCCAGGAGCTCCATCTACTAGGTAGGAGGCATGGATGATGGCTCTCTCTCCTCTGAGGGAATGGCTCAAAGGGTCTGTTCAATTGTCTGGGCTTGGGCTGAAACTGGGATCTTGATAACTCCGGGATGGGCAGGACCTTCTCACCACGGTCACCCAGTGACTGCTGTTCTGGCCTGGGGCACCCAGCCCTGCCCAGGACCATATCCCCTGCTCTTCCTATGGTTCTGCCGTTTTGGCATTCCACACCCCCTCTCCCCCCTCCCTCACCACTCTGGAGGAAAAGAAGAGAGCATTTGCAGTTTTAGGCAGAGCCGACTCCATCCATCCCCCTAGCCGCACTGCACCCTGTTTCTTGCAGGAGGGCCTCAGAAATCCCGTGTGCACATCCGTGCGTTCACCCTTCGATCCGTTTCCGATTGCCCTTGCTTCGCTCCGGAGCTGATCCTGCGCAAGCCACAGACAGCGAGGCACTTAATTTGGGGAGAGTTGATTGACCCTGTGGTCGGTGAGGGGGAAAGCTACAGGGCTTTGTAACCTCCGGGTTAGTGTCCCTTTCATCTGCGTGTCACACGCCTCTCTGCCCACGCTGTCCCTGCTGGTGCTTCACCGAAAGCAAGAAACGGACGCGGCTTGTACTGAGTGGCATGGGGTGTATTGCGCGTGAGGTGGGGGCGGGGAGGGAATGGTCAGCTCGCTTTTGTGAACACGCTCTGTGCGCATGGGTGCGAGTGGACCCCGCTGGTTCTGGGGCACAGTGATTCAGAGATTGGGAGTGAAGGGTCAGGACTGCCTTTCAGGTCCAGAGGCAGAGTTGTGGGGGGGGGGCTGTCACCCTAACTCTTCTGAAGTGCCTTCTCTCTCCTCCAGACTTCCTGGCAAGAATGTGAGGTTGTTGGCTGTTTTCTTCATATCTTCCTTCTCCCCCCAGCCCCTCCCATGGCCAGCCCGAGGCTCATCTCTCTCTACAGCTCTGGTCCTGTGTCACCTCCAAACTGTCTTTCTCTTTCTTTGCTTTTTTTTTTTTTTTTTTTTTTTGGTGTTTCGAGGTAGGGTTTCACTCTAGCCCAGGCTGACCTGGAATTCACTATGTAGTCTCAGGGTGGCTTCGAACTCATGGCGATCCTCTTACCTCTGCCACCCGAGTGCTGGGATCAAAGGCGTGCGCCACCACAGCCTGCTCTCTTTGCGTTTTTTTTTTTTTTTTTGAGGTCGTTTGGGGGTCTCCTGTAGCCCAGGCTGACCTCCGACTTGATATGTAGCCGAGAACTATCTTGGACTTCTAATCCTCCTGCCTCCACCTCCCAAGTGCCAGACACCCAGTTTATGCAGTTCTGGGAATGAAACGCGGGGGCTTTGTGCATGCTGGGTAAACTCTACCAACTGAGCCACATTGCTAGACCCAGACCTTCTAGTTGTGGTCTGAAATCCATGCCTCCTTGAGGACCCCCTTTTCCACTCCCCCCCCCAATCTCAATGCTGGTCAGTTCCGGCCACTCAGCCCTTCTTCCCGCTCAGGGCAGTCCTTCCACTAGACTGGCCACCTCTCTCTTCCTGCTGGGCCCCCCCCCCGTCCATGCTGACTGTGGACAATGGTCTCTCTCCTTCCCTCCCAGGCCTGCCTTGTCTCATGGGATCTCTCTTCCACTGCACCGTCAGCTCTCTTTGCCAGGGTGGTTCTCAGCTCATATGTGAGCTGACTGACCCATGTACCCCCACCACACACACCCAGGGCCTCTGAACACCGGCGTTGACGCCTCTCATGCTGACACCACGCCCTCCTCGCTCTCCACGACTCCCATTCGGGCTCCTGCCTTGGCCTCCTGTTCGCTCTTTCATCCTCAGCGTTTGTCTTTCCGAAGCTCCACCTGGGCTCTTCTGGCTGCTCTTGTCTCTTGACTGTTAACTTTAACTGTCCCCCGATCTGCCCGCGCCCCCCCCCCCCCGCCACCTCACATCTTTGGAGATCCCCTCTGGATTTGTAGCTGTCAGCTATGGCTTCAGAGGGGCCCTTTTACCCTTGGCCACACCAGGACCAACTTCTGTCTACTATTGGGTTCTCCTTGCTGTCCTATTAGGAACCCAGGCTCTTCTTGGCACCCCCCCCCCAATCACCTCTCATTTGCAATTGGGCTGATTGAATTGGCTCAGGAATGCTTCTCTGTGCCCAGCTCCTCCCACGCCCCCCTCCCACCCCTCCTCTCGTCTGGACCCTGCAACAGCTGTTTAGCTAGCCTGGTCGAGACTGCTGCTTCTTCTTTGGGCCACTTGCCACACACAACTGTAACGCCACACTTTGAAAACACATCTGAGCGCGTTGCTTCCCAGCCATTCTGGCTTTTCCCCCCATCTACCCTAAACCCTGCACAGCTGCCCACGAATGGAATGCCTTCTGTCCCTCTTACCGTTCCTCCCACCCGCATCCTCCTCCCGGAAGCCTTCCTGAGCCACCTTTCCGTGCACAAAGATAGGCTCTTTCCTCCCCTCCCCCGGTGGCCCTGTATGATTCATGCTGTGCCCAGCTGCCGTAGTGCCCAGCTTCTCTAGTGTGTCTGGTGATCTGGGATGGACCTACTTACTGCTGATGTCTCAGTCCTGGTAGAGGGCCTGGCATTAGGGCACGTTTACCCAACCGCGGTTGTAGAAGTTCTTTCTTAAATCTGCTTTTCCAAAGCAGGCTAATATCTTACTTGGTTTGACGGCCCCATGTGGTGACCAGGCCAGAGGATGAGCGTCCTCTCAGGTCCGAGCAGGTGTCTCACTGCGGGTTGACGGTTTTGCATATTTTTGCATATTTTGGTGTTTGAACTCTGTGGTTGACCCCCAGCTTCTTGCTGCGCTGCTCAAATCCTGGGCAGTTAGTCCATGCTCCCAGACCCCTGGGTTTGGCTGCACTGATCTCTTCCCCTTCTGAGTAGCTTCCTCATTTTCTGTGACAGTAGAAGAGGTCTCCAAGTCCAGCCTCCTTTAAATAACACTGTAATCTCACAAGATCTCAGATGTCATTTTAAAAAATAAGCCATCGGTGGGGGCGGGGGAGGTGGCTGGAGAGATGGCTTAGTGGTTAAGGCGCTTGCCTGGGAAGTCTAAGGACCTGGGTTCCATTCCCCAGGACCCATATAAGCCAGATGCACAAGGTGGCGCATGTGTCTGGAGTTCGTTTGCAGTGGCTGAAGGCCCTGGTGCGCCCATTCTATCTCTCTCTCTATCTATCTGCCTCTCTCTCTCTCTCTCTCTCTGTCTCATATAATAGATAAATAAAAATAACAACAATAAAAATAAACCATCAGGGCTGGAGAGATGGCTTACCGGTTAAGCGCTTGCCTGTGAAGCCTAAGGACCCCGGTTTGAGGCTAAATTCCCCAGGACCCACGTTAGCCAGATGCACAAGGGGGCGCACGCGTCTGGAGTTCATTTGCAGTGGCTGAAGGCCCTGGCGCGCCCTTTCTATCTCTCTCTCTATCTGCCTCTTTCTGTCTCTGTCTGTCACTTTCAAATAAATAAGTAAAAATAAACAACAAAAAAATAAGCCATCCAATGAATGTTAAAGCTGCTACCAGTGTTCTTGGAGCAACTCATATGACACAGCGTGCTTGACTAAATCCATATGTGTGCACACGTGTCTATGCACTTGATCATAGGACATGGCCTTGAACCTGCTTGGTGTTTGATAAGTTTTGCTGAGTGAGTGGACAGACTAGAACCAGAGGGAGGACCTATTTGTTCTTCCCTCCGAGCAGTGACGGTTTCCCATGGGTCCTGGTGCGTGTCGGGCTGTGCGGAGGGCAGGGCCTCTTGGTCTCTCTTCTCTTCTGTGAAGCAGCCCGTTTCTGCTGGAGGCTGCTGGGAGACATGTGGTCCTTGGCAGTGTGGCGGCTCCATGGGGTTTGAACTCAGACAAGGAAGAAGATTTACGTGGCTAGGAAAGGAAGACAGGTGCTCATTGAAGGCCTTGGCCCTGCCCAAGGTATGGGATGCCTTTCCGTGGAGAGCTTCCAGTCCAGGGCTTAGGGACCTGCAGGGGAAGTTGGAGCATTGATTACCATGCACTTCAGTATCAAAATCAGGTCACGTCTAAGAGTAGAAGGACAGTGAGCACGGGCTGGCTGTGCTGGGAACATTGAAGTATGCGGCCTACCAAGTGGGGGACAGGTCCTGAAGGCCCTGCACATCTTCCGAGAGCACCTGTGGGTTGTGACCAGAGGGTATTAGTAGAATGTTCTGAGAAGTCCACACTTCCATGCTAGGAGGTCGGACCCCTGGAGCCACTCATCCTGTGGGGTCCTTCCCTCAGGGCCTCAGGTTGCTGACAATCCTGACTTCTTGGTAGCCTTAAGGGATGGTGGCCTCACTGAGGATGGGGGAGCCAGACCCCAGTCTCCTGGCCCCAGCAGGTGTGAATGTCAAGGATGAGTCATGCAGTTTGGCACACCTCATCCGGGTCCTCTTGCCCTCAACAACAAGCCTTTCCCTACCTGCTCCTGGCCTAGAGTTCGAAGGAGCGCAAGGGCTTCCAGAAGTTTCTTCCAGGTTACTGGGGGTGGGAGAGGAATGGGCTGTCACATTCTTCCTGTGTCTCTTCCAGTCCTCCTGGGCCCCTTTCCTAGGCCACCCACAGCACCTCTGAGCCTCAGTGCTCCTCATCCACAGCTAGAGAAAGGTGGATCCGAGTGCAGTGGCGTTTACAACTGATAGATCACAGGCAGAGAACATGGACCTCAAGGGCCACCTGGGGATCAGACAGAGGGTGACAGTGGCTATGGTGATGGTGAAGATCCTCTGCCAGTCACCAAGGAAAAAAAATTTTTTTTAAAGACTGGTGAGAGAGCCTTTAATCCCAGCACTTGGGAGGCAGAGGCAGGAGGATCGCTGTGAGTTCAGGGCCACCCTGAAACTACAGAGTGAATTCCAGGCCAGCCTGGGCTAGAGCGAGACCCTAACTCTGAAAAACAAACAAACAAACAAAGACTATTAAGAAGAAAAGTAGAGAATTATTGTGATAGTTAATATCTGATTTAACCACCACAACTCTTTTTGTTTGTTCTTGTGTTTTTGTTTTTTGAGGTAGGGTCTCACTCTGGCTCAGGCTGACCTGGAATTCACTAGGTAGTCTCAGGATGGCCTCGAACTCTTGACAATCCTCCTACCTCTGCCTCCCGAGTGCTGGGATTAAAGGCGTGCGCCACCACGCCCGGCTTTACCACAACTCTTAAATATAAATATTGGCACCTGGACTTTTGTAGGTAACTTTGGGACCTGTGGGGCCCCGTGCCAGAATATCCGGAGCTGGAGGGGTTTGGTCAGGAATAGGCATGGAACACATTGGCAGGTTCTCCTTTCCTGCTCCAAACATGCCTCAACCTCGGCTAGGTCTCCGGAGAGTAGAGGAGTTGTGATTTCAGGCCCCAAGTTTGCACGTTGCCGGGGACAAGGGAGACTTATTTATAAAAAGCTTGGAATAAAATAAGCATTTGGCTTCCACGGCCATTGTCCCCCTCTCCTGTCTCTAGCGCTGTGTCTGGCCTCCCCTCCACACTCCTACAGATCACGGCGTTGGCTCTGTGCGTGCACGCGCGTGTGCCTGCAATGGACATTTTTTGCCCCTAGAAGGATGTGCCCAGCTCTCCTACACGTGGTGGACGAGTGTTGGCTCTGGGGTGGACTCTACGGGAAGGGCAGCGTTTTGGATGGGGCTGGCTGCCCCTCAGGATGGGGTTTCCTCTAGTTGCTCCCTTGCTCGGGGGTGGGGTGAGCTGGGCTGGGCAGCGGGTGTTGTGGGGGGGGGGCGCGTGTGCAGATTGTTCAGAGACATCTGCTGTTTGCAGTAACTCGCCAGCCGGGCTGAGCTGCTGTGTGTTGCTTTGCAGTGTTCCCTGTAAATATTATGACTTTGAGGACCAGGGAATGGGGGCAGGCACAGACTCCAAGGAGACTGGCACTGGTCCTCTTTGGACCCCCCCAAAATTGGGTCTACAGTGGGAGGGAAGCAGAGATGACCTGGGGCCTAAAGCCAGCACTGGGGTCTCTCGTGGGAAAGGGCAGGGGGTGGGTATTAGCAGCTGCGTGGCTTCGAGGGGGGTGTCTGTGGACACTGCCTCGCTTCAGGTCCCAGCTCGGGCCCTGCCCTGCTGTGCCTCAGCCTCTCTGGCAGACAAAGGCGCAACTGCTTCTGCTCAAGCCAATCACCTGGCCCAGGGGGCCCCCCCGTTGCCCCAGCCGGGGGGGGGGTAGGCATCTCCTTCTGTGACTCGGTCACTATTTCTGGAAGGCCCTCAAAGCTCTGTACTTTTGGTTCCCCTCGGTTGGAAGGTTCATGCTGGTTCTAACTGAATTGCTTGATAGTATGTTCTGTCAAGCCATCCTGTTCTGTTCTCACGGGAGACAGCTGGTCCCATCTTGCAGTTGTTTATTTTTAGACTCCTCTCGGGGTCTTTTTCTTGGCCCTCTGACCCTCTGACCACGTGATCTGAAGGGGGTCATGTACTTAGTCTCATCTGATGTTTTTTTTTTTGCGTGTGTGTGCGTGTAATATGGTATAAGCATGTGTGTGTGCCCTTGCTGTGTCCCCAACTTAACTGAGCCATCTCTCCAGCCCCGTTTGGTCACCTGATGGGTCTTTCTGGCTGAGAGCTGCAGGACAGGGTGCAGTCCTATTGCAGAGCATGGGCAGTCTCCCTTGCCCACTGCGAGACAGGCACGTCATGAGTAAGGCCGGAGCGGAGGAAGGGTGTGTGTGTGTCCCAGCAGGCATGTGTTACATGCGTAGGTGCGTGTGGACATGTGCATATGGACATTTTCTCTTTCATTTACTTATTTTGTTTACTTATTTATTTATTTATTTCAGAGTGACAGACAGAGAAATAGGCAGAGAGAGAGAGAAAGAGAGAACGGGCGCACCAGGGCCTCCAGCCACTGCAAACAAACTCCAGATGCGTGCGTCCCCTTGTGCATCTGGCTAACGTGGGTCCTGGGGAATCGAGCCTCGAACCAGGGTCCTTAGGCTTCACAGGCAAGCGCTTAACCGCTAAGCCATCTCTCCAGCCCTATTTATTTATTTATTTATTCAGAGAGAGAGAGAATGGATGCACCAGCTCCAGCTGCTGCAAATGAACTCCAGACGCAGGTGCCACCTTGTGCATCTGGCTTACGTGGGTCCTGGGGAATCAGACCTAGGTCCTTTGGCTTTGCAGGCAAGGGCCTTAACCACTAAGCAATCTCCCCAGCCCTGACATTTTTTCTTTTTAAAATTATAATTTTATTTTGTTTATTTGAGAGAGAGAGAGAGACAGAAACAAACAGAGAGAGACAGAGAGAATGGGCATGCCAGGGCCTCTAGCTGCTGCAAAGGAACTCCAGACGCATGTGCCCTCTTGTGCATCTGGCTAACGTGGGTCCTGGGGAATCGAACCTGGGTCTTTTGTCTTTCTAGGCAAGTACCTTAATAGCTAAGCCATCCATCTGGCCCCTTTTTTTTTTTTTTTTCCATATGGACATTTTCTTTTCCTTCCCATAGCTTAAGTCCTAGGAGGGTGCTAAGCAGGGGCTTTTTTGCTCGGGAGCTGTGCTGTTTTGGCTGCTGCTGCTGGTGTTGTTGCTAGTGTTGTTGTTGTTGCTGGTGGTGGTGGTGGTGGTAGTGGTGTTGGCAGTATTGTTGTTGTTGTTGGTATTGGCAGTGGTGGTGGTGTTGTTGTTGTTGGTGCACTGGCCTTTCCTACTCACCTTTCCTGTCCCTGAGCTTGTTCATTTCTGGTAATACAGAGCTGGAGCCCTGGGTCAGCCCCTACCCTGTCCTGCAGTAGGGCTGTCCCTTTCCTTGACAACACTCTTAATGGACAGAGTGGCCTTTCAGTTTCCTCAACTGCCAGGGCATACTGACCCTCTTCACATTTCCTAAGGAGGTGAGGGGGCAGCTTCTGGGCCAGGCTGCAGAGGGCAAGGCTCCCTTCCTTCCCTTCTTGCCACTTGGTATAGCCACCATCTGCCTCTCATGGCTTGGCATCCCCTGGGTCCTGCTCCTGGAGGTGAGACTCAGATTCTCAAATACAGCCTGGGACTGCTTGCCCTTGAGCTCTCCACCTGTTCCCAAAGGCTCAATCCTCAGGAAGGAACTCTTCCCCATGGCCCAGGTGAGGGGGCTTCCCCAGACCAGGAATAATCTCCCCAGAGATGCGACTTGCTACCATTGTGCACTGTGGTCAGAGCTCACCTGTTAGCAGGCTGTAGGCATTGGAGTGGGTACATAGGAGGCTGGGGGTGAGGTAGCTGGCAGAAGACATGGGTCTTGAAGGAGTGCAGGGACTGGAGCGATTTGTCCTTTAAAAAAAAATAACTCTGGGGCTGGAGAGATGCCTTATTGGTTAAGGTGCTTGCCTGTGAAGCTTAAGGACCCAGGTTCGATTGCCCAGAATCCACATAAGCCAGACGCACATGGTGGTGCGTGTATTTGGAGTTCGTTTGCAGTGGCTGGCTAGAGACCTTGGTGCACCCATTCTTTCTCTCTCTGTCTCTCTCCCCCATAAGTAAATAAATAGAAAAATAATTATGTTCACCTGAGGAGATGGCTCAGAGGTTAAAGGTGCTTGCTTGCAAAGCCTACCGGTCCAGGGTTCAATTTCCCCAATACCCATGCATCTGGAGTTCATTCGCAATGGCAGGAGACACAAACACACACACAGTCTCTCTCTCCTTCCCTCGCTCCCCCACTCCATTCTTATCTCTCTCTCACACACACATAAACAAATACAAATATTAAGAAAAATTAAAAATTGTGTCAAAATACATTTGATATAAAGGTTACCATTTAAGCAATTTTAAAGTTTGCTTATCTGTGACATAAACACACTTACGGTGTTGTAAAGCCACTACCAGAATCCATTTCCAGATCCTTTTATATCACTCAAACCATGTATTTTTTTTAAATTTTTTAAAAATTTTTATTTATTTATTTGAGAGTGACAGACAGAGAGAGAAAGAGGCAGATAGGGAGAGAAGACAGAGAATGGGCACGCCAGGGCCTCCAGCCACTGCAAACGAACTCCAGACGCATGCACCTCCTTGTGCATCTGGCTAACGTGGGTCCTGGGGAATTGAGCCTTGAACCGGGGTCCTTAGGCTTCACAGGCAAGCGCTTAACCGCTAAGCCATCTCTCCAGCCCTCAAACCATGTATTTTTTTAAAATAGTAACTTTGATCCCTCCCATTCCCCCCAGCCCTTGGTAACCTATAATTTAGCTACCGTAGGTACACGTGAATCACACCTTGTTTATCCTTTCACGTCTGGTTATTTTGCTTAGCACAGCGTCATCAGGGTTCATCTATATTGTAGCATGTATGGATTTCATTTCTTTTTATGACTGAATAATATCCCATTGTGTGCAGATACTGTACTTTTTTTCTTTTTTTTTTTTAAGAGAGAGAGAATGGGCAGGGTGTGCCAGGGCCTCTAGCCATTGCAAATGAACTCTAGACACATACGCCACCTTGTGCACCTGGCTTATGTGGGTCCTGGGGAATCGAACCTGGGTCCTTTTGCTTGACAGGCAAGCGCCTTAACCACTAAACCATCTCTCCAGCCCCAGATACCATACTTTTGTTTATCCATTCGTCGGTCAATGGCCATGGGTTGCTTCCACCTTTTGGCTATTGTGAATGACGCTACTACAAACATAGATGTACAAATGTGCTTGAGTCCCTCGTTTCCATTCTTTTAGGTATGTAAATAGATTTGCTGGATCTTTAGCTATTTCATGTTTACTGTTCCCCTCAGTAGTTGCACTGTTGACAGTCTCACCAGCAATGCAGGAAAGTTCTAGTTTGTTCACAGTCTCACCAACTCTTTTTTTGTAAGTTCAAAACTGGTATATTTATTTATTTTGTTTCTTAGAGATAGTATCTCATGTAGCCTAGGATGGCCTTGAACTCCTGATCCTCCTGCTCCATCTCCTAAGTGCTGGGTTTACAAGTGTGCACCACCGTGCCTGGCTCTCAGCAGCTCTTTCCAAGCTAGACTAAGGGCCAACTCAGCCTTTTGGAAAATATTTTTATTTATTTATTTGCAAGGAGAGAGAGAGAGAGAAGACAGACAGAGAGAATGGACATGCCAGGGCCTCCAGCTCTTTGTGCATCTGGTACTGGAACTGGGGAATTGAACTCAGGTTGTTAGCCTTTACAGGCAAGTCCCTCCCCCCCTGTCTCTGCCTCTTTATCTCTCAAATAAATAAATAATTTTATTTATTTATTTTTTTCAAGGTAGGGTCTCACCCTAGCCCAGGCTGACCTGGAATTCACTATGTAGTCTCAGGGTGGCCTCGAACTCATGGCGATCCTCCTACCTCTGCCTCCTGAGTGCTGGGATTAAAGGTGGGTGCCACGCCCGGATTTTATAATTAATTATTATTTTTAAAATTTTTTTTTTGCTCATTTTTATTTATTTATTTGAGGGCGACAGACAGAGAGAAAGAGGCAGATAGAGAGCGAGAGAGAGAATGGGTGTGCCAGGGCTTCCAGCCACTGCAAACGAACTCCAGATGCGTGCGCCCCCTTGTGCATCTGGCTAACGTGGGTCCTGGGGAATCGAGCCTCGAACCGGGGTCCTTAGGCTTCACAGGCAAGCGCTTAACCGCTAAGCCATCTCTCCAGCCCTAATTATTATTTTTTTTAAGTATAAGAAAGTTCAAGACAGAAGCAACAGAGCAATGACCTCAGCGTAGGGCTCCGTGCGACCACACGCACATCCACATGCATGTTGCCAGTCTCCTGCCAAATCGTCTAGTTCCTTCCTAGTCCCTGAGCAGGCCTGCAGTCTGGCTGGATCCTGGCTCTTGAGATGGAGAATGGGTAGAGCTGCAACCTTCTGGGTCCTCTTGCGTAGGAGGGAGAGATGGGGTCTGAGGAGGGCTGCAGGGATGCGGGGCTCTCCATGGTGGTGTATGCTCCCCTTGCCAGGGTCCTGACTCCGGGAGAGACCGTCATCAGTGCCCGTGTTTAGAGGAACAGTTTGGAGGACATGATGCGGGTCATCAGGTTTATGAAACCCCCACGCTCTGCCCTGTCACACGAGACCCAGGATCTGCAGCCCTCCCCGTGCCACCAGCCGCTCGGAGTATGGCTCTCTTTGAGGACCAGAAGCCCCTGGGAACAGAGGGGTTTAGTCACTTCCCTGCGCATTCCCTCCCCGCCACGTAACCTAAGCTGCCCCCTGGAAATGGCTCTGGGTGGCAGTCACACCTGAGGCTGTTGGCAGCTGCAGCTGGGGATTTTATGGCTCCCTTTTTCCTTGGGGACCAAACTGTGTTTAAACCAGGACTCACTGTTTCTGAGAAGCTGCGGAGGGAAGTTGCTTAATTCCTCATAATTGGGCAAGTAGCCCTCGTTAGGAATCACCCCTCTATTGTTGGAAGGAGGACGTGCAAGTCTGGGGATGGCTGGGTGCATCCCTCCAGGTTAGAAGAATGTGGACTTGAATTCTGATGGCATTTGTTGTCATTATTTATTTTTATTATTATTATTAGTGTGTGTGTGTGTTAAGTTGTTTTCTCCTGTTATTCTCGGTTTCTTCTGTAAAAATGAGACTACTGGGGCTGGAGAGATGGCTTAGCGGTTAAGCACTTGCCTGTGAAGCCTAAGGACCCTGGTTCGAGGCTCGATTCCCCAGGACCCACGTTAGCCAGATGCACAAGGGGGCACACGCGTCTGGAATTCGTTTGCAGTGGCTGGAGGCCCTGGCGCGCCCATTCTCTCTCTCTCTCTCTCTCTCTCTCTCTCTCTCTGCCTCTTTCTCTCTCTGTGTCTCTCTCAAATAAATAAATAAACAAACAAAATTTAAAAAAACCATTTATTTTAAAAAAAATGAGACTACTGTGTGGTGGAATTGGTATGGAGCCCCAGGGTGTAATTAATGGTTCAAAAGGAAGAGAAATCCAACTCTTAAAACCATCGTCGGTTGAGTCTCTGCTATTCACAGAAAGTCTGCTCAAAAGTTGGCCCAGACTTTCGGGGTTCCAGTTAGGTTTCTTGACTTTCAAACCCAGTCCCTTGAGGGCCCCTTCCCCCCCCAACCTCTCCCACGCCTGTACTGTCAACAGGGCCTCTCCTGACAGCCTCCATTGTGTGGCTGCGCCCACTCTCTTCTGTACACCTCTTCTCCTGCCTCCCAGCGCACCTTCCCCGCAGCAGTGACTGCTGGATTCTGTTCTGGGTTTTCTCAGGCAAAGTTCTCAAAACCCACCTGCTCTGTGGGCCCGAAGCCTCATCACTTCCTCTCTTTACCTCGTGACACTCCTGTCAGCCCCCAGCCAAGAGACTAGGTGTTGTTTCAAAGGAGCAGAGGACATTGGCCCAGAAGCCCTCCTGGAGGGGAGCCGGTGGGAGGTCACAGACCCAGGGAAGGCCAAAGCTGTCTGGGGTCCTCTTCCCCAGCACCCCGCCCCATGCTGTCCCTACCCCCCGCTCCTCAGCTGTCGCCCACGGAAGACCAGGTGGGACTGATAAGATGGCTGAGCTGTCATGCCCCTTCCTGGAGGTGGAAGGAGACGGCATGTATATGATAGAGTGAAGAGCCAGCTGGCGTCCAGTGCGTGTTTTTGTGGATGTCTGCATTCGTGCCACAGCGTGCCCTAGATGGTAGCCAGGGTCCAGATGTCACCTGGCTTGCAGAGTTTCAGCCTGGACTGGGGGCTCCTCTGAGGAAAGTGGAGCACGGAATTGGAAAACGGAGGCACTGCCCTGGACGGTGGGGCGACTTTATTCCTCACTGATAGTGCTTGTACCCGAGCAGCACTCCCGCCTTTCCCCTCACACCGACCCTGGCTGTGGGAAGCCGTTGGTTATCAGCACCTCCATTTTCTGTTCTGGGCAGCAGGCGTGAGAGACACCGCTGAAGACATTCAGCCGGTCGAAGCTGGGCAGGACCTGGCCCAGAGTGGGGCCCCCATGCCAGGCTCCTCCCTGTCCGGCCTTTGGCATGTCTGGCCCACGAGTGTTCGTGTGGAAGTACAACTTCCTCAGGACGGTGCCAAGCTGTGCCCCTGCAGGCTGGAGCCATGTGGAGCTGGCAGAGTGAAATGGGGAGGCCGGAGCTCCAGGGCAAGGGCTCACTTAACACCTCCTTCTTTCTGCCCTCTCCAACACTCAGCCATCCAGAAGGGGAGACTTGCAGCTCTCTTAGAAGGCCTGTCTTGGAGGCCGGGCGTGGTGGCTCACGCCTTTAATCCCAGCACTCGGGAGGCAGAGGTAGGAGGATCGCCGTGAGTTCGAGGCCACCCTGAGACTCCATAGTGAATTCCAGGTCAGCCTGGGCTAGAGTGAGACCCTACTTCGAAAAACAAAACAAAACAAACAAACAAACAAAAAAAAGAAGGCCTGTCTTGGCCTTGGAGATTCTTTGCTCTGGGAAACTTGGCTTTCCTCATTATCTTGGGGCTGTCATAGCTAGTGGAGGCCTCGGGTTGCTTCAGGACTCCGGATCGAAATAGCACCCCCAATTAGGAGCAGCACAGCAGGGGCGGAGAGGCTTCCCCGCTTACAGACACTCGGGAAGACTGTGTCCGCAGTCTCCCTCACAGTCCGTTTGTTAGCCAGGGGAATGCGAGCCGTAGATCCCAGGATATATGCCACTTCTAGGCCTGACCCATAAAGAGCAGACCTTCCATCTCCCAGCCCCGTCTTCTCTTCCACAGCGGTGATGTCGTACAGTAGATGGAGCCGCAAGGCGGAGTGGAGCTACTTGGCCTACATCAGAAAGCCAATACTACACTTAGGTGGAGTTAAGCTACTGAGATTTGGAGCTTATTGTCACTGTGTTTGTAACCCTGCCTGTTCCGACTAATAGTGGAGAAAGTGGAGCTCAGGCTGGAGGAGGAGGAGGACAGCTAACTGTCCCCCTATCTGCAGGTTTGTTTTGCAAGATTTAAGTTACCCATAGTCAGCCACGGTCTGAAAATATTGCATGGAGGGCTGGAGAGATGGCTCAGGCGCTCGCCTGCAAAGCCTAATGACCTGGGTTCAGTTCCCCAGTATCCACGTAAAGCCAGATGCACAAAGTGGCGCATGCGTCTGGAGTTTGTTTGCAGCGACTGGAGGCCCTGGCACACCCATTCTTTGTCTGTATCTCTTCTCTTTCTCTCTCTCTCTCTGCTTGCAAATGAACAAATAAATAAATACATGTAAAAAAATACAGGGAAATAAATCATGGACATGTGAGTTTTTAAATTTTTATTTATTTATTTGAGAGAGAGATTGAGAATGAGTGCACCAGGGCCTCCAGCCACTGCGAAGGAACTCCAGATGCATGCGCCCCCTTGTGCATCTGGCTTACGTGGGTCCCTGGGGAATCGAGCCTCGAACCAGGGTTCTTAGTCTTCACAGGCAAGTGCTTAACTGCTAGGCCATCGCTCCAACCCAGTAACGTACATGTTTAAACAACTCAGAGCATTTTGTTTTAATTCTTCTATTGTATTGTTGGTTACTGTTGTCAGTCTATTATTGTGGGTAGGAAAAAAAAAAACTTTGTATAGGGCTGTTGAGATGGCTTAGTGGTTAAGTGCTTGCCTGTGAAGCCTAAGGACCGCGGTTCGAGGCTTGACTCCCCAGTACCCACGTAAGCCAGATGCACGAGGTGGTGCATGCATCTGGAGTTCGTTTACAGTGGCTGGAGGCCTTAGTGTGTCCCTTATCTCTCTCTCTCTCTCTCTCTGCATCTCTGTGCCCTTTCTCTCTCTGTCTGTCACTTTCAAATTAAAAAAAAAAAAAAAAAAAAAACTTTGTATATAGTTGGGTACTGTCCATGGCTTCAGGCCTCATAGGGGTTTCAGAAGATATCCCCAAATGATAGAGGGACTGAGCTGTTTCGTAGCTCTGCTCTGTAGCTTTGTTGGATGTTCCCACTTCAAACCATGAATATCTGGACGGTGCCCAAAAGCTCCTAAGAGATCGAGTCTCTTCTCCAGTTCATCCACATAGCATGGTGGCTGTTATGGGCTTCGGGATGTCAGAAAAGGCTTCTCAGAGGAGTTGACCATTTGGCCGCAGGAAGAGTAGGAGGCAACTAGAGAGAGAGAGTGGGGTGAGCTTTCTTGGGAAGTGAATCCAGTGGCGATCAGCAAGGGGCAGCGCGTGCGATGGACTGAAGGCGCGGAGGAAAGCCGCGATCGAACGGCTGGATAGCAGCTGGGCTTTGAGCCGCAGGCTTGGAAGCTCGCAGAGTTTGAAGTGCAAGAGACAGCATCGTTGACGCGATCGGAATTTTCCCTCTCGAAAAGACTGCCTCGGCTGCTGTGTGGAGCTCGGGTCTCGTCGCCGCTCTTGTCAGCTGGACGTGGACAGGTGAGACGGCAAGGAAAGGCCACTTCCACGTTTCTTCCTCCAGGCCTGAAGGCCAGGGAATGCAGCTGCTCCAGGGCATGGCGGGAAGTCACCGGATACTGAGCCTGGTTCTGGGAATAATGCTAGTAGAGAGAGGAACTCTGGTCTAAAATTAGGCTTTGGGACTATTTCAATAAAACATACTCTTCCTGCCCTGTCCTTGATGAGGGCTTGTCCTTGTCCTCCCTCCTGCTAGCCCTGACTTTTATTCCATAGCCCCATCCTCGATTGAGGCTTCCATAGGTAGCTATGTTCCGCCTTCCTGAGAGTGCGCCTAAGGCCCCAGACCAAGGCCACCTCCCCTGAGCCTGGTTGAGTGGGGCTGTAAGAATTAGTGTTCTCTTCTTTTCATGCCTCTTTTTTTTTTTTTTTTTTTTTTTTTTTTTGGTTTTTGAGGTAGGGTCTCACTCTAGCCCAGGCTGACCTGGAATTCACTCTGTAGTCTCAGGCTGGCCTCGAACTCACAGTGATCCTCCTACCTTTGCCTCCCGAGTGCTGGGATTAAAGGCATGCACCATCACGCCCAGCTCTGATGCCTTTTTTCTTAAAAAATGTACTGCTTGGCTGGGTGTGGTGGTGCATGCCTTTAATCCCAGCACTTGGGAGGCAGAAGTAGGAGGGTCACTGTGAGTTTGAGGCCAGCCTGAGACTACAGAGTGAATTCCAGGTCAGCCTGGGCTAGACTGAGACCCTACCTCATAAAACCAGAAAACAAAACAAAACAAACATACAACAAACAAACAAACAACAACAAAAAACCGTACTGCTTGGACTCTAAGATCCTGGGTCTCAGGCAGAAAGGCTCATGTCTTCAGCCCAAATTCTGATTTTTCTTACAGGAGCCAAGGTCTGGAGCCCACTCATACAATACCTCAGCTATTCTCTTGACATTTTTTTTTTTTTTTTTTTGCACTTCAGTCTCATGGGCTTCAAACTGAGGGGTCCACCCTACTTGGTCCCAGTCCTGCTAAAATAGCGTGATTGTCAACTAGACCTCCCCTGCACCCCACCGCGGCCCCGTGCCAGGGGGAGCAGACGGAGGCCTTTCGGTCTGCTGCACACCCGCACTGTGGCGCCGCCATGAAATAACTGAACTTTGAAGCCCCACGTCACCGTCACCACCACGACTCCTGTCACCACTCCTGGGGCCTGCATCGAGCCCCAGCTGCGGGACTGTGTACCGCACTCCCTCACAGTGCCAAAGAAGCCCCAGGACGGACGGACTGATCGATGTGCAGCGACGAACAAGGTGCTTGCTTTGCAGGGCTGCTGAGGTCTTCGTGGTCACTCTGCCCAGCTTCCAGCTGCCCACCAACCATGCAAGTGCCCGGTCTTTCATCCCACGATGCCAGTGTGCTTAGCACCCAGTTGGCCCTTAGGACCCTGGCCTCTGGGAGACCTTTCATCACTTTGCTTAAGCTCTCTTGGGACAAACCCTTGGGGCAGACATTATTTCTAAAGAAAACAAGATGGTACCGTTTGACCTGGGGTTGTAACTGCCCCTCATTCTCCAGAACAGAGGGGCCTGTCCCAGAGGGATGGTTGACCACCCAGTCAGGGGAGGCTAGATTGTTGGGGCGATGCCTTGACGACTGAGCCCTCAGGAAAGGAACCATGCTAGGATCCTCTTTGGCTGGGGTCCCTGGCTGCAGGATCTGGGAAAACTCAGTGCCTGGCTTCCCTCTGTTTGTCGTCCCTTGAGGAAAAATGAGTGTGCGCTTCCTTTTTAGTGCAGAGCTGTTTATATCCGTAGGACCTTGACTCACACGTGCAAGCTTTCACATGCACAGACTTGAAGATTAATGAGCGCCCTGGTTTGGACTCCGTGGCAGTAAGCAGACACGAAGCAGACCCCATCCATTTCCCCTAGGACCAGATGCCTGCCCTTGAAAAGGGACTGGTGGTTGGGGGTGTGATCAGGAGACAGGGCCCGTGAAGGAGCTGAAAGTGGCCGAGAGCTTCCCCTGAAGGTGATCTGTGCAGGCCTGGGCTGCAGGGAAATGCAGAGGAGAGACTGGACATGAGTCTGACTAGGAGAGACATGCCAGCGTCCGTGCTACGGGCACCTCTCCACTCAGCCGTCTGAGCTCATCATCTGCTCAGTGCTCTGCTCTCCATTCTTAGTCTCTGTCAAGTGGCTCCTGTGTAATCAAGTCTCCCAGGACTTGGGGAGGGGCTCGTGTGCCAATGCTTCCCTCACAGGATCTTTGGATTCACCTCTCTCAGGTAGCCCCGGGTCCCCTCAAGCACCCATCATCATAGTCTGCAGGCTCAAACTCCTGATCCACACTGCTGGCTGCGTTCCCCCATCCCTTCCTGCAGCTACAAACAGCTCTTCTTAGGTGAGGACAGGGTAGCTTAGTGGTTAAGAGCCCGGCTTTCAGGGTCACTTAGTCCTGGTTAGGTGGCCTTGAGAAAGTGGCTAACTTTCTCGGTGCTCACTTTCCTGAAAACAGGGCTTCAGCTCACCGAGTTCAAAGGTTGTCCCTGAGGATTAGCTGAGATTGTACCAGCATTAGGTAGGCACTCACTAGACAGCAGCTGGGTTTTAAAAAATATGTTTCATGTATTTATTTATTGGATTTTTAAAAAGTTTTATTTATTTATTTACTTGAGAGAGTCAGAGAGAGAAAGACAGAGACAGAGAGAATGGGCAAGCCAGGGCCTCCAACCGCAAACGAACTCCAGATGCATGTGCCACCTTGTGCATCTGGCTTATGTGGGCCCTGGGGAATGGAACCTGGGTCCTTTGGCTTTGCAGGCAAATGCCTTAACCGCTAAGCCATCTCTCCAGCCTTTATTTATTTATTGGAGAGAGAGAGAGAAAGAGGCAGATAGAGTGGGCGCATCAGGGCCTCCAGTTACTGCAAACAAACTCCAGATACATGCACCACCTTGTGCATCTGGCTTACATGGGTCCAGGGGCCTCTAACCTGAGTCCTTCTGCTTTGCAGGCAAGTGCCTTAACTGCTAAGCTGTCTCTCCAGCCCAACAGCAGCTGTTTTTTTTTTGTTGTTGTTGTTGTTGTTGTCTGTTTTTAAAATCACTTTATTATGAAATTCCCTCTGTTCCACTAGCCTGCAGTGGCGCCTTACTGCTTGTGGTACAAGCTGAGCCTCCCATACTGGTAGACGGGGGGTTCACCCTCTGAGTGGTTTGAGTGATGTAGCTTGTCTAGTTGTTTTTCTGGTCTGCTGTGGTAAGCTCTTCATTGCCCCAACTTCAGTACGATTTTCGAGAATTGTTGCTTTCACCTGAAAATTTCTCCTGCTTCTCCAGACCCTCTTTAGCTCAGCCTCCTTCCCTGATGCCAGTCTTGTTGTTTGTGACCCATGGAGACATTGCAGATAGAACTCAGTCCATCTTGCTCTTCAGCATCCGCACATGTGAACTCGCTCGTGTTTTCTACCTTGATTGTGAGTGCCTTGAAAGCAAGGGCCATGACATGACCATCAAATATATCGGAAGGCAGCTGGGCGTGGTGGCACACGCCTTTAATCCCAGCACTCGGGAGGCAGAAGTAGGAGGAGGATCGCCGTGAGTTCAAGGCCACCCTGAGACTCCATAGTGAATTCCAGGTCAGCCTAAGCTAGAGTGAGACCCTACCTCAAAAGACAAACAAAACAAAAAATCTCTCTCTCTCTCTCTCTCTCTCTCTCTCTCTCTCTCTCTCGGAAGGTCCTGTTGTGAGCTTATAGTAACCAAAAGGTCAAGATACAAGACATGTATCTTTTTTTTTAAATTTTTTTTCTTCATTTTTTATTTATTTGAGAGCGACAAACACAGAGAAAGAGGCCGATAGAGAGGGGGGGGATGGGTGCACCAGGGCTTCCAGCCACTGCAAATGGAACTCCAGATGCATGCGCCCCCTTGTGCATCTGGCTAACGTGGGTCCTGGGGAATCGAGCCTTGAACCGGCATCCTTAGGCTTCACAGGCAAGCGCTTAACCGCTAAGCCATCTCTCCAGCCCAAGACATGTATCTTGAGGTGACAAAGCAACCCTGTAATAGAAATGGGATGAGAATACCAGCCTAGAGCCTCTGTTCCCTCTGGCCTGGTCCCTCTGCCAGTGTGGGGGTCCTGGCCTTCTGGCCGCATTACATAGCTCGGCAGGTGTGAGTAATGGAAGCCGAGGCTGGCCTTGGGAGTGCTGCAGAAGGCTTCTTTATTTATTTTGGTTTTTCGAGGGAGGGTTTCACTGTAGTCCAGGCTGACCTGGAATAGTCTCAGGGTGGCCTCAAACTCATCACGGCGATCCTCCTACCTCTGCCTCCCGAGTGCTGCGATTAAAGGCGTGCGCCACCACGCCCGGCAAGAAGGTTTATTTTTGACGAGGACAATTCAGTTCAAGTGACTTGTACCAGCACGTGGGTGTTCACAGCAGGGACCTGGTGACCCTGAACCTAACCCCCAACAGCAGGGGGAGAAGCGGTGGGTGGTGAGAATGTATCCCTTCCTTAGCCTTCATCCTCCCCGTCCTGCTCTGGCTTTTGGGACAGCCCACTGATACTTGTTGTAGGTTCCATGAGAGCTCTCCATCCTTCTGGGAGTCAATCCAGTAGGCTCTACTCAGTACGGAAACCAGGGGCACAGGTAACGCAGCCAGCAGAGGGCTTCTGAATACGCGGAGCCGCTCAAACTGCAGTCGGTGATTTATAGCGGCTGCCACTTTAATTTTTGGCTTAGGCTGAGTTCAGATTAATCTGTTCCTTATATACATATCAGCTGCCTGGAAATGACCATGGGTGACACAAAGCAGTCCTTACCGATGTGTATGCTCCTTTCTCCTGCTTGGTAGACATTTCTTGTTTTTTTTTATATTTTATATTTATCTATTTGAGAGAGAAAGAGGCAGAGGGAAGGAGAGGGAGAGAGAGAGAGAGAGAGAGAGAATAAATGAGCACTCCAGGGCCTCTAGTTGCTGCATCCGAACTCCAGACACATGCGCCCCCTTGTGTATCTGGCTTACGTGGCTCCTTGGGGAATCGAACCTGGGTCCTTTGGCTTTCCAGGCGAGCTCCTTAACTGCTAAGCCATCCCTCCAGCCCAGCAGACACTTCTTGAGTACCAACCTGCTGCATGCTAGATACTGTGGGCCCCATGAAAAGTGATCTCTTCCTGCCCGAACACAGAGAATCGTTCTCCTGTGGATAATTCCCAGAGCAGACGAGGACCTTAACTTTCAAGGGGACAAGACAGAACTGGCAGTTGAGTGTGGATCTGCTAGCATCGTCAGTCTCTCTACCCTTTGCTCTGCTTGTTAGCATTCAGGTGGCCTCGGGTTCAAAGGTGGCTTACAAGCTTTGCTTACTGTTATACTCGTGGCCACTCTTTTTAAGAAAACCCAGTTGGCTATCAGGCCACTTGCCAATGCTAATTTCTTAGGGGAGGGACATTTGCTTTGCATAGGGGAATGCAAAGACCATGTCCCAAGGTTCCTTCTTACCTCATGACAGCTCTCTTGGTGCAGACTTCCCGGGATGGTTCTGTGGTCAGCCTTCAGCCCAGTGGCTTCATGTGTCCGGCTGTGGGTGTTGCTCCCTACTCCTCAGCAGAGGGGAAGACGGGGGAGGGGGGCTGGACTCCTTTCCTTTGGTTATCTGGGTTTCAGAGCCCGCAAGCAGGGCACATGAGGTGGACTGAGGAAAGGGAAGTGGCACTGAGCCATCACGGGAGCTTGACTTTCAGGAGGTGATGAAGACTCTGGATGAGCCAGCAGCATATCAGCAAGCAGATGTGTTCCCTGACTGAGGGGTCAGGGAGTCTAGGGTCTTCAGAGCCGTCTGCCCAGAGTGGTATGGGCTTGTCAAAGAAAAAGCCTCCATCTGGGAAGAGGCCGTTTCTTCTAGATCCTCTTAGCTGTTTGTTTCAGAAGAAAGAGAGGAAGTTGTACACATGGAGAAAGAAGGAAAGAAGCAAGGAAACCAGAGAACTTCCTGGGCTAGGGGCCCAGACTCCCCTTCTGTTCTCCCTGCACACCTCAAGAACTTCATAGAACCCATCTGCTTAAGACCTCTGACCCCAGCCCTCAGCCCCAAGCCGGGCTGGGGAGGAACCTGCTACGCAGTCTGCCCCGGAGGTGAGGCCCAGGACAGGCCCTCGGGAGCGCTTCTGCTTCGCTGCCCTTGGCTATATGGAGGTGCCGGAGGGTCTATCAGACAGGAAAGCAAGGTCCAGTTCCCAGCGCTTGTCCAGACTGGCTCGTGCTTTCTGAGAGCCTGTCGAGAAGTCCCGAGGCAGAGACTCAACAAAGACACCCAGTTCCCTCCACTGTTGTCCTGTCATCCACAGACCAGCGCCTACAAAGGAGAGGAGTCCTTGTCTCTACCACAGTGGTCCCATCTCTAGGACACTCCCCCCCACCGCCAGTCCCCATGGGGCCAGCGGCCACTGTCATCCCTAAAGGGCATAGATGGTGGCAGCCTTGCTCCAGTGTTTGCCCAGCCAGGATGACAGAAGTGCCCAGGGGCTGTGTGGCTCAGAACTTCACTTGGATCTGGGCATAGCTTACTTTCCATGGGACCATCTTCTCACATTCCCTAGTCCTAGAGGGCCCCGTCAGTTGGTGGGACTCCGAGTTTCTTGCTTTCGCTCTGTCTAACTAAACCTAAGGCAATGGGGGGAAAAAAATTCACTGCTTTTCTGATGTTTTAGGCGATCACCTTATTTAGTCCATCTTTACGCAGTGCTTTGAGGGTAGATTGTATCACACCTGTTTCGTAGGAGCGGCATCTGAGGCTTACCTAAGGGAGGCTGAGCCGCTTAGCTCTACCACTCACAGAAATCAAGCGCCTGAACTTGGATTCTGTCAAGCCAGAGGCCTGTTCTTTCCACGCACACAACTGCACCTCCTTGAGCTACTGCAGAGCCCTGGGCCCCCCTCTCCCCCTTTCTCTGGCCATTTCCAGACTATGCGGAGTGCGGCCACTGCGCTTCCTTCCGTCCTGAGCTCCAGCCCCTCTTGTCTGCTTTGTCTCTGGGTCAGGCATCTGGGCTCAGCCCCAGCGCGTGCGCGCTCGCTCGCTCGTCAGGACCACTGCCCAGAAGCCTTCAACTGTGTCTGGAGTAGCTTCTGTCGTTTCACACCTCAGCCCCGCTCCCTGTTCCCTGGCCTTGTGCGCTCAGTGCGTTGTACTTTTCTCCCCTCTGCGCTGACCAGAAGGAGGAAGAGGAAATGGGGGGCGGGGAGGGGAGGAGAAGGCAGGGTTACCACCTGCAGACCCCGCTCTGGACGCCTCACCATTTGCAGACGTGGCGGCGCGATTCAGCTTCAGTAACAGGCACCAGGGAACTGTGGCATTCAGAAGGTGGGGTTCACATCTTTTGTGTGATAGTCCTGCTCGTTTTCCTGAGGCTGTTCTGTCACCCCCAAGGACATTCAGTCCCGGGTTGGGGCCTTAAGTGTGTTGTAGCCAGAAGACAGTGAGAAGGGGTGCTGGGCCAGGTTGGCGGAGCCCGTGTGAAGATGGGATGAGTGACGAGGCGAGAGCTGCACATGTCACTTCCCTTCACACCCCTGCCTGGGCATCGTCACATGACCGCATCTGGCGGCAAGGCCGGCTAGCCAGTGTTGTCTCGCTGAGTCACATTTTGGAAGGAAGGAACAGTGAATTTAGGTGGACAGCTAACAGTCTCCGCCAGCACCTTTTTAAAAAGTTACTAGTTTCACTTCCTTATTTATTTAATTAATTTATTTAAGAGAGAGAGAGAGAGAGAATGGACACACCAGGGCCTCCAGCCACTGTAAACTAACTCCAGACGCATGCGTCACCTTGTGCATCTGGCTTATGTGGGTCCTGGGGAATCGAACACCTGGGTCCCTTAGCTTTGCAGGGAAGCATCTTAACTGCTAAGCCATCTGTCCAGCCCAGAAGTTACTACTCTTAAACAAGTACTTTCTTCTCAATTATCTACCTAAAAACGGGTGCGATGATAGTCCAACGAGTGGACCTCAAGCTGAGCATAGGTTCCTAGAGGGGAGGGTGGATTAAAGAGCAGTTAGTCTGCCGGTGAACCTTTGCCCCACTTTTCCCCTGGGTGCCTTTTCCAGGCTTCCGTAAGAATGGTTGGTTCGAGCACCCTCCACACCCGGGTCAGGAGTCCATCGGCCTCGGGGGAGAAGACTTAGCGATCTATTTCCTCCTGCGCCTAAGCATCTGCGAGGCGTGCTGCTCTCCTCTTTCAGCCCACCAGGCCTGCTCTCTTCTTTCTGGCCTTATCGGCATCACAGCTAGGGGTGGGGGCGGACCAGGGTGGAGCCTTAAGGATTCACTTGGGGAGGCTGAATCACTTCATGGTGAGGAGCCCCAGCATCCCAGATGTCGGCACCCTGAGGGGGGCAGCTGAGAACCATGTGCCGCGTTCTTCGTGCTTTTTATAAGAAGACCCCCCCCCGCCCGGGGGGGTGGATAGAGAGAGCTGGGGATCTGGCCCCCAAGAGAAGCACCGACACCCTGCAATCTGGATCCTTTGCTGTGCTCAAGCCCTTCCACGAGCCTCGTTCCCACATCATCCCATCTCTCCCGCGGGCTGGACCAGCTGGCAAGGGGCTCGCGGGCGCTACAGTCCAGCCTTTCAGTTTCCAGGCTCACTGTCAGAGGCGGCAGTGACTAGAGACGTGGGGACTGTCTTGTGGGGTTAGCTGCGATATTCAAAGCCTTGTAGGGGACTCTTTAGTCCTCCGTTTCCTTCCTTGATGTGCCCATCAAATAAGGATTTGCTGGTGCCTGCTTCCTGTCTGTCTCTGTCCTAAGTGATGACACCATAGGAAGTCTGGCCAGCCCTTATGAAGAAGCGTCCATCCACTTCCCCCAAAGACCAGGTTTATAGCATCCCTAGCCCGGGCCTGGGCTGCTTTGAACCTGTGAGATGTTTGCGACAGTGTCTTGTTGGCAGGTGTCATTAAGTCCATTGCCTGGGTGAAGGCATGGAGATTCTAGTAGGCTACCTGATTTTTCCCAAGTTGCAAGGCTATATAGCCCTGGGGGTGTCCTGACTCCCAACACACTGTCCTTCTGGTTTCCGCTCTGCTCCCCTTTCCCCTGCCCCCTGGCACCCTCTAGGCCCCTGATTCTCTGTGGAGGTGCCTGATGGAGAGAGACAACACAGCATTGTACAAGCAGCCGCAGGTGTCCCTCGGTCCTGGAGAGCGAGGCCGTGAGTCATGCATAGGACAGCCCCGGCCTTGCTGGCTTAGCATCCAGGGCTGCTGTATACACAGACGCAGCTTGTCCGTGCTCTGTGCCTGGCTGAGGTTAGGGAAGCAGGTGTCTGACATTTTCACGTTTTCTTTAGTGATTTTTTTTCCCCCCTCTTCCCTTCTAAATTTGCCTGGCCTACGCTAGGCATATAGCTCAATCAGTAGAGTGCTTGCCTGGGTTCAAATCCCTAGCACTGCATAAACCAGGAAGGGGGGGCTGGAGAGATGGCTTAGCGGTTAAGCGCTTGCCTGTGAAGCCTAAGGACCCCGGTTCAAGGCTCAATTCCCCAGGACCCACGTTAGCCAGATGCACAAGGGGGCGCACGCATCTGGAGTTCGTTTGCAGTGGCTGGAGGCCCTGGCGCGCCCATTCCCTCTCTCTCTCTCTCTCTCTCTCTGCCTCCTTCTCTCTGTCGCTCTCAAATAAATAAATAAACAAAAAAAAACAAAAAAAAAAAAAAAAAACCAGGAAGGGTATTCCCATGCCTGAAGTCTTAGCGCTTCAGAGGTAGAGGCAGGGGGAGATCAGAAGTTCAAGGTCATCCGTGGTTACGTAGAGAGTCCCAGGCCCGTTCGAGCTAAAGGAGACTGTATCTCAAACACGCACACACATCTGATGGGCTTGAGTAGACCCTGGGGGTGGGGAGTAGAGGCAGGGGCGAGTGCGTGGCTGCATGGGAAAGTAACGTTTAGGTGGGAAGGCTTGAGAAGAGCCTTCCGTCACCTGCGTGGTAGAAGAAGCAGGAGCTCAGCATTGACGTGGGTCGTTGCTCTTCTCCCCCGAACCCCTTCCCTCCACCCACACCACTCACATTACCCTAAGCTGTCACCACTGCTCACACAGAACAAAGAGCGCTTGTCTGACTCTCCTGGGAGGGGGAGGAGGAAGCTGAGGCTGGGGTTGCTGGTGGGAGAGGCTAATTGTTCTCTGAGATGAGATTTTTCTTTTTCGTTTTTTTTTTTTTTTTGGAAGAGAGTAACTTCGTTGCACTTGGATTATAAATAAACTTTTGAGCCCACAAAACCTCTTGCCAGGCCACAAAGCAAACTCTTCCTTAGCCGAGCGGTCGGAGGACGACAGGAGAAGTGATTTGGTGGGTGGGCAAAGCCACCAAGCAGTTTCTCTGGAAAGCCTCTCCAAGGTTATCCCACCCAGCTAGCCTCTCGTCGACCCCGTTTCCCCCTTACTCAACTCCTGCTCTTAGTGTGGGAATGTATCTACTTTTGTAAACTGCTCTATATATGGGATTCCCCACGTCTTGCAGGGTGGCTAAGGTGGGTCCTTGGCCTGTGAAGGACTCTGGCTTCCTCTGGGATTCCCCCACAGATCCAGGCTGGGTCAGATGGGGGTGGGCTTGTAGCGTATATGCTGCAGTGCCATGGAAACGGGGTGTAGAAAATTTGAAATAAGGCGTTTCGGACGATCCTCTAAGTGGCATCTCATTGACAGTAGATTGCAAATTGTCCTGCCCGGGTAGCTGTGCCCACTGCACGGACTTTCCTAGGTGGCACAGACCTTGGCTATTCCTCACCGCCTCTCCCTTGTATGCATGAGGAAGCTCAAGTTCACAGTGGAGAAGGGACTTGCCCAGAACCACAATACTCATTGTTTGAAAAATCTAGGATTAGTATCTTGCCCCTCCCCATAATTCTCAATCTCTCCACACTGCTGACTTTCAGACATGCCTTCATTGCTCTTTGGGGTGTCCCTTCCCCCCATAGTTTTAAATTCAGATACTCTCCCAGTGCTTCCGAGTTTCATGGCATGCCAGACAAGTGGATTTCCCTATCTAGATAGTCCTGCAGACTTCATCAGCGTACCTACACCCCCATCCGACACCATCTCTGTGGGTCTTCAGCCCCTAGACAGCCCTTCCCTTTCTGCCTCCTCCTTTCGAGGAGGCAGGTCTCTCTTTGGCCAGCATTTGCCCACCAGTTTGCTGTTCTCCAAATCAGCCTGTAGTCTGTCCCTCCTGTTTGGCCTTCTCTTTGTTCTAGTAATGGTGTTAACCCACCAGGAAAATAAGAAAAGCCACATGTATACAATGCTAACTTTTCCAGTAGCTAAAGAACTAAAAATAAAACCAATGAGCCAGGCGTGGTGGCGCACGCCTTTAATCCCAGGACTCGGGAGGCAGAGGTAGGAGGATTGCCGTGAGTTCAAGGCCACCCTGAGACTCCATAGTGAATTTCAGGTCAGCCTGGGCTAGAGTGAGACCCTACTTCGAAAAACCAAAATAAATAAATAAATAAATAAATAAATAAAATAAAGCCAATGAATTACTCCTAGTACAGTTAATTTCAATAACGTTTCACCCAGAATATCACTTCCGTATGTGATTAATATAAAAATTATTCCAGGGCTGCAAAGATGGCTTAGCCGTTAAGGTGCTTGCCTGCGAAGCCTAAGGACTCATGTTCGACTCTCCAGATCCCACGTGAGCCAGAAGCACAACCATGCAAGCACAAGGCCGCACATACACACAAGGGGGCGCATGCACCTGGAGTTTCATTGCAGTGGCTAGATGCCCAGGCGCACCAGTTCTCATTCTCACTACCCCCCGCCCATTAAAAAAAAAAAAAAAAAAAAAGCCAGTCTGTTGGGCTTGCCTCCGAAAAAAAAGTATTCTAAATTCTGATGTGAAATCTGTATTTATAGCACCTCCCAGAGCAGATAAGACATCTTTTCAAGTGCTCATGACCACGTGTGGTTAGTGGCTACTATGGTGGTCTCTGCCTCGCTGTGGTCTTTGGTTCCTTCCTCCCTTCTGCCTTTGGAGAGATCCAGTTCTCCCCACACCACCTCCCGTGCTTTGCTCCTTCGAGCCGTCTCCACTCCCATCCTTCGGATGCCAGATAGTGGTTTTTCACTCCCTAACCCTCTACTGAGTCTCTGCTGGTCTGCTGTCTCCTCTCCCTGATCTCTCTCTCTGAGGTCACTTGGGTTCCACTCACCCCCAAATCAACCCCTCCCTGCACGTCCCTGTGTGAATATAAATCAAAAATCTCTCTCCCCTGAAGAAATCATCGCAGACCAGACCCTCCTGCAGGTGCCTTGGCCGGGGGCGGCTCCTGCGTGTTCTCAGGGCCCTAAGCCTCTCCCAGTACCACCATGGTTTTCTTACTCTCCTTGTGAGCCTGTCTACTTCCAGCCCGTTCCTCTTCAGTGCCTTTCCCCCGGCTGTCGAATTAATCTCCAGGAAGTGCAGCTCTGATCACATTGCCCTGGTGAATGCTGGCAGCATTCGGAGTTGTAATAACAGGGGAATATGTTTCTGCTAGAATATTAAGTGAAAAAAGCAGGACACCAAATTATGTCAACAGTAAGATCACATGAAAGCAAAACAGAAAACTTGGAGTGGATTATGATAAAGAGAAAGCAAGGAAACAGAATTAAAGGAAATGTGAATCGTGGTTGTCTTTGGGGGTGATGTTTTCTTCTTTTTTATTTTTTATTTTTGGCTGTTTTCTGTAGCTTTGAAATTTTCTATCACGAGCGCACATTTTGACATTTGAAAAATCAGTTTGTTGGCCTTGACATGCAGCTGTCAAGAGCTTTCAGTATCCCCGGCTCACGTGCCAGCCCCTTACGCCGACACAGAACACCCTTGATGATCTAGCATTGAGCTCTCCTTGTCCCCGGCCAGTTGTCCTTTGCTCCCTTGGCTCTAGCCAGCCCGGACTGCCTGTGTCCTGTGAGGCCTCGGCCTGGCATCCTTTTCCTCGTGCGTGGTTCTCTTCTCCCCTTGGGCTTGCTCTGCCTGCTTTGTATGTGAATGTTCAGCTTAGCTAGAAGTCTTCTTCGGCCTGCCCTGCTAGGTAGGGTAAAAGCAAAACCGTTCCCCTTCTTTATATGTCTGTCATTTTCTCCTTAAAGACTACTACAGGGCTGGAGAGATGGCTTAGCGGTTAAGCGCTTGCCTGTGAAGCCTAAGGACCCTGGTTCGAGGCTTGATTCCCCAGGACCCACGTTAGCCAGATGCACAAGGGGGCGCACGCGTCTGCAGTTCGTTTGCAGTGGCTGGAGGCCCTGGCGCGCCCATTCTCTTTCTCTGTCTCTGCCTCTTTCTCTCTGTCTGTCACTCTTAAATAAATAAATAAAAATGAACAACAACAAAAAACTTTTAAAGACTGCTACATAGGACAGAACACTTGGAAAGGATGTTCAATGCTTATAATCCTGCCACCTAGAGGCATTTTAATGGTGTTAATGTTTTAAATGTGTACATTGGAAAAACTTGAGGACATATTGTAAAATTCTGTGTTCCCTTTCGAAAGAAGTCATTCGTGACACTAAATTTTCTTCAGATGAAACAACGTAAAGACTCTGAGGTGTTTCAGGGTATGCATACCACAGTTCATTTAACTATTCTTCAGTCATTCAGTACTTCACTGTTCCTAAAAGGCATATTCGATGGCTGGGGAGATGGCTCAGTGGCTAAAGGCACTTGCTTGCCAAGCCTGCTGGCCAGGATTCAACCCCCCCAGCACCCATGTAAAGCCACATCCAAAGGCAGTACAGAAAGCCAGATTCAAGTCAGGCATGGTTGCACACACCTTTAATCCCAGCACTCGGGAGGTTTAGGTAGGAGGGTCATCATGAGTTTGAGGCCAATCTGGAGCTATGGATTGAGTTCCAGGTCAGCCTGAGCTAGAATGAGACCTTGTCTTAAAAAAAAAAAAAAAATTGCCAGGCATGGTGACACACGCCTTTAATCCCAGCACTCGGGAGGCAGATGTAGGAGGATCTCTGTGAGTTCGAGGCCACCCTGAGATGACATAGTGAATTCCAGGTCAGCCTGAGTTAGAGTGAGACCCTGCCTCGAAAAACCAAAACCAAGCAAAAAAAAAAAAAAAAAAAATTAAAGCCATAATCAAGGTACTAAGGTTTTTGCTGTGTAGACTACATAGGAGGGGCTTGATATGCTGGGGCAAAAAAGTTTGAACAATTTTAAGGTTTTTGCATACATATCATCAAATTGCTTCCCAGAAACGCTTTTTTAAAAATACTTTTATTTCTTTTAAAAAAGTATTTACTGGCAACTTCCATAAATACAAACAATATACCATGAACATAACCCCCTTTCACAACCCTCATGTTTCCTCTCCCCAATCCCTCCTTCACTTGAATCCCTTCATCTTTCCAACTAGTCTCTCTTCTATTTGATGCCATCATTTTTCCTCCTGTTGTACAGGTCTTGTGTAGGTAACGTCAGCCACTGTGACATCATGGATATCAAGGTCACTTTGTGTCTAGATAATGGCATTGTAAGCACTCTTCCTCCTCCTTTGGCTCTTACATTCCTTTCCATCATCTCTTCCACAATGGTCCCTGAGCCTTGGAGGGCGTAATGAAGATGTCTCACTTACTTCCGAACACTCCACTATCACTTATTACCACACTGGTGAGTTTTGAGTCACCACCATCTGAAAAGAGAAGCTTCTCTAACCAAAACTGAGAGTAGCATTAATATAAGGGCATAAATACAAGTGTTGAGAGAGCAGTTTGGTGGGCATAATATATGCATTTAGCCAGACAAAAGTAGTTGTTACTCTCCTAGGGCTTATGACTTCCCAGGCCATAGGCTTTTGACCAGGTTTTCAGTACCAGGCATATATTACCTCCCATGGAGTGGGACTCCACTCTAATCAGACAGCAGTTGGTTTCCTCCAGAACAGACATGCCACTATTGCACCAGTTGGCACATTTGGCCTGGCTAGCCGTAAGGCTTGCAGGGTCCGTTGCTGTTTAACACCGTTGATGACTTCTGTCTCCCAAAAGGCTGCACACAGCATAGCTCTTTCCAGCACTCTGACAGCTAGTCACCAGGGATTAGGTTTCCAGTTCAGCTCCAGCCTGATTTCTCAGTGACCCACAGCCTAGGCATGTGAAGTCTTCAGCAATCGGGTCTTACTTACCGTCTAGTTCTGGTGGGCAACCAAGACTCTTGGCAATGGCCTGTAATGTGTTAGGGGCATAAAGGGCCTGCCTGGGCAACAACTCAAGGGAAGGTGTCCCACTCTGGCACTGAAAGTTTTCTGATAACAATCTACGGCTTCTGGGCACACCATTGGACATGGATAATGGTAGGCCCAGAAAGGCCTTACTAGTTGACAGCTCCGTAAGTATCTGTGGTAGTACAGGGCTATTCCATCGTGTTCTTGCCAATACTGCTACCATGAAAAAAGGCAAAATGTTGCTGTTGTTTGTATTTCTTTGCTTACTAACCAGGTTTCTCATTTTTTTTTTTTTTACATCACGTTTACAAGGCATCTGTATATTTATATCTCACTTAGAATAGTCTTATTCTCATTGCCCATTTTTGATTCTCTAGTTCTTGTTTATAACATGTTTCATATGTTAAGGGCATTACCTCCTCTGGCATTTATTTATTTGAGAGAGAGAATGGGCATGCCAAGGTCTCTAGCCACTGCAAATGAACTCCAGATGCATGAGCCACCTTGTGCATCTGGCTTTATGTGGGTGCTGGGGAATCGAACCTGGGTCCTTTGGCTTTGCAGGCAAATGCCTTAATGGCTAAGCCACCTCTTTTTTTTTTTCTTTAAAACAGTGTTTAACTGGACAAGGTTAAAAGGTTGGAGACAGGAGGCTTTTGGTGTGTATGTCCTCTCTGCCACTCTAATGCCTGTGACTTACCAGCCTTGGGGGGTCCTACAGGGTGGGGCCAGCCCAGTGCTCAGCTGAGAGAACCTGAGGACCATTGGGCAAGTGATTTCTAAGGCTGTTCTGTTCATGTAAATACTACTATATAAAAGCTGTCTCTCCCCGGGATGCATATACAAAACCTGGGGTCTTCTCAGGAATAATTAACTAGATATATATATAAAAAAAACACAAAGTACACAGTGTGACCACTCCTCTCTAAAGGCACAGCTGTGAAAAATATGGAATAAATGATCTCACTTGTCATTACCACTGTTTGCCTTACAAATTTGAGGGACTCAAAGGCACTAGCGTGGCTATCATAAAAGAGACAATAGGCTACTGTTGTAGAAAAAGGGAGCCCTCATGCACTGCTGGCGAGAATGTAAAATGGTGCAACTGCTTTGGAAAAACAAGCAAATCCCGAAGATGTTCAATGTAGTTACCACAGAGCCCAGTATATACGCCACGCTCCTAGGTGTATGCCCGGGAGAGTTGCAGGCACATCTGCGTGCAAAGATTCACACCTGAATGTTGGCCTAACGGCATTATTCGTAATGACAAGAGTGGACGCCGCCCTGTGTCCATAAACGATGGTGTGTAAATAAAAGGGGGTCCCATCTGTGCCGTGAGATATTATCTTCATAAAAGAAGTGAACTACTGGCCCTTGTTTCAGCAAAGAGAAGCCTTGAGAATATCGTGCTGAGTGAAAAAAAAAAAAAAACAACAACAACAAAAAAAAAAAAGCCAGACACAGAAGGCTAACACATGATTCCATGTAGATGAAATGGCCAGACAGGCCAGTCTGTCCAGACAGGAAGTGGATTAGTGGTGACAGGAACCAGGAGTGGGAAATAGTGTGTAGTGGGTACTTGGCTTCTTGCGGGGAGATGTTGGGAATGTTCTGTGAATATGCTAAAATACTTTTTAATATATTTGATTTTTATTTACTTATTTGAGACAGAAAAAGAGGCAGAGTGGGGGGGGGGGGGAGAATGGGCGCGCCAGGACTTCCAACCACTGCAAATGAACTCCAGACGCATGCTCCACCTTGTGCATCTGGCTTACGTGGGTACAGGGGAATCGAACCGTGGTCCTTTGGCTTTGCAGGCAAGCGCCTTAACCGCTAAGCCATCTCTTCAGCCCCTAAAGTACTTTTAAGGAATACTCTGAAACACTGAATTGTATACTTTAAAGAGGGTGTATTTTAATGTAAATAAATTAAATCTCCTTAACAAGATGACCGGGGGGGGGGGGGGGGGACACTATAGTGTGGTAACACTTGGCCACAAGAGACCACTCTCATTCGCAGTGGCGAGAGCCTCAGAGAGCGTGCAGTGGTGGCAGGGCCCCCAAGGGCGCTCATTGAATCTGGCCAGGGCCGGGAGTAGGCTGTACTAATCAGCAGTTCTTTGTGTTATCAGGATCTATGAAGAAGGCCTGGGGCACCCTCAACAAGGGTGAGAGAAAGTTGAGTGCTTCTTTATTAAATAGAATAAAACACCACTAGGCCTAAATTAAGTTGGGATCAAAGAACAGCTTAGTACGCTGGGGTCGGATGAGCTCCGAGCTTGGCATGACGACCCTGTGAGCTTGGGCCTGCCCGCGCCTCGATCTGGTGCCTCAGGCAGGGCCTCTGTCTGTCTTTCTCTTTGGCAAAGGGTGTTGCCACCCAAGCTTTCTTGTCCTACAGGGATCTGATTAGGATGAAATAGGACATGTGGAAGGTGTTTCCAAAACCCAGACGTCGTACCCAGTCCTGCCAGGATCTTCATCGGCCTTCTGATCTGTGCTCTTTTTTTCCCCGAAATCTTTTTTGAGGTGCTAAGCGCGGAACCCAGGAAACCCAGGACCTTACACATGCTGTGGACTACGCCTCCAGGCACCCTAAAACCCATCATTCAGATGCTAATTATAGATTTGTCAGTAGTTCACGCTCTGATTTTAGCAACATTACAGTACATCAATACACACTGCCTTTAGAGTCCTGTTGTTATTCTGGAGAGTGAATTAGTATGGCCGGTGGTCATGGAGACAGAAGTGTGAGCCACAGTGAGGAGACTCGGGGTGTTAAAGCCAATGCAAGAGTTTGGGTTTTATCTTACTCTTCGTGGGGATGCCTGGGAGCCCTGGAAGAAGAGTGTCTGTCTGATCTTAAGGGTATCCTTCGGGGATCCCAAGGATAGAGGCTGGAGGTATCTCAGGAGGTGTGTAAGCCACTGGTGAGCTCACGTACATCTAAGCTAACAGGTCAGCGTGACAGTCTCGGAGCAGTTCGGTCCTAGCTGGAGTAGAGAAGAGGAGGCGCTGGCTGGCACGCTGCTGGCTGGAGTAAAAACAGCAGTGCCTCTTGGTCCAGAGCCCCAGGGGTACAGCCAGCCACCCGCACAGCAGAAGAAAGCTTCCGAGCACAGACGATGAGGCTTCGTCCACCAAAAACATACGAACGGCATATGTTCTGTGCAAGGGAAAGATGTCAGAGGTGTCACTGTGGTTAAAAAGTTTAGAAATACGTAATGTTTTTTTTTAAAAAAAAAAAGGCATTAGGTACCTAATTGAGCATGGTGCAATGTACGGGGAACCATACTGGAGGGTTTTCTAAGAGTATGTAAGTTAGGATTATCTTCCCTTGATTTCTTTGATTGTATGTCTTAATGGGATTCCGCTAAGGTTCCCTAAGCTTCCCACTACCGCTGTGTGGGACAAATGACGTCCAGCGTAGGAGGAAGGCGCTCTTGGCAGCCTTGTCCGCTCCTTTTACTTGGGATTCATATGGTTGCTAGCGCTGTCTGTTTGTAAACTGGGAAAGGCTGTGGCCGAAAAGAGTTGTAGCTGTTGTCAGAATGAGGTGGAGGGCTGGAGAGATGGCTTAGCGGTTAAGCGCCTTGCCTGTGAAGCCTAAGGACCCCGGTTCGAGGCTCGATTCCCCAGGACCCACGTTAGCCAGATGCGCAAGGGGGCGCACGCGTCTGGAGTTCGTTTGCAGTGACTGGAGGCCCTGACGCGCCCATTCTCTCCCTCCCTCCCTCCCCTCTCTCTCTCTCTCTGCCACTTTCTCTCTCTGTTGCTCTCAAATAAATAAAAATAAACAACAACAACAACAAAAAAAAGGGAGGACACACATGGAAGGGGCTACCCCTTCCTGTTGCTCACAGCGGGGGACCTATTCCTTAGCGCTGTGGTCCTGAGGTTGTCTAGCCCTTGAGGCCTGGTGGGCGGAAATATGGAAAGCTAGCATCTCTTCTCTTTGGCTACCACTTACTTCATTAGGGTAATTTCAGGCTCTAATGTCCAGAGAAAACACTGTGGTCATCTGCTGACAGGTGTCACCACAGCGAAGGAGGGTCAGCAAGGGGAAGTAGGGGGGTGATGGTGTGGGAGCCTCAATGTGCGGTCAGAGAGCCGCTGGCGTTTGTGGGACAGAGTGGGCACGGCTGTGAGTTGGCAGGCACGGCATGTTAAAGGCTCCCTGGAAGGATGACCAGGTACAATGTGATCATTTAGCTTAATTTGAATTTCAGGCAAAACAATAAGCAATACTGTTTTGGGTTGAAGTTAGGTCCCTATATGAGAGACTACTTGCACTAAAAATTACTCAGTGTTTGAAATTCCAATTGAATCGAACATCCTGCCCTCCCGTTCCTATTGCAAAATGGTCAAATACGAGTCCCTGGGGGAATTATGAGTCTTCATGCCACCTCCACCATCTCACCAAACATTGCAAGCGGCAAGCCGGGTCTTGGGAGTAGGAACCAGGTCAAAGAGCAAACTAACTGCACAGCATCTTTCCCGGCCCTTGTCCCAACTCACTTCCTTCCAAGCTTTTTCCTTCATCCTCTCCCCGCCTTGCGCCTCTTACAGGTTGATTTCCTGTTGCCGTAGAGCCCCCTGGAAACCGCAGAAACTCCAGACTGCAGACCCCAGCCGCTGGGGATTCTCTGAGTGTTCCGTCAAGTCAAGGAGGTGCTGCCTAAAACCTCCCACCACGCGTGCCCCCAATCAAACCTGCACCCCTGCGGGCCGCCACAGACTGGGTTTCAGAGGCACTGAGGTTTGGGAACTATGAAATATTCATGGGCTTCTCCTCCGGGCTCCCACCCAGAGAACAGAGTTGCAAACAGTTCCCTTCTGGTGAAGTTCCTCCTGGCGTGGTCCTGGGACCACGTGGGCCCGTGCCAGCTGCGAGGCTGGTTGGAAAAGAAGATGCTGGGGCAGCTGCAGAGCTGGGGTTGGCAGGGTCCAAACACCTAACGCCAGTTGGTATAAAGTGGGTCTCTTTCTTTTTAACACATGTGTGCACACATCCATGCACATGTGTTCTTTCCCTCCCTCCCTTCCTTCCTTCTTTTCTTTCTTCATTTTTATTGGTTTTTCGAGGTGGGGTCTCTGTCTAGCCCAGGCTGACCTGGAATTAACTATGTAGTTTTAGGCTGGCCTTGAACTCACAGCAATCTTCCTAGGACCTCTGCCTCCCGAGTGCTGGGATTAAAGGTGTGCACCACCACGCCCGGCCTCTTTCTTTCTTTCTTCCTTTCTTCCTTTCTTTCTTCCTTCCTTCCTTCCTTCCTTCCTTCCTTCCTTCCTTCCTTCCTTCCTTCCTTCCTTCCTTCCTTAAGAACTCCATATGCATGCACCTCCTGATGCATCTGGCTTACATGGGTCCTGGGGAATCAAACCTGGGTCCTTTGGCTTTGCAGGTAAGTATCTTAATCTCTAAACCATCTCTCCAGCCCCTTATGTGTTCTTTGTAGTAAACTATTCTCATGAAACCAAAAAGGGACAGTACCCCGCCCCCCAGGAAAAAAAAAAAAACTTAGATCTGTTTACTTGCTGTTGTGATGCAGTCTTTCCCATCATTCCACCTGTGATTATTTACTGACGAAGCCCTTGTCCTTACCTTTAGTGTGCCTGCCTCCGTGGGGCACAGGAAGAGAGACTCAACAGATGTGATCACTGTGTCAGTAGAGCAGAGCCGGACAGCATCTGTATGTGGCATCCTTGTGCCCAAGGACTCATGTGTATACGAGACTCCTTCCTGAGCTGAGTATCTGCAGAATGGCCATAACACTCATGGAGACACGCACACGTGTCTCCTTTACTGTGCATAGTTGTGTGTGTGTGTGTGTGTGTGTGTGTGTGTGTGTGTGTGTGTTACTTTTCCTTCACTCTTAGGTCCAATATACAGAAAATCCCCCCTGGCTCAAGACGCCGGTACTTTCTCGCCACTGCCCAGTTTTGTGTTTACTGAATTAGAGATGAACTCTGAGGTATGCTAAGCTTAGCAAAGCCATTTGGACCCCTATTGGGTTACTACCACTGGTTTACCTAGATTTGCAGCCTCTGCTGCCATTGGCCTCCCGTCCACAGGAGGGGTCAGATTACTTTAGGAAAGACCTGGGGATTGAGACCCAGGGATTAGGACCCCGGAGGCTACAGCAGCTAGTTGATAATTACCTGGGGTCATGTTTTAAGACCACTCCGGCCTCTCTTTCTGCCTTGGGGAATAAGAAAGCTCTCCCTTTCCCCATCTAGGCACTCCCTCACATTCTATCTTCTGGATCTGACTCCTATTTATCTTTTTCTTTTTTTCCCCCCACTAAGGTATATATATATACAGTAAACGTCACTCTTTTTAGCATATGGCCGGTTCTGTGGGTTCAACACATGCATACAGGTGTGTAAGCACCAACATCAGCGAGATACAGAAGAGTCCCATCACCCCAGGACTTCCTGGGCTGTCCCTTGTCGTCAGCCTCAGCGTCCACAAGTTTGCTTTTCCTGGAGTGCGCAATCAGTCGACTCGTGTGGTGTGTAGGTTGAGCCTGTCTCTTTCACTTAAGCGTGATTAGAGGTCATGATGTATGTCGGGTATGTCAGGAGTTCTTTGTCACAGCCGAGTAGGTGTCTGTAAACAGCCACGTGCAGATTTTTGTGTTACCATAACTTTCCATCTCCTTGGAATAAACACGTCAGCGCAAGGTTGCTGGGTCACACAGCAAGTGTATAGTGAACTTTGTGAGAAGTTGCAGAACTGTTTTCAGAAGTGGCTCTTTATTCCTTCCAGCAAGGTGTAGGAGTTCTTGTTCTGCGGTGTCATCTATTTGATGTTGCAGTCCTTTTTTCTTGACTTTTTTTCGTTTGTTTGTTTTCAAGGTGGGGTTTCACTCTAGTCCAGGCTGACCTGAAATTCACTCTGAGGTCTCAGGGTAGCCTCGAACTCACGGCGATCCTCCTACCTCTGCGTCCCGCGTGCTGGGATTAAAGGCGTGTGCCACCACGCCCGGCCTGACTTTCATTTTTAACTCATTTTACCTTTAGCCATCCTAATAATGTGTAGTGGTATCTCACTAGATTTTAGTCGCTTCCACCTGATAGCCAGTGATGTAGCACATCTTTCCCAATCCTTCTTTGTCATCCTTGTGACTTTCTGGATGAACCATTCGTTCAGTTTTTATATGCTCTCATTAGAAATATTTTTATTTGTTTATTATTCGTAAGGGGGGAGAGAGAGAAAGAGAATGAATGAGAAGGAATGGGCATGCAAGGGTCTCTTGCTGCTCAAATGAACTTCAGGTGCATGTGCCACTTTGTGCATCTGGCTTTATGTAGGTACTGGGGAATCGAACCCTGGGCCAGCAGGCTTTGCAAATAAGTGCCTTCAACCACTGAACCATCTCCCCAGCCCTATTTTTTTTTTTTTTTGAGGCAAGCTCAACAGACTGGCCTTTTTTTTTTCCATTTTTAAAAATATTTATTTATTTATTTATTTGAGAGAGAGAAAGAGGCAGAGAGAGAGAGAGAGAGAGAGAAAAAATGGGTACACCAAGGCCTCCAGCTATTGCAAATGAACTCCAGATGCACGCGCCACCTTGTGCACCTGGCTCATGTGGGTACTGGGGAATTGAACCTGGGTCCTTTGACTTTGCAGGCAAGCGCCTTAACCACTAAGCCATCTCTCCAGCCCCTGACCTTTTTTTTTTTTTTTTTTTTTAAATGTGAGAAAGCGAGAGTGAGAGAGAATTGGCATGCCAGGGCCTCCAGTCACTGCAACCCAACTCCAGATGCATGTGCCACCTTGGGCACATGTGCGACCTTGCATGCTTGCGTCACTTGGTGTGTCCGGTTTATGTGGGACCTGACAGTCAAACATGGGTCCTTAGGCTTCACAGGCAAGCTCCTTAACCACTAAGCAATCTCTCCAGCTCCCCCCACCTTTATTTTTGTTCTTTAAAAAGCAAGCTGTTTGCTTAGTTATTGAGTTTTGAGAGTTCTTTATAAATCCTGGGTATAGCTTTCATCAAATATGTTATTTGCAAATATTTTTTCCGTTCGGTGGCTTGTTTCATTACTGTCACAGTGTGTTTTATTAAAGAGCAGATGTTCATAATTTTAATGGAATCCAATTTATCTAGTTTTTCCTCTGGACATTTGCATTTTGTGTATAACATCTAAGAAATCATTTCCTAACCCAGGGTCATGAAGATTTATTCCTAGGCTTTCTTGTAAGAGTTTTGTCACTATAGTGCTCAGACTTAGATCTCTGCTCCATTTTGACTTAATTTATGTCTAGTGTAAGGTGACTAGGGGCAGTTTCATTCTTTGGCATGTAGATAACTGAGATATTTCAGTATCTTATTTTAGAAAGAATGTTCTTTTTCCTTCTCCTTTAATTGTCTTAGGACCTTTGTAAAAACAAATCAACTATTGAGGCTAGCCTGAGATTACACAGTGAAATTCCAGATCAGTCTGGGCCAGAGCGAGACCCTACCTCGAAAAACCAAATAAATAAATAAATAAATAAATATCAGCTAACCATGAACATAGTTTTATTTCTGAACACCAAATTCTTTGTTCTTAAACTCTGAGTTCAATCTAGACTAGATACTGCTTGTTTCGCCAACACTATCCCAATTAAAAAAAAATTATTTATTTATTTGCAAGTAGAGTGACACAGAGAGAGAGACAGACAGAGAGAATGGATATGCTAGGGCCTCTAGCCACTGCAGACAAACTCCAGATGCATGTGCAGCTTACCTTACATGGGCACTGGGGAATCAAACTCTGGTCATTAGACTTTGCAGGCAAGCACCTTAACCACTGAGCAATCTCTCCAGCCCTCTGGACACTAAATTCTATTCCCTTGGATCTCTAAGCTGTCTTAATTAATTACTATAGTTTTTTAACGGTTTGAAATTGGTAGTGTCAGCTTAACAACTTGGCCCATCTTTTTCAAAATTATTTTGGCTATTCTCAGTAACATAATCAGGATTATGTTGCCTATGCATCAATTTTAGGGAAGTTATGGGAAAATTATGTTTTCTAATACATGGCACGTATTTTGAAATTTTTTATTTTAAAATTGTTTCTGGGCTGGAGAGATGGCTTAGCAGTTAAGCGCTTGCCTGTGAAGCCTAAGGACCCCGGTTTGAGGCTCGATTCCCCAGGACCCACGTTAGCCAGATGCACAAGGGGGCTCACGTGTCTGGAGTTCGTTTACAGAGGCTGGAAGCTCTGGCGCGCCCATTCTCTCTCTCTCTCTCTGCCTCCTTCTCTCTGTCACTCTCAAATAAATAAATAAACAAACAAAAAAATTTAAAATTGTTTCCATCAGTGTTCTATAGCACAGAATTTGTTAGGTTTATACTATTTATAACCTTCATGGTTTTAGTGTTATCTAAGTTGTACTTTTACTTTCAATTATTCATTATTTATATTGAGAAAAAACACAATTGTTTTTTTTGTTGTTGTTGTTCATTCATCTTATATCCTATGGTTTCTAAATTTTTGTGTTAATCCTGATGGTTTCTGTCTGGATTTTTGGTTTTCCACATAGATAATAGGCTATCTTTAAATACAGCTGGTTTTATTTCTTCCTTTCCAATCTTTCTGAGATGGGGAACTCATTATGTTGCCCTGGCTGATATTGAACTCACGGACACATGTGATCTCCTGCTTCAGTTTCTTGGGTAACTAGGGCTATAGTTGTACATGTGCCACTGCGCCGGCCTTCAACCTGTATACCTTGTTCTTTATCTCGTCTTACTGCACGGTTTGGGGCCTCCACTGTAATGCAGAATAGGAGTGGTGAGAGAAAACATCCTAACTTTGTTCGCAGCAAACCATTCCAGGGCTGGAGGGATGGCTTAGCGGTTAAGGCACTTGCCTGCCAAGCCAATTGACCCAGGTTCGATTCCCCAGGACCCATATAAGCCAGATCACGTGGTGGTACATTTATCTGGAGTCCATTTGCAGTGGCTAGAGGCACTGGCACGCCCATTCTCTCTTTCTCTCTCTTAAATAAATAAATAAAATATTTTTTAAGTGCTTGCTTCGGCAGCACATACTAAAATTGGAACGATACAGAGAGATTAGCATGGCCCCTGCGCAAGGATGACACGCAAATTCGTGAAGCGTTCCATATTTTTTAAATTGTATATATGGCCAAATAAAAACTTGCATTAACAAAAAAAAATATTTTTTAAAAGCCATTATATCTTTCCCCCTTAACTATGACGTTAGTGATCAGATTAAGGGACTTTACTTCCATTCCTAATTTAATGAGGGTGTCTTTTATTTTTTTCTTAAATCATGATTATATATTGCACCTTGTCAAGAGTTTTTTCAGTAACTATTGAAATACCCTGCAAATTTTTAAATTTTATTCTGTTAGTATGGGGAAATGCTTGCTTGATTTGTGTGTGTGTGTGTGTGTGTGTGTGTGTGTGCGCGTGTGCGCGTGTAAGTATGGGTGCACATACATGTGTTCACATGCATGTGGAGGACAGAAGACGACCTTGGGTGTTGCTGTCTCTCAGCGCCCTGGAGCTCACCAAGTAGGCTAGGCTAGATGGCGGTGAGCCCCAGAGATCTGCCTGTCTCTGCCTCCCCAGTGCTGGGATTAGGTACGTACCACCACTCCTGACTTTTTGTTGTTGTTATTCATTTTTATTTATTTATTTGAGAGTGACAGAGAGAGAGAAAGAGGCAGATAGAGAGAGAAAGAGAGAATGGGTGCACCAGGGCTTCCAGCCACTACAAACAAACTCCATACTTGTGCGCCCCCTTGTGCATCTGGCTAACGTGGGTCCTGAGGAATCGAGTCTGGAACCCGGGTCCTTAGGCTTCACAGGCAAGTGCTTAACCGCTAAGCCATTTCTCTAGCCTTTTTTTTTTTTTTAAACATGGCTACTGGGGATTCAGATCCTCATGCTTGCGTGGCAAGCACTTTACCGCCTGAGCCATCTCCCCAGCCCCTTTGTTTGATGTTTGAAGTTGAACCAGCCCCCGTTCCTGACATAACCCCACTTAGTCATTCCTTGTTACCATGACACATTATCTTATCTGAAGCTAGCTCCTTGCAGTTCTTAGCTGTCTCTCCTGTCTCACTCCTGCATTTACTACCTGACACCTCCCTTTCTCCTGTCACACAGGCTTCCCCTAGCTAGAGCTGTCCTTTAGCCCTTACCTCCTCATCTCTTTCTGTGTCCTTATCCACCACTTAGTGGCCCCAAGCACTTCCCAGAGGCCTTTTCTCAGTGTATCCCTCATGGTCACCCCAGTTACCACTGTAGGACATCCATGATTCAAGTCATCTTGGCCTTCTCCTCCCTGGTCTGACGGAGGAGGCTCTTCCCTGTGAGTCAGCTCTGTCCTGCCGGGCTCCCAACCTCAATCCCATCTTTGCTCCCTCGTACTTCGAGCCTCTCTGGCAGCTTCCTGACCTGCCTCCTGTTCCCTGCATGTTTGCCCTGAAGAGTCTTCCAGAAGCCATGTGCTCATCTTGCTAGCTTATGGTTCATAGTTTTTATTTTAATATTATTATTATTATTATTTTGGTTTTTCAAGGTAGGGTCTCGCTCTAACCCAGGCTGACCTGGAATTCACTGTGTAGTCTCAGGCTGGTCTCGAACTCACAGCGATCCTCCTACCTCTGCCTCCCGAGTGCTGAGATTAAAGGCATGTGCCACCACGTCTGGCTATTTTAATATTATTTTAAAATGTTTTATTTATTTATTTATTTGAGAGAGAGAGAAAGGGAGAGAGAGAGAATGGGTGTGCCAGGGCCTCTAGCCACTGCAAGCAAACTCCAGATGCATGCGCCACCTTGTACATCTGGCTCACGTGTGTACTGGGGAATCGAACCTGGGTCCTTAGACTTCTCAGGCAAGCACCCTAAGTGCTAAGCCATCTCTCCAGCCCGGATCATAGTTTCTGATGGCTCTCACTGCACAAGGATTATCTTAGGCTTGCTTAGCCTGAGCTGTATCTTTTTCCCCTGTGGATTTGTAGAGAATCAGAGAAACTGGATTCTTTATTCAGGGACCTGGGGACATGAACTTCCCATGTCTGACATTCTTTATTTATTTTTAGTTTTCGAGGTAGGGTCTCACTCTAGCTCAGGCTGACCTGAAATTCACTATGTAGTCTCAGGGTGGCCTCGAACTCACAGCGATCCTCCTACCTCTGCCTCCCGAGTGCTGGGATTAAAGGCATGCACCACCACACCCGGCTTGTCTGACATTCTTGTTACCCATCCCTTAACTTGAAGTCTTGAACGCTCTGGCCTGCTCATAAGACTCTTTATCACTCCTCTACTTAAACACTCCACTCTTCTTTTTGTATGATGTGAATTTATATCTGTTTTATCTGTGTTGTTGGTGGTGTTGTTTTTGCTTTTTCGAGGCAGGGTCTCGCTCTAGCCCAAGCTGACCTAGAATTCACTGTGTAGTCCTCGAACCTGGAGCGCCCCTCCTACCTCTGCCTCCCGAGTGTTTCTGCTTTATCTTGTTGGGTTTTCCTCAGCTTTTAAGCACATGTCTCTCTGTTTTGGATAGTCTGGGTTATTACCACAGAACACCAGGGAAGGAATGGCTTGTCAACGTAAGAAATTTGTTTCGCACAGTTCTGGAGATCGCAAGTGTGAGATCGGGGTGCCAAGCTCTAGTGAGCACGTTCTTCTGGGTTGCAGAACATGAATTTTCAGGGAACATGAACATCCATGTGACATTCTTTTTATTTTAAATAGTTTATTTATTTATTTGAGGAAGAGAGAGACAGAGAGAGGGGTAGAGAGAAAGAAAGAGAACTGCTGCATACAAACTCCAGATGCTCGTGCCCCCTTGTGCATCTGGCTTACGTGGGTCCTGGAGAATCAAACCGGGGTCCTTAGGCTTTGCAGGCAAACGCCTTAACCGCTCAGCCATCTCCCCAGCCCCTGTGAAATATTCCTTAAGGTTGCCAGTTTCTAGAAATCGAGGCCCTCTTTCCTTGTCACAAAACGGGTTTCCTGTGTTACGTATTTTCATAAGATGACAGAATGACATTCAGGGGTGGCCACCAGAGCCGTATTTGTCAAATGCGAGGAAGTCTATTTTGTGGGGCAGGGTGGACACCCTCTAGGATATGTCTAGGGAAAGACATATTCCCCAGCCAGTATGGGGTCCGTACGGCCTCCAGGCCTCAGCTAGGCTCGAGAGGACCTGGGGGAGGCCCAGCACCACCTCTGAGTATGACGGGGGAGACTGCAGACAATGCAGGCCCAAGTAAGGACAGAGGTGAAGAGTCCCCGAGAAGCCCGGAGTTCCCTGTACGCGCGTTACCAGCAGACGGGAGTCCCAGAGGGAAGGCTCTCTGGGTCCAAAGGGACAAGTGCTTCTCTCTCCTAGGACTGGGGGTCAGTGTAGTGCTTCTCACAGGCCGGAAGGGCCACAAGGAAAGGTCTGGGGCTCCTCTGCTCGGGAGTTTAAACTAAAATCATTGTGTAAGGATTGAGATGCGGGTTGGAGAGATGGCTTAGTATGTAAGGCGCTTGCCTGCAAAGTGTAAGGACCAAGATTCAATTTCCCAGTACCCACATAAGACAGATGCACAAGGTGGCACATGCATCTGGAGTTTGTTTACTGTAGCTGGAGGCCCTGGCATGCTGGTTAATGCTCTTTCTCTGTCAAATAAATAAAATATATTTTAAAAATCTTAAAGAAAGAAAAGACTGAGATGCAACTCCAAGACTGCACACCAGCAGACATGAGCATATTTCTTGGCTTCTGTCCCATGTGGCTACAGGCAAGGACAGGACCAAGATCAGCATGCACCTGTTCCCAGAGCTTTTCGCCTCCTAAGATCCATTCTGACAAGACCCCAGCACACGGGGCTCTGAGCTGGGTGATAATCCCTTGTCTCTGTGGGCTCTGGTGTATTGGTTTCCCCCCACCTTTGGTTTTTCAAGGTAGGGTCTCACTGTAGCCCAGGCTGACCTGGAATTCACTATGTAGTCTCAGGGTGGCCTCGAACTCACGGCAATCCTCCTACCTCTGCCTCCCGAGTGCTGGGATTAAAAGCGTGCGCCACCACACCCAACTCGCTTTGTTTTTTTCAAAGAAGTCTAGCCTTGGGTCTGCTGAGCAGCAGGGGCGGTAGTACTTTTACACGCACACACACATACACACACACACACATGCACACACCCCTCAGCATAGAGCACAGGGTCTGTGAGGCGCAGGTCCATCCACTCACGGAGCCTTTCACAGGCCAGCCAACCTTAGGATTTTGAAGACACTAGAAGGCCTGAATGATTGAACTTGGTATCTCCCAGTGCAGTTGGGCTGCACGTGGCATATTTGTTTACTAGTGGCCAGGTGTGTGCTTGCTGAGATGTGGACTGGGGACTCCGTGCTTTGGGGGGGCCGGAAGGACCTGGGTGGGGGCTCCGGTGATCAATGCCTGCTGTAAGCCTGAGGGCTGTGTGCTTGTCTCCCCCCCCCCCTTTGCAGCTTGTCTCCAATGTCCTCATCTTCTCCTGCACCAACATTGTGGGGGTGTGTACCCACTATCCAGCCGAGGTCTCCCAGAGACAGGCATTCCAGGAGACCAGGGAGTGTATTCAGGCCCGGCTGCACTCACAACGGGAGAACCAGCAGCAGGTGAGTAAGGCCCTCCTGTCCCCAAACAGCAGGGACTCCTGGAAGAGAAGCTCGGCTCTCTGCAGCCAAGCTCGCCAGCGCTCTGCCTGCTCCCCACGGCTGTGCCTATCACGCTGCCCAGCCCCACCTCCCAGGAACGTTTCCTTCAGGGAACCCGGCCTCCCCGGCTCCGTGGGATCCTCTTGGTTCTTCTACCCTTGCCCATGGTCTTCACATGGTTTACGTATAACCAAGTAACGAGAAGCCAGAACAGCCAACATTTCCAGCCTCGATTGAGGTGCTCCCCAGGGGAAGGCTCCAGCTAGCTCCACTCTGGGGGTTGTGGTCCTATTTGGGGTTCATGTCTGGGTCACCACTCTTGTCCTCCAGAGTGGCCCAGTTAGAAGACTGGTAACTTTAAAAAAAAAAATTATTTATTTATTTAAGAGAGAGATACAAAAATAGGCAAGGAGAGAGAGAGAGAATGGGTGCGCTAGGGCCTCCACCCACTGCAAACGAACTCCAGATGCTTGTGCCCCCTTGTGCCATCTGGCTTACGTGGGACCTGGGGAGTCGAACCTGGGTCCTTTGGCTTTGCAGGCAAGCGCCTTAACCGCTAAGCCATCCCTCCAGCCCAAGACTGGTAACTTAACAGTATGGAGCTGAGGTAGTTCCCGGACAGGAGGCTGAGGTGGAGGTTGGTATCCCCATAGGAAATAGCAGACACTCAGCAGAGCGGTGGGTCTCCCACACCCTCGGTGCAGGCATGATTCTCACAAGGCTGCTGCAGACCAAAGGGTTTCTCCTTCGCAGCATGTGACAGACGCCAGCTGAGGCCTTCTGTGGGCCACACGCTGTCAGGGCCCCCCTGGCAGTCGTGAACACAGAGCCCTGTCTTTGAACTGGGGGACACAGAGAAAGAGGTGAAGCCGGCAGTGGAGTACCCGCTGTGGCCGCCCCACGTGCACAGTGGCTTCATTGAAGTGTGGGCGTCTCTGACTCATCTATCTGGATTCATGCTGGAGGGTTACAGCGACACGGCTGATGGTGCCCAGGTAGCCAGGCGAGAGACTAAAGCCCTACGGCAGCTCTCCAGGGCCTGCCTGTTCCTTCCTGTACTGTCTCCGTGGCTGCTGGGTCAAGTCATATGCCCTTGCATGCTGACCAGTCTGAGGTGTGACTGTTGTCATTCACTCTTTTTAAAATATATTTATTTTGGGCTGGAGAGATGGCTTTGCGGTTAAGTGCTTGCCTGTGAAGCCTAAGGACCCTGGTTCGAGGCTCGATTCCCCAGGACCCATGTTAGCCAGATGCACAAGGGGGGGCGCACACGTCTGGAGTTCGTATGCAGTGGCTGGAAGCCACTGTTCTCCTCTCTCTCTTTCTCTCTCTCTCCCTCTTTCTCTGTCTGTCACTCTCAAATGAATAAATAATAAACAAAAATATTAAAATAAATAAAATATATTTATTTATTTAAGAGAGAGAGAATGGGCTTGCCAGGGTCTCCTGCCCCCTTCAAACATACTCCAGATGCGTGTGTCACTTTGTGCATCTGGCTTTTAGGTGGGTACTGGAGAAGGAAATTCAGGCCGTCAGGTTTTGCATGCAAGTGCCTTTAACCGCTGAGCCAGCTTTCCAGAACGCCCCCCTCCCCATTCGCTCTTGACCCTGCGTGGGTTCCTGGGGCGGCCTCCTGACAGAAGCCATGCTCAGAAGTGTCCCTCCCACTGTCCTTCGTCGACAGCTGTACCTCCCCTTTGGCACACTCACCTTCCTTATCCCTCATCCCATAACCCCTACCTTCCTCAAGGGCCCTGTCTCATCCCTGTTTGCAGCCTCAGTGCCTCTCCCCTGAAGACTGGACACCTTCCTTTCCACTTTATGGGATGTCCCCTCTCATTTTGCCAAGATAGTTGCCCCACTTTTTTTTTTTTTTTTTTTTTGAGACATGTCTCTGTGTAGCCTAGACCGGCCTTGAACTCTCCTTCCTCACTGATCCTCCAAGCGCTGGCCTAGGATGACAGCCACGTGCCACAGTGGCCACGTTAGATAATTACCGTCCCACATCTCCTCAGTTGACTTGCTTGTGGGGACAGACGCTTCTTCTCCTCAGCCAGCCAGAGCCACAAGCTCTACAGAAGGAGCTTCTCGAGGTCTTGAGGCAACCTAGAGTGAGGGGGCTCAAAACGGCTCCCCAACTGCTGCTTCCATTGCCAGACAGCCCGTAGCCCCAGAAGTAGACACGAGGAACGTCTCTGAATCTGGCTGATGGCATACTCTCTCCCAGTCGTCCCATACCACCGAAACCCCTCTAGTTCACGAGTAGCTCTCACTAGCAATGATTGCAATGTTCAGAACCTGGGAGACGGCCTGCAGTGGCCGCGGGCACTGATACCCTGGGAGCCCGGGGCCCCGTGGAGCGCTGCATCGCCCAGCTCCTCTTCCTTGTGCTGGTCCTAAGAGAGACACCACCCACACACCTGGGGATCAGGGGACTCAGAGGAGGCCAGGAGGGAGTAGTGGATGAGGGGCTTGTGTTGCCGCGGAAGATAAGGAAGAGTGGGTCCCACGGGTCCAGTAGAATCCATGTTATATGTGGCAGCGTCAAACAGAGGAGTGGCGTGGCCAAGGCCATGTTTTGGAGAGAGCAGGGGCCACGCAAGCCGAGGGCCAGGGTGGTGCCACGTGCTTGTCAGAGACAGAGGTGACCTGCACGGCAGCAGCGGAGGAGGACAGAGGCGGGAAAGGACAAAAATCGAGAGAGCTGGTTTCCAGATCCACAGGACTTGATCGGTGCTGGACGCTGCGGCTTGACCTGGGGGTGACGCGGGAAGGAATGAGTGCCAAGAGGAAAGATCTGGAAGCACAAACAGCTGACGTGTGGGCCTCGGTGCAGGAGAATAGACGTCTCCTCTGTACAAGGCAGGGGACAGAAAGGAGAGGAAGGGAAATCTTCCTGGGGGGGCCATGCCATCAAGGTGGCGGTGCGACCTTCTGGTGGGTAGCTGGAGGCCAGTGGGCTCTGAGCTGGAGCTGGGGGGGGAGGTGACATTGGAGCTGAAGGATGGCCGATGTGCCCCCCAGAGGCAAGAGTACAGTGAAGCGGACAGAAGCAGGGCGTGCTCCGTTGGCACCCAAAGGGGGAGGACACTGGAGGAAGAGGCTCGGGGGCCACCTGGCAGAGGACTCAGCGTTTAATGCAGAGTGATGAGCAGTGGCCGAAGGTTCTAGAGGAGGCAACTAGGTATGTGAGCCTGTGTGGCAGGCAGGTGGAGCTGTTTGGTACAGGTAGGACAGGCCTAGGGGGAGATCTTGGCACCCCACCTAGCAACTGAGGTACGGTCCTCTGCCCTCCCCTCTCCCAGCTTCTTTCCCGTCTCCCTTGCGGCTGGTTTTCACCGTCTCTTGGGTCTGCAGAAACGACTTTGCCCCTGGGCCGCGCTCCTGCACGTCTGGTCTCTGGGGAGCCCTCTGTGATCATAGCACTTCTCCCCGGCCCAGGTCAGCGCGCCCGCGGGGCTCCCGGAAGCTTTGAGGCGGAGGAGCCGGGCCTGTCTGTGGGCTCGTGGCTCTGATTCTGGCACATGTAGACTTCTATAAATACTTGATGACTGATTGGATGAGTCTCATCAGCAGGTTCCGTGGTATAATGGTTAGCACTCTGGACTCTGAATGAGTCTCATCTTATTCTGTCAACAATCCCCCGTCCCTGTTACAGGTGAGGAACCTTTTTTTTTTTTTTGGCTCAGAGAAGCTTGTAGTTTGCCCAAAGTCAGAGAGTCCCGGGTTACATCCAGGTTTTAAGACAAGGTACTCATGAGTTTGGCCTCTCCCAGTGCAGCATGGCAGCAACCTAGGAAAAGGACCAATTGATGTCACAGGGCCATCACTCCAGCCATCCCCTGCCCTCTCTCTCTCTCTCTTTCACACACACGTGAGTTTCAGGAGACCCTGATAGGTCTCCGAGGGCCCTGTGGGCGGCGGGGGGTGGGGGTGGGGGGTTCTTATGTGTGGATGACAAGGACTCATCACCCCCAGGCAGGTAGAAGGGATGGTGACAAACCCATCTGCTTCCCTCCACAGGAGCGTCTCCTGCTGTCTGTCCTTCCCCGTCATGTTGCCATGGAGATGAAAGCAGACATCAACGCCAAGCAGGAGGATATGATGTTCCACAAAATTTACATCCAAAAACATGACAACGTGAGGTGAGGGCCGAGTGGGAGAACTGGACCCCGGTTGGAGACATGCCCGCTTCTTCCTGTTAAAGGGGACACGGCCTGTTAACAGAATGGCCTAGTACTTTGGAGCAGGCCAGCCCTGCCATTCATCTGCTCGGTGAATTAGCACCGTGCTGTTCAACTTTCTGTGAGGATCTGAAGGGGGACACGAGGCTGCAGGGGACGATAGAGAAAAACAGGGGGAGAAAAGAAACAGCACCGCCTATTGGGGAGACAGAAAGAATATATTTGGGTCCCCAGTGGTCCCCACCCCATCACAGTGTTCCTCACCACCTGATCTCTTGCATGCCTTCTAAGCCCATGTGTGCTAGGCGCTGTAATCACTGACCCTTTCAATGTTCTCGTAAGGGAGCACTCCTAATTTATGAATGCAGTCTCAGAATGGCTTGAGACCCTTACCCACGGGCCCTCAGACAGCATGGTAAAGCCAGCCAGTGTATCCAGAACCCACCCTCCCTTCACTGCACGTTGGCTGCCTCCCTAGACAGAAGCTGCCGACAGCAGGGACACGCGAACAGATGTAGGTTAATAGAGTGCAAAATCTGCTTATGAGTTCCACAGGGAAATAATAAGTGATACAGGTGGCCTTCATCTAGCACAGCTCCTGGTGAGCCGGGTAATCCTCGATCCTCGCACATGCCCGGCAGAGATGCTGCCTGCTGTAAGGGCTTCGCGGGTACTGCTTTCTCCCTGGACAAAATTTCCTGTGACCTGAGTCCTCTAAGGTCACATAAAGGGAACCACGGGAGGCTTGTGCTGGGTTTTCAATCAAGGGAGTTAGTGGATCGTGTAAGCTACATCTCTCTCTCTCTCTCTCAGACACACACACACACACAGAGGCTGATGGCAGGGAGAAGGGCTACTCTTTTGCATGCCCAGCTGCCCAACCCCCTGGCATGCCCTGGGGTCCAAGACTGCCAGCTTGCATTTGTGTCCTCACCTGTCTCTCAAAAAACATGGGGCGCCAGGGCTGGAGAGATGGCTTAGCAGTTAAGGCACTTGCCTGCAAAGCCAAAGGACCCAGGTTCAACTCCCCAGGACCCATGTAAGCCAGATGCACAAGGGGATGCACGTGTCCAGAGTTCATTTGCAGTGGCTGGAGGCCCTGGCGCGCCCATTCTCTCTCTCTCTCTCTCTCTCTCTGCCTTTCTCTCTCTCAAATAATAAATGAAAATATTACAAAGTGAGGGGTGCTAAAGTTTGGGATGAGCGTGTACCTGCACAACACATTAGTGCTGTGTCTTGGGGGTCTCCCAGGTCTCCCGTGGCCCACTCACGCTCCATGCCTGGAGGGCCAGTGCCTCCTGTAGCTGTCTTGGTTTCCCAGGCAGAAAGCTACCTGGCTGCCTCTTCTGTGACCAGGTGTCCCGAGGGATCTGAGCTCAGAGAACGTACTGGAGGCTGTGGTGTGACTGCCAGTTCCTCAGAGGAACCTCTGTTCTCCTGGGCGGAACAATCGCTTGTAGTCTGTCCCTACCCAGGGTGCTGTCGTTCATTCTCTCAGATCGCACAAGGAGCGGAACAGGTTCACGTGCTCATCATCCCTATGGGAGAGGGGGAAAACTGAGGTGCAGAGATCTTATCTAGGAGCCCATCGCTGCTTTTAAAAGACTTAAGAGGAAGCTGGGCGTGGTTGAACATGAGTTCTTAGGCTTCATAGGTGGCGCACGCCTTTAATCCCAGCACTGGGGAGGCAGAGGTAGGAGGATCGCCGTGAGTTCGAGGCCACCCTGAGACTCCATAGTGAATTCCAGGTCAGCCTGGGCCAGAGTGAGACCCTACCTCGAAAAACCAGAAAAAAAAAAAAAAGACTTGAGAGGGCTGAAGAGACGGCTCTGGGGTTAAGTGTGCTTCCCGCTCACTTGAGGGGGCCTGACCCCCTGATCCCATGTAAAACAACTGGGCGTGGCCATGGCTATGCGTGTATGTAACCTTGGTTCCCCAGGGGAGCAGAGACATGAGAGTCAACAGAGCTCCCCGCCCCTCCCAGCCCCGCCCCTAGCTCTGGAAACAGTAGAAAGAGCCTCCCATTCAAACACAAGACCAGAGCCGGCTTGGTGGCGCACGCCTTTAATCCCAGCACTCGGGAGGCAGAGGTAGGAGGATCGCCATGAGTTCAAGGCCACCCTGAGACTACATAGTGAATTCCAGGTTAGCCTGGTTACTGGTAGAGTGAAACCCTACCTCGAGAAACAAAACAACAACAACAACAAAAAAAAAAAACACAACAGAGCAGAGAGAAACTCCTACCACTGGGGCCTGCACCACGTGGGCATATACGCGTGCATAGACCTTATACACACACGCGGACACACCTCTTACACACACATGTAACAAAAAAAAAAAGACTTCAGAGGTTTTTACCTATTCTGACTCTTGGACAGATGTGTTTCTATACCCAGGAGACAAAGACTTTGAGTGGATGGCTTGGGAAGCCCTCAGGAGGAGAGGTGACTCAAAGGAGAGGGAGGAGGGAGGTTTGGCACACAGTGCGTCTGTCTGACCACATGACTGAGAAGCCCCACGACTATTCTGTCATCCGAGGTCTCCACCTTAGATTGTGAAGAAATGGCCTTCCCTATTAGGTGGGAAGGGATGGCCGTCAAGTGGCCCTAACGCATCATCCGAGTGTGGCCCGAAAGTCCCCCACTTCTGCAATTTCCTGTCTGTCCTGCCTTCGCAGCCTGGCCAGCTCTGGCACTGTCCCTGACAAGCTGGACAGGGTGTTTTCTTTGGTGGCCTGTGGCTTAGCAAAGCTTTATGGAGCTGCAGTTCATTTCACTCAGACGAATCAAATACGGTGCCGCTCCTAAACAACCAGGCACAGGTCCTTCCTTGTCCAACAAATCCGGCCCCCTGGTCTCGTCTGCATGACTTCGAGGCCCCTCCTGCCTGTCATTCCCTCTCCCACAGTAAGGCCCTCCTGTTACTTCCCACCCTACAGAGGATGGCTGGAGCCCACAGCCCACCAGCAAGAAGGGTCGATCAGAGGGGAATTCAGGCTCGTTCGGTTCTCAGTCATTACGGTTACCACAAGGAATGGGCCCACACTCCAGGTGTCCTCTCCCCCCCCCACACACAGTGACAGTGGATCAGTAAAAGAACATTTGCCCTGATCACAACTGTCCCAGCATCTCAGCATCCACAAGACACAAGTCATGCCCCCTGCCACGGTGGGGCTATTTCTGAATTGTATGAGCCGGGATCGGTGACAGCCATTAGGAGAGATGAAAGGAGAGGTAACCTATGATGTATTGTGAGCTCAAGGAGGCGGTCTGCAGTGGCCAGGGATGGAGGTGGCCGGTGTCCATCAGAGGGCGGAGAACTCCGCTACAGTCACATATAGATAGCCCGCGGGGCCCTCTCCCTTGGTGCTTGGACTTTGGCTTAGGTTGTATAATTTAAAACAACACTTCTTTATATTTATTTATTTTTATTTTTTTTGAGGCAAGCCCAACAGGCTGGCCTTTTTTCTTTTTATGTGAGGGGTAGGGGAGATAATTGGTGCACCAGGGCCTCCAGCCACTGCAATGAAACTCCAGACGCGTGCGCCCCCTCGTGCGCATGTGCGACGTTGTGCACTTGGTCACTGTGTGGGACCTGGGGAGTTGAACGTGAGCCCTTAGGCTTCACAGGCAAGCGCCTTAACCACTAAGCCATCTTCCAGCCCTAAAACCGCACTTTTTTGAGCCAGGCTTATGGAAAACCAGCGGGGTTCAGCAGTTAGGCACTAGGATTAAACATCCTTGCTCTACTGTGTTCTGATTGTGTAACCAGGGCAAGTTACGGGCATTCAGAACTTCACTTTCCTCATCTGCGCATAGGATAGCAGGAGTATCTACTTACCAAGGGGGCTGAAGAGTGTGGGGAAGCACTTAGCACAGTTCTGGCATGTTCGTGTTCAGGAGTTGGGAGCTGAGATGATGATTGTTGCTGTTATTATTATTATTATTATTATTTTGGATTGTTATTCCACCCGTAATCAACAGAGAAAGGCTGGTATTCTTAGCTGGAGAAGGGAAGGGTGATGAGTCACATTCATCAATTCTCCCCAGAGTCGTAATTTTTAGCGAGGGTGATGACACGCTGTTCTCTGGCCCCACCAAGAGCAAGGCCACAAGGAAAGTAAATCAGCCTCATAGTGGAGCACAGCGGGCCAAGGAGCCTGTAGGATGCTCTGGTCCTGGGCTACCACCGGCCATGGGATGAGGCCAGGAAGCCCCCGGATGCCCCACCCCTGAGATCCACCCCTGAGATGCCCGTCCTGACTGATATGTGGCAACAAGTAGGCTGTGTCTGCCCCCGTGGCCGGGCAGCTTAGCTGGGGCTGTTGGTTGCCCCTGCCAGGTTATCAGGTCTGTGGCTCGTGAGTCCTCCTCTCTCCTCCCCCATGTAGCTGTCCCCCTGCAGACAGCAGTGCTGGGTCGTCATGGTACGACTTGTGCCATCTATACTCCTGTGAAGCGTGGGGGCTAGCAGAGGTCTCCCTGAAGACAGGGAGGCTTCTGAGAGCTCTGCCCTGGAGGGAGAAGATCAGCCTGCCTCAGAAGGGCTGGAGGAAGAGGACTCAAGAGAAGGCACCACAACTGTTGGGTGCAGTAAAGGGAGGTTCAGACAGCCCAGGTCACTCCTGCGGGTGCAAGACAAGTGTCTACGCGGAACGTACGGGTGCACATTTCGGCCTTGCTGCTAGGAGCTGTGGGCCTGTGGGTGAGTCCCCTGATCCGGAGTCTTGTTTTCCTCCTCTGTAACCCGGGGGTGGTTGTGTACTCGTTCATCTGTTCAGTGTATATTTTATGCCCGCCCCAATCGACAGGGGACGCCATGTTACAGGATACACAAGAGACAGGGTGTTGCAGTCAGGTTCGCATTGCTGGTAGAAATCACCCAACCAAGAGCAGCTTTGGGGGGGGGGAGGTTTATTTTGGTTTACAGACTCGAGGGGAAGCTCCATGATGGCAGGGGGAAACGATGGCATGAACAGAGGCTGGACATCACCCCCTGGCCAACATCAGGTGGACAACAGGAACAGGAGAGTGTGCCAAACACTGGCAAGGGGACACTGGCTATAATACTCATAAGCCCGCCACCCCAAATACATCACCTCCAGGAGGCTTTAATTTCCAATTGCCATCAGCTGGGGAGACTAGCATTCAGAACACCTAAGTTTATTGGGGGGACACCTGAATCAAACCTCCACACAGGGATCACTACTTGAAGTTGTGGTACACACCATCTCTAGAGACACGAGATTAAGGTACATGCTGTCTGTAAAGGCAATGTGATGTTAAGGCATATACCACCACCCCTAGAGACAACATGAAGTTAAGGTCCATGCCGTCTCCGGAAACAGATTAAGGCACACGCCATCTCTGGCGGTGACTTGAAGTTAAGGTCTATGCTGTCCTTGGAGATGACTTCGAGGTATGTGCCGTCCCCAAAGGAGACTTGAAGTTAAGACACACACCCATCCTTGGAGATACTTGGAGTTAAGATATGCCCCATCTCTGGCGGCAACTTGAAACTGAGGTACGCGCTGTCCCTGGAAGTGATTTTCGAGGTACCCGCCGTCCCTGGAAGTACTTGAAGTGAAAGCTCGCTCTCTCTGGAAAGACACTTGAGGTTGAGGTGCGTGTTGTCTCGGGGGCTGGTGCAGCTCCCCGCTGTTTAACAAGGAGCGATTGGTAGATTGGGGTGCTACCCCGCGTTGCCTGTGTGCGCACAGGGTGGAGTTCGGGAGACATGGACTTCCGCGCTGTACAGAGGCTAAGCATCTTAGGGCCCAAGTCACTCTCACATTGCTGAGAACAGAGCATGGGAGAGGGGCCGCGGGCCTGGCTGTTAGGAGATGAGCTCAGGCAGAGCCTGCAACGTCTCCAACCCCAGGAGGCTGCGAGCTGATGGCTATGGAGACAGAAGACTGCCAGGCTAGAGTCAAGGTCGGGTGATAATCCACTGCTTCAAAGGTCAGAGGTCAGCAGGTAGGGGTGTCCATTTATGTGGTGGTTTGAACTAGGGGTCGCGTCAACCTCAGGTTCCCACATGATGGATGTTTGGGAATCGGAGCCTTGCTGGAGGCCGTGAGTTGCTGGGGCCGGGCTTATGGGTGTTACAGCCAGCGCCCCCTTGCCAGTGTTGGTTGGCCACTCTCGCGTGCTGGAGTGTGCCATCTGCTGTGGCAGAGGTGATGTCCAGCCTCTGCTCATGCCATCCTTTCCCCTGCCATCATGGAGCTTCCCTTAAGTCTGTAAGCCAAAATAAACAACCTTCCCCCTGTCAGCTGCTTTTGGTCATTTTTTTTATTTTTATTTTTATTTTTATTTTGTCCCAGAAACCAGAAGATAACTGTAGCAACTTCCATGGAAGCCCTTCTGAAAGGGAGCGACCACATAGCTGACTAGCCTGACCCTTTCAGGAGCTCCTTAGGTTTATTTATTTATTTATTTATTTTATTTATTTATTTGAGAGTGACAGAGAGAGAAAGAGGCAGATAGATAATGGGCGCACCAGGGCCTCCAGCCACTGCGAATGAACTCCAGATGCATGCGCCCCCTTGTGCATCTGGCTTACATGGGACCTGAGGAATCGAGCCTTGAACCAGCGTCCTTAGGCTTCACAGGCGTTTAACCACTAAGCCATCTTTCCAGCCCTCTCCTTAGGTTTTAAAGGTCGTAGGTGGTGGGGTGCACCAGGGGCCATTCCAGTCTTCCTTGTGGGAAGGGAAAAAAGGCTGCCTGTAGGGGGTGCAGTCCACCTGCCAGGGAAGTATCCTCCCAAGGTAAACTCCACCTCCACCATCGCTGCCCCATGTTCCCCCATTTAGGGTATAGTTACAGGTGGGATCTTGAGTCAGAGCCACTTTAAGTCATTCCCCGGCACCCAGGAAGGTTTTCGCAAGGAGCTGGCAGAAGGACTGCCTAGCCTGGCCTAGGGATGAGGTAGAGACCTCGCTGTGCCTCCTTCCCGCTTTCCGGTTTCCCTCTCCCAAAACCTTCCCCTCTGAAGGTTGTTGTCGTCTCCTCTTTTGTCTCCTTCAAGGACAAGCTGCGTTCCCCAGGTTGCTCTGACGTCTGGCTCAGGCACGGTGTGGTGTGGTTCTGAATAATAATGACCATGGACCGTGTCTGAGATGCTCAGATAGCCGTAATCAGACTGTGCTCCCTGAGGGCAGAGGGTGGAGAATCCGGGTGCGGAGGGCCGCATAGATATCTCCAGTCTGATTGTGGGAGAAGCGCCCCCACGTTCACCTTCTTGCAATTACCTTCTTCGTGCTAGGATAAAGCACCCAGCCAAGAGTAGCTGATGGGAGGAAAGTTTTTCTGACTTTGCCTTACAGTCTCTAGGGAGTGGTTCCCGACGGCAGGGGGACAGAATAGCAGGAACAGAGGCGGGACGTCACCTCCGCCACGGCAGGTGGAAAAGAGCAGCAGGAGAGTGAGCCAAGTGCTGGCAGTGGGGAGCTGGCTGGAACACCCCCAAAGCCTCTGCCTCCAACCACACACCTCCTTCCGCAAGGCTTCACCTCCCAAATTGCCGTCAGCATTCAAAACACTTGAATTTACGGAGGACGTATTTATTCACAGTGGCCTGGTGGGGGGAGACTCCGCCATGCCACTATCAATAGTGGCTTTCGGGTTATATTTTATTTAGTCCATAACATATATTGAGGTGATCCTTGCTCCTTAGGGAATATCTAGCCCCCTCCCCCCCCACGCTAAGGGCTTAGCAAAGTCCCCTGGAACGGCAGTTTGACAACCTAGACAGCCCTATGGGGGGGCGGGGGTCACTGAGGTTGGGACTCTGATTTATTTATGCTTTTCATTTTGCTGTGGTCATGTATATAGCATACGATGTGTCATCTTTAAAATTTGTCGTTTCAAGTGTGCAGTTGACTAGCATTAAGTACATTCACATTTTTTCTGCTCTGTCAGCACCACCGCCACCTCCAAAATGAAACTATATACCCATTAAACAGCAAATCCCCAGGCCCCATCTCTCCCCCTGCAAACTGCCTCTCTACCTTTTTTTGTTGTTGTTGTTGTTTGTTTGTTTTTGTTTTTTGAGGTAGGCTCTCGCTCTAGCCCAGGCTGACCTGGAATTCACTGTGTGGTCGCAGGGTGGCCTCGAACTCACAGCGATCCACTAACTCTGCGCCCCGAGTGCTGGGATTAAAGGCGTGTGCCACCATGCCCGGCTCCTGTCTGTTTGACTATTCTAGATACTGCATATAAGTAGACTCATAAAATTTGCGCTTTTTTGTGACTGGCTTGTTTCACTTGGCATAATGTTCTCCAGGGTCATCCAGGTGCCAGGATTTTCCTTCCTGTAAGGCAGGCTGAGTGATAGCCCATTGTATGTGTGTGCGTGTGCGTGTGTGTGCGTGCGTGCGTGTGTATGTGTGTGTGTGTACGCTCGCACGCATGCGTGCCACATTCTGCTCATCCATTCATCCACCCACGCCCACTCAGACTGCTTCCTCTGGGGGTGCTGTCAGTGGTGCCACAGTGTGCGTGTGTGTGTGCAAGGATGTTCTCATGCCTCTATTTTCAGTTTGTTTGCGAGCAGTCCTAGAAGTGGGGTCACGGGGTCATATGGTAATTATCCTTATGTAATTTTTTTTGAGGAACTCCTAGGTCTGTCTACATTTTGCCATTTAACCTCCCTAACAATAAGTTCACAAAGGTTTTAGTTTCTCCAGATTCTTACTTGGGGGTGACCAAAGACTTGAGTGTGTCCTGGGACGCAGAATAGGAACTAGTGGGGAATGGAGCCAGCGATGTGTAAAATGCCCAGGCAAGATAGCGAGGAGAAAGCGGAGCCGGGAGTCACTGGTCAGGGGAGCAAGACTGGCTATGTCTCTGAAACAAACAACTGAAATATTATTGGTGAATTGTGGGTCAGAGTCTGTGGAAAATTCAGACCTCAGAAGGATTGTTCTGGACAGGGGTAAGGATGGCATCATGAAGATGAATGTGTTAGAAGCAGGTCCTAAAAGAAAAACATGATTTGCTTTCAACCTTTCGTACATAAACTTTTTTTTTTTTTTTTTTTTGAGGCAAGCCCAATAGACTGGTCTTTTTTTTTATGAAAAAGAGAATTGATGCACCAGGGCCTTTAGCCACTATGATCAAACTCAAGATGCGTGCGCCACCTAGTGGGCATGTGCCACCTTGTGTATGCAACACCTTGTGCGTTTGGCTCACGTGGGACCTGGAGAGTCGAACATGGGTCCTTAAGCTTCGCAGGCAAGCGCCTTAACTGCTAAGCCATCTCTCCAGCCCCATACACATTTTTTATTATATGAAGGATGCATGCTCTTTGTAGTCAAATTGGAAGTAGTAAATTGGTTATAGAGAAGAAAACAAAAGCATCCGACATCACTGACTGCTGCTGGGTCTTAGTGCAACAACTTCTCCTCCTCCTGTGTCTCTCCGTCAGGAAGCTTTCCTGGCCTCCAAAGACCCCGTGTAGCAGTTACTTTCTTGCTGCTGGGACCACATACCTGCATACATGGCCAGAAGCATCTAAAGGAGGGAAGAGGTTTTTTTTTTTTTCAGCTTACAGTTTGTTTTTAATCATTTTGTTGAGTAATTTATTTGCAAGCAGAGAGAGATAGAGAGGAGACAGACAGAGAGAATGGGCGCACCAGGGCCTCCAGCAGCTGTAAACGAACTCCAGATGCGTGCACCCCCTTGTGCATCTGGCTTACGTAGGTCTTGGGGAATCAAACCTGGGTCCTTTGGCTTTGCAGACAAGCACATTAACCATCAAGCCATCTCTCCAGCCCCAGCTTACGGTTATGAGGGAGAAGTCTATCACAGTGGTGAAAGTGTGGCGGGAGCAGACGGCTGGCATCACACTGTTACATCTGCAGGGAGGAAGTAGAGAGCATGCAGGATAAGTGGAGCTGAGCCGTTATACCTCCAGGCTAAATGTTCTACAACCTTCTAAAAGTGCCACCGTGGGGTTGGCTTAATGATTAAGGTGCTTGCCTGGCGAGCCCAAGGACCCAGGTTCGATTCCCCAGAACCCACGTAAGCCAGATGCACATGGTGGCGCATGCGTCTGGAGTTTGTTTGCAGTGGCTAGAGGCCCTGGCGTGCCCATTCTCTCTCTCTCTCTCTCTACTTCTTTCTCTCTCTCCCTCAGTCAACTAACTAAATAAATATATTAAAAAAGTGCCACCAACTGCGGGTTAAGGAGGACATTTCACATGTAAACTACCACACCCTGGGAAGCGAGCGTTCACAGGCACTTGCTAGGATTTGGGGTAGGAGCGGGATGGTGTCTACCAGAATCCCTGAGGCCAGTTACCTAAATGGGTGGCAGTGTATGCTTTGATTCAAGGCCCTCTGGGCTCCTCCTCATGATTCCACTTGCTGAATGGAAGTATCCTGTCCCTGCCAGAGTGGAGAGGGCATGGCTGTTCCAAGGCAGAGTCTCCCATTGGTGGCATTTGTGCAGACACCAACGTTCAGCACCCTGTTCTTGGTCACCCCCCCCCTTTTCCAGTCTGTGCCTCCGTTGGTTCTGTCTGGCCCGTCTTTTCTACAACCCTCTGGTGTCTGTTCACACCCGCTGTTGTCAACTCACCGCGTGGGTGGGAATGCCCGATTGCTCCCTCTTTACCTGACCAGAAGCATGAACCCGAGGGACTTTCCAGGTTCGGTGATTTTGGTGCAGATCCAAGGGACTTGCTTCAGGGAGCAGCCCCGTTGGTCACAGAGAGAGGGCTGCATAGTGCAGAGGCCCGGTCCACATACAGGGTGAATCCTGCCTCAAAGGTTCCAATTCCTGTGGGGCTCAGCTTCCTGGGAGGTGGGCTGAGATCTTGCCATGCTCTTCTCGACCCTGTCCTGGCTGGTGATACAGTGTGAGGGAATCTGAGGCCCCCCGCTGTCAGCAATGCTGGCTTGCCTGGGTCGCTAGCAGAGCCGGGGCTTGGGTGTCTGGCCGGGCTCCAGAATGCAGCTCTGTGTGTAGGAGCAGGGCCAGATGCCGACGACTCCGCAAAGTCACAGAGTCAGTCTATTGGCAGTGAGAGGGAAGATCCACAGGAAAACGCCCGTGCACAGAGCTGGGCTGAAGCTTCCCTGGGACACGGGAGGGCCTGTAATGGTATTCGGGATAGCATGCTTCTCAGCTGGAGCAGAAGGCGGGCGAGTGAATGAGTGGTGGTGGGCAGGTCATTAGGGAGGTGTGCCTCCAGCATGGGTCCTGCCCCAGCATCTGGCACCCCTGAGGACCTGCCCCAGTGGCCAGGAGAAGCTTTCAAGTATGCCAATTCACCAACCAGTGCTTTCCTGCCTGCCCAGGCCCAGTGCTGGGTTGCGAAGTGGCTTCAGAATCACCAAAGACAGGCTCAGGAACCCCCGGCCAGCGGGAACAGATGGTCCGTGGTGGGCGAGACCATGTGAAACCCGGGAGCCGCCAGAGGCGGGGGGTCAGCATCAAGCAGAATCCTCCCGAAAGCAGCAGAGAACAGGGCTTTGCCTCTGACAGGAGGTGGGGCATGGGATATGCACGTGGCAGTATCCATAAACATGTAGGGTAGGATGTGGGGTACTCAGAGGTGGGACCCCAGAGAGCCCACTTGAGCCGCTGCCCACTCAGATTAGGAGACCTGCTTATGGGCTGGAGGGATGGCTTAGCAGTTAAGGCGTTTGCCTGCAAAGCCAAAGGACTCAGGTTCGATTCCCCAGGACCCACGTTAGCCAGATGCACAAGGGGGCACACATGTCTGGGAGTTTATTTGCAGTGGCTGGAGGCCCTAGCGTACCCATTCTCTCTCTCTCTCACTCTGTCAAATAAATAAATATAATTAAAAAAAAAAAAAGAAGAAGGCCTGCTCGCTGTGACCTCTTCCCTGGGTGGCTGCAGGGTGACTGCCTTCCTTGATTCCTCAGCAGCTGATGAGAGCCTCTGAAGGGCCAGAGGAGAAGCACGAGAGCTGGAGGGAAGACAGCTTCTTTCCTTCTAAGCCTCTGGTGATGCCCACACGCCCATGTTGTTTCCCCATCTCCTAGGCCAGAGCCCGAAAGCTGCACGTGGCTTCCAAACCTTGCGCCCACAAGGTTCTGCGAGTCCCGCCGGAGCCGCTGCTGGGAGGCCCGATCCTGGGTTTCGTAGGCTCCACTCTGACGCTGTGTGCTTGGGACTCCAAGAGGCCCTCTGGGACCAATGGCGGGGGGGAGGGGGGGGTTGCTCACAATTTGGAGTTGCTAGCTCCATCTCTTCTTGATTGCCTCGAAGCCTTGAGCATTCTCTTCCTCGTAGCAAATAAGTAGCAGGCACTCCCATGGGTGACATTGTGCCCCTGTAGTGGCTGAGTTGAAGAGTTACCCCCTGGTGCCTGGGAATGTGACCTCATTTGGAAACACAGTAGACTCCTTAGCCAACATTTTTCTGTCCATAGTCTTGGTTACTTACACTCAACCATAGGTAAGGAGAGAGAAAGGAGGAATTTTGAAAGAGGCAGGGGGCCGCGGGGGGGGGTCGCTTATTCACCTACCTTCTGCTGCAGTGGTTGCAATTATTCTATTCTTTTTGTTGTTGTTGTTTATCATTTTTATTTATTTATTTATTTGAGAGTGACAGAGAGAGAAAGGCAGAGAGAGAGAGAGAGAGAGAGAGAATGGGTGTGCCAGGGCCTCCAGCCACTGCAAACGAACTCCAGACGCGTGCGCCCCCTTGTGCATCTGGCTAACGTGGGTCCTGGGGAATCGAGCGTCGAACCGGGGTCCTTAGGCTTCACAGGCAAGCGCTTAACCGCTAAGCCATCTGTCCAGCCCAGCAGTTATTCTATTCTTATCATTACTGTCTTGGTACAAATTAAACTTTATCATGAGTACGTGTGTATAGAAAAAAGCACAGCACACATCCGGTTCTGCGCTGTGATCTCAGGCACCCACGTTGATGGTCTTGGACTAGATCCCCACAGATAAGGGGAGACCACCACAGGACCTTTATAAGATTAAAGTCGGTTGAGATGCACTCAAACCGGTCAGGCCAATGTGAGTGGTGTCCTTGTGAGAAGAGGGAGATGTCATGTGGCGATACATTCTTGGAGAATGTCAGGCAAGGACAGGGGCGCAGATCGGAGCCATGTGGCTGCAGGCCAGTGCTGAAGATTGACAGCCACTCCGAGCAGTGCGCCCCTGCCCGCACCTGAACTGCAGACTTCCAGATGCCAGGACCATGGTAGCATACATTTCAGCCGTCTGAGCCACGTACGGTAGTCCTGTAATGAATCCTGGTGCCTACCGTGTTCTGGATATTGTGCTCGATATGAGAAAGGCTAACGTCAGAGGGCAAAACAGAGAGAAACCTTCTTTCGCTCGTCAGTCCTCCAGTTCACGATTCTCCAGGGGCTGGGATTCAGCAGTAAATCAAATAGATGTAAACCGTTCCCTCCGAGGGGAGACAGACGGGAATGTAATGATAAATAACAACAGTGGTAAATAGACAGTAGCTCCCCTTATTCATGGAAGATACTTGCCAAGACCCCGAGTAGAAGTCTGAAATAGCTGATAGCCCTGAACACTGTGTGTGTGCCGTGTTTTCTCCTACGTGTGTAAACCTGTGATAAGCTTTCACGTTTCTGCTTTGAAGAATGTACTTTTTTTTTTTTTTGGTTTTTCGAGGTAGGGTCTCACTCTAGCCCAGGCTGACCTGGAATTCACTATGTAGTCTCAGGGTGGCCTCGAACTCACGGCAATCCTCCTACCTCTGCCTCCCGAGTGCTGGGATTAAAGGCATGTGCCACCACGCCTGGCTTTGAAGAGTGTACTTTTTAAATTTTATTGTTCTGGTTTTTCGAGGTAGGATCTCATTCTAGTCCAGGCTGACCAGGAATTCACTCTATAGTCTCAGGGTGGCCTCGAACTCACAGCGATCCTCCTACCTCTGCCTCCTGAGTGCTGGGATTAAAGGTGTGCACCACCATACCCAGCTCTAAAAATTATTTTATTTTACTTATTTGAGAGGAAAAGAGGCAGATACAGATGGCGAGGGTGGGGGGGGCATTGATGAGAATGGGTGCACCAGAGTCTTTAGCCACTGTAAGTGAACTGCAGACTCATGCGCCCCCTTGTGCATCTAGCTTACGTAGGTCCTGGGGGAATCGTACCTGGGTCCTTTGGCTTCGCAAGCAAATGCCTTAACCACTAAGCCATCTCTGCAGCCCCTGAAGAGTGTACTTTACAGCTTCTCCTTGGTCTATTCAAATTGCCAGCACCCCTATTTTGTGCTTTGGAGCTATTATGAAGTAAAATAGTTACCTAAGCACAAGTACTGTGGTAGCCACAGCGGTGGGCACCTGTGACTTCTACTCGAGTCCTGCTAGGCAGGCGGGGTATACTGAAATTTTCCTCTTAATATTTTTAGACTGCAGTTGTCCACAGGTAACTGAGATAACAACAACAACAAATTATAGGTAAGGGAAGACCACTGCCTATTAAATGGTGAAAAGTACAAAGGAGAAAAATGTGTCTGGGAAGGGTGGATGCGCACGGGGAGGGGTTGGATATTTAATTCGGGTTGGCGCATGCCTCCGGAGACGGTGCCATCTACACTAGGGCCGGGGTTCTTACCCCCAGCTGCGTATTAGGACCACCGTCGAAGCTTCAGGTCAGACCACACAGGACAAGAAAATTATCGTAGCCAAGCTCCACCCCAGACAGATGGAGTCAGAGTCATTGGGACTGGGACAGGGGCTCTGGGGTCTCTCCACAGAAAAGCTCCCCAGGGGGTGCTAAAAGACACTGGCCCAGGTGCTGTGCTGTCTCAGACCACTGGTCTAGCAGCAAGCTGTCGGGGTCATCTGCGGAGGGCAGTGATCAGTGGCCTGCGCCGTGCATTGCCTGTCCCTCTGGAGAAGCTCAGTGAACTCCGAGTTGTAATGGGTACTCGGGGTCAGGAAAGTTCTGAACCCCAAACCCTGGGTTTGTTTCTTTCTCTCTTCTTCTCCTCCTCTCCTCCTCCTCCTTCTTCTTCTTTTTATTTTTATTTTTTTTGAGGCAAGCCCAACAGACTGGCCTTTTTTTAAAAAATTTTTTTTTTGTTTTTATTTATTTATTTGAGAGTGACAGACAGAGAGAGAAAGAGGCAGAGAGAGAGAGAGGGCAGAGTGGGCGCACCAGGGCTTCCAGCCACTGCAAACGAATTCCAGACGCGTGCGCCCCCTTGTGCATCTGGCTAACGTGGGTCCTGGGGAATCGAGCCTTGAACCGGGGTCCTCAGGATTCACAGGCAAGCGTTTAACCGCTAAGCCATCTCTCCAGCCCAACCTTTTTTTTTTTTTTATGGGAGAGAGAATTGGCACACCAGGGTCTCCAGCCACTGCAATTGAACTACACATGCATACGCCCCCTTATGTGCACGCACAACATTGTGTGCTTGCGTCACTTTGAGCGTCTGGCTTACGTGGGACCTGAAGAGTCGAGCATGAGTCCCTAGGCTTTGCAGGCACGCCGCCTTAACCGCTAAGCCATCTCTCCAGCCTACGTTTCTAATTTTAATCAAAATGATAATAATAATAAAAAAAAGGCTGGAGAGATGGCTTAGCGGTTAAGCGTTTGCCTGTGAAGCCTAAGGACCCCAGTTTGAGTCTTGATTCCCCAGGACCCACGTTAGCCAGATGCACAGGGGGGTGCACGCGTCTGGAGTTCGTTTGCAGGGGCTGGAGGCCCTGGCGCACCCATTCTCTCTCTCTCTCTATCTGCCTGTTTCTCTCGGTGTCTGTTGCTCTCAAATAAAACAAATAAATAAATAAACAATAACAAAAAAGTTAAAAAATATTCTTTTTTTAAAAAAAAGACTGAGAAGGATAATTATTAAATTATTATATTTATTGAGGGAAGTACGGAGCCAAGGAAAGGCACCCATGTGGCTAAAGATCCCACCCACGTGGAGGGCGTGGAAAAAAAGAGAGAGAGAGAAAAAGTTGAAAGAGCTGTTGCCATGTGGGGAGCAGGAGCGGATAAGGAGCCCATGTGGAGAGGAAGGGCCAGGGGTCTCTCTCCTTGGCTGGCCAAGCCCAGGCCCAGCAGAGAGAAAACTCACCCACAGCTGCAAATTCCCAAGTGGTCAGGCAGCTCCCCTTGCAAAGGTATTAATAACCTTATAGTGGTGGGCTGTCTTCTAGCTCAGGTGAACCAGAGGGACAGCTGATTGGTTAGGGCGAGGGGCTGTCTCAGGACGAGGCTAGCCCTGACAACAACTTCCGGGGGCTGAACTTGACCAACCACAATGTTTAAATCCTATGAAAGCCCTCCCTCCCAGGAGGGGTCCTGGTTGTTTGTGGGAAAACATGCCTAGGGAACTAGGCAAGAGATAAAAAAAAGTCACAGCATCTTTGATTTTCTAGCAAGTGCAGACTTTCCTACCTTTATCTTAACTCTCAAGGATCCAGTCACCCTAACTGCCTACTCCCTCTCAGAGAGATCTCAAGGTCCACACAGCTCTCCCTCATGTTTCTGGGGCCACCCTGTTTTTCCTCACTTCCTGTGTTCCCCCAGTTTTGCCTGTTCTGGTGGCAGTCCTGTCTTCACTGGGCTACGGGACTTTCTCTCCCACCCTAAGGTCCCAGAGCATCCATCCCAGTGAGTGGTGTCCGGGGAGTTTGCATTTGGAATACTGACACCAGCCAAGGGGACACTCACTGAGCCTGTTCCTTCGCTTGTGTACAGCTGATCTTGACCCTAGCTCTCCTTGGTTTTGATTTCCTGAGAGAAAAGAGTTTTCCAAACAACCATGTAGCAGGCACTTTTACAGAGGTTGAGAGAGACTTTCTCCTCCCCTCCCCCACCCCCACTTAGAGACAGGGAGAAGAATATGGGCCAAGATGTGGGACTATATGCTGCCAGTCCAGCATGCCAAGTTCTCATATAACCTCTCTCTGGATGGGGTAGTGAAGCTAGGCAGACACAGCTTCTGAGCCTGTGAGACCCTTCTCCCTTTCATCCGTAACCCACCGCTGTTGGAGCCTCCTTCTGATGTTTCTGAATCCCGTGGTCTAGCAGAACTGTGTCTCTTTCCTCACCTTTCCTTCTTGTCTTCTCATGTGGCGGATCTCTCATCTCTGTCTCCATTTCTCCCACTCTCTCTGGCCTTTCTCCTGCGATCACCACTGCCGTTCCAGGCTGGGATCTGAGGGCTGGAGGAGCCCAGATAAGAGAACAGCTCAGGCTCAGGCCCAGGGCCCGGGATCTGCTCCTGGTACTCTTCCTGGGATGTGGACTCCTGACCCAAGCCTGGGACGTATTCCAGGGTCGCCCAGCCTGCTTGATGTGCCCCAGTGGTTTGCCTTGTATCTGGTGAGCCCGTGCCCACAGACCATGCCAGGGCTGACCACAAAACAGGAGTATTGATTCTACTCCTGAAATGGGCAGATGGGTTGCCTGTGTGGCCTTGGGCTGGTGAATCAACATTTCTTTTTTTAATTTTTTGGTTTATTTATATTTATTTATTTGAGAGTGATAGACAAGAGAGAAAGAGGCACAGAGAGAGACAGAGACAGAGAGAGAAAATGGGCGTAACAGGGCCTCTGGCCACTGCAAATGAACTCCAGATGCAAGCACCCCCTTGTGCATCTGGCTTACATGGGGCCTGGGGAATTGAGCCTTGAACTGGGATCCTTAGGCTTCATAGGCAAGCGCTTAACTGCTAAGCCATCTCTCCAGCCTGTGACTCAACATTTCTGAGCTTCAGTTGTCTTACCCATGAAAGAGGGACACTAGCCTCATGGTATAGTTGTGAGGCCTGAATGAATATATGTAAGGATCTTAGAGCGTATCATGTATTTCATTATTTTGTTTGTTTTGTGTCGCTAGCGATGGGACCCAGGACCTCGTGTATGCTAGACAAGCCCTCTTTCACTGAGCTGTGCCCCAGCCCCAGTGTTTGTAGAATGTGGGTATTATTATTATTTCGTATGGTATCTTGTATGGTGAAACCAATAGCTCTAGGACGTTGACCTTGACAAGACTGCTATAGCTCTGTAGAGGACGGGATATGCCACACTGGGCCACATAGGAAATAAACACAGGGTGAGACTTTATTGTTTCCTTGAGAAGGCCTTAGCCTGGCCATCTTCTGGCCCGTTCCATATCTTCAAGAAGCAGAAAGCAGAGCCAGGAAACAAGCTCGCTTGTCTCTTCGTTGTCACAAGGGCACTAATCCCTCTCACAAGGGCCCCTGCCCTCATGGCCAAATCACCTACCACTGGCCTTATTCCTCTGACACGGTCACATCGGGCTTGGGATTTACTGGGTGGATGCGGGGAAGAGAGACCCTCTACAGCAGTCTTCCTTGTCCACCTGTCTTCCAGCATCCTGTTTGCTGACATCGAGGGCTTCACTAGCCTGGCTTCCCAGTGCACTGCCCAGGAGCTGGTCATGACCCTCAACGAGCTCTTTGCCCGCTTTGACAAGTTGGCTGCGGTGAGTTTCACTGAGTGCGGGGCCAGAGGGGAGCCCTGGGCCGGGCAGACCCGACGGGGGAGGGCCCTGAGGTTAAGGCTGTGTCCTGCTGGGCAGAGACTGGGCTTGGAAACTGGTGACGGGCTGGGGAGCCGGTCAGGGTGCAGCTGTGTGTCCTCACGTTCCACGCCAACCCTGGCCACACAGTCCAGGGTACTTTGAGGGCTGCTCTCTGTGATGTCTGTGGAGGGGCTGGCAAAGCCCGCAGGTCATAGGCCCCAAACCCTACGGTGGGATTTCTGCTTAGCAGATGCCATAGAGCCACGTTTCTGAAGAAATTGGCCCAAGGGAGAGAGACTGGGGTCTGAATGTTCATCTGGCCTGAAGGCAGCTGGGTGCCTCTCCCAGAAGCTTCTAGAAGTACATTCTCTCTCTGTCTTTTTTTTTTTTTTTGGTTTCTCGAGGTAGGGTCTCACTCTAGCCCAGGCTGACCTGGAATTCACTATGGAGTCTCAAGGTCACCTCGAACTCACGGGGATCCTCCTACCTCTACCTCCCGAGTGCTGGGATTTAAGGTGTGCGCCACCATGCCCAGCTTAGAAGTACATTCTCTTAAGACTTGGACAAAATGGAAGCGGCACCCCATAGCACCAGGTAGCAAACAGGATATTTGCTCATTTGGTCCCCATTTATATGATCATTCTTCCCCAGCCAAGACCTTTGTAGAGTCATAATACGTAAGTGACCATAATATGTGTTCAGTGCCCATTGGCACACGGACATGGCCCCCGTTGCTCCACACGATGCCAGGCCATATTGTATACAAGGGGCTGCTGTGGTCAGGAGCCACCCAGGGCCCCGTGGGCATGAGATGGTAGTCTCATATTGCTGAGCTCAAACAAGGCAGATAGGGATGGGCTTGGCACCTGTTTTTCGCATGGGCCTCCCAGGCACGTGAATCGCAGAGTCCCAGCTTTCTGGAGTAACTTAGATTCAGGCAGCTCGTCATTGGTGGTAGCCTGTTGCGATGAGCCCACAGCACCAGTCGGCAGCGGCGGGAGCTGCCGCTCTGTCGGCTCCTGGTACGCCTTGTTTGCAAGCTCAGTAGAAAAATCTCTTCTTGATGGAAGTCTGTGGTAGGCCAAGGGTGACAGGGGGTTTGGTTCAAGTTCATTTCTGCTTGATTTAGACCCCCCCCCCGACTTTTTAAAAATTTTTATTCATTTGAGACAGAGGGAGAGAAAGAGAGAAAAAGAATGGGCATGTCAAGGCTTCTAGCCACTGCAAATGAACTCGTGACGCATGCGCCACCAGGCACATCAGCTTTCTGTGGGGCCTGGAGAATTGAACCTGGGTGCTTAGGATTTGTAGGCAAGTGCCTTAACCACTGAGCCATCTCTCCAGCCCTTTAGCTTTTATTTATTTATTTATTTAAGAGGGAGCAGAGAATTGGCATGCCAGGGCCTCTAGCCACTAGAAACTTAACTCCAGATGCATTCGCCACTTTGTACACATGTGTCACCTTGTGCATCTGGCTTACGTGGGTTCTGGGGAGTCAAACCTGGGTCCTTAGGCTTCACAGGCAAGCACCTTAACCACTAAGCCATCTCTCCAGCCCCTCCTTTTTTAAAAAAAAATAGTAAGAAAATTCAAAAGTGTTGCTAGAATCTCAGGCCAAGAACAGGGTGCACCCGGGGGGGGGGGGGAGAGGCGGGGGGGGGGTGCTGGTGGAACAGGTGACAAGCATGCCCTGGTTGCTGAGCCACAGTGTGGACCACCTAATTCTCCTGGGCCCCAGCAAAGGATCATCAGGAACGACCCCCCGAAGCAAGGCGTGGTGGCGCACATCTGTAATCCTACCACTCAGAAAGCAGAGGACTACAGAGTAAGGCCCTGTTTCAAAACAAACAAACAGGGGCTGGAGAGATGGCTTAGTGGTTAAGCGCTCGCCTGTGAAGCCTAAGGACCCCGGTTCGGGGCTCGATTCCCCAGGACCCACGTTAGCCAGATGCACAAGCAGGCGCACGCGTCTGGAGTTCGTTTGCAGTGGATGGAGGCCCTGGCGCGCCCATTCGCTCTCTCTCTCTGTCTGCCTGTTTCTCTCTCTGTCCGTTGCTCTCAAATAAATAAATGCAAATAAACAAAAAAAAAAAAAAAACAGACAAAGAGCTCCTGGGCCTGGGGAGGCAGCAATACCTCTCTGAGGATGGCTCTGCCTGTCCCCAGTCTACTGTCCCTTCCTGCTCCACCTCTCCTGATCACCCTGGCCTGTGACCGCGTGGAGTTCTGCCTCTGGGGCATTGTTCACTACTCTAGAAGGCGTTACTCTGGGCTCACATAAGTCTGTTTGGTTCCCGTTTCCTTCCCTCCCACTCTCTTTCCTACAAGCTCTGTTTTTTGTTTTGTTTTCTTTTTAATTAACTTGCTTTCCAGGAGAATCACTGTTTACGGATCAAGATCCTAGGCGATTGTTACTATTGCGTCTCGGGGCTGCCTGAAGCCAGGGCTGACCATGCCCACTGCTGTGTGGAAATGGGCATGGACATGATCGAGGCCATCTCGTAAGTGCCCACCTCTGGGGGGGGGGCCCTGTCCACCCAGGGGATTGTCCCATAGTCTGAGTAATAACTGGCACTGGAATGATGGGAAATGTGGGGGCAGAGCCATCTTCCCAAGGGCACTGGCCAGGTTGGTGGGCATATTTGAACGGCCAGCCTCCACGTTTACTCCCGGGCTCCTGTGGCCCTGCGGCAGGGTAGCTTTCCCAGAGAAGACTCGAGGGAGGGAAGCCGCAGGCTCTAGGTGGGGGGCGGCTGGCAGTAAAGATCACCAGCCCTGATTTTTCTCTCATGTGCAAGACTCCAGTTCTCTTGCATGCAGTTGCTCCCTGAGTAGTATTCCCATGTGGGTAGTCTGAAACACAGGAGGGGATCCATCCTCGTGAGGGACAGCGAAAGCCAGTTCTTGGTTATCACTGGCTACGGAAGGACCCCTGATGGTTAAAGAAAATGCGAGCAGCCGGGTGTGGTGGCGCATGCCTTTAATCCCAGCACTTGGGAGGCAGAGGTAGGAGGATCACCGTGAGTTCGAGGCCACCCTGAGAATACAGAGTGAATTCCAGGTCAGCCTGGGCTAGAGTGAGACCCTACCTCAAAAAAAAAAAAAGAGAGAGAGAGAGAGAGAGAGGGAAAGAAAGAAAGAAAGAAAATGCGAGCAGTTTAAACTGCCTGTTAGCCAAGGGAATTGGTCAGGGAATATGTCTACGTTCAGTAAGCTTGGACTATACAGCTAGCTTGAATGGGGACAAAGGGAAAGACAGGTGACAAGGTCAGAGGTCAGAGTGACCGCCCAAGAAAGTGTCTGCGTCCCTTTGATTTGACACAGTCTCATCCACTGACCACTCCCTGCATGTCTGGGAGAACAGTGGAGGCCCAGCCTCCTGGTGCCGTGGTATAAGTGTGTTACATGGACACCACAGGTTAAGAGAGGCCAGCCATGGTGAGGCGAGGGAATTGATTCCACTGGGGGGGGATTGAAAGAGGCTTCGGGAAGGAGGTAGCTCTGGAGAGATGACAAAAGAAAAGCTGAGGGAGATCATCACCCTGAAGCAAATGCCCAGAGGCATTGTGGGTAGAAGAACTACTCCAATACACACTTACTGAGTTGACCCCAGGAAAGAGAAACGAGGGTTGACGTGCGTCTTCCCTGCAGAAGGGGTGGGGTGGAGGGCGGGGATCCTTAGGGTCCCTCAGCTAGAAGAACAGGCCCATACCCAGGGTGTCGGGAAAGGATGGGCTTTAAAAAGGATAAACTGTGCCCCTCCCCAGTCCTTGCACCGGGTTCTGCAAACCCTCAGCAGGCTGTGAGCCCCAGACGTAGGCGTAGAACGTCTCTGCTCTTCCCCAGCATCTAGTGGGACCCTGTGTATATGGTGCTTGTGGAAGAGACGGACGGGGGCCTCTCGGTAGGACGTGGAGCCCCTCAGTTACCTGCACTTGCCTAGGCTCACTTCTTCCCTGAGTTGGACATAGGTCCTGCCCCGAAAGCCAGCACCCCGCTAACTTCTAGGAAGTTGCAATTGTAACTACTAAATACAAGTAGGAAACCCAATAGCCTTGCGTCCAGGTCATTATATGATTGGCATTTAGGGTTACCGTATGTCCTCTGTGGGTTCAAGTTATCCCTAAAGGACATCTGCAATCCTCTGAACCACCTAATCCACGATCCCAGTAGGGGAGATAGTGGAGGCTTTGGTTTTAGTGCGCTCCGCCCCGCCACCTTGTGGCCATGGCAGGAAACACCACTTCTCTGATTTGTGGACCTGAGCCCAGGATCAAACACACCTACCTACCCTACAGTCCCCTTCAGGTTGACTTTTGTTGACTCTGCTTAGGCTGCGCCAGAGAGAGAAATGCCTCTTTGACCCCGGCGCCTTCCGACTCCCCTTCCACCCCAGTTCCACCCTCCAGCCTCACCCCTAACTCTGTGTGCCTGGCCCCTGACCCTCTCCCAGCCTTACCCCTGCTCCGTCCCCAGGTTGGTCCGGGAGGTGACAGGGGTGAACGTGAACATGCGTGTGGGAATTCACAGCGGGAGAGTACACTGCGGTGTCCTTGGTCTCAGGAAGTGGCAGTTCGACGTCTGGTCTAACGATGTCACGCTGGCTAACCATATGGAGGCTGGCGGCAAGGCAGGGTGAGTTGGGCTGGGGTGGGGTAGCTCGACACCCAAACGTTGCTCCCCCAACTCAGGAGAAGCCCACGAGGAGGCCGGCTGGGATCAGCAAGATGAGGGGCAAAGCATGTTGGGGGGGGGACCATGGTGGGCAGGGTTAAAGCAGATATTCCGTGAGCTAGGGGCCTGGAGGGTATAACTAAGTAGAAGAGTGCTTGCCTTAGAGCGCACAAGGCCCCAGGTTCGATTCCCCAGCTCTGCAAACAAAAAAAAAAGCAAAGACGGAAAGCAATGTCTTGACTTAGTTTATTACTGACCCCACACTGTGAGGTAAGCATGGGGCATCATCTCAAGTACCTGAGCCTAGATGCCTACATGACATGTGGTGGCTTGTGAGATGTGCTAGGTGTTGTCACGCCATTCAGGAAGCAGGGCCGTTCTGGGGCGGCCAGGACAAAGCTAGCCTGGAGGGATGACTGAGCAGGGAGGAAGAGGAGGTTGAGGGAACAGGGGCAGCGGGTGGGAGGAAGATACAGGTGTGAGAAGACACAATGAACAGGAAATAAAGCAGATGGCCTGTTAAAGGCAGCTAAGAGAAACAGCCTGTGTTAAGACGGGCATGCACGCCAGGCTGGGGATTTAGACCACAACCTGTAATGAATGGGTAGGACCCATTGCTGGCTCTGAGCAGGAGTGAGGTGCTTTGTTTAAAAAAAAAAAAAAAAAAGGGCTGGAGAGATGGCTTAGCGGTTAAGCGCTTGCCTGCGAAGTCTAAGGACCCCGGTTCGAGGCTCAACTCCCCAGGACCCATGTTAGCCAGATGCACAAGGGGGCGCACGCGTCTGGAATTCGTTTGCAGTGCCCTGGCGCGCCCATTCTCTCTCTCTCTCTATCTGCCTCTGTCTCTCTCTGTCACTCTCAAATAAATAAATAAATAAAATTTAAAAAAAAATTAAGCTGGGCGTGGTGGCACACGCCTTTAATCCCAGAACTTGGGAAGTAGAGGTAGGAGGATCGCAGTGAGTTCGAGGCCACCCTGAGACTACATAGTGAATTCCAGGTCAGCCTGAGCTAGAGTGAGACCCTACCTGGAGAAAAAAAAATTCACACACACACACACACACACACACACACATATTTTCAGCCGGCCATAGTGGCACACGCCTTTAATTCCACCACTCAGGAAGTAGAGGTAGGAGGATTGCCGTGAGTTCGAGGCCACCCTGAGACTACACAGTGAATTCCAGGTCAGCCTGGGCTAAAGTGAAACCCTACCTCACAAAAATAAAAATTGGGGCTTGAGGGATGGCTTAGCGATTAAAGTGTTTGCCTGCAAAGTCAAAGGACCCAGGTTCGATTCCCCAGGACCCACGTTAGCCAGATGCACAAGGGGGCTCGAGTGTCTGGAGTTTGTTTGCAATGACTGGAGGCCCTGGCACACCCATTGTCTCGCTCGCTGTCTCTTTCTCTGTCAAATAAATAAATAGATAAAAACAATAAATAAATAATACTTATTTATTAGAGAAAGAGGCAGCATATATATATATATATATATATATATATATATATATAGAGAGAGAGAGAGAGAGAGAGAGAGAGAGAGAGAGAGAGAGAAAATGGGCACACCAGGGCCTCTAGCCACTGCTAATGAGCTCTAGACACATAGGTACCACCTTGTGCATCTGGCTTACGTGGGTTCTGGGAAATCAAACCAGGGTCCTTAGGCTTCACAGACAAGTGCCTTAACCACTAAGCCATCTGTCCAACCCTGGAGTAAGGTTTCTAAGACCAGAGCCATGTTCTCTGGGCAGGCAGACATAGGGCCACCCATGCTGGGAGAGGATGCGGGTGTAGTGGGTGGGCACTGGAAACGACCTGTGTCATCGTCAGGGATGCTGTGCAAGGTTGGGGCACGGTTTGAGTCAGAGTTTGGGGGCCCCGGGGCTTGAATGGTGACTGAGTCAGGGTTTTGGTTGGGTTTCGCAGGGGTGCCAGAGGGTCTCGCTTCACACTTTCTGCCCTTCCCCCCTCTAGACGCATCCATATCACCAAGGCCACACTCAACTACCTGAATGGGGACTACGAAGTGGAGCCAGGCTGTGGGGGCGAGCGCAACGCCTACCTCAAGGAGCACAGCATCGAGACCTTCCTCATCCTGAACTGCACCCAGAAGCGGGTCTGTGGGCTAGGGAGCTGGGCAGGGGGACCTCATTCTGAAGGGGGAGGAACCTTTCCTCGACTTCCGTCTCCTTCTTTTTTTGTTGTTGTTTATTTTTATTTATTTATTTGAGAGTGACAGACAGAGAGAGAAAGGGGCAGATAGAGAAAGAGAGAGAATGGGCGCGCCAGGGCCTCCAGCCACTGCAAATGAACTCCAGACGCATGTGCCCCCTTGTGCATCTGGCTAATGTGGGTCCTGGGGAATGGAGCCTTGAACTGGGGTCATTAGGCTTCACAGGCAAGCGCTTAACCACTAAGCCATCTCTCCAGTCCACCGTCTCCTTCCCTTTAACAAACCTTGAGTAGAGTGACGACTTGCTTAAGCATTCGTGGCTTGTGCATCCCATGAAAGCGAGTGAGGCCTGGCAAAGCCTCTTAGATGGTGACAATGGATTTTTAAGAAGAGGCCTGGCAAAGCCTCCTGGCAACGGGAATGTTGTCATTACGCTTCTGTTGCGGAAATGCCACAGGTCTCAAGTTAGCAAGCACCAGTGCCTCAGAAGGCCCAGGCTGGAGGTGAAACATCAGGGAAATCCTTACAACAGTGTACTTTGCCTCTCTCTCTCTCTCTCTCTCTCACCTTTTCCTAGATGGGTGTTTGTCCTCTCTCCTCCTCTCCTTCCTTTTGCCTGTTTCTTCTGTTCGCTCATTTCTCACTGGCTTGCTCTCTCATTCTGTCTGATTGAAATCTTGGTGTCTACCTCAGCCTGCAGCTATGTATCTTTGTTTTCTTTTGTGTGTGTGTGTGTGTTTTTGGTTTGTCGAGGTAGGGTCTCACTCTATCCCAGGCTGATCTGGAATTTACTATGTAGTCTCAGGGTGGACTTGAACTCACGGCGATCCTCCTACCACTGCCTGGGATTAAAGTGCTGGGTTTAAAGGCATGCCACGCCGGGCTGTATCTTTGTTTCTTAAAGCTTCCTTCCTTCCTCCTCCTCCTCCTCCTCCTCCTCCTCCTCCTCCTTCTAGTCTCTTTCTTCTTCCCCTTTTGTCTCACATCTGTCAAAGTAGAAAACGGAATTATTAGCAGACTTCAGTGTTCTATTTTTAATAGTGTCATGTTCCATGCTCTTAATTTTTAAAGAATGAAGAGAGCATTTTCAGTTGGTCCCCAAATTAGAATGCTTTGCTCTTGGTTCCCATTGAGTTTATCTGGTGGCCAGTGCTCTTTGGTAAAGAAAACCTTCCCATCCCCCCCCCCCCGGAGAAGTTTGGTTGATGATGAAACAACATCTAGAGTCTTGGATGGTAACAATGGATTTTTAAGAAGAGGTAAGGCAGGGCTGGAAAGATGGCTTAGTGGTTAAGGCGTTTGCCTGCAAAGCCAAAGGACCTCGGTTCAGTTCCCCAGGACCCACGTAAGCCGGATGCATAAGGTGGCACATGCATCTGGAGTTCGTTTGCAAGGGCTGGAAGTCCTGGCATGCCCATTCTCTCTCTCCCTCTCTCCCTCTTTCCCTCTTTCAAATAAATAAATAAAAATAAAAATAAATTTTAAAAAAAAGAAGAGGCAAGGCAGAGGGGACATACTCATGTCGAGAAAGCCATCTTGCTCTATATCAGAGACGAGTCCTGGCCTTTGTAGAGAGCTGCGGTAGACAAACCACCAATGGCAGGGAGAGCACGTGAGGAGAAGGGCACCTTGGGGAGAGCTTCTTAGAGGCTTCACGGATGCATCTGTAACTGTTGCTGCTCCTTTGGCCAGAATGTGAATGAACCAAGAGTCCTCGCAGACCCTCCCCATATACTTATTCTCAGCCTCTGGTGCCCAGGCCTCCGGTCCACCTTCCTACCCGAGTTCTCTGGGTCTTGGTCCCTTCAGTTGACACGTGGTCCAGAGGGGATGAAGCAGAGGCAAACTGATGGAATGACAGTCCTGACCAGTGTCAGCTGAAGCAGGCTGAACGTCCATTGGAGCCTCACATCTATTGAGGAAGGGAATTAAAGAACGAATCCCCCCATGTCTCCACCTCTGGTGGATGTAGAGACAGACAGACAGACAGAGATGCTCAGGAAAGTATTGGCCCTTAGGTAGCTGGCCATGTCTTTTGTTTGTATGTTTGTAATTATGTTAGATTAAATACCATAATTTAATGACCCAGACCTCTTTGGAAGTGGCTTTCTGGGCAGCAGAAGCCTGTCCTACAACCCTCTGCGAGACCATGCATGTGGGGGAGAGGTAAAGACTCAAGTCCCAAGGCCCTTCTGTGTTCATGAGCGCCTAGATAACCTTCAGCCCCAGGCTTCGCCTGCCCCCGAGGTTATAGGGAGAGACCTACTATGTGCTGAATCCTGCATTTGAGAGAACAGAGTCTGCAGGAAGCAAGGTGGGGGAGGCCCTAGTGTGAGCTGGCCTGGCTGCCTGGCTCAGCCCTCCCACAGAGCGCCCCCAGGTAGGGGGAGATCAGGCTGAACGGATCAGAGCAGCCAGGGCTGGTGTGGGACTTGAGGGGGCCCTCTGGGCTCCAGAGCTGCGCCAAGAGCCAGGGAAGCCCCCCCCCCATTCTATCTGGTTCAGAACTTGTTCCTGAGAGTTGGGAGGTGCTACCCCTTGGGACTCCTCCCATGCACTGGCCATGCAATGACATGTCCCCGTCGCCCTCCAGAAAGAAGAGAAGGCCATGATTGCCAGGATGAACCGCCAGAGAACCAACTCCATCGGTCACAACCCGCCCCACTGGGGCGCCGAACGCCCCTTCTACAACCACCTGGGTGGCAACCAGGTGTCCAAGGAGATGAAAAGGATGGTGAGTGGCTGGTTGCAGGGGGTCCCTGGACGGGAGGGGGAAAGGTTGGCATCCTTTATGGGCGCCGGGGCTGGCCCTAGCCCCTCAGTTGGTCGGAGAGCATCTGAAGAGGCACAGATGGGAGCAAAAGTGAGGGACTTTGGACTCGGTGCTAGGCACCTGATTCTGGCCCGGGTCTGCTCCGTCTGGACTGGGAAAAGATCAGCAAGGCCTGCCTCTCCTCTACCTCGCTCCTTCCTTCCTTCTTCCCCTCATAGCAGAACTTGCTAGAACAGGCCCTCCCGGCCAAGATTCCAGGTCTCAGCCGTGCCTCTAGCTGTGTTGGTACTGTCTGGTGGAGCTGGGTGGCACTGGCTTACCAGACCCCTTTCAGCCCCTAGTGTATTTCCTAGGCAACTGAAACCACACCCTCCGGCTCTCGGCTCAGAAACCATCGTGAGGCTTTCTGGCAAGTGCCTGGTGGTAATGGCTCCCTTGGCTTCTGCTCTGAGAAACACCCCTGTGCCCACTAGCGCCAGCCTTCCAGTGGGAGTGTCAGGCCATGTAGGCCTGTCACTTCCACTTCAAAAAAAACAAAAACAATAACAACAAAATAAACCTCTAGCCGGGCATGGTGGCGCACGCCTTTAATCCCAGCACTCAGGAGGTAGAGGTAGGAGGATCGCCGTGAGTTCGAGGCCACCCTGAGACTCCATAGTGAATTCCAGGTCAGCCTGGACTAGAGTGAGACCCTACCTCGAAAAACCAAATAATAATAATAATAATAATAAACCTCCCACCTTGGGGAACAGATGCCTAGCCAATTGCAGCTGTTCTAGGACAGCTTAATTCAGGATACACTGCTGGGCTTGCCCCAAGCTCGGCTTCCATCCCTGGGGATTGCTGCTCAGTTCAAGGGCACCTAGTGCCCAGGTGGGAGTTGCTCACACTGAGGGAGGGGCTGAGGAAGTCCCATGCCAGGAAGCAGGCTGTGTGGCCACCCTGTGAGTAAGATGGGACACATCACCAGCAACACTACCCACCATCCCCAGCCTCAGGGACTGGTGTAGATGGAGCCAAAATAATGAGAGCTAGACCTCATGGGACTCAAGCAGCCAAGAGCCAGTGGCCTGAAGGAGGGCATAGGCAGGAGACCAGACACTCTACTCCTTGCCCACTAATACATAGAAGATGACACGGCTTTAAAGACCCATGTAGGGCTGGAGAGATGGCTTAGCGGTTAAGCGCTTGCCTATGAAGCCTAAGGACCCTGGTTCGAGGCTTGATTCCCCAGGACCCACGTAAGCCAGATGCACAAGGGGGTGCATGCGGCTGAAGTTCGTTTGCAGTGGCTGGAGGCCCTGGCGTGCCCATTCTCTCTCTCTGTCTCTCTCTGCCTCCTTCTCTCTCTGTCTGTCGTTCTCAAATAAATAAATATAAACAAAATTTAAAAAAAAGAAATAAAGACCCATGTAACCGTAATCGAGACCTCCATTTAGAATCTTCGTAGCAGATAAGCCACTTGAGAAACCCTGCTATTACAAAGGGGAGAAGACAGCCTGGCCTTGCCCCAGGACTTTGAACTTGGATGCCCATAGATCTGGTCAGTGCCAACATGAGCTCTAGCCAGCTCTCTCTGTCCCCAGGGGTCCTCCATGAAGCAAAGAGCAGGTCAGACCCTCCCTGTTGTCATCTTACTCTTGAATACTGTCCTACAAGCTCCGTGCCCACATGACCAGGGTGGCGTGTGGGTGGCGGGGGGGGGGGGGAGTGCAGCAGGAGGAGAGAGGGCGATGATGGGGAACTGGAACGGGAAGAGGGGAGGCAGGGAGTGGGGAGGAAGGAGAAGGGAGCACCCAGCAGTCAAGTGGCTGCTGGCAGATCACGGTCTCTGATGAAACCCTGGTGGACCTCGGAGTTGGAATAACCTGCAACCTTAGTTGCTTCCTAGGCAGTTTGGACTGTGGGCACCGGTTTGGCAGACATACTCATCACCACGAGGTCAAAAAGCACTGGAGTGATTAGCAGGGGCTGTGACTGGAGAAGGGACTGTCCAGAAGCAGGGGAGACTGCTCGGGTATTATTCTGCCCACTAGGAACTGGAGAGTGTTGTATGACTGGATCCCAGAAGCCTCTGCAGTAACCCCTGGGAGGTGGCTCCCCATGCTGAACTGGTCAGTGTCCCCCGAGGACACTGATTATCAAGGCACAGCTTCCTGTCCCAGAAAAGCCTGTTCCAGAGAGTCTTTAGACTGAGGATAGAAACAATTCTGTTGGCTCTTGGTGTTAAATTTGCCAAAAATCTTTGAGGAAAAAAAAATGCAAAAAGGAGTGCTTTTACCCTAACTTCCAGCATGCGTGTGAGTTGAAAGAATAACGGTAGGGCTGGCGAGATGGCTCAGCAGTTAAGGGCACTTGCTTGCAAAGCCTACTGGTCAAGTTCAATTCCCCAATATTCACATAAAGCTAGTGTGGCCCTGTATTTGTCTGGAGATTGTTTGCAGCAGCAAGAAGCCTTAGTGAAATAGATTTTCACTCTCTATTAAAAAAAAAAAAAAGAAAGAAAAAACCTCTTTAGAAAAAGAACAGTCCACTGAAGACAGAAGACAGAGGGGTTGGGAGTCAATGAAGCAGTAACAGCAGTTAGGAAGGTACTAAGTCGCAGTCAGCAGTTTTGTTCTCTTACGTCTTTATCCATCTTTTCCTCCGCTTTCCAAACACTGTGCCAAGCCGTGGTCCAGCGCACCCGATGCACGCGTTGTCAAGGCTTCGGGGTTGTTTATTAATAAAAAGCTGACGGCTGTGAGCAAACCCAGGCAAGCTCTGTGCGCCCTGCTGGGCCAAGCAGGCTGGGCGGAGTGAAGAGACCGCGTCCTACCACCTCTGAGCGTGCGGAGAGGGAGTTGCTCCCGGCCTGCTAGACTGTGGTGTTTTAATTTTTAATTTAATTTTATTCATTTGAGAAAGAAAGAGGCATCGATAGATAGAGAGAATGGGCGCACCAGGGCCTTCAGCCACCATAAACAAACCCCAGGTGCGTGTGCCACCGTGCGCATCTGGCTTATGTGGATACTGGGGAATCGAACCCGGGTCCTTTGGCTTCTCAGACAAACGCCTTAACCGCTAAGCCATCTCTCCTGCCCTGTTTATTTATTTATGTATCTACTTAGTTGCGGTGCTGGCCACGGAACCCACGGCCTCCCACGTGCCAGGCAAGCACTCTATCACTGAGCCACACCCTAGCCTCGGGCTGCTGGTGATGGCCTTGCTGAGGTGTTCCGTGCTCAGCCCAGGAGGAAAAAAGAAATGTGTCTCCAATCTCCACCTCACCATAGGACTGGAGCATGGGAGGAAATCAGAGACGGGCATATGGAAAGTCAGGGGTTTCTCTTGAGTTACGGAGACAGGAGTGTGTGTGGCATAGTTCCATTACTCCCAGCTGTATAGTGAGCATGTGGCCGGCCCAGGACATGGGTCTCAGTGGTCCAGCACCTCCATCCTGCTTGCCTCCAACTCTGCTTCCTGCCGTGCTGAGCTCCAAGGGGATGAAAGGGGGCGCAGGCATGTGTCTATTCCCTAAGTACTCACCTGACTGACACCCACTCCTGCAGCTAGGAGAGAGACATGGCGCAGGCCTGGCAGGCACGAGGGAGGGTCAGGTGATTCCCAAGAAGAGAAGGGTTGTCTGGGCAGACGATAGCAGGACAGACGTAGGCCAGATGCAGCTACCTAGGAGGGGTTCAGAGCAACAAATGGCCACGTGCATGGGCCTGCCAGAGACTGCCAAGGGCCTAGGTGCCCTCTGCCAGGACAGTAGTGCCTCCATGGACTGCATGGACGCTGTCTGTTTCAACACCTACCTGCTCTGGCTCTTGAGGAGGTCTCTCCTGTGTGTGTGTGTCAAGTCATGCCCTCAGTACGCACAAAGAAGTGTGGGTCCATCTGGACTTCTGGCACTTACCAAACTCCCTGTTGACCCACCAGCGCCTCATGCTGGGCTGTCCCCTGTCCTTGTTCTAGCAGCCTGAACTTTACCTGGACCTGCAAGTCTGGTGGCTGCCTGTAACCTGCACTGCCCTTCCCACCACAGGGCCCCTCCACCACAGCTGGTCAGACCCTGAGAGCAACTTTTTTTCAGTGAACTTCATAGTTGGATCTAAGTAGGGCTCTACCTAGGTTTTCAACCTCATAGGTTTTTTAAAATGTATTTTTTCTATTTTTATTTATTTATTAGAGAGAGAGGAAGAGGGAGGAGAGAGAGAGAGAATGGGCACACTAGGGCCTTCAGCCACTGCAAACAAACTCCAGACACGTGTGCCCCTTTGTGCATCTGGCTTACGTGGTTTCTGAGGAATTGAACCTGGGTCCTTTGGCTTTCAGACCACTAAGCCATCTCTCCAGCCCCTAAAATGTATTTTTAAAAAACATATTTTATTTATTTATTTGAGAGAGAAGGGCATGTGTGTGGGCATGGCCGGGGCCTTTTTGCTACTGTAGACACATGTGCCACTTGGGGCATCTGGCTTTATGGGGGTACTGAGGCATCGAATCCTGGTCAGCAGGCTTTACAAACAAGTGTCTTTAACTGCTGAGCCATCTCCGCAATTTCACCAGCTCCCATATTCTTTTATGCGCGTGTGTGCTTAATGTGCGTGGATGAGTGGTGAGCATGGACATGTATAAGGGTTTGACTGGCTTAGCCATTTCTGATTTCCGTGTAACTGGCAGGATGGTGACTTTGAGTCATGGAGGGAAGAAAAGTGTGGGGCACGAGGGGAGGAGCCCAACACAGGGCAGGATTTTGCCAGCAGATGGAATATGAAATCACAGTGTACCCTGGCAGTTAGCAGAGCCTGTTCCTTAGGAAGGACCCAACTGCGTTCACTACACGAAGGGAGGAAGGGGTTGGAGTAAGGAACGGAAAGGGATCTGCAGCCATTGTGTTGGCCACCAGCAGAGAGCTGTGAGCTGTGGCCATCTCGTGGGCCTCGTTAGCCTGCCCTAGAGCCAAGCGTGCGCCTTGTTCTCACGCTCCTCTCTCTGTCCTTCTTTTCTAGGGTTTTGAAGACCCCAAGGACAAGTGAGTATTGTGCCCATTATTTCTTCTCCATATCAGCCCACCATGCACGTGACAGATGGTCAAAAGTCCCCGAGACCAGCTCAGAACAGGGGACGGCCTCAGCACGGCCCGTCACCTACGCATATACACACACATGCGCAGTGTGCACACGCACACACACATGCACACGCACACTACAGCTCCCTTAGGAAAATGCACACCAGCAGGACCCAGACAAGCCCAGTGTCCTGAGGGAAATTTCCCTCTTCCTCCTCATCTGCTTCTTAGCTCTCACAACTGTCAGGAAATCGGATTCCATCTTGAGAAATTTGGGGTTTAAATTCGGCACCAACGAAGGCTACTTCCTAAAGGGACCCCGAGCCCAGTTCAAGGGACATAGTCCCCATGGCAGAAGTCCCTTAGTTTCAGAATGAGGAGCCAGCTGGAGAAGGATGGGCAGAGACTTGCCTGTCCGGAGAACAATGAAGTGTTCAGTAACGATTCACATTATTGTCATAAGTCACATTGGCAGCGGAGCCCTGCTCCCTGCGCCCCAGCAGCAAGCCTGGGGCTTGGGCATCCTTCTGTGCCAAGGCAGCTGTTCAGAGCACGGCCTTGGATTTCTGACCCACCTGGTCCTAGTGTCTGCTTCCCGCTCCTGAGTCACGGCTTTTTTTCTGAGCAGCTGCCAGGCCTCTCCGGCCGGTCTGCGTGGCCATGCGGAGATAGTTCTATGACAGTGCCACTGGGTGTGCAACATGCCTTTGTTTGTGTCCTCTGCTCCCCAGGAATGCCCAGGAAAGTGCCAACCCCGAGGACGAAGTGGACGAGTTTCTGGGCCGGGCCATCGATGCCAGGAGCATTGACAGGCTGCGGTCCGAGCATGTCCGCAAATTCCTCCTGACCTTCAGAGAGCCTGACCTAGAGAAGAAGGTACCGGGCAGGGAGAGGGGGGCCCTGGGCAGGAACAGGACCAGGGTAGCACCCAGGCCATAGGAAAGCTGCCTGCTACCTCCAGCACCATGGAAAGGGCCACCTCCTGTCAGTTTCCTCGCCTGGGATGCCACGGTGCCCAGGCACAGTGGGGGCAGCCAGGAGATTTTCTTGGTTAGAAGGGTTTTTTTTTTTTTTTTTTTTTTTTTTTTTTTTTTTGGTTTTTCGAGGTAGGGTCTCACTCTGAGCCAGGCTGACCTGGAATTCACTATGTAGTCTCAGGGTGACTTCGAACTCATGATGATCCTCCTACCTCTGCCTCCCGAGTGCTGGGATTAAAGGCGTGAGCCACCATGCCCGGCTAGAAGGGGTATATCTTGACCTGGATGTGCCATGGTTTCCTTGTCTAGAAAGCCGGGTGGGATATTCGGCATAGGTACCTCCGGATCGGAGTGAGGAGCAGCTGGCACATACAGCCGTGTCTGCCACGTAGAGGTTGTGCTGTAAATGTCTCTTGGGGACTTCCTGTGACAGTCGCCTGGCTCGTGTAAACTTTCTGTTGTGACACAGTCCCAAGTCTCTCAACCAGGCTCACCCTGGCTCCACTGTGTGGGCCTGTGGATTGGTAGCCTGTGAACGAAATCAGGCAGGACCCTATTCCCTGTGTGTGTGCCCTGTCCTGGAATGGGGTGCCCCGGTGACGGGGGTTGGCTGAGCTGGAGCAGTCCCCAGGGGCACCTGCCAGAGCTTTCACACTGTGCGTCTCCTCTCAGTACTCCAAGCAGGTGGATGACCGGTTCGGTGCCTATGTGGCGTGTGCCTCGCTTGTCTTCCTCTTCATCTGCCTTGTCCAGATCACCATCGTGCCCCAGTAAGTGTCTCCATCCCTTTTGGGCCCGCCTCCTTGGCTTCAGGGTCCCAGCGCGAGGGGGAGGGGTGGTCAGGAGGGGGAGCAGAGGAGGATGTGCCAAGCCTGCTCAGGCTGGGACGTAGGCTGCCTCCCGCATGAGCTCCGTGTGACTGGGAAGCTAGGTGCAGGAAGCCTCACCGGGTGCCGCTCAGCTGGACGAGACCCTTCCTCGTCACTTTGTCCTCACATCCCGTGTCCCACACAGCTCTGCTGCCCAACCGAGTCACCCACAGCATCTGGCATACTGCATCTGGGTGACCTTTGGATACTGCGGATATTGCCAACAAGGGGTTTTGGGTTCTGAAAGCTTTTCACAGAGAGGCACTCTTAAACTCTTTTTTTTTAAATATTTTTTTTGTTTGTTTATTTGAGAGAGACAGACACAGAGAGAAAGAGACAGATAGAGAGAGAGAGAATGGGCGCACCAGGGCCTCCAGCCACTGCAAACGAACTCCAGACGCATGCGCCCCCTTGTACATCTGGCTAACGTGGGTCCTGGGGAATCGAGCCTCAAACCGGGGTCCTTAGGCTTCACAGGCAAGCACTTAACCACTAAGCCATCTCTCCAGCCCATCTTAAACTATTTTTTTAAAAAATATATTTATTTATTTGAGAGGGAGAAAGAGGCAGAGAGAGAGAGAACGGGTGCACCAGGGCCTTCAGCCACTGCAAACAAACTCCAGATGCATGCCCCCCCTTGTGCATCTGGCTTACATGGGTCCTGGGGAGTCAAACCGGGACCCTTTGGCTTTGCAGGCAAGTGCCTTAACCACTGAGCCATCTCTCCAGCTCCATTTAAATATATATATAAAATTTATTTATTTGAGAGATAGAAATATTGAACTCTTTTTAAAAGTATTATTTATTTGAGAGAAAGAGGGAGAGAGGGAGAATGAGAATGGGCACACCAGGGTCTCCGGCCACTGCAAATGAACTCCAGATGCATGTGCCACTTTGTGCATCTATCGGGCTTTACATGGATGCTGGGGGATCAAACCCATCCGGGGCCACTGGATTTGTAGGCAAGTGCTTTAACCACTGAGCAATCTCTCCAGCCCACTCTTGAACTCTTCTGAGAACTGAATGTGTTGCTGAGAGACTATGGCTTCCACTGGGACCACTAAGAAGCAGACACTAGACTTTTGGCAGTGAGGGTTAGTAAACAGTCATTCACTGGAGTTACACATATATGTGCTTATGTGAATATTCAGTTTTATTATGAAATCACTCAAGTACACAGAAACATCATGTAAGAAACTCCCGGGCTGGAGAGATGGCTTAGCGGTTAAGTCCTTTACCTGCAAAGCCAAAGGATCTTGGTTCAGTTCCTCAGGACCCATGTAAGCCAGATGCACAAGGTGGCGCATGCATCTAGAGTTTGTTTGCAGTGGCTGGAGGCCCTGGCATGCCCATTCTTTCTCTCTCTCCCCCTTTCTCTCTCAAATAAATAAATAAAGTATATTTTAAAAGATAATTTATTTAAAAAAAAGGAAACTCCCATCCTCTGGATATAAAAATTGTCAGTATTTGTTTACCTATCTTTTTCTGATTTTTCAAATATATATATTTTTTTTGAGAGTGACAGACAGAGAGAGAAAGAGGCAGATAGAGAGAGAGAGAGGGAGAATGGGCGCGCCAGCGCCTCCAGCCTCTGCAAACAAACTCCAGACGCGTGCGCCCCCTTGTGCATCTGGCTAACGTGGGTCCTGGGGAATCGAGCGTCGAACCGGGGTCCTTAGGCTTCACAGGCAAGCGCTTAACCACTAAGCCATCTCTCCAGCCCCTTTTTCTGATTTTTAAAATAAACTTAAGAACATTTGTCCCTAACAAACTCAAGAGACACCTATTTTAAGGACATTTTCCTCTTTAAGCTCAGTATCTTTCACATCAAATAAAATCAATACCAATTCCCTACAATCGTCTACCACCCATTCATCTTCAAAATTATCCTCCAAATATCATAGTTCATTCCAAGCCAGGATCAACCCAATATTTACTGGCTATTTGTGGCTCTGTTCTCTAAGTTTTAATCTACAGAGTCCCCCCACCCCCATGCCGTACACACACAACCCTTTTTATTTTGAAATAATTATAAATCTACTGAGAAGATGCTAGTTACACAGAGAGCTGTCTGTATACCTTTTATGCAGTGTTTCCTGATATTGTCCACTTACATCACCAAGGCTGTGGTCAGCACCAGGAAACTCACATGGGAAAGACACCATTCACTGCCCTACAGACCTCATCCTGCTGTCCTCCGTCTCCTCCCCACCTTCCCGCCATTCCTGTTACAGAAGCCACACTCCACTGTCCTTAGTCGTGTCTCCTTTGTCTCTGCCAGTCAATGATGGGTCCTCGGCCTTTCCATGAGCCCCAGCCCTTTGATTGGTAAAATGTTTTCAGTCTGGGTCTCCTGATCCCACTGGGCTTGTGCACTTTGATGGTGTTCCCTCCGCGGAGACGGTGGCTCTCCCCAGCACATCCTGTCAGCAGACACTGCTGTATTGCTAGCGTCTTTTATTTTGAAAAGATTGTGGAAAAGACGCTCCTTCCATGTGCCGTGACGGTCAGCATACCATGTGTGGAACACGCAGATTGGCAGCCGGCTCTGCCCGTTCCCTCTGCACCAAGGCCGTGCGGACCTTGGAGGCCTAATTGGCGTCTAGCCCATTTTCTTTTTCCTTTTTTTTTTAAATAGTATTTTATTCAGTTTTTTTTTATTTATTCATTTGAGAGAGACAGACAGAGAAAGAGGCAGAGAGAAAGATAATGGGCGCACCAGGGCCTCCAGCCACCACAAACGAACTCCAGACGTGTGCGCCCCCTTGCGCATCTGGCTAACGTGGGTCCTGGGTAATCGAGCCTCGAACCAGGGTCCTTAGGCTTCACATGCAAGCGCTTAACCGCTAAGCCATCTCTCCAGCCCCATTTTCTTTTTTTTTAAACTAGAACTTTTTATTTTTATTTTTATTTATTTATTTGAGAGAGGGAAAGACAGAGAGAGAGAGAGAAAGAAAGAGAATGGGTGCACCAGGGCTTCCAGCCACTGCAAACAAACTCCAGACACCTGAGCCCCCTTGTGCATCTGGCTTACGTGGGTCCTGAGGAATCGATCCAAGGTCCTTTGGCTTTGCAGGCAAAGCGCCTTAACCGCTAAGCCATCTCTCCAGCCCCAGCCCATTTTCTATACTGACTCGATACAAATAAGACCACAAGCAACCTAGGCCTTTGATGCCATTGCAGCCGACAGTTCCTTAGCTTAGTGCCCAGTCCTGCCAGTTTTCTCTCTGGGCAGCGTGGCTTGGGGTCGGGCCACGCTAGCTCCCCCTCCATCTGTAGCAGCTGCCTTCGTTTCCTCCTTGGGCCCTAGTTCCAAGCGGATAAGGGATTGACAGAGGTTGTTCTCTGGCTATCCTGTCTCGAGGGAACCCTTAAAAGCCACTTTAAAGGCCTTTCTTTTTTCCTCTGAAGAATTCTTTTCTCTTGTTCCATTTGTCGAAGGCAGCTAAGTGCTGTTTTGCTGGAAGCAGGCAGCAGGGAGCAGGGCACTGTCTGAGCGTCCTGTGGGCGCTCCCCTCGCCCTAGGTCCTATGCCAGCCCACAGCCTGCCCGCGGTGTCTGGCATCTCCAGGATGCTCTCCTCCCTTGCAGCCTGGTGGCGTGGTGGGTGTACTGCAGGAGGGCCACCTCCTGCCCCAGGAGGTCAGCTGCAGTTCTAGAAGAAAAGCACTAGCAAGCTTCCCGCCCTTTGCCTCTGAAAGGAGGGACAGAGGGAGACATGGCCTCTTTCCTTGTTAAGCTGCCTAGAAATGGCGGAAGAAGAGATTGAGCAGGATTTGTGGGGCCTGGCGGTGGGAGTGAGCCAGGGACTGCCAGGGGCTCACTTTCTGAGTTATACGTGTGGCATTCTTTTTTTTTTTGAGGTAGGGTCTCATTCTAGCCCACGCTGACCTGGAATTCACTATGGAGTCTCAGGGTGGCCTTGAACTCACCACGATCCTCCTACCTCTGCCTGTCAAGTGCTGGGATTCAAGGCATGCGCCACCATGCCAGGCAATATGTGGCACTCTTTCTGAAATTGCGGCCGATTGGGCTGCTGGCATGAAGGTCATTTAGCAGATCCATTTTCAGCCTTCTTAGGTGTTGTTTTTGTTTTGTTTTGTTTTTCCAAGGTAGGGTCTCGCTCTAGCCCAGGCTGAGCTGGAATTCACTATGTAGTCTCAGGGTGGCCTCGAACTCACGGTGATCCTCCTCCCTCTGCCTCCCGAGCGCTGGGATTAAAAGCGTGCGCCACCACGCCCGGCCCTTCTTAGTTATTTTATCAACGGAATTAGACAGAGAGGGATAACTAGGTGAGTTGTAAAGTCAGTTCTCCCGAGTTTCCTGAAGCACTCCTGTGAATTAGGTAAAGCACCAATCCCGTGTTGTCTGGTTCTCTGCCGGATACCATCCCGGGGAGCGAGGGAAAGGACGGATCAGCGCGTGTCCAGGAAACGGAATAGCTTTCCGAGCCCTTGGTCCCTCGAGCCGCCGTGAAGACAGCACTGGAATGTGGGACCTGGGAGCCGGGCAGGTCCCCGGGGTGGGGCACAGTTTGGCTTCGCTAGATGTGGCTCCTTCTCTCTCCCTTTCCCCCCAGCTCCCTGTTCATGCTGAGTTTCTACCTGACCTGTTTCCTGCTGCTGGCCTTGGTGGTATTTGTGTCCATGATCTACTCCTGTGTGAAGGTGAGTCCCCCTAACACCTAAGCCAGCTCCCCTCTCCTGCTCCTCCCAGTCCACTGGCCGAGGCTGTTGTTAGGACGTGAGCATCACGTCTGGTCTGGTTGGGGACCGTGGAAGTGCGTGATGCTGGGCCACAACTCTTTTTTTTTCCTTAACTTTATTTTTATTTTATTTTTTCTTTTTCGAGGTAGGGTCTCACTCTAGCCCAGGCTGAACTGGAATTCACTATAGAGTCTCAGGGTGGCCTCGAACTCACGGCGATCCTCTTACCTCTGCCTCCCGAGTGCTGGGATTAAAGGCGTGCGCCACCATGCCTGGCAACTTTATTTATTTATTTTTATTTATTTATTTGAGAGAGAGAAAACGAGGCAGAGAGAGGGGGAGAGAGAATAGGCGCGCCAGGGCCTCCAGCCACTGCAAAGGAACTCCAGACGCGTGCGCCCCCTTGTGCATCTGGCTGGGCCATTACTCCTGACTGGCACTGGCAGCAAGCCAGCCTGTTGGCAGCCTCAGTAGCCCTTGTTAATCTTCGCTATGGGGAGATGCTATCATTGATGCTTCTGTTGTTCCTCCCGAGTCAGCATGGGACTGGGGGAGGGCAGTGAGCCGGGGCCTGGTATGAAGCAGTGCTCAATGAGCACTCACTCGAGTGAGGGTGGAGTCCTCTTCTCTCAGTGGCTGTAGATACCCTGCAGGAGACAAATTTTCATAGATGAGGGATTAGCCCCAGCCTGCCCGTGAGGAATGTGGCCCCAGACAGACTCAAGAGTTTTCAGGTGAGCCACACATCTTTCAGTCGGGGAGGCTGTTCCATATTTTCCTCCCCTATTTCTCTTGGGTGTGCCACATCCCTTGCCCAAGCTGTGTCCCTCAGTGAGACTTGACCCCAGCGCGTTCTGTCGAAGAAATCTCTCAGGTTCCCATTTGCCTTATTCAGCAAGACGTTCCCTTGTTTCTGTCGTGTGGGGCCGGGTAGTCCGCAGGGGATCAAGGACTCTTCCCCCCTCCTCCAAATCGACCCTGCATTAGTCTGTGTGCTTAGTCTCCTCATGGTCAAGGTCTCAGTGGGCTGGATTAGGGGTCACAGGAGTGGCACAGCCTTACCCCCGTGGGTACGGAGAGAACCCTCCAGAGAGGGACAGGGCCAGGCCTATGTGTGAGAAGCTTGGTAGGCTTCTGCACTGTGGAGTCGGGTAGGCTCTGGCTTCCTGCCTCTCTACCAATCCTTCTTCCTCAGGCCACGACCCTCCTGCTCTTTTCAGGACACTAAATAGGCATAATTGCCAAAAGGCAAAAGCCACCCAGTGTCCTTCAACTGACGTTTGGAGATAGCAAATGCGGTATGTAGGTGCACTCGAACAAGGTTCAAACCCAAGAAGGAATGGCATGTATGTACCGTTGAGTAAAACAAGCCAGGCACACGGGTCACATACTGTGTGATTCCGCTGACATGAGATATCTACAACAGGCAACGGCAGAAAGGTGAATGGGCATTATTACTTCATGAGTAGAGTTTCCACTTAGAGTAATGAAAGGGCTTTGGAAATAGATGGTGATGTGGATGTAACAAAAACAAAGGAATGGCCGGGCGTGGTGGCGCACGCCTTTAATCCCAGCACTCGGGAGGCAGAGGTAGGAGGATCTCCAGGAGTTCGAGGCCACCTGAGGCTACGTAGTGAATTCCAGTCAGCCTAAACTAGAGTAAGACCCTACCTCGAAAAGCCCCCCCCAAAAAAAAAACAAGGAACAAGGAATGGCATACTTTAAAAATGGTTAATTTGTGTTGCATTTAAATTTTTTTAAATATTTTATTGTCATTTATTTATTTGTTTGAGAGAGGCCGAGAGAGAAAGAGAGGGAGAGAGAGAATGGGCACTTCAGGGCCTCTAGCTGCTACAAATGAACTCCAGATGCATGCACCACCATGTACATCTGGCTTACATGGGTCCTGGGAAATTGAACCTGGGTTCTTTGACTTTGCAGGCAAGCGCCTTGACTGCTAAGCCATCTCTCCGGCCCATTGTGTTGCATTTTTAATATCATAAAAACATCACAATAAACTGAACACTGAGGCACAAGCTTGTATAGTGCCAGCATTTAGGAAGCTAAGGAAGGAGGATGAAGAGTTCAAGTCAACACCAGCCTGGGCTATATAATGAGGCCTTGTATCAAAAAAAAGGGGGGGTGTCTGGAGAGATGGCTTAACAGTTAAGGCACTTGCCTATAAAGCTAAAGGACCCAGGTTCGATTCCCCAGGACTCACGTAAACCAGATTCACAGGGTGGCACATACATCTGGAGTTCATTTGCGGTGGCTGGAGGCCCTGGCGTACCCATTCTCTCTCTGTATCAAATAAATAAATAAAATATTTTGCATGCCTTTAATCCCAGCACTCGGGAGGCAGAGGTAGGAGGATCGCCATGAGTTCGAGGCCACCCTGAGACTCCATAGTGAATTCCAGGTCAGCGTGGGCTAGAGTAAGACCCTACCTCGAAAAACAAAGACAAACAAACAAAAATATATATATATAAGCCAGGCATGGTGGCGTACACCTTTAATCCTAGCACTTGGGAGGCAGAGGTAGGAGGATCACCATGAGTTCGAGGCCACCGTTAGACTACATAGCAAATTTCAGGTCAGCTTCGGCTAGAGCAAGAACCTATCTTGAAAAAAAATGTGGGGCTAGAGAGATGGCTCAGAGGTTAAAGGTGCTTGCTTTAATGGCCTGGGTCCAATTCCCCAGTACCCAGACACAATGCCAGATGTGCAAGGTGGTGCATGGTTTGGAATTCATTTGCAGGAGGCCTTGGTGCATCCACATTGTCTCTCTCTTCTTCTCGCTCAAATATATATATATAATTATATATATATAATTTTTTTTTCCTGAGGTAGGGTCTCACGCTAGCTCAGGCTGACCTGGAATTCCCTATGTAGTCTCAGGGTGGCCTCAAACTCACAGCAATCCTCCTACCTCTGCCTCCCAAGTGCTGGGATTAAAGGCTTGCGCCACCACGCCCGGCTCAAATAAATATTTTTTTAAATGAATAAACAGGGCTGGAGAGATGGCTTAACAGTTAAGCGCCTTCACCACTAAGCCATTTCTCCAGCCCTAATCCACCATTTTTAACTAAACCTGAACTTCCTCTTGTGTTGGTGGCCTTGGCAAATCTAACCTTTGGTGCGAGCTCCTGGCCTTCCCGCGTCTCGGGTGCCCATCACTGAGGAGGGAAGTTGCCCTGTTCTGTCCGGTGTCCTTTGCTCGCACTGCCTTGCACTCGTTCTTTGGAGTGCTACTTCAGTAAGTTCTTTCACGCATTGCTCAAGAGGATTTGTGGAAACCATTCCCGCCTCCTTTCCCACTGTTGAGTCTATCTGTTGTGTTACTACTATCCAGTTCAATAAGCTTGTCCTCAGTTCTTTTCTGGGGCCCAGTGATGTTTCTTACTGTCCTGAGGAGCCCTCAGGCTCCCCCCCTCCAAATCACGGTCACTGGTCCACACCCATCACTGAGGACAGCCTAGTTTCTCCATCTAAAGAACCTATTTACCAAAACAAAAAAAAAAAAGAACAGCTCTATGGCTTATCAAGTCTGAAATCTGCTGCTTCAGTGCGGTCACAAGTGAGGTGAATGAGAGCCCCTGCCCTCAGGTCCCCCCTGTCTTTCCCTCCCAGCCTCTGACCAGGCCACCTTCTCGGCCCTCATCTTCTCTGCAGAGCAGGAGCTAACTGGGAAAATCGTTTGTAACATGAATGCTGTTTGTTTGTTTTTATACTAACCCTTTTCCTTCCCTCTTTCCCGTTTGTGCACTAAACTGAACATTAAGATGTGAAAGTGGGGCTGGAGGGATGGCTTAGAGGTTAAGGCATTTGCCTGCAAAGCCAAAGGACCTCAGTTCGATTCCCCAGGACCCACGTTAGCCAGATGCACAAGGGGGCGCACGCGTCTGGAGTTCATTGGCAGTGGCTGGAGGCCCTGGCATGCCCATTCTCTCTCTCTCTCTCTCTCCCTCTTTCTCTGTCAAATAAATAAATAAAATATTTTTAAAAGATGTAAAAATGGGACCGGAGAGATGGTTAGCAGTTAAATCATTTGCCTTCAAAGCCTGACAATGACCCAGGTTCGATTCCCCAGGACCCACATTAAGCCAGATGCACAAAGTGGAGCATGCATTTGGAGTCGGTTTGCAGTGGCTGGAGGCCCTATCACGCCCATTCTCTCTGTCTGCCTCTCTTCTCTCTCTCTCTCTCTGCTTGCAAATAAATAAAAATATTTTTAAATATTTTATTTAGTTATTTTGAGAGAGATAAAAATAAGCAGGGAGAGAGAGAGAGAGAGAGAGAGAGAGAGAGAGAGAATGGGCACGCCAGGTCCTCCAGACGCATGCATCCCCCTGTGCATCTGGCTTACATGGGTCCTGGGTAATCAACCTGGATGGGTCCTTTGGCTTTGCAGGCTAGTGCCTTAACCACTAAGCCATCTCTCCAGCCCCCTAAAAGTATTTTTTTTAAAAAGATGTGCAAGTGGTCCCCAGGCATGATAGTGCTTGCCTGTAATCCCAGCAGTAGGGAGGTGGGGGCAGGATCAGGAGCTCAAGGACAGCCTCTTCTACCTAGTGAGAGTGAAGCCAGCCTGAGCTATAGGAGACCATGTCTCAAAAAAACAGGGCTGGAGAGATGGCTCAGCAGCTAAGGCGCTTGCTTGCGAAGCCTAAGGACCCATGTTCAACTCCCCAGATCCCACGTAAGCCAGACGCACAAGGTCACACATGTGCACAAGGTGACACACACATCTGAAGTTCGATTTCAGTGGCTGGAGAGACCGTGGCATGCCAATTCTCTCTTTCTCCCCCTCCCCCCACCATAAAAAAAAAGGCTAGTCTGTTGGACTTGACTCAAAAAACAACAAAAAGATGTCAAAGGGGTGATTTTACCTCTTGGCAGGAACACAGCAGGGAATATTAACTGTCCTTTCTTTTATTTATTTATTTACTGTATTTTTTTTTTTTTGAGGTAGGGTCTCCCTCTAGCCCAGGCTGACCTGGAATTCACTACGTAGTCTCAGGGTGGCCTCGAACTCACGGCGATCCTCCTACCTCTGCCTCCCAAGTGCTGGGAGTAAAGGCGTGCGCCACCACGCCCGGCTTAACTGTCCTGTCCCGGGATGCACACCAGCCTCTGACTGAGTCCACTGTGCACCGGCTGACATGGAAGAATTAAAGCATTCTCCTGTCATCTGGTCAGGTATTGACGCGGAGCCACCGTAGTTTTCCCTTCAGTCTGTTTTCCCTTTGAAAAACATTTGCCTTCTCCCGCAGTTCAGCCATTTTCCGTCTTATTTCCACAGTTTCTGGGAGACACCTGCCCATTCAGTGAGGTGTGCCAATTCCTTGGTTACTCAAGGTACAGGCTGTGCCCATCCAGAGCAGATAGCCGTCGGCCAGAGTTTCTTGTTGTGTTTCCTTTGCGTCTTCGTGTCCCTCAAACAGTTTGAGCTTGCCCCCTTAAGTTGTCCATATTTTGACCTTTTCTCCAAAAGATGCGTGAGGACAGGGTGGACTGATAGGTCATCTTTACAGTGTTTGGGGAGCCATTGTCCCCAGCCACCTGGTCCTCCCAGGAAGCGGCCCAGGCCTGTCCCTACTAGGGGGAATGTTTGTAACATGAATGCTGTTTTTTTATACTCATTCTTTTCCTTCCCTGTTTCATGTTGTGCACTAAACTGAACATTTAGATGTGAAAGTGAAGGCCGGGCGTGGTGGCACACCTTTAATCCCAGCACTCGGGAGGCAGAGGTAGGAGGATCACCATGAGTTCAAGGCCACCCTGAGACTACATAGTGAATTCCAGGTCAGCCTGAACTAGAGTGAGACCCTACCTCAAAAACCAAAAAAGAAAAAAAAAAAGATATGAAAGTGGGACTGGAGAGATGGTTAGCAGTTAAGTCATTTGCCTGCACAGCCTAACAACGCAGGTTCGATTCCCCAGGACCCACATTAAGCCAGGTGCACAAAGTGGAGCACGCGTCCGGAGTCGGTTTGCAGTGGCTGGAGGCCCTGGCACGCCCATTCTCTCTGTCTGCCTCCCTTCTATCTCTGTACTCCAGTCCAAACCTGCTTGCCCATGGCCGCTCAGCACCAGCTCTTGCAGAGAACAGACTCTTTCCAGCAGGCCCTGGAGGCCAGTGGAGCACTTAGCTATTCAGCTGTGTGTGCGCGCGCGCACTCTGCGCACGTCTTCCTCGTCCTCCGGGCTCTGCATTTCCCCTTGGTCTGTGTTGCACTAAGTCTTTGTGCTTGCCTGTCTGAGCCCCGGGAGTCTTGCTCTGAGCCTCTTCCCCTGCCGACTGCCCGCCTGAAGCGCTCTTATTCCTCCCAAACTCCTTCAAGACCAGGGCCCTACTACCCAGCTGCGAGCCTCGTCTGCGCGCCTCCTTGGGGAGACAGGAGAGTGCCCACACTTACTTCCCTTCCTACTAGAGTGCTCAGGGGAGTGCCTTGTTCTCAGTGTGACGCGTTCACTGGGGGAGGAAAGATGCTTCCTCCTGTAGCTCTCAAGTTAGCTCTCAAGTTAGTCCCAAGTACACATGCCAGCAAGGCTATTTTGAGCGGCTTCCGGAGCCTCGACAGTGGCTTTTATGAGACCCACTTTGCAGATGAGGAAATCAAGTCTTAGACTGGACAACTTTTCCAGCGTCCTGGAGCTACTTGGATTTAAACCCAGGTGGACATTAGACCACGATCTTCCTCCTCTGCCATACTGCCTTTGCTAATATCTCCTGAAAGACCAGGCGACAAGAACACTGGTATGCAAGCTCTCGGCCTTGTCTCCGAGGTTTGCATACCTTTTTGTTTTGTTTTGTGTTTCGAGGTAGGGTCTCGCTGTAGTCCAGGTTGACCTGGAATTCACTATGTAGTCTCAGGGTAGTCTGGAACTCACTGAGATCCTCCTACCTCTGCCTCCCAGCTTGAAAGGGGCAGATTTTTTTTTTTTAAGTTCATTACATGCTAGTGCTCCATCTAACATTGATTTTTTTAAAAAAAATAATATATAGTTCCTTCCTTGGCCTCTGGATAGTCCTGTGGGACTCCTGTCCCATATTCAGTAGGAAGCTTTGATTACCTATCTTCTTCCTCAATCACCTTTTAAAAAAATATTTTTATTTATTTGCTTATTTATATGAGAGAAAGAAAGAGGCAGAAAGAGAGAGAGAGAGAGAGAATTGGTGCACCAGGGTCCCCAGCCACTGCAGACGAACTCCACACACATGCGCCACCTTGTGCATCTGGCTTACGTGGGTCCTGGGGAATCGAACCAAGGTCCTTTGGCTTTGCAGGCAAACGCCTTAACCACTAAGCCATCTCTCCATCCCCTCCATCACCTTTTATTAAAAAGCTCTAGCCGGGCGTGTTGGCGCATGCCTTTAATCCCAGCACTCGGGAGGCAAAAGTAGGAGGATCGTCATGAGTTCAAGGCCACCCTGAGACTACATAGTGAGTTCCAGGTCAGCCTGGGCTAGAGTGAGACCCTACCTTGAAAAAAAAAAAAAAAAAAAGCTCTAGGGGCTAGAGAGATAGCTTAGCAATTAAGGCACTTGCCTACGAACCCTTAGGGCCCAGGTTCAATTCCCCAGTACCCACATAAGCCAGATGCACAAGGTGGCACATGAATCTGGAGTTCTTTTGCAGTTGCTGGAGGCCCTCGCACACCCATTCTCTCTCTCTCTCTCTCTCTCTCTCCATCTGCCCCTTTCTGTCTCTCTGTCAGACATAAATAAATATTTTTGAGAAGACAAAGTTTTAGATCCAGGTGTGGTGGAGCATGCCTGTAATCCTAGCACTTGAAAAAGAGGCAGGAGGTCCGTTCAAGGTCAGCCTTGGCTACACTCTTTTTCTTAACAAAACCCACCCACCCACCAACAATAGCAAACACCACAAACAACAAAGACCTAGCGTCTTTTGCCTAAATCAGTCATGACGTTGGTTACGAAATGATGAAAGGGGCCCTTCGGAGGGGAGGGCGAGCACACATGAAACCAGTCAAGCCACATGGAGTGGGAGGAGATAGAGAACTGGTTTTAAGTAGTTTGAAAATAGAAAACATCAGTCAAGAGCTGGGGAGCTGGTTCAGCAGGTAAGCATGCTTGTCATGCGGGGAGTTCGATTCCCCAGCACTCCCGTAAACAGCTAGGTGGGGCAGTGCATGCCCATAACCCCAGTCCCGTGAGGAGCAGAGACCCGAGAACTGCTGGGGCTCCGTGCAGCCGTGGCTTCAGTGAGAGACGCTGTCTGAAGGAGACTGTGTGAATAAGCGATACAGCGCGACACCTGACATTCTCCTCTGGCCTTCGCATGTGTGCATACGGGGCGTGTGTCCCTACACACACACACACACATGTGCATACATCACACATTCCGTACACATACACTGTAAGCCAAAAAAAAAAAAAAAGACATTGGTCATACCATTTCAGAATAAGAGCCTAACCTGCTGCCAAATCATTTTCTCCACCTGTAAAACCCAAGAGTCCCTCAATGGGGAACAAGGAGTTCCACTTTTATTGGCCACATAACTTTTTGTCTATATGTTTTGTGTATTTTCATGTGTTTGTTGGCCAGAGGATCACCTCAGAAACTCCTTCCTCCTTTTTTTCTTTTTGTTTTTTTCTTTCTTTTTTTTTCCTTGTTTTTGTTTGTTTTCTGAGTTAGAGTCCCGCTGTAGCTCAGGCTGACCTGGAATTCACTATGTAGTCTAAGGGTGGCCTCCAACTCTCAATGATCCTCCTACCTCTGCCTCCCGAGTGCTGGGATTAAAGGCATGCACTAATATGCCTGGCTCAACACATCTGGCATTTTAGTTTTTTTTTTTTTTTTTTTTTTTTTTTTTGGTTTTTCGAGGTAGGGTCTCACTCTAGCCCAGGCTGACCTGGAATTCACTATGGAGTCTCAGGGTGGCCTCGAACCCACGGCGATCCTCCTACCTCTGCCTCCCGAGTGCTGGGATTAAAGGCGTGCGCCACCACGCCCAGCTACATCTGGCATTTTAAAAAAATATTTTATTTATTTACTTATGAGAGAGAAAGAGAGAATGGGCACACCAGGGTCTCTAGCCACTGCATACGAACTCCAGACACATGTTCCCCCTTGTGCATCTGGCTTACATGGGTCCTGGGGAATCGAACCTGGGTCCTTAGGCTTCGCAGGCAAATGCCGTAACCGCTAAGCCATTTCCCCAGTCCTCACATCTGGCATTTTTATGTAGGTTCTGGGAATCAAACTCAGGTCCTCATCCTGTCAACATTTGACTTACTGAGCCATCTCCCTAGTCCCCCGCATAGCTCTTTACAGTGCAAATATTGGGCTGGAGCTGTAGCTCAGTGGTAGAGCATGGCATGCAAGTGGCCCTGGATTCCATACCCACCACTGCAAAAATAATAATAATAATAATAAAAAAGGGAATTTCTTGGTTTTTTCTCTTTTCCTCTCGGGGCCCCTCCCAGTCACGAGGAGAAATTCCTCTTAGCTCTTTTCACTTTTTTTTTCTTGCTTGTTTCTATTGTCTTTTAAAATAAATCTTTCATAATTTACCCTGAGAAGTAAATATTTATTGACTTTCCTATTTCATGTAGCAGCTTATAAAGCCTTTTTGAATGGGTCTCTATAGCCTCTGTGGTGGATAAGTATTCCCTATTTACCAATAAAGAAACTAAATCTTAGAACAGTTAATAACATTCCCACGACCGAGCTCATAAGAAATAGAGCAGGGTTATTTTGTTGTTGTTGCTTCTGGTTTTTCAAGGTAGGGTCTCACTCTAACCCAGGCTGACCTGGAATTCACTATGTAGTCTCAGGGTGGCCTCGAACTCACGGCAATCCTCCTACCTCTGCCTCCCAAGTGCTGGGATTAAAGGCGTGTGCCACCACGCCCGGCTTGAGCAGGGTTATGTTTATTAAACCTTGTTGAGATGTAACTCAAATGCCCCGAGAGTCACTTTTACAAAGGTGGATGAACTTGTAATTCACTAGTCTTTAGTGTGTCCTGAAAGTTGTACAACTATTACCACCATATGATTCCACATTTAAAAAAATATTTATGTATCGGAGTGGGAGAGAGAGAGAGAGAGAGAGAGAGAGAGAATGGGCGCACCAGGGCCTCCAGCCACTGCAAACGAACTCCAGACGCGTGTGCCCCCTTGTGCATCTGGCTTACGTGGGTCTGCGCAGGCAAGCGCGTTAACTGCTTAGCCATCTCTCCAGCCCTGATTCCACATTTTCATCATCACAAAGGAAACCTCATGTTCATTTGTTACTCCTTGCTCCCTGCTCTCACAGCCCTGAGAGAGGAGCACTGTCACTCTTGTCTCTTAATTTGCATGTCATCTACATCTCATGTAAATGGCATCGGATACTGCGTGGCCTTTTCGAGACTGGCTTCTCTCATAGTGCTTCTGAGGTTTATCCATATAATTTACAATGTCACATTCCTTCTTTTTTTTAACTTTTTTGTTTATTTCTATTTATTTATTTGAGAGCAACAGAAAGAGAAAGAGGCAGATAGAGAGAGAATGGGCGCGCCAGGGCCTCCAGCCACTGCAAACGAACTCCAGACACGTGCGCCCCCTTGTGCATCTGGCTTACATGGGTCCTGGGGAATCGAGCCTTGAACCGGGGTCCTTAGGTTTCACAGGCAAGTGCTTAACTGCTAAGCCATCTCTCCAGCCCCACATTCCTTCTCTTTGAAAATGTATTTATTTGAGAGAGAGACAGAATGAGTACACCAGGGCCTCCAGCCACTGCAAAGGAACTCCAAACATGTGCGCCGCCATGTGCAGCTGGCTTACGTGGGTTCTGAGGAATCAAACCTGGGTCCGTAGGCTTCGCAGGCAAGTGCCTTAGCCACAAAGCCATCTCTCCAGCCCCACATTCCTCCTTATGCCTCAGTCATACCGTAGTGTGTAGCTGTATGCTATTTTGTGCAGCCCTTTCTCACGTGATGGACAGTTGAGTGCTTTCCATCTTTACTATACAATACTGCTGTGAACATACATGGATGTTCAACTCAAGTCCCTGCTTTCAGTAATTTTAGGTAGAAACCCAGAAGGAAGAATTGCTGGATCATACGATAGGTCTATGTTTATTTATTTATTTTTATTTTTATTTTTATTTTTTGGTTTTCCGAGGTAGGGTCTCACTTCTAGCTCAGGCTGACCTGGAATTCACTATGGAGTCTCAGGGTGGCCTCGAACTCATGGTGATCCTCCTACCTCTGCCTCCCACTGTGTTTAATTTTTAAGTGACTATCGTAGTGTCTCCCACAGCGGGAACATTATTCGACATCGCCATCACCAACTTTTCTACATTCTTACCAGTACTTCTATGCTTTCTTAAGGTTGATATTTACTGTATAAAACAAATTTTTTTAAAAAAATTTTTTCTGTTTTATTTATTTATTTGAGAGGGACAGACAGAGAGAGAATGAAGCCGATAGAAAGAGAGAGAGAGAGGATGGGCGCGCCAGGGCCTCCAGCCACTGCAAACGAACTCCAGATGCATGCGCCCCCTTGTGCATCTGGCTAACGTGGGTCCTGGGGAATTGAGCCTCGAACCGGGGTCCTTAGGCTTCACAGGCAAGTGCTTAACCGCTAAGCCATCTCTCCAGCCCAAAACTAAAAATTTTTGATGTAGTCAAATTTATGTCTTTTCTTCCCTGGGCAAGGGTGTGGGTGGGTGGGAGGGTGGCTGTCTTCTGATGTCAATTCTAGGAAACTAGGACCTAGCCCAGTATGGTGGCCCATGCCTTTAATCCCAGCACTCACTAGAGTGAGAACCTACCTTGAAAAAAGAAAAGAAAAGTAGGACCAAATCCATACTTGTAAACATACTTTTATGTTTTCTTCTAAAAGTTTTATAGTTTTAGCACTGATACATTTTGAGTTTTTTTTTTTTTTCTTTTTGGTTTTTTGTTTGTTTTTTAAGTAGTTTCACTCTAGTCCAGGCTGACCTGGAATTCACTATGCAATCTCAGGGTGGCCTCGAACTCACAGTGATCCTCCTGCCTCTGCCTCTCCCTGGGAGTGCTGGGATTAAAGGCGTGCACCACCACACCCAGCCATTTTGAGTTGAATTTGTATATGGTGTGAGGCAAGGACTCAACTTCATTTTTTTCTTTTTTTTGCATGTGGATTTCCATTCAGTGGCAAGATATTCTTCCCCTATTGAATTGCCTTGGCATGCTTGTCAAAACTTACACATAAGGGCTTATTTCTGGATTCTTTCTCTGCTTGATTGTGCGTGTATGTGTGAAGAGAGAGAGAGAGAGGATTTTTTTTTTTTTTTTGAGGTAGGGTCTCACTCTTGAGGTAGGGTCTCATTCTAGCTGAGGCTGACCTGGAATTCACTATGTAATCTCAGGCGAACTCATGGCGATCCTCCCACCTCTGCCTCCCGAGTGCTGGAATTAAAGGCGTGCGCCACCACGCACGGCTTGTTTTGTTTTGTGAGGTAGGGTCTCACTCTAGCTCAGGCTGACCTGGAATTCACTATGTCGTCTCAGTGTGGCCTCGAACTCATGGCGATCCTCCTACCTCTGACTCCCGAGCGCTGGCCTTAAAGGCGTGCGCCACCACGCCCGGTTCAGAGAGAGACAGGATTTTAACTGAAGGTCACACTCTGCAAGTCACCCGTCTTTGCTTTTGCCACATAAGAGAGTCCAGTCAGAACGTCTCCTTCATGACCCCACAGGGACGTGTTTGTCAGACATGGCCACAGGCTTGGTGGTCTGTGAACATACTGGGCGCTGTCTAGCTGGAGAGATGGAGGCCAAGGTCGTCCCCTCTCAGCCTGGAGTTTGTTTCGCTAACAGACTCCAGCCCGGGCTCCAGCTCTTCCTGCAGGCTGCCCTTTGTGCCCGTCTTTCCCCTTGCCGACTTGGGAGTGGCCTTGCTGGAAGGGTGGGAGAGGCTTCGGGCACGGGAAGGACGTATAAATTGTTTCCTGCGCACACACGGCAGCCCAGAGCCCGAGTCCCCGGGTACACTGGGCCTGCCTGTGTCGTCAGCAACTGAGGGGTCTGGGGCTTGACCTTACCCTGCTTTCCAGCTGGGGAGTTGACTGGCTGTATTTCATGGATATTGGCAGAAAATAAGAGAGAGAGAGAGAAAAAAAAAAAAAAACACAAAAAAACTATGACTTACAACAGAACCAGCAGCATGAGCATCAGCACGTTTTTACTGGTACCCTTTGCCCCCAGAGTCTCATGGGGAACAATGTGATGGGCTCACATGGATGTTGTGGATGTCGTGGGGTTCATCTGTGGCTGAGGAGCACTAACTAGATCAATGGCCCGAGTGCCCCCAGCCCTCAGGGATGGGATTAGAACCCAGGGCCTTGAGCATGCTAAGGGCAGGCACTTGACCTCTGAGCTACTTCCCCAAGTCCTCTAGCCCCCCCCCTTTTTTTTTTTTTTGAGGTAGGGTCTCACTCTAGCTCAGGCTGACCTGGAATTCATTGTATAGTCTCAGGGGCTGATCCTCCTACCTCTGCCTCCCGAGTGCTGGGATTAAAGGCATGTGGGCCACCACGCCCGGCTTCTAGCCACTTTCGTAGCCACTTGCCCTGTAGCCCAGCCTGTCTCCTGGCCCCTGGGAATGTGCTGCTACACAGTTCCCTGAGTCTCAGCCTGTGTGACCCGCCTCAGCAGCACTCAGTGTCAGGGAGCGATCTGCCTTACAGCCTGGCACATGCGACAGAACCGCAGAGCGGGCAGAGCCTGGAACTGGGTAGAGTGGAAGCCTCTGCCACTTTCCTTACCCACAAGAATCAGGGGGCACTCCTACAGGTGGGGAACCTTCAGAGCGGGGGGGGGGGAGGGTGAGGCTTGTTCAGGATCGCACAGGAGAACCACGCCCGGATGGACACACACTTCCTGCCTCCTCCTCTTGCTTTGTTCACCATCCTGTGCCCTCGGACGTTTCTGGAAGACGCCCGCAGTATTGGTGGCTGACGAGCTTTACCGGGAAGAGCTGGGCAGGCTAGGGGCGCTTTGGGTCTCTGTTGATGCCTTTGTTAGCCTAGGTCGTGTGACAGACGAGGAGGATGTGGTACCCACGATGTCAGGGTTGCTGACAGGAGTGGACTCGGCAGGCTGGGCATTTAGTTACGGCAGTGCAGTGTGTGCAGCGAGGCTCGCAGTAGAAATTGTGGCTTGCCTGGTTAAAAAGGATGTAAGAGTTAGGATCAAAGGATATAGGTGGATCAAACGGCAGGTCTGTGGAGCTTCGTGCTGAAGAAAGTGCTCAGCCAGTGCCTGTGTCTACCCCTTCCTCCCTCCTGCCCCCCATGCTCCCCTGTCCCTTCTCACAAACAGCCCCTTCGTCCACACACCGGGGCCTGTCTTAACCCCCATTCCTTCTGAGGAACCCTTCTCACCTCCCCAGGAAAGTCTGGTCCCCTCCATGACTCCTGAGCCACCCACCACCCCTCCCTAGTTAGACCCATAGGGTGGCATGCTTTTGGCTACTTCCCTGTTGGGGCAGGATGGCGTGTAGCATCGTTTCATCCCTCTGTCCTATGTCCCCTGTGGGCTCCTGGCACAGCCCTCCTGGCCAGTGTAGAGCCTGGGCTGCTACAGGACCTGGAAATGGTGGTCAGTAGTGCAAGGTCCAGCCGGGTTCAGGAAGTCCTGGGAGACCACACCAGAGACACGGGTGGGCCCACTGAGCTCTGCCAGGGCTGTCCGTGGGGTCCTCATGGGACGCTCTCCCTCTGTCCCGGCCCCAGCTCTTCCCCAGCCCGCTGCAGACCCTCTCCAGAAAGATCGTGCGGTCCAAGATGAACAGCACCCTGGTTGGCGTGTTCACCATCATCCTGGTGTTCCTGTCCGCTTTCGTCAACATGGTAGGTACCTCCGCATCTCCTTGGCACCTCTGCAACCCAGGGGGGGGGGTCAAACTGGCAAGCCCTGTGACCAACAGGCACGAGCCACGGAGCGCAGCCCTAGAAGTTTCTCTCGGTCTTCTACCTCAAGCTGGCCTCCAAGTTGACTCTCTCTTTAACATCTCACACCAGCTTTCAGATTTTTTTTTTTGTTGTTGTTGTTTTCCAAGGCTGAAGGATCCAAACCCCAAAACATGTTGAAGGGTCCTGCCTCAGGAAGGCACAGGGCTATGCCCTCCCTCGGGCCAAGCCACCTGTCCCTGGCTTTTGCCTGGCCCCTCTTGTGTCCCTCTGACCCCTGGCGTGTGTCTGATGGGGAAGATGAGCACCAGCATCGTCCTGTGGGATGGGCTGCCCCACCCTGGCCCCAGGGGCTGACTAGCTTTGCTCCCTCTCCCCACCTCAGTTTATATGCAACTCCAAGAACCTGGTGGGCTGCCTGGCGGAGGAGCACAACATCACGGAGAGCCAGGTCAACGCGTGCCACGTGCTGGAGTCCGTCTTCAACTACAGCCTGGCCGATGAGCAGGGCTTCTGCGGCAGCTCCCAGCCCAACTGCAACTTCCCCGAGGTTTGGGGGAGCGGCGGCCACGGTGGGGGGGGGGGGCGGGAGTAGAGCAGATCCCCCTGTCCTTCCCCACTCTGCCCCACAGCTCTGGACCGTCCCGGGCAAGGTTGGGGGCCACCAGCTCATTGCTTTCCCGGGGACTGGCTTCCCCTGTCTCTTCCCTACCTTGAGTAGCCGCCTCGTTGTAGTTAACAGTCGGTGACAGCTTTAGCTTTGACAGCTTTGTACAGTGATCATCATGTGTCAGGTACCCTACTGAGGGCTGTACGTAGGTCAGTGACGCTTCGCCACCCTGGGTGGCACACACGTGCTGTATTATTATCTCCTTTAAATATATAATGTTTTATTTTTATTTATTTATCTGAGGGGAGGGGACAGAATGGGCACGCCAGGGCCTCCAGCCACTACAAACGTAACTGCAGACGCGTATGCCACTTTGTGCGTCTGGCTTACGTGGGTCCTTAGGCTTCTCGGGCAAGCACCTTAACTACTAAACCATCGCTCCACCCTCTCCTTAAAATATATATATTTTTTTTAATTTGGGAAAGAAAAAAAAGAGGCAGAAAGAGAGAGAGAGAGAGAGAGAATGAGAGAATGGGCACACCAGAGCCTCTAGCCACTGCATATGAACTCCAGATGCATGCACCATCTTGTGCATCTGGCTTACGTGGGTCCTGGGGAATCGAACCTGGGCTGGTAGGCTTTGCAGACAAGGGCCTTCACTGCTGAGCCATCTCTCCAGCCCTGTTATCTCCTTTATGGAGATGAAGAACCTCAGCCACAGAACTGTTTGATAACACCCGGGGTCATGGCACTAGTAAGAGGTCTCACGCATTATTTAGTCCCCCGGTTTTATATTCCTAAGTGGGTGTGGACAGTGTCTCAGCGGCAGAGCCTTCTCTTGCTCAGGAGAGCCCACCTGGGCCCCTGCTGCAGCCAGCAGGGTGGGGAGCAAAGAGAACCCTATTCCAAAGCCAGGACTCCCGGTCAGCCTCTGATCAAGGAGCGGACAGGTTTGTTTTTTTTTTGGGGGGCGCATGCAGCAGTGCGTAGCCATTCTGTACCTGTGGGCATTCGGGCTCAGAAAAGCCTGCCAGGAACTCATGCTGAGAGCAGACTTGTACTAAGCCTCTGCAGCACAGATCTAGCGAGGCTGCCCCCGCCTGGGAGCCCTGGGCAGCGAGCGTCAGGACAGCTTCCTGCTGGCCGCTGCTCAGGGGTGGCCATCCCCAACCTAGCACCCCCCCCCCCCGCGCCAGGAAAAGGTCTATGCTTTCTTTCATCCCGTTCCCTGAGGGGCCCTGACTTACAGAAAGGGCTCACAACTACAGTAGAGGGACAAAGGCAGCTGTCACAGTCCTGCCCTCCTGCCACCTGGGAAAGAGCCTCCCTGCCACACAGAGGGCTGAGGAAAGTTGAAGGAGAGCCAGGGCGCAGCCGTGTCCCTAATAGGTTCTCTCCCTGCCAAGGCCGCCCTGCACTGAAGCCAGAGCTCCCTGCCTCTAGCCTTCCCACATCCGCTCTAAGCCCCGGACTTAGAGGGACTTATCCTTGGTGGGCAATCGAGTCTCTGCAGAAACTGGCTGGGAAAAGAGGACAGTCTCTGGTGTGTCTGGTTTTTGTTTTCCGGTCAGAGTCAGGCCTGTGGACCCTAATGGCCTGGCTGACTACAGATCTCAGCGTGACTATACTTCACAGTGCCATGCCTGTACCAGGCAGCCACTCCCCACAGACCCTAGACCCTTAGAGAGCCCTGCTTTAAACCTAGGTGGGCTTCCTGGCTCCCTGGGCCCAGGGTCTCGATGGACGCTCAGGCTGGCTTGTGGAAGCCCTCCTTTATCGCCCTCTCCCCAGGACAGGTAGCTGCACCTTGCCCTCCTATTCCTCCCTCTCTCTGATCTTACTGGTGACTTGAGGCTGGCTTCCCCAGCCATCAAGTCACCAGAGGACCCTTTGCAGTCTTCCGTTTGGCTCCTGAAAGCTTGAGGCTTCCCCACTGCCAGGCGCCAGCACCTGGCCCCATGCCAGAGCAGAGACCGTGTGGCAATGGTGAGAAGCCAGGAGTCGGATTAAGAAATAATGGCGCTAAGCCGGGCGTGGTGGCGCACACCTTTAATCCCAGCACTCGGGAGGCAGAGGTAGGAGGATCACCGTGAGTTCGAGGCCACCCTGAGACTCCATAGTGAATTCCAGGTCAGTCTGAGCTAGAGTGAGACCCTACCTCGGAAAACCAAAAAAAAAAATAAATAAATAAAAAGAAAGAAAGAAATAATGGCGCTAAATGTAAAAAGGAAGAACAAGAGCATAGCTCCTGACCAGTCTGGGATCAACGGCAGGGGATGGAAAGGAAGAAAAGAGGGCCTCTGAGATTAGCTGTTAGAGCCCTTCGGTTGTCTAAGAAGGAAATAGGCTCAGAGACCAGAAGGGACTTCTCCAGGGCCATACATAGTACAGGGCACTAGTCCCTCCTTGTAAACCAAATTTAAGGTCAAGGTATTTAGACTGCCGCAGTCTTCAGATTTTTTTTTTTTTTTGGAAGGTTGCCACACACACACACACACGTCCCCAGAAGAGTCTGGGCAGGTCCTAATTGTACACACACATCTGATTATGCAGCCAGATGAGCGGTAGTCCCAGAAAGTGGGGTGAAGATGATGCTTAGTGTCACATCAGTTTGGTCCAGTGCCCCAAGCGCATGAGCTTACAAAACCCACTTCAGGTTTGGAGCCGCAGATCCCAGAGCTGCCGAGCAGGGCTGGGGGCCGCGCTCCCCGTTGTTATTGACGGTGCCAGGCGCAGTGAGCAGAGATGAAGCCAAGATAGGAAGCACATGGGGAAACTGAGTCTGCGCAGGACACACAGCCAGTCTGCAGTTTGGAGCCGGCTCTCGCCTCAACCCTGTGCCACCCTCCCGGCCCACTCCAACCTGAAGCCCCGTCTCCTGGCTGCCAGCCGGGCTCTTGTGTTGTGTTTCATCCCCTTTTGAGTTCCAGTGCAGGATGGGGCGGGGCGCTGACCGCCCTGCCCTCTCCCCACAGTATTTCACGTACAGCGTGCTGCTCAGCCTGCTGGCCTGCTCCGTGTTCCTGCAGATCAGCTGCATCGGGAAGCTGGTGCTCATGCTGGCCATCGAGCTCGTCTACGTGCTCGTCGTCGAGGTGCCCGGTGTCACCCTCTTTGACAACGCTGACCTCCTGGTTACGGCCAACGCCATGTACGTGGTACCATCCCCGCACCCCCCCCCCCCCCCCCTGCCGCCGCTGGGTCCTGGGCAGTGCAGGGAGACGGAAAGAGCAGAGGCCTAGGATGCAGGCACCCTGGGGACCCACAAGGAGAGTGTCTCGCTCCTCCCTATACGTGTATTCACCGGGGTCCAGTGAGAGGACAAGGCAGGGCCATTGATGAACATCGCTGGTCTCTTGAGAGCCTGCTGTGTTGGAGGCCTTGAGCCCTGGAAGTGAGGAGCAACCAGGGTAGAATGTCCTTTGCTCTATGATAGGAACAATACCTAAAAATAATCAAGCACTTATCTCAGATCAAGAGACGTCTTCTGGAGGGTGTGGGGCTGTGGGCAAGTGACAGGAGGACCCCGCGCAGGGGATGGCACATCCAGCAGCCCCGTGAGCAGGAGGCGGAAGCGGCAGAGATCCAGGCCCTTTATACTTGGAGATCCAGGGCCGGAGCTGGGCTGTCACTTTATTTTATTTGTTGTGCTTTATTTTTATGTCATTTTCTTTTGAGACAGGGGCGTCATGTAGCCCAGGCTAGCTTCAAACATGCTATGTAGCTGAAGGAGGCTTAAACTCACCCTCCAGAGCCTGGACCTCCCACGTGCTAGAAGCTTCCACGCGAGGCTTTGGAGCCGTGATCTCGGCTCCTGTGTCTTTCCCTCTTCTCCTCTCTCAGCCTCGCTCTCTTCTGAAGGTGGCAGAAGTCAGGGGAGGTCGGTGCTGTGTTGAGAGACACTGGTTTGGCTCTGGGGCAGCAGCGCCAGTAGATAAACCATGTAGGCCACATGAGTAAGTTAGAACTTGTAGCAGTTGCAATTAAGAAGAAAAAAAGTTGGCCGGGCGTGGTGGCGCACGCCTTTAATCCCAGCACTCGGGAGGCAGAGGTAGGAGGATCACCGTGAGTTCGAGGCCAGCCTGAGACTCCATAGCGAAATCCAGGTCAGCCTGAGCTAGAGTGAGACCCTACCTCAAAAATCAAAAAATGTAAAAAAAAAAAAAATTTAAGTCCAAATGCTTTATGGTGCTGAGGGTTGAACTTGGAACCTTTGCATGCTAGCCAAGTTCTGTGCCACTGAGCAACACCCCAGCCGAAAGGTACAATTAGTTATGAGAACACTTTTATTTAACCACTACACTATATCCAAAATATGACCTTTCAAACATACAACCAATTTAAAAATAAGCCAGGCGTGGTGGCGCATGCCTTTAATCCCAGCACTCGGGAGGCAGAGGTAGGAGGATCACCGTGAGTTCGAGGCCACCCTGAGACTACATAGCGAATTCCAGCTCAGCCTGGCCTAGAGTGAAACCCTACCTCAAAAAAAAAAAAAAAAAGAAAAAGAAAAAGAAAGAAAGATAGTTAGAAAATCGCTTTTTCTCCAAGTTACCACATGGTATGCATCACATTTTAACTCTCTCTAGACACATTCCAAGACTTAGCAGCACATGTGCAGCGTTAGTCACACGGGACAGTGCAGGCTCAGGGGTGCCCCCCTCCCCCCGGACAGCAGCATAGGGTGAGGGAGGACAGTCGGACAGGCATCCGTCCAGATGGATGTGGTACGTAGTGGTGGGGGCTGGGCAGATAGGGTCCAAGGTAAGGCCTGGGTGGTTTGGAGTCAATGTGGCTGGACAGCAGCTGGAGTGGGCTTTCTGCAAGCCTGCCAGCCGAGGGCAGCAGTGAGGACAGCACCACAGGGCTCTGGGGGCAGGACGGGCCTTGAGGCCGACACCACCTGAGCAGTCTCCCTGACTTCTGTTCACAGAGACTTCAGCCACAACGGGACTTCCCCGTGGTAAGTGGACACTCCTTCGTCGATGGGTCTCTCTCTGTCCTTGGCCCAGAGAGGACACAGACCCAGGTGGGAGGGGGCCTTACGACAAGGTGGGCAGGGAGAGTGGCAGCCTCAGCAGGCAGGGAGGTCCTGCCAGGAGTAGAAAGGGGCTATAGTCAGACAGATACACTTCCTTGCTGTTTTGATTCCCGCCGCCCCAAGGTGATCGGTAGACGAGTCACCCTTGCAGCCCCCAAGCTCTTCTCTGGGAGTCGGCTAGAGGTCCCCAGCCACAGAGCCGGACCGGAGCCTGTTCTAAGGCTGTCTGTCATCAGGGAGTCACTTGCAACCTTCGTGGCTTGTGTCCTTGGCTGGCACAAGGGTCTGGTTTGAAAGGAGCGTTTCAAGAGCATATGTCAGGTTAATGGAAACATACTAGACAATACCAACTGCTCCTCTGCCAACCCCCTCGAGGGGTTCTCTGTGTACTGCGTCTTAATTCTTCACACGATCTTCAAGTGGAAGCATTGCCGTTTTCGCAGGTGCAAATGCTCGTTTAAGTGCAGAAGGTTGAGACACTTGCCCACGGTGCCCAAGACAGGCTCATTACAGCCAGTGAGGCTCCCTTGTCCCCGCACCAATTCCACTGCCTTGCAGAGAAGCTGACTCTTCCCCTTGACTTCGCCAGTGGAGCATTCCAAGTGACGAGAATATAAAGTCCCGGGCTGGAGGGATGGCTTAGCGGTTGAGGCGTTTGCCTGCAAAGCCAAAGGGCCCAGGTTCGATTCCCCCAGGACCCACGTTAGCCAGATGCACAAGGGGGCGCACGCGTCTGGAATTCGTCTGCAGTGGCTGGAGACCCTGGCGCACCCATTCTCTCTCTCTCTCTCTGCCCCTTTCTCTGTCAAATAAATAAATAAATAAATAAAAGTAAATTAAAAAAAAAAAAAGAATATAAGTCCCCAGGGGAGGAGCCACGCTCAGGCACATTCAGGGTGTCACAGAGGCGTAGACAATCAGGGGAGGAGAAACCACCGCCCATGGTGCTGGACGACTTCCGGCAGGAGGCTCTGCAGTCAGCTTGAGGAGGAGCTATAGTGGGAGAAAGGTCGCCCCGGGGTCTCCTGAGCCTGGTGGGAGGGGCCAGGCTCCACTCAACCCCTGTCTACCTCTCTTGTTCCCCAGCCCAGAGCACGCGACCAAGGTGGCGCTGAGGGTGGTGACACCCGTCATCATCTCTGTGTTTGTGCTGGCCCTGTACCTGCACGCCCAGCAGGTGGAGTCCACCGCCCGCCTTGACTTTCTCTGGAAACTGCAGGTGTGTGTCCTGCTCGCCGGGTTCCGTCTTCGTCCCACCAACAAGGTGTCCTGCACAAGTGTCATCCTAGCTGACTGCTGCTGGGTACCAACAGATCAGCTCTCTGGGGCCAGGGGACAAAACCCTGGAGGGGGTTCCACACACCCACCTGGACCGTGATGGGGCTGTGCTGGGGCCTCCCATTAGTCCTCATCTTAAAAAACAAATCTGGGCTGGAGAGATGGCTTAGCGGTTAAGCTGCTTGCCTGTGAAGCCTAAGGACCCAGGTTTGAGGCTCGATTCCCCAGGACCCATGTTAGCCAGATGCACAAGGGGGCGCACGCATCTGGAGTTCGTTTGTAGTGGCTGGAGGCCCTGGTGCGCCCATTCTCTCTCTCTCTCTCTCTCTCTCTCTCTCTGCCTCTTTCTCTGTCACTCTCAAATAAATAAAAACAAACAGAAATTTTTTTAAAATTCTTTTTCAATTTGTTTGCAAGCAGAGAGAGAAAGAGACAGAAGGGGCATACCAGGACCTCTAGCCCCTGAGAATGAACTCCAGATGCATGTACCACTTTGTGCATCTGGCTTTACGTGGCTACTGGGGAGTCAAACCCAGGTTATTAGTCTTTGCAGGCAAACACCTCTACTGCTGAGCCATCTCTCCAGCCCCCATTCCTCATCATTGAGAAAGCCCCCAGAGGCTCTGGCATTCTTAGGTTTGGCCAGGCTCAGTGGAACCTGCCCCTCTACCCTCTGCTTACATCTCTACCCCTGCCCCTTCATGGCCACTCAGGAAGCCCTACCCAGGATGGGTGAGGAAGTGCGTCTCTAGCTTACCTCCACTGTCTTCTCTCTGGATTTTGGATAGTCTTTTTTGTTGTTGTTGTTGTGTTGTTTTTTCGAGGTAGGGTCTCAGTCTAGCTCAGGCTGACCTGGAATTCACTATGTTGTCTCAGGGTGGCCTCGAACTCATGGCAATCCTCCTACCTCTGCCTCCCAAGTGCTGGGATTAAAGGCGTGCACCACCACGCCCGTCTTGGATAGGCTTTTAAAATGAATCTTAAGGCTGGGGAGATGGCTCAGAGGTTAAAGGTACTTTGGCCTATGTTCAATTCCCCAATACCCACATAAAGCCAGATGCAAAGTGGCACCTGTATCTGTAATCCCAGTGCACCTACTCAGGGGGAGGGCAGAGCCAGGAGAATCTGAAGTACATTGGCCAGTGGGCGAGCTTGTCTGGCAGCTTGTTTGCTTTGACAAGAGACCCTGTCTCCAAGAATGTGGAACACAGACACCTGTGACCTCCACACACGTGCCATGGCATGTGCACACCTGCACACACACAAAGTAAAAAAATAAGTAAAAGGATTATTTTTTAAATATTTTATTTATTTGAGAGAGACAGAGAAACGGGCAGAATGAGAGAGAATGGGCGCACCAGGGCCTCCAACTGCAAACAAACTCCAGACACGTGCCACCTTGTGCATCTGGCTTATGTGGATACTGGGAGTCGAACCTGGGTTCTTAGGCTTCACAGGCAAATGTCTTAACTGCCAAGCCATCTCTCCAGCCCAAGGATTATTTTCTAAAAAATATTTTTATAGCCAGGTATGGTGGCGCATGCCTTTAATCCCAGCACTCGGGAGGCAGAGGTAGGAGGATTGCTGTGAGTTCGAGGCCACCCTGAGACCACATAGTGAATTCCATATCAGCCTGGACTAAAGTGAAACCCAACCTCGAAAAACCAAAAAATATATATATACATATATGCGCATGCGCACGTGTGTGTGTGTGTGTGTGTGTGTGTGTGTGTGTGTATTTGCAAGAAGAAATAGAGAGAAGAGATACAGAGAGAATGGGATGGGCACACCAGGGCCTCTGGCCACTGCAAATGAGCTCCAGATGCATGTGCCACTGCATCTGGGTTTACGTGGGTCCTTGGGAATCGAACCTGGGTTGTTAGGCTTTGTAGGCAAGTGCCTTAAGTGCTAAGCCATGTCTCCAGCCCAAGTGAAAGGATTGTCAAGCTTACAGAAGAGCTGCAAGAACAGCACCGTGTCAGCAGCCCCTTCCCACTCTGCCGCTGTTGGATTTGTGCCCTGGCCGCCCTTTACCCCATGTGTATTTCCTGACATGACTCTGGTCAGCTCTCCAGTGTCTACCTTCCAGGGCAAGGCCCTCTGCATTGGCCCAAGAGTTCTCCCTGTCAGGCATCAGCAATGACATTTGGGCCACTTCACATTTTACTAGCTGCCCCAGTTCTGGCCCAGGCCATCTTGTCTCTCAGTCTTCACCAGTCTTGAAAAGTTTAAAACTGTGTCCTTGAGCCCCATGGGCAGACTTGGGGGCTTCCCAGAGGAGACCCAGGGAAAGTGGGGTGAGTGCCTGGTGACTGGAGGTGATCCGTCCCACCCCGGTGCTGACTTCACTACCTGCTCAGTCTGCCCTCAGCCACATTTCTCCATTCAGTCCCCTTCCTCCCTTTGATTTAAATTAGCATTTTGAGGCATGGAGAGATGGCTTAGTGGTTAAGGTGCTTGCCTGCGAAGCTTGAGGACCCAGGTTCGATTCTCCAGGTCCCACGTAAGCCAGATGCACAAGGAGGCCCATGTGTCTGGAGTTTGTTTGCAATGGCTAAAGGCGCTGGTGTGCCCATTCTCATTCTCTCTCTCTTGTCTCAAATAAATAAAAAATTTTTAATTAGCATTTTTATAAAGTTTCTCTTTTAAATTTATTTTTTATTTTTATTTATTTATTTGCAAGGAGAGAGAGAGAGAAAACAGACAGAGAGAGATATAGGCACACCAGGGCCTGTAGCCACTGCAAACGAACTCCAGACACATGCGCTCCTTGTGCATCTGGCTCACGGGGGTCCTGGAGAATCGAACCTGGGTCCTTTGGTTCCGCAGGCAAATGCTTTAACCACTAAGCCATCTCTCCAGCCGTTAAATTAGCATTTTGCGGGCAATCTGACATTACAGCTTTCTGGTCCTCAGCAATCCCTCAGCCCTGGTCTTTACATCCATTAATTCCTGCCTGTCACTGCCCACGTAGAGATGGCAGCTAGAAACTGCGCATGATGGTACGTGCCTATAATTCTGGGACTCGGGAGATGGGCAGGATTATCACTGAGTTTGAGGCCAGCCTGGCTTATACAGCAAGTACCAGACCAGGCAGGGCCACACAGTAAGACCACCTGAAACACCCTTCCTCCTTTAGAGAAGAGAGGTGCTAGCTAGTGACGCTCTGTGTTGATCCTTCCGCAGTGTGGGCATTTTCAGAGGGGGGGGGGGCATTGCCAGGCGCGGCTGTGCATCATTCCACAAGGATATTCAGGAATTACCACTCCAGCTCCCTTCCTTAGGCCACCTTGTGTCACCTCATGCATCTGGCTTGCGTGGAATCTGAAGAGTCGAACGTGGCTCTTTAGGCTTCGCAGACCAGCACCTTAACCGCTAAGCCATCTCTCCACCCACCCCATGGCCAGCTTTGATACGGGCTCTGGGGATGAACTCGGGGCCTCGGGCTTGCAAGCCACTGAGCCGCTCCCCGGCCCCTTGTGCTGTCCGCCCACAGGCCACCGAGGAGAAGGAGGAGATGGAGGAGCTGCAGGCCTACAATCGCCGGCTGCTGCACAACATTCTGCCCAAGGACGTGGCGGCCCACTTCCTGGCCCGGGAGCGCCGCAATGACGAGCTCTACTATCAGTCCTGTGAGTGCGTGGCCGTCATGTTCGCCTCCATTGCCAACTTCTCCGAGTTCTACGTGGAGCTGGAAGCCAACAATGAAGGGGTCGAGTGCCTGCGGCTGCTCAATGAAATCATTGCCGACTTTGACGAGGTACTCCTGGGGGGCGGGGTCATGGGTCACCCCACAACCCCTTTCTCCAGCTGGGGGCTCGGGGTCGGTGAACAGTGATGATTAAGAGTCCGCGCCATGTCCCAGACACTGTCACAGGCTCCTGGTAATATATGCTATATGCTACAGATGAGTTTCCCAAGTGACTAGGCTAAGTCCCCATAAGGTCACTGTGCAGAAGCACCCACAGCTGAGCTTTCAGCCCAGACCCCTGGGACTGGAACCTTCAAGGCCTCCGTACCTGGGATTCCCCAGTATCTGTGCCCAGAGCTGTTAGGAGAACCAGAGGAAGGAGGAATTTCCAGGCAATTCATCAAGACTCTGGGCAGCACAGAGAGAAACGAGCCGGTCTCGACTATGTCATAGGTGTGAGAACATCCCCCCGCAGAACCAGGCCATGCAGCAGGATGAGGAATGTGTGTGTGGTGGGGGGGGGGGCCTTCCAGCAGGCCGGATAGAGATGCAGAGATGTCCCTAGGTGAGGTGGGCATGTGAGCCGCTGAGAGGGAAACGCCAGCGCAGGTAGACCACCATTCCCGTGCAGCGGGTGGGTGTGGCCCAGCTCTTCTTCGGAGCCTCGCCTGAGTCAGAGCCCTCTCCACCGCTTCAGCCCTTCCTTTAGACCCCAGTGTCCCAGGCTTGGTGGTGGCGGGGGTGTGACCTAGCACTGGCTCCCTTCTGTCTAGATCATCAGCGAGGATCGATTCAGGCAGCTAGAAAAGATCAAGACCATCGGCAGCACCTACATGGCCGCCTCTGGCCTCAATGACTCCACCTACGACAAGGTGGGCAAGACCCACATCAAAGCTCTGGCTGACTTCGCCATGAAGCTGATGGACCAAATGAAGTACATCAACGAGCATTCCTTCAACAACTTCCAGATGAAAATTGGTGAGGGGATTGGTGGGAGGGGGTGTGCAGAGATAAAGCTCAGTGGGAGAGTCTGGGGGTGGTGGTGGTACAGAGATTAGTGAGGGGGGCTGATGGTGCAGAAGGCTCCCCTAACCCCCCTCCCCCAGGTCCATTGTCTCCTTCCAGTGGCAGAAGGAGAGGCAGCAGCAGAGGCTGGTACGATGGTGTGCGGCACCCTTCACATAGCGGAACCATTGCCCGGTGGTGCCCCATTGCATCCACCTGCAGGCGGTTTGCAGTATGTCCTCTTTCCGAGTTCCCGCCTCATCCTTGTGTTGGGAGGGCCCCGTTAGACTCAGGCTGTCCCTGCTGGAAAGCTTTGTGGAGTGCTCTATGACGGCAACTCAAGGCCTTCTGATGGCTGTGGGAATACGACAAGTGCCATTTGTATCCTTCAGAACCGATCAAGTCAATAGTAGGGTTTTATTGAGAAGTATTCCAAATTCATTCATTGAAATGAAAAGCGGTCAAATGCCGGGCGTGGCGGCGCTCGCCTTTAATCCCAGCACGGGGAGGCAGAGGTAGGAGGATCGCCATGAGTTCGAGGCCACCCTGAGACTCCATAGTGAATTCCAGGTCAACCTGGGCTAGAGTGAGACTCTACCTCGAAAAACCAAAAAGAAAAGAAAAGCAGTCAAACACTTGCTTACATTTACAGAAGTAGAAACATGTGACCACATATTGAGCATATATTCTGCAAAATTGTTTGTAAAAAGCTAAACATGAAAAGAAACAGGCAATATCGACAGCTTTTTGGTATTTTAAGACAGGAGCGCATGTTGATCTTCCTAACTCTCAGCCTCCTGACCACTGGGGTCTCAAGCATGAGCCGCCATGCCTTCGGCTTTGGGAAGCACAGTAACCTTACGCAGAGTGAGTTTGTAGGTTACGTCTGAGTTCCAGGAGCTGAATACCTGTGCTCTGAAGGCTTTGCACTCCGCATGTCCTGGGGAAGGAAGTAGAGAGGACAGAATGCTAAATCAAGCCCCGTATCTTTGCTGGACCCCACCTTGTTTTTTTTTTTTTGTTTTTTTTTTTTTGGTACTGGAGATTAAATGTAGGGCCTTGTATGTGCCAGGCAAGCACTGTACCGACTGAGCTACACCCCAAGATGCCATATTTGTCAAACCCCTTGTGAGACGGTCTTAAGGAAGCTCCTGTGAACACTATTGGGGTATCCATAGACAGTAGTGGGGCTGTTGTACAGGAGGGAGAGAGATCTGAGCAGAGGCCGTGCATTGATTTCAGAATGGTCAAGGCCATATTGTACTTGTTGGGAAATCTTCAGACAGGCGAGCATCATGGCATGTGTCTATAATCTCAGCTACTCAGGAGGCAGAGGCAGAGGCAGGAGGATGACTAGAAAACCCAGGAGTTTGAGGCTATTCTGGGAAACGCAGCAAAGACCCTAACTCAAAGCGAACAAAAAAAAAAAAAAATCAAGTAAGACTTCAAATGTTAAAAAGTAACAGTAATTCACATATATATGCTGAGTTTTCAGTTACCAAGACTAGCATTAAGCTGAAATATTGTTAAATAGAAAAAAAACAATCCTGTGATCATTAACGTCTTTAGGAGACATTTGGTACTGGTCACAGTGTCAGGAATTGGGCTGTCTCTGAAACAAACTTCCTCTTTTGTCCTCTGGGCACAGTGCTACGTGGAGGGAACCAGGTTTCCGTTTGGCACGGCTGCTGAAGCCGGGGCAGGGCCAGCCCCGCCTGCCGTCGCCAGCCCGTGTCGGTGGTTTCCGTTCCTCCCGGCGTGCAGTGCTAGGATCTGCCCCGGCGACTTGGCTGGCCTGGCCTGGCCTGCAGTGAAGTCACTTTGTGGGACGGAGCCATTCACCCACGTGGCGGGGATGCCTTCAGTTGTGGGCTTTGAAGATCGAAACCGTGTGGCTCAGTGTGGCCAGACCATCCCAAGAAAGCCACGCGGGCTAAAGGGCCACGTGTCCTGTGATGGGACTTGGAGGAAGAGTGAGAGGGAGGCAGGGGAGGAGGAAGAGGGAGGGAGTCCTCTGTGCTGAGCCTGGGTTGAGTTGTGCAGCCTTGGAGTTAACGCAGGTCACTGGAGAGCTTGAACAGGGCACTTGTGGCAGTGAACCTGTAAGAACTGAAGTGGGCGCTCTAGAGCACTAGACATGTACGCAGGCCCTTCTTGTCTTGAGCTGGCAAGGACGGGTAATGCGGAGAAGTGGGCGCCTGCAGGGCCGAGCCTGGCCTCAGGCCGGAGGCCCTGCACCGTGCCGAGAGAGGAATGTTATAGCAAGGACGACAAGGTACAAATAAGTGTGGCTGACTTCTGTCCCCACAGGGCTCAACATTGGTCCTGTCGTGGCCGGGGTCATTGGGGCTCGGAAGCCTCAGTACGACATCTGGGGTAATACCGTGAATGTGGCCAGCCGCATGGACAGTACTGGGGTGCCCGACCGCATCCAGGTGAGTGCAAAAATAGCGCCTGTGCATGGCACCCACACGAAGGGACCCTGTCTGTCTTGTGCCAGGAGCTCTTGACCGCAAGCCACTCACAGTTTCCCAGATAGAATTCCTCTAAATCCACAGGTGATGGGGCACTGAGCCTGTCATCCTGGAGAACGGGTCTTCAGTACCTCGGACAGAGCCCAGCCTTGCGCAAAGCCCTCTGCTGGGCACAGAAGGAATTGAGTAGGTGTAGGCAGGTGGTGGGCAAGGCAGCTGGCAAGGCTGTGGGGACTCATGGGTTCCCTGGCTTCCCCACCCAGGCACACACGAGGGCACAGACAGCTGCAGGGAGCAGATATCACCCAGCAGGGCCCACAGCTCACCAATCCTGGTTCAAGACAACCAGATAAGGCTGCTGCTCCGTGGCTGGTGTTTCTACCACTGCGAGCAGCCAAGGGGCCGGCCAGGCACGGGGGCGGCTTCTTTTCCTCGTTCCACACTTTCCAAGCTGGTACGCACGATCCCCATGCCTGCGGCGCCCTGGCTCCTCTTCTGCCCTGTTCTCAGGACGTCCTTGTGCGTTCCTAGTGCTCCGCTCGGCCACAAGAAGGCGCAGAAGCAGTCCTGCCCTGTGTATCTACCCACGAGCTCCCGAGAAGCCGTGGGGGAAGCTATCAGCTTCCCTTGCTGTTTTCCCTTGTGCGAACTGTACGTTTTGAAAGGTCTTGTGTCTGTACTGACGGTGCTTGAATTCCCCACCCTTGTCTGTCCTACAAGGTCTCTAGGCACAACCATGGTCAGATGGACCTGGCCCGGCCATCCTGTGGATGTGTTCCGAGGTAGCAGGCCTTTTTTTTTTTTTTTTTTTTTTTTTTTTTAACCATATGGCCTTTTCCTAAGCACATCCTTGTGCCAAGAGAGAAGGGACTACTGGATGGGAACTTGGAGCCCAAGGAGAGAGGCTGGGGGGGGGGGTGTGGTGTAGGATATGTGCACAACTTCTAACCCAGGGGCTTGTGTGATGAGCTCTTGTCAGCACCCCACCTTCACAAGGGCTCTTCCAGGTGGCAGAACGGCCTGTGGGAGCTCGGGCAATGCCCAGAACGGGACCCACGCTGTCCTAGGAGCCCTGGCTGTCCTGCTGAACCCCCTCCCCCCCTCCCATCACCAGGCCTTCTTCATCTATCACCACAGCCACAGAGTAACTGAAAAATGCCCCAGTGAGTTCTCTCCTGTGTGTCCCCAGAACTGAGGCCGAGACCAGTCCACGATCCGAAGCCGAGTCCAGGTTGTGGTATCCGTTTCCCGGGTAGCCACGGGCAGGCGGTGCACTTTGCTGAGCCTGGGCGTGGGAGTAGGAGTTAACCCACAGAAAGATGAAAGGAGACAAGCTCTGGCCCCAGGGGCATCTGGCTCTCTCAGGACCACACACCCCTAGAGCGCACGTTGCAGTTGGCAGACCCCAGGCCACTGTGAGGAACACTAACGCAGGAGACGAGCGGGGCTCCCCGTCATGGTGCCCAGCACTTCCCATGAGCGAGTCCCCAGGAGCCTGTGATGCAGGACCTGCACCCCCCATCTTGTGCTTAGACCTTGCTGGGGCATGAACACTCGGAGGAAGATGGGTCCCACAGCTGCTCAGCAGCCTGTCTGCTTCCCTCTCGTGTCTCCTCAGGTAACCACGGACATGTACCAGGTGCTGGCCGCCAACACATACCAGCTGGAATGCCGGGGTGTGGTCAAGGTCAAGGGCAAAGGCGAGATGATGACCTACTTCCTCAACGGAGGGCCTCCCCTCAGTTAGCAGCCGCGGGCCAGCGGTGCCAACAGCCTGGCCTCCGGAGGATCATGAAGGCTTCTTTTTTTTGTGCGTGTGTGTGTGTGTGTGTGTGTACGGCAGGCGGGTGAGGCTTGCGCCCCAGCCGGCCGCGGTGACATCTCCACACTGACTGCAGCAGCCTCCGGCCAAGGCCCCGGCTGCCAGCACCCTGTTGAGCACCAAGCTGACCAAAGATGTTTCCCTCGGCAGGAGACTCCCCCGAGACTCGACCTGAGCCTCGAGTTTTCTGACAGGTGCCGCCCCCCGCTGCACGGTGGAGGTGCCACTGGGCGCCTTTATCGGGTGGCACGGCGCGGCACAGAGGCGCAGGCCCCGGGGGCGACGCCTTGGTGGCAGTGCGTGCGTAGGTGGGCTTGAAGCTGGCCTGGGGGGGGGTGGCGGGGACGGGGGTCCTTTGCCCAGGGACCTCAAGAATCTGCTTTTCCATGTGAGCCTTTAAAAACTTCAGACAGGCCACACCCTCTGCTCCCCGATGGGGCTTTCGGGCTAGGGGTGCCGGCTTTGGAGGGCTGTGGGGCTTTGCATCCTCCACCCACACCTCCACACGTGCAGACGGTACCCCCGTGAGGGAAACGGGACGGGAGGCAAGAGGACCCCAAGCAAGGAGTGGTGGCTCTTGAGAAAAAAAAAAAAGGAAATCTTTATTAAATAAAACAAACTGAGTTTTCTGTGCCCTTCTTTAGACTATGCTAGTTGTACGCGTGTTTAAGAGACACACAAGCAAACGAGGGTGCCACTGGGGAGGGAGGGAGGGCGGGTGTGAGGGGGGGGCGCCCCCCCAACTTGTCTTTTTTGTATTTTTTATTTTGTATTATTGAAAACCTTGGAGATCTAACAGAAATACCAAATTCTATATTTTGTAAATTCTCTATATTAGAAAACAGCTGCGCACAGCAGGGCGTCTCTGCTCATTTGTACTGTACGTATGTCCGGTGTGTGTACTTGGTGCGCCTGTATGTGTGTTCATGCTGCGGAGCTGGGCCCCTGCAAGGTGTGTTCCCCTTCATTTCAGACTTGGCAGTTTGGGGTTCCCACCCCCCCTCCCCGCCCCCAGGCACAACCAGGACGGCAAGTGTGTTCTTTTGGGGTGCCATACATTTAGATTTAAGTAGGAAGATGCAGGGACACACTACCCCCTCCTCTCTCTCTGACGCCCACATGCACACACACCCCACTTCCCAAGTGGAAGACCAAAGGCTTCTCTGGTCCCCTCCACGCCCAGAAACGGAGGTGGGAACTGACCAGCCAGACGTGGCTGCTACCCGCAGCGGAGGCGGCTGGGCCTGGGAGGACGGCCCGCTCAGCTGGCCCAGGAGCAAGCGACTCTCCTTGGAGATGATCCTTGACTTAGGGATCCAGTGTACAGGACCTAGGTTTGGAGAGAGAGGGCTGCAGGCCTTTGCCTTCCACCTGCAAACAGGAATGGGTAGATTCCAGCCTTGGGATCCATAGAGAAAAGCTAGCAAAAAAACTTTTTGGCTTTGTCTAGTTTTGGTTCTGGAAGGAGAGGACAGTTCAACATACTGAAGGGGAAATACTAGTTTCCTACCTTCTGGGGGATGCATTCGGAAATGACGTTCTATCACAGAGACATACTTGAACAGCATTCCTTACAGCCTGTGCCCAGATCTTTTCACTGCTTCTCAGGGTGGACTTAACTCTCCCTCCAAACCTGCCGAAATCCTACCTGGATGCCTACCACGTACGGCTCTGCCCCCCCACCCCCCAGCATCCACCTCCCACCCCACTTTGAACACAGCTCTGAGAAGTAAAGCGGAGGTACCCCCAAACTGCCAGGCCTGAACCCGTCCCGTGCTCCTGCTGCTCCACCCTTTGAGTTCCGCAATCTGCCCCTCGCCTCTGGTGCCCGCTTTCTAACGGCATCGTCTCGAGCCCCCTGCCCTTCCGCATGGCCCGCCAGTGCTGGTGGGCTTTCGTTTTGCTTCTGACCCAAGTGCAGTGTGTGTACTGAGTTTATGCCGTGCTTTCCCTGTCGGCCACGGGCCTCACGGAGGGCCCCCTCCCCATCCCAGAAGTGACTGGTGACAGCGTGCAGTTGCTAGCTCTTTGTCCCCTCTAAGGGGGTGTGTGCACTCTTTTTATTCCTGCTCTTGCAAAACGGATACAATTATGATTTCCCATGGAAATTGAAAAGTCTATTTAAATAATTTAACTATTAAACACTTTCACTGGTAATGTGTCCTGGTCTGGTTTCTGGCTTGGGCCAGCGTTCAGGGAAGGATGGTTTTTAGAACAGGTGAGCCAAAGGAAAGAAATGAACTCAGGAGACAGTACCCAGACTACTGGAAGGACCCAAAAGAGTGGGAAGGAGGGCGAGCCGGCCTGACCTGCGTTACCAGTGACAGCCGTGCGCTGCGCTGCGTAGGCTCCACGCAAAACATTGTCTCGAATGTTGGCCACCGCGTTTCATGTATGAAGAAACGTGGGTGCACAGAGGTGGTGCTAGTGGCCCAGGCCACACGACTGGTAATCAACGGGCGTTTCAGAGCAGGTCTGCCTTCTGTCAGAGCCCACGCAGGGGACCTTTTCCAGCAGCTCTGCCTCCTACATCCATCAAATTCAAGGGTACCTCAGGGTTTAGAAAAATCAATCTAGAGGGATGAGCAAACTGGGTTGACTTGTGAGAAAATGTCACTGTCTTCAGTAACGATGGCCACACAGGCCTGGGCATGACAAGCCTAGACTCATTAGGTTTTTAGATGTGCATGGGGCTTAACTCAGTTTTCCAGCTGGGGTCAGTCCATTAGAAAGATCAAATGGGCATTGGGCGTGGTGGCGCACGCCTTTAATCCCAGCACTCAGGAGGCAGAGGTAGGAGGATCGCCGTGAATTCGAGGCCACCCTGAGACTCCATAGTGAATTCCAGGTCAGCCTGGGCTAGAGTGAGACCCTACCTAAAAAAAAAAAAAAAAGATCAAATGGTAAAGAAGTTCAAACTTCACATAACTGTTCACAAAGTGGGAACCTCAACCCCTAGAGAATCCCACTTACTGCGGGCAATTGGCTAGGCCTACAGGAGAACCCCGAAATCACGTAGTGCAAACACCAAATGTAGGCAACTAAAAAACCTTCCCATGCCCATTCCTATTGAATGCATCCCGGAGAATAGTTTTATTTTCTTCCTTAAAAGTTTCTCCATTTCCCAAAAAGCCATACATAACCATACCTTGAAAGCTAATTTATACAACTTATTTAGAAAAGATACTATTGGTATGTGGGGTGAGGTTTGAACAGCACCATGCCTGCTGATCGCAAATAACAGACATCAGCCAGTGTGAAGCTTTGCAGTAAATTGTGGGAAAGCACAGGGACCCTTGGCGTACTGAGAAATTCACTATAAATTTCCACCAGGGAGCTAGGTTACGTTACAACTTTAAAAGTTAGGAAACATTTACAAACTTGTGGGCTGGAGAGATGGCTTAGCGGTTAAGGCGCTTGCCTGCGAAGCCAAAGAACCCAGGTTCAATTCCCCAGGACCTGCGTAAGCCAGATGCACGAGGGGGCGCATGTGTCCCAACTCCTGCGGAGTTGGTTTGCGGTGGCTGGAGGCCTTAGGCACACCCATTCTCTCTCTCTCTCTCTCAAATAAATAAGTAAAAGAAAACATTTACAAACTTGTAAAAGCAATTGGGTGACATAGAGCACTGAGCCCAGAGCTGAGGTTTTCGTGGGGTGGAACAGGTGTTTTTCCTAAGGCTCCAACGGGCCACATAGAATATAATCAGCAGAGCCCAAGCTTCCCAGAGCCTGAGCCAATGTCACTGCAGGACAGGAAGCATTCTCCACCTGGGATATGGAATGCCAGGAAGCAGTGCCAGGCTGGTGAGTGGCAGAGACAAACGACTGAGGAAAGCCACAGCCTTTGAGTGAGTAACGTATTGCTCAGAGAAAGTTTTGTTTCCTCGTTCTCCCCGCAGGCTGGACGCGGGTCAAGAGGCTTCTGGGCTTCTCAGAGAGGAGCAGCTCGGCCCTCACCCTGGGGTGCTTGTGACCAGGGGCATTGCTCCTGAAGCTCAGTACTTGGTGATGTGAGATCCTCCCAGGTTTTTCAAAAGCCCTCAGGATTTTCTTTGCTGTCCTGGGGGGGGGGGGTGGAGTGCACGGTCTTTGCTGTCTCCCCCCTGTGACATTGATCTGAAGCAAATATTTGTGTGGCTGTATAGGCAGTCTTCAGCCACCAGGTCACACGTATGGCACAAATGTGAATATAATCAAATTAAGATTTTATTTATCTATTATTTATGAGATAGAAGCGAGAATGGGTGTGCCGGGGGCTCCAGCCACTGCAAACGAACTCCAGATGCATGTCCATCTTGTGCATCTGGCTTACGTGGCTCCTGGGAAATCGAGCCTGGTTCCTTAGGCTTCACAAGGCAAGCGCCTTAGCCACTGAGCCATCTCTCCAGCTCCAAGACTAAGATTTGAGAGCTGGGAGCTTGCGGGGGGGATAGATGTCTCGATGGGTAAAGCGCTCACAGTTCAAGCCCGAGTTACCTCAGTCGGACCCTCAGACCTCGCATAAAAGCCAGAGGCTGTGGTGGGCTTCTGTAATGCCAGCGCTGTGAGTGGGGGATGGGAGGTGGAGACGTTCCCAGAAGCTGTCGGCATGGCAAAAAAGACAACAGAGCACAATTGAGAGGAACCCTGCCTCAAATGTGGTGGGCCCTCAAGGACAGACGCCTGACTCCCCCACAAAAAAAAAAATGCACTTTTTTTTTTTTTTTTTTTCGTTTTTCGAGGTAGGGTCTCACTCTAGCCCAGGCTGACCTGGAATTCACTATGTAGTCTCAGGCTGGCCTCGAACTCCCGGCGATCCTCCTACCTCTGCCTCCCGAGTGCTGGGATTAAAGGCGTGTGCCACCACGCCAGCAACTTTAAGAGAAAAGATTTTAGAGCCAAGGCAGCGACAAGGGACAAACATCATGCCACAGGCTCTGCAGGAAGATCACCTTCAAACCAGACAGCCTTTGCTTTGTCCTCTAGACACCAAGTCAGTAGCAGCAACAGCAACCGGCCACACGGAGCAAGAGGTGGCTCCAGAGAGACGAAGGAGAGGAAGAAAGCCCAGGAAAAGGACTCCTGAGAGCCCGAAGGTGACGGCCCCCCACTGGGCATCCAGTCACCCGCCCTCAGCCCCTTTTGTTGCTAGTGAGCACGGCTCGCCACCCTGAGCATCCGTCCCTAGAGCCCCTTTTCATTTTGCCAGTCTCTGAGACAGGGGAATTCGATGACTTCTCACTGGAAGCCACTAGGGGAGCCGCCTTGCTATTTCCACAGCAGGCTAGCTTCTAATTCAGGCCTGGCTGTCATCTTGACCTTGTCGGGCATCTCTTCTCCTTAGCCTCACACTCGTTCTACAGTTTTGCAAAATTGGCTTCCCCACCCTGTCACTCAGCCAAAGTCGTACTCCCTTCTGGCTCACGTAGAATTTTAATTAAAAAAATATTTTAATTTATTTATTTGAGAGAGAATGGGCGCACCAAGGCCTCCAGCCGCTGCAAACAAACTCCAGATGAATGGCGCCACCTTGTACATCTGGGTTTTACGTGGGTCCTGGGGAATCAAACCTGGGTCTTTAGGCTTTGTAGGCAAGTGCCTTAACAGTTAAGCCATCTCTCTAGTCCAGGATTTAATTTTTTTTTTTTTTCCGAGGTAGGGTTTCACTCTAGCTCAGGCTGACCTGGAATTAACTATGTAGTCTCAGGGTGGCCTCGAACTCATGGCAATGATCCTCATACCTCTGCCTTCCAAGTGCTGGAATTAAAGGCGTGCGCCACCACTCCCGGCTCAGGATTTTAATTTTTAAAAAAATATTATTTATCTATTTATTTATTTATTTGCAAGGAGAGAGAGAGAGAAAGAGAGAGAGAGAAAGCCAGACACATGTTCATCTGGCTTTATACGCGTGCTGGGGCATCAAATTCCAGTCCTGAGGCTCTGCAGGCAAGCACCTTAATCACTGACTCATCTCTCCAGCCTGGATTTTAATTTTTATTTTTAAAGAGTGCATCTTAATCTGTTTATCGCAATGCTGCTTTTGTGCTTTGCAAGGGTGTTTCCGGCAGTCAGTCCCAAACCTCCACATGGTATTGCGACTCAAAGGCTGCCTGCCCATCCCTCTCTCTCGCCTTACTGTCCATGCAGTCTCACAGTGGCGCTAGGTCAGCTGCCTGGGAGATCAGACGAGCACGTGCAAAGCAAAGGATGCTGAGGCCAAAATTCCAGTGCCTATAGTGGGCCGGACACCTCCAGCACTCTTTAGCACATCAGTGCGTCAGGGTTGTGGGGGAACCGGAAGGCACAAGCTATCCCTTCCAGGTGCCTGACACTGGCCATTGCATCCTCCTTCCTCAGGACCGTGTCAAGGTGCATAACGTTTCACGTGCAAAAGGCCTGGCTGGCATCCAGCAGGTATTTGACAGACAGGCTCCCTCAATTCCCTTCTTTCTTTGAATGCGTGCCATCTGGAAGTCTATACACAAACGCAGTGGCTCTGGCAGCGCTCCTGTGTGCTGTATATTTCAATAAGATCCTCCCTCAAGCGGTGCTTCTAAAGAGCTTTGTGCAATGATCTACCCCATTCCGGGGCATTTGCAATTTAAAAGACTACTACCTTGAAAGGCTACAAGAAAGACCACGGTGCCACAGGGAGCTACTGAACCGCTGCCCCCCCCCAGCCCCCGCCCCCGCCCACCCACACTTCCCCTGCCTGGCTCTGTTCTCTGCTTTTTTTTTTTTTTTAATTTTTTGGTGTATTTTTATTTATTTATTTGAGAGTGATAGAGAGAGAAAGAAGCAGATAGATAGAGAATGGGCACGCCAGGGCCTCCAGCCACTGCAAACGAACTCCAGATGCGTGCGCCCCCTTGTGCATCTGGCTAACGTGGGTCCTGGGGAATCGAGCCTCGAACCCGGGTCCTTAGGCTTCACAGGCAAGTGCTTAACTGTTAAGCCATCTCTCCAGCCCCTGTTCTCTGCTTTTATCTGCATCCACTCACTTGATCCTCACAAACACCCCACTTTACCTGGCGGGAAACTGAGGCTAAGGGATTTGCTGAGATCACAACCCTGAGAACAAGGGTCGTTTTTTTTGGGGGGGGGGAGCAGGGATGGACTAGAGGGTTTCATTCTATCCCAGGCTGATCTGGAGTCACTCTGCAGCCCTGGCTGGCCTCAAACTCATAGTGATCCTCCTGCCTCAGCTTTCCCAGTGCTGGGATTAAATGTATGCGCCGCCTTGCCTGGTTGGATCCAAACCCCAAATCCTCATTATAAACTACAAAACCCCTACTTTCGAAATATTTTATTTTATTTATTTATTAGAGAGAGAGAAAGAGGTAGGAGAGAGAGAGAGAGAGAATGGGTGCGCCAGGGCATCCAGCCACTGCAGACGAACTCCAGACGGCATGGGCCACCTTGTGCATCTGGCTTACACGGGTCCTGGGGAATCAAACCTGGGTCTGGCTTTGCAGGCAAACACCTTAATTGCTAAGCCATCTCTCCGGCTCAAAACTCTGACTTTTTGTTCACTGTTTTCAGATATAGGAACTCAAAGCAGAATGCCTGTGAACTTGCTTCCAGCCAAAGAACCATTTTACCAGGAAAAGTAAGTGTACAATAAACAAGGGCTGGGGAGACGCACCTGCCCACATAATGCCAAATAGCTGAGTTCGGATCTCTAGACACCATGTCAAAGCTGGAAGCTGGGGGTGGGATTCTGTAGGCCCAGTGCACCTATGTCTACAAGGGAGGTGGAGACAGAACACCCCAGGAGCTCCAGGACACGGCAGTGAACATTCATTAGAGACTGCCTCAGAAGATGTGGAAGGGGCCGGGCATGGTGGCGCACAGCCTTTAATCCCAGCACTCGGGAGGCAGAGGTAGGAGGATCACCATGAGTTCAAGGCCAGCCTGAGACTACATAGTGAATTCCAGGTCAGCCTGAGCTAAAGTGAGACCCTACCTCAAAACAAACAAGTTTACAACACATCAATCACCAGTGATGCTTACGAATATGAAATTTTATACTCTCCCTTGTCCTGAAATTTGGACACCTGTAAGGTCCCCATGGACTTGAGTCACCTGCACTCTCCTGACTAGTAAGGAGGGAACTCCAGCAACTCTTTTATTCACCAGGACATTTACACTACAGCTGCAGGATCTGGCACTGACTTGGTCTTTTCTTATTCAAAAATTAAACACATTAGCCGCCTGTGTGATGGTGCATGCCTTGAATCCCAGCCCTTGGGAGGCAGAGGTAAGGAGGATCGCTGTGAGGCCACCCTGTGAGACTACATAGTGAATTCCAGGTCAGCCTGAGCTAGAGTGAGATCCTACCTTGAAAATCCAAAATAAATAAATAAATAAATAAACACATTAACTGTGTATCATTTACAGATATCCATGTTATGTGGTTTTAAATTACATAGTGGCTAAGAGCATCAGATCTTGGTTGAATTTCTGATGCCATCACATGACATGGATAAGACTGTGATTTCTGGTCATGTCATGTAACAACATCTTTAGGGCTCAGGTGGCTCATCCGTATAAGAGAAAAGATCTCACAGACACTTCCTGTGAGGATGGGTGGCCACATCCATGGTCCCCTCCATGTCCGCTTTATCTGTTCCTGCTGCTGCTACAACCCTGCTACGGGCTCAGAGTGCGTTTTCTGAGATACACTAACATAGAAAGATGTGTGCCACCTTTAGATGGAAACTTGAGGGCTGGAGAGATGGCTTAGCAGTTGACTCGCTTGCCTGTGAAGCCTGAGGACCCATGTTCGACTCGCCAGGTCCCACGTAAGCCAGACATACAAGGTGATGCACATGTGTACAAGGTGGCGCACACACGTCTGGAGTTCGACTGCAGTGGCTGGAGGTCCTGGGGCACCAATTCTCTCCCCTACCCTCTCAAAAAATTTAAAAAAAGAACAAAACTTGAATCCCAGTATGAACTCCATAACCCTGCGGTACTTTGCGTGATACCAAAGTTCTTGCCCAAGTTTTCCTTTCCCTGAGTGAAAATGAGATCGTGCCTTCTATCCTAGATCACCTTGAAGATGCTTTCATAGGGGCTGGAGGGATGGTTTAGCGGTTAAGGCATTTGCCTGCAGAGCCAAAGGACCCAGGTTCGATTCCCCAGGACCCACGTAAGCCAGATGCACGAGGGGGTGCACATGTCTGGTGTGCGTTAGCGGTGTGGAGGCCCTGGCGCGCCCATTCTTTCTCTCTCTCTTTGTCAAATAAATAAAAATAAAATATTTTAAAAAAAGAAGATGCTTTCATATAGAAGCACAAGACACCAGTAAGGTTTCTCGCTGCCAACAGTCCTGGCTAGGTGCTGGAGGAACGCAGTGTGCAAGGGCAACAATGTCTATCTTTAGGCAATGTCTTTTGTCCCCCAGCCTCAAGGCAAAGCATTAGCACAAAGTAGGCACGTGGGCAAGGCAGAGCTGGGCATGACACTGGGCCCATGCTCCCCATTTTCAGCTGGAGCCTCACTGGGCTCCCTGAGCGTGTGGGGGATGCTTGCAGTGCTGTGCTGGGGGTGGGGGGGAGATTGCGGGAGAAAAGGGCAAATGTGACCTTGGGTGAGGATGGGCTGAAAAGACTGTTGGTTGCCAAGGCAACACTGGGAAGGATTCGTGATGCCAGGGGGCTGATCGCAGGAACTCAGAAGTGTATCTGTTCTCGCCCGCGTGCTGACGTGACTTCTTATACACCAGCCCTGCTGGGTACGGGACACCTAGGCGCCCACACAGCGTCACCTGTCTCTCGTACCAAGCAAGATGCAAACCATCTGGCTTCCAATTACAAAGTTTTAACTTTTCCTGGGGGCTTCCCCGGCTCAGTAATATAGAAAGCTTGGCCACTCAAGAAAGATGCTGCAGGGGCTGAGAGAGCTTGCCACGCCGGCATGAGGGCCTGAGACAGCCTGCTTTCCCCCAAGTTCAAATTCCTAGCACCCACATAAAAAACTGGGTGTAAAAAGCTGGGCGCATGCCTTTAATCCCAGCACTCAGGAGGCAGAGGTAGGAGGATCACCGTGAGTTCAAGGACACCCTGAGACTCCATAGTTAATTACAGGTCAGCCTGGACTGCAGTGAAACCCTACCTCAACACAACAACAAAATAAATAAATTAAAAAAAATACCTGGGTGTAGCCACACATGCCTGCGACCCCAGTCATGTGTGGGAAGCAGAGATGGGTCAGCCAGTCTGACTAAATAAATAAATAAATAAGGGGGCTGGAGAGATGGCATAGATGTTAAGTGCTCGCCTGTGAAGCCTAGGGACCCCAGTTCGAGGCTGGATTCCCTAGGACCCACGTTAGCTAGATGCACAAGGGGACGCAGGCATATGGAATTCATTTGCAGTGACTGGAGGCCCTGGCGTGCTCATTCTCTCTCTCTCTATACCTGCCTTTCTGTCTGTTTCTGTCACTCTCAAATAAATAAACAAAAAAGGTTTTAAAAATAAATAAATAAATAAAAAGGGAAGCTCTAGGTTCACTGACTCTGTTTCAAGGAAACAAAGTGACCAGCAACAGAGGAGAACATCCAACATTCTTCTTGGCTTCCGAATGAGTTGGCAGGGCACATGCGCGTGCGCACACGCACACACACACACACATCCCAAACAAGGAACAAAGATGCTATAGGAGAGGCAGCCACAGGCACCGCTTCCCTTTCCGTGAAGGCTTCCGCGGGAGGCTCCGGAACACCAGGGAGGACACTCAACCCCTCTCGCCAAGCAAAGGGGGGCAGACCCCTGCTCAGCTCCCACTGACCCAATTGGCTCCCACACCAATCCATTCAGAACCCTTGGGGTTGTAGGGGTTTCCCTTGCTGACTTTATGCAGGGATGTTATGAAAGCCAATTTAAACGAAAGATCAGGTTTGATGATACCACATTCCTAGGTAGAAAGACTCCATTTCCTTAGGGATTATAACGCAGAAAGCAACTAAGACGCGTTGCCCATAGACACAGAACGCAGTCCCAAAGCCTAGAATCTGTGGTAAGGCTAAGCGTTCACTTTGGTCTGAAGTGGTGGATGCTTTTGAAACGAGTTTTCTTTGACCACACACTCCACGCAAAGTGAGTCACTCCAGCAAAGTGAGTCAAGTCTGTTAAAATAGTAACATGGAAAGCCAACAGCTCAGACTGCACCCTTGGGTTACTTAAACCCTTTGGACTAAAGGCCAGTAAAGGCTGTCTGTGTATTTGGAAGGTAGTTAATCTCTGAAGCTGCCACTGTGATGGAGATGAAGTCTAAGACAAAGCTCTCATCTCCGGAGCACTGGCCAAACGGCCACCAAGTGGCACTCCTGACGTGACCTAACAGAAACGGAGCCACGTACTTTTCCAGACTAGGTACAAAACAAAACATTTAGTGAGAAATGAGTGTGTTGGTCCAGGAATGGCACGTTCTCCTTCTAATTTATAGAACGACAAACCTAGGTGAAGGCTCCATGATTCAAGGCATTGTGACTCAAAATGATTTTCATCCTTTAACAGATGCTTGTTTTTACCTTAGGGTCAGAATTCTTATGCATGCAAATGCCCTCTGAACTGGAAGCTTTGGCAGTTGGCATGAGTAGAGGAGCTAAGGCACGGTCATAATACGCGAACTGTCTAGTGAATTCTGTGTCCCTTAGCGCTTCACAGGACCCCGAGTGAGAACGTGAGTCCCTCCGAGGAACTGGCATCCTTTTTATCTGCTGACAGAGCAGTGCCTAACTTGTTCTGTCCTTCTAACCCTTGACTGACAGGCTGTGGAGTCACACTTTACACAATAATTGCAGTGTTTTGACTTTTTTTTTTTTTTTTTGCATTTTCATTGATCTTTTCCCATCTTATTCAAATCTTTTAAAATACAGTTTTAGCTGGGCGTGGTGGCGCACGCCTTTAATCCCAGCACTCGGGAGGCAGAGGTAAGAGGATCACTGTGAGTTAACTGGCCAGCCTGAGACTCAGTGAATTCCAGGTCATCCTGGGCTAAAATGGAACCCTGCCTCAACCACCTCCAAATATATCTGTGAGCTGGGGACAGGAGAATGGGCGCTCCAGGGCCTCTTGCTACTGAAAACTCTAGGCCCATGTGCCATCTTGTGCATCTGGCCTTACATAGGTATTGGGAAACTGAATCCAAGCTTTGCAAGCAAGCACCTTTAATCACTGAGTCATCTTCCCAGCCCCTACTCATTTTTTTTCTTAGCATTACATTTCATCTTCTCTTGGTATGCTGTGTTCAAAGTTCTTTTGAGGAAAAGGTCAGGTATAAACATATTTCAACCCCATGCCCCAAAAGCAGGCAGATATTGGAAATACCTTTAATATATGAAAGGTAGTATCTTGGCTCTCATGGGATGGTTAAAAAGCAGTATTTCAGAACTACTTAAATTACAACAAAATATATCTATTAAAACAGTACAAGTTCTTAGTCCCTTAATTTTGTCAAGAACAGACACACTCATCAACCTCACACTAGTGGTGAGCTACCAGTGCTAGAACAGCCATGCTCAACTGTCCCTTCCCACTTAACATGAGGCCAGTTCCTACTCCCACACTATGAAACTCACCCTGATGAGGTGAACTTGGAGGTAACCATGCACTTCAAACGTAAGCTATGAGTACTACACCTTAGATGCGAAAGACATCTGTCCACAGCCCAAGGACATCTTTACACCCATGGCCGGTCTTTCCTTGGCAATACCAAACAAGTCAGGGAAGCTAAATATTCAGAAACATAGACACCAAATAATAAAAGAAAGCATTTGTATACTGAAAAGATTATTTATAGCAGTTTTATTCTTTACATTGCGATGTAAACATCCTGTTATCCAAAATAGCTGGTGAAAACAAAGTTAAAAATAACTGGTGAAGAGGTTTCAAGTGTCCTCGCTCAATGGATCCAAGTACCAAACATTATAACTCATCAACGCAGTGGTAAGGAAGTAGCTCTTGAACCAAAGTGTAGGAGAGCTGTCAAATACTAATACATAGCAAACCCACAATTACCCAGAATGCTCCAGTTTCCTGGTCAATTGTCTATGTACAAGAAAGCTCTTTTGTTTTAATCATTAGCTTTCCAAGTTGAACCTCTTTACTTTCCAAGCTCAGTAAGTTCAAAATGTCAGTGTCTTTTTGATGATTTCGGACCACATAATGTCTTGGGGTTCTTTCTCAAAATGTCCACGATTTCTGTAGTTTTGTTAAAGGCAGCAATGCGGAGTGAACCAGAGTTTCTTATTGTAAACAAACCCCTGACAGCATAAACCTGCTGCTTTCTGAAGGAGAGGCAGGCAAGACTCCAGTTAGGAAGATCTCAAGGGTTCTGAACGTATCCACATACAGTGGTCTAGGCAAATAAGGCAGCTAATGACTTTCTCCTCCAGACCATTTCTTCTACCAAACAAATGAGCCCATGAACATGAATGACTGCTTTGGGGATGATAGTAAATTTCCTATTCTATGAATGCCTTCTTTGGACTCTGTTTGAAAAACAAAGGGAAAATTATTCATGATTACCTCTAAAACCAGGAGAAATCCAGATTTTATAAACATAATCAAGTTATGCTTCCATATAATTCAAAATGGCTTGAATAATCTTTCTAATGTTATCAGAAAGTAAATTTTCTCAGATACTAAGTACTTGCCCACCAAAGCCATAAAATAACAAGAGTGGTGAGGAAAGTCACCTTGAGTCTCCTGTTATACACAGTCTAGTGCCTTCAGAGGGCCAGAGCACACCGTGGGGGCACACAGATTGCTTTGGGTACACAACATAGAAGGAAGCAATGCTGTATCACAGGGAGAATGCCATTCCCTTTGCAGTACTCCCTTCGTCCCGTGGTGCTGGGTAACGCCTCTCGTGAACCGCACGGCCCTCAGATCTGGAGCCTTGGCAGCCATTGCTATCCAGCTAGAACTCAGTCACACTGTGTGTGTGTTGGAAAACTGGTAGTGCTTTTCCACCTAGGATAGGGTTTATTTTTTCTCAAAATACTTTAAAAAGATAAATTCTCAGCAAACAACAGTCTATGGTAATATCCAAATAATTAATGTTTGGGAAACAACTATAGTCAAGTAAGTCATATGCTTAAAACGTGACTTCAGAAGTAATGATAAGCATGATCTAGAAGGAAAACACGCGTTGACCTATTTTCAGAATCGCGACACTCCAGAGATGAGCTCCCCACAGCCTTCTCCCACACCAGGCCATTTCCAGAATTAACATTTGGCAGAAACAGAGGAGTAAAAGAACCAGTCCCACACCACCCCAGACTTCATAAACCCTTCTACACAGCCTTTGTTTTTAAAACAAGCTTTCCAATTCCTGCAGTATCTTTATTTGGTCTACAGTAATGCCCCACAAAGGCAAACTCTGATTGTAGAGTTCCTGCTTGGTCCTTAGAGCAAGTTCCATGCCTACGTTTTGACTGAGCTCCCCAGTGAAGATTCGGCACTCTCGGGCCAGGTTTTCCAGTGGCCTGTAACTATTCTTCACCGTGACGGCCCTGCCATCCTACTGCCTGGATTCTTCTGAAAGGAGTTTTCCTAACAGGTTTTGCATACTCACAGGCATGCCATGCTCATTTATTTAAAAAAAAAATAATAAAGACAAGAAGGAAAGCAGAGCTTCTCATTTGTGGCGACTGGTCTCTTCATCACAGTGGCAGTTAAACACATTTCCTCCTTTTCTGCCGGAAGCCAAGGCAGTCATCTGAAGGATGCTGTCAGACATCATAGTCAGGAGCCTTGCCCTGGGCTTTCCTCAGCCAGATCTGCAGCGTCACAAATGCTCCCACGGTCACATGAAAGAAAAGCTGCCAGAGGTTGCGGAGTTCATAGAGATACATGTTGCAAAGACAGATTAAGCCAAAAGTCAAAAATGATTTGACATTCCGCCAGCTGGTGTAGTAGATGAGTAAATAACACTGTGCAAAACATAAAGACGAAAGATGGTTAGTGCTATAGGGAAAGAAACAGGTGCTTCTAATGAAAATTGTGACAGAGCAGAGTGAAATGTGACATGAGAATACGGGTGTTTTTCATGGAAGGATAAGATAATATACATCTAAGATATTCAGCTATGAAAATGCCACAGCTTGAAAGGGAAGTAGGGTTTTCCTCATTTTTCACAAGAAAAGCGTTTTGGCACCATATGTTAAAGGGAAGTACAACTGCATAACTCCCTGGCAAAGCAGCCGGGGCAGATTCTCCAAGGTGACAGGCAACCAAGACACATCGCCAGAGTCTGGGAAGATTTCATTTTTCAGCCAGAAAAGTGCAAAAAGCTCAACAATCTACTCAGTAAAACCACAAGTCTGGGTATCAGTGACACCAACAGGTCTCCCTGGTCCCATTCAGTGTAAGGCAGGTACAGGATCTAGGGGTCACCTGAGGGGATGTATTCAGTGGGTAGTGACCGAAGGCCGCTATGAGTCCGGCACTATTCTTCAGGCACGACTGGGCAAGTGCAGCCCTTGCTCCCCTTAGGGGGAGGATTGTTAGCACAGTCTTCTTAGTATATAATGTCAAATATAATGTCAAAGAGTGAGGGAAACTAGTGGAGGAAGAGCCTAGTTGGAGGAAGCAGGTAAGTGGAATGGGGAGTATTCCTGGAGCTGCCACTGTGCCTCCTGCTCACAATGAGGTGAGCCACTCTGCTCCACCACATGCTCCCACCATGCTGTTCTGCCTTACCAAGCCTGGGCCTCGAAGCAGTGAAGCCTCTGAAACTGTGAGCCAAATTACTCCTCCTTTAAACTGTTTCTCTCAGTATCCGTCACAGTGATAAAGGCAGGACTCCCACAAACACTAAACTAGCTAGTGCTGGTGTTTAAGTGTGTAGCCTCAATCTGTGGATGAGAAACAGCCTGATCCAGATAGAAAGCCAGTCTACAAAATACCCATAAGAAATGACCATAGCCGGGAAGACTGTATTATAGAGTAAATGATGGACAATCAAACACAATACATAATTCTGGATCAAGAGGAAAACAGCAATAAACAACATTTTGTAGATAAGGGTACTCTTCTGGGTAAGAATCCTCTATTAGATAAAATTGTGTCAATGTGAGCATTCTTATGTATGACATGATGTCACTGCCATGTGGAAGGATGTCCCATGTTCTAGAAGACACATGCGGAGACATTTAGAGGTGAAATATAATGTAGATAAAAACATCTGTAGAGACTTCTTTTTCTGGGAAGATGGAGTGAGATGGAGTATAGATATGTGACCAACAGCTTAGACTCCCCCGTGAAGCAATGCTCACAGACACAACAAGCATCTGTTCTTCGAACAGACAGACTCACAGATGACAGCAGGACCACCAAGAGATGTGGCCAGCATGTGACCCAAGTCTGCAGTGGGACAGCCAGGGGGGAGACAGGGAAGGAATGCCAAGAGACTTGAGACTGAATCCAGAAAACAAGGCAGATAGTGGTCACGCTCATACCCTTACCCATCCCGCTCCAGCTCCTTCACACGGGCTCCTCCTCTAATAGCCAATGTTGATTCAGGAGACCGGCTCTGTCCTGCTCTGCTGCTATTACTGCTGTTCTACTTTTTCTTTCTTTTGTCCTCCCTATTCTCTTTTCATTTTATTCTCCCAAAGGCCTGGCTTGTGGGAGGTCTTTGTGTCTCAACCTTCTGAGAAATGCAACTATTCTGGATAACCACATATAGCAGAATGAAGCTAGATCCCTCTCTCTTACCTTGTAGAAAAATTAACTTCAAATAGGTTAAAGACCTTAACTTAAGACTTGAAGCTCTAAAAGTATGAGAGAGAAGTAGGAACACCACTTCAAGATAGAGACATAGGCAAGGGACTTTCTGAACAGGACTCCAGTCACTCAGGAATTAAGACCAATGGTTGACAAATAGGACCTTATGAAGCCAAAAGGCTTATGTACAGCAAAGTAAACAATCAGGTAAAAAGAGAGCCTATCTAGTGGGTGAAAATCTTTGCTAGCTATACATCTGATAGAGAACTAATATATAGACTATATAAAAAAAGTTCAAACACGGAACAATGAGTTGGGAAAGGCTCAGTAGTTAAGAACACTTTCTTGCAAGCCTGCCAGCCCGGGCTCAATGCCCTAGCATCCAGGTAAAGGCAGATGCAAAATAGCATGTGCCTCTGTGATTCCAATATTTCTATGGCAATGGGAGATGGAGGCGAACTGGTAGCTCACAGGCCAACTAGACTGGTGCCTACAAAGCAGCAAAAACAATGAAACGATAAGGGAGATTCTGTCTCAAGAAAAGTGGAAGGAGAGGACAAACACTCTGAGATTGTCTTCAGGGCTCCACTTGTGTGCTGTGGCAAAAATGGGTAATGAGATGGGGAAGGGGGAATAAGGGGGTATAGGTGGGAAGAGGAATATGTTCAACATACAACATATACCTATATGAAAACTTAAAAATAACTTAAAAACATAATAATTTAAAAAACTCCTCCAAGCCGGGCGTGGTGGCGCACGCCTTTAGTCCTAGCACTCGGGAGGCAGAGGTAGGGAGGATTGCCATGAGTTCGAGGCTACCCTGAGAATACAGAGTGAATTCCAGGTCAGCCTGGGCTAGAGTGAAACCCTAACTTGAAAAACCAAAAAAAAGAAACTCCTCCAAAAGCATCAAAAAATAAAGATTAAACAGGCAAAATATATGAGGAGATAGTTCACTGATGAGGATATACAGATGAGAAATAAGCATATAAAACCATGCTACACATCATTAACCTTAAGGAAAGACAATTGAAGACCACAAAGAATTATTATTATTCACATAAAATGGCTAAATCAGTGACAGTACCAAATGCCAGTGAAGCTTCAGAGAAATGGGACAATTCACACACTGCAGGTGAAAACGTAAAGTGGGCCCACCATTCTGGAAAACTCTTTATAAAGTTAAGTTCACAACTACTATGTGAATGAATTATTTATAGCCACACAAAACCTATATATGAAGCCAGGCATGGTGGCATATGCTGTAATTCCAGAATTTGGGAGGCGAGGCAGGAGGACATGGAGTTTGAGGCCAGCTTGGGCTACAAAGCTAGTTCAAGACCAGTCTGGGCTACAAAGTAAGACTCAAAAAACAAACAAACAAACAAACAAAATAAAAAAAAACCACCCACCATGAGCTGAAGATGGCTTAGCAGTTAAGGCACTTGTCTGTGAAACCTAAGAACTCATGTTTGAATCTCCACGACCCACATAAGCCAGACACACAGTGACACAAGTGAAGTGTGCAATGTTGCACATGCACACAAAAGGGTGGACGCGTCTGGAGGAATTCATTTGCAGCAGCTAAAAGCCCTGGCATGACGATTCTCTCTCTCTCTCTCTTCCTCTCTCTAATAAAAATGAAAAAAAGCTGGGCGTGGTGGCGCACGCCTTTAATCCCAGCATTCAGGAAGCAGAGGTAGGAGGATGCCATGAGTTCAAGGCTACCCTGAGACTACATAGTGAATTCCAGGTCAGCCTGAGCTAGACTGAGACCCTACCTCAAAAAAAAAAAAAAAAAAAAAAAAAAAAAACACACTGAATACGTAACAATTTAGATGAATCTCCAAAGAATTATACTGAGTATAAAAATGCCAGTCCCAGCACTTGGGAGGCAGAGGTAGGAGGATTGTCATGAGTTCGAGGCTACTCTGAGACTACATAGTGAATTCCAGGTCAGCCTGGACTAGAGTGAGACCCTACCTCAAAAACAAAACAAACAAACAAACAAACAAAAATGCCAGTCACAAAAGGCTAATGTTCAGAACTGAATACCTGTGATCAAGCCTAACCTGTAATATGGCAGAATTAGGAAATGGGCCTTTGGGAAGTAAGCAGGGTTAGAGGAGGTCATGAGGGTAGACGTCTGCTCTTGAGCAGTGCCCTTGTAAGAAGGGAAGAAGGACCAGCATGTTTTCTCTCGGCAGGTGAGACATGGTGAGGAGGCAGCCTTCTCCTGGCCAGGAGGGCCTTCACAAGAACTGTCTGCCAACACCTTGATCATGGATGTGAGAAGTACGTATCTACCGCATAAGCCTCTCAGTCTGTGACATGCTGCTAGAGCAGGCCTGCACTAAGATCTTCGTATACTGTATGGTTCCATTTATGTAACATACTTAGGGTGCTGTGAGGGATCCTTGTGAACTGCTGTTATCTATCTTAACTGAGCCAAGACCAACATTCTGCCTGTGATACTGTATTACAGTTTCATAGGGTGGTGTTATTATGGGGAGCAAAGTAAAGGGCACACAAGATTTCTCTTACAATTCCATGAGAATCTACAATTACCTCAAAAAAGGGTTAGTTAAAAAAAGACAAATGCATACACATTTAGAAGTGTTTTTCTGAAGCTTAGTTTATAAATAACTCTGTAAGACTATATGCACATTCATATAAATAGGAAATGAGATTAAATTTTGCAAAATGTTAACAATATTCTGCACATACTAGCCTTTTGACTTTTCTAGGAGTTTAGCAGTTTTCAAAAGAAAACACTGAAGTTTTGAAAAGAAACAGTCTCTAGTGTCTCCACTGATCTTTTGCTCTCCTATTTGAAATCTTCAAAATCAAGAGGATTCCTGCACGCCATGCTTCTATAAGCAATGGCACCCTGAAGAAAAGGCAACCAGCCATGTAGTCGTGGCTTACAGGTTTGACCTAACTTGTTAAAAACGTATCTTGGGCTACAGAGATGGCTTAGTGGTAAGGCACTTGCCTGCAAAGCCAAAGGACTCAGGTTCAATCCCCAGCACTCACATGAGCCAGATGCACAAGGTGGCCCAAGTCTCTGGAGTTCATTTGCAATGGCTAGAGGCCCTGGCACACCTATTCTCTTTCTCTCTCTCAAATAAATAAATAATAAGATATTTTAAAACACCGATCTTGACAACTTGGACACAGCATGCTATATGGTAAAAGGTAACTGTGATGAGCTATTATCATCTGCTCAGCATTTCTGAAAAGCAGGCAACAGTTTCACGCTCATCTATATGAAAGAAAGGGGTCTGTTTTTCGTTAAAGAATGAACTTATTTTTCTCAAGTAAAAGAATACCCAAGTGACACTGCTCCACTATGAGGCAACTCAGTACTGCTGCAGACTATTCTGGGACGAGCTAGAGGTGTGGCATTTTTCGTCTGCAGGTGCTAGATGCCCTGGGGCATGGCCCCCCAACGTACACAAAGAAGGAAGAATTACCATTCGTGAAATTAAAGCTAATACCTGATATTTTAGAATCACATGAGATAATCCATATCAAAGTTATAAAATTTTTTTAACATTATAAAAATTAGGATGTGTTTATTTAGTTTGGCCTAGAGACAGCATGATATAGTGGAATGACCCTGGGATCTATAATCTGAAGAGATGTTAGTAAAGCATATGATCTAAGCACAGTACGTAAACTGTTTCAGCTTCCTTATTTTCAGAAATGAGATAATAACCTTTGTATGACAGGATTGTAGGGATTAAAGAAAAAATCTACACAAGACTATTTCATAAAATTAAAGTACTATGTGACATTAACAAATACCAGCTTTCATATTACCTATATGAAATGTCATTCATTCTGATGAAATCTGTCACGCTGACAGAAAAATTTCTGAAGATAGTATTAGTTGAGAAAATTAAAGGATTTTTAAAAGCAGGGCCACTGAAACTAAAATGTCTAATGCATATTATGCAAAATTCAACTGCATATATTATATATTCATCAAAATATTTCCCTAACTACTTCTACAGAATTTTTAGGTAGTCTTATATTTGTAGTTCTGGGTATTTTTTACTTTTATTTTTTCTATAAAAGATAGAGAAATGTATCACTTATAAAATTTAGATCAAAGCTGGGCATGGTGGCACACGCCTTTAGTCCCAGCACTTGGGAGGCAGAGGTAGGGGGATTGCCATGAGTTCAAGGCCATCCTGAGACTACATAGTGAATTCTAGGTCAGCCTGAGCTAGCTAGAGAGTGAGACCCCACCTCAGAAAACAAACAAACAAACAAACAAAAAAAATTAGATCAATCAAGGACTAGTTAGGAAAAAGAAGGATTCAAGTGGATGGGGATAGAAGAGAAGGGCAAAAGGAGGGTGGGAGGGGATTACGGTCATGTTACATTGCGTCTATATTCTTTATGTATTTGAAAGGGGGAGGAAGAGGCAGAGAGCGAGAAAGAGAAAGGGCGCACCAGGGCTTCCAGCCACTGCAAATGAATCCAGACACATGCGCCCCCTTGTGCATCTGACTTATGTGCGTCCTGGGAAATTGAACCAGGGTTCTTAGGCTTCATAGGCAAATGCCTTATCCACTAAGCCATTTTCCCAGCCCTATTGTGCATATTTTTGAGGCTATCAATAAAAATGTTTTAAAAGTTAGCTCAAGAGGCCTTGCTTGCTCTAAGAAGTCTTAACAATGTTAATCATTCCAGTGGAGTGGTGGTTTCTTCATTCCATACTGTAAATGTCAATGATGACTGCCAACCTGACACAATGTAAATCACCTAGAAGACGAATCTCTGGGCTTGTCTGCAAGCAAGGAATTTCTTGACCAGGTTAAACGAAGTGGGAAGACCCACACTAATTATGGGTGGCACCATTCCATGAGCTGGGGTCCAGGCTGAGTAAAGAGGAGAAAGCAAGCTAAGCACCAGTATTCATCTCTCGCTGCTTCTTGACTCTGGCACAATCCTGCCTGCCTGCCATGACAGATTTCATACCTTCAAACTGTAAGCAAAAAGTATCCTTTCAGGCTGGAGAGATGGCTCAGCAGTTACAAGCACTTGCTTACAAAGTCTGACAGCTTGTGTTTGATTCCCCAGTACCCATGTAAAGCCAGATACACAAGCTGATGATGCATCTGGAGTTTGTTTGCAAGTGCCCTGGCACACCCATACTCTCTCTTGCTGTCTGTCCGCCTATCTCTATTGCAAATACATAAAAAATTTAAATGTTAATAAAAATAAAACTATGCTAAAAGTGTGTGTGTGTGTGCATTTCTTCCTCACTGGGTGTAATGGTGCACGCCTTTAATCCCAGCACTTGGGAGGCAGAGGTAGGAGAATTGCTGTGAGTTTGAGGCCAGCCTGGAACTACAGTGAGTTCCAGGTTAGCCTGGGCTACAGTGAGACCCTACCTTGAAAAACAAATACACCTTTCCTCCCTTAAATTGGTTTTTGTCACAGCAACAAGAAAAATAACTAATACACTTAAATCTGCCTCCTCTGGACTTGGAAACGTGAACACCAATCCCCTATCAGCCAGGTGCAAGGCCTCTTTCCTCCCTAAATCGTCTGGGCACTTTGTTTTCGGTGGTAGTTAGCCTTTCTCCTCAGAGGCCATGTTTTTCTGTCCCTGTTCTCATTCCCACAGCCTAGGCTCTCCTCGCGGTCCGCTGTATTGCTGGAGCCACCCCCTTACTGACTGCCAGTGCCTCTGCTCTTACAGGCCGAGCTGCTCCTCACTGCTCCATCACGGTCTCCTTATGCGCCTGCTCTTGCTGTCACAGCCTGCTCACAGGCTCTTCCCACAGCACGACACCTCAGTCGTGGAGCGTGCGCTGAGCCTGAAGCTCCCTTAATCACTCACCAGAAAACTCAGAAGCAGCCTCTACTGCCATGGGCACATGACAGAGCAGCTCTGAAGTCAGCACAGAAAGAAGGGCAACATTAAGTTCACTGAGGACCTGTGTCCCCTAGGATGGAGATTCAGGTTACAGAGACAGCACACTAAGAGACGCGAAGACCTGAGAGACTACTATTTTTTTGTTGTTGTTGTTGTTTTGGTTTTTCAAGGTAGGGTCTCACTCTGGCCCAGGCTGACCTGGAATTCACTCTGTAGTCTCAGGGTGGCCTTGAACTCACAGAGATCCTCTTTCTTACCTCTGCCTCCCGAGTGCTGGGATTAAAGGCGTGCCACCACGCCCGGCTGAGATTACTGTTTTTATGTATTTAAAATGCACAAGCAGTTAGCAGACTTGACACCTGAAGCAAACAGCAATGGGAAAGTGTTTCTTATAAACTGGAGGAAACCTACCTGGTAAAGGCAAGCTGCTGTTCCGAGGAAAAATGCAATGATGTAATTAAAGTCCTCAGTATCACTCTATAGAAAACAAAATACAAGATTAGATTTTTTTTTTTTTTTCTGGAAGCACATACTTCCAAAAACAATCTACTAGTACAATGTTTATGAAGTCAACAATTTACAAAGTGGCATATAAAAACATCTCAGGGCCAGGCGTGGTGGCGCACACCTTTAACCCCAGCACTTGGGAGGCAGAGGTAGGAGGATCACCATGAGTTTGAGGCCAGCCTGAGACTCCATAGTCAATTGCAGGCCAGCTTGGCCTAGAGCAAGACCCTGCCTCGAAAAACCAAACCAAACAAACAGTAACAACAACCACAAAAGCATCAAACATCCTAAAATGGAAACATGAAATCCCTCAAGGGATTCATCAAGGGAGGATGAGGAAGACTACACGTGTTCCTTCCTCTGTGTCTTGGCCTCCCTCATCAACTCCATTTCACCAACATGAAGATGAAAATCACTGTGAAAAAATTATTCCCTCATAATACAAAGCTTGATCTCCCTAAAGGCAAACAAAAATGCACAACATCCCAGCGGCTGACAAAGTTCCTTCTGCTCACAAAATCACTACTTAAATGAAAATTGACAAATGTTACTACCTAGTAAGCACATCACTGAAGTGTCCAATAATGTAACTTGACATAATTAAAAACAAAGCTGTGACAACAGAAAAACTACAGTCCACTAGAGTGTGCTAAATTCCAGAGAAAAGTCCTGCTATGCTAGAAAATAACCAGCCATGTCATGCTGTTTTCTTTGAAAAGAAACCAAATAGACACACATAACTCCTCATGCTTTTCTATTCTCTTTAGGTTCCTACTGAACATCCTCACCCAACTTCTTTCATCCTATTTATGAAACAGAACATGATGCCCAAGCAGGAGTATTTTCTTCTATGCAAGAACTCACACTTGGCCCTTTCCCTTTAGAAATAAAATTTTTGAAACAGGGTCTCATTATGCAGTCCACGCTAGCCCCCAACTTTCAATACCTTGCCTCAGTCTCCCAAGTGCCGTGATTAGTGTAGAAAAAACAAACCTATCTTTCCGTGTAATGTGTGTAGGTATGTGGCGGGGAGGGGAGGGGAGAGGTCCCTGTACGTGCATATTAAGGTCAGATGCCTGTCCACTCTTTAGAGACAGAGTTTCTCCTTGGACTAGAACTTGCCAACTAGGCTAGAATGGCTGACTAGAGTCCCAGGGATCTGCCTATCTCTACCTGTGTGTCACAAGGACTTTTTTTTTTTTTTTTTTTTTTTTAACAAAAAAAAAAGGGAGAGAGGTCAAACTCAGGTCCTCAGGCTTCCAAGGCAAGCAGTTTACTAGATGAGTCACCTCCCCAGGCCTGAAACAAGTATCTGTATATGATGAAAATTTCCACGAGACCCAAGGGTTTCTCCCATACTGTGTCTTGTAAGTCAGCACAAAGAGGAAACTCTTTTGGCACAGTTGATTGGATGTAAAGCCATCTGTGAGGCAGAGGCAGAGGCAGAGGCAGAGAGGCTTATCCTAGTGAGATCCTAAAATAGGAACATTAATCTGCATGGGAGGCTTAGCCAGTTCTGCCCCAGAGGCAGGGCAGGTCAACATGAAGGCTTTCTACTTTAATAATTCTAAGACCTCAAATAAGGTCTGCTTTTTTTTTAAGTCCTTTTCTTCTAATTACAAAAGTTGATGTTCATTCTAGACAATTTCAAAGATGCAGATTTTACAAAGAAGATATCCACACAGTCAATAGCTCACATGCTCTGGAGCACTACTGTTAAACCCTTTCATGTACTTCCTTCTCATTCAGGTAATGAGTGCTCCCTCTATATATGCATACTTAAAAAGTATTTTTAATATTTGTTATTTATTTATTTATTTGAGAGAGAAAGAGGCAGGAGGGGGGGGGGGGAGAGAGAGAATGGGCATACCAGGGCCTCCAGCCACTGCAAACGAACTCCAGATGCGTGCGCCCCCTTGTGCATCTGGCTTACATGGGTCCTGGGGAATCGAACCGGGATCCTTTGGCTTTGAAGGCAAAATGCCTTAACCACTAAGCCATTTCTCCAGGCTATCTATATATGCATCTTAAAAGATAAATATAAATATACTTTTGCATAGTGCTTCACATTGCATCATAAATACCTTCACAAGTAAACATACCTCAGCCACAAAATATACAAATGATTATATAACCATTCTTTATGGAGGATATGACGTAACAACTGTCCTATTGGATAACTACTGGATATTAGGTTTTTCTCTAAATTTACAATGTCATTTGAAAATTCTCTAAACTGTCCTTGGAACACTTAAACACCATGTTTCTACAGTCTGACCTGTGTCTAATATTTATTGACAAGCTGTATTATGTTAGATCATTCAATTTCTTCTTTGAAATATAAAAGTTGGGCTGGAGAGATGACTCAGTAGGAGTCAGTAGAAAGGTGCTTGTCTGCAAAGCCTAATGGCCTGCGTTTGATTCCCCGGTACCCACATAAAGCTGGATGCACAAAGTGGCACGTGCATGCATCTGAAATTTGTTTACAGTAGGTGGAGGCCCCAGGCATGCCCATGCCCATTCTCTCCTTCCCTCTCCACTCTCTGCTTGCAAATAAAGTTTTTAAAAATATATTTTATTTATTATTTGAAAGAGAAAGAGACAGACAGAAAGAGAGAGGGGGAGAGAGAAAGAGAGAGAGAGAGAGAATGGGCACACCAGTCACTGCAAACGAACTCCAGATGCATGCACCCCCTTGTGCATATGGCTTACATGGGTCCTGGAGAATCAAACCGGGATCCTTTGGCTCTGCTAAGCCATCTCTCCAGTCCAAATGAAAGTATTTTTGAAAAAGAAATATAAAAGTTGATTTCTCTTGCTTTGTAGTAGCTACTACAGTTCCTGAATCAGGGAATCTTAGAACATTGACACTGATAGTCTTTGAAGGACTTGTGGCACCTAAAACCTTCATCCTACAGAATGGGAAGATGAGGTCCATGAAGGGAAAAATGCCTATCTAAGGTCATAAAGCCAGTTACTGGCAAATGGGACCCAGATGCCCTGACTTCCAGACCACCATTTGTTACATGACTCAGTTATTTCTAACACACCATACTTAGTTTACTTCTAGGTTGGCATCAGCCTAATTAGTATCACGGTTTCAAAACTGATCCTTAGAACATAAGTAATGCAAGCCAACATGAGAAAAGCATAATGCATTCACGAGGTGTCAATTCATACTGACCTTATTAGCATCGCTAACTCAGAACAAAGTTAGAAAGCAAGTGAGAATAACCTCATTTACACATTACTTTGAGCACAAAATCAAATTCAAATTTACTAACTTGAAAAAAATACCCATCCTAAACATCATCATTTTGAACCTAGTTATCAAAGAAAAACTTCAGTGCTACATATTTTAATACAGCATGATTATCCTAAGAAGCAGATATTAATCTAGAATAAGAAAATTTAGCCAGGCATGGTGGCGCACGCCTTTAATCCCAGCACTCGGGAGGCAGAGGTAGGAGGATAGCCGTGAGTTCGAGGCCACCCTGAGACTCCATAGTGAATTCCAGGTCAGCCTGGGCTAGAGTGAGACCCTACCTCGAAAAACTAAAAAAAAAAGAAAACTAGTACTGGGTCTTTAAGCAACATTAACAACATGCAGGGATGTTGATTCACGTGAATTCTTAAATTTAAATGTGCTCAAGGACAAAATGACATACTAGAAGATGAATGTAGCAAGCGCTTTTGGCAATTCAAAGAGAGTATTTAGAATTCTAGGTTTTAGCAAAGTAAACCTTAGTATCTATGTTATTTACACTCAGTACAGAAACTGTACTACATATTTTTCACTAAATCTAAAATTATAATTTCCAAATAAATCCTTTACTCTTAAATCAAGTATCAGCAAAATACTGAGGCCACTGGATCTGAGATTGCCTTTCCCTCTTCTCCTTCACCACCATCATCTGAATAACTCATTGCAGATAATTTCTGAGATTTATATGCAACTCTACACAGCAGACAGCCTCAGAAAAATCTACTTTAACTGACAAAAAATTATCTACAGTGTCTGTACAGATTATTCCCAATACAAGAAAAGATAAACCAGAGGGAAGACTAAGAATGTCTAAGTATAATGGCTGTACTGAAAATAAAAATGACCTTACCAGATACGAGTTGTGAACAATAATAAAACAGACTCTTATGAGGGAAAGTTAAAAGTGATGAACTGCTGGGCGTGGTGGCACACACCTTTAATCCTAGCACTCAGGAGGCAGAGGTAGGAGAATCGCAGTGAGTTCAAGGCCACTCTGAGACTACAGAGTGAATTCCAGGTCAGCCCAGGATACAGTGAGACCCTACCTCAAAAAAAAAAAAAAAAAAAAAGTGATGACCTCAGGTCACTCGTTTTGTATTTTTCTTTCAGGTTAAATGGTACTAATGATGTACTTTTAAAATTAGTTTAGTCAGGTATGGTGGCGCACGCCTTTAATCCCAGCACTCCGGAGACAGAGGTAGGAGGATCACTGTGCGTTGGAGGCCACCCTGAGATTACACACTGAATTCCAGGTCAGACTGGGCTACAGTGGACCCTACCTTGAAAAAAAGTTGTTTGCATCCCTGAACTATACTACAAATTACAAAAGGTTTACAACTCTTTTCTATTTATCCCTGTGTCCATCTGCACTCTGAAATTTTTTTTTAAATTTTTGTTCATGTTTATTTATTTATTTATTTGAGAGCGACGGAGAGAGAAAGAGACACAGAAAGACAGAGAGAGAGAATGGGCACGGCAGGGCTTCCAGCCACTGCAAATGAACTCCAGATGCCTGTACCCCCTTGGCTAACGTGGGTCCTGGGGAGCTGAGCCTCAAACCAGGGTCCTTAGGCTTCAAAGGCAAGCACTTTAACCACTAAGCCATCTCTCCAGCCCTGCACTCTGAAATTTTATCTGGTCCTTTTCTTTACCTCTCACCCAGTCCGCCTGTGGGTAGGACAGAACTCCAGGGGGGGGGGGGGGCAGAGGCTTCCAGCACAGTGTGGTGCTCCACCCTCTTCCTCCTCACAAGCACCAGTCGCTCACCACATTGTTCTCTAAACAGGTGTCAAAGCCCCAATAACTACAGCAGAGCAAATCCCTACTTTTGGTGTAATGACTTTCCAAAGACCGTAATTCTCATTTAAATGACAGGATCAGAAAGTGCTGGAAAATCTTTTAAAACTACCCACAATTGACAAAGTACTTGTGGATTACATTCCCTCCAATTTTATACCTTGTTTCCCTAATCCTCTCTCTGCTAGCCAGGGTTCTAGGAACCACAATGACTAATACGTGTGTGGAGTATACCATGTGATGTAGCAATATAATGGCTTTACAACAATGCTAAGGGAGAACACAGCCAGGGACAATTGCCTCTAGTTTCCAGATCACTAAAAATTTCATATGAGGAAAAATAAAAAACCATTTCATATGGGGGCTAGAGAGATGGCTCAGGTTCAGTTCCCCAGTATCCACGTAAAGCCAGACACACAAAGTGGTACACACATCTGCAGTTGGTCTGCAGTGGCAGAAAGCCCTGCAAAGCCCATACACACACACACACACACACACACACACACTCTCTCTCTCTCTCTCTCTGTCTCAAATAAATGAAAAATTTTTTCTTGTTTATTTATTTATTTATTTGAGAGCGACAGATATAGAAAGAGGCAGATAGATAGAGAATGGGCACGCCAGGGCCTCCAGCCACTGCAAATGAACTCCAGACACATGTGCTACCTTGTGCATCTGGCTTAAGTGGGTCCTGGGGAATCGAACCTCGAACTGCGGTCCTTAGGTTTCACAGGCAAGCGCTTAACCACTAAGCCATCTTTCCAGCCCCTAAATGAAATTATTTTTAAAAGCCTCATATAAACCAAAGTATAGTTTCCTAGATTAGGTAAGAAAGAAACATCATTGGAATACATTTAGTCTAGCACAAACCATGGGGGAGTGGTTATCTCAACCACCAGAAAAATATTTCCTCCAGGACTCTCACACATAGTCACCAAGTTATAAATTACCTAGTATCAAAAAAAAAAAGAGTCTTTTCTCTAGTTATTATGTACTGCATACCTTTTTCACACCCACCACCAATTATGATACAAGAAGACACACACACACGCCCATTAAAGTTTCTAAGGGATGGGCTGGAGAGATTGCTTAGTGGTTAAGGCGCATGCTTGCGAAGCCTAAGGACCCAGGTTCAATTCTCCAGGTCCCACATAAGCCAGATGCACATAGGATACATACATCTGGAGTTTGTTTGCAATGGCTAGAGGCCCCGGCATGCCCATTCTCTCGCTCTCTCTCTGTCCCTCTGTCTGTCTCTAATAAATATATAAAAATAAGTCAGAAAAAAAGATTAAAAAATGGTTTTTTTTTTTTTGCTCATATTACCTATAAAATATTTACCTTTATCTCAAATTTTTGGCAGTTAAAAAACTACTAATTAAATTAGATTAATACGTTTCCTCTCTTTTCTCTCTTTTTCTTCCTCTGCATACTTAACTGGTGTGTTAACTTGGTGTGTGTGTGAACCCAGAGCTCATTGTTAGGCAAGTTTTCCACACTTGAGCTATACTGCTAGCCCAGTACTTATTTATAAGTTCTGAATAAACAATTTTTATGTGGTTCAAAAAGTAAAAACAATACATGAAACAATATTCAATGAGAAACTCTATTCTCCATCTGTTCAGTTACCACCATGTTTATTAGTGTCTTATTCTTCTAGCTTATTTATGCAAATATGTGCAAATTAAAACATACTGGGGGCTAGAGAGATGGCTTAATGGTTAAGGCGCTTGCCTGAGAAGCCTGAGGACTCATGTTTGACTCTCCAGGTCCCACGTAAGCTAGATGCACAGGAATGCAAGCATGCAAGGGCAAACGTGTGTGGAGTTCGACTGCAGTGACTGGAGGCCCTGGAGCGCCAATTCTCTCTCTCTCTCTCTCTCTCTCTTGCATAAAAGAAAAGGCAGGCTATTGGGCTTGCCTCAAAAAAAAAAAATTAATTAAAACATACTGGTATTCTGGTAGGCAATTTTTGGTGAAGGTCAGTTAGGGGATCAAGCCGGCAGGGGATGGGGTACATGGTCAAAAGACCTGGTCTGTCTTACACTGGCTTTCTCAAAATGGCCACTGCTCTGAGAGGCACAAAATGGCTGTGAACCATTCTGCAATCCCACTAGCAATAAATGAGTTCTCCTTGTTCCACAGCCTCATCAGCTGTGCCCCTCCTCTATGCTAATAGGTGTTTAGTGGTAGCTCATTGTGTTTTACATTTGCAACCCCTAATGACATAATGAGTGCATCTTTTCCCATGTTCATTTGCCATCTGTACTCTCTCCTTTGGGGAGCTATCCAGATCTTCTGACCATTACTAACTGGGTTGATTTGCTTTCTTATTTCTGTTTCTTAAGAGCTCCTTGTATATTTTAGAATCAAAACCCTTTATCTGATATATTTTGCAACTTCCTTTTCCTAGTCTATGGCTTTTTTCATTCTTGTGTCTTTCAAAGTAAAATTTGTTAGATTTAATGAAGCCCAGCTTACCAGTTTTTCTTTCATAGTGCTTTTAGTATTGTATCTAAAAATTCATTGCCAAGCCCCAGGTAACATAGGATTTCTCTTATCTTTTAGAAGTTTTGTGCTTTATATGTAGGTCTCTGATCTATTCTGAGGTAATTTTTGTGAAACTTATAAGATCTGTATCTAGACTCATTCTTTTGCATGTTGATTTCCAGTTGTTCCAGCATCATATGTCAAGCAAAACGACTAGCCTTTCTCCATTGAATTGTTTTTGTTCCTTTATCAAAGCTCTGTTAAGTATATGGATGTAAGCATATTTCTGAGCTCTCTATTCTGTTCCACTGATCTACTGGTTATTCTTTTACTAATACACTGCCTTGCTCATTGTAGCCTTAAATAAGTCTTGAAGTTGGGTAATCTAAGTTTCAACTTTATTCTTCATCACACTGTGTTGACTATTCTGAATGTGAAACAGTAATACATATTTGCCACTGGTTCCTGACACAAGTAGGAGCTAGGAGAATCTTCTGATCTAACTCATCTTTGACCTCAGTCCTGTCACAGAACTCCTAAGATCTTTGTAGATCCCTGAGTTATAGGGACATTTGACACAGAACTCCCAAACCCTTTGGCATTGGCTAGGTGAAAGGAACATCTGCGGTTCTGAGGCAACTCTTGGTAACCCCTGGGTCAGGACTGGCTCCCAGGAAAGACTAAGCCGTGATTAGGAGCTTGAGACTTATGGCACTGCCTATCTTCCAGGGAGGAGAGAAGAGCTAATAAACAAACAATAACACCTTCCAAATTTCTCTAAAACATGGGGTTTGGGCCACTCCCAGGTTGGAGAATGTATCTACATTTGAGGAGGGGGCAAACCCAACTCCTCAGGGATCAAAGCTCCTATGCGCTGCTTGTCCCTGCTGTGCCCAGCACCTGACAGTTGTGCTGCTTGGGCATTTCACTGCTACTGTTGCCACTAAGGTGCGCACAGTTCCCCTCACATTCTCTTCTGTCAGTACTGTGAGTGCACAGGAGTATTGTAGGTGGCAGTCTTTGACTTCTGCCAGCCTGTTGTAAACTTCTTTCTTGCAGAAAATAAAACCTTAGATAAAAACAAACAAACAAAAAAAGCTCCTATGCTCAGGACCTTCCTGACCTCTCTCTCCCCATGCACCTCTCCTTAGTTGGTTATTTCTCTTTTGTAAAATGATTTTAATAACCTGGAGATTAAACTCAAAGAGGGAGCTGTAAGACTCTCCAATTTAGAACCAGTTAGTTGTTTATAACCACAGGTGACAACTAATTATTCTAAGACTTGTGAATGGCATCTGAAGTGGAGAACCTAGTTGGTAAATTCTGTGGTAACTCCCAGTAAACAATGTAGGAACTGAATGTAGGACATCCAGCTGGTATTTAGAGAATTAGTTGTTGTGGGAAAGCTTCCCATGCATTTGGTGGCAGAAGTAAAAATTTGAGTTTTGTTATTAAGAATACAGAAGAAAAAAATTGCTCCCCTTTACAATGGGGTCTTTTGCCTTTCCAATGTACACTTTCAAATTATTTTATTGAATCCACAAAAGTTGTTGCTGTATTTTGATTGGGATTGTGTTCAATCTATAGACAAAAATGGAAGAACTGACATTTAGCAATATTGAGTTCTCTTCCTTCTGAACATGGATTTTCCTATCTTTCTTTTTCCAGAATTTTATTGCTTTATTTATAGAGATCTTATGTACATTATATATATATATATATATATATATATATATATATATATATATATATGTATATGTACCTCTTTTGGTGTTGATATAAATGATAGTGTTTTTAATTTCAAATTTCAACTGCTCATTGCTGGCATATAAAAAAACAAGTTAATTTTGTACACTTTCATTACAGTATCTTGTAAACTTGCTATAATCACATTATAGTTTCAGGATTTTTATTGGTTATTGGTATTTACTAAATAAATAATATCAACTACAACTGCATTTTATTTCTACTCAATCTGTGTATCTTTGATTTCCTTTTCTTATTTTATTGCATCAACTTGGATTTCCAGTACAACATTAAGCAGGAGTGCTAAGAGGGCCATCCTTATCCTGTTTCCGTGTTCAGGGAAAATCTGCAGTGTCTTATCAATAAGGAAGATGCCAGCTGCAGGGTTGTTTTCCTTGCTGCTCATTTGTTTTGGATAATGTTGATTATCAAGGTGAGGAGCCAAGTAACGTTTCCCTGTTACTAGGTTTTTTGCTTGTTTGTTTGTTTGTTTTTCAAGGTAGGGTCTCATTCTGGCCCAGGCTGACCTGGAATTTACTCTGTAGTCTCAGGGTGCCCTGGAACTCTCGGCGATCCTCCTACCTCTGCCTCCCAGTGCTGGTATTAAAGGCGTGCGCCACCACACCCAGCTTTCTGTTACTAGTTTTTATCATGGATGGCAGTTGAATTTTGTCAAATGCCTTTTCTACATCTATTGATATGATCTTGTATTTTTTTCTTCTTTAGCCTGTTGATGTAATAGCGTGAAGTAATTTGATTTTAAATAATGAGTCAGTCTTGCACACTTGGGATAAATTCCACTTGATTGTGGAGTGTAACTATTTTTATTCAATACTGGATTTGATTTGCTAATATATTGTTGAATATTTCTGTATTTATATCCAAGAAAGATTACGGTTTGTAAAGATGTCTTTTAAAATGATAAACAGGCTGAGAAACCTCAGAAGTGTCTGTGAATTGCATGTAAGTGGTAAAGGGTTTGATCAGACTATTGTTCTTCTGAAACCTAAAGTTCTATCAATCACAATGAAACAACACATTGCTCACCGAGGGAGAACAAAGAAGAATTAGGAATGCAGGAAGGCTTAAGCCAGTTGTAACATTTCAAAACCATGACAGGCTACAGTATGCAAATATTGTTAGTTTTTAAGTTATGAATCAGAGGATGAACAAAAGAATCAGTCCAGAAACAGGAAGGCTAGAATATCCGAGTGTCTGAAGGAAATTAGTTTCCCATAACAGGTTGTGTTAGATACGACAGACTAGTCTACATTTATCTTAAAGATGGTATGATTTAAGCGTCAGGTTCTACAACCTGCATACCGTCTTTGGTTAGGGATTCAAGCCAGGCTTAGTATTAAAATTTTTCTCCACCCAGGCCTGCTCTACCTAAAAATAAACTCTACATACCTATTCTACTGGTTTTTCCACATTATATCAATAAACTCTTTTAAGGGACTACCTTATTTATTATCTTTTATAGTCAGCAGTTTCCAAACTGTCCATTTCTTCTTTTTCACAGCTTGTCTAACTGGCTGAAAACAACGGTTTTTAATGAAATAAATCCAACACAGCATGCTAGCAAGCATCCTGTGCCTGAAAGGTGACAGGTCAAAAGGTGTTTGGAGGCAGGGGTGGGGGCGCACACCTTCATTCCCAGCACTCGGGAGGCAGAGGTAGGAGGATCGCTGTAAATTCGAGGCTAGCCTAGGACTAGAGTGAGATCCTACCTTGAAAAAAAAGAAAGTGTTTGGAAGAGGAAGTGAGAAGTAAGGAGAAGCCCCAAGCACCTCCTTTAGGGACAGCTCTGCTGCCAGAGCCCGTGCTGTCATGTGCCATTTGCTGTTGGCTTCAGGAGGCTGACCACTTTCAGGGCACATGTACATGCAGACTGATACCATGAGCGCTCACCAAACCACCAGCTTTTTGTTTGTTTGTTTGTTTTTTTGAGGTAGGGTCTCACTCTAGCCCAGGCTAACCTGGAATTCACTATATAGTATCAGGGGGGCCTTGAGCTCACGGCGATCCTCCGACCTCTGCCTCCCAAGAGCTGGGATTAAAGGCGTGTGCCACCAGGCCCGCTTTTCTTTTTCTTTTTCTTTTTTTCTTCAGTTTTCTCAGGTAGGGTCTCACTCTAGCCCAGGCTGACCTGGAATTCACTATGTAGTTTCAGGTTGGCCTTGAACTCATGACAATCCTCCTACCTCTGCCTCCCGAGTGCTGGAATTAAAGGCGTGCACCACCACACCCGGCCTCACATTTTTAGAGCAGAGTACCATGTGTTAGGTAGGCTTTTACAAATGCTATTCTGAACTGAGAAAGATCTGATTCAGGATGTGACGGCATCAAGGACTCTTCAGAGAAAGTAAATAGGAACAAAGGAGAGGACGACTGCACAGTCTTCAATGGGCTACACTTTAAAAATGGGGAAAGTTAGTACAGTATGATAGTTACAGTCGCTGGAGGAAAACTCCCCTGGAAAAGAAAAGGTCTGAATAAATGAGCGACCCTTGCACCCCCAGGTAGCTCAGGGGTTCAAAGGCTACGGTCAAAAAGAAAAGCAGCTGTGGTAACCAAGTAGGAATGCCCGGCAGCGAGGCACTGCCCACAGCTCTCTCCATGCTTCTATCCACTGTCAGCCGCGGTAACCAAGTAGGAATGCCCGGCAGCGAGGCTCTGTCCTCTGCCAGCACGTGACTTCCTTCCAGGACCAGCTCCCGCCCACCAAGCTTTCTTCACCATTCCCGATTAGTACTATCCTCTGCTCTTCCAGGTCAGAGAACTTGGCAATTGCTCGTAGACTTGTTGCCTCCCCAGTTCAACTTTAAACTGTGAGACTGCAAGGCTCCTGTCGTACACACCTTGGTGTCCTCCGAGGGCCTAACAACAGTGCCTCCAAAAGAGGAGATGACAGTGTATGTTTGATGGAGTCTAAGAGGCCAACTAGCAATCATTATCTGTTTTTGTTATTGTTTTGTTTTGGCTTCATTTATTGGTTTTATTTTATTGAGATGCTTTCATTATGTAGCCCTAGGCTTGCCTGGAACTCACTATGTAACTCAGGCTGGCCTCAAACTTGCAATCTTCCTGCCTCAGCCTACCAAATTCTGGGAAGACAAGCGTGAACCACCAGGCCTGCCTTTGAAATCATGCTTTTGAGGGAAGAGAGAGAAGGGTAGGTGTAAAGATCACAGCTTTTGAGCATGCACTGTAAATTATACTGTAAGATCTAATTCAACTCAAATCAATTATGTAATAAGCAGAATGAATAGGCACAGTCACCTTAAGTTGCAACAATAGCACAGTACCTGCAGGAGACTTTCTATGGCATGAAAGCCTCGAATTAAGTTCAGAGCTCCACATAAAAGACTAAGGATAAATGCCACAATCCCTGACAGAGTTGCTGGTTCCAGTCGCTGATGGGCTGGAAAAGAAAAGAGATGGTTAGAAATGAATTCCAGTATCTCAGATTAGCTAAATTCACATAAAACAGAAATTCACTGCTCAATATAAATGAATCAAAAAAATAATTTTAAACAGTAAACCTTAGGAATTGAATATTCTTTTAAAATGAAAATGTGGCTGGGGAGATGGCTCAGGATAAAGTGCTTGTGACACAACCCCGAGCATGTGAGTTCAGATCCCCAGACCCCAGAAACTTCTGTAGTTCCAGGGTGCCAACAGTGAGCAGGGAGACAGAGACAAAAGCATTTCTAGGAAGCATAAACAAGAGATCCTACCTCAAACAAGGTAGAAGGCAAGGCCTGACCCAAAAACTGTCCTCTGACTTTCATATGCAAGCCACAGCATATACATTCCCAAACACACAAACCCCAAAATAAACTTTAAAATACTGTAAATAAAATGCAAAATGGTTGACAACATAAAAGCTCCATTTCCCTGAACTCAAATCAACTTAGCATTGATTTTTCTACATTTTTCACAAGCACATCTAACTTCATCTGGGATGTACATACAGTGCTAAGGAGTGCTCACAGCTGGCGGTCAATCATTTAGGAAAAAACCTTACTACTTATATATGTCTCCTAGTTGCAAGTCAGTACAAATATCTGCAAAGGTGACTTTGCTATTAAATTCCTGTTTCTGAAAATGCTTAGAAAACATTTTTTTTTCAAGAAAAAGTAGCCTGATTTTAAGCAAAGCTCCTCATATTTGGGTCCCAGGGCTATAAATACATTGGCTACATGTGAAAGCTCATATATGGTTACCAACCTGAGCTCTACAGTAGAATGCAATGTTAGAGCTCAGATTGTTAAGTTCCTTGTCCTCTGGATTCCACTTGCAGGTAAAAATGATTTAAAACAAAACAAAAAGCTGAAGAAGTGTCATTTCATCTTTACAATATAGTCCTTTATCTTTCAGGACCTCAAGAGCATAAATTATTCAGTCGTACAATCGCTTTTCCTCATGATCATTTTATACTTAGCAAAATTAACAATGGAACGTAAATGAAAACATAATCATTAGACCTCAAAAAGGAGAGAGAGGCAAGAGAAAACAACAGAATGTAACCACTAAAGTGTAAAAGCTCAACAATGAAGTTATTGGTGTGGAGCATCTGCAGAGAGCTTAAATCTTTGCAAATTATATTCAGCCATTACAGTGAAAAGATTCTCTCAACAGTTAATAAAAACATAAAACCTACATTTTACAAGGTCATTTTTCAGATTCAGCAGAAAACACTAATATGAAATGACATTTTCATAAAATTCTTTTGTGCCCATACCTATTTCTAGAATTTCCTTACAGTTTTAGCATGTAAACAGAAAACCAAATATTTCTGTAAAGTGCTGATATTAAGGTCTTTTATCAGTAGAGAGAAAAAAACTAGAGAAACCTGACTAAAGATTATCCAACTGGCCTACCAGTTAGTGTCATTTTGCAGCTTCTCTCTATCCTGCTCTACCCTGTCTTAGCAGTAGGGAGAATTCGCATCTTTCTTCAAAAACAGAAAATCCTAGCCAGGCACGGTGGTGCACGAATTCAATCCCAACATTTGGGAGGCAGAGGTAGGAGGATCGCCGTGAGTTCAAAGCTATTCTGAGACTCTATAGTGAATTCCAGGTCAGCCTGGGCTATAACAAAATCTAACCACAAAAAAAGGGGGGGGGGGAGTGAGGCTGGAGAGATGGCTTAGCACTTTAAAGCACATGCCTGCAAAACCTAAGGACTCATGTTTGACTCTAGATCCCATGAAGTGAAATGTACAAAGGTGAGGCAAGCACAAGGTCGCATGTTCCCACTAGATGGCTCAAGCGCCTGGAGTTAGATTTCAGTGGCTGAGACCCTGATGCACCAACTCTCTCTGTCTCTTTCTCTCTTCCTCTCTTTCTAAAATTAAAAAGAAAAAAAAGAAAATCCTCAGCCAAGCATGGTGGCTCATGCATACACTTGGGAAGCTAAAGTAGGAGGGCTGCTTTGAGTTCAAGACTAGCCTGGGCTACAGAGTGAGTTCCAAGTTAGCTGGAGCTAGAGAGAGACCTGGCTTCAAAAAATGAAATCCTTAATATGGACCTCAAGAATAAAAACAACTGACAACTAAATAATTATGCCAGTCACACTTCTAAAGTATACAAAAGAAATTTACCTTACATAAAAAAATAATCTACATTGAAAATTCTAGGTCTACATGGCTAAGTAAGGTGTACCCATTTCTTCAATGGGAAGTTTTTGCCATTTTCATGTGTTGATGGATATCTATTTAAGAAATGAACAAGTCCATATAAATTATTAAGCTTCTAACACTGGGCTTTTGGCCTTGGAAATGAAAAAGTTCTTATAAATTATTAAGCTTCTAATACTTACTTTATAATAGTGCATTAACTATTTCAAAATAACCGAAGGCATCTTTAAAGATGTAAAAGCAAATGCTAAGTCTCCTTTAACAAGGGCAAGGCAAGTCAGATGGGCTGGCACTATGCAGTTCTAAGTGATGATTCCCAACTTCCACCCTCTCTCTCTTCCCAGGACCCGTATCTTGGATTTTAAGAAGAGCTGTCGAGAAAATGTCATCTGCACACAAGTGCTTAGTTGAGAAAGGCACTCAGGAGATACTATTTCTCTTTCTCTGCTTTTAATCTCTTCACAACAGGTGAGTGTGTATTAAGCACAGTCTTAGTCATACCAGTCTCTTGTTCTTCAGTGGTTCTGTGGTGTTTGGCTTGTAAAGAACACAGAAATGACAGACCAGGAGTAGCACTACACAAAAGGATGACTTCCTGTTCTGACAATTTTTAACTACATTTTAATGCATTATGCTGTGTGTGAGTTTTTCTTTTTTACTTCAGATGTGTGATTCACTATTATCTTAAAAAAAACACCTTGTTGCACACTTCAGTGTAGCACCATGTTAGGCGCTATCAGGTAGCAGTGTATTTGGAACAATAATGAGAGTCTATGTAAAGATAAAAAGGATTCCTTGTTCTGAATTCAAGGTAATGTCACCTGGGTAATTTTTGTTTTGCTACTATCTTCCAGTTTAATGCCTTTTAATTAGCCTCCTTGAACCCAATAGTGGCATTTTCAAAACAAAATTAATTTTTTCTCAAAATATACCAGTTGATTTATAGAGTTTGCAAAAATTCAAAAACAAATAAAACTAACTCCCTGGGAACCAAAGGCTGCTGACTAAGGTAACTTAATGCATTCGTTCAGCACATACTTTTTTTTAATATATTTGAGAGAGAGCGAAAGAGGCAGATATATATAGAGAGAAGACATGCCAAGGCCTCCAGCCACTGCAAACGAACTCCAGATGCAAGTACCGCCTTGTGCATCTGGCTTATGTGAGTACTGGGAAATTGAACCTGGGTCCTTAGGCTTTGCAGCAAGTGCCTTAACTGGAGAGACTGCTTAGTGGTTAAGGCACTTGCCTGCAAAGCCAAAGGACCCAGATTCTATTCCCCAGGACCCATGTAAGCCAGATGCACTAAGTGGCGCACGCATCCAAAGTTCATTTGCAGCGGCTGGAGGCCCTGGACCACCCAGTCTCTCCCTCTCAAATAAATAAATAAAAGTTAAAAGATCCGAAGAAGGATAAAAGGGTAAATTCTTAGGTTAGTGTGGTGGTTTGATTCAGATGTCCCCATAAACTTAGGTGTTCTGAATGTTAGGTCCCCAGATGATAACAATTTGGGAACTAAAAGCCTCCTGGAGGCAGTGTATTGTTGGGGCGGGCTTATGGGTATTAGAGCCAGTGTCCCCATGGCAGTGTTTGGCACACTCTCCTGTTGCTTTTGTCCACCTTATGTGGGCCAGGGGGCGATGTTCACCCTCTGCTCATGTCATTGTTTTCCCCTGCCATCGTGGAGCTTCCCCTCGAGTCTGTAAGGCAAAAGAAACCTTTTTTCCCCACAAGCTGCTCTTGGTTGGGTGATTTTTGCCAGCAATGCGGACCTGACTGTGACAGCATTCCAGTTACATTTCTGTACTAATCTAGTCAGTTTGAACAATTTTACTTCTACACTAAAGGTCATTTCACAACCAATACTACGTTTGATATGCAACATTCTTCTCTTAAGACGACGCAATTTAAATAATGGCGGTTGACAGTTATTCTGACTGAGAAGCTCCTGAGCAGAACTGAGGTCATCTGGGGCCGTGCACTCTGGTGCTGTGGGTGCTGCTGTTAGCGCCTCAGTGGACATTCTACTAGGGATCTCACAGGACTAGGCAGCTGGGGACTTGTTCTGGGAATGCTCGGGAGCTAAATAAGCTATTCTCATTTCTACACACAGTGGGCATGTGATAGAGACACGTAAAAACACATTAACAATGATACTGAAGAAGGGAAACAGAGAAATGAGCAGTCTTGCCAAATGCAAATTTTCTCTAAGACCATATTTGTTTTTAGCTTTTTTTTCCCCCTGAAGTATGCTTGAGATGACTTCTGGTGTTGAGTGAAAACAGAATATGCAAGTGCTTTTCTCAGTCTGAAACTGGGTGAAATTACCTGTTCTATGCTCAAGATAACACTGGAGTTATAAAAAGAATGTCCTTGAGTATGTACAGGGATTTGCTTTACCGTGACATCAGGTGTTGCATACTTTGGAAATCAAAACAGGAAGATGAAAAAACTATTAATGAATCAATACAGCAGTAAAAATGGAGTGAACTTTTTAAAACTTTATTTATTTGACAGACAGAGAAAGAGGCAGATAGAAAGAGAATGAGCACACCAGGGCCTCCAGCCACCATCAAGAAATCCCAGGCACATGTGCATCTTCCTTATGCATCTGGCTTTACATAGGCACTGGGGAATCAAACCTGGGTCCTCAGGCTTTGTAAGAAAGTGCATTAGCTGCTAAGCTACCTCTCCAACCCCAAATGTAGTGAATTTTAACAATTGTTCTTTATTTGGTTTGTAACTCAGTCACATGATTAGATCAAAACAAGGTTTTAGTTCTAACCAACGTGATAGGTGACTACAAACAAAGCACCTGACATCAACTGTCCATTCAACACACTTCAGTTTTCTCAACACACTGAGCATCAGGGTCAGCTGAAGAAAGTTTTGTAAAAGTATTGCCTGTGATTTACCTATTCACAGCTATGACTGATGTCTATTATCTTTTGCTCACCAGTGTGAAATGTGGCGTGATGGTGGTTTATGATGTGGAGTGTATGCACCTGTACCCATGTAAAGCCAGATGCACAGAGCAGCAAATGTATCTGGAGTTCGTTTGCAGCGGCTAGCCACCCTGGTATGCGCATTCTCTGTTTCTCTTCTCCCTCTCTGCTTGCAAATAAATAAATAATGTAATTTTAATAAAAACCTGTATTTTAACTTGGGGACTATAGTAAATATTCTGTCAGCTTAGTCTGAGAATTAAAATAAAATTTGAAGTTAAAGTATGTTCTAGTTACAAATTACATTTACTTTTTCTTAAAACACTCAACAAATTCTAGAGTCTTCCCACTTTCTGAGTGTCTGATGTTTGGGGAGTCAGCTTACCACGTGGTCTAAAGGAGGGAAGTGATAGAAATCACCTGGTAACAGAGTTGCTAACAGAGCCCACTTCCTGGCAGATCAGGTTGGACCAACCCTCACCTCAGAGTGAGATTATTATCCCAAATCCCGAGTGTGTCTATTAATCAACAGATAACCTTGGCAATAGCTACTTCCAGACTCACAGAGCTAGAACTATCAGAGAACAGACCAACCAACCCAAACACCATCAGTGGCTAGTGCCACCCTGGAAGGCTTTAAAGGTCCATGGGTGTTTATCGCCATTAAATGGTGGCTCCCATTTAACCCTCACATTTGGGTCATGGAAAATGACAGAGGACTTTAAGTTCCCACTGCACATACTTTTCCAAATGTGGCCTCCTGGTACAAATAAAATCACTTCCTAACATGGAGGGACAAATTTGGCAAACATTTTTTCTAGCCTGAGAACATACTTCTACTTGACAAATATATTAGTAATTCACCATACTGACACAAGGTTATATCAACTCTGTGCCAGAGATTAGCCTGTGACAGGGATTGGCAAACTATAACTCACAAGCCAAATTCACAACACCCATCCTTTGACATACTGTCTGTGGCTATTTCCATACAGTATGCCAGTAGAGTTGTAATAGAGACTATACAGCTTCAAAAAAAATTGAAAATATTTAGTGTCTAGCCATTTCCAGAAAAGGCTTACTGATCCTTCACTTACAAGGAGCTAACATGTTACTACCCCATAGAACATTATTTTTCTTCATATTATTGATCTCATGCTGACAAACAGATAGCAGTGTGTGCTTATGTTAGATGCTCTGAAAAGATACATGTACGCCAGAGAATGAAAAATAACTACAAAACTATAGGAGCCCATTGCCCCAGTCAGTTTTTGGTAGTCCAAGACTTCTGAATACAATGGCAGTGAGAATCAAGCCAATGGAATTGGCAACCCATTCCTCTAAGAGAAGATACAATGATTAGTATGTCTTTTTTAGATTTCAAAGTCAACATTACCTCATTTCTACACATTCACTGAATGATAATGGTTGAGAAGGGCCCAAAGGAGCAAGGCTGCATTATAGGACACTGTGGTAATTAGCCCTTATGCCTCCTGATTGCAATGGTGCTCAAAATACCTCTGGACGGCAGGAATGATATTTGGAAGCTGTAAGAATCCTGAACAAAAGAATAATAAGAGGACCCTGGGTTATGAAGCAATGACACAGTCTTTTGGCAAGAAACTGTTTCCATTTTGAGAATTAGTTCCAGCTTGTTTGGTGGTCACAGTAGAATCTAATCGCTCTACAATAAAATATCAGTTATATAATATGTAATGTAATTTGTATGTATTATAAGCCCCAAGGCAATCTTAAAAACAGAGATATAATCAAGAGCAGAAAATGGATTTTTTTAAACCTGATAAAAGCAGAAAAAAAAAGACAGGCATGGTAGCACACGCTTTTAATCCCAGCACTCAGGAAACACAGGTAGAAAGATAGCTGTGAGTTGGAGGTCACCACCCTGAGACAACATAGCGAGTTCCAGGTCAGCCTGGGCTACAGCAAGACCTTATCTCAAAAATAAAAAATAAAAAAACAATGATTTCAATAACTACATTAATTATAAACAATCTAAATAACTAGATTACTGAAAAAATGTAAAATTGGATTTCCTGGACTGGAGAGACGGCTTAGCAGTTAAGGCACTTGCCTGCAAAGCCTGAGGACCCATATTCAACTCCCCAGATCCCATGTAAGCAAGGCACACGAGGTAATACAAGTGTGCAAGATCACACATGCACACAAAGTGGCACATGCTTCTGGAGTTCAATTACAGTGGCTGGAGGCCCTGACATGCCAATTCTCTCTCTCTCTCTCTCTCTCATCTGTTGGACTTGACTCCAAAAACAAAAAATGGATTTCCTTTTAAAGATACAATGGTATGACACCTACAAACATCACTTGAAACATAAAGCAAAGGTTTAAAGAGATGGAATAATATTCATTTTTTAAATTTATTTTTATTTATTTAAGGGACACAGAGAGAGAAAGAGGCAGAGTGAAAGAATGGGCATACCAGGGCCTCCAGCCACTGCACATGAACTCTAGATGCATGCATCACCTTGTGTATCTGGCGTATGTGGGTCCTGGAGAATTGAACTTGGGTCCTTTGGCTTTGCAGGCAAGTGCTTTAACCACTAAGCTATCTCTCCAGCCCAATACTTTTTTTTTTTTTTTTTTACTGCAATGGCTATGGTACAAAGTAGATTTCAAAATCTAATATATTCCAGGCTGGGCACAGAGACAAAGCTCAACATATTCCACACTGGGCATGGTAAAATATACTTTTAAACCCAACACTCAGGTGACAGAAGTAAGAGGATCTCTGTGAGTTTGGAGGCAGCCTTGGACTACAGAGTGAAATCCAGGTCAGCTTGGGCTAGAGTGAGACCCTACCTCAAAAAAAAAAAAAAAAAAAATTGCAAACAAGCCAGGTGCAGTGGCACACATCTTTTTAAAAATATTTTTAATATGTTATTATTTATTACAGACAGAGAATAGGCGTGCCAGGGCCTCTAACCACTGCAAATGAACTCCAGATGCATATACCACCTTGTGCATCTAGTTTACGTGGAACCTGGAGAATCGAACCTGGATCCATAGGCTTCACAGGCAAGCACCTTAACCACTAAGCCATCTTTCCAGGCCTTGGCACACATCTTTTTTTTTTTTGTTTTTTGTTTTTTGTTTTTTTTTCTTTATTAGTCAGTTCTGTATTCAGCAAATACAGTCAGTTTGGTACCATTATTAGGCTCATCCGTGACCTACCCCCTCCCCTTGGCCCCTCCTTGTTGAGGTATACGGGTCATGCATTATGGAGTTAGCCCACAGTTATGGGTAAGCTAAATGTCTCTGCATATCATGACCCAACATGTGACTCTGACATTCTTTCCGCCCCCTCTTCCGCAAAATTTCCCTGAGCCATGTTGGGTTCATTTTTGGTCTGCTTCAGTGATGAGGTGTTGGGCACACATCTTTAATCCCAGCACTCAGGAGGCAGAGTTAGGAGGATCACTGTGAGTTCAAGGCCAGCCTTAAACCACATAGTGAATTCCAGGTCAGCATGGGCTAGAGTGAGACCCTACTTCAAAAAAAAAAAGTTAGACAAAAACGTTTAGCATATTCCTAGATATAAAAATAATTTCCTAAGTATAAAAATGATAAAGGTACTAATATATCAAGAGAACAAAATAAGACTAA